>JAPTHN010000003.1:18800997-20134082 GCA_026936325.1 Platynereis dumerilii
AATATCTTGTATTTATGCAATTGTAGGCCAATAAGGATTGGAGGACACAATGTGACATCCATGTGAATCATGGGACAAAGGTCGAAGGATGATTGAAACTGCTTCTCCAACATCTATCCAGGTGATTTGACGGCATCTGGATCTGAACCCAGGACGCAGCAATTACAAGCAAGCCCACACTGCAACAGCATGAGCTGACGACCATCTCGCAATGATGACTGAGAAAAATCAATCAACCACATACCTGTCCAGCAAAAGCGTGCGCACTGCTAGCCTCAGCTTCCTCATATTCGTTGTCATCATCCTCATCATTGGGGTCTTCACACATTATGGGGAACATCACATGCAGGATTGGCTCCGCTAGCTGAAGCTTCACAATCGTCTGAAATAAACATTACTCAATTTAAATTGGCTAGAGAGAAGAGATGAGGTATACACAGTATTGAGCATGAAATACTATAATGTATGAAAAGTTTATGATGTAAATTTCTGAAAAGATTCTCTTGAAATTCATAATTGGCATTTTTGCCTTGAAGCCACTCATTCAAAATTGGCTCGATATAATTACATGCATTTGCTGATGGAGGACATACAAAATATTGGGATTTGAGGACACAACGGCAGACACATCACCCAGAGAATCTACCCTAGACAAATCACTCCATCGCCCTATATTATCATAAGATTTTGCGTCAGAGCATCACAGCCAATCATACTTCTATCCACTTCAAATTTTTACCGGGGATTTACACAGCGAGTTTTACATCCATGAAGACGTAACACCCATCATTTTAAAGATCTCAGAGAGATCCATCCAGCTATATAAGAATGACATCTCTACGACTTAGAAGAGTGAACACAGACTTTCTTTGCTCCAGCAACAGATTTTAGCCGACAAATAAAATTGACGAAATGTTATTTTTACCTTCCTCTTTAATCTTGTCAACCAGCTGACGAAAGACAGAGCCTTGATCCTCAGAGAGGCGGAGAGATCACTCTTGGCTCCAATCTGAAAGCAAACAGCATTTAAAAACATCATTTAAAAACATCATTTAAAAACATCATTTAAATACATCATTTGAAACATTTAAAAACATCATTTAAAAACATCATTTGAAAACACCAATTAACGGCGAAAGAAGACAATATCAGACATGATTCAAAGATATGATTGGACAAGGAAATGTTCACAATAAAAGAGACATAACCACGACCAAACACGTTTTGATAGCAACTACCGTCAATAGAAAAGAAAACTTGTACATACCTGCAGACAGAATTCAATAACGTTCCTAATGTGGGGCATGATGATTCCAACTTCGCATTCCACAAGTTCATCAAATACTTCCAAAGCTTCCGTTGCTAGTTCCTAGGAAAAAATAACATTTTTCAATCAAATTTGAGAAAAAGATGCAAATAAATGACCAAAGACGTTGAGATATTACAAAACAATAGTACTGACGCCTTATCGAAAACATTTTTAAACACCACAATGTTACTTAGTCAAAAATACTGCATCGATTTAACAGTGACTGATAGCATTTATTCAAAATCCATATATATACAAATGTTTGTACTTCACTATTTATAAATCAATTCCCCCCCCCCCCCAATTTCTATCTACTGTCATACCTCATCAACTGACACCAATTTTCCAATAATCGCCATGATTTTCGGAACGATGACTGTAACCTGGCCCTGAAAATACAAATCACAAATCAATAGGCATAAGCTAAAGAGTTTTGTACGAGGCAAGAATTGTAGTAAACTGGTAAGTCCTATAAGAATACTGCTTAAAATCTACGACAAAAAACTAGAGCATATGGATCAACCTGAAAGGTAATTTTAAATCACTCTCTTAAAATATATATATATCTGCAGCAAATATAGGAATTATCCTAAATATCAAATAACTTAACTGTACAAAATGGATGTACTGAACGTAACTAATTGGAAATGCTTCTTAATATTAGAAAGTAACAAAATATACCGTAACATCAAAAGAAACTCGGAAAATAAAACTTGAAACTTCTAAAGACTACCACTCACTCTTAACTTTGTAGCAACACCCTAAGGACAACAAGGAAGCCAGAAGCCATTACAAAATATTTGAGACTAAATAAATGTCATAATTGCATCTTATTCAGTTATGTCAGGAATACGAAGCAGCCGTATCTCTACATATCTATACGAGTCGGTTAACAAAGTTGAATAAGTAAGACATTACCTGCTCCTCTGTTCCGACAAAGGCAATCATGTATGTCAAAGTCCTGAAATGAGAGAAGTATTATATACTGATAGAATCAAAAATGTTTAGAGGGATGAATGATTGGGGCTTTACGTCATGTATTTAGGCACTTGGTAAGTTGTAGGCAAATTAGGACAGGAGTAGGACACAGGAATGAAGCGAAAGATGATTGAAACACAACCCAACATAGGCCCCGGTGAGTCGGTGACCCGGCAAGAGCTGGATTCAAATCCGGGACCCATCGATTGGCAGCCCAGCACGCTAATGCTGAGCTTACGCGTCAAAAATGACTAGGAAAAAGCTGTTGGCTTAAAAATGATTATACAGCGAGTTGGGGAGAGTAAACGGAGGGTAAATTGTCTTACTTGATGGCATAAAACTGGACCATATGGTTCTGCTCATCGTCCATGGCGGCACTGCACAACTGGATGATCTCCAAGAGATGCGGCTGAAGTTGACAGGAGGCCGTGGAGGCAGTAGCACTCATCACATACATCCCTACCTGCAAAAATTTGTTACAGAATTACAATAACACTAAATGTTACAAAAAAAATCACTAATAGGCACTTACATTTGATCCTCTCTTTCTCTTTTGGTGTCCTTTACTCTTTGAGAGACTATAATTTTGAAATTTAATTCTCTTTTTTTTATTATTAGGCCAACACAAACTGGCCAAATTTACAAATTTGTTATCATTAAAAATGTTTTCAATACTTCAAGACAATGTTCATGTAATTGTAAATACAAGTAGCAAAATTAAAAATAAACAGCAAACTTTTGAAATCTGTCAACTAATGTTTATAATGGCAGTGTAACAGCTCGGATTTGATTTGGGCATACATTCATACAATCTTCCAGAAATGGGGGCATTAAAAATTTTTTGTTATTATTTTCTTTGGCACGGAGGATAAGGGTCGGGCATGGCACGGTACCATGCTCAAATGGCCGAACCGGAACACTGTATGGTTATTAAAATCTGAGCTCTGACATTTCAGGCCCACTCACCTCATGGTGCTGAGGGTCGGGTGACTGCACATGTTGCGTCACAAACTGGAAGAACTCAGGCCACGTGTTGGTGGGCAGTTCATGTTTGGCGACTGTTCCCACCAACTGTGCGATCGCTTTGCGGACTGGCTTTTCCGTTTCTTGCAGCAGCAATTGCAGAATATTTTCACGGATGTTTCGCTGGAGTGGTTCTGGCAGTCCCCTCCATTGCGAACCCTTGAGGACGCGCCTCCGCAACAGGACCGCTGCATACTGTCTGACCTACATTTATGAGAAAATAGGTCAATCAATTCCATCCGACCTACATTTACGAGAAAATAGGTCAATCAATTCTGTCTGACCTACATTTATGAGAAAATAGGTCAATCAATTCTATCTGACCTACATTTATGATAAAATAGGTCAATCAATTGTCTGACCTACATTTAGGAATGTCATCGATAAGGATTTCTTGTCGATACGATTATCGACATGAAACTAATCGATATTCGATAAGTATCAATAATGTCAAATTTTAAGTAGTCATCGACGAAAGCTCATAAATTTTATTGCAAGAGAACAGATACGTCTTCTAAATTGCCATTAGACATTCCAATCTATTTCTTTCATCAATATTCTGCCTTGCACTCTTCTCTTATTGATAGGAACAGTGCATAATTGTGAATCAAGAGACATACATGACAGCAGAAAGTTACAACAGCGGCTAAAAATAGTGGAAAATTTGGTATCGATACGTATCGATAAGGTGAATTATCATATCGATACGTATCGATCGATAAGAAGTTAGCGATGCATCGATTATTGCCTTATCGATGACATTCCGACCTACATTTATGAGAAAATAGGTCAATCAATTCTGTCTGACCTACATTTATGATAAAATAGGTCAATCAATTCTGTCTGACCTACATTTAAGAGAAAATAGGTCAATCAATTCTGTCCGACCTACATTTATGATAAAATAGGTCAATAAATTCTGTCTGACCTACATTTATAAGAATATAGGTAAATCAATTCTGTCTGACCTACATCAATCAATTCTCAACCTCAAAATCAAGACTTATCAAAATTGAAATAATTTTTTTTCTTGTTAATTAGTTTTTTAAATAATGAATAAATAGCAAAAGATCTTCAAAACTGAAGTTACCTGAGGTTGCTGAGATGAAGTCAACACGGAACAAACAGCCGGGATGAATTCGTCCGATTTCACAGCGACCTTCAATTGTTGAGTTGCCTGAAAATAGAATAAAATGTCAAGTAAAGAATCATCACAATTAATTGAAATCAAATCTATAGTGACCTGTAAATTGGGGGAAAATTTACTCAATTTTATCACAAAGAATTTATTATGAACTTTGTGGAAGAAATTATTTCTTGTCCCTCCACCTCCCGTGCTTAATTAAGAGCTAAAGAAATAGAATTGCAAAAGAGCCAGGCCCTCTATTATATATAATTCCAAGAGTCTTCCACAAATACGCTGAATTTAATGTTAGATATCAGCTCCCCCTTCTCCTTAATCGGAATGAAATCAACATCACTGAAAAAGTTAATACTCATAGTGAATTTGGTTTTTCCTTCTACGTCAAAAGGCATCTTATCAGCTTGTATGAAAATAATTGCTTTATTACTAATTGTTATGTTTGTAACAATTAGGCATTCTGCTGATATTGCATCTATGTTTTAATATTATTTTCATTTATTGTCGTTTACTTGTACCATCTCTTATTGAGATTGAAAGATATTCCATTCATTCAAATTTTCAAATTTTCATATCATTCCATCTACCCATCGTTCATTCATTCATACTTCCAAATTTCTACATCTTATTCATTTATTTATTTATTTATTTTCTCCAAACTCCTACTCTATCTACTATCCTTAAATAAACATGTAAGAAATATCCAGAGATGATGAAGTGACCAGTTTCAAACATGCTTGCATGATGATATTAGATATAATGAATTACCGAAAGGGGGCAGTACCGACAGCGTTACGTAAGTGACTTAGTTGCTGCCTCCTTGACCACAATCTTACTATCATACAATGTAAAATTAAATATCTGTCTGTAAAACTTGATTGGTCAAAAATAAAAAACATCTCTCTCTCTCTCTCTCTCTCTCTCTCTCTCTCTCTCTCTCTCTCTCTCTCTCTCTCTCTCTCTCTCTCTCTCTCTCTCTCTCTCTCTCTCTCTCTCTCTCTAGCCACAAATGGCTCTGCAAATTCTGCCAACTTTAATTTAAGTAAACAGGTGAAGTGAAGTCCAATCCAATTGAAGCCAAGATGAGCCTTAATTGCAATCAGTAAAAAGAAGGACCATGCCTCAATTAATTGCTTGATTTTTGACCAGACTGTTGAAACTCAATGACAGCTAGCTCTTCAGAAAAAATCAACCTTCTCTCTTTAATACTTTCCTTGCTAAAGCCTTTCAAACATGGTACCCAGAACATTTCGCTAAATGAAAGAGCATGTTTGAGCAGTCACAGTTCCCAGAAATAGAGTCCTATACTAGCACTAGTCAAGGAAATGGAAGTATCTGGGCCCAAATATTGCACACAAAAAATTTCAGGCCAATAGCATCATTACTTTTGAAGATATAGCTTTCTGAAATCTCATTTCCATTTGATGTCACAAAAACGAGGGCGAAAATTGACAAAACATTACCTTCGTTTTTATTTTTTGTAGCAAAAACTATTGAAGATAGAGACCTAAAATTTTGTACACAGCCTACTTACTATATTGCCTTGTTTGAGAATTTTTTCAGAAAAATCTGAAAGGGTCAGGTGGGAAGATTTTCAGAAATTTGATGAAACGGCATGGTTTGACCCTAATGTCTTATGTCTTATTAGCATTTCTCAGTAAACAAAACGAAATTCAGTACATATGATTTTTTTAAGTGGAAAATGGATGGATGACTGGGGCTTTACGTCCTGTATTTATGCACTCGGTAGGCTAATTAGGACAGGAGGAAGACACAGCAATGAGGCAAAGGATGATTGAAACTGGGGGGCAGTGGTGGATCCAGATAGGGTGTTCTAGAGCATTTGCATCCGCAGGCCGCCTTCATTGAATTTTCCTTCAAAATAGTACATTAAATCTCAGTGGTCTTGCATGGGGCCCCAAATTCTCCCGCGTTGGGCCGCGTGCGAAATCATCCTCCCCTACAAAAAGTATAAACCTACATCCCTGAATCCCTGATACGTAGTTAAGTTATTGTGGGGATGGGGGGAAGAGGGGGGGGGCGAAGAGAAGCACAAATTCAGTATGTCACCTCGTTGATTGTCGCCTAGTTGGTAGTGTTGTAGCCTAGTTCAGCAGCTGTCTGTCGCCTAGTTGACAGGCAATCGTTCACGACTCATGAGTCATGTAATATACACAGTGCAGGCAATCAGCACCAAGCTCCAGTAAGCATGGCAATACCTGGACTGAGCTAGTACACTTGAACTCCCCAAGTTATTCTGAGCAGACTTCAGACTAATGAGTCACTTCATTATTTACAGCTGACATTTCCCGCCACAACAACGTGTCGAGCTGTCAGAAGAGCCAGACATTCTCACATTCCAAGCATGCCTTCCCCACGTGTCGCTCCAAAACTCCACGAAGACCCTTCATCCGAACTCAAAGTTGACAAAATTAGATTTCTACATTAACCATAAACATTTTATGCATTTGTCAAAGAGATATTTACCTCCTGAATAACATTATTATCAGGAACAAGAAGCCGCGCCAAAATGCTCTCCAGCTGGTCCGCCATTATTGCCAATGCTGCAGAAACTAAAGTGAAAATAAAAATAAATAAATTTATAAAATTGCTTACAAGCCTACTAAACAATGAAAATGCAACAAAAACAATTACTATATATTTATTGACTATTCATAAGGTAGTAATATTGAAAATTACTCGGTATTTTGTTAAAAAAAGGCCTGCCTTCCTGATATTCTAAAAATACAGTTTGCAACAATGCAGTATCCCACGTGACTGACCTAAATAATTTTCCCGCCAAGCTCGTCTGCAGCATGTGCCAAGGAAAACCACTTCTTGCAGCTGAGGACTGGACATAGAAATTCTATGGGGCTGGAGCCTGGAGCTCTTGGGCTGATATAAGCTTCCAAGAATAGGGAAAAATGTCTGCCAGGGAGTGAGTGTCACTGACACAAAATTTTCTGCCAGCGACAGCGCCCAATCTTCATCCAACGAGGGAGCCGGTGCAAAGGCTAAGGCGGCAAGGCCAGAGAGAGAAAATTGCACCAAATTCAAAATGCTTCGTTTATGAGTGCCGATGGTTCACTTCTCAGATACAAAAGGCAATGCCATTGCCATGATTAGATGGTCTGGACCTAATATTAGTCAAAAGGCTGCTTGTCGCCTCAAGACACACTATCACAGTCCTCTGACAAGGTGGAATGATACTCATGCTTGTCATGTTCATTCAGGGCTTAATGTCTCGAAATATATCGTTGAAAACAACCACACCTTGACCAATGACCAGGATTCCCTTCTCTTGACCGCAATGCTTGGTGTTGGCGGAACAGACAGTAGTGAATGGTAAGTACAGTTCTTGTCACTCATACTTCATTGGAAGGTGGGCAAATTATTTTTTTTAATAATTATCAATGTAAATGCCAAAGCATCGAAATTCATTTTTGTATTAAGGTTTTTCAATAAAAAGTTTGGAAAAAAAAATTGGGACAAAGAGAAATCGGATGGAAATTAAGGTAATAATCTAAAAAATGTTTAAAAGAAAGTTTTGAGGGAAAATATAACTTTGCTGTTTTTGTTTTTTTTTTCAAACCTTTTTTTTTTTCCAGCATTTTTGTTTTGTAAAAATTTTTTTTTTCGAACACACTTAGTTTTTTTTTTTAAAGTTTTTTTTTCGAACTTTTTTGTTTTGTAAATTTTTTTCTTTTTCGGATTTTTTTTTTTTCAGAAAAATTTTCTTTTCCAACTTTGTTTTTTTTCGGGGGGACATTTTTTTATTTTTTCGAACTTTTTTTTTTTGGGAAATTTTTGGTAGTCATAAAGTAGTCACTCGTGACGAGAAAAAAAAACCAGGATCATATTATGAGATGTCTGAATCACTTCTTTTGACTGAACCATATGGTTCACTAGCTGACCTCACATGTTTGCCATAAGAGACGAGACACCTAGCACGCTCTGCTCGGTGAGCCGGTGGCTCTGTCCCGTCTATAATTGAAATGAATCGATGGCATCCAGGGTTTATATGGGCGGGCACAGAACGCATGGTTCCTCCAAGGAGGACACCGATTATTGTGCAAGATCTAAGGTCCATAAAGATCCATAGATCCTCAAAACGTGAATGGGACTTCATGGAGTCTCGACGAATGCCCGAAAGATCCAAGAAAACGCCTTTAAAACCTGTGGATGACAAATTTGACAATGTAAATAGAGACCGGGATGACGGCATGGCCGCCATGTTATACCAAGTGACACAGCTCATTAAAATCCAGGTCAACCATCGGACAGGTAAGTGCTCGCTCAACCTTAAATTTCTACTCAATATCTGGTCTTCTTCAATTTCCGCTCATTATCTGGTCTTCTAATTTTCCCAATGCCTTCGTAAATTTTCGAAGCAGAACTCTCCGCTTTTCAAGGCCATCGCATTCCTCTGAATGTCCCGATTAATGATAATTACTTTTAACCTCATTCCTGCGCAATACACCGGAGGGCAGCACCTGCAAGGTCTCTCCCAGTTCCCTTCCTTAATGTTATTTTCACCACCAGGTGATATTTCTGGGAAACTGAAATCCCTCTGCTGCAGTGCATCAGAGTAATTCATTTTCCACAATGTAAATGTAGACTTTTTTATAGTCCATTACACCAACGAAGTCAGTCTCAACAGGCTTTACAATTACACCCTAAATTATATGCCACAATACGTTATACATGAACGTCCAAAGAGTACCTAACCATTAGTAAGTGCGACGGAAATCTTCCATTCCCCTGGCGGAAATTGCAAAAGAACACGCGACCATAAAGTATGTGGAGTGACGGTGGCCAAAAGCAGGCACTACCAAATTAGACGCATACCCTTCTAAAAGTCAGTAGCATGGTCGAATTAGTGGTTCATGGTCATTGCCCTGCAGGTCAGGAGGCGGAGTCTGGGCCATGGGTAAATCACCTGCCTTGATCCGCTTTTTCGCCCCTGCTCCTCCCCTCGTTCATCTGGCTAAATCTCCCTTTGCTTCAGTGCAGCTGGCTGTTCGTCATCCTTCCATCTTCCTGAATGGGACGAAGCCTCCATTATATAAGGCACCCAATCTGGAGAAGGATCTCCATTTTCTTGCATGGGCTCTGAGTCAGAATCCTGAGCACTGTTCCCTTTCCGCATCTCTTATTTCCGGTCTCTCCTCCTTCATTTCTCTCTCCTCTCTCATTTCTCTCGTCTACTTCGTTTTTCTCTCCTAGTCTGGGGTCCACATCCCAAATTGGGAAAAAGTTTGCCCCCGATTTTTATATAAAGAAATTTGGTGTCGTTGGATAGGTAACAAGTTAAACTTTCAGAATCTGCTAGGTGTCGCTCTGAGACCATTCGCATAAGGTTGCTATGGCAACCGAAACATAATAAAAGTGGTTATTTTAGTATTTCATCAATATTTTGCAAAATATCGAATAACAGGACAACTTTTAATGCTACATTGCCCAAATTTTGGGAATATTTTCAGATTTGGGAGTTTTTTATGACTACATGGTTGTTTTCACAACAAATTTTAAAAACCTTCCATTTTTGGGTGAAAATAACCTTCAAATACCCCTTTTTCCACTATGTGCTATATTTCAAACTTTGCGGCTCAACCATATATTATCATATATTCAATTTTTGTTGTGCATTAGAATGCCCTGGAAGTGGGCTACACATTTGCCATATGATAGCCAAGCCAAGCCTTTGCATTTCTGTTGCCACGGCAACATAACATTATAATTCAAAATTCAAAACGTCCATCTCGAAAGCATGAAATGTGACATAACTCAAAGACTAGGGCGCCTATCCTCATGAAATTTGGCAAATTTATGTAATAATCAATTGTCCATCAGGTAATATAACAATCTGAAAATTTTCTTTTTAGAAAGTTCCATTTTTAGGTGAATCAAACCCGCAAATACCCCTTTTTTCCACAATTTACTATATTTCCAACACTACCGATCAAACTAATTTTGATTTTATATTAAATTTTTATTGTGTATTAGGATGCTCTGAGACAAGGCTGAAAATCTGATATATTATGGTCAAGCCAGGCTGTTGCATTTCCGTTGCCAAGGCAACATAACATTATAATTCAGAATTCAAAAGGTCCAACTCCAAAGTATAAAATGTGACATAACATGAAGACGAGTATATTTATACTCATGAAATTTGGCGAAAGTGTGTAATAATGAATAGTCCTTCCATGGGCACAACACTCAGGTGACTGTCATTTAACAAACATTCTATTTTGGGGTAAATACTACCCATAGATACCCTTTTTGAAAGAACATTTTATTCTTCAAACCCTGTTGTTCAGCTATTGTATCATGTATATATCAAATCTATTTTGAGATACACATTGCCCTGAAAGTGGGCTATATATTTGAAATATATTGGTTGAGCAAAGAAATTGCATTTCTGTTGCCATGGCAACAAAACAATTTATTTGAAAATTCAAAACTTCAAACTATTAAGCATCAAATATGGCATAACTTAAAAGCTGTTTCATGGATCTTCATGAGATTTGGCAAGAATATGCAAAAATGTATAATTCAACAGTTTACACACAATTTCTATCACTGTCATATGAAAACATTCCAATACTGGGTGAATTAGACCAAAAAAATCAAATGTTTTATAATGACCTAATATGTCTTATAAGACATTGCAAGCTCTTCCAATCAACCATACTTCATATAATATCAATTTTGTTTTCAGAATCAGAATGCTTGAAAGTTGGCTATAAATTTGACATTCAAGAGTCAAGCAAAGCCATGGCAACCCAATGTATTTCAAAATAAACAAGTGTTTAACAGAAGCCTGGCATAGTTTGAAGCTTAGGAAATATATGTTTGAAATTTTGCAAGTAGGGCCTACATAAT
This sequence comes from Platynereis dumerilii, assembly GCA_026936325.1. Taxonomy (NCBI): domain Eukaryota; kingdom Metazoa; phylum Annelida; class Polychaeta; order Phyllodocida; family Nereididae; genus Platynereis; species Platynereis dumerilii. Next base: position 18,812,334 of record JAPTHN010000003.1, read on the forward strand.
GGTATCATTCTGACCAACAATCAGATAATTAAACATTGGAATGACTGTCATTGGCAAAAAACATTCGGTTTTGGGGTGCATGAGACACATAAATGACATAATGTATAAACAACCAGAAGCCTGGGTCCTCATATTATATTTCAGGCCACTTTTCCAATTAAGCTGGTGCTTCAAGAATCGAGCCACATCTAAACAACAGTGTTGAGCCAACCTTCTCTCTGCAAATTTCCCTTGTTTTCATACATGTTGTCAGTCTGTTGATTGCTTATGGTCAAGAGTGACTTCTCCTCATGGGTGGGTGTAGGTTTGTTCCTATCCCTTTCTTTTATAATAATCCTAATTGATACAGCACTACACTTTATGGGCAAAAGTGCATTGTATTACAAACTCCATAATTCAACTTGCCTATTTTTTTTATTTGAAGTAATTATAGTCTATCGGGAGCGAAATATTTGCTCACCAAAGCTTTCAGCCATGTCAAATGGCTTTCTTTGAAGTCATTATCCAGCTCAAGTCACAGATGATATCAATTGAGCAACAGTTAGTTTGGTATGGAAAGATGATTGCAGAGAGTAGTCAGCACTGCATCTTGGTTCAAAGCTGGTTTGGTGGACATACTTCTTCCTTGAACCATTCGGACCCCATTAACATGTAACTCAACAGCGGCATAACAAAGAGGGGGCATATGCCACCCAATCTGTCAGGTGCACCCAAGAAAAAAGTGTAATATATCAACACACACAGTACTAAATATATCTGCATGCCCCTCCGCCCCCCCCCCCTTCCCAAAATTGCGTGAATCCCAAGTACCACTCTTGTGCTCCCAATGTATTTCTCCACCTCCCCCACACTCCTAGATATGCATGACCTTGTCATTAGGATTTTCAATAAGAAGTGCAGTGGTCCCTGAGGAGTAAGTTATATTGCAGATTAAGTTACAAGAGAAAAGAAAATAAATTGTCTGGCGCATTACAGAGTGTTGAGATCACAGAACCTGACCTGGCAAAGGGCAGAGGAAGTAAACCAAACCAACCAGAGTCAGGTGTAAGGAGGTGTGAGACTTGGGACTCACATGTGATGTTAGGGCCTTTAAGGACGTCCAACCTTCCATCTCCTCCCACACAAGACCCTGAAATGGAAATCTAAGAACTAGAGTTTCTGGAGAGAGACCTGAATGTCACAAAACAACCAGTACGACATGCCATCACCGGAAGAGGAATTTGACTTTAATCTCTTCGATGGACATTGCATATTTTATAAACAATGTTTTGTATTTTTTGTAAAAGCTGCAAAGTTGTTTGCATAAAAACCTATATTTAAATCCCTGCCTGAGGAGAGAATCACATAATGAAAATGTGCCTCACTGAGAAATCACTGTAATGATCACAAGCCCTGGCAAAACTGATGATGCAAGAAGCATAGACACCATAAGCTGGCTTTTCTGTAATATTAGATGCAACAGGATATAGTTGACAATCTCGAAATTGAAGTCATCCCTTTTGTCATATAATTTAGTGTGGAATTGGTTATCCTGGATTGTAATGAGAAGGTCCAAATAAGAAACTTCCTTATCAGATTGTGTTTCCTTAGTTATTGAGAGCTCTTATATTTGTTTCAACTTGTTGCAACCGCTTTTAGCTTGTGACCCTCTGGGCATACATTGGAGGGGAGCAGTGTGACCCACCTCCTCTGTGCATACAGATCTGGCTGGACAAAGACGGATGCTACCTCAACATCTGCATCAAACTTAAATGTGAAAATATTTTCAAAAGCATAAGTCAGATTAATGCAACTTGGCCAGGACTAACAGAGTGCTATCTTATGGATTTTAGAGATCAATTTGAAAATCATGTCCTTCAGACACATCCCACAATGTAAGAAGTTCAAGCATAATGAAAAAGGCACATGCAGCAAGCTGCATTGGTAAAACCCAAGCACAATTAACATAATTTTTATTACATTGTGCCAAAATCTGAAATCTCTGTAAAACATGGAAGCAGTTACCAGAATATGGAAGCAGCTACCAGAACATGGAAGCAGTTACCAGCTTTAAAGGAAAGGCTCTGCAACGTTGAATGAACATTAATATGAGGATCCAGGCCTCTGCCACATTTATAATTGTTTATACTTTACGGTATTTATGTGTCTCATTCACCCCAAAATATAATGTTTTTGCTAATCTAATGACAGTTATCCAAATGTGTAGTTTACTGATTTGTTAGCTCTACATGATTGTAATGGTTAATTATATTCCTGCCAAATTTCAAGTGGATATTTGCAGAAGTCTTTGAGTTATGGCAAGCTTCTGTTTAACAACAATTGTTTATTTTGAAATGTATTTGGTTGCTATGGCAACATACTGGATTTGCTTGACTCTTAAATGTCAAATTTATAGCCAACTTTCAGGCACTCAGATTCTAAAATCAAATTTGATATTATATGAAATATGGTTAATTGGAAGAGCTTGCAATGTCACATGTCATTAAAAAATTTTTTTTTGGATCTAATTCACAAAATAATGGAATGTTTTCATGTGACAGTGATAGAAATTGTGTATAAACTGTTGAATTATTCATTTTTACGTATTCTTGCGGAATCTCATGTAGATCCATGAACCAGCCTTTGAGTTATGCCATATTTGATGCTTAATAGTTTGAAATTTTGAACTTCCAAATATATTGTTTTGTTGCCATGGCAACAGAAATGCAATTTCTTTGCTCAACCAATATATATCAAATATATAGCCCACTTTCAGGGCAATGTGTATCTCAAAATAGATTTGATATATATGATACAATAGCTGAACAACAGGGTTTGAAGTATAACATGTTCTTTCAAAAAGGGTATCTATGGGTAGTATTTACCCCAAAATAGAATGTTTTTTAAATGACAGTCACCTGAATGTTGTTCCCATGGAAGGACTATTCATTATTACACACTTCTGCCAAATTTCATGAGCATATATACACTGGTCTTCGTGTTATGTCACATTTTGTACTTTAGAGTTGGACCTTTTGAATTCTGAATTATAATGTTATGTTGCCTTGGCAACAGAAATGCAACAGCTTGGCTTGGCCATTATACATCAGATGTTCAGCCTTTTCTCAGGGCATCCTAATGCAAAATAAAAATTTAATATAAAATCAAAATTTGTTTGATCGGCAGTGTTGGAAATATAGTAAATTGTGGAAAAAGGGGGTATTTACGGGTTTATTTCACCTAAAAATGAAACTTTTTAAAAAGAAATTTTTCAGATTGTTATATTACCTCATGGACAATTGATTATTACATAAATTTGTCTAATTTCATGAGGATAGGCACCCTAGTCTTTGAGTTATGTCACATTTCATGCTTTCGAGTTGGACATTTTGAATTTTGAATTATAATGTTATGTTGACATGGCAACAGAAATGCAAAGGCTTGGCTTGGCTATTATATAGCAAATGTGTAGCCCACTTCCAGGGCATTGTAATGCACAACAAAAATTGAGTATATAATAATATATGGTTGAGCTGCAAAGTTTGAAATATATCACATAGGGGAAAAAGGGGTATTTGAAGGTTATTTTCACCCAAAAATGGAAGGTGTTTAAAATTTATTGTCAAAACAACCAAGTAGTCATAAAAAACTCCCAAATCTGAAAATATTTCCAAAATTTGGTGTATGTAGCATTAAAAGTTGTTCTGTTATTCGATATTTTGCAAAATATTGATGAAATACTAAAATAACCACTTTTATTATGTTTCGGTTGCCATAGCAACCTTATGCGAATGGTCTCAGAGCGACACCTAGCAGATTCTGAAAGCCCAACTTGTTACCTATCCAACGACACCAAATTTCTTTATATAAAAATCGGGGGCAAAAACTTTTTAAATATGCACCTTTTTCCTGGTTGGACCCCAGACTATCCTCCTTCACTTCTCTCTCCTTTCATTTCTCTCTCCTCTTTCATTTCTTTCGTCTCCTCCGTTTCTCTCTCCTCTTTAATTTCTCTCTCCTCCTTCTCTACTCTTTCCTTTCATTTCTCTCTGCTCTTTCATTTCTCTCGTCTACTTCGTTCCCCTCTCCTCCTTCACTTCTTTATCCTCTTTAATTTCTCTCATCTACTTCGTTTCTCTCTCCTCTTTCACTTCTCTTTCCTCATTCATTTCTCTCGTCTACTTCGTTTCTCTCTCCTCTTTCACTTCTCTCTTCTCTTTCATTTCTCTCATCTCCTTCATTTCTCTCTCCTCTTTCATTTCTCTCGTCTCCTCCGTTTCTCTCTCCTCTTTCATTTCTCTCGTCTCCTTCGATCATTTCTCTTTCCTCTTTCATTTCTCTCTCCTCTTTCATTTCTCTTGTCTCCTTCGTTTCTCTCTCCTCCTTTACTTCTCTCTCTTTTCATTTCTCTCTCCTGAGTCTCCTCTTTCATTTCTCTCATCTCCTTCGATCATTTCTCTTTCCTCTTTCATATCTCTTTCCTCTTTCATTTCTCTCTCCTTTTTCACTTCTCTCTCCTTTCATTTCTCTCTTCTGTCTCATTTATCTCATCTCCTTCGTTTCTCTCTCCTCCTTCTCTCCTCTTTCCTTCCATTTCTCTCTCCTCTTTCATTTCCCTCTCCCCTTACATTTCCCTCCTTCACTTCTCTCTCCTTTCATTTCTCTCTTCGTCTCATTTCTCTCACCTCCTTTTCCGTTTCTCGCATGCCTCTGGACCAGTCTCAGCCACCCCTAGGATTCAGCCCAGCCTACGGTCCTGGGTGGACAGGTTACGTTACAACTCTAGGGATGTCATCGAAAACAACATTTTTCCGATCCGATTATCGACAAAAATGTTTCCGATGCATCGAATGTATCGATACCTTTTCACACACCCAAAAAACGGCAAAATCCAAGCTTTATTGTTGTGTTTCACAAAAAAAATCACAAGAATTCCGAATTTTCGTCATCCGTGTCGGCCATATTGAATCTCGTGGTCTCGTTTGCGAGATTTCAGGCGAGAACAGAGCAATGATGGCGCGATTTTCATGTAAACAATGTGGATTCTACTGGATTTCTTGCATTTTTTTTCCAATAAATATGCCAAATGCTATTGAATTAATTTATTCGATACTTGCAGTATTGTATCAATACAGTATTGATACGGACAAACTTTCCGATGCATCGATTTTGGCCGTATCGATGACAGTCCTATACAACTCCATGCATTTTCTCATGAAATTCGGATGGGTTTAATTGTTTAGTTTTTCTGATGTGTTTATGATTGTTGTTCTTTGTACAGAAAGTGTATACTTTAGTTTTTAGTCCAATAAAATGTTACATAGGCCTAGTCTACATCGGACTGTGATCAGTACGTCATGGTCATTCTTAATTGGATATGGCGGAACCATGTGTGAATAGCCTATACATTAAAACAAAACAACCCAAGTCAGGGTCACTGAGTAACAATATCACGAGCTGTTGTGTGAATTAATATCACTCGAGCCCGTAGGGCGAGAGTGATAATTATTCACGCTACAGCGAGTGATATTGTACGAAGTGTCCTGACGCGTGGTTATTTTGTTTTTATCACCTGGTTTTACCCCAAATGTTCAATTATAAAGAGGGACTATTTTCTGCCATTACAAAAATGTGACGTCACCATGGAGCAACAATGGATGTGACGTCATCCCATTGTTTTGGCCTTTGTTTGGTTTGTGACGTCATCAGACAGCAGAAATGCTGATGATGTCATAACCATTGTTAAAAAATATCGCCCTTGAAGAGTCGTATTTTTTTACAACATCATAGGCCCTGATATTTTGACTGTAAACAGGGGTATTCACAGCCAACCAGGTGATAAAACTGCTAATTTCTGTCTAAGATTATTGAAATAAGGTAGAACAATGTTTTTTTTTCTTGGGATCAAAAGGCCCCCCTGCCCCCCTGTTCAAAGCACTGCTTCAAGATAATACCATGAACAGGGTTGCAAAAAGAAAATCCGAAAATCAAATTAGTATATAGGTTATTCACATAGGGAGAGGCAATATGGGATTTATCCAGCGAGGGCGTTAGCCCGAGCTGTGATAAACACATATTGCCGATCCCGCGGTGAATAACCGGCTTATACCATAAGACATAACTAAAACTTGTGATTTGTTGCTGTGGGTTTTTCACAGCTTCACTTATTATTCTCCCATGGGAGGATAACTGGACACCAAAGAATATGGGTTTTATCGCAGTGAAATACTGGCTCATGATTGGCTCAAAGAGGTGTCGAATGGTATAAACATTGAAAGTTTTGGGTATGATCATGACAATTCACCAGTATGATGACTCACGAAGTAACACTTTCACAGCGAAACAGTCCACTCCTTTTGCATATTGTATAGATAGTGGATGGTGAGGAGACCAATATTGTATTTTATTGGCTGGAGCAGTAATATTGCGGCCGAGACCAATATTACCTGCTGAGGCCAATAAAACTCAATATTGGTCGACTCAACATCCACTATTTGTTATATTCTGCACCAAAATTTTCAGACTTATAATGTTTGTAAGTAAAAGAGTTGCCTGTTTCCAATTTGAGATTCATAAACCATTGTATAATAAAATATGGTAAGCTAATTTTGATTGACCTTTATACTTACAACATTATATACCTTTTTTTCACATGAAATGTTCCGCCCAGAAACTATCATTTGCCATTCATAAATTGTGTGCCAAAAAGACTGAAAAGAATAAAGATTTTATATCTGAAACTCTTTAAAACAAGCAGAATGAAAATTTTCAAGCCACCTAATCTATCTATTGTCTATCTATCTTTCAATCTATCAATCAATCAATCTATCTATCTATCTATCTATCTATCTGTCTATCTATCTATCTATCTATCTATCTATCTATCTATCTATCTATCTATCTATCTACTTCTATCTATCTATCAAAACCATGATTTTTTTTCTTTTTATTCTATTAAATGCAAAACAGACTACTTTAAGTCTTTTAATTCCTCTGTGAAAAACAAAAACGTTTTAAAATAGTTCTGTTAACTGTATAATATTTTGATGTTTAAATTATTTTTATGATTAAAAAAAAAGATGATTTTTGCTGATAGTTTAATTGGGTTGAATTATGTTGATTACAAATAGTTTTACTTTAGATGTGACACTTCAATTGGAATTTGGTCAATTATCCTTGATTGCATTTAGCATCTTGACAATAGAAGATTCATCCTTCAATGACAATCGAGAATTTGGTTGGAATGAGTCAACACAATGAAAAGCTACATGACTATGCCCTTTGTTTTTAATTGAAAGGGCTTGGTAGGCCTACTGCAATAACGCAAGTACATGTGTACTGAGGACGCCAATATAGCTTTCAGGCGCCAATAACACTTTCCACACGCCAATATCGTTATTTATTGGCGTGGCACGTGATTGATCTCGGCTCACTTGATTGGCTTACAAATTTTGGTGCAGAATATATCATATTTACAGGCTGCGATGATAGATAGAGTTAGATATGGTAAGTGCAGCCCTTTAATCCAAGTTCTGGGCTCTTACGGGGGTTGATTGATGAGATGGGAGGGAGAGAAGGAGCCCTCAACATGTTGAAATTAACACCATGCATCTTTTACTTGCCCAGCAAAGACACTGATACAAGGGGCTGCCAATTTTTAAAATGTCTCATCTGAATGACATCAAGCTGGGATTTTGCTCATGAAGGTCCACAGCAAATTTTGGGTTCCCCAACCGGGAGTCGAACCCATGCAGGCAAAGACCTTCAGTGGAGTAGGCGGGCATCTTAACCACTCAGCCACCCAGCTGATGAAGGCTTTCATTGATAGGCAGTGACATCAAAGGAAAGTTCACACTACGAATGTCCATTATGTTTTGTGTTCCTACAATGTGCCAGAGATTGGGTTCTCATGGTGTAACGGACAAATTTCTAGAGCCATAGAGTCTATTTCAATGCAAGCGGAAAATAAACTTGTAGGCCTAATGGACATTTCTTTGATGTAATTATCCCTATTATCTTTCAAGAAAATATATTAATTTATATAAATACATGTATGCATGAGCATGCTTCATCCTCTTGATATATTTAATACATTTTGTTATTCACATAAGATACAATACATAATAGCCTGAATCCCAAAATCCATAAAAAAAGGCCATGAAAATTAGTAATTGCAAAAGAGAGCCGGCAGAGAAGAAGCTAAAACAACATTTAAGCAACCATAAGTTGGACTTGTTCTATAAGTTGAACTTGTCTTCTATAAGTTGGCTTGTCTTCTATAAGTTGGACTAATTCTATAAGTTGGATTTGTCTTCTATAAGTTGGACTTGTCGTCTGTAAGTTGGATCATAGACTTGACGACGGACTCTGGCCTACGTGACGTTATGTTGTTTTATCATGTGACCTCACCGGTCATGGCAAACACTAACTTGAATGGGTGATGTCATGGCAACAGCTATTGAATGTGGCGTCATCAACAGACTCAGACTCGTTGTGGTTATACATTCATAATTCATTACGTGATCCTAGAAAGCTAAAATTATAACTATGTGAAGCAGTGTAGGTCTAATTCATAAGGTCCTCCTGGAAATTAAATGATTGCCCCTAACATGCTGCGTCTGGAATTGTGTCTGCTCTCCATCTGGTGTAGGCCTACGTCTGACTTGCTCAACTGCCAATATTAATTGTCTGGGGCAGACCAGTTTCAATTAGAAATCACCAAGGTACGTGCGAACGGACCTTCAGCCCAAGCCCGGGATCCAAGCCAATGTGGGTTGTACGTATCCAGTATTCTATGCTGGGGCACCTGAAAGACTCCGGACATCCCTGAATCAAAAGGGCATGTGCCAGACTCCTCTCATCATCATCATACAGCGATAACCAAAAATATAAAAAAAGGTGCAACTCCTTCCACAACTAGACTAAGACAGTGGCGGATCCAGTCACGGTAGCCTAGGGGATGGTCGGACGTCGTTTGGGCCCCTGGATCCGCTACTGAAAGATTGAGGTTTAGCTGCACCTGCGGATTCAAGGTAGGCCTATACCAGCACAACATAAGTTGATAAGTTAAGTCAGCTTCAAAAAATCTGCAAAATCAAACTTGACTCAGGTCCGATAATATTGAATAAAAGTAAATTGGAATTTTTAAGTCACAATCTGGGTTTTTTTTTTTACTAGGCTGCACATATTAAATATTATTAATTATTAAAGCATCCCCATGGTACCATGGTGCAAAAAAATTTTCTTAGTCTGAGTTGGGCTGATTTTGCTTTTGTTCACAAACCTATGTCTTGCCTAAGGCCTAATTTTGATTGTAGAGTATGATGCTCACTGAGTACATTTAAAAAGCACCAAAACGTGGAGCATGTAAAGAACATTGCATGTTGCGCTTTGAGGTTTCCTCGGCGGGAAATTATTTTATTTCACAGTAACTGCGCCAGTAATTATTTATTTTGGGCGTGCAAAGTTGCCAAATATTCAGTCCTAAATCAAGCAACACCTTGTTAAGAAAATAACACCCCTACCAGAAACTATTTATTTCAAGACTGGCCAAAATAATTTATCTATTTCACCCAAAACTAAGCAAGAAATTATTTATTAAAAAAAATTCCAAGCCCCTATTGATATTAAATGGTCACCCCCTTACTAATTTTTTCTGAGGGGGAGCTCTTGGCTGGTGCGGCACCAGAGAATAATCTTGGTGGCTAAGAGACTGAAAAAGTGAACAGGGAATTGTACTTTCACCACTGATCATTGGAAGAGCTGTAGCAGGGAAGAGCTCCCCCCAGTTTGCTGATCAAGGGAGCTCAGCTCCCCCAAGCCACCCCCCTCCGATTTCCAATTCCATCACTGCCAATTGTCAATGTGCACAGGGTATCACGGGCATTCAAAGGTGGGGAAAAAAATTTGGGAAGTTAGATTTTTGGGATGTCATGCAGTCTGTGATTTTAACAACGCAGGCAACACACAAACATTAACAGTAATTGTTGATCATGGACTTAACACATGTAGTGGAGCAGTAGACATGCAGTGGTCGTAGGTTGAGACATTGACAAAGTTTTGGAAAAATGTCAATTGATATATATATATATATATAATAGGGTCCCAGTTGTAGGCCTAACTTGTTCACAAGCGATGTGCCAATGTGACGTCATGACCCCCCCCCCCTGTCTCAATACTTTTTTGTTGACATGTCAGTGACCTTGAAGCTTGTTATTGTCTGAAAATGTAACAATTTGTAACACAGTTCAACAACTTAACAAGTTAAGAATTTCCAGACAAACAAATGTCTGACTTTGTGTTGCTCTTATAACTTTTTGATATTGGTCAATGACGCTTGATTGACCTTGCACCTGAACATCTTAAACTTAATTAAAAATCACCTGAAGAAATCTTGGTTCATCTAAAAACACGAGATGATGGATCTTGGCTCCTATGATTGCTGCAGGGCTGCGGTTTTCTGCTAACCATATAACTATGCATTAGAAATGGAAATGGATGGATTTCTTTGCACATATTACAATATCTTTTCCTGGCCAAAAATGAACCAAATTTCAATGACAAGTGCCTCGACTTTTGGACTGAAATATTTTGATGCAGTGCATGTATAGGCTAAGTGTGCCAAATCATATATTATTAGAAGAAGTGACAAACCTTTTTATCACTATTTCAAGTACCTGTTTTGTTTGGCTCCTAAGGGGGGGGGCCATTTAACATCCTTGAGCTTGGGAGTTGTTTTTTTTAGTAAAAATAATTTCTGGTTGGGGTTGATTTAGGAATGAATATTCAGGGACTTTGCGCGGTTGAAATAAATAATTACTCCCGCTGTTACTGTGGAATAAGTAATATCCTGCCTTGAAAAAATCCAAGATTATCAAATGGTTGCCCCTAATGAACCCATGGAATTAAATTTTTAATGTAAAATCCATGGCCCGCATGTATTATCTTCTCATTCCTTAGGGTCTGACCAGACGATAGTTGCGGGGGGGCTATGGACTTTGCCACTGGCCTCCGGGATGAACTTTTCTTCCTTCGTGGCGTGTCGACGAACAATTTTTTCGCATACACACTCGCGGCAAACTTTTTTATCGGAATTTTAACATTACGGTAGGCCTACCCTAGCTACAGGTGGAAACAAACTTTTTTATTTCCATTTGCTGAACAAACTTTTTTTTCAGTGTCAAGTGGGAAACTTTTTTTCACCAAATGTCCATAGCCCCCCCCCCCCCAAAGATCATCTGGTCGCCCCTTAATATCTAAATTCGTTCCCTAAAGGTCACATAATACAATTAAGTCCAAGTGTACTGTTTTGTGTTCAATGAAAAATCATCAGAAATTAAACAGAAAAATAAATATAATTATGCAAGCCTTTATTTTGGTGACATAACAGCTAAATATTACTATTTTATTTTAAGGATGTTTGGGATTCTAGTAGGATTAGCTCAGCATTTTGACAACTGTATACTACTTTTACATCTTTTTTTAAAAGTCTGTTGTTTCCTTGGCAAAATTACCAAGCTTGTGATTGGATTTTAGGCCTATATTAAGACCACTTGCAGGTCTCCAACTCATGGACTCATGCACGCACGCATTGGCATTGCGAAGTTCATTGATCTCATGACGTGACGTCACAATTTCGTTTCTGCCATGACCGGTGATGGCGCTGTCCCAATTCAACATAGATGACGTCACATATAGTAAAATACTCGGAGTCCGACATCCATTTATTGTATCTGGGGTTGGATTTGTCTTCTATAAGTTGGACTTGTCTTCTATAAGTTGGACTTGTCTCCTATAATAAGGATCTGTCTGACTAATCTATATCACGTCATGGAATTAATGAGACTGAATAAGGATACAGCTGGAGACTGATTAATTGAGAGACTAATCTGCTATATATATCACAAATTACAGTCAAGTTTGACCAACACTTACAGATGATTTCATATTTGTAGACATTTGAGGTAGAAAATACATAATTTTTCTTGAAATTTTCATTGGTCAAGAGAAGGTATGACACCACTCTCTCCTGAAAAGTGACATAGCGTTTTACATGGGTGACCATGGCATTTTAAGCCATTGATCTCCTAACAGGGACTGACTTTAGCAGTTTCAAATGAGAGTTTCAGTTTGTGTTTCACACATTTTCAGTACATGTATTCTGCAAGTCCAATGTTGTGCATTCAGACGATCAGGATCAGGTGATCCATGCAATGACTGTTTATACAGAAAATAAACATGAACAATTGTGAATGTATCATTTTCTCAGAAGGGGGGCCCAGCTCAGGCGGCAGGACAATGGGCTACCAATTGCGGGGTCCTTGATCTGATTCCCACTGGGATTTTCTTATGAATGTTGACCACATCACTGGGCTACCAATCCTGTCCTGAGGGACCATTCAGAATTTTTGATTCTGGGGAGTTTTGTTGGAACCTTCTCTCAAAAATGTATACCCCCTTTGGTTTCATGCTTATTTGTACCTCTCATACATTCCATGTGGATTTTTAGTATGTCCCCTTTTCTTTTATTAAATTTCATACCCCCTTAAGCATGTTGTGAGTAATAAATTCCCCCTTGAAACATGAGTGAAAAATTGTTGCTCCGTCAGGCAAAACTCCAATTCCCCTCAAATTCTATTTAGCCTGTAAGGCACATAGATTCTGGACAAAAGGTAAAAATTAGTACTGTCCCTCTTGAAGCATGTAGTACCCGCTCAGGTAAAACTCCCATCTCCCCCGCAACCCAGTCATAAATTCTGAATAGTCCCTTACTGATGTCATAGACAATGCTCGCGGCTTTTGGTCAAGGCATTTTTATATCAATTGAAGCAATCAACAGTTGTACAAAGGAGTGTGAAATACAACTGTTCATGAAGAAGTGAAAGAGTTCATGTGGATTGCGGTTTGACACGTGTGAACAACTGCCACAATACCAAGTTGGCCTTCGCTGTATACTATTGGTCAAAATTATGACATCATTTTTCCAGCAAACATCACTTGCTTGAAGCAAGCTGAAAAAAAAGTGACACGCAATGGGCAACTTGACCAATCACCTGGCAGGATTTTCTGATGTCAGACCAGAAATTTTGCTAAATATTTTGTTATTTGAGAAATGTCTACAAATATGAAATCATCTGTAACACCTTCTCACTTGAAGAGAGCGAATTTCCTTGGCTGGCAAGGCAGCAACTGCCCTGTGAACGAAAAGTTTAATTCAACTTTTGAGGAACTCACATGCAGGAAGAAGCTGGAATGGTATTGAAGAAGGTAAATATTTGAAACCTGCAGCAACTGACCGGTGAGAGAAAAGGTTAATTCAACTTTTGAGGAACTCATGTGCAGAAAGAAGCCTGATAGGCTGAGCTTAGCATTCGAAGAAGAAACCTGCAGCAACTGCCCTGTGAAAGAAAAGTTTAATTCAACTTTTGAGAAAGTGTCGTGCAGGAAGAAGCTGGAATGGTATTGAAGTGGATAAGCATTTGAGAAGAAGAAGAAACCGGCTTCTTTATTTGGAACGGAGAGAAACACCAGATTTTTAGAAGAATTGAAGAAGAAATTTATGTCTCAAAATTTGAGTAAGTAAAGAGATATATGTACTACAACAAGATAAAGAAGAATCTGCAATAGATATCAAAAGATGAATTTTAAATTGAAGAAGAAGAATTTGCAATTGATAAAGAAGAATATACAATTGATAATGAAAAATTTACTTGTTGTTTACCAAAGTGCAGTTGAAAGAGGAGATTGTTAATCATTGATTTCGAGATTGTAACCTGCTGACCCACCTTTGTAACCATTGTAACCTGCCTGACTCACCATTGTAACCTGCCTGATTCACCATTGTAACCTGCCTGACTCACCATTGTAACCTGCCTGATTCACCATTGTAACCTGCCTGACTCACGATTATAACCTGCCTGACTCACGATTGTAACCTGCCTGATTTACGATTGTAACCTGCCTGACTCACGATTATAACCTGCCTGATTTACGATTGTAACCTGCCTGACTCACCATTGTAACCTGCCTGATTTATGATTTAACCTGTCTGATTTGCGATTGTAACCTGCCTGATTTACGATAGTAACCTGCCTTATTCACCATTGAGCCTGCCTGAGTCATGATTTTAACCTGCCTGATTTACGATTGTAACCTGCCTGACTCACGATTGCAACCTGCCTGACTCATGATTATAACCTGCCTGACTCAACATTGTAACCTGCCTGATTTATGATTGTACTGCCTGATTTATAATTGTAACCTGCCTGATTCACCATTGTAACCTGCCTGACTCACCATTGTAACCTGCCTGATTCACCATTGTAACCTGCCTGACTCACCTTTGTAACCTGCCTGATTCACCATTATAACCTGCCTGACTCACCTTTGTAACCTGCCTGACTCACCTTTGTAACCTGCCTGACTCACCTTTGTAACCTGCCTGATTTACCATTGTAACCTGCCTGATTCACGATTATAACCTGCCTGATTTATGATTGTAACCTGTCTGATTTACGATTGTAACCTGCCTTACTCACCATTATAATCTGCCTGACTCACCATTGTAACCTGCCTGACTCACCATTGTAACCTGCCTGATTCATCATTGTAACCTGCCTGATTCACCATTGTAACCTGCCTGACTCACCTTTGTAACCTGCCTGACTCACCATTGTAACCTGCCTGATTCACCATTGTAACCTGTCTGACTCACCATTGTAACCTGCCTGACTCACGATTATAACCTGCCTGATTTACGATTGTAACCTGCCTGACTCACCATTGTAACCTGCCTGACTCACCATTGTAACCTGCCTGATTCACCATTGTAACCTGCCTGATTCACCATTGTAACCTGCCTGACTCACCATTGTAACCTGCCTGATTCACAACTGTAAACTGCCTCACTCACCATTGTAACCTGCCTGACTCTAATGTGGCTACTTTGATACCTGGTCTACGAAGGTCAATATCTTTAATCATACGGAGTCAAATCCAGAGAGCCGACCTCACCAAACTGAGAATGGCAGCTGCAGATTTCTTCGAAGAAGAAAGTTTCAGTGGAGCAACAGACTTTCTCACACGGTCATCTGAGGTTCTGTCAACAATGAGCCCTGCAGGTAAATAGACTTTCTTTCTGAGAAATGGTTATTGTCATTCACACAAAATATATCTTTTTTTCAATTCAGAATGATTTTTTATGCATGAAGACTCTCGGGTCATCTGCAATTATAAAATTTACAAGGGCCAGGCTGGGCTATGTGGCAGAGTGGTAGCTGCTAATTAAGGGCCAAGCCACTCACGGAACCTGGTCCATGCAGGGTGCCAACAAATAAAAAATCAAGAAAAAGCCTAAATATCTATCTTTGTGACCATGTTTGTGACTGTGTGATGATGCAACAAACTTTTTAAGTTGGGGTTCAGAAAGTGCCTTTCCGCCTTTTCATAAATTCAGTAATGGTGAAACAGGAATGTGAAGGGCTGGAGGCCCTTAAACTTATTTTTCCACTTGGCCTGATATGTTGCCAGTCTGCCCCAGAACATGTCGTATCAATATATACGCTGTCTCTACTGGCGATGAAACTGTAACCTCAGACACAAATCTCCTGTATTTTCATATGGAAGTGCTGATGATACATCTGTTAATTTCCTTTTCATATTCTTTTAACACAAATCTCCTGTAATTTCAGAAAAGGGTGCTGGTTACACATCCGTTAATTACCTGTCATTTTCTTATCGGCCGACCAGACGATAGTTTGGGGGGGGTTATGGACTTTACCCCGGAGACGGACTTTTTTTTCGTTCGCGGCGCATCGACAAACAATTTTTTTGCATGCGCACTCGCGACAAACTTTTTTATCGGAATTTTAACATTACGGTACCCTAGCTACAGGTGGAAACAAACTTTTTTTTTCTTTCCATGTGCTGAACAAACTTTTTTTTTCAGTGTCAAGTGGGAAACAATCTTTTTTTTTCACCAAATATCCATAGCCCCCCCCCCCCAAAGATCATCTGGTCGGCCCCTTATCATTTCCTTTTAACACTAATCTCCTGTATTTGCAGCAGAGGGTGCTGATGACACATCTGTTAATTCATTTGGAATTGTCTCCATGTGGATCCTGGCCATCTTGATCATGATGATGAACATTCCCGTTTTTATCGTCACGCCCCGGCTTAAAGAGACGTCAGAAGCTACGAAGATCACAATGATATCCTTGGCTGTGACAGACATTTCAATATCAATTCAATCTTTTGGGAGACTCTTTTATTTCGCTTTCAATGGGAGGTACTACTTTGCGGAAGAATACTTATGTAACATTGATGGTCTTATGTGTATGATCTTAGCAACTGTTTCGGTAACGACCCTCATGTATCTCTGTATAGATAGAGTGATTACAATCAAGTTCCCCTTGCATTACCCAATCTATTTTACCAGAAAGAGAGTCATATGCATCCATCTAGGGATGTGGATAGGCGTAATATTTAGCATTTTAGGCATAGAAATACATAGAACGGACATGAGGCTGTATGATGCCACCTCAAGATGAGGTCACCAAATCCGCCATATTGGAACTGCCCTGAGACACGATGTCACAATAGAATAATTATGATGTGACGTCATGCCATTGTTGTAAGTGACATCACTGTTATTTGTGACGTCACGGTTACATTGTTCCAGGATACAGGGCAGTTCCAAGATGGTGGATTTGGTTGCTTCATCTGCCAGAGCCTCATGTCCGTTCTATGTATTTCTATGATTTTAGTTCACTTTTTATCGGGTGCAGAAATATCTATGTTGAAGGAGGCTTTGTTTTGTACCTTCCCGCTGCAGTACAATTCCTCACAAACTTTGACAGCCATCATAATGGGCTTTGCTGTGCCTGCTTGCATCATATTAGCTTGTGTCATCATCCTATTTGTTGAGGTTCATAAGCAAATCAATCAGATAAGAGCTCTTGAGAGTGTTTCCGCTGCCACGTCTCAAACGCAAAGTCTCGTCTCCCACAAGCGGGCTCTCAAGACCATTTTCTGCATGGTAGCCAGTTATTACATCTGCTGGATGCCTTTTATGGCCATTATGATCTGGAGTTACCAGTACAGTTATGATGTCCACCCCACAATTGTTGCCGTAACAATCTGGTTCGCGGTGTCAAATTCCATGTTTAACCCTGTTGTGTATTTGCCTACGATGAAAGAGTACAGGGAAATATTCAATCGAATCTTTACCCTCAAGACATGCAGGGCTACCCCTGGGGTAGAGCGTTAGCAGCTACCAAAGACCTCATGGCAGGATACACCCCCAACACCCTCTCATAAACTCGGTACCCTCAACTGAACTCTTTTACCCTCAACTGAACTCTTCTACCCTCAACTGAACCTCTTTTACCCTCAACTGAACTCTTTTACCCTCAACTGAACTCTTCTACCCTCAACTGAACCTCTTTTACCCTCAACTGAACTCTTTTACCCTCAACTGAACCTCTTTTACCCTCAACTGAACTCTTTTACCCTCAACTGAACCTCTTTTACCCTCAACTGAACCTCTTTTACCCTCAACTGAACCTCTTTTACCCTCAACTGAACCTCTTTTACCCTCAACTGAACTCTTTTACCCTCAACTGAACCTCTTTTACCCTCTACTGAACCTCTTTTACCCTCAACTGAACTCTTTTACCCTGAACTGAACTTCTTTTACCCTCAACTGAACCTCTTTTACCCTCAACTGAACCTCTTTTACCCTCAACTAAACTCTTTTACCCTCAACTGAACCTCTTTGACCCTCAACTGAACCTCATTTACCCCAACTGAACCTCTTTTACCCTCAACTGAACCTCTTTTAGCCTCAACTAACCTCTTTTACCCTCAACTGAACCTCTTTTACCCTCAACTGAACCTCTTTTAACCTCAACTGAACCTCGTTTACCCTCAACTGAACCTCTTTTACCCTCAACTGAACTCTTTTACCCTCAACTGAACCTATTTTACCCTGAACTGAACCTCTTTTACCCTCAACTGAACCTCTTTTACCCTCAACTGAACCTCTTTTACCCTCAACTGAACCTCTTTTACCCTCAACTGAACCTCTTTTACCCTCAACTTAACCTCTTTACCTTCAGACTACCCCTTTTAACCTTTGCCACACAACTCTCCTCAATCCTCATCAGATTTTCATCCCAATTTGAATTTTCTTTTTTCTAGGGATTTTGATAAGCAAATTAACCAAGTATGTTACATCCATTGAAAAAAATATTTATTTCTATTAAACTATGGTGGCTGCAGCTTCATCCAAAAATGTTCAGTTTCTGTGAAAATCAGGGTGCCCCAAACCTCCCTGCAACAACTCTCCCAAACTGCCCCTACCTACTCATTTTAAAGTGAAGTGGCAAGTATAGTTTAGCAATATCAAAATGGCCTGTAAAATTACATTAAGTTTATATACCATAGATAATATTGTAATTGTATATTAACTGTAATTATAGATAGTTATTAGTAATTATTATCATGATTATTGTAATTTAATTGAGTATTGTTAAAGTGATTGTAACTGTAATTTTGTACTGACAGGGACATACTGTAATTGGTAATTGTAATCGATGAAAGGAATTGAAACGGATCATTGAACTTTTTTGGGTACGTAAGATACATATTGTTGTTTTCTTTTCGTCCTACTAGCACAGTTTGTTGTCATCACTTGCACAAGAATTTCATTGTTTGTGGTTCAATAAAAGTGTCAACTTGACCTTTCTGTAATTGTGGTTTCAATAAGTATCAGGCCATTTTTTAAGTATAAAAGTGGTGGAGATTTGGCCCACCAGCCCCTGCAAAATCCCCACCACTGACAGAGATTTGCCCCACCAGTTAGTGTATCATGTAGAGTTCTCTCACCAGGGGCTTGGTGAGCAAGTCTGCTATGCTGTGTCTATAAATAGCACATCCTACAACCCCAGCTCTGACACCAGGCTGCGTAAAGCTACCCCAACACCTTGGCCCTTGGCCACTGGTAATTACCTTTGGCTGAACCGTCTAAGGTGCTGGGCATAAGCTGAACACACAATAAGTGCCGTTTGATTCTTAATATAACAATAAAATTGCTAAAATTAATAGAATTTCGCAGTGCAATTGACTTGGTAATATAAATGTTCTGCTGTTCAAAGCAGGAGCACAAGGAGCGAATGAAATTTGTACATGAGATGAAATGAGTGTATACATCAACTTCTTGGTATGACAGAAACACAACAAACGCAAACATTTTTCTGACCATACAGTTTTTTAATTGTTATTAAGAATTGTGTAAGTAGTAACTAAAAAAGTGTCATTCATTCAATGATTGGTGTAATTTTGGACGATTCACCATTTTTGGAACTGTTTCCCGGGTTCTTATTTTGTAAAGAACTGTTATCATCCGAGCTTTTGGCGCAAGACGTGAAAAGAGACATGAAGTTATTACATCCTGGTGCTCCTCTACTCAGTTTATTATTTCTTTTGAGGGATTCATTTTTGTTGATTTCTTTGACCTTTGATCTCTTGGAACGGAAGAACGACGACCGCCAAGAAGAGCTGGTTCGAGTGAAGTTGTTTGGCTGGTTCTTTGCGTCTGGGGCTGAACGATTCCGGAAAGGTCTGAAATGAAAACGTAATTGTTTATTAAGGGAAAATGTACAGAAAACTGCGTCAGATGAGAAGAAGAGGACTAGAGGTTATACCTGAATTTATCCCATGTCTAGCCAACTTTTGTCCCTCATACTGAGCTTTTCCCTGGTCAATACAGATTGAGAGAGGGAAATACAACAGAAAGAAACAGGGATATATAGTTCAACCAATCAAATTCCTTTGGCTAATTAGCCAGCAGGGATATACTGAAAGATAATGAGATCAACAGGGATATACTGGAACTGACCAATCAAAAGACAACAGTGCCCCTATATATATATCATGCTTATTAGCATGTAGATACCAGCATATTTGCTGATTGTTGTGATTTAAGGCAATTATGTGCCGCCAATTAAGAGTATTGATTTTTTTTGTAGCACAACTGCATTCACATTGAGTGCTTCAAACTGTTTTATATTGATATAAAATAAAAGTATTTAAAAAAAAAGACATGGGATAAAAAGGTTATACCATGGGTTGCGGCAGTAGGGGAGAGGCAGGTTAGTTGAGACGTTTTTCAGAAAAGCTCGCCTCCAAGCTAGATGGATGATGATATTGGAATGAGAAATAGTCATGTGTATGGGGAAATACATTGTTCAAATATATGGGGAAACTTGACTTTCTCTGTTGGATAGTTTTTAACCCAGATGGCGTCAAACGAGGTCATGTCAAACGTATCAACTAACCCAACTGGTAAGGTTAGTTGATACACCCAGGCAGGTTAGTTGATACACCGAACCCTGATGGACAATGCAAAGAAAAAGTCACATGCTTCTGCCTTGATAGGATACTATAAAACCATACACCTTCACCAATCTACTTTCTGTTCCCATGGATGCATAACTACTTCCATTGTGAGTCGGATCTGCTGGTCGACCTGTTCGGAGGAACTACATCACCTTTGATGGCTTATAAAAAACCATTTTCATATACCTTATCCATATACTAAGTAACTTTGAATCATCCTTCACTTATATCAAGAAAAAAAAACATTTAAGTTTTCAGCACAAATTTACTCAGAACAGTGATTTTTGCATTTTTTTACTTTTCTCCTGAATCTTGATTCTGATTCTACATTGACCCAGATGAGAAGATGTCTTTCTTAATTCTGCTTCTTATGAATGGCAACACTTTCTCAAATAATCATTTCTATGACCAGGAGGTGGGGCGTATCAACTAACCTTGCGTATCAACTAACCTGCCTCTCCCCTATATCCCTGGTATAGTCACCCTCGACCCCGTATATCCCTCGACCCTTCGGGTCTCGGGATATACTTGATCTTGGGTGACTATACCAGGGATATATTGGCTCCACCGGGTCCACCCATGGTATAACCTCATAATATATACAATTTAACTTGTAAGGATGCACGTATCCGATGCCGGTCACCAAAAAAAAAGTAACAAATCGCAACAGATCCGAATATGGCCTACGGTGTCAGATATAAGAATGGCAGCAAGTACTAATTTTTTGTTGTGAAAAAGTTCTTGAACTTTGCTCAGTTTTATATTTGCCTTCTTTGCTAACTTTGTTCAGGGACATTGTACAATGTTAAGGCTCCTGTATATAAGACAACAAGCCAAAACTATTCCCTGCATTCTCTCCATACTCACATTCCAAAAAAGTCTTATGTAATCAGAGCTCATATAACATCGGTATAATATGTCATGATGAACCTACATTTATTTATAATTGTCAATTCTTCAGTGTTTGTGAAAAAAATTCCATTTATGGCTATAAATTGTATCGTATTTTCGCTCACCTGTCAGTGTTATCATCGGGGAGGTCATGTACACATACAGTTTCTATTCTCTTGAGCGGTCTTGCCTTCCGAACTATTTCTTTTTCTCCTTCTTCGTAATCCCCTGGAATGGGGGCTATACTGCCGGGTACGGGCACATTGTCTGTTGACTGAAAGAAAATAAAAGGAGAATGCATGGAGAATCGAAATTTGCCAAAATCCTTTAATTATATATGATACGAATCTCAATTTATACGATATATTGGCCCTAATAAAAAAAAGTTCTGATTGAGGCAGAACTCTTTTAGATGCATTTAATGAGTGCAAGGACTATAGAAAGAAAGTGCCAGGAACATGCAAGGATAGTGGATTACGCGAGGATATTGCAATGATAGTGCATGGTAACTGGCAAGCAAGGATCATTCAAGGCTATCGCAAGGATGCATGCAAAGTATGACCCTCCAGGCTGCCTCGCATCATGCAGAGATAATTCCTCGCATTGTCCTTGCATTGTCCTTGCATAGTCCTTGCAGAGCCATAAAAAATAAATGCAGTAATTGATCACAAACTGATACCTGTGAAAATCTTGCAGGACTGTCTTCCGGTGTTTGGGCCCGACTTCCCGTTGAACTGTACCCCGACTCCGCAGCAGGAGTTCCAGAGAGTCTTGGAGGTGGTGACCGAGTTCTTGGGGAGTTATTTATTTCTCGGGGTGTATCTTTTTCCGGAATTGGCGATATCTCCCTGGACGCTTCTGTTTTGACCTTGAAGTAAGACGGTCTGTTCCTGGTGATTGTATTTGAATCGGAGTGGACTGTCGCTTGGATCAACCAAGAATTTTTGAAGTTTTTAGATGAAGTTTTAGATTGGGAAGAATTAGGTCTTTCGCCTGAGGTTGACTCGTTATCTAATGAGACATTGTTTTGACTGCTTCTGACAGGACTGTGTCTGCCCTGTAGGAGTCTCTGCTTGAAACTTCCCACAACATTGTCTCGATCTAAGCCGGGACTCAAGTCCTGTAGTTTCGGTGATTGAGGAACGACTTTTCCAGACTTTCTTTGCCACCCTTGACTAAAGGCCTCCGCTGTAGCATTTTCAGTACTCTGACTGATGTGTTCTGTATCAGTTTTTAGTGACACTGGCTCATCAGCTGTGAAAAGATCTGTATTTTTTGGTGTTCTCCTTCTCGATTTGAGAAATGAGTTTGTGCGAGTTATTGATGACGATTTGACTTTCGATGTTGATTCTCCTTCTAACGGATTATTACGGGGTGAGTTGCTAATCATATCGGGGTTTTTGTGCTTGTCAGAAAGCTTTTCTGTCAGCCTATCTGATTCATCCTCTTCTAGATCGCTGATATCTGAATGTTCAGGAGGACGATTAGCTTCAAAAATGGTGTTGATGATACTCATCTGTAACGACGATGATTTCAGCAGACTTGTTCCGACGACCTCAAATTCAGCCGTCTCATTAATGTACTGACGTTCAACCCAACTGACTCTATCAGGGCTGGACTCCTCTGTGTAAATTTTATCCTCAGCACCAACTGGAAAGAGATCTTGGGTTACATAGTCCACAGCCATGACTTTAGTACCATCGGGCAGATCGACGTAGTGGGACTTAACCGGGCCAGTTCGGGTGTATGCCAGTCGACTCGTTCTGCCAGGAAGAGTTCTTTCGCCAAACAAACTGTCATTTTCCTGTAATATGTCATTTGTGCTTCCAGTATTTGTCTCCTCACTGTTTTCTGAGTCACAATCGCTCAAATCTATGGATGACGTTTCTCTCTTTACCGTGACAGGAAATCTGAAACGACTGTCTTCTGAATTACTTGTGCTACCAGTCATCGTCCAGGCTTCCATCTTTCTTGATGAGCTGGGTTTCACTGACGCTGTATCTAAAAGTTTTTCTGATGATAATTTGGTCGCCGTCAGCTCTATTACATGTAAATCTGAATCACCCTGTTTCTTTAACGATAGATTGTGTTCTTGAACAAAACTCAACGACCTCCTCTGAGTCAGTGGTTCATCATTCTGATCGGTCTGATTGTTTGACGGCAACTTCAAATCAGACTTGAAGTTTGGCAGACTGTGTTCTCTTTGGAAAACTGCTGGTGGCTCAATTCCCCCGGGGTCTGTATCCTGTTTGGGAAACATTGAAGAAGCATTTCTTCAATTGGTGTTTGTGGTGAATCGTTCTGAAACAAAGAAAATGATTGAAAGAATATAAACATGGATAGTATGACGACAAATATGCTTTTCAGGTTAATTGGTCTGCCTGTCCTGTTAGCCAAATAGGCCTAAGTGCTAAAACACAGGACGTAAAGCCCAGGATGCCCACACATTCATTTGCAGTGACACTCATTTCAAGATAGGACCTGTAGGGATAACAATGATAGATAGATAGATAGATAGATAGATAGATAGATAGATAGATAGATAGATAGATAGATAGATAGATCTATGGTAAGTGCAGCCCTCTAATGCTAAGCCAAGTTAGTTATGGGCGCTCACGAGGGTTGATTGATGAGATGCCATCAGAGACGGGAGAGAGAGCTTGAGTCCTCAGCATTTTACCCCTTGTGAGGGATCTTTTGCATGGCCAGCTCAGACACTGATACAATGATGTCTAAAAACAGCCAAATGTGTAATCACTCACACTTATTCGATCGTAATAATGACACAACATTAAATCATATATTATTATGACAAGCTTTCTTACCTTCCAAAATATGTAGACTCACGTATATCAACTCAGCGATATCTAATGAACTGGTAAGATTCACTTTGCTTTAATATTTATAGATTGGTCATAAGTAAATTTATTTGTAATAGAGCTGATATTGTGAGCTGATATATTTCAACAACTCTTGTACAAGCCAAATTATCAGATTAGTTCGTATTGGATTATCTCTTATAAACTTTGTCATTAGGATCAATTAAATGGTATATTAGAGTCATGCTGTGATATTGTGATAACCGTAGCCGCCGCTCGTAACATGTTCGGACACACTGAACCCCGCAGTGCCCAACAACAACTGCGATGCTTCTATTGCGGTGAAGCATCACACACAAAAGACTCGTGCAGACATGGACAGCGTTTACGTTGTTATGCCTGTAATGGGCTCGGTCACAAGCTGAAGTTCTGCCGACACGGACACTAAATTAATGGCCAAGCTGATGTGGCCGGAGTGACCTCAGTACAAAATGTTGCTTTTAATGAATGTGAAATTTATAGGACTAATGAAAATGAATTTTATGTTGGTTTTAATGAATGTCATTGTTTTGAATATGATACAAATGGACATTTTGGGTTAAATTGCGTGATGAATAGTGTGAATGACAAAATTAATGATAGTGCTTGTGATGAAACTGACTCTGGTGCTGAAAATCGAAATGATGTTGCTGTGTGTGATACAAACAATTTTGGTGCTTGTGATGAAAATAACTCTGGTGCTATTGATAGAAGCTTAGATCTTAACCAAAACATGAATACTGTAGCCATTAGTGAAATATCAACTGTTAATGATAGTGTACTAAGTGTCATTGAATGTGATAGCATTGATTATGATTTGCTAGATAATGAGGTTGATACCTGTATAAATGATGATCATGTTGGCATTACTGCTAATGAGGTAAATAATGATTTAACAAGTGCATGTCAAAATCCTTACGAAGGTGTAGAAGCCATTCGACGCTCAAATCCAAATAACATAATTATCGGGCATTTGAATATTAATAGCATGTATCCAAAATTCCAGGAAATAACTGAACTCCTTAACTATTGTAAATTTGAAATAATGGTTCTAAGTGAAACTAAACTTGACGACTCCCACCAAAGCTCAGCATTTGAAATTAAAAACTATTCTATGTATAGGCAGGATAAAAGATCAAATAGTGGTGGCCTCTTAACTTATGTTTCTAAAAGCATCCCGTCAACTATAGGACCCATAAATAAATGTACTGATGAATTTGAATGTATGACTATTGAGATAACATGCAATGGAACAAAAATCATTGTGGTATGCGTTTATAAAAATCCTAAAATGAACTCACAAGATTTCAAAATTTGTTTTGAGGAAATATGTGAAAAAATTCTTGATAAGTGTGATCATATCATAATAATTGGTGATTTAAACTTCAATATGTTCCAAAATAATACACTCTCCATGATATGTCCCTCGTTTAACCTCACAAACATCATAAATGAACCCACCTGTTTCAAGTCTAATCAACCAACGCTTATTGATGTCTTGTTAGTTAGCAAGCGTAGAAAATTCCTAAAAGGCTTTTCAGTAGACACAGGAATTAGCGATTTTCATAATCTTATAGGAAGTGTACTTAGACAACACACACCTGCTCCACCGAGCAAAGTGATCTCTTATCGAAAACTCAGGAAGATAAATTATGACTTAGTCAATCTTGACCTGGCTTCCGCAAACATAGAAACTATGATCCTAAATGAATCAAACGTGAACATTGCCCTTAATAAACTTCAAGATACTCTAGTTAGTATACTAGATAAACATGCTCCTAAAAAGAAAAAGATTGTAAAACTAAGTGACTTTCCTTGTATGTCCAAAAAATTAAGAAAAGCAATCTTAACTCGCAATCAGTTTAGAAATAAATTTTTTAAAGATAGAAGCTCGCAGCACCTTGCACTTTACAGGAAGCATAGGAACATCGTAACAATAATAAAACGTATGGAAATAAGAAATTATTTTGAAGAAAAATGGTACAAAGAATAAAGACTTCTGGAAGGCAATTAAACCTATTTTCTCTAAGAGCAAAACTAAACCTGACAGAATACCCCTCAAAGAAGGGGGTGAAATTATAACTGAGACCAAAAGCGTGTGTAATATCTTCAATAACTTCTTTAGGGAAATAGGCTCTAACATTGGGCCACAAGAAAATAATTCAAAAGATATTGAGGAAATAATACGAGATTACCAATCTCACCCAAGTGTAAATATCATTCTGAATGACATTAACAATAACGAAACTAACTTTGACTTTGAACCTATAACAGAACCTACAGTTAGTAAAATCCTAAAATCGCTATCTAGTAAAAAGGCATCTGGTTTTGACGAAATCCCCATTAGTTTTATAAAAAAGACTGGTATGATTCTTTCTAAACCCATAACGCATGTAGCTAACTTATGCCTACAACAACAAACTTTTCCAGAAAATTTAAAAAGAGCCAACATCACACCTTTGTATAAAAAAAAGGACAAGCTCGATAAAGATAACTACAGGTCAATCAACTTACTTACAGCATTGTCTAAAATTTTGGAAAAAGTAATATCTAATCAAATATATAAATTTATTGAACCAAAGCTTCACAAATACTTATCAGGATTTAGGAAAGGATATGGATGTCAAGACATCCTTATCAGAATGACTGAAGATTGGCGCCAATCAATTGACAACAGACAAAAAGTAGGAATCATAGCTATTGACTTATCCAAAGCATTTGATTGTATGTCTCATGGGTTACTTCTTGCAAAACTCAATGCCTATGGCTTCAGTATAAATGCTTGTACGTTATTGAAATCTTATCTTGTTGAAAGAAAACAAAGGGTCAAAATTGGTGACACATTCTCAGAATGGCTATCAAATATAAAAGGTGTCCCCCAAGGTTCTATTCTAGGCCCACTCCTGTTTAATATTTTTATTAATGATTTTTTGTTTTTTAGCATGAACTCAAAAATTTATAACTATGCTGATGACAATACATTATGTTATATTAGCCAAGATTCTGATGAAGTTAAAGTAAAACTGGAAGAAGATTGTGTAAAAGCAGTAGAATGGTTTCGTTGTAACAATATGAAAGCCAACGCGGATAAGTTTCAACTAATGATTTTAAATGAAGATTCAGATAACTTCCAATTACAAATCAATGATAATCTGATTAAATCACAATTAAGTGTTAATATACTTGGTCTCGAAATTGATAATAAACTAAATTTCAATCTACAAATTGAAACTTTATGTAAACAGGCAGGTAAGCAAATAAATGCACTCAAGAGGATAAATCATTACCTTGACAAAAAATGTAAGACTGTACTTTATAACAGTTATATTAGCAGCAATTTCAACTATTGCCCATTAGTATGGTTATTCTCTGGTAAAACCAGTCTTGAAAAGTTAGAAAAAACCAACAAAAGGGCCTTACGTTTTATTGCAAATGACCAAAACGCATCTTATGAAGAATTATGTCGCATTGAGGAGCAACTTAGTATTACAAAAAGATGCATTAAATCAGTTGCTATCCAAATGTTCAAAATAAAAAAGCAGACCTCCCCTTCTTATGTTACTGAGCTGTTCAACCAGCGCACCCTACACTATGATGTTAGGGATAATGATCAATTTGAACTTCCAAAATTTAATACAGTAACATATGGTAAGAAAAGCATTAAATACTATGGCTCGAAACTGTGGAATCAAATGCCCATAGAAACCAAACAAAGTAACTCAATAAAATCATTTAAACGTGCAGTCACTAACTGGCTGAACAACATAAATAACTTACAATTAATTGAGTTTATATAGCGACAAACTCATCACCTAAATTTTCAAAAAGCCCTCAAATCAGCAGTAATGCCTCCATAAGTTATATTATGTTTCAAAGAATTTTAAATTGTTGCCTTGTAAAATAAGAGAAGCGATGACAAAGACATGATGTAAAAAATTTTTAGATTATTCCTACAGAAAACATAAAGGTATCCTCGGTCCTAGCTAGATATTGAGCCTGCTGTTCAACTTTGAACCAGATCAGTTCTAGCCTTGGACCGAGTGCTTTGTAATAATAAGAATGGCACACAAAATAAGCAATATGTGGAGGAAAAAAAAAAAAAAGTAATTGGAAAAATGCACCAAAGTATGATTTAAGTTTGTATATATGTACATATTACTTTGTAGATAGTTTCTTATTTGTTGTTTTATAATGTTAAATGTGTGTTTTTAAGTCGTACAGAAGCTTCATGCTTGGTTGTCCTTAATTTGTTATACACATTTTATTGACTGTCCTGATTGATTACGACTATAAATAAAATTTTACTACTACTACTACTACTACTGCTAAATGATTTGTGATTGATCTGGAAATAAGCTGATAAGTAAGATCTGTCTGCCTTAAAGAATGACATAGATGAATGACACTAATAAAGGTAGGCCTAAATATCCATAATTTTTTATAATTGTAGTTCACACTAGGTTCCTATGACTAATTCAAATGTTAAACTAAGTATATAAACTGAACAACAAAACTTACCCTGAGTACCCAGAGAAAAAGGAGCACATTTGCAGAGCAGAAACGTACAAAATCAGTATATCCCATATTTGGTATTGCAGTACCGGGTATATAATAAAAGCAGTGTAGACGCACAAAAGAAGTACACTGCGCGATGACCATTTGCATGGTTGAGACACTTTTTCACACAAAATTGGCATTTGAAGTACAAATATAGAATCTTTGCAGAATATTTACAGTACAAAAGGAGAAAATTTGAAGCATTCAAATGATTTAAATCACGCTTCGTTTACACTCCCGATATGCACATTTATGCATGCTCCAAATATGCTCCCTTGAATGGAGTATAAAAAGAGCAGTATTACCAGCTTCGCATGCAAGCAGGAAGCATTTTTGTGTATCTCTGGTTTTACAAACAATAACTGATAGGTTGGATGGGTATGTGTCTCTAAATACTCTCTATGTAATATTTTTTGTTTTCTACAGTGATGTATGTGGCATGGCTTGGGGTTCTGTTTTTACAGCTGCTTGCAGCCTGTATTACCGGAGGAGTTCTAAGAAAACTTATGACAACTCCCCTGGTCGTGTTGTTTCACCTATGTCATTAAAACTTTGCTTGCAGCCTAAATATAATTTTATCTTGCTTCCATCAACTTTTGGTAAACTTCTGTGGCATTAAAATTTTTATTTACGAAACTAAAATGTTCGTTTTTGGCGGGAGTTTCAAATGATCAGCTGCAGTGAAACCAGCAGCAACAGCAGATTCAAAAGAAAGAATGAAGGAAGGAAAAAAGGCAGGAAAAAAGGCAGGAAAAAAGGAAGGAAAAAAGGAAGAAAAAAGGAAAGTATAGGAAGGAAAGTATAGGAAGGAAAGTATAGGAAGGAAAGTATAGGAAGGAAAATATGGGAAGGAAAAAAGGGATGGGGGAGGAAGGGAGGATATAATATACTATACATGTAGATAGATAGATAGATAGATAGATAGATAGATAGATAGATAGATAGATAGATAGATAGATAGATAGATAGATAGATACTAAGTCTATCTACAAGCAGCTGTTAAAGTGCTTGCACGTTATTTTTCTCTTTCTGAATACTTGTAATGCAGTTCAGTTGGTATTCCGGGTTCTTACAATAAATCATTACTATTTGCAACGTTACTTCAAGCACAATAATGTTTAGAGCATGATTTCTCTTATGAAAACTAACAAACATGTATTATTCTCATTTTGAATCATTCAAAAGTTCCTCATTTAAAAAACATTGTAGCTGGTACTTGATTTTTTGGAATTTAATAATATAAGTTATTTTATAAATTTTCCTACTGAAGAATGTCGCAAATGAAATAATAAAAACTTATTATGTTAGCTTTGTAACCTACCTGATTTAGTAACTATGTTCCTTGACAGAGTATTGACTAAGTTCTAGTGCTAGTCCTCTGGCTATCATGAGTTAATCCTTTGGCTTCAAGTCGGTCTGGTAATGCTCCATTGATTTAATGATTTGACAAAAATATGCCTCTAAAATTAGATAAGCAAAAGGATATTGTAACATATTAAGAGACCCACCTCTTCCCTATAATATCACATTAACAATGAAGACGATTGTGAAGACAAATGCATTTCCTGAACATTGTATTCCTCACCCCTACAAAAAAATGTTTACATGTTGTATTTGTCTGCCATTTTGCTTAATCCAAAAGGGCACAGGCAATTGGAACCATGCATAGGCGTACGGGACGCACGATTTTTGGGGGGGGCGAGCGACATTTGCCCGAATTTCGAGATCTAAATTTAATACCATTTCAAATGAAATAGCCTGGAAATCACCAATTTAAAATAGTTTTTACCTAATCATCTGCCCAAATTTTTTAGCCTTTTTGCCCGAATCTTCCTGTTTCCCAAACTTTTGGGGGGGGCGACCGCCCCCCTGCCCCCCCTCCCATACGCCTATGGAACCATGGAGTTTCCCATCTTGTAGAATAAACAGACGCCAATTTGGTAAATATTTAGGGAATTTTTAGAAAAACCTACCTTTACAAGTTTGAGAGCTATGGTAGGGATAGTTTTTTTTGGGTGAAAAATACTGTTTGGCACCAGATGGGTTGAAGTCCATTTTGACAAAAGAAATTATATTGGTTCATCTTTTGTGAGCAATTTCAATGATTATCATATTGTGAATGAATTGATGGCCCTTGATCACCATGTCCTTACACGTGTCTTCAAAAGTTTTTTAAAACATTGGTACTTCGATGCGATGGTAATCTCTATCTTCAAATCACAAGAAAACGGGCACATGAAAATAATTTCAATACTTTAATCACAAAACGTCAACTGAAATGACTCAAATGAGTATTATAAATGAAAGATATATATGTTACAAAACCATATGAACGCCAATCAGTTTTTGAGCATTTCTATAAAACATTACATTATCAAATACATTTTACATGAATAATGTACAATTGCAAATACAACTTCACATGAAACATCTATGTCAAACATACAAATACATACTATACTAAAAGTAGGTGAGGTCTATAAACTAGAAAATCTTTTCACTCAGATCCCCTCTACATTACCATAGAGTACAATTAATGTGAGTAATTTTTTCATATTTGGATTTGTACAATTTCTTTATTGCCCTTTTTGTTGCTACAGCACACTCTGGACAGAATTTTCCTCATTGAACATTACTAAATACCTGGATTAAAAAATATAAGATTTCTATATATGATATTATTAAAAGTTAGAAGATTACATGTAAGCATGATGCATCTATGCACATATTATTTTGTTAGACTTCTTTTCATAAGAAAAGGCCATACCTTATATTATGTATCAGTATGATGATGAGATATATTGTTGGAAAATAGAAATTGAGGGCAAGTCTCAAGCTTAGTAAGGGTGGATATTGGTTTGCTTTTCCTGAGGAAACATGTTTCTAAAAATGTATTGCTTCTCTGGTCTATTAATTAATAGATCTATATAATTTAAGTTGGTCAAATCCCAAAATTAGTCAAATGACTAGTCAGTCATCACTTATAAATATCGTTAGTTATTTGGCTAATTTTGTTAGTAAGTGGTATGTTCAACAATAGAAAGGAGTAATTATCTTGAAAAACAACCCCCCCCCCCTTCCCTCCCTCCCCATATTTGTAAATGGTACCGTAATATGGGGTGAATAGGGACACTGGGGTGAATCGGGACAGAACAGAGAATATTTTTATTTGCTAAAAAATACCAATTTCTACTAGCCGTAGGAACTAGTTTTTTGGCACACATATAGTAAACATACAAGCGCATAATGTGATAGAATTTTATATTTCTAACTGCAGGCAGTGAGGAGATGCAGCAATTTAAACTTGGAACTGCGGAATAGCCATTTTACAAGCTGGTCAAAACTTTGCTTGTGCTATATAAAGTATAAATGATGGAGCCCTCAAACTTGCTGCAAACTTTAAAATTATTCTGTTGTGGTTGTAAGGGATCTTAGTTAAAGACTGGATATTGGATTGTATATGTTTGGTCCTGGATTGAAATCCAGGACAATGCCAAAGTTTCGGAATTTACCAAAATAACCCTACTAATTTTCATTTGAGTGTACTGGCGTGGCTTTTAGATGAATATTATTGAACTCGGCTTCATTTATAGTGGATTTCGTCCATAATTATCAGTTACTAGAAAAATTTGAAGAAAGCTGCCTTTTTAATAGATTTCTCTCATTTATTGCATTTTTTTGAAAACTGTATTTTATTAATAAAATTAATCTAAGATTTTCTTCAAAATAAATTTTTGGCATGTTGAACATCTTTTCTAATGTTTATTCACAAGTAGATATCACTTAAAGAAGGCAGGAGCTATTAATTGTGGAAATAATGGAGTGTCCCGATTCACCCCAAAAGTAAGGGGTGAATTGGGACAGTGGTTTTTGGGGCCTTGAGCATTGGGAATTTAAAGTACCAAATCAAGCCCCAAGGAGTACTTAGACCTTGTGCCCAGACACAATTTGACACCAAAGTTTAATTTCTGGATTGATTTTTGTCCATGCTATGACAGAAAAATGGCCAATTCTGTCCCAATTCACCCCATATTACGGTACATACAAAGTTTCACACTAACATAATTGCAGCAATTAAACCACATTGCCTGATTGTGTTGATTGTACTATCACTGCAAAGACATCCATACAAATTCACATGTAATATCAAGTAACATGTCAATGTAATTCAATTCAATGAACTCATGAGAGTAAAAACCATACAATTTACTAACACTTTGAGCAAAGGGCACTTGTTGAAAACATGGCAAAATGTATTTGAAGTCAAATCACCTTGCAAAATAATTATGAAATTCTTGAATGTAGACGCTCTATCTCCGGATTCATATAGATCGATGAATTTAACTTCAGGAGATTGTATGAAAATTCAGTGCCAGAATTTTCTACGTCTTCTCTGAGTCACTGGTATAGATGAGAAGACGTTGAAAACTCCGGAGCTGAATTTTGTACAATCTCCGAAAGGGAAATCCGATCCAATTATAAAATTATAGAACTTTGCTTGGCAGTATTGTAGAATCTAAGGGTGCAAACAATTTTAGCTGTAATATTGACTGAGCTGCTATACCATAAAAATGGCAGGTGAAGCATTACCGTCAGTTTTTTTTCTGAGCCAAGTCTATTGATGAATAAATAAAAAATACACATGTAGGCTTGGGTACCTGGCTTATACCATTGATCAATTATGTACATTATTACAATCACAACAAAAAACTGTTCAAACTTTCGCCCGATGCTGAATAAACTTCACCACCTGCGAGGGGGCGGGAGGGCGATACTGTGTCGAGTTGGGTATCCAATATTCCTCTTGGGAGGAACAATCGGTGTGCTATTTCGCAAGATAGAGTTTTTGAAGTAGGTCTCGTCCGATTTGTATAGCTTTGACGATAAGCCCCCTCTTGTGTTAAAGCGATTTGCGGTGTAAACTTTGAAATTGCTCGTGATGTTACTCAGGTCAGAGTAAGGGTTGTTTCCATAAAGCGACTTAGATGCGGCTGTGAAACTGGGATGGTTTCGTCTTGGTGGCACTTCGTCTGACTTGCGATCACGATATCTGGAAATAAATTGTAGAGCAAAGTAAGAAATGAACTGATTTAAGTTCTGAGAAGGGCTGTCTGGTACTAGGCCTATCTACATTGATCTCTCATCCTGTTGAAATCAGATACCTTGCCAGGAACCAAGAAAAGCCATCGTCCCATAGTGCCCCACGTCCCAATGTGCCCCCGTTCCCCCTACTGTAGAAGATGTATGTCGCTGCTCATTTTGGAGGTAATTGTCTGTCTCCAGTATCCCCTACTCCCCCGATTTAAAAAAGAAATGTAACTTGTAAGACTTACCTTGAAATCATTAGAGCAAGAACAGCAGCCAGGATGATGATGAAAGAGAGCAACCCCACTGTCCCTGCTATGAAACCTACTTGTATGTCACTGACTTCTAGAAGAAAGATTGGCAATTGTTGTTAATTTTATTTTATTTAAGCAGTGGTTTTACAAAATAATACTTAATTGGAGATCAAAAGATACAGACTACAGAGATTGTTTCATGCAACAGGAAGCTGGAATCACTACTATAAATGCCTTAAAGGAAATATATCAGATTTCACAGATAGAGAAGGATTATTGACGTGCACACGACCAAGCAATTTGTCTACCTTCTGATGGCTTTCTTCGGTCGATAGTGTTCTGAAAACTCCCTATCCGTTCAGTCGTTGTCAATGTTGTTGTAGGAGAAGATGTAGATTTACTTGTTGTTGGGCTTTTTGTCGATGCTGTGGTACTTGTTGTAGTTGCTGTGACAAAAAGCAACAACATAGACAGTAATTTGTTTTTGAAGAACCACTCCTTCCTCATTAACAGAAGAGCTCTTCAAAACAGAAACTTAGCAGTTTGAGATCAGCAGATAGATAGACAGTAGATAGATAGATTGATTGATAGATAGACAGCTAGACAGATAGATAGATAGACAGACAGATTGCTAGATAGACAGGTAGACAGATAGATAGACAGATAGATAGACAGATAGATAGATAGATAGACAGATAGAGCTAGCTAGATAAATAGATAGATAGATAGATAGATAGATAGATAGATAGATAGATAGATAGATAGATAGATGGATAGATAGAGAGATAGATAGATAGATAGATAGATAGATAGATAGATAGATAGATAGATAGATAGATAGATAGATAGACTGATAACAAGTTAGATTATATTGCAGATAGATAAGTAGGCAGAAAAGTAAAAAATGGAGAAGAAACTCTATCAATCTATGGTATGCTTTACATTTGAGAGCCATCACCAAAATGATTCGCTACAGAATACTGGAGTTTGAATGGCAATCACAATTGTTTTCTACAAACAGTGACCAGAAAAGATTGACATTTCGCTACCTACTTATTCTGTATATTTTCTAAATAGTTACAATGTTGGCAGCCATATTGTTGTGGTGTTGCATCCGAATATGTTTGCGGTCAATGTATTTAGGCCAGAAATTATTGATTTTTAGCTTCTCCGGTATTCTTGAAACACTTATGCTTACAAACTTGTGGGTCATTTTCGCGAAAACGCGCAATTTGATGTCCTGCATTCTTGTGTGCCTGCCTTTGTAGGACTGAAATTGATTTTTGGCCAAATATTTAGAATAACGTTTTTCCTAGAAGAAAACAAAAATTTACGTGGGTGTGGCCATGCTGAACATGCTATATCACGCATTAAGTAGTCCAAATGTCCTTACCGTGGCATGTCCGCAACTCAACATCTTAATTTCAAACGTGTGCAAATTGAAAATTACTGCATAAAATGTGACATGCAAAGTGTGTATTTCTAGATATTTGTTACATTAACTACCTAGACGTTTTTTTTCTGAAATATAACTAATTTATCCACATCTCAGGACGTTTTGAAGGTGTGTCCCAGTTTTTAAATTACCACCGTCTTTACCGTGACCAAAGAGTTTAAGTTGCCACCAGAGTAAGTTAACAGGGCATGATGTCTCCAGATGCCACTAGGGTGTAAAGAACCAGGATATAACTACTTTTTTACCACATCATTGGGAAAGCCAGAGCTGCCATCTGTTGGTCAGACGATGAAATAGGTTTTATCTTGACTTCGTCGCAACTAAACTTCGTCTTTACCGAACCCTCAACAGCGGAGGGAGTTCAAAAGGTATGAGGATGTAAATGACATCATTGGTTTAGGAGGCTGTTCCAGAAGTAGTTGTGGTACTCTGAATTATGTAGTCCACTTTCTCTGGAAGAAATGCTGCATAACATGTCTTTTCCGTGGCCAAAATCTGTCTTTACCGTGGTCAGATCAATGCAAATATGCTGTGACACGGTAAAGACAAGGCTGGCCACGGTAAAGACATCTGAGTAAATTTGCTTTGATTTCATTGTGCACGGTAAAGACAATTTTTCCAAATAATTGAAAATGTCAAATATTCACCCAAATTAGTTATCCTGTTACATGCAGCATGGTTCTACCACATATTGCATTATGTAAACTGAAAAAAATAGCTGTTGAGTATTATTGGCTCAGCTTCCTGACATAAAAAAATTGGTTATGTCTTTACCGTTACTGCGCGTTTTCGTGAAAATGACCCTTGTATCGGTGGGTAGAACAAAAAAAAAAGTGATATGTACATTTTTTATTATGCCAGTTTAATAAAATCATTGGCAAGCTCAGTTGTTTTTCTATAGACAAAAAATCTGTAGGGTCGGTCGATCTGAGAAGCTAAAAATTAAAAAGGTCTGGCCTTACGTTTTGTGGTTGTGGCACCGGTTGTGGTTGTTGAGGTGGAAGAAGTGGTTGAACTGGAAGTGCTGGTTGTTGTGGAGGATGGTTTTGTCATGGGAGGGAACAATGTGGTGACTCTTGATTCTGAAAAATTAAGATAGGCCTAATGTATCATTAAAAATATACATAAAAGATATCATACAGCTTTAACAGGCCACCATTCCTAGACGTTTGCCAATTTTAAAACAATGATGGGTTGACCAATTTCGAAAGTACTACTGGCACTGCTCCAGTTTGGTAGCACCTGAGCTGCACCAGTCAGAGGAAAGGCGGACAACTTATCAGCCAATAGGATTAAAGTATTCCTGCCACCAGCAGAAGTGTTCCTCCTGGTGTTAATTCACGGAAGCTTATGTGAAATTGGTCTACTGTCTTTCTAAGATTCCTTTAGTAACTTATTATACAGATATATTTCCTTACGTATTACCAGCGCTGGAAAAATGTGAATTTCCAGGCGATTTGATAAAGTACAATAACATTTCCCAAATGGCCGCGTCTATTTCGAAGTCAGAAATTTGGACCTTTCTTCAAAAATTTCCAATGAGATTTAGTAATTTCCAGGCCTGAATTCCTTATATGCTTTCAAGCATATTACATTATTACAACATACCATTAAAACAAAGTACGCCGACACTAGTCTGCCCCGTGCACTTGGAGTCCGTCCATAATCCGTCCTTCTTCGCAATCACACAACGTTCGTTGTTTCCAAGGGAACTTGGTTCTCCGTCTTTCCAGAAGTAGGTTCTCGCTTCTTCCTTGTGAGCTTAAAAATTATATTAATGTCATCTGGCAAATAATACATGTGTTCGTTCAGATTTATAAAGTAAGCAAAGATAAGGCCAGTTTTTCCGAGAAACTAAAAATTTAATATGTCTGGCCTATTCACACCCATTTTCTAGTCATTATCAATCTTTCAGGTCCAGACATGAGTTAGATGACCCCAAAAACATTTTGCTTTCGTTGGATACCATTTGCAGCTCAGGCCAAAGTATACATACTAACTTTAATTATTATTACATGCAAACATTTAGTGGTCAAATTGACCTTGTGCGGGTTGTGCTAGAATTATTTCCTTCAATAAAATTTCTAATTTATCACGATTTATGCTGTTCACTGATATGCCTAAATATTTATTCAAAAACTACATGAAAACCCTCTTATAAAAAATCGTCAATTAGACATCATGACATTTTTCACTATAGGAACTTCTGAAGTGGCAACATTGTAATGTTGTGTTAAGTTGAGACGATCAATTTCTCGAGAATTTTTTTTTCTTCCCTCGGCTTGGGAGCCCATCTTTAAATAATAATCATTGTTACACCAACCCTAGCTGACTCCCGACACTACCCCTTTAAATTACAGCTCCGAAAAAACTGATGATTAAGTGGGGTAGCCTACAGTCCACCACTTTTGTCAGGTGGGGATCAGACCTGTATTGGGATGTGTGTATCTCGATTAGTGTGTATATCTCGATAATTGTGTTTATCTTGATTATCTTGATCAGTGTTCGAAATAAGGGGGGGTCAAGGGGGTTTTGACCCCCTCAAATGCTCCTGGGACACCCTCATATACATTTTTCAGAAGGACCCATAGGGGGTCCTCAAAATACCCCCCCAAATACTGTATCTGATCAGACGAATAAGCATAAAGCCTTATCAGCTTACAACAAATTATTGTGATTTATATTCACCAGCAATAGAGTTATAAATATGGAAACTAATTTTCAGAGATAAAAGATGCCTTTAAAATTCATTTTTTAGAGCATCTAAAGCCATTCGGCTTCTGGTGGCCCACTGATGGCCCGTCGACTCCCGGTTACAAGGGCTTCTATCCTTCGGGCCTTACAACTGAGAGACCCCCCAAAATAACATGGCCTATTTCGACCACTGATATTGATAAGTGAGTTCATCTTGATTAATATGTTTATCTTGATTACTTTGGTACTGGTAGATCCATCTGGACCTGGCTATGTCCACCCAGTATCCATCCTCCTCCTGCTCATCCAGAACACCGGTCAGTTCCACTGGGATTCCTTCGTACATGTATTGGGTAATGTTCTTTGCCTCGAACCACGTCATCCTGGAGTCCGATCGACGAGGGGGGCATTTGTCACTTCCTGAGCACGCTGAAGTGAATGCATTAAAAATAAAATTAAGACTTTGAAAAGGCCTACCGTATTTTCTGTATCAAAAGCCCAACCCCTCCGTAAAGAACACGTTTTAATCACAATTCCATCAAAATATGACTTTATCCTAAGTTTTTAATGCCAAAAACTATTAATTTCCCATCTCATCATTACATCTGCCCACCGGGCGCCTAATGCAAACAATACGGTATCATAAAATGGCCGACATTCTTGAATTTTCCAGTGTCCACTGTGACGTTAGTATTGCATTTAGAGCTGTTAAATTTGGTATAAAGTCAAGCAAAATTTTATTTAACAATAGTGACGACAGTAAATACACATAACAGAAGCTACAATGCTTTATACCGACAAGTTTGATATAAGGACGTGATTGAGGGTGTGGATCAAAGAAATACAAGATGGCTGTCAAAATGGCTGCCACAGGTTTATTTGTCATGTCTGCCAGTACCATTCAAAACTATGCAGCGGTCAATACTGTACTCACATTGATGGATTTCACACATACATTGAAAGCACTGCGTGTGATAACAACTGAATCAACGTTAGATGTGCAATGCTCAATGGAAAGAATTTTACACTCTTACTCGTAACAATGTTGACGTAAAATCGTGAGTTTTTCAATGAATTATAATAAAGAAAGTTAATCGGCTTACATGGGACAAAAATGACATACTTCTTCTTGGAACATTCATCCGCATAAGGAAACAGCGCTTGATTTTTCTTGCGGACAAAGACGCAGTATGGTTTCAGAATCAACGGTACATGGACCACTGAAATGGTGCAGGTGACATTAAAAAAAAAATTGATCAAATATACCAAATTTAATAAAGTACAAGCGGATTGTGTTTAAAATTGAAAATACGAAAGACAAAATAAGTTTAAATTATTGTAAAGACAGTGAATGCTAGTTTTGCTTCTCAAAGAATCTACTCAAGGACTTCGAATTAAGACAACCAAATGTGCAATTAATGAGAGTCTCTGGAAGAAATTGGTCTCTGAGTGACACCAATTTAGCAATGACTTGGGAGTTGGGAGACCATATCTCTCCACTGGGAGACTATTTTGTCTCCGAGTCACTTCGTAAAAAATGTGTTACTAAACTCACCCCTTCCCGGAAAGTCTGTACCATTTTTGTAATAGAAGTTCGGTCGCAAGTCCATTTCCACATCTAACCAATATTTGAAGTTGACTATTTTCTTGAGACCTCGAAACCAGTTGCCGATTTCCACCTTGGCCAACTGGAAACCGTCTCGGAGGCAAATGTCTTTGGCAATATTTTTGCTGCTGGCGGGGATTTGTGATTTGTAGTAATTCCGTTCCCATGGAAACTTGAACTCCATGATCTTTGTGTAGCCCTTTAAGCTGTTGGTGGGTGGCAGGTCTGAAAAGAGATATAAATATGGAAAGTAAACAGGATTTTGTCAATTTTTGTGACACTCCCACTATGAACAATTGGACATAATATCTTGAATCCAGACTTTGTGAGTCCCTCTAGTATTTTTTTGCCGATGACGCGCAGTGTCAGAGGAACTTCTTGAATTGGATAGTCTGGATTCTCCAAAAATGTTAGCTGATTGGTTATGTAACATTTTACAAACTTTGGTTTCTGTTTATGTCCAACACCTTGTGTGATTAATTGTCAAAACTTGTTATGCCACTTTTATAAGTTGCAGAGCTGCTGATAACTAAAAATTATAAACATTCATTTGTTATGCAATATTATTGTTATTAATCTATAACAATTAAAGATTCTCACAGTATGAAAGAAAACAATTTCGTTTTATGTTTACTCTGCCAACCTACTCATTTACATGCTGCTTGTGGTCGTTTACATGGCCAATAGGTCTGTCTCCATATGGGGATTACGACAGGTATTATCAGTAGGTGGTGCAATGATAAGGGGGGAGTGCTATTTTTGTCTTGGGGAGGCCCACCTGATGACATATTATCTGGTTTGTTTGCAAAGTGAGTGAAATCCTGTGACCAACAGTTAATAATAATCTGGTTGTTAAAATGTTATAATCCCCCAATCTGTACGATAACAACACTCTTTTCTGTTGAACTGATGTTTTGGGAACATAATCAATACAGTGTAGCTGACCTAAACAATCAAACATTCAACAAACACACTCATTAAGTCAGACTCCTTGGCTTGGTCAACAACACCAATCACCTTGCTGAAAGGCAAAGGGGATTCCATCTGAGCTCCTATTGCTTGGAGACACCACCTGTCCATAAATTCAGAACTACAAAATGGAGACAGACCTATTCCTGCTGACTGTCTTAAATCCCAAAAAATGCGATTTGAAATAACTTAGGCACAGACCAGATATTAAAAGCTGATTTCTTACCAATCAACACATGTGTTTGCCGTGTCCTAATAAAAAAAATTAATTAAAAATTTGCGTCATTTTTTGTTAATTGAGGGCTTATAACCCCTTTTTAAAAGCATTTGCCCACATGGTTTTGAAGCCCTGACAGGAAACCCAAAGAACATTCATTGGACTTTCAAGGGCAATGCAAGCTGGATGTCATTCAGATGTGAAGTTGAATTGTTGGCGCTTTGTATCAGTGACAGCGTCTGTGTTAGGCAAGTAAGAGATCCTTCAAATGGGGTAAAATGGTCACATGATGCAGCATGTTGAGGACTCCTGCTCTCTCGCCCATCTCATCAATCAGCCGTTTTGTGTGCGCAGAACTGTGCTTAGCAGGCTGCACTTACCAAATCTATCTACATCTATCTGTAGCTCCAGCCCTAAAAGGTGCATAGTTTATTTTTGCAATGGTGATCATGAACATGCTTTATGTTTCTATTCAGCTGTCATTTTGCACTAAAATTAAAATTTGAAACAGACCTGCACAGTGTATCATTATATGTCAAAAGCCTAAATATTGATTATAATTTAGTACATTGAAACATTGTTATTGAGTCAAATCATATGATATTAGATGTTTATCTTCATGTGTTGCAAATTGCAATATGAAGCATATAAATATGTGTTGGAAATTCTTCTGATAATCTGACACGTTTTATCAGTCTCCAATACACTATCAATATCTTCATTAGCCTCTTATAACCAAAACAAACATTAATCCGTGAGATACAACTTTTTTACTTGGAGAAAGAAACACTCATATCAGTTTCAAAATTTAAAAAAATCCTAATCAATAATTTGATCAATTTGAGAGAAAGTTGTTTCAGCCAGTTCGTCAATATAAGTCAATAAAATTCAGTGAAAGTTATAGAAAATCCAATAAAAGCAATTTCACCACTTGTTGATCATATTTGGCTGAACCATGTCATAACCACCTGTGGCCACTCTGCAAATACTTTATGATAGTCAAATTACCTTGAAATGAAACCTGCACAGAGCTTTGTGAAAATCTATAAAGTTTTACCATCAGCTGTTCATTCTAGAAATATGTGCCCGTATATCAAGGTATGAATGTTACCAAATTCAGGGAAATATCTTTTCTAACAAATTAGGTAATGGATGAACAGAGCCATATTATTTATTGCAATGCAGCGATTCAGTCCACTAAGGGACCGTTCAGAATTTATGACGGGGGGGGGGGGGTAGTTTTGGCCAAGGGGGTACTAACTTTACTTTTCACATGTGTTTCAGGGGGGGTTTACTTTTTGACAACACTTCCAAGGGGGGTAAGAAATTTTAACAAAGAAAAAATTGTAAAAACCCGCATAAACTCATTTCATTTGGACTTTTTTACGCACAAAAGTCCGCGAAATGACGCAAATCTGTACGCGTGGCCATTACATGTATAACAGTATATATGACGTGTGTGTGTTGCTTTGTATGTCGAGGGGGGGGGGGGTACTAAAAATACTCGTGAAACTTAAGGCTGGGGTACTAAAAGTCTGCATGAATTTCCAGCAAATCTCCCACCCCCCCTAGTCATAAATTCTGAATGGTCCCTAAGTATTGTCTTTTCAACCTCTATCAAGATTGCCACTTGGAGCTTTGGTTGATGGCTTGTCTGATACCCCTATTACCTGGCCTCATCCCTTTTTAACAATGAAATAGCTGAGGTGTAATTGCAGCGCTACACAAGCTGCTAAAGTGTCGTATCTGTAAATCAGACTTTACGGCATTGACCTTATATCTATTTCTTGAGATTTTTTTTTGCTTTCATTAATAACTAAATCTTATTTTATTTTTGTTGATGATATGTGTCAAAGTATATACCTGTTCAGTCTCCATTCGAATAATATCCGATATTGAAAAAAAAAATCAATAGTTTCATCTGTGTGTTTGCTATCAATTTGAAATTCAATGCATTCAGCTTCAGAATCAATAAAATATACTCAACTTGACTAATGTTGCTTAAAGTTATGACTGTTGAAAAGAATTGAATGAGAGGTGCTGAAATGGGTCACTGACTTTGTCTGTGTGGACAAAATATAAATTGAAGTTCTTGAACATTTAGATATCACTTTAATACTTCTGAGGAATTGTAGAGAGACATTAATTATAAAGTATTTGTATTGAATTTCTTGGCCAAGCTGGGTGAAAAACAATATTTCTGGCTGATTTGAATTGAGTTTTCTGATGGGTGGATATTTTACCATTGCATAGTTTTATTTTTAAAAAAACTTTTGGAAATTGTACCATCGAAAAAATAATCATGATCTGATGATCAGCATATTAGTGAAATTATTATAAAAAACCCATTTACATCAAATCATATTCCTACCAAAAATGTATGTCATTCCTAATATTGGATGGACAGTTTTGGAAAATATTT
Source organism: Platynereis dumerilii (assembly GCA_026936325.1). Lineage (NCBI taxonomy): Eukaryota > Metazoa > Annelida > Polychaeta > Phyllodocida > Nereididae > Platynereis > Platynereis dumerilii. Next base: position 18,855,719 of record JAPTHN010000003.1, read on the forward strand.
GGCTGTGCATAATGAGACTGAATAAACTTTTAAAGAACTTTTAAAGGAATCCATACTGACATTTTGGAAAATGAAATTAACTATTCACTGTGCCTACTCTAATACTGAAAGAAAGGGAGAATGGATTAAACTGATTATTTTCAATTTTAACTATGGGCCCCCTGTCAATTTGGTAATCCAATCATAACCATTGGGGTAGGGTTGGATATTTCAATAACAAGTCAATATTTTATGATTGGTAAATGTTACACAACAAGCTACACCACTTTCACCCCCATAATGCAAATATCAATGACAAATGTCAACAAAACTTGTTGTGTAAACAAATCAGGTTTAATTGGTTTATTTGAAGAAAGTAATTTTGGGGAGAGGGGGAGGGGGTTGTTGGTTAAAGGTCTTAAGAGACTTGACCTTCAGGCCAGGTAGACCTATAGCTTGGTTGGTACCTACACATAAATTTAGTAATATATGTTTTTATAAAAAATATATCAATATATATCTTACTATTATCTATCCCCACATCTATCTATCTATCTATCTATCTATCTAACTATCTGTCTATCTATCTATCTAACTATCTATCTATCTATCTATCTATCTATCTATCTATCTATCTATCTATCTATCTATCTATCTATCTATCTATCTATCTATGACCAGAATAAACAGACAGACAGATAGATGACAGTCACAAATACAGACTAATTGATGTTGCAAAACCCACTACCCCCAGTACATCACAGTGCATACAGCGAGTACATTATAATGCATAATAGGTAGATGACAATTTTCACATGATTCAGTTAATGTATTGTCAATGTATACCTACAAATATACACAGATATGAGTTATACCAATATATCTGAATTAGCAAATTTCAAAAGTGGAGAAAAACTATATTAGTCATGATGTTTAAATTACATATTAAAAAACAGGACTATCCATGATATATTTTCATGGGAGAGGGTCACTTTTGAGATATGCATCACATATTTTTGACCAAGTAGTGTCGTAACTAGATCCTAACTGAAAAGGGGGTGGGGTAGTTTTGTTGTATACAATTTCCCAAATACATAGTACTGAAAAATGAGGAACAATTGATATTATACCCCGCTGTGACATGTCACAGAAAAATTTGAGATTTTTAAAAATCAATTTTTGTCCTGTTTAGTTCTGAAAAAAAAAATGAGGATGATCCGATGAAGATATTATCACTTGTGTAACTTTTTTACGCAAATTCCAAATGCTAATTTTTTTATAGCCTACCCTCAGGAGTCAGGATTTCATGATATGATTTTTAAAAATTCCATTGCACAGGTTTTGGAGAGCTGATTTCTTCTGTGGTAATTTAAAGAAGAATTGAAGGATTTGTATAAATTTTCTGATTTCTTTATTTCCTTTTTCCCCCTAATAGATTAAAGATTGCCTTTGGAGCCAATTTTATTATAATTGTGTCAAATTTTACAGATTTTAAATATGTTGATATAGATAGACAGATAGATAGATAGATAGATAGATAGATAGATAGATAGATAGATAGATAGATAGACAGACAGATGGATAGATAGATAGTAGGTGCAGCATTATAAAACCAGTTCTTGGCGCTTACGAGGGTTGATTTATGAGATGGGAGAGCAGGAGTCCTCAACACGTTACACATTCACCACATATGAGGGATCTCTTACTTGCGCCAGCATACAACTAATACAAGGGGCTGCCAATTTAACATCTCATCCAACAACATCCAGCTGGGATGGTCCACTGAATATTTTGGGTTTCCCGCCCGGGGTTCGAACCCATGTGAACTTCAGTGGAGCAGGTGAGCACCTTAACCACTCTGCCTCCTAGAGAGTCCCTTTCTCTATCTATCTATCTATCTATCTATCTATCTATCTATCTATCTATCTATCTATCTATCTATCTATCTATCTATCTATCTATCTATCTATCTATCTATCTATCCATCTATCTATCCATCTATCTAGTATAGATATAATAAGGTTTATGGTCAGTCTTTTGAAGTTCTATTTTCTCATTTACTGTCTCTGATAGGAAATGATCCGATTGGAATATTTAGCAAAAGAGACTTCTGAGTTTTTGTAGGATCTTCAATCTTAACTAATTAAGAAACAACAAAGCAAGTAAAATTTAACTAACCTTGTGATAAGATGAACATTGAAGTCACCAGCAATAATCTCCTCATGGTAAAATCCATGTTCAAAGTTGAGTCAGGTGAAGTTGTATGTACAACTTCACTCAATATAGCAGATCTATGTGGCCGGCCAAAACATATGCATGCAGTGTAAAATCCATATTTTATTGAATTAAAAGATGAACTTCATGATATCGAATGCTCAGTCAGAGTGCATATGTTTCTACATTTTATGGCCTGAAATCAATCTACCTGTCACAGAAATGCAACTCTAAAATGTAGCATTTAATTCAAACATATCTGAAAACATATAATGTCATGTATAGATATATATGATGGTGTGGCTCACATCATGACATACTTAGCTGAATTGAAGGGAGCTTTTCACATTGATAGATGATGGTGGGTATATAGCCTATAATTGCACGGATTCACTAAAATTGTAGGCAATGGTTGAATGGGTTATGTCACTAAAGGTAACAGGATTGACATAAATAAGAGTTTTTCAATTAAAAATATACAACTAAGATTTATCAGGTAACTTAATCTAAATGGGCATCATAAATAAAATGAATTTCTAAGAGCAGTCAAGTTTGGTCTGTGGTGGACCTGGAACATCACTTTACTTTTGTATCTTATTTATTTTGCAATTTTCATGTTTTAAAAAAAAGGAATAGTCAGCTTTTATTGACAATCTTTGCCTGCCTGGATTCAAACCCTGGGTGGTAAATGCAAAAACCCCAGCTAGATATCATTGACATATATATGAGATGTTAAATTGGCGGCCCGATATATTGGCATAGTGTTCTTGCAAAAGATCTCTACTATGGTGTAATGGTGTAATAAACTGTAACATACCGATGGTGAAAGTGCAAAACCTCGTAAGTAAAAAAAAAGCAGTTTTTCAGAAATTGAAAAAAACTGTCAAGTGTCTTTTTTTGTGGTAATGTTTATTAATAAATGAGTTATGGCCGACTAGGTACATAGAAAGTGACACCCTGTTGCAGCAAATTTTTTGTCAGAGGTCGTTTACCCCTTGCATTGATTTTATCATCAGATGTGATTGAAAATGTCGACTTACGAGGTTTTGCACTTTCACTTTCTACCCGTGCAAAACCTTGTAACTCGATCATTTATCACACTTTAAAGCAACTTGCAGCATTGAATATACTTTCAATCTATGTATATACAGTGAAAATTATAATTTGCCTATGACAGATTGCAATAACAAATTTTATTGAGTGGCTACAATGGCAAGAATGAGGAAAATTACAATTTTTTCAAATTTTCGTGCACTCTCTTTTTCAATAGCCTACATCACCAAAACAAATATAGGGAGGTAAAATTTTTTTAATCAGGAAACTTGCTGGGAGTCATTAAAAAGTAACACAGTAATTGTTTTTCAAAAAAAGTTGAAATATCCCACAATATGTGCTTCAAAGTTCTGATTTGAGTTACAAGGTTTTGCACTTTCACTTTTTGAAACATATCAACATACAAGGTTTGGTGAAATCATTCTGTTACCAGTGTGTTACAGCTTCCAAAAATAGCAAACTGGCAAGGTAATCAACTGACAACGTGTATTGGATATCAAAATAGTCATTCCACCAAAAATCTAAAAATAGCAAAATTTTGACATACGAGGTTTTGCACTTTCACCATCGATACTCTGCACGCTGAGTTCAAACATAGACCAACATTCCACTTATTCAGGAGATAACAGCAGTGAGCTGCGCAGCAGTGAACTCTGCCAGAATTCAGATGCAGCAAGCTACATTATGAGAAAGCAAAGGGATTAGCAAGTATTCTCAGCTGGCAGTTAAAACAGATACTTAAATATTGTTTATGTAACATTTTGTGTCTGCTTTAAGGTGTCGGGTTTAAAGTGTCGGCAACATTAGAGTTAAAACTACACACTGATTTACTCAAAGCTGTCTGTGTTGTCTGATTTTCAGCTGTCAGTAGTGTAGTGTCAAAAACGTAGCCCCTACCCGCGCCATCGGACGTCATCATTTAGTAGGGCTGATCATCGGTTGAAAATTTATGTTGGTTTATTGGACAAATCTTATATTCTTGTTTCAGCTAAATATATCATTGGCTATTGTCTGTCTGATTTATGTGAAATTAGGTACCAGGGTAGATTGAGAAGTACAGTACAAACCAAAATAAAGTACGGCTACCCTAGCAGGAAGGAAGAATCAGCCACTACTTTACCCTTTCACACCTTTTGGCTACCTGTGAATCACCTCCTACCTTTACCTACTTGTAGCTACATTTTACAATTACATTAAAATTACATTTAAACAGCACCAATTTAAACTCCATCACCCTATTGTGTTTGATTAATTTTATATTGTGCCCTTTGCTAATTGTAATTATGTCTGATCAAGGTGGCGCTTCAAATTTTATTCATGTAATAACAGCTAACAAAGTAGTAACAGACCAAATTGACATAGACTGAAATTTATATATCGATGGTGAAAGTGCAAAACCTCGTAAGTAAAAAAAAAGCTGTTTTTCAGAAATTGAAAAAAACTGTCAAGTGTCTTTTTTTGTGGTAATGTTTATTAATAAATGAGTTATGGCCGACTAGGTACATAGAAAGTGACACCCTGTTGCAGCAAATTTTTTGTCAGAGGTCGTTTACCCCTTGCATTGATTTTATCATCAGATGTGATTGAAAATGTCGACTTACGAGGTTTTGCACTTTCACTTTCTACCCGTGCAAAACCTTGTAACTCGATCATTTATCACACTTTAAAGCAACTTGCAGCATTGAATATACTTTCAATCTATGTATATACAGTGAAAATTATAATTTGCCTATGACAGATTGCAATAACAAATTTTATTGAGTGGCTACAATGGCAAGAATGAGGAAAATTACAATTTTTTCAAATTTTCGTGCACTCTCTTTTTCAATAGCCTACATCACCAAAACAAATATAGGGAGGTAAAATTTTTTTAATCAGGAAACTTGCTGGGAGTCATTAAAAAGTAACACAGTAATTGTTTTTCAAAAAAAGTTGAAATATCCCACAATATGTGCTTCAAAGTTCTGATTTGAGTTACAAGGTTTTGCACTTTCACTTTTTGAAACATATCAACATACAAGGTTTGGTGAAATCATTCTGTTACCAGTGTGTTACAGCTTCCAAAAATAGCAAACTGGCAAGGTAATCAACTGACAACGTGTATTGGATATCAAAATAGTCATTCCACCAAAAATCTAAAAATAGCAAAATTTTGACATACGAGGTTTTGCACTTTCACCATCGATATATTGCCTCATTCATTTCACAAACTTCTCGGACCCCTGAAATACATTTTTCTGAGATACTAATTTTGCCTTCCTGAATTTGTCGCACCTCATTCATGCTGAAAGACTCCGGGTCCCCCTGAACTGCTCCAATATTTTTCAGATGCATAATTCTGCCTGCCTCACTTTTAGACTTACTTGGAAGGGCCTCCACTGATACCTCATTCATGCTGAAAGACTCTGGCGGCCCCCGAACTGTTCCAACATTTTTCAGACACATAATTCTGCCTGCCTCACTTTTGGACTTACTTCGAAGGGCTCCCACTAATACCTCATTCATGGTGAAAGATTCTGTTGGCCCCCGAACTAATCCAACATTTTTCAGAGATATATATATATAATTCTGCCTTCCTGACTTATAGTCTTACTTTAAAGGGCCCCCACTAATACCTCATTCATGTTAAAAGACTCCAGGGTCGCCCCATAACTATTCCAACATTTTCAGGTAGTTGAGCCACTGGGCCACCCCTTAAAATTTTTGTTTGATGCGTCCCTTCTTTTGAAAGAAAGCTAATATTATATTATTTTATCCCTATTGGAATTCAACATTTTTTGGACCATTAATGTATTATATTTAATAAATTATTAAACCGACGTTAGAGAATATAAAGGGCCCCAGGCCCCACTTCTGGGTTTCTGGTTACTTAGTTGTCTTATATTTGACGTGTCAGTTCTTTAGAAATTAATGCAGATACAATGCTGATTGATCCATGATTGACCCCCAATGAAATTTAATATATATAATAATTTTTTTTTTACCCCACTGTGGGAGTGGCGGCCTCCCTTGAGGGGTGGGGGCCCATAGGGCAGCCCTAGCCAGCCCCCATGGTAGTTGAGCCACTGTTTATAGATATCTGTAGGCCTTATTTGGATGGTGACCCTGAGGGCAATTTGACCTGACGTTGCAGACGTTGGCCTGACATCTGTCTGACGTCAGATGCCCACTGTCTCCAAATGACAAAATGCCACACATTTCAATGTTATCGGTAGGACCTGTGCTTAGTGATAAATGTTGAGGCTTGTAATACACCAGAGTGTAATGCTGTTACCTTGCAACATGTTATTGGCTACTGCACTGTCACCTGGTGTTCTCACATTATATAGCAAGCGGACCACCTTGCCTTTTGGCTTCTGTGCAAATTCGCTCCGCTACTGTTTAAGACGAAGATTTTTTTGTTGCATTTCACATTTTAGTTATTTCGTTACTGTCATTTCCCGATGACATCTTATGTTAACGACCAAACTTGAATGAACCTGACGCTGAAAAAAGGAAAACCCTGAGAATAACACAACTGACTATACGCAAGACATACTCGATAATGCCAAAGAGAGTGAATTGGCTTGACTCTCAGCTTAGGCATTCTTTGTCAGCGACTAATGGGTTCAAGAAAGTAGCTGAGTGTTGTAAGCCGAGTATTTTGATGCATTATTTACCAACCCAGATTCATACATGGCCCATTATTAGTAGGCCTATGTATATAGCACAGACCCCAGAGTCAGTCGAATAAGTTGAAAAAGTCAGTTGAATTTCATTTTCAACTCAGTCGGTTGCATTTGGATGAACTAGTCACTTGTGCATTTTGTCAAAGTCAGTTGGAATTTTTCAACTAAATCTGACTGGTGAAAACCACTTTGATTCAGTCATTTCGAAAGTTTATAAGAGTTTGATCTGTTGTCTTTGTTGCTTTTTTAAAAATAAATTTTAGATAATTGTAATTTTGAAAATGAGAATCCTCTTGTTCGTGAATCTTGCCTGTCACCCTTTTTGGAAATAATTTTTTTGAAAAGTTGGATTTAATCGGTTGTAATTTATTCAAGTAGTTGGAGTTGAATTTTACCAACTATTTGAATTCCTGTTTAGTCGGTCATGATTAGATTTTCAACTGATTTCTGGGTATAGGCACAGGATTATGGATGTTATATTCAACAAAACATAATATAAAGCAAGCCGAATCAAGTACAGCTGTATTTATAGATAGACCTAACCCGTATATGCTAACCTGTTTCTGGCTGTGACTGAAGCGGTGAAGCCCGTGCATGATCTTCTTGCTCCCCCCTCCATATCCCCTAATCCCTCTTAGTTGTAACAACCACTCTGACACAGCTTTCTGTCACATCTCTGTCATTAGCGTACCCTTATGAAAGACATCACGGCATGAGGATCAGTCATATGTCAAATACATTAAAAGGCCCTATGTGATTGAAGAGGTAAAAGAGAGCATTGATAGTAGGTTGCAAGTTTTGAGGCTTGTGATCTATCTATAGACCACCAGGATGTGATGGTGTTACCTTGCAACACGTTAGTGGTTACTACACTGCCACCTTGAGATCAACTGCTACTCTATTATGAAATTATGGGATAGAAAAATCCTGCATATTACCTGTCTAGGGGTAATCGGGGAGGGGGTGACATCCCGAAAATTTGGAGAACACTTAGTCTTGGCCTTGTTAACAAATCCATCCTACAACTTTTTAGGGCGATGTGCGAAAGTGTGGAAAAGCCCTTAAGGCTTTTATGTGACTTCCATTTATAGAGAAAAAGGCCAGATGTCAATCCCTTCGTTCTCCCAGCCAATCAGATCAGATGACAGAATTTCCTTCTCTCTGCCTTCAGGAAGTCATTCATTGTTAACTTCTTCTGGAATTATTGGCCGCTATTGTTTCTCAGCGAATTAACTCAAAAAATTCATCACATTTCCGATTTAGGTCAACACTTTTCCTTGTACCATTTCCAACATCTTATGTTAATGGCCAAACCTGACAAAGAAGACCTGACAATAATGATACACTAAGAGACATATGACGACTGCTGAATAGGCTTGACTCGCAGTATACAGAATATTCTTTTGGCGCCAACTAATGGACTCAAGGAAGTCGCTGCTCATTGTGAGCCGAGTCTTATGACGGATTATTTGTGAGTCCAAGTTGATGTAGGCCTATATATATATATATACAATTATTTGATATTATTACATAGGACCCGGTTATAGGTATCATTACCAACATAACAGGTACTGTAACGTTTAGATTGTTCTGCGGTATTCAGGCCCCGATTGTGCTTATAAATGTCCTTTTGCCCTCTTGTATTTATAGCCAAACACTTTGATAAGGAATTAGAGTGGACTGTGGCACTGTGAAAATGGCACTTCGTGACTCATGATAGCCGATGAAGTGTCATCTTCTCTACTTTCAACATGGGAAACATAGAGGCTGTTCGATTAGTAATGATCAAGAGAAAGCCATTTGACTTCTCATAACGGATTTTAGAGTGAAAATCAGATACATAATCCTTTTGTTTGGCTGTCACCAACATGTGGGATAAGACTCCTTCAATCAAATTAACATTGAAAGTGTTGGGTTTGATCATAACAAATCATCAGCATGTTGACACAGGAAGTGCCATTTTCACAGTGCCACAGTCCACTCTAGTAATTCAATATCAAAGTGTTTGGCTGTAACGGATGCAGTCTCTCATCAGTTACATTTTCGGTATGCAAAAATATGATTTAAAGCTGAAGGAACTAAAGGAAGGTGCACGTGGTGCATACAATGTAGGTCACGGGTCAGTCGTTCTATGAGAGGTATAGGTTTTAAAAGTTCCCAAACCATATTCTAAAGCCATTCTATACCAAATGTGTTTATGACTGATTCATCTTGTCTGCCTTGATGATTAGCAACACAGTCACACAACACCTGCAGCTGACTACACCTCAAAAGAGTCATGACAGATTGGACTTCAAGTCTGCAAATAGTCCTTAATCATAACATTGAATGAGGAAACTGCATGGTGTCAGATTATTTCTAAGAAAGGTTAGGGCCATGCATATACAGTAGCCATATAAGTCAAAACTCCCTGTGTGTGTGCCTTTTTTGAAATTAAGTATATCAACTCTTTTCAAGGAATTGACAATAAATGTACAGTTTATCCAAGGCAAGCACACCTGCAGTGGTAGACCTTTAAGCCAGAACATATCAGTCTTTCTGGAATCCTTAATCGTGACACTGACATCAGAGAAAGGTCACAAAGTTCTGGTGTTGCTGGTCATAATGATTTCCATTTATAGGAAATCTATTCTCCACTGACACTCCCAACAGCTTGACTGATGCATGTACAGGTTATCCTTCATAAGAATGCCTGCATCAGACTTACTCAAAAAGAAGGTGTGACAAATGCATGGAACTAAAATAGTTTGTTCACGGAGGGATTAGGTATATAGAAAACCTTCCAAAAACTATATGAAATGCCTGATTTAACTGCTCCGCTATCTCCTTCTGGTGGTGGTACTAAATGTTAGCTATAACAGAATTTTTTTTACAAAAAAAAATAGAGGCTATTTTAAAAGCAAATTCAGCTTGTTCAGCCAATTAGACCATATCTGCATGTTTTACCGCCGATCCCGCAAAAAGCGTCCAGTCCCGCACCTGCGCATTCGCGTTTTATTACGAAATCCCACGGCCCGCCGTTCCTCAAATTTGGCCCGCCTGCATTTTACTACGACGCTAGGAACCGTTCTGATGACGAAGTTTCACAGGCTGATTCTTGAATCTTAGAAAAAGCCTCCTGTCGGGAGGCCTGTGGCCATCTACACAGAGGCGAGTGGCCCAATATAGAGTTACTAAGAATATATCAGCGAGGGGATGCATCGCCTCAAAAAAAAATTGTTTTAATGGCCGTGCTCAATATTCCAAATTAGCGCCAAGAAAATTATTCATTGGCAAATGCCTTTTTGTACAATAAGTACAAAGTACAATATATAACACGTACATGTTATAACAAAATGAAGAGCTATCCTGTGCTGTGTATGGCTCTGGCTGAAGGTCATTACTTGTAGGCTTACTGACTATCCTCCCTTATCCATTTTCAACGCTGAAGCTCCACCGGTTGTACAATTACTCTGACACAGCTCTGTCATTTGTAGGATCAGACATGGCCAATCGAATACATTAAAAGGCCTAACAAGGTTAAATAGGTGACGGGAGGAATTGGTTAATATGTAAATGGCACTGCCATGAAATTCGCGCAGCACTTTACCAAGTTTTTGTAGGACTTATAGTGTTACCATAAATTTCATGTTTATTTCAAATTCAATGTATGAAAGGGAGTTATGTAACTGTTTCAGAAAATTAGAAAGACAGATAGGGGTCAAAATTTGGTAAAGCTGAAATTCTTGTCTCCAGTGTCTTAGAGCAATTCACAGGGACATGAATGTACTTGCAAGGTTCGTGGTGGTCATTTGTTTTAGAGCAACATATCAGCATAAAATTTGGCGCAGAAAATGGGTGGCAGACAACTTTTATCTCTTCCAAAAATTGAATGAAAGTGCCCTACCCCCCTGAAAATGCCTTGTCTCCACTAGCATTTTCCTTCACAAACCACCTCAAATAATTTGACTTGTCACCTTAATCCACCTCATTTGCACCTCAAATTGAACCTTGACCAACACCCTTTCAATTTCTAAATCCAGGGGCTTGATGGATATTGGTACCCAACAACAGGGGGCTCTTGTGTCTTTGTCTACAATCTCATGTCATTAACGTCACACCCAGTGATTTTTCTCATAAAAAATCAACCGAAAAACATTTTTTTATACCACTTCAATTTTGATGATCTTTAGGAACCCTAGCAGCTTACTGAACCAGCTGCAAGTCCATAAACTGCACAGAATATAGATAATTACACTATTTATACCAAAATGTCAGTTGTCCTACCTTGATTTGTCATTAACAAACGCCCTCCTGGCTAATTTTGGCAATGTATATCTGGACAAAAATCACTGTGGAACTTGCTTTTGTGTACACAAGTCTTAATGTAAGCCAAGACTGGCATCACATAATGTATTCACTGGTTCAAGGAAATATTAGTTTAAAATTGTCATTAACGTCACATGTCATTAACGAACATGGTTTTAATAAACTATGTGTGATTCTAATGGCAGTTTTGGCGGTATCACTCTAAAATCCCAATGGAAGTGACACTAGTCATTGGCAAATGTGACGTCACATGCATTTTGGAAGTCCTGATTTATTTGCACAGTTGCAGCAGTGTACCACTTCAGTAAACTTCCTGGGTGCAGCATACATGTAAAAACAATAAAATTTCTTACATTTTTCCAATAATTTTTGCACTTATGATATTTCACTAACTTATATGCACAAATAAGAGGCTCAGGAGTAATTTACCAGCCATTAGTGTCACAAGCGTCATATTTTGTCATTAACGTCACGATTCACAGGTTAAAAAATAGTTAATTTTGGGGCGCTTATTGCTTGATTTGAAGTTTAAAAAGTGTTACACAGGATCTTTTTTCACAGGAATCATTTGGCATGAGTACAATTTAGTAACTAAATAAAGTTTGTTGAGCTGAAATCAAGTAGTGTGAAAGAAAAACTTAATGGAAGTGTAGAAAAAATGAAAAATGTAATTATTTGCCATTTATTTTGATTGTGGTTGCTGTCAGGCAGATACCAGGACTCTTTTTTCGATATGATTGTTCGGTCTGTACCTCATACTACCTCTGCATTAGTGCAGACCTGTGGTATGATTGTGTTAATTTTGAGAAATATAGGGAGTTTTTACAGCGTGATGTTAATGACGCCTAAAAGCAGTACCCTGGTATTTACCTCCACTGCACATAAAAACTGTGCTTCCTGACCCTTGGACATCAAAGTACAATGAAAGGTGATTGTTTTACCTAGCTAAATAAATCGAAAGGAGCTCCTTTAAACCTGCTTTCAAATCAACTTTTTGCCTGACTGAAATTTCACCGTTTTTCAAATTATGACCCATTATACATGGAAACTGGAAAGACAGAGAAAAATGTAGAATAGCAAGATAAACTAGACAAAAATATAATAGATAAATAGATAAATAGCTAGATGAATAGAGAGATAAATAGATAGACAGATAGATTGATAGATATATTGACAGACAGATAGATAGATAACTTGATAGATATATATATATTAAATAGATAAATCAGATTGATAGATAATCAGCTAAATGGTAAAAAGGCAGACAGCACTGAAAGCTGCCTAAGTCAAGTCTATGTTAGATTGTTGATATTACATAATAGTATGAATATATAGTAAAACAAAAACAATAACATTGCATGTAGATTAACTGTTCACTGTTACATAATCATCAGTTTATAAAGATTATGTAACTTTAATTTTATTATGTTTCCTTGTTGTCTGATTGAAACTGAATGAATCACGTGTTAATAATTTGATTTAGCTTGTCAACGCCAATAATTAACTATTCCATAAAAATTATTGGTACAGGATATATTACTAGAGAAAATTGAATTTTTAAGACACTTTTGAAGATGAATATGTTATGTTTTGTTAAATACGAAACTATATCATTGGGAAGAAGCTGGACCCACTAGACCTAATTCCCATCTGTGGACTGTTGATGTTGAGACCATCACTGAACACAGTGAACAGAGTTTTGAGTCCTTTCTTGCACTCAATTCACTTCGCTCAATGGCCTTCGGCCGTTTCGCTGGCGAATATTAATGTAGTAGAAAGAAGGTCACCTGCCCTTTTGACTTCTGCGCAAATTCACCAGTCTCAGCCATGCTTGTATACTAGGGAGAAAGAAATTTTGATTATTTCATATGACATAATGTTAGAGGTCAATGACCATTGCCAGTCACTATGCCATGCCCTTGCAGCATATGGGTAATATATTTAATATATATAATTCAACCACGACAAAACCTGAAAATAACTCTAACAACGAAAGACACACATGGCATTGCTGATTCATAGGCTTGACCTCACAGTATAAAGATTATTATTTGGCGCCAACTAATGGGCTCAAGAAAGTCCATGCTCATTGTAAGATAAGCATTATGATGGACTATATTATTAGTCCAGGTTCATATATCTGGGACAAGATTATGGGTAGTATTATGGAAATAACAGATGGTGTAACCTAAAAGCTGTTTTTCTTTACATACCATATACAGTGTACTGCATGGCCCCTTTATTCTTTAATAATGCTTATTTACCGTTACTTGCAGTTATGTAATGGTTTATTTCACGGAAGCACTCTCTTTTCAGTTATATTTTTCTGCATAACAAAATAATTATGACTGAAAGTTGAAGGAAGGTGCTCTAGGTCACAGATCAGCTGTACTATGATTATGTGAGATTGCATATTGCTCGATCAATGTGTGATTAATTCATCTTGTCTGCCTTGTAGATTTGCAATATATGACCATAAAAAGAACATCTGCAACAGAGCACACCTGCTCTGGGATAGATGGGACTGCAGGAATAGTCTATAGTCATGACATTCATAACATTGAAAGAGGAAACTGACATAGTGCAGACCTATAAGCCAGGACTGATGTACCCCTTTTCGCAAGTAAATATATCAGCTTATCTAGCCTTTTCAAGGAATGGACTATAAATGTACAGTTACTCTAAAACAAGAACACCAGCAGTGGTCGACCTTTAAGCCAGATCCCATCAGTCTTCCTGGAATCCTAAATCATAACGCTAACATCAAAGAAAGGTCACTTTATGTTGGTTGCAACCACATTCATGAGAAAGCTATTCCATCATGACACTTGCAAAGCTTCAAATGCTGCTATTAATCTTGGTTGTCTGGAGGTTGTCTGGAGGGGGGGGAGAGGGCGGGCCCCCTAGCCCCCCCCCCCGTATCCGTCACTGCCCGCCCATCCCTAGGCCCCCCTCTATCCACACTGATCAGTCAAGAATTTGATTCTATAACAGCTCACAGGAATATCTATTTAACTTCTGCTGCTGAGTCTTAACAATGTCATTAGCAAGATATATATCAGTTTTAAAAGGTTATAAACTCATCACACTTCAGATTAAATCAGATGTGGCTGCAGCATTAGGCATATAAAAGTTTCACTTTTCCTTTGAGTCAATATTTCATTAAACAAGGTCTGTCTGAGCTTGTACTGCTTCCTGCTTGCCGTCAAATCAGTGTCATATTTACTTTGTATCACTATCCTTTGTGGTGTTTTGAGGTTTCACAGGAAGCAAATTATTTGACAGTTATTTGACTCTTGGCTGGTTCTGTGTCATGTTACAAAGCTACAGAAGTTGGGTGCTTTCAAGTTCAAAGGAGCAGAAGTTACAGGTCATTTTGACATCAACTTTGCAAAGTGAGTTTGTAAAGGTGTTGGCTATAGATAACTTTGCCTCAATGCAGGCACTCATGTTACATCTCCTTTAACCTCAAATTAACTTGCCAATATTTTGTTTGCGAACTTCCAGTCTTCCAACTTGACAAATCCACAAAGCAAGTTGGCTAGGAAAGGAAGGAAAGGTTGTACTCAAATCAGTGATAATCGATAGGATAAATCCCCTGTCGGTCCATGAACATGGCTGAGTAAAATGGCTCCTGGTGCAGTGCTGAAGCTCCCGGCCAAAACGTTGTACATAAAATCAGACATCTGGAAAAAAAACTTGCATCACTCAGAACTGATAATAACTTGTGAACCTGCCACTTTTAAATGGTTCAGTTGGTGCCGAAACTTCCGGGTCATGTGAGAAAGCTGCAATCTGAGGCTGGTGGACCAGTGCTTATACAAAAAATAAAAATTAGTTGAGCAAGAACATAGACAGAAAACTTTTTCAGTATAGACTATGGAGAGGAGAGTAAAATAGTTGCTCATCCGCTGACTCTTGACCGCGAAAGAGGATTTAATCAGCAAGTCTTTCGGCTTGGGCATGTCAATTATGAGCTCCCTTCACTGAGCAACAATGACAAGGTTTTTCTCTCCCTCCGCATCAATATTTCATCATCCAAGTTCTTCCTGAGCCTTTTTTGTTTTCTGCTTTGTGTCAAATCAGTGCCATTCCACCATTCTTTGTAATATTTTGTCTGAGGTTTTTCAGGAAGCAAATTATTTGACATTTGACTGCTGTTGGGTTTTTGTCATGTTGCATTGTTGCAGGAGTTTGGTAAGCTCAACTTTTCACATATAAATGACAGAGACCAATGACAACTGTTTTGTGATGTCATATCTAAACTCACCAAGTCCTCAAACATACTTTGAAGGGTTGGTAGAATTTGTGGCAGAACATTAGCTTCTGTTGAGTATAGATCACCAGATAGAAGTATGGCCTATATGCTGGATGCCTCAAACAAAAAATGCAAATTTGCATCAAATGCAAAATTCAGCTAGACACATGACAATCCATGACATTTTAACAAAATGTAGACAGGTAAAAATGTAATGTGTAACAAGTTTGTCTTCATAGAATGCACACAAGTGATTAATTTTTTACTTGCATCCCATCATTGTAGGCTTAAGTTCCTACATAACCTATTCGTTCGTGATCTGGCTTAATCATGCTGTGTTTCGGGAGCAAACTGTGCAAAGCGTTAAATGTGAGGCAGAATAATATTTTTAATTTGAGCATGAATCTTAATATATTACGACAACGTCAACAATAGAAAGATGGTTATTGAAGAAAAACTGACCACACTGTCATCTGAGATAAAGTGCCTCTAGAAGATCCAATAAGCTAAAAAATTAATGTCTGGCCTTATAAAGAAAAATTAGTTTCAAAATAATGCCGTCAAAAACTTTTTCGGTGAAGAGAGCTACATGTAAAGTTAAACAGATCAACTTTAAAAATATTTCACATTTCTTGCATCCTTTTACTCATACACTGGCTCGTGAGCGCGAAAGAGGATTTCATGACATCAGCAACTCGTTCGGCAGGGTCATGTCATTTATGAGGTGCAATATTGCATTCACAAAGCAACAATAACAAATATTTGCTCTTCCTCTCTGTCCAGTGTCGATATTTCATCATCCAGGGTCTGCTTTATCTTTTCTGTCTTCTGATTATGCTAAGTCAGTGCCACAGCATCATCCTTTGTGGTGTTGTTCTGAGGTTTTATTTTTGGGAAGCAAATTATTTGACATTTTACTGCTGTTGGGTTTCTTTCATGTTGCAGCAGTTTGGCAGGCTTAACTTCATATAAATGACAGAGACAACTGTTTTGTGATATCGTATCAAACTTACTAAGTCCTCACACATAATTTGAAAAGGTAGGTGTAGTAGAATTTGTGACAGTATATTTGCTGTTACATCACAAGATAGAAGTATGGCACATGCAGGATGGCTCATACAAAAAAATGCAGACTTGTATGAGATGCACACTTCAGTAAGAAGCATGACAATCCATGACATTTTAACAGAATGTGGACAGGTAAAAATGTTATATATATAAGTTTGTGTAATAAGCTTGTCTCCATGCAATTCACACAAATGATTCATTTTTACTTGTCTGACATCATTGTATGCTCAAATGCCTGTGTAACTTATTCTTTCATGAACTTGCATAAGCAATTAAACATGCTGTGTTCAGGAACAAATTGCCATTGCATTGACTGTGACGCAGAATGATTTTTTTTATTTTGAGTGTGACATGCAGTTTCCATCGTGTGTACTTCCTTATGACAAAGACACAAATGGAAAGTTGTTTAGTGAAGAAAGTTCTCAGCATCCAGTTGCCGCACAAGATCATGATGACATTGAATGGTATCTTCTGTTTAAAGGTATATTGTCAACCAATATAACATTTGCTTAAAATAAAGATTAGAGTGTTATTTTACTAATTCTAAATGTTAAATATTTGTAAATGCCATTATAAGCCCAATATGTGAAGATAAATTCCTTATAAAATGTAAACAAATAGTTTTTCATGCTGTGGAAAACCCTTCTTTTGTTTACAAATGAAGCAGTGCAGGGCTCTCCTTAAGTAATTTAAGGCTTTACAATCAATTAAACTCGTATAATTATAGGAAAAAAAGCTAGTAGGGGAGACCGGGGCTATAGTTGTCACAGGGGCAAGTTGTCACAATGATTATTACTCAGCTATGGATAGTAGCAGCTGCATGGCAATTAAATCAATTTTGATATTTTTTGACATGGGGAATATTTTTGTGATGATATCACAAAAATGTGTAGAGTAGGTCGGGGCATGCAGCCCCCTTAACTTCAAGGTGCGATTTGACCTACTTTTTATGGCAATTATTTGAATGCTTATGCTGTCAGGAAGGGATCACTTGACTCTACTAATAACTAGAGAAACAAATGTCTACCAATTTTAATAAAGGAGTTACAGCCATTTTTGTAAAAAAAATTAAAATTGCCTTCTTACCCCACCCATCGGGCAAGAAGCCCCCCTATTATAATCCTATGGCAATTTTTTTTGCGAGCACATTCAGCCTAAAAGTTATTTCTTAGGGTTCTTCTATCCTTTTTAAGGCATTCTATTCACTTTTTCTGAATTTCAGAATTTTTCTGTTCATACTTTTATTTTTCAATATTTTTTGCCCTGTTTCAATTTTGGGCCCAATTTTTTTCTATTTTAATTAGCTATTCTATCAAGTTTTAAGGTAAAGTACACATTAATAATGGTTCCTGAAGCAGCTTCGACCCCCCAGTGAAGCGGGCCTCATGCCCCATATCTTGTGGGGCCTCTCACCCCAAACCCACATATTTTAATTTGACCTCTATATTTTTAACTAAAATGCAAAAAACATGATCCAAATCATTCTGATGTGATAGTCATAAAGTGAAGCAATGCAGATATCCATTATACTTTAAAAAAATTCCGAAGTTATTTCTAACAACCCCTTTCAAAGAATTAGTCAATGTTACAAAAACCATGCACATTTTTTTCTTTCTTTAATTTCTATAATGGTTTGGTGCTGTTTGCCCTGAAAATGTGTGCCGTCACCTAATATGCCTCTAGCTTTAATCCGATCAATAGATAAATGCACCAAAAATTTAAGTTTGGATATAAGCCTGGGGGGGGGGCCTCTCACCTAACCCGGGCTTCTTGCCCCGACCTACTCTAGTCTGTCATGTGCTATGTGAAGATTTCTAAAAAGGACAGTTTAAACTCAATTTTTTTCACCATTTCCAAATTGTTACATAGTCTTCCAATTTGAGACAATATTTGGGAGATTGTTGATTTTTTTATGAGGTTTCATTAACAAAATGAGTCTAAAAGTGTGGAAGCTGATTTGATAAACAGGAAATTACAAACAAAGCCATGCTACATCCATTTTCTTAATTCAAGCTTTTTTTTCTGCCTCACATGAAAAAAGTACAGACCTATTGAAATTAGAAAGTTGTATTACAATTTGCACTGCTAAAGAACAAATACAGGATTATTTTTTTGTCTGTGCATTGTTGATTCTGAATATGCAACAGACAGAACGTCAGAGAAAGGCATGATAACAAACAATTCCTGCATTCAATTTACTTGGTGCATGATAATATAATTATGCGCTATCAGGATACAGAACTGAAAGTGTTGCAGCTTTGACAGTTCCGAAAAACAACAAGTTAACGTCAACACATTTTCTAATAAAAAGAAGGAAGCACGTGCTTCTTGTTTTGTTCCAATGAAATATTCATTGAATGTAAATGACAGTGCAATCATCCTCTTGAATAACACTTTATTTTATGATGTAACACAACAGAGATTTTAAATAAATAAGGTATTCGGAAGTTACACCAATTAGGACCTCAGAACCACACAATGGATGTTAAGGCTATTGACCAGACCTTAAAAATACTGTGACATATGTTTTCCCGTCTCTGGGGCTCAATAAAGAAATTAAAAGAAAAAAACCAACTGGACCATCATGCAAATTGAAATCAAAGAATTTAAAATTCATCCATTAAACATGATAATTATAATGATTTAATTGACACACTTACTTTTCTCTTTTTATAACCAGCAGAATTGACCTTTTCCTATATTTGGAAGTCACATTGCAAGAGGAACCTCACTTATTCAGTGCAAGGGACGGAAATATCCCCGGGAAATTGAGAACTACTTGCTCGGATTGGGAATGATATTCTGCGTTGCTTGCAAGGTTTATGAGAGTTTTAGAGTACTGCATATTTGTGATGATGGGAAAATATTGGAAAATGAATTCATGAGATGAGATGAGAAAAATGATTGTAATATGTATTTTCCTTTTTGTGTACTCTCACTTCCTTTGAGAGAGCTGTATTTCTTTAACTAACAACCTGTAGGAATGAATCATGTTACTTAGAGATCTTTGCAGATTAGCTTTACATTGGAAACCTTAATTCTTTCGTTTTTAACTTCCAAACTGGCTTTGCCACGTCATTTACAGTTATCTGTTTGTCTTTTAATCTCTCTTATCAGGTGCATGCCTTAAATTGTTTATTGACACCTCTGCTGAGAGGTTTGTCACATGCTGATTGAATCAATAAACAGTAACTGACACAAACAAATCATTAAAACACTTCTAAGTCAGTGACATCACAAGGCCAAGTTGAAAGTCAATTGTGTCTTCATTTCAAACATGTCCAACCTCTTGGCCAGACATGAAGCAGCTGGAAGTCACAAGTTTGCTGTTGTAGATACGTGTTTTCCTGTCATCAGAAACGCAACTGGCTATTTTCCAGTGTTGTTAACAATGAAATAATATTTTTTAAAATTTTAAGGACTTCGGTTGAGGTCAATATCAGGTTTTATTTTATTACGTTGACCCATCAAAGTTAAATAATATTATGATCTATAATTTTATTTACTTGATAATGTTTATGTTGACCCATCAATTTTATTGTTTGTCGAAGTGATGTATGTTTGGCAGCAGCCTATCATATTCTATTAACTATAATTATCAAAATTGTTTGTTGGCCATATCGATATTGTATATATGTATTTTTAATTTAGTCATATTTCACCAGATATTGTGCCAATATTAGCATTTCTAGTCAGTCGCCTGTCAATTCCTTTGAATTATCAAAATACATATACATGTTTAATATGTAAATGGCACTGCCATGAACTTCGCGCAGCATGGTCATAGAACTACTGCATTATCTTCAACTTTCCATGCAGAAGGCCAATCTATCTTTTTTTAGATAGATAGATAGATAGATAGATAGATAGATAGATAGATAGATAGATAGATGGATAGAAAGATGGATAGACAGATAGATAGATAGATAGATAGATATATAGATAGGTAGGATTGCACTGACAGCTGTGTAATTCAAATCTGTGTTAAATTTGGATCTATTATGTTAAATTGTTGATGTTACATAATTGAGATCAATAAAACCATAGCTATTCAGGGATGACTGTTTACTATTAGACTGTTATATAATTTGTTGATAGTTAATGAAGATTATGTAACCTTAAGTGTTGTTATGATTTCTTACTTGGTGAGCCATTTAAGTCATTAACTTTTGTGTTGACTTTTAATTTTCAGTCACTTCTTACAATCAGGGGTATTGAAATAATTATTTGCAATGTTGATACACATGTTGATTTAAATCCCTGAAATATGTCATTGGAGGTTGCTATACTACAAGACTGAAATTTTAAAGCTATTTTGGAAGCAATTTGAGGTATTTCAATTATTTACCAAACTAAACTCTGACTAAACTACTAGCTCCACTTTTATGGCAACTACAGGCACTTCCTGTTCAGGCAGTCACTGTAGACTGGAGCACCACACAGAATGAGCTGTCCTTGTGCTAAGTGAGCTTCGCTCATGGCTGCCTTCGGCAGCCATGGGCTGCGCTCATATAATATATTGTGGTGAAAATTTTATTTGTCTTTGTTGTAAGAAACTCCGGTAAAAACTGGTAGGATATGTTATACCGAAATGCAATAAATTTGTTGAACAGAATTGACTGATTTTACTTTATTTATCCATTAAAAATAGCAACATGGGATAAATAGGTTATCTCATGGCTGGAGCAGTATTTCCCCGATATTGTCACCCTCGACCAGTATTTTCCCTCGACTTTTCGGGTCTCGGGAAAATACTGAGTCTCGGGTGACAATATCGGGGAAATACTGCTCCAGCCATGAGATAACCTATGATTGCTGACCTGCTCTGGACCAATCAGAGCGCATGTGGCTGGGAGTCATTGAACAAAACTTCTTGATGCCTGATGCTGTGGAAACTCTTTCATAAATAGCTCGGTTTTTCAAAGTTTTTAAAAAGTGTTTTATGATTTCTCAGACGCCTACTTTCATATAATCTTAAATTAATTTTGAGATATCGTTTATCAAGCACCTACGAATGCATGTACTGCAGCAAAGCAACGACTTATATTAAATACGTGTAATTTCATCACGATATAGGTAAATGAATCCTCGTGTGTTTGATCATCTAATCTTTAAAAAATAAAAATGTTTTGTTTTGCAAAACAAACTGCAGTCTATCATCATTGTCAAAATGTTTTCAATATCTCAGGCCACTGAATATGTCTGCCTTCACATTTTCTGTCTCCTTCATTCAGGCTAGATTATTTCTCTGTCAGGGAACAAACTTAGAACTCTTACTATTTTACGTTTTCTTTTTCAAACACTTTCTCTGAGAAACTAATGACTGTTAATGCCTCTGGCTACAACGTCTAGCTAATAGCAAAAAACTGAGCTGCTACTAACAGGAAATTGAATTAAGTTGTGTTGACAGCTTTCTCCAATAAGAGACAAACAAGAGGACTTCAGATGAAGTATAGCTATGGTAGTACCCATTTTTAGAACCATGCACCAACCTTAACAGTTTCAACATCAATCTCCTTGATTTTTTAACATTGTTTGTCATGAACACATACAACTATGAGAAGATCTTTGAAAAGAAAGCACAAAAGAGACCAAGTCAGATGCTTTGACTTTCAATGATGTAACAAAAACTGCTCTGCAACTTCAAAATAGCTTCTTTTTTTCCATGTCAATGTGTCTGGATATTAGAACATAGTTCTAAAAGTCCTCTTTTCTTTGAACTATCAAGAAAATGACCATAGTTGGCTCTCAGAGAGGGGAAACTTGAATCAAAATGTAAATGTAAATGTCGACTTTTTTATAGTCCATTACAGCGACGAGGTCAGTCTCAACAGACTTTACAATTACACCCTTGGCAGGCCTGTTCAAGCATGAGCCTTTCTCAACTCCCCGGCGAGTATACAGCCAGGCAGCCGTTTCCAGCGCACACAATGCTAAGTCACTCTACAATCGCCATCACTGTCTATAGCCAAGTACCCATTTACACCTGGGTGAAGTGAAGCAAAGAGTTATGGAGGATCTGCTCAGTTCCTCTGTGCCATGGATGGGAGTCAAACCTGCAACGTCTCAGTTACCAGGCGAACACCTTATGCACTAGGCCACGTTGCCTCTACATGAATCAGATAACAATTGCTTATAAACAGGATCGTGATTCTTATTGAAAAATAAATCCTGCGCTAGATTTAGCTCACCACGACAACCCAGATTCCAGCTCATCACTGCTGCACGGATTGACTTCCTGGCCTCGGGTTTAGGGTTCTGATGCACTTCCGGTGCATAAGTGGGTGTGTTCAGAATTGGGTGGCTTTTGTAACAAACAATATATTGCTGTTGGCTGCCTTAATCATGCTGCATCAGTCTGCTATTATGGAAGAAGGCTAAGAACTGATCTTATTTTATTTTATAAATTGATTAATGATGTTACCATAATAGATGTAAATGATTCTTACAAACTTAATAATAGACATAGAGGTCATAATAGAAATTTGTATACTTATTATAGTCGCACAGAAAAAAGAAAGATGTTTTGGGTAAATAGGATTGTTAATAATTGGAACAGTCTTGACAGTGAAGTTGTAAATTGCAATTCAGTAAATTGTTTTAAGAAAAAAATACGCTTGTATCATTTCCCAGGTAGGGGGAGCTACTATTGTTAATTTTAACACTTGCCCCCTTATGTTTTTATTTGTGTACATGTTTTTATGAATAAACAATTATCAATTATCAATGGTGTTGCACAGGCATACAAATATCTAGCTTTGCGGATCTTCTCGAGACATTTTTCTCAGTACGGTCAGGACAAAATAAAAGAAAGCTGTCTTCTAAATTTTTCATAAAGTCAATTAGAAAAATTGGGATAAAGTTGTTTTTTTATAGGAAGAAAATCTGATGGCTCAGTTGATCAGAGAAGAATTCAATTATGTCTGGCCTCAATACAGGACACATGCAGAAATATCCCCTGGAAATTGAGAACTGCTTGCTCTGTTCCGGACTGATTTTTTTGTAATGCTTGTCTATGAATAAGGTTATGAGCGTCTGGTATACTGTATATGGGCAACGATGAAAAAACATACGGAAAGGTGTTGCAGAAACTGATGCAAAACATACTTGCGAGCTTGCTCTCTCCAACCGTCATTTTGAAATTGTTTCCTGTGAATCAGGTTTATGAATCTGAATGACTGCATGTTGTAAGTATGATAAAATTTTTTTTAGCAAAATGTTGCTGAAACAGATAAGGAACATACTTGCGACATTGCAATATTTTACTGAATGCTCTTGTCAGTTTTGCACTCCAACTGTTAACCAAGAATACCATCCAGCTAAGATGTTTCTTATGAGGGACACTAGGGTGATGCAGATTGCGCACAAAAAAATAAACTTTTGAATTTTCAATGGGGCACCCCCAAAATATGTTCCAATATATGCAAAAAAAAATTGAGTAAAAATTTGAGCCAAATCGGACAAATTTTAGAGGGTGCTACCGCAATTTGAAATATAACATTGTATTGCAATGGGCGAAATCCCAGTTTTATGGATGATGGGTGAAAGAAGTTATCCTACCATTAGAGTGTTCGTAATTTTTTTCTTGTTTAAGCTTTCCACTATTCTCATCACAAATCCATTCATATTTTGCCAATATCCGGTCATTTCAGGCTACAGGGCACTAATAAAGCAATTAATTTTGCCAGATTTTTACAGCATTAAGGTTAGACGCGGTATTGCATAACATAATCAGGAATATAGGTACACAAATTTAAGTTACACCATCTTATTAAGCAGGAAAAGAGCTTTAATTTTAATACCAACATTACTATGTTGCTATATTCTACAGTATCACAGCAGTGCTTTGAATATTGGGAATTTTCGCCAAATAATTGTTAATGACAAATAAGCTAATTCAGCGGGGTCAGATGATCAGAGTATAGCAGTGTTGGTATTCAAATTAAAGCTCTTTTCATGCTCCATATATTGAAGCAACTTTCATTTCTGTAACAAGGAAACTCGTAATGTTATCAAATACCGCGAATTTGGTATATTTTTACTATTTATCTTTGTAAGTCCTGTGGTAGCAGCATGGAGAAGTCAAAAATAATCCAAATTTGCATTGATCCGCTGTTCTGACAACCAGATCCAAAAATTATGACATTGGTTTGGTGCACCAGGTATAGCTGAACTCGCTACATGCCAAATAATTGGACATTTTTACATTGAATGCTAATGTTAATGTTCATGACGCGATAGTACCCTCTAATTTTTGTTCGATTGAGCCTAAATTTTTACTGAATTTTTTTTTCATATATTGAAACAACTTCAGGGGGTGACCCATTAACATTTCAAAACTTCACTTTTTTGCATCACCCTAAGGGACACTCTACTGGTGACTTCTTACTTATTCAATTATTCGAAAAGATGTGAACATTAGTTGATAGTAATCATTTGCTTTAGATTGACTGTAGGATTAGTTTACCTAGTTTCCTGTTACAATTCAAAATATCACTTTTCTTATCACTATCTATGTACCTGTAATCCTGTTTCTATCAAGTGCGTAATCGACTATTTTGTAGTGTTGGTAGCCAGATAACAATGTAATATAACCTCTTTTAAATGCCCCATGCCATGAAAACGTTAAACAAATAGCACTTTTTCGTAGTTTTATGAGTTTTATGATTTCTCAGATGTCTACCTCTTCATCTATAATATCCTAGAAACACATCCAGATGAATTCTAAAAAGGTTACAGAATTCATGAAATTAGTCGTCTGCAACAATGCAAAATATATTAAATGTCACTTCTTAGAATTGTTGTCTGTCATGAAGACCTTTATTTCTTTCAGAATAATGTGATATAGAATTATAGTTCTATTGCACTCTATAGTTGATGAAACTTTTCTAACCGTGTTATCTTTTCTTTATCAAAAACTTCCTCCAGGAAGTAGGTGCTAATGACTATTAATGGTCGTGACTGTAACTTCTAGCTAATAGCTAAGAAGGAGCTGCTACTAACAGGAAATTGAATTAGGTTTTGACGTAGCCTTCACCAATATATGAGACAAACACGAAGTACTCCAGATAAAGTTCAGCTATCCTGCAAAACAACTTACCTTTGTAGCTTCAACATCAATGTTCTTTGATTTTGCAAAATAGCCTTGTTAGAAAGTAAGTAAGTAAGTAAAAGTTTATTTAACATCGGAATAAAAATTTACAAGAACACAAGCGCAACGCTTTTAACCGACAATATGAAGTACAAGATGAAATGATATTTAAAATGAAAAAGCATGAACATAGAGAAAATAGAGATTAAAAATTAAAATACCTCATGATACATTGAATAAAAATAAAACTAACCTCAATACCTCTGTAGATATAAAAACAAGGTAAAATTCTTTAAAAAATAAAATAAAAGTAAAAACATGAAACCATCAAAATATAAACCTTCATCATACTATCGAAGACATAACAAACAAGAGCCACACTTGCATACTGGTTTCCAGTCTCTAATATAACGTTTGAAATCATTT
This sequence comes from Platynereis dumerilii, assembly GCA_026936325.1. Taxonomy (NCBI): domain Eukaryota; kingdom Metazoa; phylum Annelida; class Polychaeta; order Phyllodocida; family Nereididae; genus Platynereis; species Platynereis dumerilii. Next base: position 18,881,784 of record JAPTHN010000003.1, read on the forward strand.
AAACTTTCGAACTGAGATGTAAGACATAAATTGTTAAATAGTTTAGCACCTTGGTATCTAAATGAGTTTCGCCCATGGGTTATGGTATTGTATGATGGCTGTTTCAATTTCACATATCTCATATTATACAGTGATGGACTAATTTCAAAAAATCCTTGATCCATAGGTGGCATCAAGCCATTCATAATTTTGTAAACAGATATCAGAACATCTTTCAATCGATTACTGCAGATTCATTTAGTAAGAGTTTCTCTGGCTCGTTTTCTCAGTGTCTACGTAGCATTTGAAGCTTACCTGATTGGTCTATGAGCAATGAAACGTCCTCCAAATTATCAAGTGTTACGCACCCAGAGAATCTACCCTAGACGAATCTTCCAGGAACTCGGCATTATGACAGATTTACGTCACGAGCGTCTCAGCCAATCAGCGTGCAGCCTTTCTCTCCACTTCAAAAGTTTACCGGCAATTTGCGAAGCAACTAGTCACTCCTCAGAGTCGTAAGAGACATCATTTTAAAGGTCTCAAAGAGACCTATCTACTCATATAAGATTGTCACTAGTTACCCATACGGGAGAGTGCGTAACAGCGAAATCAGCCTCATTTGCATAACTTGCTTGAATGTCTGTTCATTGGTCAGCTTTGTGGGTGTGTCTGACTTAATCACTGAAGGCTTTGCTGAAGTGGTGTTACGTAGAAAACAATGAAAAATGTATTATTCTGCTCCAGTAAGCAGTGGAGTTTTATTAGTTGATAAGATTAGCTAGCAAACATCAACAGTCCCTGTCCATTTCAGACACCAGTGAAACACGTCACTGGCTTTGAAATACGTGTTTTTGCTATTCAAATTAGATTTTTGATATGTAATTCAATGTCTCAACCAATCACATGCACTGTATTTGCTACGTTTTACTATCCTTTTGCAGAAACTCATACTTTTTGAAATTGCAGTAATGTATAAAGTTGTCTTTCCAGATCTTAACAACAGACTTTCATATGAGCTTTCAAAATCCAAATAGACATACCTTAATGATCTTCCTTGTAGCTTCTCAATCTTTTTTGTATTTCCAATCGAACAGAAATGATAAACTGAAGTGCAGTAGTTAAAGTTAGACAATATGAAAGCATCAAGGATTTTCTGTTTACATGGAATGTCTAGCACCTTTGACAATCTTCCCATAGCACCAATCTGCTTAGCACATTTCACAGTTATTTCTTTAACATGTTCATTGAAGGTCAGTTGGTCATCTAGATTCACACCTAGCAATTTTACACAGCTTGTTGGTTTGATAACATTACCATCAATATTGAACAACAAATCAATCTTCTTTTTACTCAGCACCATTGTCTGGAACTTTGAGGGATTAGCCTCCATGAAGTTACTCTCAAACCATTTAAGAGCACAGTGGGAAACACTTTCAAGATTTGTTTTAACAGCATTCGGATCTTTGTGATAATAGGCCAAGGTGTTATCATCTGCGTAATTATAAAGATGGCATTTGTCCTTTAGCATAAGAATCAAATCATTTAGGAAAATGTTGAATAAAACTGGGCCGGTCAATGACCCCTGGGGAATGCCCCTTTCCATTTCTAGCCATTTACTTCTAAAGGATCCAATTTTGACTCTCTGTTTTCTATTCTTCAAATAACTACGTAAATATTCGCAAGACAAATTATCGAGACCATAAGCAGCAAGCTTTGCAATGATAAGACCATGGGGAATACTGTCAAAGGCTTTAGATAAGTCCATCATGACACAACCAACTGTGTAACCATTGTCTAATGCATATTTCCATTGTTCAACACATTGCAATAAAACGTTGTTGCAACTATAATTTTTTCCTATAGGCTGAAAGTTCATCACATAAGACATCTTGAAAATATGACATCAATTGATCACATAGAAGGCCTTCTACAATTTTGGATAAACTTACTCGAATACTGACTGGCACCAGGTATGATTACATTACTTTCAATGATGAGGGAAAACCACTTTATAACTTAGTCCTTTTTTCCTTTAACTATCAATAAAATGTTAACCATGGCAGCGCGTCTCAACGCGATAAACTTTGGATCAAATGGTTACAATGTTTATACACAGGTTCGTCACTCCTATTGAAAAATAAATCTCAAGCTAAATATAGCTCTCTACCAAAACCCTAATTCCAACTCATTATTGTTGCACGGATTGACTCCCTAGCCTCGGGTTTCAGGTTCTGCTGCACTTCCGGTGAATAAGTAGGTATGTGTGGAATTGGTTGGCTTTTTGTCACAGCAACTATTGCTGTTGGCGGCTTTAATCAAGCCGCATCAGTCCGCATTGATGTTATTCTGCAGGTATACATGAAATTCGTGCCAAAGGCATAAACTATAGAACCTGTTTCGAGGCCCCCCCCCCGCAGTCTTGGTGAAGGTGTACATATGTCTGTAAAATGTTTCTTGCAACAAGCTACTTACTTCCTCTAATAAGGCATAAGGTTCACAGGATTAATTGTTTGATTGCAAGAAAACCCTTTGTGCTAAGGAATTAGTTGTGAAAAACATGTCCAGTTCCTCTCCCATGTTTGCCTTTCTGTGTTGAGGTTGATGGGATTGGCTGTTGTCAATTGTTGTTTGTTCTTATTATTTAATATTTTGAAAAAATTCAGAAAGTCTCTGTCATGAATCAAACCTTCCTTGTATTTAGAATACAAAAGACAGAGCCCATTCTTTTCGTTATGGCCAACATTGATCTTGAAGGTAACTGGACATATTGTTCAATGTTATTCTATCACCTAAGATTCACATTGCGCCTTGCAACAAATGAATTTAGGCAAATTAAAGGACAAGGTGCATGCTGTCCTTGCAGCTGACATTTTCTAGTATCTTGAGTAATCTTCCTGATGTGTCACAGTTCTAACATGGTTAATGCTAGAAATAATAATGGACAATTTTCTAGTGTAGTAAATGAAGTAAAACCCCTCAAGCATGCCATTATAACGCCTTGATATGCTGTGGTAACATTTCAGAAAATGACCTAGCTTTCCATGGTTTAAAGAGTTTTATGATTTTTCAGATGTCTACGTCTGCAGAGACAATATCCTAGAAACACGCTTAGATGAATACCAAACAGGTTACAGAAATCTCGTGTATTTAGTCATCTGTCTTGATGCAAGATATCGTAAATGTCATTTCTCAGAATTTTCTGATATACACCAAGTTCAACATGATAGCATATGCTGCAGCAAAGCATTGGCCAATATATGACATACTTTCGTGTTTGTTTCTTGTTTTCTGTATCATATGTTTTCTGTATCATATTAAATGACCTGAATATGATTTTGAGTAATCTGAAATTTTGCGGTATAGATCTTCATGGAATTAGTACACCGTTTTACCATATGAAGTATTCGCCATCTTATTTGCATACCTCCTTTTGCACTCTGGTAGATGAAACTCTTCTAACCGTTTATCTTTTCTTTTTCGAAAACTTCCTCCGGCAAGTAGGTGCTAATGACTATTAATGGCTGTGACTGCAACTTCTGCTTGATAGCCGAGGAAAGAGCTAGCTGCTACTAACAGGAAATTACTTTAATCTGTCTTGACAGCCTTCACCAATAAGACACCAACATGAAGGACCCCAGATGAAGTTTAGCTATCATCAATCATTCTATTTTGCAAACCACATACATTTGCAACTTCATTAATCTTGAATGTAGTTACGGTGTCACTTGTTATTAGCCATAAAAATAAAATGATCATGACAAAATGAAATATGATATCATATCTGATAGTAGTTGCGTTGTCATTACTTTCAATGATGTAACAAAACTACTTTGCAACATCAAAATATCCTTTTTTGTTACACAGATGGGTCTGGATATAGTGATGCCCAAAATTTATTATTTATGGTCAATAAATTACAATATGTTAGTTTCACTTGTGATGTCAATACGTCCACACCTCAGACTAAGTGGTCTCCCATAGTACAAATAGCAATTGCTTCTGGGTTTTTGTTTGATTACAGATCCCACACTAATTTAGCTCACTGCAGAAACCCACATTCCTTCCTGCCAGGCAGCCTTGCCTCAGGTTAAAGGTTTTGATGCACATCCGGTGCAATTGGGGTGGCTGTAATTGGCTGGCTTTGTCATAAACAACTATTGCTGTTTGTTTTAATCAAGCTGCGTAAGTCCAGTCTCAGGTGATGGTGTAACTGTAGGTATAAGTTGTGAGATGTGTTTTCCTATCACAGCTAAAATGCTTTGACGTATTTATGTTATAACAACAATATTTGCATAATTAAAATAAAACCTATATCTTCAATCTTGTTTAATATGATGCAGAAAAACATATTTTGCTGAGGAGTTGAATTGTAAATTGAAAAACAGAGACCTCATTTTCCTTATCTCCTCTGAAGCAATCACTTTGCAGAATGTAAGACAGGGCAGGCGTAAAAGATCTCAACTATCAGTTTCTTTGAAAGGGCATTTCTGTACATATGACCCTCATGTACTTGTAAAGGCTGTTCAGCCCTACATATTGGCTTATAATGTTTTGAAACCTCCACACAAGATTTATTCTGACTTAGGCCTAGTTTGATTTCGCATATGTTTTGTCCTTTTTTAAGGTCAAGGCTTTTCTTCAGACAGTGTCCCGGATGTGCCATCACGTATCACTTTAAAAAAATGCAAAAAAATTGTTCAAGTCTGTTTACTTTTAAATACACTATTTGCAACCAGTCGCCAACTAACATGCAAAACTGTCGGTTGGCACGCAGCTTTCTTTCATAGCTTAAAAGTATCGTAGTGAGGTCTAACAAAGTGTCATATCATCCTTGATAAAATAATGCAAAAAATTCTAATCATGGCGGATCAGGAACTTTGCTGTGCAAGTGGTAAATTGAATTGTCACAGCTCGCTTGGTGCATGAGGTCAGTGTTCTTCGTAGGTTGCTCACCATCCTCCCCACACAAGCCCTGCTAAAATGGACAGGGCTTTCTGCTATTTCCAACCTCTTCTGTGATTGGTCATAAGCATTTTGCAGGCAGATTTAGTCTGATTATGGACACTTAGAGGATTACTGGCAACTAAGAAAAACAGTGTAAAACAAGCAAACTTTCAAACAGTTTCATTTCAGAACTGTGAAAATACATAATTCAATGGAATTTTCGGAACTGTGATAGCACCTTTCAACAATACACAATTTCTCCATTTGTAACTGTGTGAAACAGAAGCAACAATTTCAAACTGTGATGTAGCAGTCCCTGATTGTTTGAGCCAAAACTGGTCAGTTAATTAAGTATTCATGAATTAGCAAAGGTTATGGGCCATTTTGTCATGGTATGACTTGGGATGATGGTTGCTTACCTGACATGGAGCTTGCTTACATTTTGTTCTTTTCAATTCTGTCTAATTCCAGCATGGTGCAATCAACTTACAAACCCACAATGAAGTGAAGTGGCAAGGCACTACGCATAAAATAGCTAGGAAATCCCATTGACAGTGAAAGGAAATTGCCTGAGTCAGTTGAGTGGTGGAACTCTAACTTTTTTTTATGGAGAACTTTTTAGGAGCTTTTTTTTTTTTTTTTTATCATTGACAGAAAATCAGAAGTACTTACAATGAGTTATATTTCTCAGGAGGCAAATAAGATGTCTGGCAACGACTTTCCCAAAAGGGTTTTAATTGAATTTTTCTTAGGCTGCCTAATTAATCTCAATGGCCTTATCGAAAAGTACGAGGAAGTAATAAGTATTTAAATTATTCATAAATTAGACTACCTATTAGTCCATCTGGCTCATATTTTTTCTAAATACGTAAATGTCCTTCGATCTGATCTATAAACTTGTGAGAGTTTTTTTTCATGAACATATATAATTCTTTGTCATAGATCGAGATTTTATAGCAGAATATATTGCAGTTTTGTTCTTTCTTGCTTTTTGAATTTTATTTTTGATTATTATCCATGCATCATTCATCTCAGGTATGTTGTCACGATTCATAATTTAAATTCTATTTCAGTATTTGGTGGCTACAAATGTGATTAATATTGTAAAATAATCGACTCTTAAATTTTTTTTAAATGATTTCTCAAAATTATGAATTTACGTGATGTCCATGTTTGATTGAGTACGAAGCTCTAATATGTGAATTTTGCATTATTAGCCAACTCGATTATCGAAAGTAGAAAGGTGTTCTAATCTTGAGCAGCAGATGTCATTTGTGACAAAGGAGACGTAACTTTAGCTCCGTTGTCTAAAGAGTGTCCAAGGCCATATTGATCATTTAGCCTGTCTCCAAAATGTTTATATCAAGATTGTAAATTTGCTAAAGTTGTGCGGCAGTAACAAGGAGGCTGGTAAGTTGCTGACAAGACTGAAATGAATTTATTCATGGAAAATCATCTGCTGACAAGATGGTAACATGTCTGACAAGACTCAGGTGTTTCAATTATCACAATTCCATTAACTTAAATTCGTCAAGCGTTAGATATCATATTTCTGCATAAGGAATGGGCACTGCAGTGAATTTCTCATGTTTCTTTTAATAAGGAAAATCTATGGTTCACCTCATGCTCCTCCATCTCAGTCTTCAGTTGTGTATTAGTTAGACACCGATTTGGAGGGTTCTAACATGCTCCGGGAGGGATCTAACTGACACAAAATGCATGTTAGAACCCAACAATGAGGTGTCTAACTGAATTAGACATCAGACGCTTCTTCTATTATACCTTTTAACTTAAAATTATTGTACAATAAACAATGATCTGATTGTTTGTTTTCTGTTGTTAACAGTTTTAATCCTTAGCAGGGCGCTAACATGCAAAATTGTCAGTCAGATACTGGCTTTTCCAATGGTATAAGTATCTTGGTGATGTCTAAGTCATTAAGTTAGATTTTATCGCGAAATCGTCCAATGATATTAATGTACCTTAATGACTTTGTCGCAGCCTTCACCTGACATTTATATTTCAAAATGTAAATTAAGCTAAAATGAAATGTCGTGTGAGGTTGACAGTCCACTTGTGAGGCTGTGATTCTGTAATTTACTGAAGACTAACAATCACATACATGCACTTATGGCGTCCTTCACCCAAGCCTTACAGTTACATTGACATTTGACGATTTAAAAATGTCAGAAGTAATGAATCAAAATGGAGACTAAAAGTTCAGGAAAGCTAAATTACATATGTCTGGAATTTGGCAAAAAGATGATGGTGGAGATTGTAGTTGCAACTGATGTTCTCTAAAACATATGGAACACCAGACATTGCAGACAATATCTTATTTTCTTCTTAATTTCTTTAACATTCGCTGAATAATTCAGAATAATCAGATGTCTTATCCTGTATTCACATTGCATTTACAAATATCCCCATGCCATACATGAAGCAATCTCTTGACACCTGTAAGCTGAGTAAAAATGTAATGAAAGCAAGAATTCAAAACCCCGCCTTTTAAAAAAATATTCCATAGATTCCATGGATGATGGAGGGATTTGCTTATCGCTATAAAACATAATATTTTTTGTATTCTGTTTCCTAGTTGTTTATGAATCAATCAATGTGACATTTCATTGCCCACCAATAAAAAATGTGATGACTATTGCACTTTTTGTTCACACTTAATAAAATTAATAGCTCTTATCACCTTTCAAATATCTATAAAAGTTGTGAATGATTTAGTTGTTTTGCTGGCCTATGGCTCAGAAGTAATTTTATACATAAGCTGCACAGTTGTTTGGTCGCTTTTTTCTGTGACACTATATTAATTTTGTGACAGATTGTGCTTGATCGATGGAATGTTTTACTTTTTTAATGCACCATTGGTGCTTTGATTAATGGTGAGGAAACAAATTGAAAGAGTCAATAGCTTTATTTTTATATACAAAACAAGAGTAATAGCAAAGATTTTAATGGTTATATTTGTTGTGGTCCGCTCTTCTGACACTGTTTGAAATCCAGAAAGTAGTGTTTTTGCATTGCGGCCGATTTGTGGCCCGGAATTTCATTCTGTAACCAAGTGTTGTGAACACAAGATCATGTTCAATTTCCTTGTCTTCACTAAATATTTTTACAAAAATGAATAATATTTTACCTCATTATCCTGCGCTATTGAGGCCAGCATCATATAGGCATTATGTCATATTGTTGGAATGATGGTTACTTCACTTCAAAGACTGACCAGGCTGAGTAAGCAGCTGGGCATGGACAATCTGTTCACTTGTCCTTTTGATCAAATATGCCATCCCATTATTTGGCCAAAAAGGTTCTTTTGATGGATGAAGGACGTGATTATTATTCTGAATATCTTCTCAGTTTTGGAGAAGCAGTATCAGTATGGGATAGTACATAATCATTGTAAGCTACTACAGTGATGGAAATGGAGCTTTCGGCTGGTGCGACAACGACAAAAAAAAAACAATCCTGCCGCCACAGTATAATTTTGTTACCTGGGGAATGAAAAAGTGAAGAGGAAATTGTATTTTCACCACTGATAATTGAAGGACCTGTAGCAGGGAAGAGCTCCCTCAAGTGTTCTGATCAACGGAGCTCAGCTCCCCCATTTCCATCACTGTGCTACTATGCTGGAGGAAAACGGTTTGAAGGTCACGTTTGTGCATTCTTTCAGAAGGACTTCAATGAAAAACAACATCATGATTTTACAACACTTTTTATTCTACCTGCATGTATGTAACTTTTTCTAAACATGTTATTATGTTGAGCCTTGTGGTGTCATAGAGTTATGACATCGTTTACTGCAACAGAGTGACATGTCAAAGAAAAGGTTAACGTGATTTAAGGCAAGGCTGACGTGCCGGGCCAAACTTGACCAGCGAATGGCGGTAAACCGTTGCATTGCAGGATGGCTCTAATTTTAAACTGAACTAATATGATAATTCTGGAGATCATCACTGAAGCTGCACATGTTACTCATGAATCAGGACAGTGACATATTCTATGTATGGAACTGGAAAGGTTAATTAAAAGTGGCAACCTGCATGGTGCTTTGAGGTTAACATTGTCTACATGTCTTGTTGTTCAGTTGAATACTCTCCATGTAAGCACACGTAATTCCAACAAGCTTCCAACAGGGTGACCTGGGTGACACATCCACAGCATAGTGTAGTGTCAAATACTGTCAAAGCATTAAAGGTAAATTAAACAGGAAAACCTTACCCAGAAGGAAAGGATATTGCCTGAGTGGAACTGAAACTTTTTAACAGAACGTTTTTACTCAACTCTTTACTAACTTAACAGTAGCCATGAAACTGTTCAATTAAAGGTTTCAATAGAAGCTACAGGAACAGCACCACGCAAGTGGATGGGTTGCCATTTTATTTCTCTGTTAGAGGAGTGCCCCATTGTTCAATAAGATCATGAGAACTTTACTTGAACTCCAGAGAGTAAGAGCAACCTGAGATGAACATAACATATTATGACTTTTGACTATTCGGCATGTCATCTGACTCACTAGCTGACATATTTATAATAATTAACTAACACCAACCGTATAACATATTAAGTAATGTTATCTTTAGGATCAATGAAAATTATTATTCAGAGAGTGAAATACTATTGACTGGTGATCATTAATTCAGAAACTCTTTCATGAAATAGCACTGAACAAAGCTAATGTCATGAATTTACTTACAAAAATCCCAAATATCACCTGAGTGCATAAGTTCAACTGCATGTAATCGAAAATGCCAAATATCAATACTATTGTGTGTGAAGAGTGCATGTGGACTCCAATCCCTTAATTCCTGGCAGTCATCAGATATTTGGACCTACACTTTATGAGAGGAATCAGGAATCTGCACAAAAGTATATTCATGCACCCAATGTCTGAATGTTTTCAAGACTCTTCCTAAATGCCAGCAACGTAGTTCGATGAAGCTGTATTGTTACGAAGGACCTGTCCATCTAAAAGGACAGACATTTTTGCTGGCAGGTCATTTGCAAGACTGCTTATTGTTATCAGATCTTTTGTCACATCATATGTCAATATCACCGCCAGGCTTCATTAGCTCAGAAAGCACTTCTGTCGTATTGCTGATGTGTTGTTATTATGGGACTGAAACAAAGATTGCATTCACTGAAAATACATACTAACACATTTTCTCACTTAACATGATACGAACTTGCAAGAACAAATTTATTTGTCTCAGGTGGCCGACCAGTTGAATTTGTATTTGCAAAAGAAAGGATCAAGGAAAAAAAAATCAATTCAAGAAAAGAATCTCATAAAGTAAACACATTCAGTCTCTCTATTAAGTTGTTAGATTTTTGACCTGTCTTAAATGAGTACAATTTATCTAAATTGCCTTTGTTTTAACACTATCATCCTGCAAAAATAGTAAAGGCATGTTATGCGGAAGGGGGGAGTCTACCGCTTCCTCATTTTCATGGTGCAGCTTCCTTAAATTTGTAAGTGATTGTTAGCACGAAAAGTGATCCAACTTTACACCCATTAACATCATTCTACCATGCTTCGTATGTATAGCACCAGTCTGTTCATTCTCTACAACCTGCTCTGTCCAACAAATCAAGGCATGTTTCTACAGTTGAAGGTTATTGTCATTGTATTATGGTATGGACATCGGACAACAGGCCTCATGCCATGCCATCGACCTTCGCTACTTTTCAGATTCAAATGATTGTTCCCTGCTGGAATACGAAAGTTCATCCATTGTAATTAATTTGCCATGACATACCCCATTCAGGACCATTTCTTGTGACACCTTCTCGAACATGGGTCATGTTGGCAACCTTTGTTTGCATACCTCGCATTTGGCTTTGATGACAATACTGTGTTAACATGAGTCGCAGAGTTCCGAGTCTATTATTCCTTGGCCCTCCATTGTCAATGTGTTTGAAGAATCTTCCGACAAAATCATTCTGAATAAGATTTGTATCATGTCGAAGACCCTTGCCTCCTGGGAGCTCCTTTGAAAGTCAAATGAATGAATGCTTTTTGGGCCTAGGTGTTACGGTGAACCAAAATGTCATCCAAATCAGATGAAATCATTCTGAATTTGTTTCATGTTACAGTGGTTGAGTCTGTTTCCTCCATTATAATTGTGCTGCCTCTTTGGAGCTCCTTTAAAATTCAAAATGAAAGTATGCTTATCAGAATCTGAAACACTTTTCAGCCCAAGGTGTAATGTTAACAAAGATGTTTTCCCAAGTATTCAGTGGCAGTTGCTTTGCCAGTAACACAGGTTTTGAAAAAGACCAGACATTTTCAAATAGTTATCGACTCCTGGACTCAAACTATTGTCATCCCTTTATTACTTCTGCTGATCACGGCTGGTCTTATATGAAGCTGACTAACTAGGCCTGGCACTGGCAGGATCATTTTGATAATAAAATAGACCTACATCAGTGTTGCAATGTAAATGATCCCTTAGTTGTAAAATAGTTAACAATTTGGACTGCAAAGGTCAGTGAATGCAACGGACAAAATTACTAATCATTACGTATTAAATTTTGATGAAGCTGAGCACTGCAACAGATGAATTAGAAATCAAAAACAAAAATTTCACAGAAATTTCTGAGGATGTCACGAACAGGCATGAAAAAGTTCTAAGAAGCCTCGGGAAGACAAAAAGGTATTGGACATCACAGACTGCACAAAAATAACACATCAAAGGTGGATCCATCCAGAGCCTCATGTATAAATGCATCATTGCTCATGAATATATAAATAAAAATATCCTGCCACTTGGCTGTTTGTGAATCAAATCAATCAATATGACGCTTCATTACCAATCAAATAAAAATATGATCACTGTTGCACCTTTTCTCACACTTAATGAAATTAAAAGTTATTATCACCTTTCAAATATCAATAACAGTTGTGAATGATTTAGTTGTTTTGCAGGCCTATACCTCAGAAGTAATTGCTATGAATATAAGCTGCAGAGTGTGCACAGTGTACAGTTGTTTTCTGACTGATTGTGCCTTTAAAATTGATGGATGTTTTATTTTTATAATGTATAATTTGTGCTGTGATTAATGGGGAGGAAACGAATTGAAAGTGTCAATAGCTTTTTTAAATATACAAACAAGAGTAATAGCAAAGAATTTAATTGTTACATTTGTTGTGATCTGCTCTTCTGAGTCTGACAATAAATTGATATCCAGAAAGTAGTGTTATGCATTGTGGCCGATTGGTGGCCCGGAATTTCTTTCTGTACCCGGATGTTGTCAATACAAGATGTTCATTTATAATACTTAATACTAGGCTACTGACTTCTTCATCTTATTTTACTGAATATTTGATGATAAACGAAAAATATTCCACCTCATTATTTGCAATATTGAGACCAGCATCTTATTAGCATTACATCATATTGCTTGAATGATGGGCAACCTTGCTTCAAAGGATGACCAGACAAGTAAGCAGCTAGGCATGGACAATCCGTTCAGTTGTCCTTTTGATCAAATATGCCACATCATTATTTGGCCAAAAAGGTTCTTTTCATGGATGAAGGACATGGTTAACATTCTGAATATATCTTGTCAGTAAAGGCAAGCTGTGTCAGTATATGAGGGTACATCTTTATTGTCGGCTTTTATGCTGACGGATAATGCATAAGAAAAATTGAAGCTCATAATAAGACAATAATGCAGTTTCATCGGCATTTCTCAGATATTTTTACACTCTTGCAGTGGAAGGATCATAATCAATAGATAAGGATTTTGTCTTGACAGAAATAATCCCATGTTTCCGCCAGTCATGACCTCTCATAGAAAATACAATGGTTCTATTTCATGCGATGCGAGATTTTCTTGAGAGTAAAATTGCTCGCATCTTGCTCTCATTGGTCCATAGACAGGATTTGTCTCTTATGCATGTTTGATTGAAGAGTTTGCTTGGTACCTGAATTGTTATAATTTTATTGCAAGTTTTTAGTGTAACTGAAAATTCACACAATCAATTTTCTCTCAATATTTTCTATGTGTGACCTCTTCCGCACCTTCTCTCTGACATTGTGTTATCCTTGCTCTCTTAAGGTTGCCCTCTTGATCTTTTTTGACTATGGTCAAAGCTATTTCACCTCTAATGCATCGATAAACGATGAAAAAATCAGTACACATCCTGGTGCCGTAAGTTTAACCAGGCATTGAAGATCAGAATGAAGAGTTTATTTCTGTAAAAAGTCAGAACATTTCATTTCCATTCTCCCATTAAAAAACACATAATAGCCTCAGCTGCTTTAAGTTAGTCCGCTTATAGGAGGTACAAAGAAGCATAATTACTGGATGGAGACACATGCACTAACATAGTCATTCCTTCATCATGCCTTCATGTTTTTACAACCCTTTTTATTCAGCCTGCATAATATATCGTTACCTTTCTTTGACATGTAATTATGTTGAGCTTTGTGATGTCATAGAGTTATATTACATCACTCATTGCAACAGAGTGACATGTCAAAGAAAAGGTTAACGTGATTTAAGGCAAGGCTGACGTGCCGGGCCAAACTTGACCAGCGAGCGGCGGCAATCTGTTGCATTGCTGCGTGGCCCTTATTTTAAACTCAGCTAATATGATAATTGAGGGGATCATCACTGAAGCTGGACATATTACTCATGATTCACAAAGGACAGTGTAATATTCTATGCATGCAATGTGAAAGGTTAATTAAAAGTGGCAACCTGCATGGTGCTTTGAGGTTAACATTGTCTACATGTCTTGTTGTTCAGTTGAATACTCTCCATGTAAGCACATGTAATTCCAACAAGCTTCCAACAGGGTGACCTGGGTGACACATCCACAGCATAGTGTAGTGTCAAATACTGTCAAAGCATTAAAGGTAAATTAAACAGGAAAACCTTACCCAGAAGGAAAGGATATTGCCTGAGTGGAACTGAAACTTTTTAACAGAACGTTTTTACTCCACTTTTTACTAGCTTGACAGTAGCCATGAAACTGTTCAATTAAAGGTTTCAATAGAAGCTACAGGAACAGCACCACGCAAGTGGATGGGTTGCCATTTTATTTCTCTGTTAGAGGAGTGCCCCATTGTTCAATAAGATCATGAGAACTTTACTTGAACTCCAGAGAGTAAGAGCAACCTGAGATGAACATAACATATTATGACTTTTGACTCCTCGGTATGTCATCATCTGACTCACTAGCTGACATATTTATAATAATTAACTAACACCAACCGTATAACATATTAAGTAATGTTATCTTTAGGATCAATGAAAATTATTATTCAGAGAGTGAAATACTATTGACTGGTGATCATTAATTCAGAAACTCTTCCATGAAATAACACTGAACTAAGCTAATGTCATGAATTTACTAAAAAAATCCCAAATATCACCTGAGTGCATAAGTTCAACTGCATGTAATCGAAAATGCCAAATATCAATACTATTGTGTGTGAAGAGTGCATGTGGACTCCAATCCCTTAATTCCTGGCAGTCATCAGATATTTGGACCTACACTTTATGAGAGGAATCAGGAATCTGCACAAAAGTATATTCATGCACCCAATGTCTGAATGTTTTCAAGACTCTTCCTAAATGCCAGCAACGTAGTTCGATGAAGCTGTATTGTTACGAAGGACCTGTCCATCTAAAAGGACATTTGCAAAACTGCTTTGTTATTATCAGATCTTTTGTTACAGTATATATGTCAATACAGTGGCCAGACTTCATTTAAAGAACTTCTGTTATGTATCGCTGATGTGTATTAATATAACGGGACTGAAACAAAGGATGTAGACACTGAAAATACATACTAACAGATTTTCCCAGCTAATATGATATGAACTTGCAAGAATCAATTTGTATGTCTCCTGACCATGCGGTTGAATTTGGTGATTGAATTTGTATTTGTAAAGGAAAAGATAAAGAAAAAAATTTAATTCTCGAAAACAATCTCATTAAGTGAATGCATTCTGTCTCTCGATCAAGTGGGTAGGTTTTTCTTACTTGTCTTCAAACTGTACAATTTTATCTAACTTGGTTGTGTTTTGACATCATCATCAGTAAAAATAGTGAAGGCATGTTATGCGGAAGGGGGAGTCTATAACCACACTCATTATCGTTGTGCTGCTTCATGAAATTTGCAAGTAATTGTTAACACGAAAAGTGTCCCTACATTACACCCATGAACAGTAGTCTGCCGTACTTCGTATGTATAGCACAAGTCTGTTGTGAGTGATTCTGGACTACCTGCTTTGTCCAACAAATCAATGGATGTTTCTACCTTTTGCAGTTTCCAATGGCAGTCCAAGGTAATTATCATTGTGTGATGGTATGGACAACTGACCTCATGTCATGCCCTTGGCCTTCGCAGCCTTTCTGATTCAAATAGACAGCTAGACAGACAGACAGACAATATTCATTTATTTGACCATAGAGAGATACAACATGAAATAGTTCCAAAATAATTACATATATACTGTCTTTGGAGACCCACATTAAGGCTACTGCCGCTATTATGTGGGCCACCAAGAAGCAAGCGTATAACAATAAATTAGACATCTGCAAAGGCTGTTGATTATCATATGATCAAAGTAACTTACAATGTATAATTCGGTTAACAGAGACAGGAAAGGATTTATATGTATACACAGGAGTTCACAAAAGGATAATAAATAAATAAAATATTGACAATCAACATGATTATAGATTTTGACATGGTTAATAATATACTACGGTTTAGGCTTAAGTACTGTTGAGATTCCTACAGATGTAGCAATTCACAACAGAACAATTGTTGCTATAGATATTCAAATATGTTCTTTTCAGATAAAATTTCAGACCATAGATGGTGTGAGTTTGAATTTTGTCAATGATACATGAAGGGGCAGAGTTTATAATTGAGGGAAGTCTGATTCGAATTGCGCATTTAGAGGTATTGTATTTGAGACGAGGAACGGCTAGTAAGGAGCAATTCCTAGTTTGGTGGTTATGAATGTCACTATTACGCAGCAATGATATATTCTCGAAATACTTTGGGATACTTTTGTGAAATAGGTTATAGTAGAACTTCCACTCTTCTATTTTGAGGACATCTGTCAGTTTTAAGATACAAAGCTGCTTAAAAAGTGGTTCAGTATGGGCATTGTACTTGGATTTAGATATCACCCTTATAGCCTTCTTTTGTAATTTCTCAATTGAATTGGGTTTCCAACCCCATATGGTCACACCACAGAGCAAGTGGCAGTGAATGAGGGAGTAATATATGGTTCTTAATATCTCATTTGGAAAATACCTTTTAATCTTTGTCATTATTCCAATAACTTTGGATATTTTCTTTCCTATTTTACTCAGATGGGGTTTCCAGGATAAATTCTTATCAATGGTAATTCCAAGAAAATCAAAACTATCAACTCTTTTAATATTTACGCCTTCCATTACTAGGTTTGTGGGTGGGATGATTTTGTTTGGAGTATGGAATACCATGTATGTAGTTTTCTTAAGATTCAATGATAACCTATTAACTTTTAACCAGTCAGACACTTTAGTAATTTCACTATTTGTTTTGTCAATTGGGTTTTCGTGACCATCATTCAGATGTTTATTGCATAATGTTGTAGACAGGGTTGTATCGTCTGCATACATAATGAAACTGAACATATCAGTGGACCTGCCAAAGTCATTGACATAGATCAAAAAAAGGAAAGGGCCCAAGATCGATCCTTGCGGGACACCTGTCTTGATTATTAGTGGATTTGACAAGCAACTCCGAAATTCAACTTGTTGTACCCTATTATCCAGATAGCTGCAACATAGTTCTAGAGCACCATCTCTGATTCCATAATTTTGTAGTTTGTTAAGTAGGATAGAGTGGTCTAAAGTGTCAAATGCCTTCAACAGGTCCAGAAATATATTCAGTGGAATTTTACCTTGTTCTAAATTGCCAACAATTCTGTCTATATTTTCAAGCACTGCATGCTCTGTGGAGTGACCTTTACGGAAGCCATATTGATTATTAAAATATAAATCTTTTGAAAGGAAATAATGGTCTAGCTGAACTATCATAACTTTTTCAACAATTTTCGAGAAAGAAGGCAAGAGGGAAATTGGTCTGTAGTTTGCAATATTAGTGGAATCATCTTTTTTATAAATAGGAATAATTTTTGCATCCTTCATTCTATTAGGAAAAATTCCACTTTCAAATATTTGATTGATAAGTGTGGCCAAAGGTGAGCTAATTGTATCTTTAATAGACCTCAAGAATTTCATTGATATGCCATCAATTCCACAACTAGTCTTTGGGGCAATTTGCGTTATAATTTTATCAACTGTGTCAGCGTTTATAGGTGCAAATTCAAATCTATCAACAACAGGTTCCGTGAGGTAATGTCTGAAATTAACACCAGGTGGACAATTGATATTGGATGATAACACAGGCCCAATATTGCAAAAATATTCATTAAATTTATCTGCTATAGTCTGTGAATCATTAATTTCTGTACCATCAATTATAAAGGAGGTAACGGGATTTTCCTTATTTCTACCATTTTCTATTACACTCCATATAACATTCCATGTATTTTTGATATCATGCTTATACTTTCGAAAGAGAGAATGGTAATGCAATTGCTTAGCTTCACGAATAGTGACCTTCAAAATTCTGTTGTAGGTAGAAAGGTTGTTCTTCAATGTGAAATATTGTGGCGTATTATTTTGGCATTTCTTCATTGCAACATAAAGCTTGTCCCTAAAACGTATGGATTTTAGTAAGCCAGTTGTCATCCATGTGTTTTTCTTGTGTTTGTGTTTGTGATATTTAACATATCTAATAGGGAAATTTTTCGACTTGAATAATTGTTCCCTGCTGGAATACGAAAGTTCATCCATTGTAATTTGGCCATGACATACCCCATTCAGGACCATTTCTTGTGACACCTTCTCGAACATGGGTCATGTTGGCACCCTTGTTTGCATACCTGTAATTTGGCTTTAATGACAATACTGTGCTAACATGAGTGGCAGAGTTTGAGTCTATTATTCCTTGGCCCTCCGTTGTCATTGTGTTTGCAGAATCTTCAGATGAAATCATTCTGAATAAGATTTGTGTCATGTCAAAGACCCTTGCCACCTGGGAGCTCCTTTGAAATTCAAATGAAAGAATGCTTTTTGGGCCTAGGTGTTACAGTAAACCAAGAAGTTATCCAAATCAGATGAAATCATTTTGAATTTGTTTCATGTTACAGAGGTTGAGTCTCTATCCAACATTATCATTGTGCTGCCTATTTGGAGCTCCTTTGAAAGTCAAATGATAGAATGCTCATCAGAATGTGAAAATGCCCTTTCGCCCAAGTTGTCATGGCGAACCAAGGTGTTGTCCAAATTAGTCATTGGCAGTTGCTTAGCTACTCAAACAGGTTTTAAAAAAGACCAGGCATTTGCAAACAGCTATCGACTCCTGGGCTCAAGACATTGCCATCCCATTATTACTTCTGGTAATGACAGCTGGTCTTATACGAAGCTGACTAACTAGGCCTGGCACTGGCAGGATCATTTTCATAATTCAATACATCAGTGTTACTATGTAAATGAGCCCTTTATTAGTAGCAAAATAGTAACAATTCTGACTGCAAATGTCAGTTAATACATCAGACGAGGATACTAATAATTACTTTTTTGATGAAACTGAGCACTGCAACAAATGAATGAGAAATCAAAAAACAAAAATCTCACAAGAAATTTCAGAGGATGTCCCGAACAGGTAACTCTAGCGATATTTAAATGCATGTGCACACGAGAAAGAACAGCATGAAAAAGCTTCTATTTAAAAGGTCAAAACAAGAAATAATGTTGCTGGTTAATTATGAACCTACAGGTAGGCCTACATTTATATAACTAATAGATGATACAGGGATGATTACATTTCATTGAGTATATATCACAATATGTTTGATGCTTGTTTACGTCACATTAATTCAAATTTTCAAGAACTTTAAACAGATGAGAAGTTTCTTCTCTCTGTATTTCCTTTGCTGCAAACAGTTAAAATCCATAGGAAGTCTGTAAAACCATAGTTATTTTATTAATATCTAAAACCCGAATTCCATTGACAAAACATGGAATTACAGCTAGATTTTCTTGGTATATGAATATTTCATGTAACATTTTTAACAAAGAGAAAAATGGCGTGCATTCACCTTTTACTTGCATAAGAGGATTCCAGGGAGTCATGTTGGTTTTTTTTTGATTGAACACTGTTTAAAAAAAAATACAATTGAGAAACCTTGCGATTGAGTATTAACTTTCCTCACAGCATGTGAACACAGTCTGCAACTAATGCCAACTATACAGGAGGCTGTGCGGTTCATAACAGACTCATCATCACTGTCACATATGTTCTCTAGTTGGTGGTTATTTTCCTTATTGTACATTGTTTAGAGCCACAACAAAAACAAAAATTACGATTTCTCTAGAAAAGAGCACTGTCAAAAAGCAATAATAATCATTGATCCAACACTTCATAACAGTCCCCTCCTGAAGACATCAACTTAAGCAGATTCTTTACAGTCACACTGGGTGATGATGTTGCTCTCAGCAAGAGATTGCTGAGAGATTGCTTGCTTGGCCAAAAAATTACGAATACTTACCTCCTTAGGCAAACTGAAAGCCTCGTTGATTGCCCTTGATACGTTTATTTTTATTTTGTGCTATTAGGCTTATCACCACATCATCAAAATAAGGCGCTGCACTGGACAAGAAGGTCATTTTCGTCCATCTCCTGCAGAACACTTTGATAACCAGATATGGTTAACGTGCCAAGCATATTGTGCAGGTACAATGGAACTAGATCCATTGAGAAAAACTTGGTCTGTCCTTTTATGTTTTCATTCTTTGTTGTACATTGCATGCACTGCGCATATCATACAATGGATGATCTCATTAAATACAATAAAATGTTGCACATCACGCACGTGAAGGTTTATACCAGAAGCATGGCAAGGTTTCATTTGCCATTGAACTGTCTCTGACATTGAAAATAAATTTTACAACAAATTAGAATTCCTGTTAGAATGAATGACACCAGGTTAATTAAGGCTAAGCAATTGGTGTTCAAGGTCTTAAAATGTCTAGAATGTCACAAAGCCACATGCCAAATTGATCTCGCTTGCCAGATTAAACCTTTCGTGATGGTGTCCTGGAATTTCCGTCTTGTTAAGTCACTCATCTGCCCCTTGAAATTTGTGATGTACTTCCCACTTCAGTACACTTATGGCAGCCTTTGAGTCACTGACAAGATACAATACCTAAACTGATACCAGGTCTTTGTGCAGAGGTTCATAATGAACATTAGGTCCAGTAAATACCATAATCATCCTCCTATCCATGACACAAGACGTGCACGGTATGCTTGAGGCAGTGAAACCGCCCCCTCAAAAGGTGTTTTATCACACCTTCCAAACAAAATGCAATTAATTACTGTTGCTACATTACTGTGACATTTGGGTGGTGAGCATCTTACGGATCTCTCACAACAATTTTGGCTCAACGAGCCAAAATTCTCAATTTAGTGGCAGTTTTCAATTTTGTCAAAATAAGTTGAACACCTCTTGTATGCCCCGGGGCGCGGCAGCCCTGTCATCTCATTTGAGACTGTCTTTTCTGATGGACTCTTCAAATTAATTATTTGCACCACACGCATGCATCTGAGCACTATCAGCTGTTATCAGACTAAATTGCACTGAACTGAAATCACAATGTTACATGCATGGTGTATGTCGAAAATTATGTTGGTTTTACGACTTGATATATGCAATTGCTTTTCAATCATTCTGTCATTTTAATTTTTCGGTTCCAACAACATAATCGTTGTGTTTTGTTGCCCTGTGTGATCCTTTCTTCCTTTGCTAAGCTGCCCAGGGAAGCTTTAGTTGCAATGGTTGTTTTTGCATACAATGCCAGACGTTTTTATCTTTATAATAAGGCAATTGTCCTGGAAGTCAAACGGCTTGTATAGAAGTAAGCCACTACAGATGTCTCCTTTCAGTTTTATATGTGAGAGATGGCAAATTCAGCATGAGCACGTGTGTACTTCTTTAAAATCACCCGCAGCACAAATTCATGAGGGCAGCCAACCTAGATTCAATTTGTGTTTTTATGGCTTCATATATGAGAGAGATGTCTTCTAAAAGGATGTTACCTGTATAGTGCGTATTGCAAACCTTCATTTATATGACAGAATTTTTTCTTTTTGACTGTTGAACGTTTGAAGTTATCAAAGTATACAAAATTTGAAGATGTCAACTTCCACAAAATCAATCATCTTATATGATGAAAGTGCATTTTGGTGTGAAGGTGCCTTCGGCTGTACTTTGTAATGCTTACATAGAGAACATAAGTGTGTCTTGCCATTTGGAATTCTACTTATTTCCTTTCATTTTTGGTTGTGATGCTGTTATGTCCAATTCTTTACAAAACAGTAGGCCATGCATTATAAGACCTCACCTTCTGATGTGATGAATTGGCTTCTCACGTGGTGAAGCAAATCCTTTTCTCAGTTTTCTGACCCACCTTCCTTAGCTCATCCCTTCTTCCTTTGACATTGTGTTAGCTCATGATGTTTTGCTCCTTTCAAATGAAAATGGAGAAATGTTCTGCTGGGTGTTTCGATTTCTTGAGCTGCAGAGATCATTTTGGAATGTGGTGACAATAGCTGCATTTTCCGAAACGCTTTTAAAAGGTCTAACTGATTATATTAAATCATCCTCATCTGAGACTGAACAACAATGCCATGGCCAAGGTACATGTAGGGGACGGAACCAGATCAATCAGGTCATTTGGTTCTTTGATTATAATACACCATCTCATTTAGCGGCTAAAAGGTTCTACAAATAAGTAAATTAATCTGAAGGATGGATGGATAATTGGGGCTTTACGTCCTGTATTTATGCACTTGGTAGGCTAATTAGGACAGGAGGAGGACACGGCAATGAGGTGAAGGATGATTGAAACAGCCGTCCAACATAGGCCCAGGTGACCCGGTAAGAGCTGGATTCGAACCCTGGACCCAGCGATTGGCAGTCCAGCACGCTACCACTAAACCAACCCTCCCCCCAAATTAATCTGAAGGACATTTGTGGGTCTTATTGCATGTTGCACCTGATCAAGCAGCCAAACATAGATCAACTTGGACATAAAGTTCATTCTCATTGAGCATCAAAAGTAGGCTATTGCGTTGAATAAAGAAAGAAATTTTTCGATATGCATTTATTTCTTGTATTTCTTTCAATTTTCCTCATGCTTTTACCAATCCTCTTACCCATTCTCCCACTACAATACATCCCTTAGCAATTTTACATAATGCCATCAAAATATTTACATGAAGTCATTGTGCTCTCATTTGTATAATTGAATTTTTTAAAGACTACTGTTCATCAAATTTTTCTAAGCCACATTTCCATAACTATTTTGATCGACATAGTTTGAAGCATCCGTCTGTTGTTAGTTATTCTTCACCATAGCTTTTGCATTGTCCAACAAATCAATGCATGTATCTCCCTTTTGTTTTTTCCAATGGTAGTTCAAGGTAATTATCATTGTGTGATGGTATGGACAACTGACCTCATGTCATGCCCTTGGCCTTCGCAGCCTTTCTGATTCAAATATGCTTCCCTGCTGGAATACAGAAGTTCATCCATCGTAATTTGGCCACGGGATAACACATTCAGGACCATTTCTTGCAACATCTTCTAAACATGGGCAGGGACGGAAGCACCCCCCCACCAGACTAAAATTATATATTTTAACATGTTAATTTTATCTGCACTCAGTCGCGTTATGTCGCGAATTATGCATTCCACGACGCGACAGCCCGATAGACCCCCCCCCCACCAGAATTTTCTGGATCCTCCCCTGAACATGGGTCGTGTTGCCAACCTCCTGTGTTGCCAACCCCCTGTTTGGTCGCAATGACAATGCTTTGTTAACACAAGTCCATCATGTCACATAGGTGGGGTCCAGTATTCCTTTGCCTCCATTATCATTGTGTTGGAAGTTTCTTCAGATGAAATCGTTCTGAACAAAATGTGTGTCATGACGAAGACCCTTGCCTCCTGAGAACTCCTTTGAAAGTCAAATGACGGAATGCTCATCAGAATCTGAGAGTGCTCTTTTTCCAAGGAATCACTTCATGGTGAACCAAGCTGTTAACCTAATTAGTCAGCGGCAGTTGCGTTGCTACTCACATCGGTTCTCATCATTATCATCTAATTATTAGTAATTCATTACTCCCATGTATGGCATTCGGTCTAATGAGAAGTTGGCTGACCTGGACTGGCACTAGCCTGATCATGTCCATTAGTCAATACATTGGTGTAACAATTTAAATGAACCCTTTATTCGTATAGTACGGCAGTAAAATGCCATTTTTGGGCCTAACCCAAAAGTTCCGGTTAAAGTTTTTTTTTCTCTTGATCCTGTATCTATATGGTCCGAGGAACATTTTCAGGGGGGGCGTGAAACTCTCACCCTTGAGCATTCTGAGAAATCTAAGATGGCGTCCAAGATGGCCACCAAACTAGAAATTGGCCATTACTTGGCCTCTAATTCAGCTAGGATGATAGATAAAATGTCAAAATAGGGATTTTCAGGGTCATGGATTACAGAGAAAGAGAAATCAAACTCATAAGATTGAAATTTCCAGCTTAAATGGCCCAATCTAATATTAAAACTGAAAAAATTATCGTTGAAAATCAAGATAAAGCATATGTGACCTGCTCCACCAAAATGGGCTTAAAGAATAAGCAAAGCATCTATTACTGAGGCTTCCCCTGAATCTACTTGACCGGTGCTTTCAAATGATGGGTCACATGTGGGTACATGTCAATTGCATCTAAAGAAATAGCATGTCAAACATGCTAGTTTTGAAGCTCCGGAAAACCAATAAATGACTGAAAATTTCAAGCCGTCAACACCAAAATATGTCAAGCAAACAAAGGTTGGCTAACTGTTTTCTGGTGTATTTGGATACCCCTTGATGTAAACTTTCATTGACACCTTGATTTCCTTGCTACTAAAACTGTCAACCTTCCAAATGCTGAATAAATGTTGCTATCAGTGGCAAAATCTGATCGGCCACACAATATCCTCCAACGTTTTTTCAATTCAACCTGTCCTAATCATTAGATAACTCATTCCTAACTAGCCAAAATTGATGTGGATAGATAGCCCCTGATGTCAGCTTTCATTTGAACCTTGATTTCCTTGTTATTCCAACTGTCAACCTTCCTAAAAGCTAAATAAATGTTGCTGTCATTATCGAAGATCTCCTCGGAAACACAAAATCGTTCTGTGTATTTTCAATTCCACCTATTATAATCACTGGATAAATCCTTGCTAACTAACCATAATGGATGGGGATGGAGATTCTTTTATATCAGCTTTCATTTGGCACCTTGGTTTCCTTGTTACTACAACTGTCAACCCTCCAAAAAGCCAAATAAATGTTGTTGTCAGTGTCAAAAATCTCTTCGAAAACACAAAATCCTCCCATGTCTTTTCAATTCCACCCATCTTAATAACTAGATAATTATTCCCAACCAATGAAAATGGACTTGTATGGTAGCCCTTGATGTCAGCTTTCATTAGGCAACTTGGTTTCCATGTTATCACTACTGTAAACCCTCCAAAAAACTAAATAAATGTTGTTGCCCATGTCAAAAATCTCTTCAGAAAAACAAAATCCTCCCATGTACTTTCAATTCCAGCCATCCTAATCTCTAGATTACTTTTTCCCAACCAACCAAAATGGATATGGATGGATGGGCCTTGATATCAGCTTTTATTTGGCTACTTGGTTTTCTTGTGACTACAACTGTCAACCCTCCAAATGTTAAATACATCTTGCTGTCAGTGTCAAAAATGTCCTTGGAAAAACACAAAATCCTCCCAGGCATTCTCAATTCCACCTATCCCAATCACTGGATAACTCATTCCCAACCAACCAAAATGGATGTGGACATTGACAGTCATTTTAAAATGTTTTTTTATTCAAAGGACATTTAATTATTCTGCTAAATAATATTTCACTAATTATGACTGCAAAGTTCAGCACAAAACTCCTATTTGCCAATGAAAAATACCGCAGCATAGCAACATACACATTGAATGTTAAAAAGACTGGAAATCACTCAAAGATAGAATGTTGTTGAATGCCTCTAGGGAAAACTATGCAGAATGAACTTTAACAAATTGTTAGTCATCACTTTTGCAGTTGATTCCTTCCAACTGGGTGTCTTTTTTCACATTAAGACATTGCATTGAAGGGACGATGGCCCAGATAACAGACATGAGCAGACTCAGACTCAGACTCAGACTCAGAATATATTTATTTGACTCAAAAGAAATTTTACATAGAGTCAGGAGACCCCTTAAAGGCTTAAATAGCCGCTAACAAGGGGCCACCTTAATTATTGAGTAAACATAAATATTGACAACAAATAAGTCACTAGAATTATATCATAAATTACTAAAAAAAAAGAAAATGTACAAAAGGAGACAAATAAGTAATACTTCAAAAAGAAAGGCTATCAAAATATGTTAACTGGCGGGTTCATGATGTGACAGGAGGAGAAGGTGCATGTGATGCTATTTGCAGAGCAAAATTTTTTTTTCTTAAACCATAGAAAAATAGATAGTTCAAATAATAACAAAGGATGATTATTTTACAACAACTTCCATGTATTCATGGGGAAATAATCAATTTTGAGAACATATGTAGCAGTTAGTAATGCTGCAGTTTGTAGTGTAACAATTAATTAAGTAATTTTTAACATATATCTTAAACCCTATATAGCTGTGAGTAAATAATTTATCCTTAATTGATTTGTTCATATCATTATAGATTTTTGGGAGCCTATATGAAAAACATTGTCTTGCAAATTCATGCCTTACTCGTGGAATAGGTAAGAGTGGTTGACTTGCCAACCTAGTTGCATACCTTGGATGATCCTGCTCATTCAGTTCGACCAGGGACACCAGCGACTCAGGAAGTATTCTATTGTAGTATTTGTAAAGTAATTTGCAGTCATGCAGTGCACATATATCATCAAATTTAAGTATTTTTAAGTTCTTGAAAATTTTACTTGTGTGGGCATTATATCTACTTCTAGTCAGTACTCTAACAGCTTTTTTTTGTAGTATATTTATTTGTTTCGATTGTCTACCCCAAAGGAACACACCATAATTTAGGTGAGACACAACAAGTGAATTATAAATATGCAATAGCGCCTCTGCAGGCAGAAAGTTTTTTAGTCTATTTAACACACCAATTGTCTTTGAGATTTTCTTACTGACACTATTTGAGTGGGCTTTCCAATTAAGGTTTTCATCAATAATTATACCCAGGAAGTTAAATTGTTTTACAAATTCAATCTCATGGTTATTAATTTGTATTTTGGGAATTTCAACAAATCTTTGTTTTGTGTGAAATATCATTGCCTTTGTTTTTCCACAATTTAGTGACAATTTGTTTAAAAAATGCTCATACAACTCAAAGGTCATACTTTAAGGATATTTTAACTATTGTAAGAGTCATTATCTTAGAGCATTTTCATCCATATACTCCAGAAAGCAATTATATAACCAACCTTTGTTTGATTGACATGTGTTTGGCTTGAAATGTAAAGGCCACTTCCTCAAAGTCTGCAAAGTCTGCAGCTTCATTCTTCAATTATTTACATCGTTCACGGTTTTTGACATGTTATTACTTTGGATGCAATTGACATGTACCCATATATGACCTATCATTTGAAAACACATTTCAAGTAGATTCAGGGGAAGACTGTAATAGATTCTTTGCTTTTTCTTTAAACCCATTTTGGGGGAGCGAGTCATGTATATGTCGAATCTTGGTTTCCAACGCTTATTTTTGCAGTTTTAATGCATATTTTAGGCCATTTAAGCTAGAAATTGCAATCTTATGAGTTTTATTTGTCAATTTTAGAAATCCTTGACCCTGAAAACCCCTATTTTGATGTTTTATTTATCATCCTAGCTGAATTAGAAGTTATGACCAATTTCTAGTTTGGCGACCATTTTGGATGCCATCTTGGATCTCTCGGAATGCTCAAGGGTGAGAGTTTCACACCCCCCCTGAAAATGTTTCTTGGACCATATAGATACAGGATCAAGAGAGAAAAAAACTTTAACCGGAACTTTTGGGTACCACCCCTCCACTGCCGGACTAGTAGCAAAATAGTAAAAATTCTGACTGCAAAGGACAGTTAATACATCAGACGAGGTTACTAATAATTACATTTTTGATGAAACTGAGCACAGTTGCTCAACAAATGAATGAGAAATCAAAAACAAAAATCTCATAAGAAATTTCAGAGGATGTCACGAACAGGTAACTCTTGTGATGTTTGGATGCATGTCTACAAGAGGAAGCAGGGCATGAAAAACAGTCTGTAAAAGAAGCCTTGGGGAAGACAGAAATAAAATGGTAGTGGACATCAGAGACAGGACAGAAAAAATACATCAATGGTGGATCCGTAAAGGTCAAAACAAGAAAGAATGTTGCCAGTTAATTATATATGAAAGTACAGGTACATTCAGGCCTTCATTCAAATGATTAATATATGACTAGGGATGATTGAATTTCATTGAGTATATCACAGTCAGTATGTTTGTTAACATCACATCAATTCAAATTTCCACGAATTTTTAACATAAGACAAGTTTTTTCTCTCTGTATTTCCTTTAATTACAACAAAATGCCAACATCCATAGGAACTCTGATGGTAAAATCATAAATATTTCATTCATGTCAAAAACCATTATTCCATCGACAATACATGGCATAAGTGCACAATTTTCTAGGAATCTTCATCAATATTTCATGTCACATTTTTAACAAAGAGACAGAGCTTCTATGAAAGCCTGGAATTCACTACCTGCTGCCATTAGATCTTGTTCTAGTCTTGACTCTATACTTTGTAATATTTTGAAGTTTATTTTATCTAATACAACGTGATGTCTTAATTGGTTTTAATCAGTTTTTTCTTTCTCTACATAGTTTTTTTTACTTACACATATTTACTTTGTACTTACATACTTTTTTATTTGTGTCATCAGGCTTATAAATCACCAGCATAAAGAGTGACCCGACAGTTGTTTTCCTCTATCTCTTGCAGAGCACTTCGGTAACTAGATGAGGTTAATGTGCTGGACATATCATAGGTCGGGTGGAACTAGATACATTGGAAAAAAACAGAATCTGGCCTTTTATGTTTTTATTCTGTTTTGTACATCACATACTGCTCATATCATACAATGGCTCTTCTTAAGCACATTGGAATGTTGTATGTCATGCCATCGATGCACATGACGATTTACTATTGAAGAATATATATGAAGAACGGCAAGATTCAAATTGTCCTTTAGCAGTGTCTGATCTTTTCTGCAAAAAATTGGATTCTTAGAAAGAATGACTCCGGATTAATTATGGCCAAGTAATTTGTACTAAATTCTAAGGTCTTAGAATACCTTGAATACTACCAAGCCACACGTCAAATTGAACTAGTTCTCTAGATTAAACTTTTTTTGTGAGGAGAAAGATCTAATGAACACTGCTAGGCAACACTTCATCAGACAGTGTCCTGGAGTTTCCACGTCTTGTTAAATCACTCGTAGATCTACTTCACTGAAATATTCCTAATTGTACTTCCTACTTCAGTACATTTTATTGCAGCCATTGAGTTGCGGTTATCATGCCAGACTTGTACACATGAGGATGTGGGTTCTGTTGTATGTTCTGTTTATTTACATAATTGTTCAAAATGAAAAAATTGACCAGATATCAAATACGTATTTCCCGAATAGTATACCTATAAATTGTTTTGGCCAAATGATAATGCTAAATAATAATGTGAGAATAATTATGATAGTGCTTGACGCAATTACAGCAGACTAATCATTATCTTTCATCATGAAGATCAGTGTCTTTTTAATGCAGCAAGAATGGAGCATTGGGCTTGAATGAGGACAGTTCCCTTCAAATACTGACCAGTGACCACCTACATTACATCCTATGCAAAGGTCAAGAATAAGATAGAAGTAGGTTAATCCGTCATTTGGTCCTTTGATCAAAATATATATCATCTCATCTAAAGATTAAAAAGTTTCTTTTGATAAGTAAATGAATCTGAAGGACATTTGTGGGAATATTTCACCTCATCAAGCAGCCAAACATAGATGGTCCTAGTTGATGGATATAGTTCATTCTCATTACACCAATATTATTCAGTAGAATATGTTGAAAAAAGAAATATTCAAATTTCACTATTTATAAATTCATCTATTTAATTCTTTCATATCCTCCCCAAAATATGCTTTTATTCATATTCCCATTGCTGTTGATCATTAAACAGTTTTGCATAAAGTAATGAAAATATTTGCACATTAATACAATTAAAAGAGTCTCTGAAAAACTGCCACTCACTACATGTTTGTAGACTACATTGTCATCCATAGTAGGATTGATATATGTTTCTTTTAAATTCATAACATGCTTTTCCTGCTACAATGGATGTTTTTGGCTGATTTAATTGCAAATTGAAAGATCTTGAGCTAAGGATTTCGTGACAAGGAAATATTATAGCGGGGCATGTATGTAAAAAAATAGTGCATTTATGGGTCAAAATTTGAAAACCTTGAAATTTCAGCTGAAAAAATTTTGAAATTTTTTTTAGTCCAGAAATGCCGTTTTAAGTTGGCATTGGGTAGGTCAAACAATCAGCTATCACTGCACTGTCATGTCCAAGGGTCCCAAATGCTCTGCTGATCTGTAATGAGGTGATATTTACAGCTGTGATGTTTTTTGACTGTCATTAAAATAACACTTATAACTGAAAAATCCTGACCACTTAGTATTAAATAATCTATTACCAATGATTAGGCAGGTAGCTTGCACATTTTAGGCCAAGTTCCAGGTCTCTAGCACCAATTATTTTTGAGATAATGCATTTTGGTCAATTAAATTTCGAATATATGTGTCATTAGCATCATGCCTATAACTTGAAATTTGCACCACTTAGAGCTGAAGAATGTATTACCAACGTATGGGAAAGTGGCTATTCTGCAAACATTGAGCTCTATTTCAGGTCTCTATGACCAATACTTTTTAAGATAGAAGATTTTCTTGAACTAGAAATTTACAAACAGAAACAAAAATACTCTTTTCAAAAATAGTTAGGATTCTGAATAACAAAGATGATCTCCACTACCCCTCCACTACCCAATGTCTTTGCTGAACCATATTTCAGTTGCTAGACAATGGTAAAATCTCACTGACACCCCATATTTGATTAGTAATCTCAGAGAACCGTCAAATTCATACTAGGCATGTCAGATGCAATGAAAATGCAAAAATTCTGTGTAATATTTTGTTAAAACATTTTAAAATTGATACTATATATTTAACACAATTTCAACTCCTGTCACCTGCAACAGAAATTTAGTGAGGTAAAGGAAAGAAGCCATTTTTTGTTGTGATGCTAATGACAGCGTGATGCTAATGATAATTAAGATAAAAATCTTTGTAGGGACCAGTGCAAAACTGGCAATCTGGCAATTTGTGCATGCAATGATATTATGAACACCAGAAGCATGTTCTTATTGATTCTGGTCCAGAAATATGCAGTCAAAATAGAGCAACAAGGCGTTTGCTAATGACAAATTAAGATAGGACAACCGACATACCAACAGAAATACTCAAATATTTTGGTTTATATAAATGATACAGAGCTACAGATAGCGCAGTTATTTTCTTGGGTTCTCAGACAACGTTAGACACAAGGTTTTCTCACAAAATGTCCGTCCCTTTCATTTTTGTTAATTGTAATTGTAATTGTAATTGTAAATACTCTCAGTCATGCGCTGCAATGCAGGCACGAAATTCGTGGTGAGCCTTTCACAATCATACAGCTCAGGGCGGGCCATATTAAGAAACCAAACTGGTGTGATGCAAATGACGCAATATTGGAGACATGGACACAACAACCTCCTGCTCTTATACAGGATATTATTTCAGAAATTTGAAACTATATTTTAGAAGAGTGATAGTCAAGTCTCCATATATGGAAGAGTTTAATTGAATCAGGATCCTGTACAATTTTTTGTGATGCAATCTTTCAAAGAAAATGTTGGTGGAGACAGGCCATTTTCAGGGGGGTTGGCCACTTCAATGCTATTTTTGGATGTGATAAAAATAACCTTCCTCATATTTTTTGTGTCAGAAGTTTTGCTAATATCCTTGTCTATGACAAATGACATCAAGAGGTCCTGCATGTGCCTTTCTGTCATCATGAATTATTGTTAAACACCGGAGACAAGAATTTCAGACTTACCAAATTTTGACCCTTATACATAGAAGCATGAAACTTGGTGCACACTTAAAAAACATCTATACAAACATATTTGGATAGGGAGCAGCTTCAGATTTAGCTAAGGTGGCTACTGGCAGCCATTTTCCAAAATGGCGGTCAATTCTTCCCTTTTCCTGCTTTCTGTGTAATTCCTACAAATGGAATACGCGTAAATAATGTTTTTTATTGGTTCTCTAAGTATTCAGTACATTACTATAACATTGTTTGGTAGCCTTGGTCTATTTTCAGGCTTGTTGGAATCCTTTTTGTTAGAAATATTGATTCAAACACTAGATTCTGCGGTTACGGATGGTTACACCAATTCTCTATCAATCTCAAAATAAGTTACATATTTGAATTCCTTGCAAGAAGAGCTTTCAAATGAGTACCCGCATCAATGGGTTTCGTAAACTTGGTACGAAAATGGAAAAAATGAAAATAAAATGATTTTTGAAGATTTTGTTTTTTCTTTAATTTTGACAAAAAATTCACGGAAACTATTGATGCGACCATTCATTTGAAAGCTCTTCTTACAAGGAATTCAAATTTGTAGTCAGTTTTAAAATCAATAGAGATTCCATGAAACTATGGGAAACCGCGAAAATGATATATTTTCTTCAACAGTTCTAACAAAAAGGACCCTGACTACCCTAAAATTCCTCAGTTCAATCTAGAAATCAATTGATAGTGTTTTTTAGATCAGTAGAAGGAATAATGAGCACTGTTTTCATACTTTCAAACGATAGGCACTTCACAGAAAGCAGGAAAATGAGATAATTAGCCGCCATTTTGGAAAATGGCTGCCATGGGTCAACCAGGTCAAACCTGAAGTGGCTCCCTAACTAAATATTTTCTTTAAGACATTTTTGAAATGTGTGCCAAGTTTCATGCTTCTATGTATAAATGCACTATTACTCCCCCATTCATGACAAATCTGCCCCGCTATAACCAGATTTACACTATCAAAAATACCACTTCAAGATCGACCTGATGGACATAAAGTTCATTCTCATTGAGCATCAAAAGTAGGCTATTGCGTTGAATAAAGAAAGAAATTTTTCGATATGCATTTATTTCTTTTTCTCTTAATTTTCCTCGTGCTTTACCAATCCTCTTATCCGTTGTCCCACGGCAATACATCCCTTAACAATTTTACATAATGCCATCAAAATATTTACATGAAGTCATTGTGTTCGCATTTGTATAATTGAATTTTTTAAAGACTGCTGTTCATAAAATTTTTCTAAGCCACATCTCCATATCTATTTTGATCGACGTATAGTTCAGTTTGTAGTACTTTGTTTGAAGCACCAGTCTGTTGTTAGTTATTCTTCACCATAGCTTTTGCATTGTCCAGCAAAACCAATGCATGTTTCTACCTTTTCTAGTTTCCAATGGCAGTTGAAGGTTATTGTCATTGTGCAAAGGTATGGACAACTGACCTCATGTCATGCCACTGGTCGTTGCTGCCTTTCAGATTCAAATGATGCTTCCCTGCTGGAATGCAGAAGTTCATCCATTGTAATTTGGCCACGTCATAACACATTCAGGACCATTTCTTGCAACACCTTCTAGAACATGGGCAGGGACGGACGCAGGGGGGGGGGGGTGGGGGGATGCATCCCCCCCACCAGACTAAAATTATATATTTTAACATGTTAATTTTATCTGCACTCAGTCGCGTTATGTCGCGAATTATGCATTCTGCGACATGACAGCCCGATAGACCCCCCCACCAGAATTTTCTGGATCCTCCCCTGAACATGGGTCGTGTTGCCAACCTCCTGTTTGGTCGCAATGACAATGCTTTGTTAACACAAGTCCATCATGTCACATAGGTGGGGTCCGTTATTCCTTTGCCTCCATTATCATTGTGTTGGAAGTTTCTTCAGATGAAATCATTCTGAATAAAATGTGTGTCATGTCGAAGACCCTTGCCTCCTGAAGAAGACCTGGCACTTGCAAAAAGTTATAGGCCCCTAGGTTCTCATCATTATCATCCCATAATGACTTCCACATATGACAGTTGGTCCAATATGAAACCGACTAACATTGACAAGATCATTTTCAAAAGTCAATACATCAGTGTTACAATGTAAATGAGCCCTTTATTAGTAGCAAAATAATAACAATTCTGACTGCAAAGGTCAGTTAATACATCAGACGAGGATAAAATAATTACTTTTTTGATGAAACTAAGCACAGCAAAAAATGAACGAGAAATCAAAAACAAAAATATCATAAGAAATTTCAGAGGATGTCCCGAACAGGTAACTCTAGCGATATTTAAATGCATGTGCACACGAGAAAGAACAGCATGAAAAACCTTCTATTTAAAGAAGCCTCGTGGAAGACAGAAATGGTATGGACATCATAGACTGGACAGAAATAACACATCCAAGGTGGATCGGTAGAGGTCAAAACAAGAAAGAATGTTGCTGGTTAATTATGAAACTACAGGTAGGCGTACATTCACATGTTTTATGGATGATAAAGGAATGATTATATTTCATCGAGTATATCACAATATGTTTGCTTACATCGCATTAATTCAAACTTCCAAGAACTTTTAACACATGACAAGTTTTTTCTCTCTGCATTTCCTTTCCAACAAAAAGTTAACATCCATAGGAGCTCTATGAAATCATGAATACAGTAGTTCATTCATGTCTAAAACCTTACTTCCATTGACAATATATGGTATTACAGCTATAGATGGTATATAACCAGGAGTCTTCATGAATATTTCACATTGCATTTTTAACAAAGAGACAAGTCTTCTGCATTCACCTTTTACTAACGTTAGCTGAATCTTACTGCAAAGAGGATTCTAGTGTGTCAAGTTGGTTGGTTTTGATTGAACACTGTTTTTAAGAAAATGCAACGGAGAAACCTTGCGATTGACTATTTTAAAACTCCACTCACAGCATGTGAACACAGTCTGCAACTAATGCCAACTATACATGAGGCTGTGCGTAAATGTTCATAACAGACTCATCATCACGGTCACACATGTTTCACTAGTTGGTGGTTATTTTCCACATTGTACATTGTTTAGAGCCACAACAAAAAATCATGATTTATCTAGAAAAAAAAAACACTGACACAAGGTGATAACAATAATTTGATCCAACACTTCATAACAATCCCCTGAAGGGCAGAGTAGACATCAAGTTAAGCAGATTCTTCATAGTGACACTGGGTGTTGATGTTGCTCTCAGCCAATCAAAATAGAGATTGCCCGCTTGTCCAAAAGATTATGAATACTCTTGAGGCAATCTGAAAGCCTCGTAGATTGCCCTTCATACCTTTAATTTTTATTTTATGCTATCAGGCTCATCACCACATCATCAAAATAAGGTGCTGCACTGGACAAGAAGGTCATTTTCGTCCATCTACTGCAGAACACTTTGGTAACCAGATATGCTTAACGTGCCAAGCATATCATGCAAGTACCATGGAACTAGATCCATTGAGAAAAAAGAATCTGTCCTTCTATGTTTTCATTCTTTGTTGTACATTTCATGCACGGTGCATATCAAACAATGAATGATCTTATTACATACAATGAAATGTTGCACATCACGCATAATGAAGGTTTTATAAAGAAGTATGGCAAAGTTTCATTTGCCATCAAACGGTCTCTGACATTGTAGAGACACTTTTCCACAATTGAATTCTGCTGAAATGATTGACTCTAGATTAATGAATGAAGGATAGGCAATTCTTATTCATGGTTTTAAATATCATGAGCTTCACAAGGTCACATTCCTTGCTGATCTCGTTCAACAGATTAAACCTTTTTTTGTTGAGGAGCACAATTTCCATGTTTTTTAAAATCACTTATTTGCTCCTCTGCAATTCCTGATAGAATGAATGTCACCAGTTTAGTTAACGCCAAGCAATTTGCATTCAAGGTCTTAAAATGTTTTGAATGCCACAAAGCCACACACAAAGCTGATCTCGTTCGCTAGATTGAACCTGTTTTGTTGAGGAGAAGTATCTCATGGACACTGCCTGGCAACACTGCATCAGCTAGTTTCCTGGAGTTTCCTTATCTTGTTAAATCGCTCAACTGCACCACTGTAATTCCTGATGTACTTCACACTTCAGTACTCTTTATGGCAGACATTAAATGATTTGCTGACCCGATACAAGACATGTAGCCTACTGCAAGGAGAATAGCGTTCCACCAGAATATAAAAAATTCTCTGTCTGTGCTGATGTTTTCAGGAAGTGACAGGATTATGATCCATATGGTTTCCAGCTGTTCGCAGATTGGTAGACCAAACAGTTTCAAAATAAACTTTCACCTTGGTTGTGTGATGTCACTGGCTTAAATTCTTTTTGTTTGTGTCAGTAAAGTAATTGGTATGGTTAATCAGTTGATTCAGTGCTTATCATACAAAGCAGAATACGTGACAATAAACAAATAATTAATGACTAAAAGTACTTCATAAAATAAGAAGACCAACAGAAAACTGTCAAATGATGTGGCAAAGACAGTTTGCAAATTGAAAATAAGAAAATAATTTTTTCCAGTGGACTGCCAATCTGCAAAGAGCTCTAACGGTTCATGCCATGCCCTATTTCGTTGGTTTTCTCCACTTACATGTATCTTGTACTATGTGACATTTGGCCATTAGAAGCACATAAGCTCAATTAGCAAATACTGAGTTGAAAATCTGTGGATTAATAAGTATCTGTGAATCTCAGGTTACCTAGTTGTTCAAAAATGAAAAACGAAAAATTGTACAAAGGTTCAAACAGGCATAGTGGCCTACTCACTTCTCCAAATGTAGGATTGATATGTTGTTTTTCCTAAAATAATACAATGGCCAAGATGCAATTACTGCAGTATAATCGTACAGAAAGAGGTGGGACACCCTTTTGCTCATCATCTGTCACCAAAAATACAGCTTCTTATTAATGCCGGAGCAATAATGTAGCAGTGGTCTTGAATGAGGACAATTCTCTCGGAAGAGACAGGAAGACTGACCAGTGACAACCTACTCCAATTACAAGCAGGTAGATTGAAGTAGACTCATCTGTCATTTGGTCCTTTGATCAAAATAGATAATCTCATTATGAGACTAAAAAAGATTCTACAAATTAGTAAATGAATCTGAAGGACAGTCAGTCATGTGTCATATGTCACCTCTTCAAGCAGCCAAACAGATTTGCAGTGCATTTGAGTGTCTTCGTTCATTCCCAGTCTACTGGAACTGGCAATGTAAACAACCAGAAACAGCATGCAAATGAGCAAGATATGGCAGAGTGAACTTGTTACCTAATTTTTTTATTTCATAGTGTGGGAATCTTTAACAATAACATTGGATAACAAAATAAATGTTTATACTTTTAAGTTATCAGTGCCTCTGCAAGATATACAGTGGACTATAGGAGAATCAAAACAAAGTGACATAACAAGTTTTGATAATTAATTACACACGGTGTTTTTGGACATGAACGAAGAAGCTACATAACCGATCAGTTAACATTTTTTGGAGAATCCAAACAATCCAAACTCAAGGAGTCCCTATGACACTTTGTGTCATCGGCAAAAATAGGGATTAATGGAGTCTGGTTCATTCACATTACATCAAATATATTATGCCTCTTGTAGAATGCATTACAAAAAGACAATTGTAATTATGGCTATTTATAAATTGATCTTTTCAATTTTTTCATATCCTCCTACAGATGCTTTCATTTATACTCCCATTACCTTCGATCACGTCAACATATTTACACAAAGTCATTGCACATTAATATAATTGCATCTTTGAAATACTGTTGCCCACCACATTTCCTGAACTACATTTCTCTGTATTATGATTGACATAATATATATTTCCAGTAATTCATAACACATTCTTTATCTGCTGGAAAGGACTATTTTTTGCCAATCATTGTAAAATTGACTGATTTTGAGAAAAGGTATTTGTGACATGGGAAATAACAAAATTTCCCAAACATACCACTGTAAATTCATACCTGCTGAACAACATCTTAAAAAGCAGAGTCATTTTGGCTGAGGTATATTTTTATGGCTAATCTCACAAAATTAAGCAGATTTGCCGGAGATATCACTGTTGCCGGCAGGAGGAAGGCTATTTACGCTCCAGCAGATAGTTACTGCTCTGCAATCTGAGCCGCTTTCACTTTAGTTATTGTACTACATATTAGCAACATGCATACAAGAAATAATAACCTTTTACAGTAGACGAATGAGGAGTACGTACATTTAGCTGTTAGTGGCCATCAGTGACCTTACAGAAAGCACTGTCAAATACATTGAAATGAAGTGTGAATTTTGTCACTGGGTTACTTGTGACCTCATTGATGAGTGGTATGACATGTTAAAGTTGCTCTTTTCATTCCAATATCCAAATCCAAAAAACATAGATACTGTTTACAAGATTATTTAGACATGTTTGTCTAACAGAATCCCAGACCTGTCAAGATCAGAATGTTTCCTCTCAAGATCATTCTAACACCTTGTCAAACTGTAAGCACTGATCACCAGCCCACAGCTGTGATGTAACAGGTCGGCCTTTACCTAAAAAACTTGTCTAAGCCAATTTAAAGGTCAGGTTTTACCAGCCAGATGCTGAAGTTCAGATCACTTAGCGAAGTGTACAAGGTGTAAAAAAAATGGGGAAAACCAGCTTACAGTCATTCCTCTTTCGTTCAAGTAAATATCAAGCCAAAGTGACTTGGTGTACAATAAAATCAGTTAATCAACACTTTACCATTGGAAGTCCATAAATAATAGAGACAGTTTGTGCTGTGGACCTGCCAGTCCATTAGTCCCAGACATCGATGACCAATTATATTGACCGCGCTCAATTAATAAATCATAGGGCACTTTTGGATGCCTCACTCATTTGCCCTTTGCAGCAATAAACATGCAAATGTCAGCAGTCAATGGAGTTTAGTCAAGAGTGATTGAATGTCACTTTATTGTTGATAATTAACAATTCTATAGTGTCTGGTGCATGTATAATATTACATTGATAGTGGAGGTCATTCATTGGGCCATCTATTTGCTTTTCAAATATATTTCACTATGCCCCAGGCCGCAGCACCCCTGTTATCTCATTTTATCTCATTTGAGACTGTCTTTTCTGATGGACTCTTCAAATTAATTCTTTGCACCACACACATGCATCTGAGCACTGTCAGCTGTTATTAGACTAAACTGCACTGAACTGAAATTGCAATATTACATGCTTGGTGTATGTTGAACATGTTGGTTTTACGACTTGACATATGCAATTGCTATTCAATAATTCTGGCATTTCAATTTTCGGTTCCAACAACATAATCGTTGTGTTTTGTTGATAAGTGTGATCCTTTCTTCGCTAAGCTACTCAGGCAAGCTTTAGCTGCAACGGTTGTTTTTACATACAACGCCAGACGTTTTTTTCCTTATAATAAGGCAATTGGCCTGGAAGTCAAACGGCCATTACAACAAAAATTGGCTTGTATAGAAGTAAGCCACTACAGATTTGTGTCCTTTCAGTTTTATATGTGAGAGATGGCAAATTCAGCATGAACACATGTGTACTTCTTTAAAATCGCCCGCAGCACAAATTCATGAGGGCAGCCAACCTAGATTCAATTTGTGTTTTTATGGCTTCATATATGAGAGAGATGTCTTCAAAAAGGATGTTACCTGTATAGTGCATATTGCAAACCATCATTTATATGACAGAATTTTTCTTTTTGACCTTTGAACGTTTGAAGTTGTCAAATTATACAAAATTTGAAGTTGTCAACTTACACAATTACGTGATGAAAGTGCATTTTGGTGTGAAGGTGCCTTCGGATGTACTTTCTAATGCTTACATAGAAAACATAAGTGTGTCTTGCCATTTGGAATTCTACTTATTTCCTTTCTGTTTTGGTTGTGATACTGTCATGTCCAATTCTTTACAAAACAGTAGTCCATGCATTATAAGACCTCACCTTCTGATGTGATGAATTGGCTTCTCACGTGGTGAAGCAAATCCTTTTCTCAGTTTTCTGACCCACCTTCCTTAGCTCATCCCTTCTTCCTTTGACATTGTGTCAGCTCATGATGTTTTGCTCCTTTCAAATTCAAATGGAGAAAAGTGTTTTGATTTCTTTAGCAGCAGAGATCATTTTGGAATGTGATGACAATATCTGCATTGTCCGAAACGCTTTTAAAAGGTCTAACTGATTATTCAGCTCTTCTTGAGATGTGTCAGTGAAGATTGCAGCTTTTCCCAATGCGTGGAGAGACTCATTTCTGAGCATAGTTGATTCCTCAACATATTAAGCATTTTTCCATGTGAACACCGATACTATACAACCCTATACATTTTCCAAGCAGATGCTCCCATTTGCATGCCTATTCACTTCCACATATATTATGTATTTGCACTGCCAATCTCCCTCTAGTTTTTGGGTTCTAGCGTGTATTTTTGTCAGTTAGTCCCCGTCCTGAAAAAATGCATGTAATGTCAAACCATCTAACCACCACACTTCTCAATGGGTGTCTTACTACCACTGAGACCCCTACAAAAGAACTGGAAATGTCACACCATCTGGAATTGCATCTGACATCAAGGCAGCTGGAAATTCTCATAATGATTGCAAAAAACTAATGTGTTCCCAAACTCAACTCAGAATTCATAAAAAGAGGAACATTCAATTTACAATAGAATACAACACCACCTGAGCTCGCAGCTGGAATTTTGACACCTGCAATGTTGCACAAAAGGCAGTCCAGAAATGAGGTTGTAGGCTGCTGGTCATGAGATTGCAAATGACCTTGCTCCTCTGACAACATTGCCCAATGCATCAATGCTGTCTCAGCTGTTTCAATTTGAGTTCCTCATAATTACATTTACTTTCCCTCGAACACTATCAAATTTCTTGATACACTGCAAGGGTGAAAATTTTGAGGTGAAACTTTTATGCTAGTAATACAGTGTCAATGCACTTAAATGACCGCAAGTATGATTAAATGCTGATATATGATATCTGATTCATTTGCTATCTCAGGCTGTGAAAGATTGCACAAGGGAAGAGTGTGACTCTCTTTAGCAAAAGGAACCAATGATGGATTGGCTGGACAGAGGGGTACATTTTCTTGTTAATTAATAATTTCCAAATCTGATCAAAGATGGTGTAAGGCAAAAAATATGTTGCCATGGCAACGAGAGCAAAGCTTCAGTTCCTTTCTCATTATGAGTCAGAGTCTAACAATTGTGTGGGCATCCCTAAAAACATTGGCCGAAATGAAAATTTTATATAAAGATGACACTGAAGGATATAATGCATCGGCATTGGAAAAGAAAGTCTATGCTCACAATCCTATTTCAATTACATTCTGCTAAAATGCGATAATAAAAGGAATGCTGACAAATGAAATTGAAAGTTGACTATACTGTTCATCATTATCTTGCTTTAATTTCTGCTTCAAGTATAATATTATTGTCTAAGCACTGGATATGTTTAAGTCACGTTACTGCTTCAGACATGTATGTCGAGTGTATGAAATGCAAAGTTCATGGATTGTTGTTGAAAAATCATCTAAAAATAAAAGAATATGCAATATCACAGACATTGAAACACAATAGAACCTCTAATTAAATCTCTTGCGAAGGATATCCCATTGACAACACATCAAGGTGTGCAACAAAAAACTATTTTATCTGGAATAATGAGAGATTTACCCTATGCTTCTCTCAAATACTGAGTAGACATCAGCGTCAGCTAAAGCAGATTCTTCTTGTTGCCACCTGATAATGCTTTTGCCCTAAGCCAATCAAAATGGAGATCACTTGCTTGGCCGAAATATTACGAATGCTTTACTAAGGATGCAATCTGAAAGCCTCGTTGATTGCCCTTCATACCTTTTATTTTTATTTGGTGCCATAAGGCTCATCACCACATTATCAAAATAAGACGCTGAACTGGACAAGAAAGTTGTTTACGTCCAACCCCCGCAGAACAATTCATTAATAACTAGATACGGTTAATGTGCCAGGGATATCTTGCCAGTACAATGGAACCCTAGCCTTTGAGAAAAACAAAACCTGTCCTTTTATGTTTTCGTATCATACAAAGAATGATCTGCTTGTATTATGGACTACATGTTGCACGTCACTATACTTACAAATACCCTACTGGTATAATTTCAACAGATGCAGTGTACTGACAGTTATGTTTGGAGAATAATCATGTGGAAGGAAGTGGTTTAACCTCCTGTTCCTACCTCTTATTGAAAACAACAGCATCTAATTAGTGCTTAGCCTGTAGCTATGGTGTAGCATTGCGCTTGAGTGAAAACAATTCTCTTCTAAGACTGAACAACAACGCCATGGTCAAGGTAGAGGACAGAACCAGATCAATCAGGTCATTTGGTTCTTTTACTTAATCACACCATCTCATCTGGCGACTACAAATTAATTAATTAATCTGAGGGACATTTGTGGGTCATATTTCACCTCATCAGGCGGCCAAACCTAGATCGACTTGATGGACATAAAGTTCATTCTCATTGTGCATCAAAAGTATTGTGTTGAAAACAGATGGAAATTTTTCGATATGCATTTTTTTTTGTATTTCTTTCAATTTTCCTCATGCTTTTACCAATCCTCTTATCCATTCTCCCACTACAATACATCCCTTAACAATTTTACATAATGCCATCAAAATATTTACATGAAGTCATTGTGCTCGCATTTGTATAATTGAATTATTTAAAGACTGCTGTTCATAAAATTTTTCTAAGCCACATCTCCATATCTATTTTGATTGACGTATAGTTACATGTAAGTCTGTAGTACTTTGTTTGAAGAACCAGTCTGTTGTTAGTTATTCTTCACCATAGCTTTTGCATTGTCCAGCAAAACCAATGCATGTTTCCACCTTTTGTATTTTCAAATGGCAGTTCAAGGTTATTGTCATTGTGCAAAGGTATGGACAACTGACCTCATGTCATGCCACTGGTCGTTGCTGCCTTTCAGATTCAAATGATGCTTCCCTGCTGGAATGCAGAAGTTCATCCATTGTAATTTGGCCACGGCATAACACATTCAGGACCGTTTCTTGCAACACCTTCTAGAAAATGGGCAGGGACGGACGCAGAGGAGGGGGGGTTGGGGAGATGCATCCACCCCCACCGGACCAAAATTTAAATATTTTTACACGTTAATTTTAACTGTGAGCAGTCGCGTTATGTCGTGAATTATGCATTCCGCGACACGACAGCCGATAGACCCCCCCCACCAGAATTTTCTGGATCCTCCCCTGAACATGGGTCGGCAGTTGCTTCAGATGAAATCATTCTGAATAAAATGAATGTCATGTCGAAGACCCTTGCTTCCTGAAGAAGACCTGGCACTTGCAAAAAGTTATAGGCCCCTAGGTTCTCATCATTATCATCCCATAATGACTTCCACATATGACAGTTGGTCCAATATGAAACCGACTAACATTGACAAGATCATTTTCAAAAGTCAATACATCAGTGTTACAATGTAAATGAGCCCTTTATTAGTAGCAAAATAATAACAATTCTGACTGCAAAGGTCAGTTAATACATCAGACGAGGATAAAATAATTACTTTTTTGATGAAACTAAGCACAGCAAAAAATGAACGAGAAATCAAAAAACAAAAATCTCACAAGAAATTTCAGAGGATGTCCCGAACAGGTAACTCTAGCGATATTTAAATGCATGTGCACACGAGAAAGAACAGCATGAAAAACCTTC
Organism: Platynereis dumerilii; assembly: GCA_026936325.1. Lineage (NCBI taxonomy): Eukaryota > Metazoa > Annelida > Polychaeta > Phyllodocida > Nereididae > Platynereis > Platynereis dumerilii. Next base: position 18,924,885 of record JAPTHN010000003.1, read on the forward strand.
TATTTAAAGAAGCCTCGTGGAAGACAGAAATGGTATGGACATCATAGACTGGACAGAAATAACACATCCAAGGTGGATCGGTAGAGGTCAAAACAAGAAAGAATGTTGCTGGTTAATTATGAAACTACAGGTAGGCGTACATTCACATGTTTTATGGATGATAAAGGAATGATTATATTTCATCGAGTATATAACAATATGTTTGCTTACATCGCATTAATTCAAACTTCCAAGAACTTTTAACACATGACAAGTTTTTTCTCTCTGCATTTCCTTTCCAACAAAAAGTTAACATCCATAGGAGCTCTATGAAATCATGAATACAGTAGTTCATTCATGTCTAAAACCTTACTTCCATTGACAATATATGGTATTACAGCTATAGATGGTATATAACCAGGAGTCTTCATGAATATTTCACATTGCATTTTTAACAAAGAGACAAGTCTTCTGCATTCACCTTTTACTAACGTTAGCTGAATCTTACTGCAAAGAGGATTCTAGTGTGTCAAGTTGGTTGGTTTTGATTGAACACTGTTTTTAAGAAAATGCAACGGAGAAACCTTGCGATTGACTATTTTAAAACTCCACTCACAGCATGTGAACACAGTCTGCAACTAATGCCAACTATACATGAGGCTGTGCGTAAATGTTCATAACAGACTCATCATCACGGTCACACATGTTTCACTAGTTGGTGGTTATTTTCCACATTGTACATTGTTTAGAGCCACAACAAAAAATCATGATTTATCTAGAAAAAAAAAACACTGACACAAGGTGATAACAATAGTTTGATCCAACACTTCATAACAATCCCCTGAAGGGCAGAGTAGACATCAAGTTAAGCAGATTCTTCATAGTGACACTGGGTGTTGATGTTGCTCTCAGCCAATCAAAATAGAGATTGCCCGCTTGTCCAAAAGATTATGAATACTCTTGAGGCAATCTGAAAGCCTCGTAGATTGCCCTTCATACCTTTAATTTTTATTTTATGCTATCAGGCTCATCACCACATCATCAAAATAAGGTGCTGCACTGGACAAGAAGGTCATTTTCGTCCATCTACTGCAGAACACTTTGGTAACCAGATATGCTTAACGTGCCAAGCATATCATGCAAGTACCATGGAACTAGATCCATTGAGAAAAAAAAATCTGTCCTTCTATGTTTTCATTCTTTGTTGTACATTTCATGCACGGTGCATATCAAACAATGAATGATCTTATTACATACAATGAAATGTTGCACATCACGCATAATGAAGGTTTTATAAAGAAGTATGGCAAAGTTTCATTTGCCATCAAACGGTCTCTGACATTGTAGAGACACTTTTCCACAATTGAATTCTGCTGAAATGATTGACTCTAGATTAATGAAGGATAGGCAATTCTTATTCATGGTTTTAAATATCATGAGCTTCACAAGGTCACATTCCTTGCTGATCTCGTTCAACAGATTAAACCTTTTTTTGTTGAGGAGCACAATTTCCTGGAGTTTCCATGTTTTTTAAAATCACTTATTTGCTCCTCTGCAATTCCTGATAGAATGAATGTCACCAGTTTAGTTAACGCCAAGCAATTTGCATTCAAGGTCTTAAAATGTTTTGAATGCCACAAAGCCACACACAAAGCTGATCTCGTTCGCTAGATTGAACCTGTTTTGTTGAGGAGAAGTATCTCATGGACACTGCCTGGCAACACTGCATCAGCTAGTTTCCTGGAGTTTCCTTATCTTGTTAAATCACTCAACTGCACCACTGTAATTCCTGATGTACTTCACACTTCAGTACTCTTTATGGCAGACATTGAATGATTTGCTGACCCGATACAAGACATGTAGCCTACTGCAAGGAGAATAGCGTTCCACCAGAATATAAAAAATTCTCTGTCTGTGCTGATGTTTTCAGGAAGTGACAGGATAATGATCCATTTGGTTTCTAGCTGTTCGCAGATTGGTGGTCCAAACAGTTTCAAAATAAACTTTCAACTTGGTTGTGTGATGTCACTGGCTTAAATTCTTTTTGTTTGTGTCAGTAAAAGTAATTGGTATGGTTAATCAGTTGATTCAGTGCTTATCATACAAAGCAGAATACGTGACAATAAACAAATAATTAATGACTAAAAGTACTTCATAAAATAAGAAGACCAACAGAAAACTGTGAATGATGTGGCAAAGACAGTTTGCAAATTGAAAATAAGAAAATAATTTTTTCCAGTGGACTGCCAATCTGCAAAGAGCTCTAACGGTTCATGCCATGCCCTATTTCGTTGGTTTTCTCCACTTACAATGGGTTGCAGAAGTATACACCCCTTGGAGTGGTCTTTCATTTCCTGACATATCTTTCTTCTGAAAAGAACCATCATTCCCATATTGCTACATGGTCATACTGACCTCTTTTACAACCTATATACACCATAAAATGCTTGATGGAAAGTCATGGCAAAGTAGAAAAAATTAAATCAGTGAAAATGGGTGTTGCAAAAGTATACACCCCCCTTGTGAGTTGCGATGTTCTTTATTGATAACCGTGTTGTTTTGACCTGGAGAAGTAAAATTATGGTATAAAACATTGATCTCTGATTGGTTTTTAACATTTTTGATTGTTTTACCTTATTTGTGTAACTTTTGTGGATGGAAAATATCACAAAATCCACCTACTGTAAAAAAAATTATAATAAATTCAATAATAAAATAAATCAAGTATCTAATGATGTTGATAAGCTGCATTTGAGAGGTTTAGAACTTGCATTGGGAAACAAAAACATTTTCGTACAGAAAGAGGTGGGACACCCTTTTGCTCATCATCTGTCACCAAAAATACTGCTTCTTATTATTGCTGGAGCAATAATGTAGCACGGGGCTTGAATGAGGACAATTCTCTTGGGAGACTGACCAGTGACCACCTACTCCAAGGTGGCGCCGGGAGATTGAAGTAGACTCATCTGTCATTTGGTCCTTTGATCAAAATAGATAATCTCATTATGAGACTAAAAAAGATTCTACAAATTAGTAAATGAATCTGAAGGACATTCATGTGTCATATGTCACCTCTTCAAGCAGCCAAACAGATTTGCAGTGCATTTGAGTGTCTTCGTTCATTCCCAGTCTACTGGAACTGGCAATGTAAACAACCACAAACAGCATGCAAATGAGCAAGATATGGCAGAGTGAACTTGTTACCTAATTATTTTCTTTCATAGTGTGGGAATCTTTAACAATAACATTGGAAAACAAAATAAATGTTTATACTTTTAAGTTATCAGTGCCTCTGCAAGATATACAGTGGACTATAGGAGAATCAAAACAAAGTGACATAACAAGTTTTGATAATTAATTACACACGGTGTTTTTGGACATGAACGAAGAAGCTACATAACCGATCAGTTTACATTTTTTGGAGAATCCAAACAATCCAAACTCAAGGAGTCCCTATGACACTTTGTGTCATCGGCAAAAATAGGGATTAATGGAGTCTGGTTCATTCACATTACATCAAATATATTATGCCTCTTGTAGAATGCATTACAAAAAGACAATTGTAATTATGGCTATTTATAAATTGATCTTTTCAATTTTTTCATATCCTCCTACAGATGCTTTCATTTATACTCCCATTACCTTCGATCACGTCAACATATTTACACAAAGTCATTGCACATTAATATAATTGCATCTTTGAAATACTGTTGCCCACCACATTTCCTGAACTACATTTCTCTGTATTATGATTGATATAATATATATTTCCAGTAATTCATAACACATTCTTTATCTGCTGGAAAGGACTATTTTTTGCCAATCATTGTAAAATTGACTGATTTTGAGAAAAGGTATTTGTGACATGGGAAATAACAAAATTTCCCAAACATACCACTGTAAATTCATACCTGCTGAACAACATCTTAAAAAGCAGAGTGATTTTGGCTGAGGTATATTTTTATGGCTAATCTCACAAAATTAAGCAGATTTGCCGGAGATATCACTGTTGCCGGTAGGAGGAAGGCTATTTACGCTCCAGCAGATAGTTACTGCTCTGCAATCTGAGCCGCTTTCACTTTAGTTATTGTACTACATATTAGCAACATGCATACAAGAAATAATAACCTTTTACAGTAGACGAATGAGGAGTACGTACATTCAGCTGCTAGTGGCCATCAGTGACCTAACAGCAAGCCCCACCAAATACATTGAAATGAAGTGTGAATTTGTCATTGGGTAACTTCTAACTTGTCTTGTGACCTCATTGATGAGTTGTTTGACATGTTAAAGTTGCTCTTTTCATTCCAATATCCAAATCCAAAAAACGTAGATACTGTTTACAAGATTATTTAGACATGTTTGTCTAACAGAACCCCAGACCTGTCAAGATCAGAATGTTTCCTCTCAAGATCATTCTAACACCTTGTCAAACTGTAAGCACTGATCACCAGCCCACAGCTGTGATGTAACAAGTCGGCCTTTACCCAAAAAACTTGTCTAAGCCAATTTAAAGGTCAGGTTTTACCAGCCAGATGCTGAAGTTCAGATTACTTAGTGATATACAAGGTGCAAAAAAAAAAACAGGGAAAACCAGCTTACAGTCATTCCTCTTTCGTTCAAGTAAATATCAAGCCAAAGTGACTTGGTGTACAATAAAATCAGTTAATCAACACTTTACCATTGGAAGTCCATAAATAATAGAGACAGTTTGTGCTGTGGACCTGCCAGTCCATTAGTCCCAGACATCGATGACCAATTATATTGACCGCGCTCAATTAATAAATCATAGGGCACTTTTGGATGCCTCACTCATTTGCCCTTTGCAGCAATTAACATGTAAATGTCAGCAGTCAATGGAGTTTAGTCAAGAGTGATTGAATGTCACTTTATTGTTGATAATTAACAATTCTATAGTGTCTGGTGCATGTATAATATTACATTGATAGTGGAGGTCATTCATTGGGCCATCTATTTGCTTTTCAAATATATTTCACTAAGCCCCAGGCCGCAGCACCCCTGTTATCTCATTTTATCTCATTTGAGACTGTCTTTTCTGATGGACTCTTCAAATTAATTCTTTGCACCACACACATGCATCTGAGCACTGTCAGCTGTTATTAGACTAAACTGAACTGAACTGAAATTGCAATATTACATGCTTGGTGTATGTTGAACATCATGTTGGTTTTACGACTTGACATATGCAATTGCTATTCAATAATTCTGGCATTTCAATTTTTCGGTTCCAACAACATAATCGTTGTGTTTTGTTGATAAGTGTGATCCTTTCTTCGCTAAGCTACCCAGGCAAGCTTTAGTTGCAACGGTTGTTTTTACATACAACGCCAGACGTTTTTTTCATTATAATAAGGCAATTGGCCTGGAAGTCAAACGGCCATTACAACAAAAATTGGCTTGTATAGAAGTAAGCCACTACAGATTTGTGTCCTTTCAGTTTTATATGTGAGAGATGGCAAATTCAGCATGAACACGTGTGTACTTCTTTAAAATCGCCCGCAGCACAAATTCATGAGGGCAGCCAACCTAGATTCAATTTGTGTTTTTATGGCTTCATATATGAGAGAGATGTCTTCTAAAAGGATGTTACCTGTATAGTGCATATTGCAAACCATCATTTATATGACAGAATTTTTCTTTTTGACCTTTGAACGTTTGAAGTTGTCAAATTATACAAAATTTGAAGTTGTCAACTTACACAACATCAATCATCTTACGTGATGAAAGTGCATTTTGGTGTGAAGGTGCCTTCGGATGTACTTTCTAATGCTTACATAGAAAACATAAGTGTGTCTTGCCATTTGGAATTCTACTTAATTCCTTTCTGTTTTGGTTGTGATACTGTCATGTCCAATTCTTTACAAAACAGTGGTCCCTGCATTATAACAGCTCACCTTTTTTCTCAGTTTTCTGAATCACAAGGCCTCACATTGTTGTCCCTTCTTTCTTTGATCTTGAGTCAGCTCATAATGCTTTGCCCCTTTCAAAATCAAATGGAGAAATGTTGTACCATGTGTTTTGATTTCTTGAGCTGCAGAGATTATTTTTGGAATATGGTGACAGTAGCTGCATTGTCCAAAACACTTTTTTTAAAAAGTTCTAACTGATTATTCAGCTCTTCTTGATATGTGTCAGTGAAGATTGCAGGTTTCCCAATGCCTGGAGAGTGAGTGAGAGTGAGTGAGTTTGTGTTTTACGCCCCATCAGCACCAGTGTGGGCTATTTAGAGGCAAAGTCGTGGAGAGACAGAGGTTGCTTGAGGGACCAAGAAGGTGTTTTTTAGATCCACTGTAAGCAACAAATAAAATTTCTGAGTATAGTTAATTCCTCAACATATTACACATATTTCCATGTGAAGGATATTTTCTTGCCACACACGAACCCAGATACTATGTATCCCGATACATTTCCCAGCAGATGCTCCCATTTGAAGGCCCAGATACTTTTATGCACATCCCATCTCACTTTACCTTTTGGGTTCTCTCATGTATTTTTGTCAGTTAGATCCCAACCTGAAAAAGTGCATGTTAAAACCATCAAAATTTGGCCTAACAACTAAGAAGACTCTTACAAAAGAACTGCCAATCCGAACCAATCTGGAATTACATCTGGCATCCAGGCAGCTGGAATTGCTCTTTATAAAGATCTGTCAATAGAGCTCTGCTGGGAATTTATTAAACCAAGAACATTCATTTTACTACTGGATACAACTCCACAGCGTGAATTGCACCTGCAATGTTGCACAAAAAGACTGTCCAGAAATGAGGTGTTGGACTGCTGGTTATGAGATTGCAAATGAGCATGCTCCTCTGACAACATTATTTTTTAGCAATATTTGTCACAATGCTGTCTCAGCTGTTTCAGTTTAAGTTCCTCATAATTACATTTAATTTCCCCTGGACACTGTCAAATTTTTTAATACACTGCAAGGAGGACATTTTGAGATGGAACTTTTATGTTAGTAATACAGTGTCAATGCACTTAAATGACCGCAAGTATGATTAAAATGCTGATATATGAAATCTGATTCATTTGCTATGTGAGGCTGTGCAAGATTGCACAAGAGAACAGTGTGACTCTCCTTAGCAAAAGTATGGAACCAATGATGGATTGGCTGAACAGAACAGTGCATTTCCTTGTTAATTAATAATTTCCAGATCTGATCAAAGACGGTGTAAGGCAAAAAATATGTTGCAATGGCAGAGGCAGCAAAGCTTCAGTTCCTTTCTCACTGTGAGTCTAACAATTGTGTGGGCATCTCTGAGAACATTGGCCGAAATCAAAATGTCATCTAAAGATGACACTGAAGGAAATAATGGATCTGCATTGGAAAAGGAAGTCCATGCTCATAATCCTATTTCAATTACATTCTGCTAAAATGCGATAAACGGAATGCTGCCAAATGAAATTAAAATATGATTATACTGTTCCTTGCCTTGCTTTAATTTCTTCCTTAAGTATATATTGTCTAAGCACTGGATATGTTTAAGTCAGGTTGCTGCTTCAGACATGTATGTCGACTCCGAGTGTATGAAAGGCAAAGCGCATGGATTAATTTGTTGAAAAAACAGCTAAAAATAAAAGAACATGCAATACAATGTGTCACAGACATTGAAACACATTAGAACCTCTAATTAAATCTCTTGTGAAGGATATCCCATTGACAATGCATTAAGGTGAGCAACAAAAAACTTTTTTATCTGGAATAATGACAGTTTTACCCAACGCTTCACCCTAATACTGAGTGGACATCAGTGTCAGCTAAAGCAGATTATCCTTGTTGACACCTGATGATGATGTTGCCCTCAGCCAATCAAAATGGAGATGACTTGCTTGGCCGAAATATTACGAATGCTTTACTAAGGATGCAATCTGAAAGCCTCGTTGATTGCCCTTCATACCTTTTATTTTTATTTGGTGCCATAAGGCTCATCACCACATTATCAAAATAAGACGCTGAACTGGACAAGAAAGTTGTTTACGTCCAACCCCCGCAGAATACTTCGTCAACCAGATTTGGTTAATGTACCAAGCATATCTTGCCAGTACAATGGAACCCTATCCTTTGAGAAAAACAAAACCTGTCCTTTTATGTTTTCATATCATACGAAGGATGATCTGCTTGTATTATGCACTACAAATGTTGCATGTAACTGTACCTTGAAATACCCTACTTGCATAATTTCAACAGACGCAGTGAGTTCCCCCGTGGCCTAATGGTCAAGACTGCTTGGCCACTGGCTTGAGGGCGTGGGTTCAAATCTCACCCCGGGAACTCACTTTAGTCCGAGCCCATGGGACATTAAATTGAGGCGGGTTGTATCCAGTATTCTATGCTGGTGCAACTGAAAGACCCTGGGCATCCCTGAATTAATAGGGTATGTTCCAGACTCCCAGTCTTCTCATCTCATCATCATACGGCGATCGCCTGCCGCAATATAGCCCACTAAGGTGCTGCAGAGGCATAAAACATAAACAAACAAATAAACAAATCAACAGACGCAGTGTACTGATAGTTTTTGTTTGGAGAATAATCATGTGGAAAGAAATGGGTTAGCCTCCTGTGCACTACCTTTTATTGAAAACATCAGCATCTTATTAGTGCTGTAGCCTGTAGCTATGGTGTAGCATTGCGCTTGAGTGAAAACAATTCTCTTCTAAGACTGAACAACAACGCCATGGTCAAGGTAGAGGACAGAACCAGAGCAATCAGGTCATTTGGTTCTTTGATTAATATAAACCGTCTCATCTGGTGACTAAAAAGGTTCTACAAATATAAGTAAATTAATCTGAAGGACATTTGTGGGTCTTATTGCATGTTGCACCTGATCAAGCAGCCAAACATAGATCAACTTGGACATAAAGTTCATTCTCATTGAGCATCAAAAGTAGGCTATTGCGTTGAATAAAGAAAGAAATTTTTCGATATGCATTTATTTCTTGTATTTCTTTCAATTTTCCTCATGCTTTTACCAATCCTCTTACCCATTCTCCCACTACAATACATCCCTTAGCAATTTTACATAATGCCATCAGAATATTTACATGAAGTTATGGTACTCGCATATTTGTATAATTGAATATTTTAAAGACTGCTGTTCATCAAATTTTTCTAAGCCACATTTCCATATCTATTTTGATGGGACATATATAGTTCAGTCTGGAATACTTCATTTGAAGCACCAGTCTGTTGTTAGTTATTCCCTACCATAGCTTTTGCATTGTCCAACAAATCAATGCATGTATCTACCTTCTGTTGTTTCCAATGGGAGAAGAAGGTTATTGTCATTGTGTGATGGTGTGGACAACTGACCTCAAGTCATGCCACCGACCTTTGCTGCTTTTCTGATTCAAATGATGCTTCACTGTAAAATCGGAGGCACTGATTCAGCTCAATTGATTGAGTGAGATGGCTGCACAAGTTGATTGAGCTAACATAGATTAATGTTTTAAGCTGTCTGTCTGTCTGTCTGTCAAGCTGAGATAACTCAAAATACCGAGCTGAGATGGCTCAAAATACTAAGCTATGTTGACTAAGGTATTCGAGCTAAGAAAACTCAAAACAATGAGCTGAAAAATATTGAGTTTTGTTGACTTATTGATCCAAGCTGACACAACTCAAAATTTTGAGCTGTGTTGACTTATTTTAGTTGTTTTTGATTTATATTTGTGTGACCTGTCTTACAAAGTTATTTATGAATATGGGCTGTAATGCCAAAATATTGTTTGATCTCTCAAGGGGATCCACCTGATCCAGTATGCTTCATTTTAGCACACCATGGACAGGCCCAAGATGCATTCAACAAAGACCAATGCATCACAAGGAGATTTAAAAATTAATTTCTTGTGAATAAATCCCAATGGCCTGTGGCTCATCTCAGTTGGTAAACAGTGCTAGAAGCCTATGTTTGAACACACTCTGATTTGGAAATGTTGGTTGACGTGTGAAAGCATGCATCTAATTACTCCCACAAATTAATTTAAGAGAGATAAAAATAAAAAAGTAACCAGCTAAAGTGGTGTTCTACTAATTTTTTCTCTGGGATAGTGCAATATAAATGTTCTTTTTTCTTGTAAGTAAATAATTATTTAAAACTAAATGCAGTCTTATGAGAAGTGCTTGTTATAGATGGCGCTATATGTGGCATGACTGAGATGTCAAGCTATCTGCTACAACTGAAGCTTTCATGTTTTCACAGCTTAATGTTATGATTCGTTTGGACAACTTACAGCATTGAGCTATCATACCTTGACAACTTATAGGATTGAGCTATCATAGCTTGAAAATTATTAACATTCTCAGACAGCTCAAATTATTGCTTCAACACAGTTTTCAAATTTTACAGTGTTCCCTGTTGGAATGCAGCAGTTCATCCATTGTAATTTGCCCATGACATGTATACCACATTCAGGACCATATCTTGTGCTTGTGACACCTTCTTGAACATGAGGTCATGTTGCCAACCCTCATTGGCATACCTCCTGTTTGGTCTCAATGACAATGCTTTGCTAACACATGTCACATAGGCTGGCCCATTATTCCTTTGCCCCCATTGTCATTGTGTTAGCAGTTTCTTCAGATGAAATCATTCTGAATAAAATGTGTGTCATGTCGAAGACCCTTGCCTCCTGAGAACTCCTTTGAAAGTCAAATGAAGGAATTCTCATCAGAATCTGAAAAAGCCCTTTCATCCAAGGTGTCATGGCAAAACAAGGTGTTGTCCTAATTAATTTGGAAAAGACATGGCACTTGCAAAAAGTAATAGACCCCTAGGCTAGGTTATCATCAATACCATCCCATTATAAGTTTCAAGCCTTCTACATATATGGCAGTTTGTCTAATACAAAGTTAACTAACTCACTGACCCTGACAAGATCATTTTCATAAGTCAATACATTAGTGTTACAAAGTAATTGAGCCCTCAGAAGTAAAATAGTAAAAATTCTGGCTGCAAGATCAGTGATTGCATCAGACGAGGTTACTAATAGCATTTCAGAGGATTCACGAACAGGTAACTCTTTTGATATATGAATGCATGTGCACAGGAGAAAGAACAGCATGAAAAAAATTATACAAAAGATGCCTCGGAGAAGACAAGAAGGTAGTGGAAATCACTGATTGGATAGAAATAACACACAAAGCTGGATCAGTAAGGGTCAAAACAAGAAAGAATGTTGTATGATAAAAGGATAATTATTGTTGAGTAATAAATCACAATATGTTTTTTAACATCACATTATTTCAAATTTCCAAGAATGTTTGATAGATGACAGCTTATTTCTCTCTATTATTTCCTTACTTACAATTACAAGAAAATGCCAACATCCATAGGAACTCTGATTGTAAAATCGTAAATGTTTTATTCATGTCAAAAACCATTATTCCATCGACAATACATGGCATAAGTACAAGATTTTCTTGGAATCTTCATGAATATTTCATGTCACATTTTTAACAAAGAGATAGAGTTTCTGTGAAAGCCTGGAATTCACTACCTGCTGTCACAAGATGCTGTTCTTGTCTTGACTCCATGCTTTGTAATATTTTGAAGTTTATTTTATCTAATACAACGTGATGTCTTAATTGGTTTTAATCAGTTTTTTTATTTCATTACATAGTTTTTATTTGTTTACAAGTATAGGCTATAGTCTAATTTACTTTTATTTTACTTTTTTTATTTGTGTCATCAGGCTTATAAATCACCAGCATAAAGAGTGACCCGACAGTTGTTTTCCTCTATCTCTTGCAGAGCACTTCGGTAACTAGATGAGGTTAATGTGCTGGACATATCATAGGTCGGGTGGAACTAGATACATTGGAAAAAAACAGAATCTGGCCTTTTATGTTTTTATTCTGTTTTGTACATCACATACTGCTCATATCATACAATGGCTCTTCTTAAGCACATTGAAATGTTATATGTCATTCCATCGATGCACATGACAATTTACTCTTGAAGTATATATGAGGGGCGTCCCAAAAGTTCTGACCAATTTTTTTGGCAGACCTTTCTATTTGAAGTATCTGTATGAAATTTTCACAGAATTAATTTCAGGTGTACCATTATCTATTTTGATAATTTGGTACCCGTTGGAAGAATTAAAATTACTTTTCTGTTGCCATGGAAACAGAAGGTCATAGCACCCAGCGCAGCTCAATTATTTAGCCAAAATCTAAGTGTCTAGTTGTATAAATAATCATAGGATTTACTGTAAATATGCAATTGATGATCATGAAAAATATTAATTGGCAGCTTAACAGTCTCTCAAAGTTGATCTCTGACATTTAAAGTCACTATGAATCAGTTTAACCCCTGTGCCGAAGCAATCTCCCAGGTCCTCGAAACTGAGCTGTTCCAAAAATGCGGAAATTCAGTACATTTGGCTACAGCTTCATTTCTGATTATGAGTAAGATCTATTTAATTTGTGAACTGGTATATATATTTTGGTATCACCAAAAGTCACAGAAGGCCACATCTGGTAAATAAGCAGATGAGGTTGGGCTTGGATCCCAATGTTCGTGTGCACTGCCTCTTGGCATTAGACTGTTTCGGCCGAACCATTTTAAGAGCTGTGGAGCAACTGATGGAGAAAGTGTTTGGCAATTGCCTCAGCTGATCAGGTTGAAATATAAATAAATATTAATAATGTAATGGAGGATATCTTGAAACACTGCCAGCCTATCAAGAAATGCATTTTCTTGTTTTATTACTGTGAATTCTCTCACTATAAACAAAGCTAATTTGCTGAATTTTGTTAAAGAAATTGAGCTGCGCTGGGTGCACTGACTTGCTGTATCTATGGTAACAGAAAAGTAACTTAAACACTTCTAACAGTTTTGATTTTTTCAAAATAGATAGTGGTATACCTGAAATTAATTCTGTGAAAATTTCATTCAGCTACTTCAAACAGAAAGGTCTGCCAAAAAAAGTGGTCAGAACTTTTGGGACGCCCCTCGTATGAAGTGAGAATGGCAAGATTCAAATTGCCCTTAAGTAGTGTCTGGTCTTTTCTACAAAAAATGGATTCCTAGAATGAATGACACCTGGTTAATCATGGCTAAGTAATTTGTACTAAATTGTAAGGTCTTAAAATGCCTTGCATACTACCAAGCTACACGTCAAATTGAACTAGTTCTCTAGATTAAACTTTTTCTGGTACAAGGGAACGATCTAATGGACTCTACCAGGCAACACTTCATTAGACAGTTTCCTGGAGTTTCCAAGTCTTGTTAAATCACTCACAGATCTGCTTCATTGAAATATTCCTGATTGCACTTCCTACTTCAGTACATTTTATTGCAGCCAGTGAATTGCAAACCAGATACGAGATGTGTGCTGCTGTGTGGTCACCGTGCAATGCTTGGAATAACCTCCGATCTGGACATCAAAGACATAATCAAGCTATCCAATTTTAAGCAAGATGAATAATGTATGTTGAAAGGCTTTAATAAGAAGCTGGCTTTTTGTTTTTTTTAGGTGTGCAGATGTCATCGGGCAGCATCATGGCTCCATGGTACAGTGGTTAGCATGCCCTCCTTGTACACATGAGGATGTGGGTTCGAACCCCGCTCCGGCCATGTCCAGAGGTTATCACAATAATAATTGGGATGATGATTGCCGTTCTGTATTGTGAGCGCCGGTGAGCAGATTTATCTGGAATGGGCTATACTATATATTATTATGCATAGGAAATTGTCAATAATAGAAGCTATGTAGATATTTTGAATTCCTCCTTTCTGTTTTCTCAACTTATCTTGCTGCTACTCCCGATACTAGTCAAATACTAATTGGTTCTTGAAATATGATCTAAAGAAGCTTTAATTGAGTTCAGTTGACACTCAGTGAAGAAATAAATACTTGGCCACCAGTTATAATTTGAATACTAACTCTTACTCTGATTCCAAAATTCTTGAAAGGTACATGTATGAGGATTCTGTCATATATTCTGTGTATTTACATAATTGTTCAAAATGAAAAATTTTACCAGAGATCACATGATTATTTATAAATTGTTTTGGCCAAATGATAATGCTAAATAATAATACGTGAAGATGGTAGTGCTTGTTGCAATTACTGCAGAATAATCATGTGGAAAGAAGTGGGTCAACTGTCTGCTCATTATCTTTCATCATGAAGATCAGTATCTTTTTAATGGGACAAGAATGGAGCATAGGGCTTGAATGAGGAGAATTCCCTTCAAAGTCTGACCAGTGACCACCTACATTACATCCTATGCAAAGGTCAAGAATAAGATAGAAGTAGGTTAATCCGTCATTTGGTCCTTTGATCAAAATATATATCATCTCATCTACATGTATATACTAAAAAAGTTCTACAGATAAGTAAATGAATCTCAATAATACAATTAAAAGTGTCTTTGGAAAACTGCTACTCACTACATGTTTGTAGACTCCATTTCCATCCATAGTAGGATTTACATATGTTTCTTAGTTATTCATAACATGTTTTGTCTGCTACAAAGGATTATTATTTTTGCTTATTTAATTGAAAATTGAAAGATTTTGAGCTAAGGATTACGTGACAAGGGAAATATCACCAGATTTCCACAACCAAAATACCGCTGTAAATTCATGAAGAACAATCTCTTAAAATGCAGTGAAATTGTGATTGAGGCATATTTTTGTGGCTAAGCTCACAAAACGAGGAAGTTTTCTTTTTTTTTATTTATTTTTCATATACTTGTTGATCTCCATCTTACTATTGATATGATGGCCATAATAATGAATGACTCTGGCCAAATGCTAGGAAACTGGGTCCTGTTGGATCCTGGTTGAAATCTCATCTTGTGTGAAGGGGGCAGACCTGTCTGTGCAAAAATACAGGATGTAAAGCCTTACATTAACTCCTTACCTGCAAGCATCACAACCACATTTTTCTGGAGGATGTATTTTTCCAATATACAGTTATGATTGCTTCTGAGATTAGTAGCAGCATGAGTAATTGCATTAAATAACTGTATCATGCTCATATCATACCCTGGAAATAGTCAGGAGTATGAATTTTTCGCCTCGTTCGCAGGCTCATGTGTCGCTATAGTTGATAACGTGTATACCTACTGCTCTTTTCCAGTGATGCATTAAGGGGCCAACCAGATGATCTTTGGGGGGGGGGCTATGGATATTTGGTGAAAAAAAAAGATTGTTTCCCAAATGACACTGAAAAAAAAAGTTTGTTCAGCACAAGGAAATATAAAAGAAGTTTGTTTCCTCCTGTAGCTACAGGGTGGGGATGCGAATCTTGCACCAAATTTAGGTAGGACATTTTCAAAAGTAAAGGATGGAGAACAATGAAACTTGGCAGGGATTTCAAGAATGTTATAAGCTTTCTTGTCCATTAGTATCATTGGTTTCGGAAATGAATTGGTTATACAATGAGCAGCAAAGTGACAGGTCATTGATTTCGGCTGTCACAACAAGATTTTGAAAGCTTCTAAAATCCCACTTACGCATCCTTCTGATGCAACCCACTTAGTCAGGAGGTTCATGCAACACGGAAAAGATACCAAGGGCATGCTGCATTGGAGTAATTGAAAAAAAGTTTTATTAACATGATTTTTTATGAAATTGTGCCAAAAAACACTTAAATTTAGGTAAAACATGGATGTCAAACCTCAAGTAGTTACCATATTTATCAGAAAAGTTTGACACAGTGGCCTAAAAGTTGATATGAGAACCCTGACATTCGCAGCACTACTTTAATAGTTTAAAAAAGCTAGATCCGCTGATCTCTGATCTTCAGACTTCTGACTCTCACCAAAGCTTGATGAATGACAATAGGAAAATCATTTTCTGGCATAGTAAAGCAGGTTATCAACAGGTTCTCCCACCAAGGTGTTGTCATCATCCGAGCTGTCATAATGGAGAACGGTCCCAAAACACGAGAGGACTTTTTTAGGAGAATTTTCAATTTTTGGCAGCCATGTTGAATTTACGGTTGGAGATAATTTTAGCCAAACTGCACGAAAACATTCTTTATTCTCTTGTTTCTCAGCCCTGTTAATATGGATTTGTTGTGATTTGGTAAAGTCCTCCGTTTCCACCAAAAAGTGAAATCTGGCAAATAGTGCAAGTTTCGCGTCCCCACCCTGTAGGGTAGCGTAATGTTAAAATTGCAATAAAAAAGTTTTTCACGAGTGAGCATGCAAAAAAATTGTTCGTCAACGCGCTGCAAAATAAAAAAAGTTCGTCCGGGGGGTAAAGTCCATAGCCCCCCCCAACTATTGTCTGGACGGCCCCTAACGACTTTTCATGGCTGTTTCAAGGTCTGAGTTTAGTTCTGGTGGACTTGTGGCATTTCTATTTTTTCCTGTTTGATTCTGTATATGCAGTTTCTTACTTTTTTATATGGAGTTTCTTCTTTTTATACCATTCGACACCTCTATCAGCCAATCACATTACAGTATTTCAGGGGAATAATTCCCATATTCTTTGTTGTCCAGTTATCCTCAGGAATATGTGTTTATCACACCTCGGCCTGAAGGCCTCGGGTGATTAATCACATATTCCCTCCCTCTCCCATGGTGAATAACCTTTACTAGTTTGCACACACCAGAAAATAGTCTCCTGATGTTCATACAAACTCTACAAGTAAATTTTGACACAGCAAGGCTTACTTCAAAGGCTTTTTGCCTGATGCACACAAAGTATTTTGTACTTGCATCTCCTAAATTCCACGTAGTCTGTTTTACACAAACCTTTTATAGAGCATGTATAACCCAGCTGAAGTTGGAAAACTAGTAAATGTCTGAGGAAAATACAGATTTATTCATTATGAATGGTTATCACAGACTGCAGATCTGGAGATCTGTCAGAAAGATGACAGTACTTACTTTTCCGGTTGGGGGAAGGATGTATATTTACGCTCAAGCTGACACTTACTGCATTTGGAAACTACAGCAAACTGACTTGTGTTTACCACTTCAGTTATTCAACAACATATGTTTTTCAGCTTATCAGCATCATGTATCTATTAAAATATTTAATGACTCTTCGGTTTGCATTTCATGCATGTCTGGTACGACTATCATTACTTTTTCTTATACAACATTCAATTGTGCAGTGCGAATGGATACCTCTGGTAACACTATTGCTCTTTTCATGCCAATATCCAAATCTAAAAACTTCAATGCTGTTTACCATATTATATTAATAGCAACGTCTAACAGAACCCCCGATCTGTCAAGATCAGCATTTATCCTGCAGAGATCATTCTAATGTCTTGTCAGACTGCAACCACTGATTGCCAGCCCACAGCTGTGATGTAACAGTTCGGGTTTTACCCCCAAAACTTGTCTTAGCCAATTTAAAGGTCAGACTTTGCCACCCAGATGCTAAGTTCAGATCACTTAGCAAAGTGTAGATGCCTTACTAAAAGGTGTAAAAACAAGCCAGGGGAAAACCAACTTATAGTAGTCTCTCTTCCGTTCAAGTAAATAAAGAACCAGAGTGGATTTGTGGTAAAATCAGTTAATCAACACTCTACCATTGGAAGTCCATAGATATTAGAGACACTTTCTACTGTGAACCTGCTGGCCTATGAAGCTCAAACATCGATGACAAGTCATAAAAGCACTTTTGGATGCCTTACTCATTTGTCCTTTTAAGGTGACTCAAGCATGGTGGTTTGATCATACAGATTTTTCTAAAAATTTGCACAGGTACTCTATAGGACCCATATATTTCAAAAATGAAAAACAAAAAAATTTCACCGACTCATTTGGTTGCCACGGTAACGGCATGTTTTGCCCGATGACTGCTTAAAAGTCATAAATTGAGTTTTTTGGTTATGTACCACAGAATAAAGCATTACATGCGTTTGTTACACAAAAACGTCAGAAATGTCTTCCCATGGATGTAAACCAATACATTTGCCACAAATTTGAAGAAAAAGGTTAAAATACTTTTTTCTGTAAGAGCTAAAAGGGCACCAACACACTAATTAATTGCAGATTTTGCATGCATCAATTTTGGCAGTAATCAAATTTTAGGAAAACGATCATACAGATTTTTTTTAAATTTGCATATATCATAAACAAGTTATTGTAAAACAAATGGCCAAAAATAAAAAAATTTCACCGCGTCGTTTTTTAACTGCAGTACCATGACTATGCCAATGTCAATTTAAAGAAATAAACAAAATTTTAGGCACTGTTGACTGAAATAAGTTGAGAAAATTCTTTGGATAAAGATGAGAAGCTGAAACTTTGAACTAGCATAGAGTAGGTGTTACTGCATTCAATAAAAAATAATTATGCTTCTAGCTGCATTAGATCTCATTTAAATAGCAAATTATTGGCTGCCATGCTGTTAAAAAAAAGAGAACAGAAAATGGTAACGTCACAACTTTTTCAGGGCCTGCAGCAGTGGTGACGCTATGTTGCTAGGCAACCAGGCTGCTCAGAAGTTATGTGCAGTGTACCACGGTTGAGTCACCTTAACATCCAAATGTCAGCAATCAATGGAGAAGCAGAGGTTGCTGAAGAGCCAAGAAGACTTTTTTTAAGATCCATAGTGACCAATGCGTATTTGAACATAATTGCACTTGTTAAACATTTTTTCCATGTGAGGGATCTTGACTTGTTCAACACGAACACAAGTACTTACAACCCAATGCATTTCCAAGTCGATGCCCTATTTGCAAGCCTAGTCACTTTTATGCACTTCCATGCTTTTGAACTCCCACTTCATTCCAGTTTTTGGGTTATACAGTATTACAGGTATTTTTGTCATTTGGATCCAATCCATAAAATAAGTAAAGGTTATTCACCACAGGAGAGGGAATATGTGATTTATCACCAGAGGCCTTTAGGCCGAGGTGTGATAAACACATATTCCTGATCCCATGGTGAATAACCGGCTTATACCATGAGACAAACACTCCAACAGTCAAACATGAGAGGATAACTGGACAACAAAGAATATGGGAATTATTCCCCTGCAATACTGTAGTGTGATTGGCTGAGAGAGGTGTCGAATGGTATTATGCATGTTAAAACCTTCAAAATTGGTGTCTATATATAACTACAAAGAAGACTTACACAGGAACTGCCAATCTGACAAAATCTGGAATTGCACCTGCATAGAACAACCAGTTGGAATTATGCTCGTAGAGGTTTTGCTAATTTAAAGTGTTCCCAACTGAACCATTAAACAAGGAACATTCATTTTACAATAGAATACAACACCACTTGAGCTCACAGCTGGAATTGTGACACTGACAATGTTGCAAAAAAAAAGACAGCCCCCAAATTGAGATGGTGGACTGCTGGTTATCAGTTTGCAGATGAGCATGCTATTCTGACAACATTGCCCAATGCTACAATGCTGTCTCAGCTGTTTCAATTTGAGTTTTTCATAATTACATTTCCTTGCCCTCAAGGGTTATCATTTAATTGCAAGGCTGCACATTGTGAGACCTGTGGAACTTCTATAGGCACTGAGCTGACCTCCTGATCAGATGCTTGTATATAAAATGAGATTTAGTGCAATGTGAAGCCGTGAAAGAATGCTCTTGAGAAAGTGTAACTGTGTTTAACTACTTTAGCTGAGGAAATAATTAATGTTCAACTGGTTGAACATATGCTTTTCCAAATCTGACCAAAGTGGTGAAAGGCAAAAAAAACTGCCGTGGCAATGACAACAAAGCTTCAATTTCTTTCTCATTCCGGGGAACTTAATTGAGCAACAGGAAGACTCAAACCTGACAAGCGCATTTTCTTGTATTTATAAACTGTGTAGAGCAACAAAAAAGCTGATAAGTTGTTGATACGACTGAAATGAATTTATTCATGTAACATCATCTGCTGCCACAATGGTTAGATGTATTGACAAGGCTCATGTGTTCCGATTTCACTTTCTCTGAATTCCATTAACTTGTCCATCATAATTTTAAATAAGGATTGAGTTTTACACTGCCGCAGATATAATTGCTGTCATGTTTTTTTCAATATTGAAGATTTACACTTAGTTTCATGCAATTCCATCTACGTCACAATTTACATTGAATCTATCATTCAAAACATGAATTAAATGTTGTGTAAGTTTTTTTTAGAGTGATCATGTTATTCACTAAAGCTTAAAATCACCTTCTTGCCCCTTCGATGTCCTTCATTCTGAGTTTTCAATTGACATTTAAAAGACTTAAAATGTCAGCAATGATGAATCCGAAATGATTGAATTACAATGTACATAATGAAGAACACAAAATTAGAGAAAGACAAAATCGTATTTCTTGAATTTGACAAAAAATCACCTTTTTTGTAAATTAGAAGAAATCCATTAGTTCAATTAGTGATCCTCTTTTTAAAACATATTTCATGTTGTGTCCACACACAAATGACCATGACACCCACTCAGACTTGGAGGACATAACTTGAAATCTTGCTAAAGTGCACATAAGGGCCAGAATGACACAAGAATGCAGGAAAAGCAGTTCCCATTGGGTTGTCAGGTATTGAATGGCAGGAGAAACACTAAACGACCCTTTAGAAGTCGTTGTGGTGAGGAGGATTGCACCTTTGGGCTAAATTTATTGAGCTCATGTGCAATACTGGACATCGCCGGACAACTGCAAGCTCCTACTGCTTTTTTGGATGAGATAAATTCATTGGCATAACATACTCATTTACAACTTTTGTTGAACAGATAATGATGAAAAATACATAATGTTGTATAGATATACCAATTTTTTCACATAATGATTCTTAATAAGGTTCTCTTGGAAGTTCTTTTATTATATACTAACATTTTGAAAGTCTGTTGAATAGAATTGCAATGTTTAGAGGAGAATCGGGAGATGTTTTATTTATCAGAGAATAAGAGATGCAATTAAAGTTGAATGCCACAGAGTACAGCTGCTCCACAGTTCAACAAAAATACCCCAGCTGGTGGCTCCCCCGCTTGGTCAAATTGTTCATATGCATTGGAAAAGCCACAGAGTTTTGAAAACAGGGGTAGGATCACTCAAAGGCTGCTGGCTCAGCCAGGAATAATGGCACAAGCCTATAAATGCACACATTTTGGGTCGATATGTACAGGCCCATAATCCAATCCAACTTTCATAAAAATCGAAGAAGGAGTCTTTGAGATGTTCAAGTTTATCTTAAGGGGAACTTATTTTTGTTGAACTGTTTTTCATAATTTTCTTATATTGTACAAGACGTAACTCTAAAAAACATTGGTAACCCCCCTTCAAAGACATGTTTTTCAATAAAGTGTATTTTCAGCTATATTCCTTTAATTTTTCATAAATATCTCATGGATATTGTTCGAGTGATGCTGTTTTTCGTTATAAATCCCACACTTTTTTAGTATTTTACTGTATGTTTTTTAAAATGTAAAGACATACGATTTTGAAAAAATCATAGTTCGAGAATTACGTTGGATAGCCCAGATATTTATTTTTGCGTTGGAAAGCTTTCTTTTTGAAGAACTTTTTGGGCAAAATTTCATGAATATCTCATGGATCTTAGATTTCTTGTCAAGTGTGGGATTCAACTTTAAGGGAGCTACAGAAAAGATGGACAACTTCCACCACATTATCCTGCGATATTGTAGCCAAAATCATGATAGCTTTATACATCTTATTGCTTTAATAGTGGGCAACCTGACTTCAAAGGCTGACAAGACTGAGTAAGCAGTTAGACATTGATCAACCTGTTCACTTGTCTTTTTAGTAAAAAATATAGTTTTGGTAAACTTCCGGTATGTAGATGCATTTATCATAGGATGTCTTTGCAGTAATGCTTGCGAACAATTAATTTTAAGGAGAATCATCACTTCATCAGTCTGCTTTCATAAAATGAGTTGGTCAATAAATGCAATTTCTCTCCACTTTCAGATGTGTACATTCATACTCCAATTGTCGTACTGTGCACAGGGTGCTTTCTTGCACCGGAACATAAAGTGCACTTCCTGGTTCGTATTTTTCATTACGTCAATTCCTGGAATAACTCATCTGACATCAAAAGAGTGAAAGCCTAGTCTTCTATTAAAAAACACCTGCAGCTGTATTCAAATGAGCAATTGAGATATGTGCTGTGAGAAACTGATGAGGAGAGTGAAGTAAACAAAATGGGACACCTTGTAGGGTAATGTACATGTAGGGAAGCCGTTGCAATTGTTTAATTGCCTTTAATCTGACAACATGTTTCTCTAAAATGTGTTAATCGGACATTCCCGGAAATGTGTAATTACGTAATTTGTTACTGCGTACTTATCACTGCGTGGGAGGTGCTTCTAAGTCTTCATAAAGGTCATTTCCCTCACTACGTATTTGCTCAAACTAATGTTTAGATCTTTAAGGAAAAATTTCTAAACATCACAGTCTGATCTCTGTTAAATAGACCAAAATTTATATATTTTTACATGTTAATTTTATCAACGCGCAGTCGCATTATGTTGCGAATTATGCATTCCTAGACGCGATAGCCCGATAGACCCCCCCATCGGAATTTTCTGGATCCTCCCCTGCAAGCAAGCCGATACATCAGGTTGACGTGAACATGACATTGCATATCCAAAGGTATCTTGTATTTTCCTCATGTGACTGCATTATTATTATTTATTTGTTAACAGACAGGAGTTGCCATGAATTGCAAGGAATCAACCAATCACAGCATCTATTACATTCCACACTTGTTATGTAGGTCAAGGACTCTGAATTATTTGGTGCATTGCAGGTGACAGTTATGAAAGCCTGCTTGGTGCTCATAGGTTAAAAGTGACTGTCAAGTTTTCATTTGAATATTCTCCATATACATGTATCATGCATTTACAAGCAGGAATCCCAAATATCACCTGAGTGGTGAGTGCATGAGTTTAACATCATGTGAACCAAATATGGCAAATGCTGTCCTTGGCTTTCATCAGATATTTGGCCCTATGTATAATATGACAGGAAGCTGCATAACAGACTTAACAGTATATTCAT
This sequence comes from Platynereis dumerilii, assembly GCA_026936325.1. NCBI lineage: Eukaryota > Metazoa > Annelida > Polychaeta > Phyllodocida > Nereididae > Platynereis > Platynereis dumerilii. The sequence continues at coordinate 18,947,838 of JAPTHN010000003.1, forward strand.
CCAATTTCTAAATGTTTTTACTCTTCCTAATTAATGCTAAAAATTTAGTTCGGTGAAGCTGTTTAGATGCAAAATCTGTGTCCGTTTACTAGAACAGATGTTTTTGCAGGCAGATCATTTGCAAAACAGCTTTATCGCTTTCAGATGTCAAAACATCAGGTATTTTGGTGAACATAAACATTGTGCTGGTTGACTGAGTGGTTCAGGGTTGTTTCATTAAAGGTTTTCACCTTCCCATCTCCTCAATCCAAAGCAACTCTCCGTCATCATAAAACCATAAATATTTTACTCAAGTCTAAAAGCTTAACTCCATTGACAATACATTGCTAGATTTTCTTGGAATATCACCAGAATTCATGAATACTTCATGTCGCATTTTTAACCAAGAGACAAATATTTTGCATTCACCTTTTACTCACATTCGCTAAATCTTACTGCAAAGAGCATTCAGCTGTTTTTGATTGAACATTGCTTTAAAAGAAAACATAAGAGGTAAGGTCAGTGCATAAACACACTATAATATGAGAGCAACCAATAGCGTAGTTTGAATTGCCACTTCTACATTGTTGCTCTATTTATGCCTGTGTGGTGAATCACGGCATTTAAGCCCACCAGGAGCGCTGTACAGCCCCACCAGAGGGATCCATGTCCCGGTCACCAGGAGGTGCCAGTGTCACACTTGACTGCATAAAAGCTCAGTGCCAACTGAGGGACATTCTCTTGAGTCTCAGATTATGTATGTGTCAGACCTGTGTCTTTGCTTCTCTCTCATTTACTACATTGGTGTACAGAAGTGCTTGGTACCTGGATTCATTCTTCGGCCTTGGACATTTTGACATTTATGATTGAGAAATTGTCATGCTGTATTAACAGCAGTGTGACTCTGCAAAGTGAAGACCGACACTGCACATTGGAGAACTCCTGAGCCCAGCCATTGGACTACAAAGATCAAGGCTGGTATTTATTCAGTTTGTCTTGAAATTAGACACACTGTTGAGATATTCAACGGTTTGTTGAAGGGCAGACCATTACTTAGTTTATGTAACATTTAATATTTAGTTTAACTATTCTACCAATTTTTGGGTGGGATTAAGGGCTTACTTAAATTTAAAGTTAGCTATATTTTGACAGTTACTGTTTTCACACAAAACACTTAAGCAAGTGGATTAGGCTAGTCACTTGTGTCTCACGCTTGATAAAGCTTTAAGTTTTGTGTTTGTGTATAGTATATTTCACATGAAAATTTAAGCAGGTGAATTAGGCAGACACTTGCGTCTTACGCTTGATAGAGCTTATTTTTGTGTGTTTCATGTGAGTGTTATTGCATTTGTGGAAAATTTTCACAAATATTTAGTTAATTATTAGGGTAGGCTTTCAATTTTTTAATAGTCCCCTATTTAATTAATTTTCATTTATTTTAGGGATTTAGTAAATTGTCCTTTGAACTTTTAGGACAACTTATATAATTTTTAATTTTTTGGGACTGCAGAATTAGTTAATTTTTACAGCTGCTTGCAGCCTGTATTGCGAGAGGAGTTTCAGGAAAAAATATGACAACTCCCCTGGTCGTGCTGTTTCACCTATGTCATTAAAACTTGGCATGCAGTCTGAATAGAATATTATCTTGCTTCCATCAACTTTTGGTAAACTTCTGTGACAATAAATTTTTATTTTCTAAACTAAAATGTACACTTTTCCCGCGAATTTTAAATGTTCTGCTGCAGTGATGGCAGCAGCCAAGTGCCAGCCAGGGGGATTGTTAAAAACACAAAAATATATGGAAACACAAGTGCATCTTTAACAACACCACAGAAGGAAGGGAAGGAAGGGAAGGAAGGGAAGGAAGGGAAGGAAGGGAAGGAAGGGAAGGAAGGGAAGGAAGGGAAGGAAGGGAAGGAAGGGAGAGACGGGAGGAAGGAGGAAGGAAGGAATGAAGAGAGGAAGGAAGGAAGCAAGAAAGGAAGGAATAGAAAGATAGATAGATCGATAGATAGATAGATAGAATTAAATAGCATATTAGTAGATACTTGCACCTATAGATCTACAAGCAGCTGTTAAAGTGCTTGCACGTTATTTTTTTTTCTGGTTCCCTGTACCATTTCCTTTTCTTGGAAGGGAGAGAGGTTAGGGTTCCATTCATTAACTATTTTCATCTAGTTATATTTGGGTGTATTCCCATTAATTTAGTTGTAATTTGGAACATTTTTGGTTCCTTGTACCATTTCCTTTTTGCGAAGGGGAGAGAGGTCAGGGCTCCAATTATTGACCGATTACATCTAATTAAATTAAACTGGTGTTATCATTGTGTAGTTACAATCAATTATACACTTGTTCAGACATCTTATTTTGTGGCAGTTTTGAACATTTGAGTTACTAGTGCTGGGTTTGCAGATTGCAGTACCTGCCTGGTGACTTGAAAGTTTGAATATTTCTGCAACAAATTTGGTGTAAATTAATTAGTCAATTGTCTCCAGTTTTCTGCTAATTAGTGCTAGCCAGTTGCTATTGCGAGGTTGTCTTTGACGTACCAGCTAAGCTATTGGTTAGTACTACAAATAGTTTATAAATATATTAGCAGCTAAACAGTTAGGCATTACATCTTAGATTAGTAATTACTAAATTGTTTCATTTATTTGCCAGAACTTTGTAAGTGGTTGCCATTGACTTAGTTGCAGCGGCTGGGCGGCAAAGTTTGCAGAGTCCGCCGGGCAATTTGGAATTTGTGCTCCTATTACTTTGAATTCTGACAATTTAAATATTCAATTTATTAATTGACCAATTGGTAATTATTCGACTGCTATAGCGGGGCAGCGTGTATCGTTAGCCAGCTAAGTTGTTGAAAGTTGTCTAATTGGTTAATTCATAATTTCTAATACCAATATCAACTGGGGGATTGGCATCTCCCTGTTCAATAAGGACTTGGCCGATCAAACGAAATGGGTTGGAAATAATATCCTTGGTAAAACGTTGATGGAAGTCAGGGACTCCCTGAAAAATGACTGTTCATTTTGAGCCTCATTTAATGCTTTTGTATTAACTCATAGATAATTGCTTTGTTTTCCGTTGTTTTCCTTTAATCCATTATGTTTATATACTTTATTATACATTAATTGATCACAGTTCCAATTGCTATGTTTACAGTCACAGCTTTGATTGGTTTATATTTCTTTATCACAGTTTTGATTGGTATGTTTTGTTGCTTTTGCTCTTGATGCAACTTGTCATAAACTATTGAGCTTCAATTGAGCTCATTCTTGAATGCAGAAAAAATCCAGCTGAGAAACCAGGCACAAAAAGATAAATCAATTGGTGTATGATAAATTGTCACTTACAAATTTGTAATTTGATACAAAAACCGATATTACAATATTAAGGGCTAATATGACAAACTGTTTAGTTTATATAGTTGTTTACATGCTATGATGAGCAATATTGCCTATAAAAGAATGTGAAAATGACATAAAAACTGTGTATAAACATGTAAATAATATGATTAGGCCCGATGTATATATACGAGTTAGTAAATTTATGATAAACAATGTACTTAGATAATATATATGTATCATATATTTAGTATATATGTATATTGTATATTTCAGTTAATATGTGTATATAGGCCTATGTAGTAGTAAAATCATCATTTAAAACAATGTACTTAGATTATATATTTAGTATATATATTGTATATGTTAGTTAGTAAAATTATGTTTTATATAAAATATGTTACTTAGTAAAATTATGTTTTATATAAAATATGTTATATATATATATATGCATATATATATATATATATATATATTTTTTTTTTTGACACTTAGGTTATTCCTCTTATGAAGATTTTTCTCTCTTGTGAGGATTGAGCTCTATCGGTTAGCCTTGAAATAATATCGATTCTCCTAGTGATCCTCATGCCATCCTTTGTGCTATCTATTTTTTTCTTTTCCTATCTTTGAAAATGTTTTGTTCATTTTTTACTCAGATTTGCATGTATCAATACCCTGGTGAATATTTTTATACAAATATGTATTCCCAAAACTTGGTTAAAGCTACCTTCAGTTCAAAATTATATGTCTCTACTAAATTTGTAAAACTTAGTCATGCCTACAGTTGAACAAATGTTTACTGATAATACTGGTTTTGTTGATTTGCTACAGGGCAGCAACCTTGACCGGCATGGGGATGCTGATGACCCGGACATATTTCAGGTTTCTCCTTACTATGACGATGAAGGTCTAATAGAAATACTTAAGTCAAAACAAAATTCTTTTACCTTATTAAGCTTGAACATTCAATCAATAAATGCTAAATATGATCAATTTAAAATTTACATTGAAAAATATAATGAATACAATAATAAGATAAGTATGATTTGTTTGCAGGAATCATGGCTCACGGCAGGAGGTGACTTGTCATTACTGCAGTTGGAGGGTTATAACTTGATCAGTTCTGGTAAGTCTTGCAGTCGACATGGTGGTGTTGCAGTTTATTTAGATAAGCAATTTAAGTTTAACATATTGGAAGTTTTAACATCTAACCTTTGGGATGGTCAGTTCTTAGAAATTTTAATTCCAAATAGTAGAAATGGGACAACCAAATTAGATAAGAAGAAGAAGAAGAACTGACAGCTGCTTGAATTTTGTGCTCTTGAATTTTGTAAAATACCACTAAATTGGATTATTGTTTGAGGATTACAATAGCCAAGGGGTTTTGTGAACATACAGAGGACTGTTCTACAGTGAAATTTTGCCAGAAATTTCTCAGGAAAGTGATTTTATTACTGTTTCTTTGCTTCGATTTGCCCCATACCCTTGATTATCACCCAGGGTAAGGGAGGGGGGAGACAGTGAAGCAGAACAGAGACATTCCTGAATTTTGCAGTCCAGAGGTGTGAAACACTGTGAACAACTTCACCCCCTGCAAGGTGTTAGAACTGTTTGAATGGCTGAAAAAGGGGACATTGACCCCAGTGGGAATTGCCAACAAAAGGATGGGAAACCCCCTGCTGAAGATCCAGACAACAAAGAAAAAGATCCAGAGTTTGACATTGATGGCTCTCTCATCTTTGTGAATGATCTTACACAAAATGGAGGAGGCTGTCCAGGTCAAGGAGATGCTACTGGAGAAGCTGGTCTTAGCCCAACAGATGAAACAAATCCTGGTGAAGATGATGAAGCAAATCCCAGTAAAGCTGATGAAACCAATCCTAGTGAAGATGATGTTGCTAATCTCGGTGCACCTGATCATCCCGGAACTGCTGATATGAATGAAGCAGGTCTAGAAGGACAAGCCAACGAGGGTGCCAACGAGGGTGCACCAACTGAATCATCCAATGTGAAGGACGATAAACGGGATGCCGCCAATGATGAGTCACATGATGAGGAGAAAATATGTCACTCAAAATGCCTCCACAAAACAACTGAAGGTGCTAACTCGAAGACCATTCAGTGTTCTCTATGTACAATGTGGTTCCACATTGACTGTGTGGGCATTCCTCAGAAGGAGCTGAAAAAGATAAAATTCTGGCCTTGTCCAGACTGCAGAAACATCTCCAGAGATATACAGCAACTTCAAGCATCAATTACATGTCTGTCGAATCTTCTCAATGGATTATGCAGTACAGTGTTGGAGTTATCATCCAAGAGCAGCTTGAATGGAGATAGTGAGAGATCTCACTCACTTGAAATGTTGGCAGCCAAAGTTGAGGAATGCGAAAAACTTAAGGCTGTTAACGAGAGACTCAGGCAAACAATCAGTTCATCAAATGTGTGTGATAGTGATGATGAGTCTGAAAGCGACACTGAAAGCGGTGCTGACCCCAGAGAGAATCCCGAAGTCCCAGATGTCCAAATGCTACAGGGCCATCTTTTGATAGCTGATTCTCTCATTCGAAATGTGGATCCTACCAGTGATGAAGTAACAGTGATGTGTATGTGAGGTGCTAAATACAATGACATTGTAAAGAAACTGAAGCAGACCAAAGTGCACTACAGAAGCATAGCTATTGTATGTGGCACTAATGACATTACTACTAAAATGGATATTGAGGGAATCACTGAAAATCTCCAGAATCTGCTGACTGTAGCAAAGAGTAAGGCAAACTCTGTTACCATGTGCAGTATCCCTCCGAGACTTGACAAAAATGTTACAGAGCAGAGGTTAAACAGTATGAATGAAAGACTTTCTATTCTCTCTCAAGCTGCAAATGTAAACTTTGTCAATAATGACCTGAACTTCAGGTTTATGAATGAAATACCTGACGAAAGTTTACTACTCGCGGATGGGGTACATTTGTCGTCTGCTGGTGTTGCACGCTTGCTGCAAAACTTGAAATTGCAAAACTTCGCCAAGTGCAACATCAAAAGTTCCACAAACACTGAAAAAAGCAGTAATGAGAAAGTCAGAGAAAACGTTTCGGAACAAAGAAAAAGACTGCACACAAGATCGAGAAATGGTGTTACCTTGTTCTTTGGAAGTGAATCGATTTTCAGCAATCTGCACACACAGACTCCCATTTGCATCGATGGGAAGAATTTCCTGTGCAACGAGCAGTACTACACGTATATGATGGCCAAATTCTTCAAAGATGAAGATGCTGCTCGTGTATCGTTGACGATCGAAGATCCGTATGAACTTGTGAAGCTGCAGAAAGAAGTCAAAAACGTCGATCGTGCTGCATGGCTTCCGGAAGCAGAGCACATCTTATACTTGGCTAACCTAGCCAAGTATTCGCAAAATTCCAAGGCGAGAGAAGCACTTCTTCGCACAGGAAGTGATGTTATAGGCGAGGCCTCATACAGCAGGACGTGGGGCATTGGTGCCTCAATACACGATCCAAGGTCCATAAATATGAACTGGTCTGGCAAAAATGTCATGGGTAACATTTTAATGAACATTCGGGATGCCCTGAGTCACAGTGACAATCGAAATGATGGAAGAACTTCAAATGAGAGTCCAAGGCCGTACCACTCTTCTGATAAAAACAGATCCTGCTGGTTTTGTGGTGAAGCAAATCATATTTCAAAGAACTGTCGGCATGGCCAAGCAATCCAGTGCAATACTTGTATGTCATTAGGGCACAAAGCCAAATTCTGCTCTTACTGTTAGGTGGTGGGCCACGATGAAAGAGCCGACTTTGTAGAGATACAGAGTGATGCTCCCAATTCAATGACTCCCATTGGCAGAAATGAACTGTTGAAAAATTCTTTTTTACAATGTGATCATGTTTTAGAAAGTGATTTTAACATGCCTAATTGCTCTGTAGATGTTGGTAGTGAAATATCTAATGGTGATTGTCTTAGAACAGATACATGTACTAGAAATGTAAGCTGTAATATCTTAACTAAAAAGGTAACATTTGATGCTCCTCAGAATGTAACATGTGAAGTTTCTGAAAGTATGGATTTTGATATTCTGCGGTGTGCTAGTGCTTGTAATCTTGAATGCAATGTTGAAGACAAAAATAATACTATTAATACAGGTGATAATGGACATTGTGATATAAATGAAAGCAGTGGTACTGCAAAATATAAACTCAAGTTGGGTAACCTTAATGTTAGAAGTTTGTATAACAAGATGGAACAATTTACATTATTTCTTAAGCAGAACTGTTTTGATATTATTGGCGTAAATGAAACATGGTTGGACAATTCTATTGATGATACTGAAGTCAAAATATCAGGTTTTTCAATTGTAAGGAAGGATAGAAACAGACATGGCGGTGGAGTGTGTTTTTATGTTAGAAATACTATTCAATATTGTATACAGAATAATGTTGGCAATGGAATTGAAAGTCTATGGTTGTCAATCAAACAGAAAGACAAACAAAACATTTTGATAGGCACTATTTATAGGCCACCAAATTCCAACAAAGATTATTACGAAAACATATTTAATGAAATTCAGAGGGCAAAAGACATTTCTAATAATGTTATTATAATGGGTGACATGAATTATGATTATTCTTTAAAACATAATTTAACACAGAGTCCAATATTTTGTTTGGAATCAATGTTTGATCTGACACAAATTATTAAAATGCCAACCAGAATCACTCTGAAAACTAAGTCGTTACTCGATGTTATCCTAACAACTGATTGTGAACAACATTCTAACACTTGTGTAATTGATGTGTCTATGAGTGATCATTGTTGTGTTTATACGGAGTATAACACAACAATCAACTTAAGAAAGAACTGTCACAATGAAATCACCTTCAAAGACTATAAACACTTCAATGCAGAAGCTTTTAAGAATGAGCTCAGTAATTCTCAGTTTATCACTGATACAGATTTTGCAAACAATGAACTTCAGAACTGATGGAATCTGTTTATGTCAACATTTCTTGAAATAAGTTCAAGGCATGTTCCTTGTAAGAAAGTTAGACTAAAAGATAGGTATAATCCTTGGATTTCCAATGAAACTCTGAACATGATTTATAAAAGAGAATATCTTAAACGCAAAGCTGTTAAAAACAATGATGATTTATTGTGGAAAAGCTACAGATGTCTAAGAAATTCTATTACCAAGAAAATAAAGTCTGATAAGAAGGAATATTATAAAGAAAAATTGGATGAATGTGGAAATAACCCAAACAAAGTATGGAAATTGATTAATAAAATCACAAATTCTAAGAACAGTGACAATCCCCCGGATGAATTGAATGCCAATATTTTTAATGAATATTTCAGCACTATTGGGGAGAAAATTATTGGAGCAAACAGTAGTAAACCAGACAATCTACCTTGGAAACATCCGCCTTGTACTTTTAATTTTAAATTTGTCCCAGTAAGTAAAGAATGGGTATGTAAAGCTCTAATGAAGTTAAGTAATGATTCAAATACAGATGTCTTAGGTTTTGATTGTAAACTTCTTAGACTCAGTTCTGAAATTATCGCTCCAGTATTATGTAAATTTTTCAATGCTTCGCTGATGACTTCTGTTGTAGTTAGTGATTGGAAGATGGCAAGAGTCACCCCTGTTTTCAAAGGGAAGGGAGAGAAGGAGGACAAGAGCAATTATAGGCCAATATCTGTCATAGCCCATATTGCTAAAATATTTGAAATGGTCATTCATTGGCAGCTTTTGGCATATTTTCATGAAAACAATCTGATTAGTCTTGACCAGTCTTCGTATCTCAGAAATCATAACACGCAAACAGCTTTACACAGAGTCATAGATGATTGGACAGATAATGTTTGTAATAATACTTACACTGGAATTTGCTCTTTCGATATTAAAAAATGCTTTGACACAATAGATCATAAATTGTTATTAAGAAAAATGTATCATTATGGAATTAGAAAAAGTGAATTGGAGTGGTTTAAGTCCTATTTATCAAGTCGAAGCCAAATTGTCAAATGTAATAACAAGCTATCAGATAAAAGATATACCCCAGTAGGTGTTCCCCAGGGGTCCACTCTAGGACCGCTTTTATTTATAATTTTTATTAATGATATAAGTCAGAATGTCGGTATCGGTACAGCAAATCTGTTTGCAGATGATACGTTAATCTATTGTGATGCTTCTAATGTATTAGAACTCAATGAAAACTTGCAGAATTGTATTAATGATGTTGTTGATTGGTATAAGAGAAATAATATTGTAATAAATGCTGACAAGTCATGTTGCATGGTTGTACGTTCTAAAAAGAAACCTGTGAATGATGGGTTTAAAATTTTTGTGGAAAATTGCGAAATTGCTTGTGTTGAATCTATGAACTATTTGGGTTTGGAACTAGAAGAAACTCTCAGTTGGAACAACTATGTACGTAAATTGTGTAAGAAACTTGCTTTTAAGATTTCTAAGTTATGTCGATTAAGTAACTCGCTGCCAAAAGTTTTATTGCTAAAGATCTATAATTCCATGATTCAGCCTAGTATTGACTATGCTATTTCAGTTTGGGGATGCACTAGTCAAGCTAATTTAGACCAAATACAGAGATTGCAAAATTATGCTGCAAGAATCATTGAAAGAAATTTTGATTATATCAACTTTCGAGGTTTACATCTTGTTCATAAATTAGGATGGATGGATGTCAGAGAACGATTCTTTTATTTCCAAACCCTCCTTATTTTTAAGTGCATACATGGACTTGCACCTGATTATTTAATGAATAACCTAATTATGGATATAGATATTAATAATGTTGAAACGAGAAAGCATCCAATGAATTTATATTTACCCTTACCAAATAATGAATTTCACAAGAGTATGTTATTTTATAGAGGAGCATCAGATTGGAATAAGTTACCTGATTATTTAAAGGATTGTTATAGCATTGATACATTTAAAAAACTGTTAAAGAAACATGTAAAAGATAAAAGAGTTAGTTTATGATTGTTTTAGCTGCTTTATTGTTAATGGTTTTTACGTTTTATTGTCATTATTTTTGCAACATCATAGTGAACTGTTTGTTGTTTTTAAGTGGTCGTAAAACTATGATTTATTGATTTTATCATTGTTATTAATATACCTGTTTAATAAGGGCATTGTTGAAAAACAGTTTTTAACTGAACAAATCACCCTTGTAAAATATTTTTGAAATAAAAAAAAAAAAAAAAAAAAAAAGTAGTTGGAAATATCTACCGACCTCCAAGACAATTAGTTGAAAATTTAACCACATTTATAGATGAAATTAACAATTTGATTCTTCAATTCCAAAACAGATCTCATGTAGTATTGGCAGGAGACTTTAATTTAGACTTGTTAAAATTTAGGGAAAATAATCATATCAATGACTTTCTAGAAACTTTAGTTTCAAATGGATATATACCTAAGATAACATTGCCGACAAGGATAGGACAGAAGAATGGAACGCTAATTGACAACTTTTTTGTTAAAGTCAACGAAATCGATTCATCAACAACAGCAGGTGTGCTAACAAATCAAATATCAGATCATCTTCCCTACTTTATTGTTCTTGACTATCTTAATTATGTGCCGCCAAAACAGAAATTCATTTCAATTTTTTGTTCAGATGTGAATTCAATGAACAACCTGAAGGTAGAAATGCAAATGCAGGATGTTAAAGATAAATTAGATGATATCATGAATGAAAATATTAATGTCAGTTACTCAAAATTTAATGGCATCCTAATTTCAATGATAGATAAGCACTTACCAGTCAAAACAGTGAGATTTAATAAATACAAGCACAAAAAGAGTAAATGGATTACCAAAGGAATCTTAAAATCAATTTCATATAGGGATAAATTGTATGTAAAATTAAAAGCAATTAGTGCACAAGATCCAGATTTCGTTAACATTAAGACCAATCTTAAAACCTACAATAAGATATTGAAACAGTGTATAAGAGCTGCCAAAACAAACTACTATCAAAAATGTTTTCAAAATTACCAAAATAGTGTTAAAAAAACATGGTCTCTTATAAATGAAATCCTAAATAAATCAAATGATAAGAAAAACTTCCCAGAATATTTTGTAATTAATCAATCTAAGATTACTAATAGAGTATCAATTGCAAATGAATTCAACAAGTACTTTGTTGATATTGGCCCTAAGCTGGCTGGAAATATTGAACCGATTTATGAAAAATCTTTCACTGACTATCTCCGAACACCGATAACTTCAGAATTTAAATTTAATACTGTAAGCAGTGATGAAATAGTGAAAACTATTGACTCTCTTAAACCGAAAAACAGCAGTGGATCGGATAAAATATCTAACAAACTTTTAAAGGTTATTAAACATGAAATTGCAGATTCCTTAACCTCACTAGTCAATCAGTGTATTCTTACTGGTAATTTTCCAGATTTACTAAAAGTAGCCATGGTCACTCCTATCTTCAAAAAAAGGATGCGAAAATGAATTTAGTAACTACAGACCAGTCTCTGTATTGTCCAGTGTGTCAAAGGTCTTTGAGAAAGTCTTGTACAATCAGCTTTATGAATACTTCTCACAGAATAACCTATTGTATATTAGTCAGTATGGCGTCAGACGTCACCACTCCACTGAGTTAGCAACATTAGAACTTGTGGATAAAATTATAAAAGGAATGGATTTAAACAATATCCCACTGTGTGTATTCTTAGATCTTTCAAAGGCCTTTGATACCCTGGACCACCAAATACTACTTCACAAACTGGATTATTATGGTATCAAAAATTGTGCCCTTTCATTGATCAAGAGCTATTTTACAAATAGAACTCAGCAGGTTAGATACGATGATGTAAATTCTTCAATTTTAGAAATTACTTGTGGTGTCCCACAAGGATCGATCCTGGGACCTTTGTTTTTCCTCATTTATATAAACGATATCATTCATAGCTCTAATTTATTTTATATGACCATATATGCAGATGACACCTCTCTATTTACAACACTAAACTCAAATGAAATAGATGAACATAATCTTAACACAGAACTTAAAAGGATCGATATATGGCTTAAAGTTAATAAACTCTCACTAAATGTAGCTAAAACAAAGGCAATGCTCTTTCATACCCCTCAGAGAAAGGTATCTTATCCGAAACTATTCATTGAAAGTCATGAAATTGATTTTGTCAATGAATTTAATTATTTAGGTATAATACTAGATGAAAATTTGAATTGGAAAAAACATACTGATGCTGTTGCTAAAAAATCTGCTAAAACAATAGGTATTTTAAATAAGATCAAAAACATTGTACCATCCAACATTCTTTTAAATATTTATAATACATTAATTCTACCACACTTTACTTATGGCAATATTATATGGGGGTGGAAATCCTGTAGATTACTTAAATTACAGAAAAAGGCCATTAGGTTTATAACACAAAGTAAATTTAATGCACATACTGAACCTCTGTTTCATAAACTAAAACTGCTGAAACTCACTGACATTGGACGACTGCAAGACATAAAATTCTGCTTTAAATTTGAAAACCATTTACTGCCTGCTTATTTTTATGTTGAGCTGGAGGACAACAATAACCCTCATCAATACAACACCAGACAAAGTCGTGAACTTCGCCTGCCGGCTGTGAGACATGATTTCGCCAAGCACTCAATGAAGTACAGATTCCCGTCATGTTTCAATTCAATGACTCAAAATTTTAAAGAAAAAATATACACTCATAGTTTTGCAGGTTTCAAATTGTATATAAAGAAAGTTTTCATAGAACAGTATAATACCTTGTGCAATATTCCAAACTGTTATGTCTGTGGCCACTAGTATCTTCATGCTGGTCAGGTAAGTTGTCCTGTAGACATGACTAATCATCAAAATTACTTTTATCTTGCATGCGTCTAATATTAAGGTAAATGTTTTTAACCACTTTTTGGCATCATTCAACTGAATTATCTGTGCTAACTATTCACCCTAAGCCTCTGTTAAGATTGTTTATATGTAAGAAAATCTGTCACTCAACAAATAGAAACTATTGCTATTACTAAACCATCTTTTATAATTATTAATAGTCTATTTACTTATAATTGCTATGTAAATCCGATGTTAATTTATTTTCATTCACTGTAAGGTGGCCCCTCGATAGCGGAACTATATCCTTAGAGGGGTCTCCTTTGCCTAATTATTAATATTAACTTTTATTTCATGTAACTTGTGATTATTTCTTAAGGCAGAATAAACTGAATCTGAGTCTGAGTCTGAGTCTGAGTCAACTAACCGATAGGTTATATTTTGTAGTTGGTCTAGCCCTCAACAATACTGTTTGAATTACCAAATCACAGCACAGTGGTGAACCACTCGCATAGCTCACAATTGTAAATCTTGTTGGAGTTTGCGTGGAGGTCTCCAGGTTTGCTTGTGAACAGTTACAAGTTCCACGAGATCTCAAGACTTCTCAGATTGTTGTATCACCTGTACTCACGACTCATTGTGAGATTGTTAGAGTGCACAGGGAGGTTAACATTTCTGGTTGAGTCTTGCTGATCCTACCAAATCTACCAGATCTCCTGCTGTGTGTTCCATGGTCTACCAAATCTACCAGATCTTCCGTTGCATATTCTGCTTAGTCTACAGAGTTTAGAGAGTCTGCACGATCTACCCAGTCTATGAAACTTCCAGCTGTCATTTCAGTTCAGTGGTACCTCGCCACCTTCTTCTGAATATAGTTTGGTTAGACAACTCATATACACAGAGTTTGGTTAATCTGTCAGCATGACTGCACCACTCTTATATAAAGAGGTTGGTCCATTTGCTTGTCTGACTGAACCAATTCTTGCGTAAGAATATATGCCTGTATTCAGCTGTCACTAGTTGATTGGATCACTCTTGTATAAAGAGGTAAGGCTATCTGCTGGTTAGATTGGACCACTCTAATTTAAAGAGGTAGGTCGATCTGCTAGTTTGATTGAACCACCCTTATACAGAGAGTTTACCCATAATTTAGAACTTCATCTGTCAAAGCAGTCCATCAGATGTACCACAGTGATCAGAAGCTTGCATCTGCTTCTTTGCCGACTGCAGAACGGGAGAGTATGTCCGCTGCGCAGCCTGCATCAAGCCAGCCATCCCCAAAAACGCCATCTTTCCAGTCTGTTGCAGGATATGCCACCCCAGGGTACGTCGCTTCTCAACCAGCGCCAGGATATCCTGGGGTTCCACAGGATTTAGGAGGGAATGCCGCTTCAACGCACCCTGCGGGATATGGGGATCCACCAGCAACCCAGTATGTTCATCCTTCAGGAACTGTACCGCAGCCTGGCACACAGTACGGGGTGTATGCCCCATCGCCAGTATTCAATCAGTCGTATTTGGATCAGACACCACAACGCTTGGTAAATATTCCATTCTGTTATCCGGGTCCATCCTCTGCGTTTCCGGCTGCAGCATACAGATATGTACCTTATCAAGGGCCACACCCGAATGTGGTTCCTCCAGTTTCTGTGCCTGTAACTCCTGCAAGTTGTTCAAGTTTGGCATCCACCAGAGGATTAGCGCCTCAGTCTGCGCAGAGTGGTGCCTCTCATCGTCCCGGGTCACGACAGCCTAGGAATCGCCCTCCACCACCCCCACCTGAATTTGTAGAAGAGGAGGAGGAAGATGGAAATCAGGAGGTGGACGATGATATCCGATGGCCGGCTGGTAATGAGCACTTTGGGCGAAGACGACGACCATTGGGACAGCAACCCACAAAGATGCAGGAACAGTTGAAGGCCGAAAGAGCGAGGAGGGAGTGGATGGAGGAACAGATGAAAACCGAAAGAGCCAATAAGGAACAGGAAAGAGAAGAGAATAAACGGATGCGGTCACAGCTGGAAGCAATGAGAGCGGAGAATGAATGGATGAGGAAGCACCTGGAGCAGATGCAGGAACAGGTGAAGGCCGAGAGAGCAAGGAGGGAGCAGATGCAGGAACAGGTGAAGGCCGAGAGAGCGAGGAGGGAGCGGATGGAGGAACAGGTGAAAGTCGAAAGAGCCAAGAAGGAACATGAAAGAGTGGAGAATGAGCGGACAAAGACACAGCTCGAGGCAGAGAATGAATGGATGAGGAAGCATCTGGAGCAGAAGCAGGAACAGGTGAACAGGGTACTGATGACGCGGCAGTGCTTGAAATCCATATTAGCAGGATATCAATCTTCATCTCCTTCGAAGTTGCCTCCTAACTCTCCACATAATTCTAGGCATATTGCAGAATTGTCTTGTGATGAGAAGGCGGACCAGCAGGAACTTCAAGGTTCAGGAAGAGACCTGCACCAGCCTGCACCGAGACATGGAACTCCAAGCTCCAGGCACTTGCATGAGTCATCCTTAAAATCTGGTCAGTCAGCTGAGTCAGCTTCTTCAAAACCTCTGTGGTCACCTAAGTCGACTTCTTTGAAATCCAGGCTGACACATGAAACCACTTTGGAGAAATCCAGAAGCTCTCCTGAATCATTTTCTCCAAAGTCTACTCCTGGCATTCCAGATGATTGCAGACATATGGCAGAGAAGTCAGATGGCAAGATGGTGAACCAGGTTGGAACTCACAAGAGCCAACAACTTCAATATGCCATCAGGGGTCACCGACAGCAACCAAGCGCTTCGAGCAAGCAACCAGGAGTCACCGATGTAGGCCTAGGCCAAGTACAACTACCAAGTGTGGTTGAACCAAAGCTGGGCAGAGGCAAGGACACCATCAAAGACAAATGCTCTCATCACGCATCTCCCCAGGCCTTGTGCAATTTCAATGCCCAGACTACTGACAAGAAGAAAAGCACTGGCGACTGCCCAAAGCAGCTGTCAATTAAGCTGGACACCATTAAACGTCCAGCTGACAGCATTGCTAGTATGCTGGCTAGCAAGAACGGTCAGCCATCTTCATCAGCAGAAATACCTCTCGTGCGAAGCCAGCCAACCGCAGAACCCAAGAAGCCAACTGCGACCAGGGGAAGTGACAAATTCAGAGGACAACCAGCTGGGAACATCAAAACTTCTGGGGTGATTGGTAGCGGTGCAGTGGTAGCCAGTGTCCGCTCTGAAGCTAGTCTTCAGAGCAGGGCGGGCATGCCATCTGTTTCCTCAATTTCTGCAGTTTCCACAACCCCAGTTGTCATTGATGGACAGTCTACAGTCACCAGGGATCATGCTCTGTCTGCAGAATCAAATCCTAAGCCTGAGGCGGTAGGATTTTCTGATGTTGCACCAAAGAGTGAGAAGAATGAGGTCCAGCTGTCCAGGGTTCAGCATCCACCAGCATCAGAACCCAGCCTTTCTGAAGATTTCCTTTCAACAGATGCCCTCGGAAGTCCCAAGAGTTCCAATAATGCTGTGGCTGTGAGTTCCCTGCAAGAAGTGGATGAACGTAGTCGCTGCCAAGTGGAACAGGGAGAACCTTCAAGAGAGTTACCACCACCTGGATCAACTCTGCAGGACCAGCAATTGCCTAATCTGCACTATACTTCATTTATAAGTCCACAGATGTTGCAGGAGAACAACCAAGACCAGCAGTTAACTCACAAGGACGCTTTTCCCAGTAGAACAGACATTCGAATATCTGATTCCCCAAGCTCTGCGGTGGAAAATGACCACACTTCAGAATCTGCTGTCTCTGACAAAGATCAAATCCTGCCATCAACTACAGAGAGTATCAGTGATGCTGTCAACCGACATATGATGAGCAGAGCCAACTCTGAGAATATTTCTCGGAGTGGGGCGGCTTCATCACAATGTGTCAGCAACACACAATCCTGCCAAAGCAACAATGGGGAGCATCCAGCCATCAGTGACATCTGCGCTTCAGCTGACGACACCACCGAGACATCAATGTGTGACCGTGGGATGGTGCCCACTGCTGTTGCTGTATCCCCTAAAGAGTTCTGCCATCAAGAAGAGAGGGGAGGGGAACCAGACGCAACCAAGCAGACGACGCGGCATCCGCAACAACCACTGGGTCCATCAGAGGCAGTCCGGGAGGTTAGGCAGCTGATGGCGGAAGCCAGGATCCACCCTAGATTGAGTTCATGGTGTTGGACGGGCTTCACTGATTTGGCTGACCCTGTACCACCAGTTTGCCAAACTGCAACCCAGTCCTTCTGGTCATTTGAGCTGTCGCAATTTGCTAGTAGGGAAGGCAAATACATCAGCCATCATATTAAGACGCCATTCCACATGAATCTGCATGAGCTGCCATCACAGCTGAAGTCCACGGATATTTCAATGACCTTCTGTCGACAGCATCACCACCAGCAGCTCATGGATTTGCAAATGGCTCCGGTGCTACAAACTGAACATGAGCAGAGGGAATGTTCTGTTGTACAACGACTGGACTTGCCGAGATCATCTTCAAGGACATTAGCAGGGGCAAAACCATCTGGTAAGGAACCATGGTGTTCACCAGGTGATGTCATCCCTCGACCACTGGTAAATGCATTCCCTGGATGTTCGGAGAATCATTCCGATGGTCCTGCACTCAAAGATGGGCCATTCAGCATCTTACCACCTGCGGAGGACATTGTCCAAACCAAGAAGTATGCGCACAGTCAACTTTGGGGGACCACAAGAGTGGCAACTATATGGATTGGACATGAAGATGATGGCAGAGTAGACCTCCAACACCCATCTTCACCATCTCTACAGTGGCATCTGCAAAATTGGAAGTCACCACCCTTGATGTCTCTCCCTGGCTTCGTGTCCCCCTCAGCAAGACAAAGAATTCATCCAGACAACCGGAGTCCAGTCATCTCTAGCCCTATCCATGAAGTTGCGGCACATGACGTATTAGAGGCCTGGACAGACACGGATCTTCATGAAGACTCCGGGTACTTTGACAACAATGACTCACTCTTGATGGATGACCCAAAAGCCAGCGGGTGGCAGTAATCGGCCATACTTCCGCCCAAATTCATCCTGACAAGCCAACAACCCTTCATGAAAGATCAACAAGCCATCTACAACGACTAATCAGCCAAGACGTCGTATGCAGACCAACCAGCCTAAACCACGTCTACAGACCATTTGACAGAGGCAAACCACCAAAACTTGGGAGGTTGCCACGTCAAACAGGTCATGAGGTCAACGCTCCTGACCTCCAAGATATTCTTGGAGATCCACTCTGCCATGTGCTGGCTTGGCAGAATCTGTCCAGCACAAATTCCATAAAAGTGCTGCTGGACCCGGACCGACCACCACCGGACGAAGTACTAATATTCTAGTCCAGTGTTCTTCATCATTCAGGCCTGCTGGTGATGGGCTGTCTTCTGCCTGAATTTACAAGAGTTCACTGCACGACACTGGACTTCATCTGCACTGGTTATGTGTGTGATCTGCACCTGTACTTCAAAGTTATGTAGACCAGTTAATGTTACATTAGTTACATTCATCAGTCAGATTCATTAAAAACGTTTAGTTCGTAACTAAAAATTACATGTTATGGTTCCTTCCAGGGACTGTATGATATGTCGTCCTGCATTCATACATGTATGTGCATATCTGGCCATTTGAGAAAGAGAGCCATGCAAGTCATCCCTGTCATAGTTTGCACCACATGGAGGTTAAAGTTCTTGAATCACATGGAGGTCCTACTATGACAGGTCATTCTGACAACACTGCCGTGATGATGCCAGAAATGCCTTCTGTGGAAGTTTGCCTGCTTTTAAGTATTCCCCAGGAGACCCCAGGATGCTGTACCTGCCATGAATGTGATGTGTCTGCAATCCAAGTACTCTTCAGTGTAATCTAATTGAGGACCCAGGATTGAGGACATCTCTGTGCCAGGTCCCGAGCTTCGGAACTTCTGCCGGTTGGACCACTGGAATGTAGCAGACCCAACTGATGGACCATTGGAGTCATGGTCCTGCGCCTGATGGACTGCCAGCATTTAAGCCCACCAGGAGTGCTGTACAGCCCCACCAGAGGGATCCATGTCACCGGTCACCAGGAGGTGCCAGTGTCACACTTGACTACATAAAAGCTCAGTGCCAACTGAGGGACATTCTCTTGAGTCTCAGATTGTGTATGTGTCAGACCTGTGTCTTTGCTTCTCTCTCATTTACTACACCTGTATCCAAATACTGAGACTTAAATTCTATTTATTAGATCATTTAACAATTCTAACAGAATTCCAGAGCTGTCAAGATGAGCATTAAATTTTATCCTTTCAGGAATGACAGGATGGTCAGACAGCCTGTCAGATTGTGACAACTTATTGTCAGACCACAGTTGTTATGTAACACAGATGGTTTCACCCCCAAAACTTGTAGGAGTGAAGTCAAAGGCCGCATTGTACCACCCAGAAAGTTATTTCACTTAGGAGAATATAAATGTGTAAAAAGTTGGGAATCAAACCGGTCAGTGAACTAATTTCTTTTGGCTCAAATGTATAAAACACCATTGTTGATGGGTGTTCAATAAAATGAAGACTTTACCATTGAAAGTCCATAAATAATTGACACACTTTGTGCTGTGGACCTGCCAGCCCATTAGGCCCAGACATCGATGACCAATGACATTGATCTGGCTCAGTTAATAAATCATAAGAGCTCTTTTGGATGCCTCACTCCTTTGCCCTTTGCAGCAATTAACATGCAAATGTCAGCAGTCAACAGAGTCCAGTCAAGAGTGATTGAATGTCACTTTATTGTTGATAATTGTTTGTTTGTGTTTTACGCCTCAGCAGCACCTTAGTGGGCTATATCGAGGCAGGCGATCGCCGTATGATGATGAGATGAGAAGACTGTGAGTCTGGTACATACCCTATCAATTCAGGGATGCCCAGGGTCTTTCAGTTGCCCCAGCATAGAACACTGGATACAACCCGCCTCCATTTAATGTCCCATGGGCTCGGACTAAATTGAGTTCCGGGGTGGGATTCGAACCCACGCCCTCAGAGCCAGTGGTTGTGCAAACAAGCACTCTTAACCATTAGGCCACGGAGGAACTACATATTGTTGATAATTAACAATTCTATAGTGTCTGGTGCATGTATAATATTACATTGATAGTGGAGGTCATTCATTGGGCCATCTATTTGCTTTTCAAATATATTTCAGTATGCTCCAGGCCGCAGCACCCCTGTTATCTCATTTTATCTCATTTGAGACTGTCTTTTCTGATGGACTCTTCAAATTAATTATTTGCACCACACGCATGCATCTGAGCACTATCAGCTGTTATCAGACTAAATTGCACTGAACTGAAATCACAATGTTACATGCATGGTGTATGTCGAAAATTATGTTGGTTTTACGACTTGATATATGCAATTGCTTTTCAATCAGTCTGTCATTTTAATTTTTCGGTTCCAACAACATAATCGTTGTGTTTTGTTGCCCTGTGTGATCTTTTCTTCCTTTGCTAAGCTGCCCAGGGAAGCTTTAGTTGCAATGGTTGTTTTTGCATACAATGCCAGACGTTTTTATCTTTATAATAAGGCAATTGTCCTGGAAGTCAAACGGCTTGTATAGAAGTAAGCCACTACAGATGTCTCCTTTCAGTTTTATATGTGAGAGATGGCAAATGCAGCATGAGCACGTGTGTACTTCTTTAAAATCACCCGCAGCACAAATTCATGAGGGCAGCCAACCTAGATTCAATTTGTGTTTTTATGGCTTCATATATGAGAGAGATGTCTTCTAAAAGGATGTTACCTGTATAGTGCGTATTGCAAACCTTCATTTATATGACAGAATTTTTTCTTTTTGACTGTTGAACGTTTGAAGTTATCAAAGTATACAAAATTTGAAGATGTCAACTTCCACAAAATCAATCATCTTACATGATGAAAGTGCATTTTGGTGTGAAGGTGCCTTCGGCTGTACTTTGTAATGCTTACATAGAGAACATAAGTGTGTCTTGCCATTTGGAATTCTACTTATTTCCTTTCATTTTTGGTTGTGATGCTGTTATGTCCAATTCTTTACAAAACAGTGGTCCCTGCATTATAACACCTCACCTTCTGCTGTGATGAATTGCCTTCTCATGGCGGGGGAGCAAATCCTTTTCTCAGTTTTCTGACCCACCTTCCTTAGCTCATCCCTTCTTCCTTTGACATTGTGTCAGCTCATGATGTTTGCTCCTTTCAAATTCAAATGGAGAAATGTTGTAAGTGTTTTGATTTATTTATCAGCAGAGATCATTTTGGAATGTGATGACAATAGCTGCATTATCCTAAACGCTTTTAAAAGGTCTAACTGATTATTCAGCTCTTCTTGAGATGTGTCAGTGAAGATTGCAGGTTTTCCCTATGCGTGGAGAGACTCATTTCTGAGAATAGTTGATTCCTCAACATATTAAGCATTTTTCCATGTGAACACCGATACTATACAACCCTATGCATTTTCCAAGCAGATGCACCCATTTGCATGCCTATTCTCAAAAGGCTCGCTCTGGTGGTTCTCATTATGCGTGCTCAGATGGTTCTCAAAATGCTTGCCCTGGTGGTTCTCATGGGTGCTACAATACTTGGTCTGAGGATGGTTCCCATCAAGATTACCCCAAAGGTGTTAATCAGTTTCTCAGTACAACTGCTGATTTGAATCTGATTTCCTTGCAAGCAGTCAACGCTGATTTATTTAATCAAGAGAATTGTATTGATAAGGTCAATTCTGCTGAGGTTGATTTTTCACTGAGGTTGATTTTTCACATTATCAATACTGCAAGAATAATGAAAAGAAACGTCCTGCAATAAGAGAATGGCGGACTGTGAATGCTAATATTGCAAACTTTTGTCAAACTATTGGTGACATGGATGTACCTGCTCACTTCAAAAGAAATTATTGGCAAGAAGTACATTTAGAAAACTTTGACATCCACGAATGGCAGTGTAAGAGACCAAATCTTATTAAACTTTCAAACCAATTCGATGTCTTGTCAGAATCTGATCAATGTCCTGGTTCCAATGGCAAACATTTTCTCAGTACCACAAACAGAACTCTAAGAGCCTGTCTGTGGAATGCCCAAAGTCTAAGACAAAAAACTCAATCTGTTAATGATTTCAACAATGAGTTTAACCTAGATATCTTCCTATTCACTGAAACATGGCTAAAACTGATGATAAAGTTACAGTTGGGGAACTTGAAAGAAATGGTCAATACCACTACCTTGGCTCACCACGAGAAGGGAGACAAGGGGGTGGAGTTGGCTGCATTGTCAAATCAGACTTACAAGCAATTAAAATGGAAAGTGTTAGTACGAGGACTTTTGAACATATGGAAATCCAAGTGAAATTGAGGGGGGAAATTTTGACAATCCTTCTAACCAAAACAAGTACAACATGACCGAATTCTATGACGAATTCACTGACTTTGTTGCGAATTATGCCACTGGTCACAACGAACTTGTCATAACGGGTGACTTCAATTTCCACGTAAACAAACAAGATGATACCAGAACAATCCAATTTAACATCTTAGAAATGTTTGACCTTGAACAACATGTTAGATCTCCTACTCATAGAAGTGGAAACACACTGGACCTAGTTATAACGCGCAAAAATTCTAGTCTTAGAGATTGTTCTGTCGGGGACCTGCTGTCAGATCATCATTGCGTCCTTTTCAATTTAGAATTAGACAAAGGCAAAAATCCAAAAAAGAAAGTCGCTTTCCGAAAAATGCGTGATATCAATATACAAATATTTAAGAATGATATCCGACTGCATCTTGCAAATAGTGACTCACAACCACTAATTTCTGATAATTTAAGCAGCCTTGTGCTCCTTTACAATTCATCCAAAAATGTGCTTGACAAACATGCACCATTAAAGGTCAAACAAGTGACCCTTCGCAAACCCACTCCCTTCACCAACGCTGACATAAAGAATCTCAAGACCAGTAAAAGAAGGGCAGAACGAAAATGGAGACGTACAAGACTCCAGGCTGACTGGGAAATTTTCAAGAATAAAAGAAACGAGCTAAATGAAAAGCTCAATCAATTGAAAACAGATGATTTAAAGATGAAGATTGAAAAAGCAAAAGGAAACTCAAAAGCCATGTTTAAGATTCTGAACTCAAGCCTGAACAGAAAACAAGAGCTACCTCTGCCACATCACGAACATGCAGAAGTTCTTGTGAATGATTTCAACAAATTCTTTGATGAAAAAATCAAGGGAATAAGATCACGATTGGATTCAAACAACACTAATACTGGAACTGATGCTGAGACCTACCCAGGTGAAAAACTTGAAGAATTCAGAACCCTGTCTGAGATGGAGATAAAGAAAATTATTACTGATATGCCTGTGAAACACTGTAACCTCGATCCAATACCAACTTGGTTACTGAAGGAATGCATTGACGAGTTTCTCCCTATCATAACAAAAATTGTGAATAGCTCACTTAGACAAGGGAAAATGCCGGAGACTGAAACATGCTCTTGTCAAACCACTCTTAAAGAAAAATGGTCTGGATCCCAACATGAAAAACTACAGACCAGTTTCGAATCTTTCATTCCTGAGCAAAGTTATCGAGATTGCCATCATCAAACAATTCACCAATCACCTAGCTCTTAGGAACCTTGATGATGAAAAACAATCGGCTTACAAACGAAATTTCAGTACAGAAACTCTATTGACCAAAATTCACAATGATGTCTTGATGAACATGAGCCAAGGCGAAGTCAAGATGCTGGTACTACTAGACTTATCGGCAGCATTCGACACAATTGAATAGGCTGAGGGAGAATTATGGTATAGATGGTTCGGCCCTGAACTGGTTCAAATCATACATCAGCAATAGATCACAATCTGTACTTATCAATGACTCATCAGAATCAAATAAACTGCCGCTTAAGTAAGGAGTCCCTCAAGGTTCAAAACTCGGACCGATCTTATTCAATTCCTACATTGCCCCTCTTAGTCGAGTCGCTGAACAAAATGAAGTTAACGATCAAAAGTATGCTGATGACGAACAATTAATACTCTCCTTTAAACCAACATTTCTCGATGAGGAGAATGCTACAAAGAAAATGGAAAAATGCATCACAGAAATACATTTAACATTTAACATTTATTTAAGTTTATAGTCCCCCAATTGAACCAACTCAGCGAGACTTAACAATACAATTGAAAGTATATCAACTGAATAATTGAACAGTAGATTTAAATGTACTTAAAAGAGTCTGTGTCTCAGATTTTTATAAAATCGAGAATACGCAATTTTCTGCACAAGAACAAACTTTGTAATAATGGGGAAAAGACAGAGTTGCTTCTCATTGGCTCACCACATCAATTGAAAAAACTTCATATGTCGTCAATCAGTGTGGACTATGTTGAAGTAAAAGCATCAGATCATGCCAGAAATTTGGGCTTGTTCTTTGATAAACACATGTCAATGCACAAGCAAGCCAACAAAATGTGTCAAAGTGCTTATTTAAACCTGCGAAACATCTCAAAACTACGTAAATCACTGAGCAAAGAGTCCATCAAAACAGCTGTCAATGCTTTAGTCACTCCTCATTTAGACTATGGTAATGGGTTGCTCTATGGTTCGTCCAAACAGGTGATAAACAAACTCCAGGTGGCCCAAAACTCGGCGGTACGTCTGATTGAAGGACTAAAAAGACAAGACAAGGTCAGTCGTTATAGGAAAGAGTTACACTGGCTTCCTATTCCTGCAAGGATCCAATTCAAACTTATGACATCGACATGGAAGGTTGTGAATAATCAGGCACCTGGGTATCTCAAGAGTCTCATTCGACTTAAACCTGAAAGTGACTTGAACCTGCAATGGCAGGCTTCTGTTAGAGGTACCCACCTCCCAAAATCAGAATAAGTTTGAGGACAGGACTTTCTCCTATGCTTCACCAATACTCTGGAATGGTCTACCGGAAAATGTACGAAAAGCAGAAACACTGGAAAATTTCAAGAAGCGTTTAAAAACCTATCTTTTTGCAAAATGCTACAGTAATATCAATTAATTTTTAAACAAGCGCCAATGAGCAGTTTACTGGAATTGGCGCTATACAAATGCCTATTATTATTATTATTATTATTATTATTATTCACTTCCACATTCTATGTATTTGAACTGCCAATCTCCCTCTAGTTTTTGGGTTCTAGCGTGTATTTTCGTCAGTTAGTCCCCGTCCTGAAAAAATGCATGTAATGTTAAACCATCTAACCACCACACTTCTCAATGGGTGTCTTACTACCACTGAGACCCCTACAAAAGAACTGCCAATGTCACACCATCTGGAATTGCATCTGACATCAAGGCAGCTGGAAATTCTCATAATGATTGAAAAAAACTAATGTGTTCCCAAACCCAACTCAGAATTCATAAAAAGAGGAACATTCAATTTACAATAGAATACAACACCACCTGAGCTCGCAGCTGGAATGTTGACACCTGCAATGTTGCACAAAAGGCAGTCCAGAAATGAGGTTGTAGGCTGCTGGTCATGAGATTGCAAATGACCTTGCTCCTCTGACAACATTGCCCAATGCATCAATGCTGTCTCAGCTGTTTCAATTTGAGTTCCTCATAATTACATTTACTTTCCGTCGAGCACTATCAAATTTCTTGATACACTGCAAGGGTGAAAATTTTATGTTAGTAATACAGTGTCAATGCACTTAAATGACCGCAAGTATGATTAAAATGCTGATATATGAAATCTGATTCATTTGCTATGTGAGGCTGTGCAAGATTGCACAAGAGAACAGTGAGACTCTCTTTAGCAAAAGGAACCAATGATGGATTGGCTGGAGCTGGACAGAATGGTGCCTTTTCTTGTTAATTAATAATTTCCAGATCTGATCAAAGACGGTGTGAGGCAAAAACTATGTTCCATGGCGATGACAGCAAAGCTTCAGTTCCTTTCTCATTATGAGTCTATAGTGCAACAATTGTGTGGGCATCTCTAAAAACATTGGCCACAATGAAAATGTTATCTAACGATGTCACAGAAGGATATAATGCGTCTGCATTGGAAAAGGAAGTCTATGCTCATAATCCCATTTCAATTACATTCTGCTAAAATGCCATAAACAATATGCTGCCAAATGAAATTTATATGACTATACTGTTCATTGTGTTGCTTTAATTTCTTCCTTTAGTATATTGTCTGAGCACTGGATATGTTTGAGTCAGGTTGCTGCTTCAGACATGTATGTCGACTCCGAGTGTATGAAAGGCAAAGCGCATGGATTAATTTGTTGAAAAAACAGCTAAAAATAAAAGAACATGCAATACAATGTGTCACAGACATTGAAACACATTAGAACCTCTAATTAAATCTCTTGTGAAGGATATCCCATTGACAATGCATTAAGGTGAGCAACAAAAAACTTTTTTATCTGGAATAATGACAGTTTTACCTCGCTTCACCCTAATACTGAGTGGACATCAATGTCAGCTAAAGCAGATTATCCTTGTTGACACCTGATAATGATGTTGCCCTCAGCCAATCAAAATCGAGATTACTTGCTTGGCCGAAATATTACGAATGCTTTACTAAGGATGCAATCTGAAAGCCTCGTTGATTGCCCTTCATAGCTTTTATTTTTATTTTGTGCCATCAAGCTCATCACCACATCATCAAAATAAGACGCTGCAACGGACAAGAAAGTTGTTTAAATCCATCTTCTGCAGAACACATCATTAACTAGATACGGTTAATGTGCAGAGCAAATCTTGCCAGTACAATGGAACCATAGATATCCTTTGAGAAAAACAAAATCTGCCCTTTTATGTTTTCATATCATACAAAGGATCATCTGTATTATGCACAAGAAATGCTGTACATCACTATAAGTACTGTGAAATACATGTACCCTATTTGCACAATTTCAACTGATGCAGTGGGAAGAAGTGGGTTAACCTCCTGTTCACTACCTTTTATGGAAAACATCAGCATCTTATCGCTGCAGCCTGTAGCTATGGCGTAGCATAGTTCTTGAGTGAAAACCGTCCTCTTGTGAGACTGAACAACAATGCCATGGCCAAGGTAGGGGACGGAACCAGATCAATCGGGTCATTTGATTCTTTGATTAAAAAAAAACCGTCTCATCTGGCGACTAAAAAGGTTCTACAAATAAGTAAATTAATCTGAAGGACATTTGTGGGTTTTATTGCATGTTGAACCTCATCAAGAGGCCAAACAATGATCAACCTGATGGACATTAAGTTCATTCTCATTGTTCATCAAAAGTATTGTGTTGATAGAAATTTTTCGATATGCATTTATTTCTATTTCTTTCAATTTTGCTCATGTTTTTACCAATCCTCTTATCCATTCTCCCACGGCAATACATCCCTTAACAATTTTACATAATGCCATCAAAATATTTACATGAAGTCATTGTGTTCGCATTTGTATAATTGAATTTTTTAAAGACTGCTGTTCATAAAATTTTTCTAAGCCACATCTCCATATCTATTTTGATTGACGTATAGTTACATGTAAGTCTGTAGTACTTTGTTTGAAGAACCAGTCTGTTGTTAGTTATTCTTCACCATAGCTTTTGCATTGTCCAATAAATCAATGCATGTATCTCCCTCTTTTTGTTTCCAATGGTAGTTCAAGGTTATTGTTATTGTGTGATGGTATGGACAACTGACCTCATGTCATGCCACCGGCCATTGCTGCCTTTCAGATTCAAATGATGCTTCCCTGCTGGAATACAGAAGTTCATCCATTGCAATTTGGCCACGACATAACACATTCAGGACCATTTCTTACAACACCTTCTTGGACATAGGTCATGTTGGCAACCGTTGTCAGATACCTGATGTTTGGTCTCAATGACAATGCTTTGCTAACACATGCACTCTAAAAAATGTCAGGACAAAATTGTTTTTTAGATTCAAAATGGTTTTTTGAAAAACCAAATTTCAATGCAAAACCAACATGGATTTGACACTCAACTCACAAAACATTAATACTAATTGTTTTGGGTTTCTTCAAAATTGTAGGTCATAGTACAACATTTGTGCACACTTTCCGAAGGACGTCAATGAAAAACAGCATTGCTTATTTGGTTATCCTTGTAAAATGTATCTCGATAATAAAAATGGTCATCATAATACGAATTTGCTTGATTTATTCAACACGCTTCCACGTAACCATGTGTTTATTTCTGTAAAAAGAAATTCTTTAAAAAAAGAATTGTAGGGACCTGAGGTTTCTTCAAACACATGTTTTATTTTCCAAATATTCAAATAATGTTTTATGTATGTGTAGTTACATCTATACCTCCAATGTACCACTGTGAATGTGTGATTTAACAAACATAATACATGTTACCTCATGATTAGGCATGCCTAATTACAGGTGTTATTAACATAGACAGCAAACCAAGCAATGAGAAGCCCTTTTATATTCTTTGTCATGAACATGAAATTTTTATTTCCATTACAACAAACTAATTGTGGCTTGCATAATATTTGGATTATTACACTTTTAGACTGGCCAGTTTGTAAGAAGTTGAATATCTAATGTTCTCATACAGTGATTTCTTTTATCACTTGTCTTATATCTCTCAAATCTTTATACACTTAGGCTATATAATTTTTTGAAGGAAATCTCTATGGGATAATATTATGCTCCAGGTGAGCTTTGGATATGGTCCCCAATCACTTTAACCATGACAGTCATGGTTGAGTGGCTCCCATGCAGTGATGGAGCTACTGAGCATAAAGAGGGGCAAATATAACTTGATTTGTAAATTGTAGTCACAGTTACCTTCGCTGTAGCATGAGTACCCTCCTAATACTGGAGGTAAATTTGGAGGGTATGCTGCTATAGGGAAAGTATATCTGCAAGGCCAACTTCCATCCAGAAACTCAAGAAGCTCCACCACTGCAGTACACATAAATTGATGACAAATGGCACTTGGCTGATTCTTTTTGCCCCTTTAGTTAGGGACCTCCACAGTAAAATAATTCCTCCTTTGGAGCTTATAACACAGATCTGAGATGGTCCCTACAAAAAGTCAAAACAGCACATTACAATTCTTCCATTAAACAACACAGAATATTCGCAGCTGCATAGGAGGTGCAAAGACCTGTTATTACTGGACTGAGACACATGCACCAACATAGTCATGGCTTCATGTTTTTACAGTGCTTTTCATTCAACCTGCATATACGCTACATTTCCCCCTAGCGTACTTTCTGTTTTGGCCACTTGCGCTTGCCAGGTAGATCTGGTCCAACATTAGAAGACAGATAATGCGCAAAAATTAAGTGAAAGAAGCATTATGCAGTATATTTGCATAATAATCCCAATAATTTTCGGAAATAAGTGTTTGATGCCTTCATTTGCAAAGAGTTTATTGCCAGAATTTTACAAAAGTAACCCCTTGGAAAACTATCATAACTGAATTTTGTTGTAATCAAAACCTATTTTAATTGTTTTCCCCAATTGAGAATTTTTCCCCAATTGCTAATTGGTAATTCTCCACAACCTGCGTTTTCCTAGAAATCAGTGCATGTTTCCACCTATAGTAGTCTCCAATGGTAGTCCAAGGTTGTTGTCATTGTGTGATGGTTTGGACAGCTGACCTTATGTCATGCCCCCCAGCCTTCACTGCCTTTCAGATTCAAATGATGCTTCCCTTCTGGAATAGGAAAGTTCATCCATTGTAATTTTTCCATGACATACCACATTCAGGACCATTTCTTGTGACGTCTTCTTGAACATTTGTCATGTTACCAACCCTTGTTAGCATACCTCCTGTTCGGTCTCAATGACATTGCTTTGTTAACACATGTCCATCATGTAACATAGGGTAGGTCCATTACTCTTTTGCCTCCATTGTCATTGTGTTAGCAGTTTCTTCAGATGAAATCATTCTGAATAAAATGTGTGTCATGTTGAAGAACCTTGCCTCCTGAGAAAGTCAAATGAAGGAATTCTCATCAGAATCTGACAGTGCTCTATTTCCAAGGAATCACTACAGGATGACCCAAGATGTCAACCTGATTAGTCAGCGGCAGTTGCTTTGCTACTCACATCGTTTCTCATCATTATCATCCAATTATTAGTAATTTATTACTCCCACATATGGCATTCGGTCTAATGAGAAGTTGACTGACCGGGACTGGCACTAGCCTGATCATGTCCATTAGTCAATACATTGGTGTTAAAATTTAAATGAACCTTTTATTAGTAGCAAAATAGTACAAATTCTTACTGCAAAGGACAGTTAATACATCAGACGAGGTTACTAATAATTACATTTTTGATTAAACTGAGCACAGCAACAAATGAATGAGAAATCAAAAAACAAAAATCTCACAAGAAATTTCAGAGGATGTCCCGAACATGTTACTCCTGTGATATTTAAATGCTTGTGCAAACGAGAAAGAACAGCATAAAAAACCATCTGTTTAAAGGGGAAGACAGAAATGGTATGGACATCAGAGACTGGACAGAAATAACACATCAAAGGTTGATCTGTAAAGGTCAAAACAAGAAAGAATGTTTCCGGTTAATTATGAAACTACAGGTAGGCCTACATTCACACGGTTAACAGATGAGAAAGGCATGATCACATTCCATTGAGTATATCACAGTTTACATCGCATTAATTCAAATTTCCAAGAACTTAACAGATAACAAATTTTTTTCTCTCTGTATTTCCTTTGCAACAAAATGTTAAAATCCATAGGAACTCTGTAAAATGATGAATATTTCATTCATGTCTAAAACCTTAATTCCATTGACAATACATGGTATGACAGCTAGATTTTCTTGGTATATAACCAGTCTTTATGAATATTTCATGTTGCATTTTTAACAAAGCGACAAATCTTCTGCATTCGCCTTTTAGGCCTACTCATTCAGTTGAATCTTATGCAAAGAGGATTCCAGCAAGTCATGTTGGTCGTTTTTGATTGAACACTGTTTAAAAAAAAATACAATTGAGAAACCTTGCGATTGAGTATTAACTTTCCTCACAGCATGTGAACACAGTCATGGTCACACAACCCTTTGAATGAGAATCCAGTTTTAATCACATTTAAATGAGTGTCAAGTTCAGAGTCTATTGACCTGAGGCTCAAGACAGGGGATTATAGCCAGCAATCAGTGCAAAACAATACAACAAGATTAAAATCTTGTCACCTGTTTCTTGAAAGAGCCTCATGAACACTGTCAAAGAAGATATCAGAGCAGAACCATGGACTTTTTGCCAAAGATATCTTAATTGAGACATTTTCAAGTCTTTTTATCAACATGGAATTATCTATTTACTAAACCTTCGTTGTACCTGGATGGAATTATCTATTTACTAAACCTTGGATGTACCTGGAGAGGGCAAAATAAACGTATTGCCCTGTAGACGACAATATGCAAGGTAAGAGATCAAAATTCTCCTAAAACCATGTCAACACAGAAAACTTTTGCCAACTTACCTGGCAACTTTGAAGTCATTTAATTCAGTATCAAAGTAGTCTGAAGGTGTACTTTTGCATAGATATAGCCAACAATGATTACATAGACAGTTCTGCATGGTGTTATGTTGCTGACAAAGATTAGATTCATAGTAATATGGCTTTTTTTCAAACATGTGCTTTTCACAAGAAATTGTTATGATCAAACAGGAAGTGAAACAACAGTGCCACCTTACCTACCCATGACAGTCTGCAACTAATGCCAACTATACAGGAGGCTGTGCGGTTCATAACAGACTCATCATCACTGTCACATATGTTCTCTAGTTGGTGGTTATTTTCCTTATTGTACATTGTTTAGAGCCACAACAAAAACAAAAATTACGATTTCTCTAGAAAAGAGCACTGTCAAAAAGCAATAATAATCATTGATCCAACACTTCATAACAGTCCCCTCCTGAAGACATCAACTTAAGCAGATTCTTTACAGTCACACTGGGTGATGATGTTGCTCTCAGCAAGAGATTGCTGAGAGATTGCTTGCTTGGCCAAAAAATTACGAATACTTACCTCCTTAGGCAAACTGAAAGCCTCGTTGATTGCCCTTGATACGTTTATTTTTATTTTGTGCTATTAGGCTTATCACCACATCATCAAAATAAGGCGCTGCACTGGACAAGAAGGTCATTTTCGTCCATCTCCTGCAGAACACTTCGGTAACCAGATATGGTTAACGTGCCAAGCATAATGTGCAGGTACAATGGAACTAGATCCATTGAGAAAAACTTGGTTTGTCCTTTTATGTTTTCATTCTTTGTTGTACATTGCATGCACTGCGCATATCATACAATGGATGATCTCATTAAATACAATAAAATGTTGCACATCACGCACGTGAAGGTTTATACCAGAAGCATGGCAAGGTTTCATTTGCCATTGAACTGTCTCTGACATTGAAAATAATTTTACAACAAATTAGAATTCCTGTTAGAATGAATGACACCAGGTTAATTAAGGCTAAGCAATTGGTGTTCAAGGTCTTAAAATGTCTTGAATGTCACAAAGCCACTTGCCAAATTGATCTCGCTTGCCAGATTAAACCTTTCGTGATGGTGTCCTGGAATTTCCATGTCTTGTTAAGTCACTCATCTGCCCCTTGAAATTTGTGATGTACTTCCCACTTCAGTACACTTACCTAAACTGATACCAGGTCTTTGTGCAGAGGTTCATAATGAACATTAGGTCCAGTAAATACCATAATCATCCTCCTATCCATGACACAAGACGTGCACGGTATGCTTGAGGCAGTGAAACCGCCCCCTCAAAAGGTGTTTTATCACACCTTCCAAACAAAAATGCAATTAATTACTGTTGCTACATTACTGTGACATTTGGGTGGTGAGCATCTTACGGATCTCTCACAACAATTTTGGCTCAACGAGCCAAAATTCTCAATTTAGTGGCAGTTTTCAATTTTGTCAAAATAAGTTGAACACCTCCTGTATGCCGCGGCAGCCCTGTCATCTCATTTGAGACTGTCTTTTCTGATGGACTCTTCAAATTAATTATTTGCACCACACGCATGCATCTGAGCACTATCAGCTGTTATCAGACTAAATTGCACTGAACTGAAATCACAATGTTACATGCATGGTGTATGTTGAAAATTATGTTGGTTTTACGACTCGACATATGCAATTGCTTTTGAATTATTTCAATTTGTCGGTTCCAACAACATAATCGTTGTGTTATGTTGCTCTGTGTGATCCTTTCTTCCTTCGCTAAGCTGCCCAGGGAAGCTTTAGTTTCAATGGCTGTTTTTGCATACAATGCCAGTGTTTCAATTATAATAAGGCAATTGACCTGGAAGTCAAACGGCCAATTCAACAAAAATTGGCTCGTAGAAGTAAGCCACTACAGATGTGTCCTTTCAGTTTTATGTAAGAGATGGCAAATTCAGCATGAGCACGTGTGTACTTCTTTAAAATCGCCCGCAGCACAAATTCATGAGGGCAGCCAACCTAGATTCAATTTGTGTTTTTATGGCTTCATATGAGAGAGATGTCTTCTAAAAGGATGTTACCTGTATATTGCATATTGCAAACCTTCATTTATATGACAGAATTTTTCTTTTTGACGTTTGAACGTTTGAAGTTGTCAAAGTATACGAAATTTGACATTGTCAACTTCCACAAAATCAATCATCTTATATGATGAAAGTGAATTTTGGTGTGAAGGTGCCTTCGGCTGTACTTTGTAATGCTTACATAGAGAACATAAGTGTGTCTTGCCATTTTGAATTCTACTTATTTCCTTTCATTTTTGGTTGTGATGCTGTTATGTCAAATTCTTTACAAAACAGTGGTCCCTGCATTATAACACCTCACCATCTGCCGTGAAGAATTGGCTTCTCACAGCGGTGGAGCGAATCCTTTTCTCAGTTTTCTGAATCACATGGCCTTCCGTTGCTTGTCCCTTCTTCCTTTGACCTTGAGTCAGCTCATAATGATTTGGCCCTGTCAAATTCAAACGGAGAAATGTTCTGCTGGGTGTTTTGATTTCTTGAGCTGCAGAGATCATTTTGGAATATGGTGGTAATAGCTGCATTGTCCAAAATGCTTTGAAAAGGTCCAACTGATTATTCATCTCTTCTTGAGATGTGTCAGTGAAGATTTCAGGTTTTCCCAATGCGTGGAGACACAGAGGTTGCTCGAGGGACGAAAAAGGTGTTTTTTTTACATCCATTGTAAGCAACACATAAAATTTCTGAGTACAGTTAATTCCTCAACATGTTAAACATATTTCCTTCTAAAGGATGTTTTCTTGCCACACACGAACACAGATGCCATGTCCCCAATACATTTCCAAGCGAATGCTCCCCATGTGAAGGCCCAGACACTTTTATGCACTTCCCATCTCACTTTTCCTTTTGGGTTTATCATGTATTTTGTGTGAGTTAAATCCCATCCTGAAAGAAAATTGCATTGCAAAACCATCAAAATGGGGTCTAACTACTATGAAGAATCTTACAAAAGAACTGCCGATCTGACACAATCTGGAATTACATCTGGCCTCCAGGCAGCTGGAATTGCTCTTTAAATCTGTCAAAACTGTTTTCCCATCTCTGTCGGCAATTTATTAAACCAAGAACATCCATTTTACGACAACAACCAATGATGGATTGACTGAACAGAACAGTGCATAACCTCGTTAATTAATAATTTCCAAATCTGATCAAAGATGGTAAGGCAAACAATATGTTGCCATGGCAATGACAGCAAAGCTTCAGTTCCTTTCTCATTATGAGTCTACAGTGTAACAGTTGTGTGGGCATCTCTAAAAAAATTGGCCGAAATCAAAATGTCATCTAAAGATGACACTGAAGGAAATAATGGATCTGCATTGGAAAAGGAAGTCCATGCTCATAATCCTATTTCAATTACATTCTGCTAAAATGCGATAAACGGAATGCTGCCAAATGAAATTAAAATATGATTATACTGTTCCTTGCCTTGCTTTAATTTCTTCCTTAAGTATATATTGTCTAAGCACTGGATATGTTTAAGTCACGTTACTTCAGACATGTATATCGACGCGTCGTGTGTATGAAATGCAAAGTGCACAGATTAATTTGTTGAAGAATCTGCTAAAAATAAAAGAACATGCAATGCAATGTATTACAGACACTGAAACACATGAGAACCTCTAATTAAATCTCTTGTGAAGGATATCCCATTGACAATGCATCAAGGTGTGCAACAAAAACCTTTTCATCTGGAGTAGGCCTAATGACAGTTTTACCCAACGCTTCTCTCTTATACTGAATGGACATCAGTGTCAGTTAAAGCAGATTCTTCTTTTTGACACCTGATAATGATGTTGCCCTTCCAAAATGGCGATGACTTGCTTGGCCGAAAGATTATGAATACTTAACTAAGAATGCAATCTGAAAGCCTCATTGATTGCCCTTCATACCTTTTATTTTTATTTTGTCAAAATAAGACGCTGAACTGGACAAGAAAGTTGTTTACATCCATCCCCCGCAGAACACTTCATTGACCAGATATGGTTAATGTCCCAAGCATATCGTGCAGGAACAACGGAACCCTATCCTTTGAGAAAAACAAAATCTGTCCTTTTATGTTTTCATATCATACAAAGGATTACCTACTTGTATTATGCACTACAAATGTTGCACGTCACTATACTTACAAATACCCTACTGGTATAATTTCAACAGATGCAGTGTACTGACAGTTATGTTTGGAGAATAATCATGTGGAAGGAAGTGGTTTAACCTCCTGTTCCTACCTCTTATTGAAAACAACAGCATCTAATTAGTGCTTAGCCTGTAGCTATGGTGTAGCATTGCGCTTGAGTGAAAACAATTCTCTTCTAAGACTGAACAACAACGCCATGGTCAAGGTAGAGGACAGAACCAGAGCAATCAGGTCATTTGGTTCTTTGATTAATATAAACCGTCTCATCTGGTGACCAAAGAGGTTCTACAAATAAGTAAATTAATCTGAAGGACATTCATGGGTCTTATTGCATGTTCCACCTCATCAAGCAGCCAAACATAGATCAACTTGGACATAAAGTTCATTCTCATTGAGCATCAAAAGTAGGCTATTGCGTTGAATAAAGAAAGAAATTTTTCGATATGCATTTATTTCTTTTTCTCTTAATTTTCCTCGTGCTTTACCAATCCTCTTATCCATTCTCCCACTACAATACATCCCTTAGCAATTTTACATAATGCCATCAAAAAATTTACATGAAGTCATTGTGCTCGCATTTGTATAATTGAATTTTTTAAAGACTACTGTTCATCAAATGCATGTATCTCCCTTTTGTAGTTTCCAATGGCAGTTCAAGGTTATTGTCATTGTGTGATGGAATGGACAACTGACCTCATGTCATGCCACCGACCTTTGCTGCTTTTCTGATTCAAATGATGCTTCCCTGCTGGAATAGGAAAGTTCATCCATTGTAATTTTTCCATGACATACCACATTCAGGACCATTTCTTGTGACGTCTTCTTGAACATTTGTCATGTTACCAACCCTTGTTAGCATACCTCCTGTTCGGTCTCGATGACATTGCTTTGTTAACACATGTCCATCATGTAACATAGGATAGGTCCATTACTCCTTTGCCTCCATTGTCATTGTGTTTGCAGTTTCTTCAGACAAAATCATTCTGAATAAAATGTGTGTCGTGTTGAAGACCCTTGCCTCCTGAGAACTCCTTTGAAAGTCAAATGAAGGAACGCTCATCAGATTCTGAAAATGCCCTTTCGCCCCAGGTGTCATGGCGAACCAAGGTGTTGTCCAAATTAGTCATTGGCAGTTGCTTAGCTACTCAAACAGGTTTTAAAAAAGACCAGGCATTTGCAAACAGCTATCGACTCCTGGGCTCAAGACATTGCCATCCCATTATTACTTCTGGTAATGACAGCTGGTCTTATATGAAGCTGACTAACTAGGCCTGGCACTGGCAGGATCATTTTCAAAAGTCAATACATCAGTGTTACAATGTAAATGATCCCTCAGTTGTAAAATAGTTAATGATTCTGGCTGCAAAGGTCAATGAATGCATCATACAAGGTTACTCATAATAACATTTTTGATGAAGCTGAGCACTGCAACAGATGAATTAGAAATCAAAAACAAAAATCTCATGCACAAGATATTTCAGACGATGTCACGAACAGGCATGAAAAAGTTCTAAGAAGCCTCGGGGAAGACAGAAAGGTATTGGACATCACAAACTGGACAAAAATAACACATCAAACTTGGATCGGTAAAGGTCAAAACAAGAAAGAATGTTCCTTGTTATAATTATGGAACTACAGGTACATTCACATTCACATGAACTAATTAATGATAAAGGGATACCCTGTCAGCATGCCTCGGCGGTCCAACATCGGCCCAGCGTCAGTCCGATGTCAGTAGCATCGGACCAGCTTTGGGCCAACGTTGGACCGCTGAGGCACGCTGATAGGGTAATTCCATTTCAGAGAGTATTATATGCACAGTATGTTTGTTTATATCACATTATTTCAAATTTTCCAGAACTTTTAACAGATAAGTTTTTTCTCTCTTGTATTTCCTTTAATTACAACAAAATGCCAACATCCATAGGAACTCTGATGGTAAAATCATAAATATTTTATCATGTAAAAAAAATCTTAATTCCATCGACAATACATGGCATAAGTACAAGATGTTCTTCGAACATTCATGAATATTTCATGTCACATTTTTAACAAAGAAATAGAGTTTCTGTGAAAGCCTGGAATTCACTACCTGCTGTCACAAGATCTTGTCCTTGTCTATACATTGCATTATACCATACCTATGAGCCATCAGCCAATCAGAAGCCTGTATTTGGCTGGTATATATCATATATTCTTTGTTGTCCACTTATACGCCCATGGGAGTATATAGGATATATAAGCCTCATTGTTTAACAAAGCTCATAACGCAAACAGCAAAACTGTACCAAACAGTGAATTACCAACAAGAGAGTTCAACAAAAATTAAACAAAAATATTAAATCGGAACACCTACGAAAAATCCGTTAATCCTTCAATTTGACCCCAATTTAGATTTTAATACCAATAACACGACTTAGGGGTCAGCCATATTAAATCTGAGGGAGGGGGAAGAAGATTTGAAGTTTTCTTTTTTAAATAAATAATTCCTTGTTTGTCTAGTTTTTGTGAGATAAATTAATTCCTGTTGAGTAGTCTTGAAATAAGTGGTGGAGGTATTTCGTTTCATTTAGAAACAAATATTTGAGGACATCATACAATCAAAATAAATGGGCCCAATTACTGCTGCGGTTTCCATGAAATAAATAATTTCTTGTCTATCAAAACTCCAACCCCCCTTTCTCATCTGATGGTTGCAACCTAACAATTCAAGTGCTTATATTCTTCTGATTTCTAACAATTTTCTGTCCACAATTTATCTTTTGCCTACAATTTTCCATTATTTTGTTTCCCGAATTCCCCCCCTCCCCCAATTTTTTACCAAAATTATTTTTTCCTAAGCATTTCTTTATACACTTTTTTAAAAGTTTCCAATCAACTCTCTAAATTTTTGTTTCACGCCAAAATTTTTTGCCATTCCCCTTTCCCCCCCGAGATGTTTCTTTTCACTTTTTTTCATCAAATTTTACATTTTTTCCACATTTTGCTTCTTTTTTTTAAAATTCCTTTTATTGAAAGAATTTTCAGTATATAAGACGTGATTCTTTTCAGATGCTTTCATGTCATTAAATTAATCCCGGGTGACAAATTGTTTGTAGCTGTTTTCTTTTTCTCTCAAATCCTTCTTGTTTTATTATATTTTTTAAATCTCTTAAGTTTTTGTTTTATTTTGTTGTGTTTGAGGTATAAGTCAGTTATATCCCTTGTTTTCGTGAATATGTGTAATATATCACATATTCCCTCAAACGCGGGATATAACTAGTACATATTTTGAAGTTTATTTGATCTAAGACAACGTGATGTCTTAATTGGTTTTAATCAGTTTTTTCTTTCTCTACATAGTTTTTTTTACTTACACATATTTACTTTGTACTTACATACTTTTTTATTTGTGTCATCAGGCTTATAAATCACCAGCATAAAAAATGACACAACAGTGTTTTCCTCTATCTCATGCAGAAGACCTCGATAACTAGATGAGGTTAATGTGCTGGACATATCATAGGTCGGGTGGAACTAGATACATTGGAAAAAAACAGAATCTGGCCTTTTATGTTTTTATTCTGTTTTGTACATCACATACTGCTCATATCATACAATGGCTCTTCTTAAGCACATTGGAATGTTGTATGTCATGCCATCGATGCACATGACGTTTACACTTGAAGTATATGTGAAGAATGGCAAGATTCAAATTGTCCTGAAGAAGTGTCTGGTCTTTTCTTTAAAAAATGGATTCCTAGACTGAATGAAACCGGATTAATTATGGCCAAGTAATTTGTACTAAATTCTAAGGTCTTAGAATACCTTGAATACTACCAAGCCACACGTCAAATTGAACTAGTTCTCTAGATTAAACTTTTTCTGGTACAAGGGAACGATCTAATGGACTCTACCAGGCAACACTTCATTAGACAGTTTCCTGGAGTTTCCAAGTCTTGTTAAATCACTCACAGATCTGCTAGATCTGCTTCACTGAAATATTCCTGATTGTACTTCCTATACTTCAGTACATTTTATTGCAGCCATTGAGTTGACGTGTATACTCCTGTGTGGTCACCGGGCAATGCTTAGAATAGCCTCTGATCTGGACATCAAAGACATAATCAAGCTATCCAATTTTAAGCAAGATGAATAATGTATGTTGAAAGGCTTTAATAAGAAGCTGGCTTTTTGTTTTTTTTAGGTGCAGATGTCATCGGGCAGCATCATGGTTCCATAGTGCAGCGGTTATCATGCCAGACTTGTACACATGAGGATGTTGGTTTCAAACCCTACTCTGACAATGTCCAGAGGTTATCGCCATAATGATTACTATGGCTGTCATTCAGAATGGTGAGCTCCGGTGAGCTGATTTATCTGGAATGGGTGCTACATAAATCATAGTATATATATAGAATTTTATTGACATAAAAAAGCATCAAACAGATACATATGTCATCAGAAAAGAAAAGAAAAATAAATAAATATATACGAATATGGAAAAGCATAAATCTAGCAAGTACAATATACTAGGTAGTACAAATACAATATACTATGATATACATGTACAAGTAAAAGCATAATTACACACAATATTTATTTTAAGTAATGGATATATATACATTAAATATAAATAAATATCATAATCAGCACTCATTCAGGCTTCATAAATATAGCACATCGTGTACATATATGTAATATAATATAAAAAGTCAGAAGTAGAGTTCAATGTTTATATAGATACAGAGCACCGAGTACTAATACTGAAAATGACATAAAAGGCAATGACAAACAAACATAGCAAAGATATTTACATATACATACAATGATATATACACCATAGCATAGACCACAGATCATGAGAGGGAAGTGTCAGTGCCATTTGTCATCCATCTTGGAGGGAGCTATATTTATTTAAATAATATTGTCAGTTCTCACTACTGTATTTAAGAATCTACCTAGTGCAAATAAAACATCATCATTTTTAGAACATAAAAGTTGAAGGAATTGTTCATTTTGACTAAGCACTGAAAAGTTTTCGATTAATTTATTTGCTACTTCAAACAGTTCTACCCCTTTTTTTTTTTTTTTGTCACATGACTTGACTCTGAGCAGTCATGTGACCAACTGAGCCACTTCAGACAGCTGAGGAAGCCCTTGAGAGAAGGGCGAAAGCTCCTGGTGAGTCAATGAACAGACCTTTGTTCTATGAAAATTAACAAATATGAATCTCCAAAGGTCAGGATTAAGCTTACATAGTTTTAGTTCTACCCTTATTTCTTTCCAATGGTTACAAAATATTAAACAGTGGAATTCATCTTCTACACAATTACAATCACATCTCTTGCATATTCTATTCTCCGCAGGGATATAAGGGCGCTTATGTCGACCCAGTTCGATATGTAGATTATGGGAACTCAGTCTAAATCTGGCTATACTTTGGTAGATTGATTTTGGCAGGTTGAAATTAAGATAGGGTTCTAGTCGTAAATCATTTTTGAATTGTTTTTAAGTTCGAAGTTTAGGATTAGAGTCACTATCATTTATCTCATGCATTATTTTTGTTTGGGCTTTCTTATAATTATATTATTGTACTTGGGAAATGGTCAATATATACTATAGAAGCTAAGGAGATATTTTGAGTTCCTCTTTTCTGTTCTCAACTTCCCAATACCAGCCCAATAGTAATTTGTTCTTGAAATATGAGTTTAATAAGTTTTAATTGAGTTCAGTTGACACTGAAGTGGAGAAAGAAATGCTCGGCCACCAGTCATGATTTGGATACTTTTGATTCCAAAATTCTTAAAACTATATCAGGATTCTGCTGTATGTTCTGTGTATAAACATAATTACTTAAATGAAAAATTTGACCAGAGATCAAATACTTATTTCCCTAACAGTATGCCTATAAAGTGTTTTAGCAGAATGATAATGCTGAATAATGATGTGAGAATATGATGCTTGTTGCAATTACTGCAGAATAATCATGTGGAAAGAAGTGGGTCAACTGTCTGCTCATTATCTTTCATCATGAAGATCAGTATCTTTTTAATGGAGCAAGAAAACAACATAGGGCTTGAGTGAGGACAGTTCCCTTCAAATACTGACCAGTGACCACCTAATCCTATGCAAAGGTCAAGAATAAGATAGAAGTAGGTTAATCCGTCATTTGGTCCTTTGATCAAAATATATATCATCTCATCTATAGACTGAAAAGTTTCTACTGATTAATAAATGAATCTGAAGGACATTTGTTGGTCATATTTCACCCATCAAGAAGCCAAATATAAATGATGATCTAGTTGATGGACATGGTTCATTCTCACCACATCAATGGTATTCAGTAGAATGTGTTGAAAAAGAAATAATCAATGTTCACTATTTATAAATTCATCTATTTAATTCTTTCATATCCTCCCCAAAATATGCTTTTATTCATATTCCCATTGCTGTTGATCATTAAACAGTTTTGCATAAAGTAATGAAAATATTTGCACATTAATACAATTAAAAGTGTCTTTGAAAAACTGCTACTCACTACATGTTTGTAGACTCCATTTCCATCCATAGTAGGATTTACATATGTTTCTTAGTTATTCATAACATGTTTTGTCTGCTACAAAGGATTATTATTTTTGCTTATTTAATTGAAAATTGAAAGATTTTGAGCTAAGGATTACGTGACAAGGGAAATATCACCAGATTTCCACAACCAAAATACCGCTGTAAATTCATGAAGAACAATCTCTTAAAATGCAGTGAAATTGTGGCTGAGGTACAGTATCCCCAGTAAATGAATACACCCTAGCGACATATTGACTAATTTGCTTATAAGTCAGGAACTAACTTAAGTAATCCAACTTAACCATAATATGACATCCCTTGGACTTAAGAAAAAGTGTTTGTAAAATTTCAATGGTGCAGACTTACGTATTTGTAAGGTGTGAGGGTTACAATAGCTGTGCTGCAAAATAAGTGAGTACACCTAACACAAAATATACATGGGGGTGATCTAAAAATTGGCAATTTTTACATGTAAACCTCATGGAAATAGTGTACAAAGTATGTAATTATTAAATAGATCACATCCAGTGGCCTATTTAAGGGAGGCCATTGGGCATGGCCCCCACCCCCAGGCCAAAAATTAACATGGAAGAGATAGAAAAACCGCGGAGCGCCCTGTATTCACCCCAAGTAATGAACCCCTCCCCCTCAGGCCATTTCTAGATATGCCCCTGATCACATCAACTTTATGTCACAAAAAGAGCAGGAAATTCCAATGGCCACTGTAGATGCCGTGCAGCGGCAAACATATCCAGAGGTAGTCGTCCCAAATCAGCAATGCTATTTCAATGGGGAGAGAGATTCCTTTGCATCACAATATGATGCACCCTCTGCCACTCGTAATGTGGCAGTAGAAATTGGTTGTCCTTTACTACAAACTTAGTGGATGTGATGTAATTTACACTGACAATGCCATTTTCCAAAATAAACATTTCAGTGCCACTTATAAGCAATAATTACCCATTTCTCAGTTCATGCCAATGTCTCTTTTGCATTGGGTGTACTCACTTATTTGGTGGCACTTTTACCTTTTAATATTTGTCAGTTACAAATAATTGATTGCATATCTTTCAAAGTTTACATGGACATTCTGCTAGGTCTAGGCTATATCACATCATGAACTTGGTGGATAATTTCACTTGAGTGTGGAGCTCTGAGCAAATTAATCCAGGAGTCTCAGGGTTGTACTCATTTACTGG
The DNA here is from genome assembly GCA_026936325.1 of Platynereis dumerilii. Classification (NCBI taxonomy): domain Eukaryota; kingdom Metazoa; phylum Annelida; class Polychaeta; order Phyllodocida; family Nereididae; genus Platynereis; species Platynereis dumerilii. The sequence continues at coordinate 18,991,515 of JAPTHN010000003.1, forward strand.
GTATACTGTAGATATTTTGTTGGTAAGCTCACAAAATGAAGAAGCTGCAATTTCTGTTTTTTATTTATTTTTCATATACTTGTTGATCTCCATCTTACTATTGATATGATGGCCATAATAATGAATGACTCTGGCCAAATGCTAGGAAACTGGGTCCTGTTGGATCCTGATGTATAGTCTGTGCAAAAATACAGGATGTAAAGCCTCACATTAACTCCTCACCTACAACCACATTTTTCTGGAGGATGTATTTTTCCAATATACAGTTATGATTGCTTCTGAGATTAGTAGCAGCATGAGTAATTGCATTAAATAACTGTATCATGCTCATATCATACCCTGGAAATAGTCAGGAGTATGAATTACTCTTTTCGGTCGCAGCTCATATGTCATGAGTTGATAATGTGTAAACCTGCTGTTCCGTTCCAATGATGCACAAACAACTTTCCACGACTGTTTCAAGGTCTGAGTTTAGTTCTGGTGGACTTGTGATATTTCTATTTTTTCCTGTTTGATTCTATGTATGCAGTTTCTTACTTTTTTAATGTTGAGTTTCTTCTTTTAGTTTGCACACACCAGAAAATAGTCTCCTGATGTTCATACAAACTCTACAAGTAAATTTTGACACAGCAAGGCTTACTTCAAAGGCTTTTTGCCTGCCTGATGCACACAAAGTATTTTGTACTTGCATCACCGAACTTCCACGTAGTCTGTTTTACACAAACCTTTTATAGAGCATGTATAACCCAGCTGAAGTTGGAAAACTAGTAAATGTCTGAGGAAAATACAGATTTATTCATTATGAATGATTATCACAGACTGCAGATCTGGAGATCTGTCAGAAAGATGACAGTATTTTCCGGTTGGGGGAAGGATGTATATTTACGCTCAAGCTGACACTTACTGCATTTGGAAACTGCAACAAACTGGCTTGTGTTGACCACTTCAGTTATTCAACAACAGGTGTTTCAGCTTATCAGCATCATGTATCTATTAAAATATTTAATGACTCTTCGGTTTGCATTTCATGCATGTCTGGTACGACTATCATTATTTTCCTTCTACAACATTCAATTGTGCTGTACAGATGGATACCTCTGGTAGCACGGTTGCTCTTTTTATGCCAATATCCAAATCCAAAAACTTCAATACTGTTTACCATATTATTTAGAAATGTCTAACAGAACCCCAGACCTGTCAAGATCAGAATTTTCCCTCTCTAGATCATTCTAACGTCTTGTCAGACTGTAACCACTGATCGCCAGCCCACAGCTGTGATGTAACAAGTCGGGTTTACCCCCAAAAGCTTGTCTAAGCAAATTTAAAGGTCAGACTTTGCCACCCAGATGCTGAAGTTTAGATCACTCAGCAAAGTGTAGAAGGTGTAAAAACTAGCCAAGAGAAAACCAACTTATAGTAGTCCCTCTTCCATTCAAGTAAATAAGAATCAGAGTGGATTTGTGGTAAAATCAGTTAATCAACACTCTACGATTGGAAGTCCATAAATAATAGAGACACTTCGTGCTGTGAACATGCTGGCCAATTGAGCTAAAACATCGATGACAAGTCATAAAAGCACTTTTGGATGCCTTACTCATTTGTCCTTTGCCACTTGTAATTAACATCCAAATGTCAGCAATCAATGGAGAAGCAGAGGTTGCTGAAGAAGAAGACTTTTTTTAAGATCCATAGTGACCAATGCGTATTTGAACATAATTGCACTTGTTAAACATTTTTTCCATGTGAGGGATCTTGACTTGTTCAACACGAACACAAGTACTTACAACCCAATACATTTTCCAAACAGATTCTCCCATTTGCAAGCCCAGTCATTTTTATGCACTTCCATGCTTTTGCACTCCAGTTCTCAACCAGTTTTTGGGTACGACAATGTAATATGTATTTTTGTCAGTTGGATCCAATCCATAAAATAAGTAAAGGTTATTCGTGAGCGCCCAGAACTGGGCTTAGAGGGCTGCACTTACCATATCTATCTATCTATCTATCTATCTATCTATCTATCTTATTCACCACGGGAGAGGGAATATGTGATTCATCACCCAAGGCCTTTAGGCCGAGGTGTGATAAATTAACACATATTCCTGATCCCATGGTGAACTAGAGGTCAACACGATAGGGGCATAGGAAAAGCGTACGTAACACTAATGGGTATGGGATACACTGCAGCAATTAGGTGCAGTGCCTCTCATACAAACTGCTTGCAGTGTGTGATTCACTGCAGTTATTTTACACGTCTTTTTGGACGGAGCCAATGAAGTACTGCTGCTTCTTGTCATTCAGCCTTGTATCAAGCGTAGCTTAAAATATACTGTCAGTTGTGTGTGTTTCAAAATTTACACACACAGCTATGGAAGCCTAATTGATAAATTGAACTAAGAACTTAGTCTGACTGAATAAAATAATGAATCCCCCTGGAAGTGGAAATACAATCAATGGTTTATCAAGAAAAGTAGTGAAGTGTGAAAAATTCAAGAGAGAATATATCTATAACTTAATTCTTTGGTGTTTTGACTTGCATTATTCAGTTGGTGTCACACTTTCTGTCTTTCAGTTTTACTAGCAGCATTGCCATGTTTCGATTGTGGAGGGCCAAAACTTATTTATTTCCAAAATTGAGCAAGAAATTATTTATTTCAAAGAAACTCCAAGTCCAAGCGTCCCCCCCCCCCCCGGTTATTAAATGATCTCCCCCTTATGCGATCAGGTAACCAACAATAAAACATTTATTTATTTATTTTTGCAAAATATGACTTGATACTATTAATAGAAGGATTCATGTCTTCACGGGTTTTATGCTAGTTTTGAAAATTAAAAAAGTGTACTGAGAATGCAATGATTGAAATAAAAAATTTTAAATTTGTGTTTTATTATCTATAGTGATCTACTGAAGTATATTTATAGAATATATTTTATAATTTACTTAAATAAAAGGGGTCTATGTGATATATATATGTCATTGACTCAAAAGACAGATTTTTGAAAAAGTATTGCTAAAATAGATAGAATTAGTAAATTCCTAGTTTGCCATTTATTGCCACAATAGATGAAAAAACTTAGTGCCAGTTAAGTCTAAAGAAGTAAAATGTAAAAGCTGAAAACATAATGAAATAGATTGACATTGGAAATTTTTTTTCTCAGCACAGATTTTGTCCCAAACCTGTTTACAAATTTTTCCACCAGGTGGAGTTTGGTATAAAGTCCCACTGCATGCCACCTGTGCTGATATAAACAAAACCATGTGACAGGCTTTATGGTAATGAGCCATTTGCACCCCTGATTGGGCAGTCCTGGAGAAGGGGCTGGCTTTATATTCATGATTGAGGTAAGAGGGGGTGTATGAAAAAGGAGGGGGCGGAATTAGGACCATGGAGGAAATGACAGTGGAGAAATATTCAGGGAAAATCAAAATTATTTTACCCATTTATGGAAAAGTGAAGTTAGTGACAATGCATTTTGTAAGCCTACACATTGAAATGGGGCATCTTGGGAAACATATTGAAAGGGGAACCTTGTAAATGACTGTAGGGTGAAGCAGCACTGTCAAGAAATTTCCTAAGTGTGTAAGTTTTCTTTCCAAGGAAAACTATATCACTGCTTCAGCAAGCTGAACTGCAGTGATAATAACCGGCTTCTACCATGAGACAAACACTCAACAAACAGTCAAACATGAGTGGATAACTGGACAACAAAGAATATGGGAATTATTCCCCTGCAATACTGTAATGTGATTCGCTGAGAGAGGTGTCGAATGGTATAATGCATGTTAAAACCTTCAAAATTGGTGTCTGTATATAACTACAGTGAAGACTCTTACACAGGAACTGCCAATCTGACACAATCTGGAATTGCACCTGCATAGAACAACCAGTTGGAAATATGCTCGTAGAGGTTTTGCTAATTTAAAGTGTTCCCAACTGAACCGGGGATTGATTAAACAAGGAACACTCATTTCACAACAGAATACAACACCACTGGAGTTCACAGCTGGAATTGTGACACCTGCTGGGCTACACACAAAGGAAGCCCCCAAAATAAGATGGTGGACTCCTGGTTATTAGTTTGCAAATGAGCATGCTCTTCTGGCAACATCGCCCAATGCAACAATGATGTCTCAGCTGTTTCAATTTGAGCTCTTCATAATTCTATTTCGTTGCCCTCAAGGGTTATGGTTTAATTGAACGGCTGCCCATTGTGAGACCTGTGGAACTTCTATGCACTGAACTGACCTCCTGATCGAATGCTCATTTATATGAAATGAGATTCAGTGCGATGTGGAGCTATGAAAGAATGCCCTAGAGAAAGTGTATCAGTATTTAGCAACTTCAGCTGAGGAGCTAATTTTAAAACATTCAACTGGTTGAAAATGTTTAATGCTTTTCCTCTTAAATTCAATTTCCAGATCTGATCAAAATGGTGAAAGGTTGAATAAAATGTTTTGCAAGATTTTTAAAGTCTCATACAGTGATCCGGTTATTACTAAAGCCTCACAATTACATTAATGCGCCTTCAATGTCCTTCAATTCTAAGTCTTCAATTGACATTTCTATGCTGTAAAAAATCACAAGACAAGATGCAATCGTCTTTTTAACTTTCCCATATTCTCTAGTCACATTGCAAATGCATAAATTCCAATTCTCATGAGTGATTCTCCTGAAGCGACGACTAGTTTTTTGTATTGTAAAATTAAGTGACATTCTTCATAAGCAAGGATATTAAAAGAATCACTTTTTTTCATTGGAAGAAACCATCATATTGTGCTCGCACACAAGTGACCGTGACACCCATTCGGACTTGCAGGAATTTACTTGAATTCTTGCTAAAGTGCACATAAGGGCCTGAAAGACACAAGAACCAGGAAAAGCAGTTCTCATTGGGTGAGCGGGATTGCACCTTTTGGGCAAATATGCTGATCTTCTGTCCAATAGCCTACTGTTCGTCGATCTCAGGAAGACTTGAAGTGTCAACTACTTCTTTCGATTGGACAAATTCATTCGCATAACAGACTAATTTGTGATATTGTTGAACAGATAATGATGAAGACTACATAATTTTGTATTGGAGAGCACCTAGCAGACATATTATAAGTTTTCACAGTTACAATAACTCTGTTGAGATATTTCTCTTGGACATTTGTTTATTATAAACTTATATTTAATTTTTGAAAGTATGTTGAATAGAATTGCAATTTTAGAGATGTTTTATTTACAAGACAGACAGACAGACAGACATTATTTATTTTCATAATTATTTGTTACATTTTCACATTCATACATACAATAAATGGAGCGATGATGTTAGTGATGAATGTAATTATGAAGGAGACCCCTAAAGTCAATGAAACTGACGCTTGCAAGGGGCCACCAAGGAATGAATGAGGAGATGCAGTGAGATGATGAGATGAAGGTGCTCAGAGCTTACCTATCACACATTACGGTATTGGCTTCAGTAAAATATAGAATATTAAAAAAATATAATATATTATAACTGAGGGAAGACTGTGTGTATAGAGGATAAAGGACGCAATTAAGGGAGTTATAGTAAAGATGGAGTGGTCAAGTTCCACCTCATTATCCTGCAATATCGAAGCCAGGAGCATAAAAAGTAATACATCTTGTTGCTTTAATGTTGGGCAAACTGACTTGAAACGCTGACCAGACTGAGTAAGCAGCGAGACATAGAGCAATCTGTTCACTCGTTTTATTGGTAAAAAACATAGTTTTGGTACACTTCCGGTAGGTAGATACATTTATTAGAGTCATGCTTGCGAACAATGTGCTTTAAGGCACTTCCTGGTTCATATTTTTCATTATGTCAATTCCTGGAATAACTCATCTGACATCAAAAGAGTAAAATTCTATTTCTATTAAAAAAACGCCTGCAGCTGTATTCAAATGAGCAATTGCGTAGGATGTACACTGTACAAGGAAGTGTAATTACAGAACTGAGATAAATGCTATGAGAAACTTATGAGGAGAGTGAAGTAAACAAAATGAGACACATTGTAGGGTAATGTACATGTAGGGAAGCCGTTGCAACTGTTTAATGGCCTTTAATCTGACAACATGTTTCTCTAAAATGTGTTAATTGGACATTCCAGGAAATGTGTAATTTGTTACTGGATACTTATCACTACGTGGGAGGTGCTTCTAAGTCTTCATAAAGGTCATTTCCCTCACTACGTATTTGTTCCAACTAATGTTTAGATCTTTAAGGAAAATTTTCTAAACATCACAGTCTGATCTATGTTAAACAGAAGAAAAGTTTTTCCGTATCACCTGAGTAGTGCATGAGTTCAACTTCATGTGAACCAAAAATGGCAAATGGTGTTCTTGGCTGTCATCAGATATTTGGCCCTATGTATAATATGACAGGAAGCTGCATAACTAGATATATTCATCCAATTTCTGAATGTTTTTACTCTTCCTAATTAATGCTAAAAATGTAGTTCAGTGAAGCTGTTTTGATGCAAAATCTGTGTCCGTTTACTAGAACAGATTTTTTTGCTGGCAGATCATTTGCAAAACAGCTTTATCGCTTTCAGATGTCGAAACATTTGGTATTTTGGTGAACATGAACATTGTGCTGGTTGACTGAGTGGTTCAGGGTTGTTTCATTAAATGTCTTCAACTTCCCATCTCCTCCAAAGCAACTCTCCTTCATCATAAAACCATGAATATTTTACTCAAGTCTAAAAGCTTAACTCCATTGACAATACATAGCATACTGCTAGATTTTCTTGGAATATCACCAGAAGAGTTCATGAAAATTTCATGTCACTTTTTTGACCGAGAGATCTTCTGCATTCACCTTTTACTCACATAAACTGAATCTTACTGCAAATAGGATTCCGGCTAGTCATTTTGGCTGCTTCTGATTGCACATTGTTTTAAAAGAAAATATAACAGGAAAACCTTATGATTAACTGTATTTAAAACTCTCCTGACAGCCGGTGAACACGGTCGGCAACTGTACAAGATGTATAATTTGTATATATAAATATAACAAAACAATAATTATCAGGTACCTCAAGAGGAGCACTCTTATGAAGAAATAATGATCATTTTACCCTGCACTTTACAACAGTTCCCCAAAGGGCAGGAATAACATCAGTTTCAACTGAAACAGATTCTTCTTTTTGTCACTGGATGATGATGTTACTCTAGTCAAGATGGAGATTGCTTGTTTGGCCAAAGGATTATGAATTTTTGACTCGATCCAGAGGCAATCTGAGCGTATCCAAAGTTGGGTTTCACACCTTTTTTGTTTTTTTATTCTGCCATCAGGCTTATCACCACATTATCAAAATAAGAAGCTGCACTGGACAAAAAAGTTGTTTACCTGTATGTCAAAAGAAGACTTTGGCAACAAGATATGATTAATGTGCAGAAAATATTGTGCAAGTGCAATAGAACCAGCGTCTTAGAGAAAAACAAAATCTGTCCTTTTATGTTTCGATTCTTTGAACATTGCATGTACTGTGCATATCATACAATGGATGATCTTCTTAAATATAATGATGCAGATTACGCACGACTTGCATGTGGAGATTTACTCTTGAGTAGGCCTATATGAATTATGGAAAGGTTCACCTGATGTGTGCAAAAACAGAACCAAAAGCATTGACCAAATGTTTCTGGTTGTTTTGCTTGATCTATGCTAATCCCTGTAATAAATTTTTAAAAATTGCTTGCTGTGTACATTATAACATTCCCTACCTTCTCAATTTGGAAAATGGATACAGTCACGAGTGATTCATAATTTTGGATTTGGGGACATGTTCAAAATGGAAAATTTGGAAAGATGTAAATTGTATGTCCACTGTGTCTTATCAAATGATGCGTTTTGTTTAGAGTATAATCACATGGAAGGAAGTGGGTAACCTTCTGCTCTTGAGTAGGCCTCATTAGCTTTTGTCGTAAACACCTGCATCCTATAGTTCTGCCGTAGTGTAGCATTGTGCTTGAGTGAGGACTACTCTCTCATAAATCATAAAAGGCTTTGAGAAATAGTGCCAGAAACAACCTCTCAAACTGTAGCATGATTCTGGCTGAGGCATACTTTTGTCATGTAACGTTTTTTCGACCAGAGCGGTTTATCTATGCTCCAGCAGACTGTTACTGCTTCCGGAAACTGCAATAAAGTGACCAATTTTTCACACTTTAGTTGTTTCACTACATATATCTGGCACCAAATGAATCACATTTGGGATGCATTTCTTACAACTTTGTTTTACATGACAGACATAGACAGGGAGATTAGGTCAGTGCATGGAACATACTAGAATATGACAACATTTTCTACATTACCCAATGGTGCAGTTTGAATTGCCACTTTTACATTGTTGCTCTATATTTATGCCTTAATAGCTGTATCCAAATACAAAATCATTTTTCCTATTTATCATATCATTTAACTATTCTAACGAAATTCCAGAGCTGTCAAGTTGAGCATTTATCGTGTCAGGATGGGTCAGACAGCCTGTCAGATTGTGACAACTTATTGTCAGACCACAGCTGTTATGTAACAGATGTTTTACCCACAAAACTTGTCGGATCAAAGTCGAAGGTCGGATTGAGCCACCCAGATGCTGTTATTTCACTTAGCAGGATGTAAATGTGTAAAAAGTTGGGAAATCCAACCGGTCAGTGAACTAATTCCTTTTGGCTCAAGTAAATAAAACATTGTGGTTGATTGGTGTGCAATAAAATCAAGTCTTTACCATTGAAAGTCCATAAATAATTGATACACTATGTGCTGTGGACCTGCCAGTCCATTAGTCTCAGACATCGAAGACCAATCACATCTATCAGAATGCCATGTGATGTCAAATATGTGTTAAGTAAGTTTGACTACAATTGTTTGCATAATCCTGACATTTCAACTTTAACTCCAAACAAGATAATAGTTGTATTATGCTGCCTTTTGTGATCCGTCTTTCCTTGGCTAAGACAGGGGAAGCTATAGATGCAATGCTTTTTTTGTCAGAGGAGTTTTAAAATGTGGCAATCGACTTGAAAGTCAAACATCCAATTCAGCAGAAAGAACTTCTTCCTGAAAGAAGGCTCACAAACAGCAATAGTAAGCCGTTACCTCAGATTGCATATCTTTTTTCCCAGGTCAGAAATGCTACCTTTTGGTTCTAGAGCATTTTCATTCTCTCACAGAAATCAATTGTCTCATTTTAAAAGGTTGTTCATTTGTAATACTGCCTCCAGTTGTAGGCCTACATGGCTGCGGTTGGAATTTCACAATATGTGTGATGCTGTCCAATTTGTGGGCTGTTTTATGTAAGAATGTATGTTTCCATATTACATGTACATCAATTGATATTCTGACGATGGTGCAGGATTGTTAGTATTTTGCTACTTACCACTAAAAAATAATCAGCATTGACCTTCACATGATTTCATGAATGGTAATTAACAAAACTTGCTGAAGGCGCGCAGGAAGTTTCATTAATGAGGCTGAATGCGTTCAGGCGACCAGTGCAAACGAGCCGGCCATAAGCCACAAAGGCATATGGTGGGAAAAGGGCTTAGTTTTAAGCTTTGAAGTTACAAATTTTGGAAGCAATTTTACTCATAGCACTACCTTTATATATTCACCAGCAAATTTCAAATTGGCATTCTTTGCACATTCACTCTTTATTTTTTTCTACATCCAGTACAATAGAACAGGGTAAAGTTGGCCATCCGGGGTAAAATCGGCACGCTATTTTGACCCACTTTATGGAAGAAATGCCAACTTACCTCACTGACAGGGGTATATTTGGAAAAGTTGCCATACATGTCTGTGAGGAAAAGCTGGTATATTTCAGCCATTAAGTGGTTTAAAATAGCCTGCCAACCTTACCCCGGACTGCCAACTTTACCCGTTAAAGGTACACCTGAGGTAAAATTATATTATCATATAAGCATTAACACTAGCAATTACCTGACAAATTGAATTTCTGTGACTCAACTCCAGGAGTCAAGAATGAGTAGCACTGGGAGCAAGGAAAGCAGTTGCAACCACTGGTCTTGAATGCTGAGAGAAACTTAAGCCGCCGGCTCGGAAGCTGATGTCGTGCACAGGATTTAGCCGTTGTCTTCTAGCATTGGCATCAGTCTTGTAAATACCGCTTACCATGATGTCTGCAAGCAAAAAGAGAGTCATGGTTTCCGTCTTGCTTTCTGTACATTTTCTGACCGGAAAAGGATCTTTGAATTCCCTCTAACAACAACATTCTTATATTGTATAAATTTGCATAGAAAAAAGAATTGTGAACACTCTTTAATTTTAAAACATCGAGGAATCATTGAATGGCGATTTTACACCAGTGTGCCAGTTCATGACATAATGTATTGGAAGTTTTTGCACATGTACAAGTGAATCGAAGCATGCAAGACTTAGCTTTAAACCAATAAGATATAAACAACTTCAAGCTGCGCCTATTCCGCCCTTTTTCTAGCTCCACGTTCTTTTGTATATGGACTTAAAGATCTTAAGGAATATATAAGGGTTTTTTAACCAGTACAATGGAATATACAGATATGTAGACTGCCTGGTTTTATGGCTTCTTGCTTTTCGAAGAAGGATCAGAGAAGGCAAGAAAACACAACCATTATCCTCATCAGGCGTGAAATTGAGATGTTGGCATTGAGGACTTTGAAAAGTTATGAAAAAGTTTCAATACAATTCACCAAACAAAAATATCATACGTGTACTTCTTGATGTGATAAACATATCCAGGAATTGTTTACCAGTAGCACAGTAGCAAACAGGCTCATTTATACTGAATCATGTTTTTTCTGCAGCTTGTTGAGATTATGTCCTCCAAAGAGTCAGTCGAAAAGCAGAGAGGGAAAATGGATTGTTATATCACCACAACATGTTGACAGACTTGATGTTTCGCAGGATATTCTGCTACAATTTCACAGTGAGAGACTACCTTTGGCCTTCTTTTTGGCCATTGCTTTTATATACTGGTACTTCTGCAACCATCTGATGCATTCCTAAATCCAATACTTTGCTATACACCTCATACTGCTCTTCAAGGCTGTCCAACTAAATGCTGTCAATAGTGTCTGACTCCTGTATATAATAGTTCCTCTTCTATGTCCACAGAGCAGACTCTGGCACTCCCACATGTTAAGACTATGATTCTTTTTTTCCTACTCTGTTTGCTGTCATCAACAGCTGTCAACTAACACAAGGACACAGCTCAGGAGCACAAATGGACACCCACTCTGCCAGAGATGCTTCGGGGAGTCTTGACAAGTGCAAGATTTGAGCTTAAGCTTTGAGCTGAGGAGATAAGTGCAACTGAGATACCACATTTAGCAGAAGGTGTTTTGTCTTCTTCTGAAGATTTCTTACTAGAAGTTTCAAGAAGGAGCGGAGGCTTAAAAGGTAAAACATCTTTCTGCATCTCTCTGATGTTTCTCAAATCTCTTTATTTCTGAGAAGCATCTCATATTTAACTTCTACAAATTTTCATAAATGTGAGGTGTAAAATATATACAGGTAGTACAGTACAAACCAAAATAAAGTAAAAAATTTTCTGTCAGAAGTCCTCTGTTTACCTATTTTTCCCTCTTTTCTCCTCTCCAACCCAAATCTCCTTACAACTCCCTTAGACTCCTTACTACAACCTTAGCCCACATTAAGAACTCTATTTAGACAGCTACCAATGTAACTGGAATTAGCAGAGGTGCAAATATCAAGTGAATCAAACACAATCGGAGTGGTTGAGTTTAAATTGGTGTTGCTTAAATATGATTTTAATGTAATTTTAAAAGGTAGTTTCAATTAGATAAAAGTAGGAAGTGATTCAGAGGTAGTCAAAAGGTGTGAAAGGGTAAAGTAGTGGCTGATTCTTCCTTCCTGCTGGGGTAATCGTACTTTTCGGGTGTACTGTATATGTTTGGATTTGATTTAAGGGATATTGTACTGAAACTACACTCTGTTACTGCAGCAGCCCACCTGAACTCCTGCACTGACTTATCCCTGGCACAGCGACACTAACTATAGCTACAGTAATGATCATTCACAAAATTAATACCTATAAGCTTCAGTAACTATTGGTAATCTGCAAAGTATACCTTGAAAAATAGAAATCCACTCCTTCAACAGAAGCTCTGAGACAAAAACAGTTAAAAGACCACAAAGATTCGGGTTTGCTCAAAGGCTTCAACAACAGCTAATCCTGTTTTCTGTCGACGACAAAAAGATTCATCAGACATTTTGTGTTTACGGATGAAGATGCGCAGCAAAGCAAATATTCGGCTGATGAAGAAATGATCGAATCCGCGAAAATCAATGAAATGGTATTGTGAAGTTTCCTCATTAAGAACTATTCTTGAAATCATGAAAAAAGTAACTTCTAAAGTAACTTATCTTATGAAAGTAAACCCTGGTCATATGCAATCTGTTAGTGTTTTATAGGAGAAATAACATTTTTGCAATCAGTTAGCATGCAAATGTCAGCAGTGGACAGAGTTCAGTCAGGTGTGATTCAATGCCACTTTCATTGTTGATTGCATACAATGCTCCTATTAGTGTATATATTGATAGAACTTGTGGGTGCATGTGGTATTAAAAGGAATGTGGTATTTTATTTGTTCCAAATCTAAAGGCCTACTGACTTATACTTCATTTAGCCCTGCTTTCTAATTTTGAAGCAGACCTTTCTTACTGATTCCCATAAAGCAGCATTTATTGAATGACAGAGAGTGACAGACAAAATGATAACAGGAAGGTCTGACTTGCAGTAAACATTAAGGCATTAAGATGCATCAAATACAGATGTGGGTGATGTTACCTGATATATTGTAGGTCTCTTTTTACGTGTCAGACATTCAGCCTTTTGAGCCTGTTGCATTTGAAGTTGGCAACTCACCAAAAACAATCATCTCAGAATAAAATGGCATTCAATTGTGATGCCGCCTGTGGGTATACACATTACTGTGTGAAGAGCTTTTGCTTTGCAATTCTGCAGCCTATTGACCATATGTTGACTTGACTTATGTTTTGCTGGTATATTCCAGATAAACCGGGGGGCAGCTCAACTTCAATCTTCGTGGAGGGAGCTGCACATTTTTGGTGATTGATGCATCATGCCTACATGATGATAAGATTGGGAGTCTGGCACATGCTCTATCGATTCAGGGATGTCCAGAGTCTTTCAGTTGCCACAGCACAGAATACTGGAGGGTCATTCCGTGTCAGATCAACAAGTGGTTTCCACCAACCCGTCTGCGAATTAGCCGAAAAAAATATATGTTGTTTAATGTTTCAAAGGATGAACCTCCTGAAAATGTCAGCTTAATCAGTCTATTTTTCACGATTTGACAAAGGATTGAAAATTGCTGATTTTACCAGTTATCAGACAGCGGTTTAACCACAATTACACTTTTTGCTCAATAAATATATGAATAATCCACCTAGAGCATTGAAATTCGGGATTTACACTAACTGGACAATAGCAAAGGTCCGTGGGTTGACACCTAGTGCCTTGTTAAAACAGCAATGCACCTATGGCATTGTTAAACTGCTCCCTCGAAAATCAATGTTCAGTACAATAAAATTCATATCTCCAGGGGTATACCGGGTATCAATATGAAACTCCTAGGATATATTCTGCATATGTATGGTCAAATAATACTTGAAAATTGGAGATGTGTTCAGCCTCATTTTTTTAATATAAATTTTTAAAGAATATTCTATGTCTTTGGCTAAGTCAAAGGCAAAACTACGTATATCTCAAGGGGTATAGGCAGCATACCCCTCAAATTTTCTAATTATCTTTCATGTCTGTGGGGTATAATACAGGGAACAATTCAGGAACATGTACAGCTTACTTTGGGTTCTTTGGAATTTTGAATATTTTTATACCTGTAACAGTAGTGCTGCTGGTGAGTAGCCTTTCTGTAAAGGGTATTATAGAGACAGCCTTTAAACTTCTCAGATATATTCATCATATGTATGGTCAAATATTTCTTGAAAATTTGAGATTTGTTCAGCCTCGTTTGGTAAATATACATTTTGAAAAATATCCTATATCTTAGGCTAAGCCAAAATCAAAACTAGCCAAATCTCAAGGGGTATCGGTGGCAAACCCTCGAAACTTTCTTATTATATTTCATATCTGTAGGGAATAATACAGGAAAGAATTCAGGAAGATCTTCAGTTTATTTTCGGTTCTGCAGAATTTTGAATATTATATAGATCTGTAATAGTAGTGCAATTGGCGAGTAGCCCTTCTGCAAAGGGTATTTTAGAGACCGCCTTTAAACTTCCCAGATATAGTCTGCATATGTATGGTCAAATAATACTTGAAAATTGTCGATGTGTTCAGCCTCGTTTTTTTTAATGTAAATTTTAAAAATATATTCTATATGTTAGGCTAAGTCTGTAACAAATCCCGCAAAACATAAATGGGTATTGGGCACACATCCCTGAAAATTTCCAGTAGTCTTGCATGTTTGTAGGGTATAATACAGGAAAGAATTCAGGAAGATGTTCAGCTTACTTTTGGTTTTGCAGAATTTTGCCAGTTGCACTACTGTTACAGATACAAAAATATTCAAAATTCCGCAGAACCGAAAGTAAGCTGAACACGTTCCTGAATTCTTTCCTGTATTATACCCTACAGACATGAAATATAATAAAAAAGTTTCAGGCGTATGCCACCTATACCCCTTGAGTTTTAGCTAGTTTTTCTTTGGACTTAGCCAAAGACATAGAATATTTTTCAAAAAATTATATTAAAAAAATGAGGCTGAACACATCTCCAATTTTCAAGTATTATTTGACCATACATATGCTGAATATATCCTAGGAGTTTCATATTTATACCCGGTATACCCCTGGAGATATGAATTTTATTGTACTGAACATTGATTTTCGAGGGGGTAGTTTAACAAGGCCATAGCTGCATTGCTGTTTTATCAAGGCACTAGGTGTCAACCCATGGACCTTTGCCATTGTCCAGTTAGTGTAGATCCCGAATTTCAATGTTCTAGGTGGATTATTAACATATTTATTGAGCAAAAAGTGTAATTGTGGTCAAACCGATGTCTGAAAAACTGGTAAAATCAGCAATTTTCAAACCGCTGCCAAATACTGGAAAATAGACCGAATAGGCTGAAATTTTCAGGAAGTTCATCATTTGAGATCACAAACAGTCTATAATTTTTTCAGCCAATTCGCAGATGGGTTGGTGGAAAATTTCTGGAAAATCTGATGATTTGACACGGAATGACCCTGGATACAACCCACCTCCATTTAATGTCGCATGGGCTCGGACTAAAGTGAGTTCTCAGGTTGAGATTTGAATCCATGCCCTCAAAGCAAGTGCACAAGCACGCTGTCATTTTGTACATTGTGCTGCTGAATAGACAACACAATCAGTGCAGTTCTGTACCAATGTAATGCACATGGCTACTTGTGCACTTCCATGTGGTATTAAACAAATCAACATCATCTAATAAGCAACACATTACCATAAAAATAGGACTTCATAAAAATAATGCTACACAATGATATGCAATTATGCATTTACTGAAAAGAGTAAAGTTTACCCTTGACCGCATTCATTGTGAATGCCATACACGATGTGTTCATTTATTGTCATATTAGCGGGGCAGGTATGTAAAAAAATAGTGCATTTATACATAGAAGCATGAAACTTGGCGCACACTTAAAAAACATCTATATGAATATATTTGGATAGGGAGCCACCTCAGATTTAGCTTAGGTTGCTATTGGCAGCCATTTTCCAAAATGGCGGCCAATTCTTCCATTTTGCTGCTTTCTTTGTAGTTCCTACAATTATAATACATGCAAATTGTGTTTTTAAGCAGGCTTCTGGAACTTGCATGACAAGATTCTTCATAGTACAGTATTTGCGATTCAGCCTGCATCTTACCTGACTGCATGGTACGGAAAAGTGTTCGCCTACACAATCTCTTGACAATGTGACATTATTCTCCAGCGCAGAAAAAATATTCTTGTCAGTGAAAATTATTAAATCATCACACTGATATCAAAGTATATCTACCAATTCAGAAAATGTGAAATGCTTCCATATTTTGTTGGCAGTGCAGTGATACTCCATGTCGGTAAATAGTAAAGGTATAACTTCACAACACACCCTCTCTTCTCAGTGGGCCTGAGGTCTTTGGAGAGTCAACATGTGTATTGAATATTCCCCAAGTGATTATTGCTGGAATTGGGCTATTACAGTGGTTGTAGAAGTTATCAGCCATTGTAAATACTTTAATCTGCTGAAAGAGCATGATATGACACTAATAAATACATATTTTCTCACCTAAAATGTCTAATAGACACCACAGCAGAATCATTTATAGATAGCATTTAAGTTTCGTATGGCTCAAGTCATGCTTAGAGCTCCATCGTGATAATATATTGCAGCTCCAATGACTGAAATTTTAGGCCTACAGTGGCAGTTGCATTGCTGGTTCAAATTATGGCAGAGAATATTATGTTCGGCATAATAGGCCTGTTATCAACTAGCGTAAAATTTCATAGAACATTTAAAATGCGTTAATTGCTTTTGAGCAAAGCTGTTTTCTAAGTGACCAAGATAAATATACAGGGGCGTAGATTTTTCATTTTTGAAGGGGGGGATGATTTCGGGGATCCCAAACTTCGCGCGTGGCCCAACGGGCCGAAAGTCGCGCAGCGGTAGATTTCGAGGGCCACTCTAGGGCCCAAAAGCCAATATATTACAGATTGTCGAAGGTTAGTTTTGAGACTTTTTTCCACACAACATGCAACTGGCATCATGGAAAATTGCAAAATATGACAGATAATTGTCAACACCAAGTATTAATAATTTGAAATTCTAGGGGGGATAATCATATGATCATCCCCCCCAGGTTCATCCTAGGGGGGGATGCAACCCCCCCATCCCCCCCAGGATCTACGCCCCTGTAAATATACAATAACAATATAAAATGAATTTACTGAACAATCAATTAAAACAGTAAGCAAAACCAGAATAAGACAAAAGATTAACAACAAAATTTTCAGTTACAGAGTATGTTATTTGTACAATACAGAGAATACCTTTGTACATTAAAATAATAATTTGTTTGAAATTTGAAATGTATCATAGCTGCAGCCTGCTTATCTTTTTTTTGAAAAAGATTTTCTTGTTTATTACTTCTCTAGGTGTTCAGTACATTACTCTAAGATTTTTTGGTAGCCTGGAGTATTTTCTGGCTTTTAAGAATCCATTTTGGTAAAAATATTGATTCAAATGTTGGATTTCGCGGTTACGCATGGTTATGCCAATTCTATATAAATCTCAAAATTGGTTACATATTTGAATTCCTTGCAAAAAGAGCTTTCAAATTTTTGCAAGGAATTCAAATATGTAGTCTGATTAAATATCAATTTAGATCCCACGAAAATATGGGAAACCGCGAAAATGCTGCATTTTCTTCAACAGTTCTGACAAAATGGACACTGACCACTCTCAAATTCCTTAATTCGATTCACAAGTCAATTTAAAATGTGTTTTAGATCTGTAGATGGAATAATTAGCACTGTTTTCATACAGTCAAACTATAGGCACTTCACAGAAAGCAGGCTAATGAGAAAATTAGCTGCCATTTTGGAAAATGGCTGCCATGGGTCAACCAGGTCAAATCTGAAGTGGCTCCCTATCTAAATATTTTCTTTAAGATGTTTTTTAACTGTGTGCCAAGTTTCATGCTTCTATGTATTAATGCAATATTTCTTCCCTATTTATGACAAATCTGCCCCGCTATATGGACTGAGAAATAATTAAAGTTCAAGTCCACACTTAACAAATTCCAAAGTGATACTTTTATAGTATTTTTTCTGCATCCAGTCAATCAAAAGTACCACATCGACATCAGCCTGACCTTGCACCAGCAATTACTTGATAAATTGAATTCCTAAGACTCATCATCAAGCAGTAAGAAGGAGCCACACTGGGAGCAAGGAAAGCAGTTCCATCCAATGGTCTTGAATGCTGAGGGAAACTAAAGTCTTCTGTGGAAGTGGATGTCATGGGCAAGATTTATTCTGATAGCATAGGCATCAGTCTAATAAACACTGCTTAAGGGGTGACCATCAGATTTTCGGGGTGATTCAGAGTTTCAGACTTTTCCTCCACTAGACAGGAAATATTTATTTTGCAGTAACAGCAACAGTAATTATTCATTCAGAGGATGTTACTTCCTCAAATTTTCTCCTTACATAAAACAACACCTTAAAAGAAATTAAAAAAAACAACACCCAAATCCCTTATTTGAGAACTGCTTAGAAATAATTCATCTATTTCACCAAACTGAGCAAAATATTATACATATGAAAAAATAATAGGCTGTGGAAGGAGGAATTACATAAGACAGGTTGGACATACACAAACATCCAGCCTAACCACATCTATTATCATATATATCCATTCAGAAAAGGGTGCGTCATTATGCGAACATCATTGTTAATCACCATTCACGTAGCTTCCACAATATCAAGTCCATATTACTACGTTGTGCAAGGAAATGGGTAATTAGCTTTCCCAGGAAACTCCAATTATCCATAGCCCTAATTTCCTAAAAATTGTCTTATCATTTCCGCCTTTTGTTCCTTTGTGGATATAATTATGATAAGCCATGTAGTGCTGAGCTGTTTTTTGCATCACTATTACTTTGACATTGTCGTGATGAAAGCATTGCTTCATCCAAGTCAAGTCAAAAGTCAAGTCAAGAAAATTATTGCATGTTGGTACAAGAACAATATAATTCTGCAAGTACCAGGCATTTGGCCCGACATACTTGATTATTGTGAATAAAAGCACACAGCGTCCCTGAATAAAGTTTGGGGTTAAAAAAATTGAACAAATACGCCACTAGTGCAGTGTTTTAGAAGACAATCAAGGGAACATTTTAAGACAAAAACAAAAAAAATCTGTTGGGAATTCTTTGAAATATAACAATTTTAAAATTTTGGTTTATCACACTATCATATTTATGATTTTAAGAGATCTTAACCTATTAGAAATGGTCCAAAATCTTATCAAAATGATCCTATTGACAATGGAAGACATTTTTATTTAAATCCCATAGTCATTTTTAGCTTGTATGTATTTAGTTTTTAAATTTTACTTTTTTTGTGTGTGATAAACACTGCCTGTTTCAAGTTTATACCAAAAATGACATTTTACCTTTGTGTAGAGACATAACATATTGAAGAATCTTTCATAAAGGTGTGCACATACATTTAGTATGAATAGATTCTAAAGAATAAGCAAAACTAGTGTTTTAAGACACAAAATCAAACAAAAACACCTATCCTCATTCACTATTTATATTATTACGATCATACAGCAGTGGTATTTTTTGATAGTGCATACAGTGTATGTGGTATTCCTACTAGTTCTATCACACACTGATGTTTCAGTGTGAGCTTTTTAATTTGCTCTCTTGTAAATGTTTAAGAAATCATAAAAATCCAAGAGTTTGGTGATAAATCAACTAAAATGCAGAATAAATAATTAAAATGTTTATAAATTGTCTTTATAACAACTGAATTTGTGTTTTCACTTTTGTGTGACCTAAAAACTGCTAAAAAGAACAAGCTTTAACCTTTTATTCAAAGAAATTCCATAATTTGTAAAAAAAAAAAAACCTATAAATTCCATTTAGAGATTGAAGGAATCTGCAGACAAAATACATGGTTTTTATGCAAACCTTTAATGTTGGGTTTAGGTATTGCATCTAGAATATTTTCTGTGTGAAAAGAAGATTATATAAATTCCACAAGCAACTAAATAGAGTGCACTCCATGCACTGACAAGAAAGCTTGAAAAAATGTCAGAAACAGCTAATTTTTCATTTAAACTGTTTCAATAAATGCCAATTTGTACTTTCATATAGCATTATGAAAAGTTAATCAAAATGGAGTTATTTTCTGAAGTTATTGTGTCTGTTTGTCTTAAAATTGAAAGGATGTTGTTTGTCACACTAAAAAACCAATTTTACATAGAAAAATTAAATTTCTGAAACAATTACTTCGGAAACCATGTGTGAACACTGGCCTCAACATATCATAGACTTAACTTCACTTTTAAACTCATATACAAAATCTTATTGATCATTAAAGCATGCAATTTGTGGTGTGATAAACCAAAATTTTAAAATCTCAAAGAATTCCCGACAGATTTTTTTCGTTTTTGTCTTAAAATGTTCCTTTGATTGCCCTCTGGAACAATGCGCTAGTGGCGTATTTGTTCAATTTTTTTAACCCCAAACTTTATTCAGGGACGCTGTGAGCAAAGGAGGAATTGACAGTTAAAACATAATAGCATAAGTTGAAGCAATAGAAATGAATTATGAAATAAATTGATTAATCAAATAAGGGCAACATATACAAATAAGTTCATTGACATACCGGAGGTAGGAGCCTGAAAGGCCATCACCCCTCTGTAAGATTAGGACAAAAAGGCAAAACAATTCAGGCAGATGATTCAATAAACATTATTGAAAATCAATGGCTTCCAAGCTATTTCAGTTTGTATGCTAGGCTTTTAAATTTGTGCAAATGTCGCATGCCCTCAAAAATTTTACAAAGGTACATCAATGAATAAGATGAAGATACCAAGTGATTATCAATATCAATCTATTTAAATGGGCATACATATATACCGAATGTTAGAATTTCATTAGTTCTGGCTGACATTGCAAAATTGGAGAACTCTTTAGATTACTTGGGGATTGAGCCACTAACAAATTCAGCAAAATTACCAGAGAAGGCAGTAATTTGATTATTTGTAAAAGTTGAATTTATCAGTACACTGCTTCAACAAGGGAGATCCCTGGCAGAAGTGCAAAGATTTGCTTGAACACAGTATACTAAACAAGTTTAAGATTTCTATTTAGCATGTGTGTGTTTCTTTGGTAGTAAACTTTGGCCATCCTCACTTTGATCATTGGTGAAATAGCCAAGTTGATATTTTAGGCCACACAGTCACAGGTGCAAAAAGTGCCAGTTTTGCTTGAGGCTCTTATTTATCATCAAAGGTCACGTCAACAAATTGCTGAATCTCATAAATCATTGCAACAACATCCTGGGAGGGACCTCCATTGCCATTGATCAACTGTATCTATTTTGACTAAAAAGGAAAAGCTGTTCTTTATGTGAATAAAGTCCAGTTGCTCTGTAGCAAAGTGAATGGCACTACTGCCTAAGCCCATTGGATGCGGATTCAAATCTCCTCTGGCTATTGTATAGCTATATAACTAATCAAATTGATGAATTAATGATTGCATACAGTAGAACGATGTACAGTAGTACGACACAGAATACACATAGCAGTATAATATGCAATGTCTTATTGTGCCTATTTTCAGTGCTGTTCACTGGATCATTTATCAATGTCTACCAGAACCCCAGACCTGTCAGGAAGAGCATTTATCCTGTCAGGAAGACTTGAACATCTTGTCTGGCTCTGACAACTGATCCTCAGAGGGTTATAACCCCAATGCTTGTTTCAGCCAATTCAAAGGTTGGTTAATGCCACCTGGATTCAACTTTGCCATTGGAGGCCAAATCACATAGAATGTTACTTGTTAAATTTACGGGATACAGAAAAGCAGTATGGTGAAAATTTACTAGTATTTTGCTGGGGAGAGAATAGACCAAGGACCAGGAACTACTTGTCGTTACTTTCCATGTCTTCAAGATATCCTACTAAGTTTCAAGAGAAATTGTGTGGTAGAAACACATTAATTAAAACAAAGGTCCTGTGACAAGACTAAGAAAAGATAACTAACAAAAAGTTCAATGCAAGTAGTCAACTGAAGCCACATCATGTTTAATATATACATGATTATCAGCCACTGCACAAGTGATAACATGTTTTTAAAGACAACCATTAGTCAGTTGTAAATCAAACATATGACGATTAAATGTCAAAAGTCTACATGAAATTATTTTTCTCAAGTAGACATGACATATTTTAGACATACTTAAGCCAACATGGTACAATTTTTAAGGTGCTATGGTCCTCTTTTCCCTGTAAATGATGAAACTGCTGTGATGGTGTCCAACTGAATGGTGCAAATGATGTCTAACTAATCGGCACTAATAATGTCTGATATCCCACAATAGACTGTGAAGTTCTGGCAAAATACCATGTGATTCACACCATGTGGTTCATCGTTGTGAACCACATGCATCTCATTATCTGACGTTGTTATGTAAACAACGGGCAGTGAAGTGATGACGTCACAATGTTTTGACGCTCTGATTGGTCGGTGTGGTTGCTAGGGATCTTTTTGCAGCCATTCAAACAAAATAGTGCCTCTTGAATTTATTAATTATTTTTACTGGAGGTCTATTTTTATTGTGGGATATAAATAAAACTTAATGGGAGTGTGGTTCACAGCAATGAACCTCACTCATGTCAGGTCTGCTGCAGAATAAACACTCGTCCTTCGGACTCGTGTTGTATTCTTCCGCGACCTGACATTCATGAGGTTCATTGCTGTGAACCACACTCCCATTAAGTTTTATTATAGAATCCTGACCAGTAGGTCTCCTCATATATTCTTCAAGCAGATCAGGGCAGCAGTATCTGTCACTACCAAGTGTTGCGACTATGATTCTTTTTCTTTTCTATTATGTTGGTTGTCACAAACAGATGTTGAGTGACTAAAGTACATGGCTTAGCTGCTTAGGAGTACAAATGGACACCCACTCTGCCAGAGATGCTTCAGGGAGACTTGACAACTGCAAGATTTGCGCTCAAGCTTTGAGTTGAAGAGGTTGGGCGCAATAGAGATACCACATTTAGCAGAAGGTGTTTTGTCTCCTTCTGAAGATTTCTTACAAGAAGTTTCAAGAAGGAGCGGAGGCTTAAAAGGTAAAACATCTTTCCGCGTCTCTCCTGTGTTTCTCAGATCTCTTAATATTCCAGAGAAACATCTCATATTTACTACCTACATATTTTCATTAATTTATGTGAGGCGAAAATACATAATATATGTTTGGATTTGATTTGAAGGATATTTCACTGACACTACACTCTGTCACTGCAGCAGCCCACCTGAATTCCTGCACTGATTTATCCCTGGCACATTGACGCTAACTTTTAAGATATCACACAATGTATTCATTTCATCATATCCAATCTTCCAAGAACAAAGAACTAGTCACAATATTAATTGAAAGAGGAGAAGTCAATTACTATCCACTGTTACGATTTATATGTGAGGTTACAATCGGCTATACTCTTTAGCAAGAACTGTAATGTCAAGACTTTCTGAAAGGGAAAAGAATTATTGAAGAACAGAATCAAAAATCACATTTAGATTATTCAAAGCATGTAATGTACTCCAACCCAAGGCTTAGATGTCTAGAATGAAGCAAACCATTGTTATTTTAGGCACATTTGATATGTTTAAATGTTGCTCTAAATTTGTGTCAGCTATTTGTGTAAGCTATACAGTTATTGATCATTCAAAAAAATTCATATCTGTAAGCTTCAGTAACTATTGGTAATCTGTAAAGTGTACCTTGAAAAATAGAAATCCACTCTTTCTATACACTGTAGAAGCTCTAAGACAAAAACAGTGAAAAGACCACAAAGAGTCAGGTTTGCCCAAAGGCATCAACAACAGCTAATCCTATTTTCTGTTGACGACAAAAAAATTCATCAGACATTTTGTGTTTACGGATGACGATGCACAGCAAAGCAAACATTCAGCTGCTGAAGAAATGATGAATCCATGAAAATCAATGAAATGGTATTGTGAAGTTTCCTCATTAAGAACTATTCTTGAAATATTGAAGAAAGTAATGGCTAGTTCTCACGGAGACGTATCAGAGGGTTTAAGTGACGGCGTTTCTTATATTTCCAGGAAAGGGCAAAGATTTGAGCATGTTCGCCGTCAATTTTGGCTTTACCGCGCAACAGGAACAGCATGCGTCGCTTTAAGAGGTCTTTCTACGCAATTCCTAGAAATTTGACGATGCAGGAAAAAAAGATTCAAAGGAGGAAAGAAGTGGTGAAGCAAGAAGAAGCGTAAAAAGAAATCAGTGCGCGCCGCAGATTTTTAAAGTTGCGACGCACAAAGAAGAGCTTCGACGCAGAAACAGCAGTGTAGCAGAAAGCTCTTGCTTCATGTCACATGTTTGAGACACGCGTCGCAGAAAGACACATGTTCGACGCACGTGAGAGGGTGCGCGCCGCGTCTTTTGGACCCCCAATGCAGCAGACAGAGTGGCGCCTGAGTGCATGCGTTGTTCTATTTTTAGCATCAACCCTTTGTCTGCGTGTCACCCTCTTTTTGCGCAGCGGCTGGGGCAGCAGCAGCGAAGCAGGGGGGGCGAAGGAGGGGGAAAGAGGCGGTCCGCACCCTGCATATATATAGAGGAGGCCAGTTTAGAGCACCATACCCACTCAGACCTTCGACCAGAACACACCTAGAATCCACGACACTATTATCAACTGCTACATTTGCTGCTACTTTTGTTGCTACAATTGTACTTCAAATTGCTGCTACAACATGGGACCAAAGAGGAGAAAGGGCACCGTCGTCACCAGGGCACCAACCAAGCTCAGCACCAGGTCAACACTCCACACTCCTGGGAGCACTCCAGTGACAACTCCAGCTACAACTCCAGCTGCAACTCCTCTCCATGAACCTTCAGATGCTGCAGTGACTGCCTTCTTTACTACAGCCATGGCAGACCTCTCTCTACCTGGGCTCTACACCTCCACTACAGCTGGCAGCCAGACGAAGACCACCACTTCAACCACCAAAGCCACTGTCGTCAGCGAGACCATCTTCGAGGGCCGGCCAGAAGACAACACAACAGAAGAAGATTCTTCAGTTGAACTCTTTGAAGAGGAAGGAGACAAGCCTGCTGACAAGCCTGCCAAGCCTGCTGCCAAGCCTGCTGACAAGCCTGCCAAGCCTGCTGCCAAGCCTGCTGCCAAGCCTGCTGCCAAGCCTGCTGCCAAGCCTGCTGCCAAGCCTGCTGACAAGCCTGCTGCCAAGTCTTCCACGGGTCTTCCAGAGCCTACTGCCAGGTCTACTCCAAAGAAGCAGACTCCAAAGAAGCAGACTCCAAAGAAGCAGACTCCAAAGAAGCAGACTCCGAAGAAGCAGACTCCCAAGAAAACAGCAGAGAGCCAGCCTGTTCTTGCTCTAGACAGAGTGGCCATCCATGAGGACACCTTCGAGGAGGAAGAAGAAGACTCTGCTGATGACACCCCTGCAGCTGCTGAAGCCAAGTCCAAGGGCAAGAAGGGCAAAGGGAAGGCCCCCAAGCCAAACATCCGCAACAACCTGGGCATCACAGCTGAACAAGAAGATGACCTCATCAACTGGTACAAGGAGCATCCTGTGCTGTACATGAAGGGGACCAGAGGCTACAAGGGGAACGAGAAGCTGCTGCTGGACTCAGAAAAAGCAAAGGAGCTGGGCCCCAAGTACACCTCCCAGGACATCTTCAACTGGAGGAAGACAGTGCGCACTCACTTCTCCAGACTCGTCAGGCCTGAAGCTTCAGGAGCCGCCAGGAAGGAGACGCTCACAGAGAGGGACCAGTACATCCTGAACAACTGTCGGTTCCTGAAGGACTCCATCGTCCACAAGCCAGGGAAGGAGCTGTCCGCCATCTCTCAACTGTCTGCCAACCGGCCAGCCTCAGACTCCGATGATGAAAGCTACAACCCTGAGGATTCCCTGCCAGCTTCCTATGACATGCCGGACCTGCCACCTGAACAGCCAGCACAGGACAGACCTGACAGCCAGCAGTCCCAAGTCTTCCCTGGAGCACCAAAGCCTGGAGCCGCTGCCAAGGGAACCAAGAGGAAGGCCCCAGGAGATGAAGCCATGCACTCCGCCATGCACGTCATCGCAGGCAGCATGCAAGCCATGTCCTCCGCCAAGAAAATCCTGAAAGGCTCTGGCTGCAAGATGTGCCCCGACCACCAGGAGTTGACACCCGACCAGGAGTACTGGAGGATGAAGTGCCAGGACCTCTACCACGTGGGAGTGCACGCCAGCCCTGAAATCAGGAGGCAGATGGTCAGGACCATTGCAGAGGCCGCCCTCTACTGGGATGATGAGGTCACCCGCCAGTCAAGACAGCATCAGGAGCACACCTTCCAGCCTCCTCATCCTCCTCAGCGCCTGCAGATGCCACCTCCTCCTCATCCTCCTCCTTCTTCGACGTATGTGCCATCACACCACCAGCACCATCCCCAGGCTTCCAGCAGCAGCCATCACTACCAGCAGCACCAGCCCAGGGAAGGAGGATCCTCCAGGCAGACTCCCAGCTACACCCCGATGCAGCCCAGCCACTCCACCATGACACTGATGATGGATGCACAGGACAGCCCCGAGAAGTACGGCTACCCCCCTGGACCCAGCTTTGGTCAACCGGCCGCCCATCACCAGCACCAGCCTTCCCCTTCGCCCAGTTGGACTTCAGGTCTCCTTTCTCCACGAAAGTAGAAGACCAGATGCAGCAAAGACAACAAAAAACCTTGGCCCTTTTAAGGGCCACCAAATCCTCCCAAAAGGGCAGGCCACGTACACATCTTATGTTGACAAAAAAAAAAGAGCTTGTGTTGACCGAAAAGAGCCAAAAAAGAGCAAAAAAAACGTTGACAATCCCCAAAAAAAAAGTCCCCTAAAAAAAAAGTCCCCCAAAACAAAAGTCCGGTCCTGGCCTTCATTAAAAGTAATCACCTTCATAAAAGCAAGGTGCTAGTTCCCCCTTTCTTTGCCCCAAAACATACCAAGTGCAGCACTAGTACAAGTGCTGCATTCTTTGGTATAAACATATTTTTATTGCACTAGTACAAGTGCATGAATTTCTTAATTAAAATGTAATGCACTAGTACAAGTGCTTTGCTTTTAAAAATTGTGTTGGTTGGTTGCACTAGTACAAGTGCATCACTTTGTAATTTCACTTGTCTAGCTCAAGTGGCAGGTAGATAGCTAGATAGCTAGCTAGATAGATAGAAAGATAGATAGCTAGATAGATAGCTAGATAGATAGCTTGATAGATGGAACACAATGCTCGTTACATATATACACTGCAGCAAAAGAAAAGCAGTTGTCGTCACTTTGCAGGGATTGGACTTGGATAGATAGATAGATAGCTTGATAGATAGCTAGATAGATAGCTAGATAGATAGATAGATAGATAGCTTGATAGATGGAACACAATGCTCGTTACATATATACACTGCAGCAAAAGAAAAGCAGTTGTCGTCACTTTGCAGGGATTGGACTTGGATAGATAGATAGATAGCTTGATAGATAGCTAGATAGATAGCTAGATAGATAGATAGATAGATAGATGGATGGAGGGATTGATTGATTGATTGATTTTTGGGCTTGTTTTGTCAACATAGGATGTGTACATGGCCAGCTCAATTGGGAGGATTTGGTGGCCCTTAAAAGGACCTGGGGTTTGTTGTTTTGAATGCATCTTCTTCAGATTTTCTCCAACTGCCAAGGGACACTTCCTGCCGGACTGTTGACCCAGTCACGTAGGTAGTCTCGAGCAGCCTTGGCATCTCTGGAGGCATTTCCGTGTCGAAGTGGTTCTCCTAGGTCTCCTAATTGACGGTCTCCCCTCCAAACTCCTTCAGTGACGTCATGTGTCTGTGGATCTTCTCTGTCCATCACTTCATTGTCACGGGCATGGTGGACGCCTACTCTGTCTCGCAGAATGTTGTGTAGAACACAAGCAGCCATTGTGATGTATGTCACTCTTGTAGGTCGTTGGGGCATGGTGGTCAGGAAGCATCTGAACCTGTTTGACAGCAGACCGAAGGCATTCTCCACCACTCTCCTGGCTCTTGAAATCCTGTAATTGTAGACTCTGGAAGGAATGTCAAGGTTCTTTCTTGGCACTGGTTTGAGCAGCCATGTCTTCAGGGGAAATGCCTCGTCACCCACGATGTAATATGGGAAAGGATTGTCTTCTGTGCCAGGTAGAGGTTCTGGAGGTGGTAGGCCTAGATCTTCCTCGTCCAGGAGTTGTCGAAGTACTGTGTCCCTGAAGACGCCGCCATCAGATGCACTTCCTTGACAGCCAGCCTGCACATAGATGAACTTGTAGTTGGCATCAACGAGGGCCATCAGGACAATGGAGTGAAATCCCTTGTAGTTGTAGAACAAGGAGCCTGCAGCCTTGGGACATCGGATTGCGACGTGCTTGCCATCCAGAGCTCCAATGCAGTTGGGCAAGTTCCATTTCCTCTCAAAAGCCTTGGCTATCTCCTTCCGTCTTTCAGGCTGTGTGGGTAGTGCCAGCTGTCTTTCGAAGGCATGAACGATGGCAAGGCAGACCTCAGGGATGAAGTTGCAGATGGTGTTGGGTGCCACACGGAAAGCATAAGCTAGGGACTTGTAGCTGTTTCCTGTTGCCATGTACCGCAGGGTGATAGCCAACTTCAGACCAGGTTCCAAAGCCCTCCTCATGTTGGTGTCTTGCTTAGCGATGAGTGGTCCAACAGCTTCCAGGATTTCAGCAAAGATGGCAGGGGGCATTCTAGTGTAGTTGTAGTAGCCGGACACGTCACGCACTTGCAGTTCAGGCAGCAGTTGATGGAAGTGACCATGTTGTTCCCTCTGCAGCAACCAGTTGCGAATCCACCACCTTTTCTGTCTCCTGGCCCTCCTCCTCCTCTGTCTCAAATAGACAGCTCCGATAGCAACAGCAGCAGCACCAGCCACAACAATAATTTCTTCTTCATTCATCATGCATATGTTCAGTAGGCAGTCGTTGTGTTCTCATTGAAGGGCAATCAGCAAATGAAGCAAGGAGGTCCTCTGTGTCCCTTTTTATAATGACCAAAAGTGACTCCTGCAGCAGCGAAACACACTTTGCCGCAGCGCTGCAACAACAGACGTTCGTCGATGCTTAAGAGACCTTCGTCGCTGCTTAAGGCAAGGACGACGAAGAAGGTCAGCATCGACGCGCCTGTAATGTCCTCGGCGCTTTATGAATGCATGTGCGACGATGAACCATCAAGTTACGCAGTAACAAGTCCCTAAATGCGGCGTTGCATCCTTACAGTCTTCGGCGAGGCTGTCATTTTCAGCGACGCATCTTACCTCGGGTGTACGCCGAAGGTTTCCTGATGCGTCGCAGGTCGCCAATTTCAGACGTAGCTGCCTCACAACCATCAGCGGCGTAAGAGGAAACAACATTGGGCGAAGTAAAAGCAGCCTCGCCGAATTCCAAAACAAAGTGCGACGCGTCTGTTTGGAACTGCGCTGAGGAAAGAGAGGCGTAACGCGGCGAAGAAAGCTTAAGAAGCGCCGCGGACACCTCAAGACTCACCGCGGCTACTAACTTTAAGCGTCGCACATGACACTAATTGATTACGTAATGTGCCAAAACCAACGTTCTACGCCACAACCTTCCAAGAAATGACTTCTCTTGATGCGTCGCTCTCAAATCGCCGTCGTGAGAACTAGCCATAACTTCTAAAGTAACTTATCTTATAAAAGTAAACCCTGGTCATGTGCAATCTGTTAGTGTTTTATAGAAGAAATAACATTTTTCAATCAGTTAGCATGCAAATGTCAGCAGTGGACACTGTTCAGTCAAGTGTGATTCAATGCCACTTTCATTGTTTATTGCATGAAATGCTCCTATTAGTATATATATGGATTGAACTTGCATGTGTATGTGGTATTAAAAAGAATGTGGTATTTCATTTGTTCACCTTAATCTTAATCTAAATCTAATGGCCTACCGACTTATACTTCATTTTGCCCTGCTTTTGAAGCAGACCTTTCTTACTGATTTCTCCAAAGCAACATTTATTGAATGTAAATGACAGCAGAGTGAGTCACAGACGGAATGATTACAGGAAAGTCTGACTTGCAGTACGCATTAATGCATTAAGCTGCATCAAATTCATATGTGAGTGATGTTTTCTAAGGATATTACCAGATATATTGTAGGTCTTTTTTTTGTCAGAAATTCAGCCTTTTGAGTCTGGGGCATTTGAAGTTGTCAACTCACAAAATAACAATCATCTCAGAATAAAAGGGCATTCATTTGTGATGCTGCCTCTGGGTATACACATTATTGTGTGCCGTGTGTGAAGTTGTTTTGCTTTGAAAATCTACTTATTTTGTGCTGGAATTCCTCCGGGGAGCCCGGGCAGCTCAATTTACATCTTTGTGGAGAGAGCTGCACTTTGAATTTTTGGTGATCGCCGTATGATGATAAGATGAGAAGACTGGGAGTCTGGCACATGCTCTATTGATTCAGGGTTTTCCAGGGTCTTTCAGTTGCCCCAGCATATAATACTGGATACATCCCGCCTCCATTTAATGTCCCATGGGCTCGCACTAAAGGGAGTTCTCGGGTTGAGATTTAAATTGATGCCCTCAAAGTCAGGGGACAAGCGTGCTTAATCATTATTGGCCATTTAATTACAGACCACAGGAGGTTGCTGTCCATTTTGTATATTGTGCTGCTGAATAGCCCACAATTCTGTATCAATGGCATGCTCACAGCCAATAAAACGATGATAGAATATAAACATCATCTTATGTGCAAGACATTAATTTAACAATAGGACAAAATATTGCTACACAAGGTCATGCCTAACTGAAAATAGTTGTAAAGTTTACCCTTGACCGCATTCATTGTGAATTCCAAATGTGTACGTCTATTCTAGTATGGACTGAGAAATCAAGAAAATTTAAGAAGTCCACACTTGACAAATTCCAAAGTGACACTTTATTGTAATTTTTTCTGCATCCACGAAATCAAAAATACGTCTTGACACCAGTCTGACCTTGTATTAGAAATTACTCCACAAATTGAATTCCTTCGACTCAACACCAATCAGCAAGGATGAGCCACACTGGGAGCAAGGAAAGCAGTTTCAACCACTGCTCTTGAATGCTGAGAGAAACTTAAGCCTTGCGTCGGAAGTTTATGTCATGTATAAGATTTATTCTGTGCAGCATAGGCATCAGTCTTATTAGGACTGCTTAAGGGGTGATCATTACATTTTCAGCGGGGGGGGGGGGGGTGGGGATTCCGAGTTTTCCTCCGCTAGACTGGAAATATTTATTTTGTGGTAAAAGTGACAGTAATTATTCATTCAGAGGATGTTACTTCCTCAAATTTTCTCCTTACATAAAAAAAACATCTTAAAAGAAATTGAAAAACACCCAAATCCCATATTTGAGAACTGCTTAGAAATAATTCATCTGTTTCACAAATCTGAGCAAAATATTATTCATATGAAAAAACTCAACAGGAGCATTGCAGGGTTGTTCATGTACATCGTAATGACCAATGTGTCCTGAAAAGTGCCCCATTTTCTTTTTCTGTTTCATATGTTAGGGCATTGGCATTGCGAGTCCCTGTGTTATATAACATCGCGCCTTTCTGTGGTCCTCATGTGGTGTCTTGCGGTATACTGGTATCCTAATGATACAAATTACAAATTAAAGTAAAAACAGTGTGCCTATATAATAGGCCTATAGAAGGAGGAACATGGTCACATAAAACAGGTTGGACTTACACAAACATCCAGCCTACACCCAAGTCCCACATTTATATTTTATATATCCATTAAGAAAGGGCATGTCATTATGCTGGTATCTAATTCTTTGTTAATCACCATTCACATAGCTTCCTCAATATAAAGTCCATATTACTACATTGTGTGCGGAAATGGGTTCCCGAAAACCATAATTATCCATAGCCCTAATTTCCTGAAAATTGTGTTCTTTCGTGGATGATAAGCGATATAATTCTGAGCTGTTTTTTTGTATCACTGTTACTTGGACGTTGCCCTTGATGAACACATTGCTTCATACAAGTCAAGTCAAAAGTCAAGTCAAGTATAATTATGCAAGCACCATACATGATGATTGTGAATAAAACAAGGCGATATGGACAGTTAAAACATAATAGCATAAGTTGAAGCAATTGAAATGAATTATGAAATAAATTGATTAATCAAATAAGGGCAACATATCGATGGTGAAAGTGCAAAACCTCGTAAGTCAAAAAAAGCTGTTTTTCAGAAATTGAAAAAAACTGTCAAGTGTCTTTTTTTAAGGTAATGTTTATTGATAAGTGAGTTATGGCCAACTAGATACATAGAAAGTGACACCCTGTTGTAGCAAAATTTTTGTCAGAGGTCGTTTACCCCTTGCATTGATGTTACCATCAGATGTGATTGAAAACGTCGACTTACGAGGTTTTGCACTTTCACTTTCTACCCGTGCAAAACCTTGTAACTCGACCATTTATCACACTTTAAAGCAACTTGCAGCATTGAATATACTTTCAATCTATGTATATACAGTGAAAATTATAATTTGCCTATGACAGATTGCAATAACAAATTCTATTGAGTGGCTACAATGGCAAGAATGAGGAAAATGACAATTTTTTCAAATTTTCGTGCACTCTCTTTTTCAATAGCCTACATCACCAAAACAAATATAGGGAGGTAAATTTTTTTTAATCAGAAGACTTGCTGGGAGTCATAAAAAAGTAACACAGTAATTTTTTTTCAAAAAAAGTTGAAATATCCCACAATATGTGCTTCAAAGTTCTGATTTGAGTTACAAGGTTTTGCACTTTCACTTTTTGAAACATATCGACATACAAGGTTTGGTGAAATCATTCTGTTACCAGTGTGTTACAGCTTCCAAAAATAGTAAACTGGCAAGGTAATCAACTGACAACGTGTATTGGATATTAAAATAGTCATTCCACCAAAAATCTAAAAATAGCAAAATTTTGACATACAAGGTTTTGCACTTTCACCATCGATATACAAAAAGGCGAAACAATTCAGGCAGATGATTCAATAAACATTATTGAAAATCAATGGCTTCCAAGATCTTTCACTTGCATGATATGGCAGATTTTGAAATTTGTGCGAATGTCGCATACCCCCAAAAATTCCACACACGGTACGCCAATGAATAAGATGAAGATACCAGTTGATTATCAGCAACAATCTATTTAAAATGGGCATAATTACACCAAATGTTAGAATGTCATTAGTTCTGACTGACATTGCAAAATCGGACAACTCTTTCAATTACTTGGGGACTGAGCAACAAACAAATTCATCAAAATTGCCAGAGAAGGTAGCACTTTGATTATTTTGTAAAATTTGAATTTATCAGTACACTGCTTCAATAGGGGACCCTTTGGAGAAGTGCAAACATTTGCTTGAAAATACATGTACAGTGAAGCAAACAATTTTTTATTTATTTTTCAAATCTCAATTAAGTGTGTGAGTGTTTGATTTTGCACTAAAGCTTTGGCCATCCTCACTTTGATCATTGGTGAAATAGCCAAGTTGATATTTTAGGCCACAAAGTTACAGGTGCAAAAAGTGCCAGTTTTGCTTGAAGCTGTTATTTATCATCAAAAGGTCACGTCAACACATTGCTGGATCTCATAAATCATTGAAACAACATCCTGGGAGTGACCTCCATTGCTGCTGATCAACTGTATCTATCTTGACTAAAAAGGAAAACCTGTTCTTTATGTGAACCATCCCAGTAAGAAAGAACTGGGGCCAGTTGCTCTGTACCAAAGTGAATGGCGCTGATGCCTAAGGCAGATTTCACGAAAAGCAGCAAAATGACGTACCACAAGTTACATTAGCACAAAGACGGATAAGGCCAGACATAATTGATTCGTAGCTCCTCAGATTTTTTCTAGGGATATCTGGCAGGACAAAAAAATCATGGATAAACACTGCTTGCTGTTGGATTAGGAAGCAACAGACAGATAACAAAAGGGCTGGAAAGTTTAAGGTACGCTGTGAGAGCACTTTTCGTGAAATCTGCCCTAAGCTAATTGGATGTGGGATCCAATTTCCAATGGCCGTTGTATAACAGTATGACAAATGGAATTGATGAATGATCATAGCAGTAGATTGTGCAATGTCTCATTGTGCTGATTTTCAGTGCTGTTTACTGGATCATTTATCGATGTCTACCAGAGCCCCAGACCTGTCAGGAAGAGCATTTATCCTGTCTGGATGCTTGGTCATCTTGTCAGACTCCGACAACTGATCCTCAGAGGGTTATAACCTCCAGACTTACTTTAGCCAGTTCAAAGGTTGCTTAATGCCACCTGGATTCAACTTCGCCATTGGAGGCCAAATTACATACAGTGTCAGTTGTTAAATTTTAGGAATAAAGAAAAGCAGAACGAAAAGAAAATGTAGCGATATTTTGCTGTGGAGAGAATAGTCCAAGCACCAGGAAGTACTTGTCATTACTTTCTATGTCTTCAAGACATCCTACTTAGTTTCTAGAGAAATTATGTGGTAGACACATGTGAATTAAAACAAAGGTGCCATGACAAGACTTAAAATATAACTAACAAAAAACTTCATTGTAGCCAACTGAAACCACATCATGTTTATTTATACATTCATATCAGGCACTACACAAGTGATAATATATTTTTTATTATAAAAAGCCAATCATTACCCAATTGTAAATCAAACATATGATGATAAAATGTCAAAAGTCTACACAAAATTATTTTTCTCCTGCTCAAGTACATATACTAAGCCAACACGTCGGTACAATGCAATATGCGTGATGAAATCTAACTTCATGGTAGATAATAAATACTGACACACTCAGTGCCAGAGAGCTACTTACCCACTAAAATCAAGACATCGATGACCAATTACATTGATTAGTTGAAGTTAATAAACATCTTTGAGCACTTTCGGATACCCTACTCATATGCCTTTGCTGCAATTGACATACAAATGTCATCAGTCAGCAGAGTCCAGTCAAGTGTGATTAAATGACAGTTTTATTGTTTTTCACATACTTAATTATATTATGTTTTTCACATTTTTGACAAATTTGTGATACTATAGTGAGTGTATGCATCATTTTGCTTACCCATCTCTCTATATCATTAAAATGTAAGAATATACACCACTAGACATAATCCCAAAGATAGTTGTTCCTCTTCACATGAACAGTTCCAAAATTAATATATTTTTGTACACGGCAATTGATTTTGTGAGAGGTCATCAGTTCAAAAATGCTAATTCTTCCAACTTAAAGAAAATGATAAAAGGAAGAGAGGCATTCATTGAAGAGTTTTTTTTAAATCTCAGGAAAATTTGTTACAGTGAACTATATGTCATTTATGCTGCCAAATGGACACAAACAACTTCATGCAGACTGGACTGGTATTTTGACATTTCCACAAGTTTCTTCTTTTGCATATCGGCTTACAGATGATTTCACAATTGTAGTATTGTTTTTTTCATGCACATGTGTTCTATACGGAGAAAAAGTGACATAAATAAACTTATGACATCACTTTTCCCTGCAGAGTAACATGTTCTAAGAAAAAAATCATATTCAAGCTCAGTCTCTGCAATATTGAAATCATCTATTATGATCTAAAGAATATGCAGTGGTGCTTCAGCCAATACTTTAGAATGAAAATATATATGTCGATTGCCTTATATTGAAAGCAATTCTGAAGCTCTACTAAAAAACAATCATTGTGAATCATGCTTATTAAAATCGAAAGAAGGTTCACATAGGACAAGAAAACAAATATTATGCCTCTGAGATTGAAAATTCAATTTAGATTGCTAAAAGATTCCATCCAATTGACAAACACAATATTATACACAGGATAATGTGACTTCTAGATGTGACAAGCACATTTACATCCACAGACCATTTAGTATGTAATAATGCTATAATACACTCTTTTGTAAACAAGTGTACTCAATAAACATCTGCCCACTTGTCGGCAATTGGTGTATAATTATACATACAATTGAACCTGAACTCTTGAGTGGTATTTTCAAGGAGAGAGGACCATTCTTCTATTAAATTAACACTCTCTGAGTAATAATATGCATGATGATACTTTTACCATGGTAAAGATAGAGGTTGTTTGATTATTTGTGTAACAGATTCGTACGAGTGTGTTCGTTTTCTTTTCTGCAATGGCATAAGCATTTGTCAACTTCTTTCTCAACTCAGAGACAAACTCAGAATATGACCCGTGTCTCAGGCTCTGAGCACAAAGAGAAAACAATGTCTACTGGGAGTCTGGGTTGTCTCCCGTACATCAGTTCAAATGGTGTAAAACCAGTACTCTCATGTCTCATGCAGTTATATGCATGTACTACATGACTGAGTTGATCCTTCCATCTTGACTTCTTTTCGGTGGTCAATGTTCCGAGCATTCCAAGTAACGTCCTGATGAATCTTTCGCAAGCTCCATTTCCTTTCGGATGATATGGAGTAGTCCGACTCTTCTGAACTCCTAAGAGATGACACAGCTCCTTGATGACATTTCCCTCGAAAGATCCACCCTGTCAACTGCGCCAAATGTAACAGATTCGTACGAGTGTGTTCGTTTTCGTAATCGATTTATTAACAAGCGACAACCCTGTAAAATAACAAAGAATTTATATCAATACACAGTTCTCTTTATGAGACCAATTGTTGGAAATTCATAACAATAAATACATTTATGTACAAGTATTTAGTACCCTTTGTTAGCGGTCTGCTCTTGCAACAAATCTCTCTCAAGTCTCAACCACAGTGATATATAGCTGCCAGTGTCTGGTACTCTATAACCAATAAATACACAATATATAAATAATAATTTGGTGATACTTGTATTTACACAGTCAACCAATCAGTCAATTCTTCTACCTTATCATGAGGCCATATATATATATATATAATGATACAATTTGAAATATGAAATTGATGTTTAAAAGCAATGATTATATTTCACAAATGAAATGAAATGAACTTACCAAATTATGATCTTTCTATCCAATGCTAAAACCAATGTGTATACTGTATAGCTCAAAAGCAATAACTGGAATGGTTCTGAGTGAGAACTTCCTGACTAACTGTTATTCACAAAAAAACACAACACCAACACCTTTTGTGGTACATGTTTATTCCCAAACCTAACTGTGATAAATTACATTCCCAACCCACAGTCAAACCCCAAAACATCATATACAGTTGAACCCTAAATGTGTGACTAAGTCCTACCACACACTCCCCCCACTCAGGTAAATGTGTCCTCACATTTAAACAACTCCATCCTCATCTGAAGTCAATCGAAGTGTAACGCTGAGTCGGTTGTCTGTTCCTAGAACCTCTTCTCAATTGTACTTGTTCTGCCTCGGAGTCCTCGCTGTCTTCTTCAACCGCGTCAACCGTACTCTCGTCAACATCTTCCTCGGGTACAGTTTCTCTCTCTTCTTCTTGTCTGACTGTGTTGTCTGGCTCTTCAAGTGCTGGTAGTTCTTGTTCGTCCTCAGATGAAGAAATGTACAGTTCCATATCTTCATTGCTGTCTTCTTCTCCACTTTCTTCAGCATCCTTCTGGGAGTTCATATCTTCTCTTGCTCCCATGACGTCTTGCAAAGACCCAATCTGAAGCAAGTGGTTCCTGTGTAGTCGTTTGGTACGACCACCCTTGGGGTTCTGTTCCCTCTTAACGTCAAAGACAGGCAAATCTGGATCCATCTGACCAACGACCAGATAAACTTCTTCTTCCCACTTATCTGAGAGTTTATGTTTCCCTTCCGGGAATGCCAGACGCTTCACCAAAACTCTGTCTCCAATCCTTATGGGTCCTCCTCGTGACTTGTAGCTCTCTCTGTTGCGGCTTTTCATCTCCCGGATGTTCTTTTCTGCACATCTGGCTGCTGAGATCAATTCCTCAAACGATGAACCAGAATCAAACTTGTGTCTCAATGCATTCTTGATGTCTTGTTTGCAGAGTCCATTGTAGAATTGAGCACGTAGAACTGCGTTCTTCTGTGATGGCTGTTGAGCATTATTATTGATGGCATCCACCATTAAACCTTCTAATCTACAACTCCATGAAATAATGCTCTCTGAAATTGAGGTTTAAAAGCAATGATTATATTTCACAAATGAAATGAAATGAACTTACCAAATTATGATCTTTCTATCCAATGCTAAAACCAATGTGTATACTGTATAGCTCAAAAGCAATAACTGGAATGGTTCTGAGACAGAACTTCCTGACTAACTGTTATTCACAAAAAACACAACACCAACACCTTTTGTGGTACATGTTTATTCCCAAACCTAACTGTGATAAATTACATTCCCAACCCACAGTCAAACCCCAAAACATCATATACAGTTGAACCCTAAATGTGTGACTAAGTCCTACCACATTTGTGATCAAGATAATGCCTTTTGATGTGTTATAAAATGTAACTGATTTTAGCAACTAAGTGTGAGAATCAAATGCCTTTTTTTATTTTGCTCATAAAGTTTGTTGAGACTACTGATTGCATCAGTAAAACTGACTGTAAACCTGGCATTACATACCCACCAACAAGTGGGCTACCTTTATTAAATTGCTTTTGAAACTAATGGTTTGATCATAAAACATCATGAACCACAAGTGCATTTTTAGGTTGTTATGGTCCTCTTATTCCCTGTAAATGATGAAACTGCTGTAATGGTGTCCAACTAAATTGTGTCAATATATACTGTCTGGAATCCTGACCAGCACTTCTCCTCAATAGTACTTCAAGAAGAGCAGGGCAGGAGTATCTGTCACTCCCAAGTGTTGTGACTATGATTCTTTTCTTTTCTATTCTGTTGGCTATCATCAACAGCTGTTGAGTGACTCAAGTACATGGCTTAAGCGCACAAATGGACGCCCACTCTGCCGGAGATGCTTTAGGGAGTCTTGACATGTGCAAGATTTGAGCTGAGCAGGTTGAGTGCAATTGAGAGACCACATTTAGCAGAAGGTGTTTTGTCTCCTTCTGAAGATTTCTTACTAGAAGTTTCAAGAAGGAGTGGAGGCTTAAAAGGTAAAACTCTTTCCCGGTCTCTCTGATGTTTCAGATCTCGTAATATTCGATATAAACCTATAACATTTACAAGATAACAAGATATAAAAAGTTTACATACTATGTAAGCCTAGCCATACATATGTCTGAGTTTGCATAGAAGGACAATGTACTTACTGTATCATGCTCAACTGTAGTGGCCTGCTTGAATTTATGCACTGTCAGTTGCACTGATAAAAATCCCACACAAATAAATTTTATAGACAGAATATTAATTTTTTAGCTTAATCTGTGTCTTATGACTATCTAGGTTGGAAACCATAAGTTACAAGATTTACATATATATATATATCGTCTATCTCAAGGAAGACTCAGTCAAATCAATTTGACTGAATTTTGAAATATATCTGAAAAATAATCTCGAGGATCTCTAGCACCAAATGGCAATAGAAATAAGCCCAATGGGTCCATTTATTACCATTCACTACTCCTTCAAACTCTCGGTATTTTGGGACATTTTCCCTCTGTTTTATGGCAATTTTCCATGAAAAACTGACATCTTTCATGGCTTATCTGACTCAGCCCAACTGATTTGACCTAGTCTTCCATGATACAATGAAAGAGGACAATCAGTCGTGTCAACATACAAACTGATTTAACCTTTTATGCTTATGCATCATTCAAAAAAATAGAAAGGTTAGTCTTAAGTAAAACTGGGTTTCAGTGGTTTGACTGAGTCTTCCACAACAGAATCTGAGTTGCACAATGGGAACTTTTGAGGTAAAAAACAGTTAAACCTGCTTTGACTGAGTCTTCCATTGATTTTTTCCCTCCAAAAAGTTGTTTGTTGTGCAACCTAAAAAGGTCAAAGTGGTTTGACTGAAGCCGACTCTATGAATCTGCACAAGTCTAGTGGAAGACTCAGTCAAAGCTATGTTTTTTTCTGGGTCATCCTCCATTTTCTAGTGGAAGACTCAGTCAAAGCTATGTTATGACTGAGTCTTCCACTAGAAAATGGAGGATGACTCAGCCAAAACATAGCTTTGACTGAGTCTTCCTCTAGATTAGTGACAGATTCACAGAGTCGGCTTCAGTCAAACCACTTTGACCTAGTATGGAAATTAAAATAATGAAGCCACTGCCTTGCAGCTTCCTGGAATAATCAGTCAAAATTACTTTATTAAATAAATTCTACAATTTTTAAACATTATTTATGTTTCTGCACGATCACAACACCAAGCTGAACACAACGATATAACTCTCAATATAATCAGCAATGGGAAACAGAAGTTATCTGCTGATTTGTTTAGTTTTCAGAATTTCATGTCTGCTGAAAATTGCAAAATTTGCTATATCTGAGTCTTCCATGAGATAGACGATATATTCAATACTCCACGAAGATAATTGTGGAAGTCTTATTTCTTATCATATTTTCAAGAAGACTTTAATCTCTACATGCTATGTCTACATGTCAAAATTACTTTTCCTCCACAAGAATTGAAATGTCAAGTTTTCTTGAAATGGAATAGTTAAAAAATGATTAAAAAAATTACTTGTATCATATAAGAAATTTACCCAAACTATTAGCTAAGCAACTATGATCAGGGGCGTTGTCCTTTCTAAACTGTCTGTACAAATATAAATGTCAAAATTGTGCTTAACGGGGACAAAAGGATTTTTGTTTTGCTCTGTAATAAACTTTGCATATAATTCACGGAAAATGCTCGATACTGGAATACAATCGTGGTTCTCACATACACATGTCACATCCAATATTCGTTTTGCTCTTCGTCATATTCTGATGTCAGAAGGCTCAAAGAGAATATGATGCATTATTATATCTGGAATCTATCTGGAATGTAAATTCAATTTCTTTGAGTTGATCATAGAAGAACAATGCTGCCACTACATCTGTCACAACATGTAATATTCATCAAATAAGAAAGGAAGAAATTGTATTATACCAGGTCTGGATCAAGCTACAACATAATTACCAGTGAGTCACAAACTATATGGTACACTGCAGCATGTTTTGAGGATGTTCCACTGGGCGACTGATGTACCGAAATATCTTGCACAATAATTCATCGAAGTATAATACAAGCAAAAATCAGTATAGACTTATTAGATATATTTACCAGAGAGAGATGCCGTGATGAACTGACTACTAGTACCAGTTTAGAAGTATGGAACT
Source organism: Platynereis dumerilii (assembly GCA_026936325.1). Lineage (NCBI taxonomy): Eukaryota > Metazoa > Annelida > Polychaeta > Phyllodocida > Nereididae > Platynereis > Platynereis dumerilii. The sequence continues at coordinate 19,032,611 of JAPTHN010000003.1, forward strand.
TTCGGCCATTTTCAACCAAAAGGACTGTTGACAAATTTGGAAATCATGCACATGAAAAAGATGACATAATTGTTCAGAGAAATTTTGAATAATTAGTGTAGCTTAATTTTTGACATTTTGTTTCAATTGTTGATACGATGTTAGAATCCTTTCTGCACAATTTGAAGTGACTGTTAGCACAGTTTCTACTGGAAAGAAGCTGATGTTTTCTAATTTTCATGACAAGGATTGGTTTGCCGCGAATGCAATATCTGACAGAAGATACTTCTGGGAATTTGCTCAACGTTATTCTTAGATTGAATCGTTCTCATGATATTGTCATGATATGAAGATTGCATTACTTTGAATTGAATGCAAGATTTGGTGGGAGGGAAATAGATGAAAAATAAACAAAATCAAGAGGAAGATGACAGGTGTTCTTTAGTGGAAATTGGGTTGTCATTTTGTTAATGTTCTCCAAGTAGTATTAAAAAGATCAGAGTAATCAATTTGAAGCAATACAGCAAAAACTCATAGTGTTAAGTTTTTTGGGGGACATGTGTATGTGACTCATATGGCCAACTAAACAATAAGTGACAATTTAAAGAAAATATTGCCTGTCTTTGAGGTTCCATTGTGAGAGATGCCTTCTGGAAGATGCTACCTGAGATTGCAAATCTTTTTTTCTGGGTCAGCTATTCTGCTCTTCTACCCCTGAGCATCTGAAATTTTCTGCTATATATATATATCACAGAAATCAATTGTCTCATTATGGAAGGGAATTGATTGTGGAGCTGCCTCCAGCTGAACTCTGTAGCGTTTAATGTGTAAAGTAGGAACATGGACCTGTATATATTCTGGGCATTTGGAATTGTACGACTGTAATGGCTTCTAACTTATGTTGTGGTACTGTTATCATATGGGTAGGTATTGTGTATTGTGAGGATGATGCCAGCAACTTGCAATTAAACAATAAAAAAAGTCAGCAGCCCCAACTTCACTTGATTTAATGACTGAGAATAAACAACACTTGTTCGAGGTACGAATAAAGTTTTATTGCTGTCGCTAGCAACAAATGTCATGACTGCAATATGCTTCGATCAATTCATTGATTATTCAATACATTTTATGACATAAAGCTACAATGGGTTGTTTAATTTCCTTGAGCAAAACTTCTATAATTAGACATATATGCATGCCTTTCAATTAATAATAGGTAAAAGATATTCAACATTTGTTTTAGCTTGGAAATGTTTTAGAGTAATTGTTGACAATTTTCTAGGATAATCAATGCTTTCTTGAATAAATGTACATATCTCAGTTGTGCTGATTATCAATTATTGTTAATGATTTGCAATGAACGAAATGAAATGGAAATGATTGTTGAATTGCATAAATAAGATTGCTGCAACTGTTCTGCAGTTTTCCTGCAACTGTCTATATAGTGCCCATGGCCTGAGACACTGAACATAAATCTCCTGATGAAGAAGCCAGTACTAAAGCACAGAGACCAATATCACAACTGGGTGTCAAGCGGGTCAGTCACGTTGTGGAATATCTTGATGCTGAAACGAGTCGTGTTAGTAATGGCAGCCTACAAACGACCGCTATCTGTCCTTCTGACTCGTGACAAGCCGTTGCATGTGATCAGTTCAATTACTGTCCTTCGGAAGTAAGCGTTGATCACACAATGCAGGACAAAGTTAAAGGCAAAGTTTGAGACTTGCAGCAAGTTGGCAAGTGCCCTGCAAAAGATAAACACTTCTGGTTGGGGTATTTCCAGTCCGACCAAGTGAGTGAAAAAATCCATGAGCTCCGAAGGAAAGATGAGAAAAAGAAACATGGCTATTATTCTGATAAGAGTGATGGAGATTCGCTTGCCATTGGAGAGAGTTGCAGAGGAGCAGTTGAGTCGCATGTGGACTGATTCTCGGACACTTTTAGCCAGGCACACGTTGAACACAATCAAGGCGACAAAGGGCAGTAAGACTCCCAGGAGAGTTCATATCCATAAAAAAGCCAAGCCAGCTGTAGTGCGGTGGTTGAGGGGCCCAATGTCAATGAGCCAGACCTCCTCCTCATTCCAAGTCATTACTACTTTCTTTAGCTGCCAGAATGAAGGGGTGTTGCCCAGCATGGCCAGGAACAGAACGCTCACCAAAGCACAGCGGGTGCGTTGTGGCAACAAAACATGGCGGACGTGCAGCGGGTGGCAAATTGCAATGTAACGAAAGACAGCCATAATGACAATCAACCAGGTGCTAATGAGACTGAAGGTGGTCAGGAGACCAGTGCAGAGGAGTTGGTAGTAAGCCCCGAAGGCATGCGGTGGGAAGAGGGCTTGGTTCTCTGCTATGAAGTACCGTGGAAATGCACTGATACAAAATAACATATCCGAAATTGCTAGTAACAATAAACCAGTGGACACGATGTTCTCCTGGCTCTCCAGAGATTTCTTCATTCGTTTCCTTGTTAGTACAATAATGTTAACGCTTACCTATGAGTGTTAATGAACAGCATCAATTACACCTTTTGTTTGTTTTCCAACACAAGCTGCAATCACCTAGTTTGGTTTAGTTAAGCATACTGACTGACAGTCATCTTTTGTCACATACGAGAAGCCATAATATTAAAGGGTTATTCTGGATACACGTCACTTGCATCACATGGTACACTTTAGATCGATCAATCACAATACACTAAGCCATTATAATGTCACATACTTCTTGGGCTATCATTTCTAAGCATACCATTTTGGTGTACTGAAGTTTTTTCACTAGCTGACATCTTAAAGATATCTAGAAGATTGTTATTATTGTGCACTGTTATAACTCATTATTAGATGCAGTGCTGATAAGGCCAGATAATAAGTTTTGCACCTATGGTTGACTTGGATGTCTGCATCTGCACTGGGGAGTGGGGGTCATGTAACAGGCAGATATTGAAAATGGTATTTACAATATTTTATTGCAAATGTACATTTTCTGCTGCGTGTTGCATCAAGAGAACTAAGAAACAAATTTAATTTGTCTGCGCTTGAAATTCAGTTCTTTCAGAGTTTTAAAATCCTGTGTGACGAACTAAGGTAACAAATTTACCAAGAGCACTAACACATTATATAGGCTCCAGCAAATTTCAAATTGGCATTCTTTGCTCTTTGATTTTTTTCTTCTTCTAGTATATCAACAGTACAATTCAAGACTTGACATCAGCCTGACCTTGTACCGGCAATTACTTGATAAATTGAATACCTATGACTCAACAACAGGAAGGAAAAATGAGCCACACTGGGAGTAGGGAAAGCAGTTTCAACAACTGGTCTTGAATGCTGAGGGAAACTTAAGCCTTGCATCGGAAGTTGACGTCACACACAAGATAAAGCCAGGATCTTAGAGCATAGGTATCAGTTCAATAAACAAGCAACAAGTTAGCAATACTTTCAATCTCGTTTTTCTGTACGGTCTCTGTCCGGAAAGAAACTTTTTCAATAAACGACAACTTTGTGAGCTGTGAATTACTGTTCCAAAACACTCATTTAAAGTTGTTTTAGATATATTTATTATAACTTTACCATATAGCTATACGGCTCAATTACCGGTTCAGAGTGTTAGTATTGAGATAATAAGTATCGTTTAAAGTTCATGTGAATCTTCTTGAATGGCTATGTTTATAAATCATGTCTGCATGCATTTTGGACCATTACAATTTGCAGAATCCCTGGGAGGTTTGATCGTCAGTTCATATTCCATCGAACATTACTTGCACATTTTCATGTAGTTAACCATTCACCATCTAAATAAGTTCATTGATCATTGTGCCTTGTGATAACGGTGCTACACTCCCCCACTTGCGACAAAACTGCCAGAGAAACGAGGATTATTATTTTCTTCTATAGTAAACTGTTGCAACAACAGCGATGTGACACATTAAAATGGTAATTTCTACCCGTCCCTGGCATGCCAGACTTCAATTCTCTTACAAAATCATAAAGAACATCATTCAAAACAAACCTCTCACCTTACATCAAACCTCCTGGCAACGAACACAAACAAGACATCGGAAGGCCCATAATTACACCATCACGGATTTCATTGCTTGTTACCACAAAAATCCACATATTCCCTGAATAGTCAGAGACTGGAACTTACTTGCTCCACAAGAAGCTTCATCCTCGACCATTGATTCCTTCAAATTAAGACTTTCTAAATCAAAACAATAACCACATATTATAAGCCTTGCTTTTAACCAGCACTATATTTATGTTTAAGCGCTACCCACTCTAATATCTTATCTACTGTTCTAACTCTCACTTCTCTCTAGCAGATCTACAACCTTTGCATGATATTCAGCAATTTGAATATGCCAAGTAACAGGCAGGAGCACAGCAGAAGCATGCATAAATCATGCCTCATACTAAACAATAGTTTGCAATCCTATTTTGTTTGTTTTCTGTACAAAGACCACAAGTCACCTTCCTTTTGATCATTGGTGGCACAGTCACTAATAACTCTTTCTAATTTATCTGGTTTATTAGGTCACACAATAATTTACTGTTTTATTAGGTCACATAATTACAGGTGCACAAAGTGCCACTTAAAATCATGCTTGAGGCTGCAACTTATCATCAAACTTTAAGGCTTTGTCAGCAGATTGTCGACACCCACCACTGCTGTTGGCCAGTATTCACTAACGCAGCTGAAATGGAAAACCTGTAGATCTAAAGCAGAGTTTGAGAAGTGTAAACAAACTCAGTGCAAGAAATTCGACCAGCTGATGAAGAAAAAGTCCCCACACACAGAAGATCGAAAAAATGCACCCATCATGGAAGTAACTTCAGAAGAAACAGCCCAAGTAAAAACTAGGTGGGTAATAAACAAATCTGATCATGAACTTAATGAAAATGAAAACAAAATCTTGCAGAGAGGTTTGAACTTTGCAGTAAGTCCCAACAAATTGCCCACAAATGACTTTATCACGGCCATTGAAAAAGCATGTAAATTCCTTGGCCCTAACTCAGAAAAAGCAAGTTTGCTAAGATCAGAATGTGTCAACATCATATCTAAATCGCCACTACCCCCAAGTAACATCAACAAAGAAGAAAGACTTGCCATCAAAAGCCTAAAAGAAAACAAAGACATTATGGTACTTCCTGCTGATAAGGGGAGAGCAGTGGTTGTAATGAATAAATCGGATTATCATCTTAAGTGCAGAGAATTACTGAGTGACCAACGGACGTACAAGAAACTACCAAGTGACCCCACCAGCAAATATCTCAAGCAACTAATCAACACCATTAAACCCCTCAAAGAAGCAGGAGTCATTTCCCAAGGCCATTACCGTCACATCTACCCCACATCTACTGAATCGCCCAAATTTTATGGACTACCAAAGGTCCATAAGCCCTCGGTTCCTCTCAGGCCCATAGTATCTTCCCGGGGTTCAATCACCTACAACCTGACCAATATTTACAGTTCGACAGTCATCAGCCTCTAGAACACAAGCTTGGAGTAATAAGATCACTCACCCATAGGGCCAACACTATTGTAACTGAGGACACAGACAGACAACAAGAGACAGAATACATCAAAAAAGTCCTCAGCATCTCGGGCTACAAGAAATGGAGCTGGAACCTCCCAGGAAGCAAGAAAAAGCTGCCACATCCAAGAAGAAACACCACCAGTAAACCGGTGGGAAGCATTACGATCCCCTACGTTGGAGGTATTTCCGAAGCCATCTGTAGGAAACTGCGCAAAGCCGGTATCACAACTCATACCCGCCCACAGAACTCGTTGAGATCACAACTATGCCATCCAAAGGATAAAGAACCAGCGGAAAAGAAGTGTGGAGTGGTGTACCAAATTGAGTGCAACAAGTGTGAGGCCAGTTACATTGGAGAGACTGAAAGAACTCTAAAGACACGCATCTTAGAGCATAAGAGACCTAGTTCCCCGTTGGGCAGCACATGTAAGACTCATTACATGCAATCGAGGCGAGCAACATCACTGTCCTCGACAGAGACAGCAGGTGGTTTGAGCGAGGAGTGAGGGAGGCCATACACATCCGGAACAGATCACCATCACTGAACCGGGACCAGGGCAGACACCACCTTCCGAGCACCTACAACTCCCTCATCAGACAACAGTCACGTGACACACAGTTGTCACGTGACCAATCAACACCAGATTCAAATGCTGACGAAGTCTAGTGGATGCTAGACAAAAGCTTCTACTTTCCAACAAATTGTTGTGAGTAATGGTTTAAACTTACCTTTCAATACCGTAGATCTAGACTATGTGAACCATCCTAACAGGTTTGCACTCTTGCCCTATGCCTTTTGATGTGGTAGAGTCAGGGATGGCAAATCCGTCCAGGAGGGTAAATTCGTCCAACCCATCATATGAGGACATAGATATACCTGTTACATTTGTGTTGCTTTTATAAACAAGAGAGACTTGTTTTTTAACAACTTTTAACTTTTTTAGGTGATTTCGGCAATTTGAATAATATCTCAGGTCCATTTAAAAACTAAGGATAAAATACAATCAAATTCTGTGACGTCATCACAGCCATTTTGAGAATATCATGTCCTGAACATTTTCAATATTCTAGGACTATTTTCGATAACAAATAAATGTATTTAAGATAAAAATTTGTAAATGAGACATCAAATAAAATTATTTTTGCAGGATTTGTAAAATAGTGACACATTGAAAGGAAATGCAATGGAAATAAAAGTGGACGGAATTACCATCAATATTTCAGAAGTGGCTTGAATTGGGGTTTGTAAATCCGTCCACCCACATAAAATTAATCTTCAAAGTACTTTTATGCCTTAAAATATTTACAAATGACATACCACTGATTACAGAATTTAAGTAGGAATACTTTTTCCCCTTTGATTGGATTACATCTTTCTTTAATTGCAATTCAGGTGGTCAAATGAAATTATTCAAATTTAACTTTACCTCTTTTATTTAAATCTTCTATAACAAGTGCAATCAATGAATCATTGTTCTAAAATCAACACAAAAACCTTTGTAAGACTTAACGAATTGCAAAACTTTCAAAAAATAACAAGATATGATATGTGTGGGCTGCATTATGCCCTGTGGACGGATTTACCATCCTTGCTGGACGGATTTACCAGCAGGGTGGACGGATTTAGGTGCCCTGACCTTCAACTTTTGTTACCATGGTTTCAGCACAATTATTTGAATATTTGACTTTTTTAAAAATGTTGTTGATAACACAGAATATATCCTTTCCAATGTAGTAATTATTATTTTTGTATCTATTACCATTTACCTGGAAATACAGTTTCAGCCAAAAGTGGACGGATTTACCATCATTGACTCTAGTCTCAGTATAATGTGTGTAGTAGATTATGCAGCATCTTATTGTTCTGTGCTTCAGTGATGTTTACCAGATCATTTAACAACATCTAACAGAACCCGTTACCAGTCAGGATGAGCATTTGTCCTGTCGGAATGAATTGAACATCTTTTCAGAGTGTGACAAGACAACTGATCGACAACTTCCAGCTGTAATCTATCACAGAGGGTTTTAACCCCAAGACTGGTTTGAGCCTTTTGAAAGGTTGGATTGTGCCACCTGGATAAGAGTAGAAATCACTCAGCAATGTAAAAATAGTATAATTTTAGGAATAACGAAAAGCAGAGTGAAATGAAAAGGTAGCAATCCTTTGATTTTTATGATGAATAGTTCCATGGCAAGGAAATACATTAAAATCATTTCTCTGCATGCTGTAAAAATTTTTTTTGTATTTCATTACATACAGCTCAAAATTCAAGAGTACATGAAGTCTAAAGGGAAGATGTTAACATTCATACATGTAGCTCTGCAGACGCAAGCAAGGCAAATGAAATCAAATCATAAAGAAATAGATCTGGTGACTATTCTGTATCCACAACATTGACCTTCACTGAAATATGATATGAATGATTCTTTTGTAATGATATTTGCTGTGCCGGGGTTTATGCTTGGACAGACAAACAGATAAATTGATACAGTCCATTGATCAGACACAAACGTTAAGACCTGGGATGGGACTAAAAATATAACTCAGAAAAGAAAATCATTGAAACGGAGATTGTACAAGTAGCTACAGATCTAAAAGCAACATCATGTTCAATATGTATCTGTAGCTGCGAAGGCCATCATAAAAAGCATACAATTAGCCTTGAATGAAAAATGTTAAAAGTTGACTTGAGTTTATTGTTCTCCTGCTCAAAAAGATAGCAAACTAACAGACTAATGTGTGCAATGAAATTGAATTATAAAGTGCCATGAATATCGGACACACTTTGTGCCATAGAGTTGCCAACCCATTAAACTCAGACATCGATGACCAATTACATTGATCAGGCCCAATTAATAAATCATAGTTTTTTGTAGTCCATTACACCGATGAAGTCAATCTCAACAGAATTTACAATTACAGTCAAACCTGTGTTAAGCAGCCAGTCAAGGGAGTGGAAAAAAGCGGCTGCTTAAGGCAGGTGGCTGCTTAATGGAGGTGTGATTTTGAACTCTACCATTAACAGTGAAAACAATTTGTGAATGAACGGCCATATTTTTGGTCATCAAATAAATAAATAATAAAATTCTAAACAATTAATTGATGTTTAAACATGTGATTTGAGTTAAATAAGCTTTAAATAGATAATTAGCACATTGAAACTATACAATTGTAATCTGGTTACAATGAAGTTCATATTTGGTTAGTTGTTTCTATGCTGCCCCCATCGTGTTATGCAACTGGATGCTATTTTGTAGTTATGTAACAAGATAGGGGTTGCTTAGGTGGCCATTTGGGATTAAAAACACTGGCCTTTAACCACAGACAGCAGGTGACTGCTTAATCCAGGTGTAAAACAATGCAAAATCAGTTGGGAGGAATTGGAAGTGGCTGCTTACAGCAGGTGGCTGCTTAATAGAGGTGGCTGCTCGAGCAGGTTTGACTGTACACCCTTGGCAGGCCTGTTCAAGCATGAGCATTTCTCATCTCCCGGGGAGTGTACAGCCAGTCAGCCGTTTCCAGCGCACACCATGCTAAGTCACTGTACAATTGCCAAAACTGCCTATAGCCAAGTACCCATTTACACCTGGGTGAAGCGCAGCAAAGAGTTATGGACGATCTGCTCAGTTCCTCTGTGCCATGGATATGAGTCAAAACCTGCTCGTCTCAGTTACCAGGTGAGCACCATATCCACTAGGCCACGGCACCTCTTAAGTACAGCAAATCGCACAGAACATGAAAAGTGCAATTGCTGCCAAGGTTGTTGTGCTTTCTGAAATTCTGTATATTGCAACAATTTTTGTGTAATGGGGACAGAGGGATTAATATACTTTATATGGACGCTACAATTGTACTTTTCATGTCTTAATGTGAAGGATACCGCATGGATAACACAGTTTTTCACATATACAGAATGTCAAGGCTGATTTTCCTTTTGCTCTTGATCCTATTCTCATGCCGTTAAGCTCACAGAGAATGTGGCACCTAAATTGTATCTGGGAACTCTCTACAGAGAGTAAATTTAATTTCTTTGATGATGGAAGCACAATGCTGCCACAGATCATCTTTCTCCACATGTAATTTACATCAAAGCAACCACGAGATTGTAATTATGCTTGGTCGGCATAGCTAGAGTTACTACACAGTTGCTTTGTCAGTCACAAACTGAGGTACACAGCAAATCATAACCTGGTTACTCACTGCAACTTAAATGTGATAATTATATATCTGGTGCTGTTATCAGTAATCCTTAACAGTAAATGGGTAGAAGTTGAGGACTCCCAATCCCTCTTCCATCTCATCAATTAGAGGGCTGCATTTACCATATCTATCTATCTATCTATCTATCTATCTATCTATCTATCTATCTATCTATCTATCTATCTATCTATCTATCTATCTATCTATCTATCTATCTATCTATATATCTATCTATCTATATATCTATATATCTATCAGCATATCTATTTATCAGCATATCTATCTAGCAGCATATCTATCTATCTATCTAGCAGCATATCTATCTATCTATCTATCTATCTATCTATCTATCTATCTATCTATCTATCTATCTATCTATCTATCTATCTATATATCTATCTATCTATCTATCTATCTATCTATCTATCTATCTATCTACAAAATGAAACACCATTCACCACAAACTGTGAACAGAAGTACTCCTACTAAATATTTTCAATCCATAGTAATATGATCTTCATATCAAGACAATATTATGAGAATGATTCAATCTAAGAACAACGTTAAGCAAATTCTCAGACATATCTTCTGTAAGATTTTGCATTCACCGAGAACCAATCCTTGTCACGAAAATTATGAAACCTCAGCTTCTTTCAAGGGAAATAGATGAAAAAGAAACAAAATAAGAGAAAGATGACAGATGTTCCATTGTGGTAATGAGGTTGTCATCTTCTTGATGTATTCCAAGTAGCATTAAAAGGATCAAAGTAATCCATTTTTGAGGCAAAAAAGGCATTGTATAGCATTTACTTCAATTCCTATTGAGTTGTTATATATTTTCACTAAATTGTCTCAATAATCGATATAAATGTGGAGCTGAATTAAAAGTCACAATGAGACAATAAGAATGCAAGATCAATTCCTTGTAAGATTTGAAACAGGTAGATAAACACCAGTCATTCTAATTTTTTTGTTATTGTTTCACTGGGACTCGCCATCTGTTTCGTAAGTTGGTAGTGATGAGACATATATATAGACTTAAGATATTTTGTTGTATCAGATTCTGATGACTGCATTCAGTGCATTGTCTTGAATTGAATTGTGTCACTGTTTTGAAAACATGCATTGCCTGAATAAAGCTTGAAAACAAGTTGTCAGCAACTGCAACAACAAAAAGCAGATGTAGTGAGATGAAGGGGTACAATGAGTCCTCCACTAGAGGCTACTCCTATATGAAGTTCCAAATTGAGGATATTCAGCCACCCGGAGCATCGATATTGAGTAAAAGTTCTGACCGACTTAATATGTTTTCGAAAGACATTGAGCTTGAGAGATAATCAAAGGTAAATGCAACAAAAAACCATGAATATTGATGATACATACATGTTCCTTAATTGCATCATTATTCCAAGGAAGTTTACATACCTCAATGAACCATTATGATTTACAAATATTGGAGAAAATATCTCCTTTTCCTGGTGAAGGGTGCACACGTTTTGTTGCCATTCACTGAATGCTAACAGAACTGGATGCTTATAAATAATAGATGGGCCTGCCCGATACCTAATCCCTAACCTCTTGTTTCGTCACATCAAGAGGAAATTAAACCCATTACACAGCGTCTTGATTATTCTTCCATTATGCGTTAATCCAATACGCCAGTGCGAAGGTTCTCGATATTCCTGATGGTCAGATGGCTTACTGCATTCGTGTATTCAGAGTCACACATTATATGATTTTGCGATTTATACAAATGTCTTTTTTGGGTGGCCCCCAGATAGCGGTCATTAGGCCTTAGAATGATGCAAATTTTTTGTAAAAAAAGGAACGAAAAGTTGTGCATTGCCACAACCTCTGTTAATATATTATGTCAATTATGTTAACAAAATTTCATTGTCTGTCTCTCTGTCTGTCATTTTTGTCGTCATGACCTGCCGGAACTTCTGCCAAAACTGACAACTTGTCAACTTCTATCACGAAGGTTGTGCAACCGTTGTGACACCTCATTATGTTTCTTATCCGAGAACCTAAATATATGTGCCACAAAAAAAAAGTGCTTACCTGCATGGATATCACACACTGTGATTGTCCTTTTGTTATTGATAAGAATGTTCTGGCTTATTGTAGTCCTCTACACATTTGAAATACTGCCAAAAGTGAAGTTGTACATGTATTGTCTTCACGAATATTATTCCAAATGGTGTCTCCTCAGATGAGTAAAGACAACTGATCTGCTTGCTGATGTGTTGAAAATTTGCCACTGACCATACTGCCGAAGACAGTTATATCACCAACTGTACAGTTCCAAAATGAACAAATTTTTTATGTGAGGCAGTTGCTTTTATTGAATTTGTTTTTCTGCTCAGCAAAGCAAATATTCAGCTGAATAAAAGAGTCAAGAAAAATCAACGGCATGCTATTGTAAAGTTTCATCCTTAAAAACCGAAATGTTGAAGAAAGTTATTTTAAAAATTAATGGAAGCCTTCAGCCTTGAGCAAATCACACAGAACATGAAAATTGCAATTGCTACAAAGGTTGTTGTACTCTCTGAACTTCTGTATATTGCAACATGTTTTTGTGTCATGTGGACAAAGGGGTTAATAAACTTTATATTGACATTACAATTTGTACTTTTCATGTCCCATTGTGCAAATATAAGGCACTGTCATGGATAAATTTGCTTTTCACATACACATAATGTTAAAGCCGATTTTCCTTTTGCTCTTCTTTCTATACTTATGCCATTAAGCTCAGAGAGAATCTGACATCTTTGTGTCTGGAAACCATCTGGAGAGTAAACTTTTAAAATTTCATTGATGATGGAAACACAATCCTGCTGCCACAGAGCATCTTTCTCTACAGGTAAATAGCATCACAGCAACCAAGAAAGAGATTGTATTTATACCAGCTCTGGATCAATTTACTACGTCATTAATTGTCAGTCAAAAATTGAGGTGCACTGCAGCCCAAAACCTGGTGATTCATTGCCATGTTAATATGATAATCATATATATCTGGTGTTGTTATCAGTAATCTTTTACAGCATGCTTCAGGATTTTCAGTGGACCTTCAATGTCCTTCATGAGTTTAATTCCCAGCCGGATGCCATTCGGATGAGAGTCATGAGACATTAAATCGGTTGCTCCCTGTATCAGTGTTTGTGCTGATGAAGAAAAAAGATCTCTCACATGGTCAGAAAAAATCCCTCACATGGTAAATGGGTACAAGTTGAGGACTCCTAATCCCTCTCCCATCTCAATTAGAGGGCTGTACTTACCACATCTATCTTTCTATTTATCTATTTATTTGTCTATCTATCTATCTATCTATCTATCTATCTATCTACAAAATGAAACGCCATTCACCACTAACTGTGAACAGAAGTCTGTAAGAACTCCTATTAAATAGTAATACGATCTTCATATCATGACAATATCATGAGAACGATACAATCTAAGAATAACGTAATAAGCAAATTCTCAGAAGTATCTTCTGTCAGATATTGCATTCACCGCAAACCAATCCTTGTCACGAAAATTATGAAATGTCAGCTTCTTTTCAGGAAAAAAGATACATAATCGATAGAAAGATGTCAGGTGTTTCTTTGGGGAAAATATGTTGTCATCTCGTTGATGTATGCAAGGTAAGTTTTGAAATTATCCAAGTAATCAATATTACCCAAGACATAGTTGTTTGTTGGACCAAAATAAGTTTTCCTGAATGTCATGACTGAGAGCATTCTTATCATCGTTTTCATAGCTACGTGTTTTTCAAGTTTGCAATTTGCTTCATTTCAAAACTGTGATGTCAGAGATTTAGTTGAATAATTTCGTTTATTACAAGAACAGATTTGAGGAAACTGATTAAGTGCGGCTGATAGATTCTTCAATGAACTGTAACTGAACCAAACAGACTACTGAGCCTCAGGAGAGTTACAATTAATGATAAAAAAAAGTTGTTTGAAATTGTGATGACTGGTGTCTTGTGCAAAAAAAAAACACATTTTGTTTAGAAAACAATGAGGTGCAACACTCAGCTTATACATGCATTGTTTGTTTTGGTTGTACACAAATAGTAACATTGTCTGACAGTTTTAAATTCCTTTGTCATTAACTGGGATGTCAAACTCTGAACTGATATGTCACAGATTGAAGTTTAGACCAATCACATCGACACATGATGATGTCACGGTTCCACTGCAAAACGAAGTTTTCAAAAAACACGTAGCTATGAAAACGATAATAATCGCATGTCTTGGTAACTATTGATTATCAAAAATACATATTTTTTTGGACTCTTGGAATCATCTGAGCAGATTTAATATTTTATTGGCCTCCTTTATTTTTGAAGTTCCTTCAGTGTTCAACAAATTTGGATTATCAATGTTGTCTTATGATACTTTTATTACATGTGCTGGTATCGTGAGGTTGATGCCAATGCCTTTCAATTAAACGATTAAAAAAAAATGCAGAAACGTGATTTCATGACTGATAATAAACAACACTTGTTCAAGGTACGAATAAAGTTTTATTGCTTTCGCTAGCAACAAATGTCATGACTCCAATATGATTCAATCAATTCATCGATTATTTAATAAGTTTTATGACATAAAGCTGCAATAGACTGCTTAATTTCCTTGAGCAAAACTTCTATAATTAAACATATATGCATGCCTTTCAATTAATAATAGGTAAAACATTTTCAACATTTGTTTTAGCTTGGAAATGTTTTAGAGTAATTGTTGACATTTTTCTAGGATAATCAATGATTTCTTGAATAAATGTACATATCTCAATTGTGCTGATTTTCAATTGTAAATGATTTGCAATGAACGAAATGAAATGGAAATGATTGTTGAATTGCATAAATTAGATTGCTGCAACTGTTCTGCAGTTTTCATGCAACTGTCCATAAAGTGCCCATGGCCTGAGACACTAAACATAAATCTCCTGATGAAGAAGCAAGTACTAAAGCACAGAGACCAATATCACAACTGGGTGTCAAGCGGGTCAGTCACGTTGTGGAATATCTTGATGCTGAAACGAGTCGTGTTAGTCCTGGCAGCCGATGAACGACCGCTACCTGTCCTTCTGACTCGCGACAAGCCATTGCATGTGATCAGTTCAATTAATGTCCTCCGGAAGTAAGCGTTGATCACACAATACAGGACAAAGTTAAAGGCAAAGTTTGAGACTTGCAGCAAGTTGGCAAGTGCCCTGCAAAAGATAAACACTTCTGGTTGGGGTATTTCCAGTCCGACCAAGTGAGTGAAAAAATCCATGAGCTCCGAAGGGAAGATGAGAAAAAGAAACATGGCTATTATTCCAATAAGAGTGATGGAGATTCGCTTGCCATTGGAGAGAGTTGCAGAGGAGCAGTTGAGTCGCATGTGGACTGACTCCCGGACACTTTTAGCCAGGCACACGTTGAACACAATCAGGGCTACAAAGGGCAGTAAGACTCCCAGGAGGGTTCGTATCCATAAGAAAGCCAAGCCAGCTGTAGTCCGGTGGTTGAGGGGCCCAATGTCAATGAGCCAGACCTCCTCCTCATTCCAAGTCATTACTACTTTCTTTAGCTGCCAGAATGAAGGGGTGTTGCCCAGCACGGCCAGGAACAGAATGCTCACCAAAGCACAGCGGGTTCGTTGTGGCAACAAAACATGACAGACGTGCAGTGGGTGGCAAATTGAAATGTAACGAAAGACAGCCATGATGACAATCAACCAGGTGCTAATGAGACTGAACGTGGTCAGGAGACCAGTGCAGAGGAGTTGGTAGTAAGCCCCGAAGGCATGCGGTGAGAAGAGGGCTTGGTTCTCTGCTATGAAGCACTGTGGAAATGCACTATTTAGACTGCTGGAGTCCATCAGACTCAAGCATATGAAAACATAAGACCTGGGATTGGACTAAAAAAAAAATTCAGATAAAGAAAATCATTGAAACGAAGATTGTACAAGTGGCCAAAGATCTAAAAGCCACATCATGTTCAATATTTGTCTGCAGCTGAGGAGACCATCTTAAAAAGCAAACCATTAGCATATTTGAAATTGTAAGTGTAGTGATGAAAAATGTTAAAGGTTGACTTGAGTTTATTGTTCTCCTGCTCAAGTAGATAGCAAGCCAACAGAAAAATGTGTGCAATAAAATCTAATTATAGAGGGTCATAAATATCAGACACACTTTTTGCCAAAGAGTTGCCAACCCATTAAACACAGACATTGATGACCAATTACATTGATCGTGCGAGGTTAATAAATCATAGGGGCACTTTTGGATGCCTCACTCTTTGACAGGCCAGTTCAAGCATGAGCCTTTTCTCAACTCCTGGAGAGTATACAGCCAGGCAGCCATTTCCACGGCACACAATGCTTAGTCACTCTACAATCGCCATCGCTGCCTATAGCCAAGTACCCATTTACACCAGGTGAAGCAAAGCAAAGAGTTATGGAGGATCTGCTCAGTTCCTCTATGCCATGGTTTTTGAGTCAAACCTGCTGATCTCAGTTACCAGGTGAGCACCATATCCACTAGGCCACGGCACCTCTTGAATGAAGCAAATTGCACAGAACATGAAAAGTGCAATTTTTACTTATGCCATTAAGCTCAGAGTGAACGTGGCACCTATATTGTATTTCATATATATTTTTATCCCAATATGACACATCCACGCATGATAGTGAGCGCACATACACGCGCGTGTACATGCAATTGCGCGCACCTTTACGCGTGTATGTGCATTCACTCACACCTGTGGACATGTCATCCAGCGCATGCGTGAACCTGTATTCACGCGCATGCGTGTATATGCGATCGTGGACATGCCATCCAGCGCAAGCTTGGATATGCCATCCAGCGCAGGCTTGGACATGCCATCCAGCGCAAGCTTGGACATGCCATCCAGCGCAGTTTATTTATCAGAACACAGGAGCCCCTCCAGCAGTGGCGTAGCCATGGGAGGTAGTATTGGTCCAATAAGTAATCTCTTAGTTATAACCCTGTGTGAGAAATGGACCAATGGAGTTAGGTGGTCCAATATAGGTACACTTCCCCTAGCTACGCCACTGCCTCTTGGTTGTGTCCTCTCACCAATTTGGATGTGCGCTGTAAAGCACGTTCACTCATGCGCTGTATAGCATGTCCACTCATGCGCTGTATAGCATGTCCACTCATGCGCTGTAAAGCATCTACACGAATCCAAAAGCTACGCGCGTGCGCGTTTTGACACGTCCACGCGCGTGTATGTGTCAAATCTTGCACATCCACGCGTCCCAAAAGCGTGTATGTGCGCTCTGGAACATGCGTGGATATGCCAAATTTGGATAAAAATATACCTCTGTATCTGGGAACTCTCTGCAGAGAGAGTAAATTTAATTTCTTTGATCACAGAAGCACAATACTGCCACAGAGAATATTTCTCTACATGAAATTGACTCCACACCAACCGAGAAAAGATTGTAATTATACTAGCTCTGGATCAAGTTACAACATAATCATTACTTCGTCAGTCACAAACTGAGGTATACTGCAGCCCAAAACTTGGTGGCCCCTTACATGGGTCAGGCATACTAACGGAAAACATAGATCACTCTATTCAATAAGTTTGCTGCACCTGTTCAACTACAAAGGCAGCTGGGTGACAGAGTGGTTTTAAGGTTCATCCCTGCTCTGCTGAAGGTCTTTGTCTGCTTGGGTTCGAACCCTTGTTGTGGATACCAACAATTTTAGTTGATCTTCATGAGTAAAATCCTAGGTGGATGTCGTTCGGATGAGACCTTAAATTTGTCACTCACAGAATCAGTGTCTGTGCTGGGCAAAGAAAGATCCCTCCGATGAGGTAAATGTTTAAAATGTTGAGGACTCTTGCTCTCTCTCCCACCTCATTAATTAACCCTCTTGAGTGCCCAGAACTTGATTTTGAGGGCTGCACTTCCCATTTATATCTATCTACCTATCTACAAAATGAGACATTATTCACCACAAACTGTGAACAGCAGTCTCTAAGTACTCCTACTAAATCTCACATATACACTATACATGTATTTCAATCCATAGCAATATGATCTTCATATCATGACAATATCATGAGAACGATTCAATCTAAGAACAACATTAAGCAAATTCTCAGATGTATCTTCTGTCAGATATTACTTTCACCGCAAACCAATCCTTGTAATGAAAATTATGAAATGTCAGCATCTTTTCAGATAGCAAAAAGATACATATTCTACAGAAAGATGACAGGTGAGGAATTTCGATTGTCACCTCCTTGATGAATTCAAGGTAGGATTAAAACGATCAAAGTCATCAATTTTACCCAAGGCATGGCTGTTTGTTGGGCTGTTGGCCTAGAGGCCAAAATAAGTTTGCCTGAATGTCATGACTCAGATTGATCATTCTTAATGGCATATCTTGGTAACTATTAATTATCAAAAATACATATTTTATTGTACTCTTGGAATCTTGTGAGCAGGTTTAGTTTTTTAACAGCCTTCTTTGTTTTTAATGTTCTTTTAGTGTTCAACAAATTTGGGTTATGCCTTGTTATATCATTAATTTGATTTATACTGAGTTGCATGATACTGTCGCTGACAATTTGTCAATGTGTCGTCTCAATTTTTCTTACTGCTGCAAGTTCCAAGAACAGTTTCTGTTATCCTTTGTGACCCTTCCTCCAATTGCAAATAATTACAATTGCTTCAGACTTGGGACATTTGACTCATGTGGCCAATTAACCAGCAAGAGACAACTTTTAGAAGCTTACAAGCAGTACATGGAGTTTTTGTCTTTCTGCATAGTTTCCGTGTGAGAGATGTCTTCTGAGAAATGTTAGAATCTACCTGAGATTACAAAAACATTTTTCTGACTCAAAAATTCTGTCCTTTGGCCCTTGAGCATCTGAAATTGTCAGCCAGGTCTCATTTTGAAAGATTGTGAAGCTGCCTCCGGTTGTACAAAGGTGTTTATTCAGTAAAGGAACTTAGATTTATCTGTACATCTTTTACCTTTGAAGTTTTGCAAATGTAATGTCATCAATCTTGTCTTATGATACTTTTATTACATGAGTTGGTACTGTGAGGATGATGCCAATACCTTTCAATTAAACAATTAAAAAAGTCAGCAGAAACGTGATTTCATGACTGATAATAAACAACACTTGTTCAAGGTACGAATAAAGTTTTATAGCTTTCACCAGCAACAAATGTCATGACTCCCATATGATTCAATCAATTCATTGATTATATATATAATTATTTAATAAGTTTTATGACATAAAGCTGCAATAGACTGCTTAATTTCCTTGAGCAAAACTTCTATAATTAAACATATATGCATGCCTTTCAATTAATAATAGGTAAAAGATTTTCAACATTTTCTTTAGCTTGGAAATGTTTTTGAGTAATTGTTGACATTTTTCTAGGATAATCAATGATTTCTTGAATAAATGTACATATCTCAATTGTGATGATTTTCAATTGTAAATGATTTGCAATGAACGAAATGAAATGGAAATGATTGTTGAATTGCATAAATTAGATTGCTGCAACTGTTCTGCAGTTTTCCTGCAACTGTCCATAAAGTGCCCATGGCCTGAGACACTAAACATAAATCTCCTGATGAAGAAGCAAGTACTAAAGCACAGAGACCAATATCACAACTGGGTGTCAAGCGGGTCAGTCACGTTGTGGAATATCTTGATGCTGAAACGAGTCGTGTTAGTCCTGGCAGCCGACGAACGACCGCTACCTGTCCTTCTGACCCGTGACAAGCCGTTGCATGTGATCAGTTCAATTACTGTCCTCCGGAAGTAAGCGTTGATTACACAATACAGGACAAAGTTAAAGGCAAAGTTTGAGACTTGCAGCAAGTTGGCAAGTGCCCTGCAAAAGATAAACACTTCTGGTTGGGGTATTTCCAGTCCGACCAAGTGTGTGAAAAAATCCATGAGCTCCGAAGGAAAGATGAGAAAAAGAAACATGGCTATTATTCCGATAAGAGTGATGGAGATTCGCTTGCCGTTGGAGAGAGTTGCAGAGGAGCAGTTGAGTCGCATGTGGACTGACTCCCGGACACTTTTAGCCAGGCACACGTTGAACACAATCAGGGCTACAAAGGGCAGTAAGACTCCCAGGAGGGTTCGTATCCATAAGAAAGCCAAGCCAGCTGTAGTCCGGTGGCTGAGGGGCCCAATGTCAATGAGCCAGACCTCCTCCTCATTCCAAGTCATTACTACTTTCTTTAGCTGCCAGAATGAAGGTGTGTTGCCCAGCACGGCCAGGAACAGAATGCTCACCAAAGCACAGCGGGTTCGTTGTGGCAACAAAACATGGCGGACGTGCAGTGGGTGGCAAATTGCAATGTAACGAAAAACAGCCATGATGACAATCAACCAGGTGCTGATGAGACTGAACGTGGTCAGGAGACCAGTGCAGAGGAGTTGGTAGTAAGCCCCGAAGGCATGTGGTGGGAAGAGGGCTTGGTTCTCTGCAATGAAGCACCGTGGAAACGCACTGATACAAAATAACATATCCGAAATAGCCAGTAATAATAAACCAGTCGAGACAATGTTCTCCTGGCTCTCCAGAGATTTCTTCATTCGTTTCCTTGTTAGTACAATAATGTTAAGGACATTGCCCACTATTCCACAAACACATACAATGGGAATTAGGACCTGCCTGGCCAGCATTCCTAATGAATCCAGGGCTCCATTTAGTCTGCGGCTTGGAACCCCTGAGGTCTTATCCTGGAACTCCTCCATCAGGGAAGTGTTGGGGTTGGCCATAAGTGGCCAGGCTCAAGTTCCACACATTGTCCCCTGAGGTGGAATTCAGCTGTAATTCCTGAGGAGACATTTTGTAAGTCCAGTGCGTTGCTTCAGGTAACCATATTGAAGTTGTTTGCATCACGTCTACCTGAAAAGACAAGAGAGGAATTTGAATCTATGTCGAAGGGTGTTTCAGAAAGTATATATTTATAAAGGCTATTTTGGAACATGGCAGCTTACAAATCAATGAGCTTTGATATGACACATTATTCAGCCAATCATGGCCAAAGCATGACGCGGTAGTGATGCCATGCCAGAAGACACAATAAGGCACATTTTACCATACTCATTGTAGTTAACAATTACCTATGAGTGTTAATCAACAGCATCAATTACATCTTTTGTTTATTTGCCAACACAACCTGTAATCATCTAAGTTTGATTTAGGTAAGCCTTATCTGGCCGATTGTCATCTTTTGTCACATACGAGAATCCATAATATTATACGGTTATTCTGGATATTGGATAAATGTCACTTGCATCACATTGCACATGACAGATCAATCATAATGAAGCAAGCCCTCTGACGTCACACACTTGCTACCAGTTGTTCGGCTAGTATTTCTATTGTATTTTTCAGCAGAAGAAAATAAATCATAGTATTTTGGTGCGCTGAAGTTTTTATCTATAAGATATCTAGAAAATTGTAATTATTGTGCAACTTCATTATTAGGTGCAGTGCTGATGAGGCCACATAATAATAAAAGTTTTGCACCTATGGCTGGATAGGATGTCTGCATCTGCACAGCAGGGGGGGGGGCAGATTTGAAATCCTGTGTGCCAAACTTAGGTAACAAATTTACCTACAGCACTAACATACAGTACATGTATCATTTCGGATCCAACAAATTCCAAATTGGAATTTTTTGCTCTTTGATTTTTCCTTTTCTTTTTGTAGAATATCAGCAGTACAATTCAAGACTTGACACCAGCCTGACCTTGTACCAGCAATTGCTTGACAAATTGAATTTGTCTGACTCAACACCAAGCAGCAAGGATGAGCAACACTGGGAAACTTAAGACTTCTGTCGGAAGTTGTCGTCACACGTAAGATTAAGCCAGGGTCTTGGAGCACAGGCATCTGTCCACTAAACACTGCTTACCACGGTGCCAACAAGCAACACATTAGTAATAGTATCAATCTTACTTTCTGTACAGATCTCATCCTGAAAGAGATCTTTTCGATAAACAACAACTTCGTGTGCTGTGAATTATTGTTCCAAAAACACTCCTTTAAAGTTGGTTTAAACAGTTTTATTAGAACTTCGCAAATGAGCTATACAGCTCAATTACAGGTATCACTTAAAGTTTATATGAATCTTCATAAATGGCTACGTTTATAAATCATGTATGCTTGCATTTTGGACCATTACAATTTGCAGAATCCCTGGTGAATTTCAGCTTGCACGCCAGACTTCAATTCTTTTACAAAATCATAAATAACATCATTACAAAATCATAAATAACATCAAACATAGTGGCTTCGCTTTTGACCATTTGGCAAACCAGTCAAATGCCCCATGTTTTTCAGTCTTCTTATTCTTTTTCATTCTTCTAAGTTTATTTATGATTTTACAAGTGTGCGACTGTATGGTAAGCGAATGTGGCTAGTCAGTCGTCTTCTATTTTGCATTGCTACTGGATATGCCATTTTCTCATGTCACTTGGTTACTTTGATTTATGTAAATCACTCCTTTTCACACAACATTTCAAAATAAACTCTCTCTCAAAACACTGGATTGGAAGTTTTAAGATTTGAATACTGACCATGTGTCATAAGATGAAGGCATTTTATCAAATAACTCTTAGGCAGGAAACATTACACGCTATTAAGAATTTAGAAAAAAATGAACTGGGAGTAAAAGTCCACCTATGTTAAAATACTCAGGGGGACATCATTCTTAAAATCATCTCAAGGTACATCGTAAAACAAAATTAGAGTTATGAATAATTTATCTGAACTACAATCACTTCCAACTTCCCTGTATCATTTGGAATCATACTTGGGTGACTTGGTCAATTTGATTGAAATAAATCACTGTCCAACTGATTGAGTTTGAACAATTGCAGGAATTGTTTTTGTAATTATACATTCTCTACCAGCACTAAACTACAATTTGGAAAGCTGAACTAGCAAACTGTGATTTAAATAAATCACTCCAAAGAAATTCAATAGAGTAGGCTATACCAGGATTCAAGAACTATGACATTAGTCACAATCAAATATTATTCAGGGCAATACTAAGAAATTGGCCAACCTCAGGCATGGGGAGAACATGCAGCAGAGTGGCCTATGATTATTGAGTTTAAGGAAATCACCTGTGCGCATGCGTGACAATGAGAGGACCGGGAATTTTACAGCTCCAGCTTTTATCGATTTTACTGAGCTTTTACGTCGTGATCACCCCCAGATTTGTTATAGAAGATAGGGCTCGTGATCCAGAAGCTTTCCTGCCGCACAGAAACGAAAATCAGACGGTAAATGCTGAAATCTTTACCTCTGAATCATGGATGGTGCCGGCACTTATGAGACGTTACGACGGCCATTGTACTTCCGGCCAAACAAAAACAAGAACACTCAACCGGCCTGCATTATCGCCCAGAAAAGTGAAACGATTTTACTTGCTGCTGATCCTAATGATATCGGGAGATGTCCAGCTAAACCCCGGACCCAACTGGAAATACCCCTGTCAAGTGTGCTACAAACCTGTGAAGAAAAATCAACGAGGTATCTGCTGTGATCTTTGTGATTTATGGAACCATGCAAACTGTATTGGTATGACAGCTGATGAATACTCAATTTTCCAAAACAATGAAGGACTATCGTGGTCGTGCCAATCTTGCCACTTCCCATACACTGATTCCTTCCTAGAAGAAATACGAACCCCAGAAGTAGGCCCAACTGAAGATGAAACTGGTAACCTCACCGAGGCTGAAACAGACAGTTCCAGTAGCGGAGAAGACTTGGACCAAGAAAACACAGATGAAAATGGACCAGAGGCAGATGAAAATGGACCAGAGGCAGAAGCTGCAGAAGAAATTTCTTTCCCTGAATTACGAGAAACAAGAAAGAAGCACCAGAAGAACATCATCCTGGCCCATGTAAATATTAATAGCTTAAGACTAAAATTTATCGCCCTACAAGAAATACTCTATGACGGATTGGTTGACATCCTCGCCATCCAAGAAACGAAACTGGACAAATCCTTTCCCTCCAGCCAGTTCCATGTCCCTGGCTATAAGATGTTCAGAGAAGACAGGAACTCGCACGGTGGAGGCATCATACTTTACGTAAGAGATGACATCCCAGTACGAAGAAGAGACGACCTGAAGCTAAAGACTGCGGAAGACATAAATGTGGAAATCGTTATAAATAAAAAGAAATGGATACTAAAGACTGTATACAAGCCACCCAAGGCTAACATAGAGAGCTTCGTAAATGAACTCCACAGCCAAATTGACAAAGCCTTCACAACGACTGAAAACCTGGTTGTGTTTGGCGACATGAACATTGACATGAACTTGACGGAAAGCAGTGGAAATAGACACTTAATTGACCTTTGTGACTCATTCGATATGACAAACCTTGTAAAAAACCCCACTTGCTTCGTGAAAAACTGTTCTCCCTCACTCATTGACATTTTTCTGACTAACAAACGAAACTCATTTTATTGTACGAACAGTGTCGATATCGGGCTAAGTGATTGCCACCATCTTGTAACTACCCTTTTAAGAGAGAACATGCCCAGACACAAACGGAAGAAAATCGCGTACAGATCGTTCAAGAACTTCAAGGAAGACTGCTTCAACGGAGACCTGGAGAAAATCCCATTCCAGACAGCACAAACTTTCGAGGACCCAAATGACATTTATTGGGCCCAATGTAAACTCCTAAATGAGGTAATTGATGAACACTTACCAATTAAGGAAAAGTTCGAAAGGAAGCATAAAGCTCCTTTTATGAATGGCAATCTTAGAAGAGCCATCAATTATAAAAGTCACCTCAGAAGACAATACATTAAATGCAGACATGATGACAGAAAATGGCATGCGTATCGCAGACAAAGAAATCTTGTCACAAAACTTAAAAGACAAGCCTTGAATAACTATTTTATTGAAAGATGTGAAGGAGGTACAAAATCTAAGGATTTTTGGCCCACAATTCGCCCTTTTCTGTCATCAAACAAAAGTAGTACTCATGATGATGACATTGTGTTACAAGAAGAAAACAAAATTGTAAACAATTCAAAAGAAGTAGCAGAAATTTTTAATGAAGCTTTTATAAATGCAACTGTAAATATTGGTACAAATGTGTGCTGCCCTCAAGGCAAGGACCATCCGAGTGTGATTGAAATTGTTAAAACTATGGATGGCGATGACAGAAAATTTACTTTTAAAGAACTTGATGAAAAAACTGTTACCAAGTATATCAAATGTATTAATGTAAAAAAGGCCACTGGTATTGATAACCTATCCCCAAAATTGTTACATCTTACCTGCGATGTTATAGCTAAACCAGTGACCCAAACAATCAATGCTATGTTCAAAACGGGAAAATTCCCGGAAGATCTCAAAATTGCCAGAGTGTCGCCAATCTTCAAAAAAGAAAACCCTCTTGAAAAGAAAAACTACAGGCCTGTTAGCATATTACCGGCACTGTCTAAAGTATTTGAGAGGGCAATCAGTGTACAACTTGATGATTACTTCAGCACCCTGTTCCACCCTTATCTTTCAGCTTTCCGAAAGGAGTATAACTGTCAATCAACATTAATAGCTTTAACAGAAGAGTGGCGAGAGGCACTAGACAAAGGCAAATATGCCGCAGCCATTCTAATGGACCTCTCCAAAGCTTTCGATTGCGTTCCGACTGATCTCCTTTTGGAAAAGCTGACTGCATATGGCTTGGATGATGATGCTGTTAAACTTATCAGATGTTACATGTCAAATAGAAAACAATGTGTTAGAGTAAGTGACAGTATGAGCGACTTTAAAGGTGTCATCAAGGGCGTCCCCCAAGGATCCATCCTTGGGCCGACAATTTTTAACATCTACATAAATGATATATTCTACCTTACAAAAAATGCCAAATTATTTAACTATGCGGATGACAATACGTTATCCTATGCCCATGACGACATTACATCGCTCAAACTGACACTTGAATCAGAATGTGTCACCCTCATAAACTGGTTCACAAACAACAAAATGCAGGCAAACCCGGACAAGTTCCAGGTGTTAGCAGTTGGTAAAAAGACCTGCAAGGAAAATATTTGTTTCAAAATTGGTGACATTGAAATAAAAGCTGCAGATAATGATGATGTGAAGCTTCTTGGTGTGAATATAGACCCCCTCCTAAATTTTGATAAACACATCAAAAACATTTGCCAAAAAGCCTCAAGGCAAGCAAATGCTCTGGGTCGTATAGCAAAACATCTGACCCTAGAATGCCGAAAGGCAATCTACTACAGCTTTATACTCTCCAACCTAAATTTCTGCCCCCTAGTTTGGCATTTTTGCTCTAAAGCAAACACCAAGAAGCTGGAAAAAGTAAATCATCGAGCTCTCCGTTTTGTTTATCAAGATTTTAATGCCACCTATGAAGAGCTCCTGTCAAAATCAAACTCATGCAGCCTCGAATTGTCAAGGATTAAAATGGTTGCAATTGAAACTTTTAAGATCCTAAATGGGATCGGCCCATGCTATATGAAAGATTTCATTACTGAAAAACAAAATTCATACCATTTCAGATACAGCAAACTACTTGATAAACCTCGAACAAAAACTGTAAGGTATGGTACCAATAGCTTTAAGAGCCTCGCAGCGACTACCTGGAATTCCCTCCCTGATCACCTCCGAACTGCAACATCGTTGCCTCAATTTAAAACCATGATCAGGAAATGGAATGGCCAGGAGTGTCGCTGTGCTTTATGTAGATGTTAATGTAGCCTAAACTAAACTAACATAGACCATAAGGTTTCTAAGTTGTTGTTTTCCTAGTCTTAAGATTTTACAATGTTTGTTATTCTAGTCTTAAGTTCAACAACTATTTATTATCAAACTAACCTGTGATGTATTTTAACTTATATATAAACTACTTATATTTATACATTTTCTTGTACCTGCATAAATTTATGTGATAATTTCTTTACTAATTGGTGCATGTTCTTTACCTGTTTTTACCTTTAATGTGTTTTTTACCATGTCTTCATATATATTTATCTATTACTTGTTTTTATTATTATCTATTTATATTCGGTACAAAAAGCCCAAGGCTTGTGTTTTCTGTATTCTGTATTTAAACCGAATTCAAATAAATTTTACTTGACTTGACTTGACTTGACTTGGTTAGAGGGCAGAAATTGTCTCATCGAAAACATTGAATATGGTACTAATCCAAGAATGATTTCTTTGTAAATAGAGGAAAGCCAATAAAACTTCACCACAACTGCAACAGTTGAATGTTCCACTGCAGAACACGAGTTTGAAATTTATATGTTTAATCAATTTTTTTAACTGTCCAGTACCTTTATCAGACCTGGCAATTGAGAACTCACAGCAGTGATTGAAAAAAATGACTTCAAAGAGAATTAATTAAATTTCTGTGGTTCTAACAGACAAAAAAGTTTGTATACGAATAATTTCCAGACTGACAGACAGTTTTCACAAATCACCTGCCTATGAGTCTCATATTTGTTCAACACAGACTCTGAAATAACGGTCTTTCCAGGGTCCAATAATCTAAAACTTGCATTAGAAGTTTTCCATTAAATTCAATACGTAGAAGAGGAATGGAGTAAAAAGGAAAAACAATACATGCAAAATTTACTACCTGTTATGCAATGCTACGATCATATGCAAATAAACTTTGTATGGTCTGTTATTCAGAGTTTGATTACACGCCAACCAGTTAAAAACATAAAACATCAACAAGAATCCGCAGATTCAATGTCTGACAAAGCAGAAGACTGGCCAGTTAGAGTTGTCCACAAGCTATAACTAGCAAAAAAATTCTTTTCATGAATACGGCCTTTAGGTGACCCCTAATAGCAATTTAGAAATTCACAATGACACCCTGACCCCTACCCTTGTTGTATAACTAGCAAAAACCAAAATAGCAGCCATAATCTCTCTTTTTAATGTATTACAAAAAATTATTTTGACCTGCGAAAGTAAAATATTGAGTGGTGCAATTGTTCTCCTGGTAGAAGAGGTAAATAATACTAAATGTGCACCAACAGATGAAATTACTATTGGGGCACCATAAGCCATTTGAGATGGGGCACCTTGAGCCAGTTTCAATGAAGGTTTAATGTGTCTCCTATATTCAATTAAAGCTTAGCTTTCATCAGCAACTGTATTGAACTAGAGTGCAAGATTTTTGCAGCTAATAAGGACACATTTGTACTATTTTCATTGGTTAATAATCATATACAACATCCATCTGAAGCATGAGGTGGCATGTGCCATGTGGAAATTTCAAGTGAATGATAGGGTTGATAAGGTCTCTCAACAGTTGAATGAGAGGGACAATATGTCAACAGCCCAGATGATGGCGTGTGTATCTAATCATAATAATAGCCATAGCAGGAATCTCATCTCACTCATAAGGCTTTTTTCTCTCAACCAACAAGACCTTAAATTACATTCCTAAGCCTGTCCATTCATCTGAAGTTCCCGATAGGACAACTTTTACCTATCAACATTAATTATTTCCATAGTTACACACATTTCTCTTGGCAATTTGGCAAAAAAACAGTATTTTTTTCATTAGTATATCCCGCCTTTATATTTATATGCGAGAACAACGGCTGTAATGCATTTGATATTAAAGGCCATTTAATTCCGCATCTTTTCATATGCAGACTGACCTTCTATGGCCAATGTAGCTATCCAGCTGTCGGATATTCCTATTGGGAGTTTGACAAAAACTACATTTTTCACATACAAATCTGGAAGCTATATATTTCTCTGCCACATCAAGGCCACTAATGCATATCGTATTCCAGGCCACTAAATTCCGCTTCTTTCGCCACACTCATTGAACTTCTATGTCCAATATAACTATCCACCTCCCAGAAATTAAGTTGCGGAGGCCAAATCAGATTTTCCAACAATTCCAGTCTCTCAGTGTAGTGCAGTACACCCTGCTGTAGTAGTTCCATTTTTGAAAAGCAAGAAACCCTAACGGGTGAACAGCTAGTTAATGTAATAATTTTGAGTCAATAGGCATTGTCAAATTTATTTTCCTTGAATTCTTTATATTAATATATTATATTACAATTTATTAAGGTTACTCAAACATGGTAGCTGGATTAGATAATTAATAGCCATTAAAAGAGTCATTTAACTTGCTGCCACAAAGAATCATGAAAAAATGATGTTGAACATAATTCTTGTACTGGACAACGGCACTCGTTGGTGAAGTTTTCTTCCTTTACCAATGGTCTTAGAATTCACAATTGATAAACATAATAGGCAAATTTTATAGATATGAAGTGGTTTTCTCCCTATGTAAAGCAAATATGGTGGCATTTTGATAAATGTAGCATAATTTATGGTGGTTCATGGTGCCCCACTGCCCAAGGGTCTGGACTCAATGAGCAGCTTGCATATTTTTTAAAGACAAAATTTGACTATCTAAAAATCAAGAATATAATATAACAACACCGAATATTGTAGCTAAAGGTCTTACTATGTTTACATAAAGTACCCAGCTTTTCACCATCGAAACTTTAGCCTCACCAGTGCAAAATGTCCAAAGTGGCTCACGGTGCCCCACTACCCCCACCCCAAGGTGATCCCCAGGTTAGTGTGCATCGTCTATAAAAATTTGAATTTTGATGAATAACTATCTAGAAAACATATTGAATGTACTACTTTCTTCAGCAATGTGTTCCTAAGTTCCTTATATTTTTTTATTCTAATGATTGTTTGAAAGTTAGGCAGAAGTTGACCTTTTTTTAAAGTTGATGATTCCAAACATTTGTTCAACTTTCGTCAATAAGCTAGATATTTTTTATCACAAGTTTT
Organism: Platynereis dumerilii; assembly: GCA_026936325.1. Taxonomy (NCBI): domain Eukaryota; kingdom Metazoa; phylum Annelida; class Polychaeta; order Phyllodocida; family Nereididae; genus Platynereis; species Platynereis dumerilii. The sequence goes on from JAPTHN010000003.1 coordinate 19,062,184, forward strand.
CAGAGCATAATTTTTGTCAATTTTAGACTCAACATTAACACAGATGTGCTATCCTAGGGCCATAGCCGGTCTCAATGAAATTTTGCAGAATGTGTTGCTACTGGAAAGGGACAATACAGGCAAAGTGCACTGCAGAAAGAGTATGACAAATTTGTAATTTTTAAGGGGCAGATGATGCACGCTACCCCAAGTGACCCTACAGCTGGCAAAATGGCCAAAAGAAAAACAATTTCACAAGTAAAACCCGAAGTGACCTCAGCCCTTTTCATTAAACTGGCAAAATAAATGTTTTTAATGAGGACCCCCGACATGACCCCCCCATCCTGGCAAAAAAAATTTACAAATACCCTGAAGGTGACCCCCCGCCTAGTGATATAACTAGCAAAATAAAATTTTCAACAAGTTTACCCTGAGACCCCCCCCTGGTGACCCCCACAGCCCAGTTTAATTTATAATTTTAGGAGTACCAATAGAGGTGACCCCCCCAGCCTAGCCATATAACTTAAATAAAAAATGTTCACAAGTAGCGCATGGTGACCCCTGGGACAGCCAGCACTGTGGCTTTCCAAATAAAATAAAAATCACGAGTACCCCTGAGGTGACCCGGTTACCTCCTCAAGCCAAGTAAAAAGAAAAATGTTTCAAGAGCACCCCCCATCCGAGGTGACCCTCAACCTGGTGATACAAGTAGCAAAAAGTAAAATGTTTGCAGGTATCCCCCCAGGTGACCCCCCTCCCAGGAAATCAGCCCACCTGAATTGCTTTGTACTATTAATTATCCACACTCTTATTCACCCTACTACACACAAAACTGTGTTGATGACATAATGAGACGATGCCTCAAAAAATCAACAACACCCCAAACCCACTTATAGTAAAGCCTGAGAAGAAAACTTAATGATGACTCTTCATTGTGATGGTACATATTTCTTCAAGAATTAGTAATCATTATTCTTGATTGGCCACAGCGCATGGAAATAAGAGCGATGTACAGTTTTCTTGATTATTTACTGGATCATTATAACTGGCTTTGTTTTTTTCACATGAATCAGAAATTCTTACCTGACATTTTTCTGTTGTAAATATAGCTCTACAGCTGGGTAAGTTCCATCGTGATTATTTTTTACTATTAACTGAAGATGTAATAATGAGGATTTTACTTTTCATGTTGGTTCAAATAAAATCATACTGGATTAAATTATGTTATCTCAGTTTTTGGTTGTTGGTCACAGACATAATGTAATGTCCTCATACCTGTGACAAGAAATTTATAGAAAACTGTCAATATAAAGGATTAGACAGCATATTGTCAGAAACAAGGGTATTGTATAACATAGACTCATATTAATTGTTTGTTGCTGACTTTTTTGCCTGCAAAATGAGCAGACATGACATTTTCAACACTTGGAAGTGACATTACCAAGGGCTGTCTCAGTGGAGTTTTTCATTGATTTAAGGTACGAATTAAATTTATCAAACATTTTAAGCATTTGCACAGGCAAATTCAAATCAATTTGGTAATTCATATGATATAACAATTGTTTAAAAAAAACAGTAAAACCAGATACTGATTAACCTGCAATATGGGCTTGAGTCTGATATACATTTAAATTCATAATGTCCTTTTTCAGTTCAACCATGTTACAAATAAAGGAAGCATTTTGCAATAGTTTGAGGGATGCTACATGTTCTACGTCCTGTATTGTTTGTTTTCACTCAGTAGACAAATAGGACAGGATGATAGAATATCATGTACGTGTACATACATTTTAAATATATAAATTATAGAGTATGTTCCACATTTGTTGTGGGTTGGTCTAGTTGTAGCATTCTGGGCTGCCAATAGCTGGGTCCTGGGTTCAAATCCGGCTCTTGCCGGGTCGACCACCTGGGCCTATGTTGGATGGCTGTTTCAATCATCATTCACCTCATTGCCGTGTCATCTTCCTGTCCTAATAAGCCTACCAACCACAAAAACAGAGGGCATAAAGGCTCAATCCATCTATATTTTTCATGCAGTGTATACCCATTTTCAAATTGTCTCCTTGGCCTAAAAATGGATTGTACTTTATTTGAGAGATGGTTTTGCCAAACAATTAAGAGACCAATTGAAAGGTAACTTGTGCAAATCAAAAATTGGCTAAAATAACTAAAAAACCAGTCTAATTCAACATGTATATTTTTCTCATTATTTGGCATGTTCACGAATTCGTGATTGCCTCTAAATAGCCCACACTGGTGCTGATGGGGCGTAAAACACAAATTCACTCACTCACAAATTCGTGAAGGTGTAAAAACTAGCATGTACGAATTTGTGGATATGAAAAAACGAGCATAGGCACTCATGTACATGTAATAATTAACACTTGTGAATGTGCTTTATTATTTATTTGTGTATCTGCCAATACTAACATTCGGGGAATTGCTATATAATTAGGTTTTAGTGCAAAAATTTTGGGTTAGAGTAAGTTTAAGCAAAGTTTCCATTTGCAATGTTTGTTAAGTACATATACACAAATTCGTGAAAAGCAATATTTGACATGCACACGTTTGCCTTGGTCATGTATTGTACGAGTATATGTTCATTTTTACACTTTAACACATTTGTCTACATGCCAAATAATGAAAAATATATACCTCAATTTAATTTAATTCCCTTTCTACTGACAAAAATGAATTTCAAGTTCACTGATATCATTGACTGCATGTAAGCGGCTGATCAGATTTTATTGGCAGTTTTTATGGGTGTGTCTAGGTTTTGTAGCATTCATGTACAATTATCCAATTTGCACCAACAAAAACTTATCCAGGCAGAAGATCTGCTTGCAGCAATAAATATTTGTGATTTTTTGACACAATTAATTTTTTTGGTGATGTTTGATTAAAAATTGTCTTTTCGGTTTTGATGAATTTGCAAAAAAGGTTGAATTTCAATGTTGCCGTATAAGCTATGGTTCTTCCTAAAGATGGGAAATTCTCCTAAGCTGTTGTTTGGCATTCTTAACAAACTGTCCAATGAGAATGTTTGTTAATCCTACACCTTTGATTCTTCTTAATTTCAAAATCTTCTTAATTTCAAAAGTACTAAGTCAAAGTTTGTTTAATCTTTGTTCTAAACAGTTTAAAATTAGAACAAAGCCCAATAAGACTGTCTGCTGTAGCTTGTAATGCATGGATGGATGATTGCGGGTTTGCATCCAGGGTGGTGTAGTGGTTAAGGTGCCCCCCCCCCCCGCTCCATGAAGGTCTTTGCCTGAATGGGTTCGAACCCCGGGTGGGGAACCAAAAATCCCAGCTAGATGTCATTCGGATGAGATGTTAAATTGGCGGCCCTGTGAGTTAGTGTCTGTTCAAGTAAAAGATCCCTCACATGGGGTAAATGTGTAACATGCTGAGGACTCCGGCGCTCTCTCATATCATCAATCAACCCTCGTGAGCACTTCAGAACTGGGCTTAGAGGGCTCCACTTACCATATCTGTCTATCTATCTATCCAATATTGGCCCAGGTGACTCGGCAAGAGTTTGATTCAAACCCTGGACCCAGCGATTGGCGGCCTAGCATGCCACCACCAGTCACCTGACCAACCCTCCCATCCGACACCTGCAGAGACCCACTCAGAGCAAGTCTCAGTTTTGCCTAGTTTTGGCCATCCTTCCATTGCAGGGCTCATTTTCATTTACCCTGCCAACAAGTGCTATAAAATTCTGAACAGTTTTTTTCCGATGTTATTTCAATTATTGTTTATGGTTTTCTACAAAGAAAGTAATTGAAACAACTAGCAGTCAACAATTACACACTTAACCATCCATTTAGTTGCATTGAGAGATCTCAAACTGTTAAAATATGTCTGTAACACCAGTGGAAAGTTAATCTTTTTGTTGCAACTTCACAAAAGAGTGTATGTTGTGGTAAGGGTGAGCTTCACCAGCTTACACTGAGAAGTAATGATGTTTGGACTGTGACTTTCTTAGTAGAGTGTTGGATTTTTAGTTGGTGAAACAGTTATGATGATTTAGACATGTTTCTTGAAATATAATAACATTGCATACATAGGCTTAACCTTTGGACTGGTCCAAAAGTGTAAACTCAACACTTGAGACTTGTCTCAAATTTCTCACTGCTAGTGAAATTGGTGAGGGCGTGGGTTCAAATGTCACCCCGGGAACTCACTGTAGTCCGAGCCCATGGGACATTAAATGGAGGCGGGTTGTATCCAGTGTTCTATGCTGGGCATCCCTGAATTAATAGGGTATGTGCCAGACTCACAGTCTTCTCATCTCATCATCATACGACGATCGCCTGCCTCGATATAGCCCATTAAGGTGCTGCAGAGGCGTAAAACACAAACAAACAAAAAAACAAAACAGCTAGTGAAATTAGGCCTGTACAATGTAAGTCTGTGAAATGCAAACAAGCATGACTGATAAGATGACTGGCAATTAATCACCTGTGCAGTACACAATTGTAATTACATGTATTTACTGGATATGGTATGGTTGGATAACTTGAAATTTCATTGAATGTTTCCTTGCCTTGTAAGGGAATGTGCTGCAAGATGGTGCAGTGATGGAAAACATTGTTCTTTTCTTGGAAGGTAATCATTCACTTCTACAAACAATTTTTGTCTTTAGTAAATGAAAATAATTCTAACTTGCATAATATAATTATTAGCTTTCAAACCCGAGGTATTGTCATATGCCAGGTTGGTACATGTTACATGTAGCAGTTCAGATTTCAACTTTTGGCCTGATTTAACCAAATAGATTACGCCATTATTAGAAATGCTCTTGTGCCTCAAAAAACTCAAGCACTTAAATGATCAGAAGAAATTTTTCACACAGTTATATCATGCTTGTATGCAGTGCATAGGTCAAGGTAAATCTTGTTTCCATAGGATTCTGTACATGAATACTTCTATGGGATCTCCTGTATAAGATTTGGGATACTTTTCACATTGTGGTAAGTGTGATTTTGTAAAGTCTGTTAATTTTTTTTTTATGAGTCAGGAGTCACCAAATGAATTTTCAACTCCCAACTATACCTTAAAATTAAAGTTCGACTCCACCCAAAAACCTCCGGCCTCAGACTCCGAAGTTAAATCCACTGTACTACATGTTCTACCCATGTCTGACATTGGCCATCTTCCAAGGCAATTTCTGGGTGTGTGCCCCTACATAATGATCTGTTGTTGTGACAAATGCCATAGTTATTGAATCCTGGTGTACTCTCTTACATTTCTTTCGAGTGATTTATTCAAATCACATTTAGCCACTTCAGTTTTCTAAAACTGTCATTCTATGCTGTTAGAGCATGTAAAACAATTAATACAATTTCTACCATTGTTGAAAGCCTATAAGTCGGACCGTGATTTATTTCAATCAAATTGACCAAGTCATCCAAACATTATTATTCTTAATGACCAGTACAGAGAAGTTGAAAGCAACTGTAGTTCTGATAAATTACTTATTATGTTGATTTTTATTTATGATGTAACTTAAGATGATGTTAAGAATCATATTTTTAAAATATTTTAATATAGGTAGTGTCATTTTGCCAAACTTATACTTTTCTAAATTCTCAATAGCACATAATGTTTCATGCCCATGATATGTGTCTTTCTGGAGTTCTGGTAAACTTTCTTTAATTTCTTTGGAGTGATATATTTAAATCGAAGCTTGCCAGTTCAGCTTTCCAAAACTGTCGTTTGGTGCTGGTAGAGAATGTAAAATACCAAATACAATTTCTGCATTGTTGAAACCCTATCAGTTGGATAGTGATTTATTTCAATCAAATTGACCAAGTCACCCAAGTATGATTCAAAATGATACAGGGAACTTGGAAGTGACTGTAGTTCTGATAAATTATTTGTAATGATTAGTAATGCTAATTTTTTTGCGATGTATCTTGAGATGATTTTAAGACTCCCATTCCCCTTTATATTTTAACATAGGTAGATTCATACTGCAAAATTGTAAATAAACTTAAGACGAATTAAAAAGAACAAGAAGACTGAAAAACAGGGAGCAACTGACCTTTTGCCGTTATGGTCAAAAGCGATGCCACTGTGTTATCATTCAAATAAACCTCCCACCCTTCATCAAACCTTTTGGCAACGAACACCCACCACTGCTGTTGGCCAGTGTTAACTAACGCAGCTGAAATGGAAAACCTGTAGATCTAGCCCAGCATTAAAGAAATGGATCTAGGCGAGGTGCAAATATTGTGCTGTGTTTCAGTGCTGTTTACCGGATCATTTAACTACGTCTAACAGAACCCCACATCTGTCAGGATGAGCATTTATCCTATCAGAATGAGTTAAACATCTTCTCAGAGTGTGACAACTGATCGCCAACCTCCAGCTGTGATCTAACACAGAGGGTTTTAACCCCAAGACATGTTAGAGCCTTTTGAAAGGTCAGATTGTGCCACCCTGATGTTAGCAGAGATCACTTAGCGAATTAGAAATTGTATACTTTAGGAATAAAGAAAAGGAGATTGACAAGGTAGCAATCCTTCAATAATTAGAGTGAACAATTCCACGACCAGGAAGTACATTATCATTTCTCTGCATGCCGAAAAAATCTATTTGTATTTCATTGCTTTGTAAAATGGTGTACATAAAGTCTAAAAGGAAGATGTTAAAATCCATAGTTCTCCAGATGCAAACATGGCAAACGAAATCAAATCATAAAGAAATAGATCTGGTCATTATTCTGCATCCGCAACATTGGTCATCACTAAAATATCAATTATTCTTCTGTTATGATATTTGCTGTGCGGCAGTTAAAGTTTGGACAGACAGACTGATGGAGTCCATCAGACACAAAAATATGAAAAAATAAGACCTCGGATGGGACTGAAAATATATAAATCATTGAATCGGAGATTGTACAAGTATAGCTATAGATCTAAAAGCGACATCATGTTCAATTTGTATCTGCAGCTGTGAAGGCCATCATAAAATGTCAACAATTAGCATAATTATTTGAAATTTTAAGTCTAATGATAAAAAATGTTAAAGATTGACTTGAGTTTATTGTTCTACTCAAGTAAATAGCAAACCAACAGAAAAATGTGTGCAATGAAATCTAATTATAGAGGGCTATAAATATCAGACACATTTTGTGCCAAAGAGTTGCCAACCCATTAAACTCAGACGTCGATGACCAATTACATTGATCGGGTGAAGTTAATAAATCATAGGTTCACTTTTGCATGCCTCACTCATCTGCCCTTTGCAGCAATCAACATGCAAAGGTCAGCAGTTGACAGAGTCCAGTCAAGAGTGATTGAATGTCACTTTTATTGTTTATCACACACATTATTATAACATGCCTTTTGCATGTGTATGATACTATGGCAAGAGTGTGCGTCATTCGGTTCAGCTATTGCCGCACATCAATTATACGATTGTATCTCAGATACATGTAAGCAGTGACTAAGCACATATATATACTACTTGCCATATTGTCAAAGATAATTATATATATATTACCAACGGTACAGTTCCAAAACGAACACATTTTTCTTGAAAGTAAGGTAACTGCAAGACATGACAAGTTACGCTGATGTCACTGAAGTTATTCAATATTTCATGAGGAAAAGGTTGAGTTGCATTTATTAAACTTGTTGTTCTGCTCAGCAAAACAAATATTCAGCTGATGAAGAAAAGGGGAAGCCCACAAAAGCAAGGAAATGCTATTGTAAAGTTCCAACCTTAAAAAGTGAAACATTGAAGAAAGTTACTTAGTTAATGGAAGCCTTGTGTCTTGATTTACTGGGTAAAGTAAATGTAAATGTAAATGTAGAATTTTTTATAGTCCATTTCACCGACAAAGTCAGTCTCAATAGACTTTGCAATTACACCTTTGACAGGCCTGTTCAAGCATGAGCCTTTCTCAACTCCCGGGGGAGTATACAGCCAGGCAGCCGTTTCCAGCGCACACAGTGCTAAGTCACTCTACAATTGTTAAAACAGCCTATAGCCAAGTACCCATTTACACCTGGGTGAAGTGAAGCAAAGAGTTATGGAGGATCTGCTCAGTTCCTCTATGCCATGGTTTGGAGTCAAACCTGCTCATCTCAGTTACCAGGTGAGCACCATATCCACTAGGCCACGGCACCTCTTCAGTACAGCAAATCGCACAGAACATGATAAGTGCAATTGCTGCCAAGGTTGTTGTGCTTTCTGAAATTCTGTATATTGCAACAATTTTTGTGTAATGGGGACAGAGGTATTAATATACTTTATATGGACCACTACAATTGTACTTTTCAAGTCTGAATGTGAAGGATACCGCATGGATAAAACTGTTTTTCACATTATACATAATGTCAAGGCTGATTTTCCTTTTGCTCTTAATCCTATACTCATGCCGTTAAGCTCACAGAGAATGTGGCACCTATATTGTATCTGGGAACTCTCTACAGAGAGTAAATTTAATTTCTTTGATGATGGAAGCACAATGCTGCCACAGATCATCTTTCTCCACACGTAATTTACATCACAGCAACCACGAGATTGTTATTATGCTTGGTCAGCATAGCTAAAGTTACTACACGGTTGCTTTGTCAGTCACAAACTGAGGTACACAGCAAATCATAACCTGGCTACTCACTGCAACTTAAATGTGATAATTAAATATCTGGTGCTGTTATCAGTAATCCTTAACAGTAAATGGGTAGAAGTTGAGGACTCCCAATCCTTCTTCGGGTTCCATCTCATCAATCAGAGGGCTGCATTTACCATATCTATCTATCTATCTATCTATCTATCTATCTATCTATCTATCTATCTATCTATCTATCTATCTATCTATCTATCTATCTATCTATCTATCTATCTATCTATCTATCTATCTATCTATCTATCTATATACAAAATGAAAGACCATTCACCACAAACTGTGAACAGAAGTACTCCTACTAAATCTTTTGTATATTTCAATCCATAGTAATATGATCTTCATATCAAGACAATATCATGAGAATGATTCAATCTAAGAACAACGTTAAGCAAATTCTCAGACATATCTTCTGTCAGATATTGCATTCACCGAGAACCAATCCTTGTCACGAAAATTATGAAACCTCAGCTTCTTTCAAGGGAAATAGATGAAAAAGAAACAAAATAAGAGAAAGATGACAGATGTTCCATTGTGGTAATGAGGTTGTCACCTTCTTGATGTATTCCAAGTAGCATTAAAAGGATCAAAGTAATCAATTTTTGAGGCAAAAAAGGCATTGTATAGCATTTACTTCAATTCCTATTGAGTTGTTATATATTTTCACTAAATTGTCTCAATAATCGATATAAATGTGGAGCTGAATTAAAAGTCACAACGAGACAATAAGAATGCAAGATCAATTCCATGTAAGATTTGATACAGGTAGATAAACACCAGTCATTCTATTTTTTTTGTTATCGTTTCACTAGGACTCGCCATCTGTTTCGTAAGTTGGTAGTGATGAGATTGAGACTTATATATATAGACTTAAGACATTTTGTTGTATCAGATTCTGATGACTGCATTGTCGTGGATTGAATTGTGTCACTGTTTTGAAAACATGCATTGCCTGAATGAAGCTTGAAAACAAGTTGTCAGCAACTGCGACAACAAAAAGCAGATGTAGTGAGATGAAGGGGTACAATGAGTCCTCCACTAGAGCCTACTCCTATATGAAGTTCCAAAGTGAGGATATTCAGCCACCTGGAGCATCGATATTGAGTAAAAAGTTCTGACCGACTTAATATGTTTTCGAAAGACATTGAGCTTCAGAGAAAATCAAAGGTAAATGCAACAAAAAACCATGTATATCGAAATTATCGATGATACATACATGTTCCTCAATTGCATCATTATTCCAAGGAAGTTTACATACCTCAATGAACCATTATGATTTACAAATATTGGAGAATATATCTCTTTTTCCTCGTGAAGGGTGCACACGTTTTGTTGCCATTCACTGAATGCTAACAGAACTGGATGCTTATAAATAATAGATGGGCCTGCCCGATACCTAATCCCTAACCTCTTGTTTCGTCACATCAAGAGGAAATTAAACCCATTACGCAGCGTCTTGATCATTCTTCCATTATGCGTTAATCCAATATGCCAGTGAGAAGGTTCTCGATATTCCTGATGGTCAGACACTTACTGCATTCTTGTATTCAGAGTCACATATTATATGATTTTGCGATTTATACAAATGTCTTTTATGGGTGGCCCCCTGATAGCGGTCATTAGGCCTTAGAATGATGCAAATTTTTTTAAAAATGTACGAAAAGTTGTGCATTGCTATAACTTCTGTTTATATATTATGTCATCTATGTTAATAAAATTTCATTGTCTATCTGTCCGTGTGATATTTTTGTCGTCATGACCTGCCGGAACTTCTGCCAAAACTGACAACTTGTCAACTTCTATCACGAAGGTTGTGCAACCATTGTGACACCTTATTATGTTTCTTATCCGAGAACCTAAATATATGTGCCACAAAAAAAAAGTGCTTACCTGCATGGATATCTTACACTGTGATTGTCCTTTTGTTATTGATATGAATGTTCTGGCTTATTGTAGTCCTCTACACATTTGAAATACTACCATATGTACGAGGGGCGTTCAGAAAGTTCGAGGCTTTTTTTCATATGGATACTTATTTTCAATCTAGAACAATGAATTTTTCACAGGATAAAATTCAGCATATTTGGAATGGATTTCCAAAATTTTGGACAATTTGGACATTTTTAAGTCATTCTGTGGTTGCCATGGAAACTGAAAGTTCAGCTTCTTGGGGCAGGTAGCACTGAAACCAAGAATGCCAAGAAATTGTGACTGTGAGAGACCTCTCTCTGTCACTCGTATTAGTTAGATTGACAATATTTGACACAAGAAATATGGTATTAGCTTCTAAATATGCTGTCCAGCACACCAAATGTGTGTATTCTTACACTGAACCCATGTAGGAAAGCACTCCTGCATGCCAGATTTGGCGAGGGAAATTCAGGAGGCAAAGGTGTGTTTCCCTGACTACATAAGGACTTGTGAAAGCATGGATTCACTAGTATGAATAAGAGACCAAAATGGACAGCATTATCCATCCTAGCTATTCCTGTGACATGCTGCTTTACATAAGTCCTGGTCTTCCCTTACTTTAGTCCATGGGGGCTATAGTTTCTGGCACTGGGGGAGAAAAGGCTTTGGATGACCGAAACTCTTTCACAGAACTTTGTTTGGAGGACTTCAAGGAACATTTACTTCAATTGGTCAGGTGTATGAATCAATGCTTTTGGTCAGCTTGGGAGTATTTTTTAAGGCTAATATTATATTTCTTGTGTCAAATAGTGTCAATCTCACTAATGCATGTGATAGAGAGACGTCTCTCACAGCCAAAATTCATTGACTTTAGTGGTTTCAGTATTATCTGCCCCAAGAAGCTGAACTTTCAGTTTCCATGGCAACCACAGAATGACTTAAAAATATCCAAATTGTCCAAAATTTTTGAAATCCATTCCAAATATGCTGAATTTTATCCTATGAAAAATTCATAATGCTAGATTGAAAATTAGTGTCTATATAAAAAAAAGCCTCGAACTTTCTGAATGCCCCTCGACCCCTCGTAAAGTAGTACATGTATTGTCTTCACAAATATTATTCCAAATGATGTCTCCTCAGAAGAGTAAAGACAACTGATCTGCTTGCTGATGTGTTGAAAATTTGCCACTGACCATACTGCCGAAGACAGTTATATCACCAACTGTACATTTCCAAAATGAACACATTTTTTATGTGAGGCAGTTGCCTTTATTGAATTTGTTTTTCTGCTCAGCAAAGCAAATATTCAGCTGAATAAAAGAGTCAAGAAAAATCAACGACATGCTATTGCAAAGTTTCATCCTTAAAAACCAAAATGTTGAAGAAAGTTATTTTAAAAACTAATGGAAGCCTTCAGCCTTGAGCAAATCACACAGAACATGAAAATTGCAATTGCTACAAAGGTTGTTGTACTCTCTGAACTTCTGTATATTGCAACAAGTATTTTCGTCATGTGGACAAAGGGGTTAATAAACTTTATATTGACATTACAATTGTACTCTTCATGTCCCATTGTGCAAATATAAGGCTCTGTCATGGATAAACTTGCTTTTCACATACACATAATGTTAAAGCCGATTTTCCTTTTGCTCTTCTTTCTATACTTATGCCATTAAGCTCAGAGAGAATCTGGCATTTATATTGCGTCTGGAAACCATCTGGAGAGTAAACTTAATCTCATTGATGATGGAAACACAATGCTGCTGCCACAGAGCATCTTTCTCTACATGTAAATAGCATCACAGCAACCAAGAAAGAGATTGTATTTATACCAGCTCTGGATCAAGTTACTACATTAACTATATCAGTAACAAAATCAGTAAATCGATTGGTATTCTGTATAAAGTAAGATATAATCTCAACCGACTGTGGAAATTAAATCTCTACAAAACATTTATACTACCGTACTTGAACTATTGTAATATTGTTTGGGCTTCAACTTATAAAACCTCGATTAAACAATTAATAGTTAAGCAAAAAAGAGCCCTAAAAATTGCTTTAGATATGCATCATCTCACACCTAGTGTAGTAGTCTTTAATACTGCGAAAGTTCATTCTGTTTATGAAATTAACTCCATTCATGTGTCTATTTTTATGTATAAGTATGTAAATAGTTTGCTTCCCTTAAGCTTTGTCAATATGTTCATCCAAAATAGAAACATTCGTTCATTACAAACTCGAAATTCTGAAAAATTTTATTTACCATTTCCAAGAATAGAAAAATTTAAATTTTCAATAAAGTTTAGTGGACCATCAGCCTGGAATTTACTTGCTGATGACATTAAAAGTTGTGATAGTCTTTTGCATTTTAAGAAGAAAATTAAGAATCATTTTTTTAGTAATAGGAACATCTAATCATCTTTTGTTTATTTATTTTATCTGTATTAATTTGAAACAACTGTTTGTACCATTTGTTATTGTTACTAACTTGTTTTTTTCTAAAATAATTGTTAAAATGTGTTTGTATTTCATTGGTAAAAGTGTGCTTATTAGTGTGTAACTATTTTATTAGGCTAACAAGCCTCTAGAGGTTTTACGCCTACCAAATTATGTACCGCTGTATGTACCGCATTTAATGATCAATAAAAAAAAACCTGGTGATTCATTTGCCATGTTAATATGATAATCATATATATCTGGTGTTGTTATCAGTAATCTTTTACAGCATGCTTCAGGATTTTCAGTGGACTTTCAGTGTCCTTCATGAGTTTAATTCCCAGCCGGATGCCATTCGGATGAGAGTCATGAGACATTAAATCGGTTGGTCCCTGTATCAGTGTTTTTGCTGATGAAGAAAAAATATCCCTCACATGGTCAGAAAAAATCCCTCACATGGTAAATGGGTAGAAGTTGAAGACTCCTAATCCCTCTCCCATCTCAATTAGAGGGCTGCGCTTACCACATCTATCTATCTATTTATCTATGTATCTGTCTATCTATCCATCTATCTGTCTATCTATCTACAAAATGAAATGCCATTCACCATTAACTGTGAACAGAAGTCTGTAAGTACTCCTATTGAATAGTAATACGATCTTCATAATGACAATATCATGAGAACGATACAATCTAAGAATAACGTAATAAGCAAATTCTCAGACGTATCTTCTGTCAGATATTGCATTCACCGCAAACCAATCCTTGTCATGAAAATTATGAAATGTCAGCTTCTTTTCAGGAAAAAAGATACATAATCGACAGAAAGATGTCAGGTGTTTCTTTGGGGAAAATATGTTGTCATCTCGCTGATGTATACAAGGTAAGTTTTGAAATTATCCAAGTAATCAGTATTACCCAAGACATAGTTGTTTGTTGGACCAAAATAAGTTTTCCTGAATGTCATGACTGAGATCATTCTTATTATCGTTTTCATAGCTACGTGTTTTTCAAGTTTGCAATTTGCTTCATTTCAAAACTGTGATGTCAGAGATTTAGTTGAATAATTTCGTTTATTACAAGAACAGATTTGAGGAAACTGACAAAGTGCGGCTGAAAGATGCTTCAATGAACTGTAACTGAACCAAACAGACTACTTAGCCTCAGGAGAGTTACAATTAATGACAAAAAAAGTTGTTTGAAATTGTGATGACTGGTGTGTTGTGAAAAACAGCAATACTTTTTGTTTGGAAAACAATGAGGTGCAACACTCAGCTTAGACATACATTGTTTGTTGTGGTGGTACAGAAATAGTAACATTGCCTGACAGTTTTAAATTCCTTTGTCATTAACTGTGATGTGAAACTCTGAACTGATATGTCACAGATTGAAGTTTAGACCAATCACATCGACACCTGATGATGTCACGGTTTAACTGCAAAACGAAGTTTTCAAAAAACACGTAGCTATGAAAACGATAATAATCGCATGTCTTGGTAACTATTGATTATAAAAAATACATATTTTTTTGGACTCTTGGAATCATGTGAGCAGATTTAATATTTTATTTGCCTCCTTTATTTTTGAAGTTCCTTCAGTGTTCAACAAATTTGGATTATCAATGTTGTCTTATGATACTTTTATTACATGTGTTGGTATCGTGAGGATGATGCCAATGCCTTTCAATTAAACGATTAAAAAAAGTCAGCAGAAACGTGATTTCATGATGGATAATAAACAACACTTGTTCAAGGTACGAATAAAGTTTTATTGCTTTCGCTAGCAACAAATGTCATGACTCCCATATGATTCAATCAATTCATCGATTATTTAAAAAGTTTTATGACATAAAGCTACAATAGACTGCTTAATTTCCTTGAGCAAAACTTCTATAATTAAACATATATGCATGCCTTTCAATTAATAATAGGTAAAAGATTTTCAACATTTGTTTTAGCTTGGAAATGTTTTAGAGTAATTGTTGACATTTTTCCAGGATAATCAATGATTTCTTGAATAAATGTACATATCTCAATTGTGCTGATTTTCAATTGTAAATGATTTGCAATGAACGAAATGAAATGGAAATGATTGTTGAATTGCATAAATTAGATTGCTGCAACTGTTCTGCAGTTTTCCTGCACTGTCCATAAAGTGCCCATGGCCTGAGACACTAAACATAAATCTCCTGATGAAGAAGCAAGTACTAAAGCACAGAGACCAATATCACAACTGGGTGTCAAGCGGGTCAGTCACGTTGTGGAATATCTTGATGCTGAAACGAGTCGTGTTAGTCCTCACAGCCGACGAACGACCGCTACCTGTCCTTCTGACTCGTGACAAGCCGTTGCATGTGATCAGTTCAATTACTGTCCTCCGGAAGTAAGCGTTGATCACACAATACAGGACAAAGTTAAACGCAAAGTTTGAGACTTGCAGTAAGTTGGCAAGTGCCCTGCAAAAGATAAACACTTCTGGTTGGGGTATTTCCAGTCCGACCAAGTGAGTGAAAAAATCCATGAGCTCCGAAGGAAAGATGAGAAAAAGAAACATGGCTATTATTCCGATAAGGGTGATGGAGATTCGCTTGCCATTGGAGAGAGTTGCAGAGGAGCAGTTGAGTCGCATGTGCACTGACTCCCGGACACTTTTAGCCAGGCACACATTGAACACAATCAGGGCTACAAAGGGCAGTAAGACTCCCAGGAGGGTTCGTATCCATAAGAAAGCCAAGCCAGCTGTATTGCGGTGGTTGAGGGGCCCAATATCAATGAGCCAGACCTCCTCCTCATTCCAAGTCATTACTACTTTCTTTAGCTGCCAGAATGAAGGGGTGTTCCCCAGCACGGCCAGGAACAGAACGCTCACCAAAGCACAGCGGGTCCGTTGTGGCAACAAAACATGGCGGACGTGCAGCGGGTGGCAAATTGCAATGTAACGAAAGACAGCCATGATGACAATCAACCAGGTGCTAATGAGACTGAATGTGGTCAGGAGACCAGTGCAGAGGAGTTGGTAGTAAGCCCCGAAGGCATGCGGCGGGAAGAGGGCTTGGTTCTCTGCTATGAAGCACCGTGGAAACGCACTGATACAAAATAACATATCCGAAATTGCTAGTAATAATAAACCAGTGGAGACAATGTTTTCCTGGCTCTCCAGAGATTTCTTCATTCGTTTCCTTGTTAGTACAATGATGTTAAGGACATTGCCCACTATTCCACAAACACATACAATGGGAATTAGGACCTGCCTGGCCAGCATTCCTAATGAATCCAGGGCTCCATTTGGTCTGCGGCTTGGAACCCCTGAGGCCTTATCCTGGAACTCCTCCATCAGGGAAGTGTTGGGGTAGCCATAAGTGGCCAGGCTCAAGTTCCACACATTGTCCATAGTGGTGGAATTCAGCTGTAATTCCTGAGGAGACATTTCGTAAGTCCAATGTGTTGCTTCAGGTAACCATATTGAAGTTGTTTGCATCACGTCTACCTGGAAAGACAAGAAGGCAATACGAATCAATGTCAAAGGGTGTTTCAGAAAGTGTATTTTTATAAAGGCTATTTTTTGAACATGGCAGCTTACAAATCAATGAGCTTTGATATGACACATTATTCAGCCAATCATGGCCAAAGCATGACACGGTAGTGACACCATGCCAGAAAACACATTTAAGGCGTATTTCACAATACTCATTGTAGTTAAAACTTACCTATGGGTGTTAATGAACAACATCAGTTACACCTTTTGTTTGTTTGAAAACACAACCTTTAATCATCTAGCTGATTTAGTTAAGCCTTATCTGACTGACTGTCATCTTTTGTCACATACGAGAAGCCATAATATTATATGGTTATTCTGGATAAACGTCACTTGCATCACATTGTACACCACAAACCAATCACAATACAGCAAGCGGGCCCTGCAAGCCATATGATGTCACACACATGTTGGGCTAGTATTTTTGGTGTATTTTTTCTGCTGAGGAAAAAAAAGCATACAATTTTGGAGTACTGAAGTTCTTGCACTCGCTGATATCTAGAAGATTGTAAATATTGTGCACCGTTATGACTCATTATTAGGTGCAGTGCTGATAAGGTGAGATAATAATAAAAGTTTTGCACCTATGGCTGACTTGGATGTCTGCAGATATTGAAAATAGTATTTACACTGTTTTATTGCAAATGTAAATCGTCTGCTGCATGCTGCAGCAAGTAGGGGAGACCGGGGCTGGTTGTCACAGGGGCAGGTTGTCACAGTGTGTAAAACTTAAACATGCTACTATTTCTATCTAAAGCATGCAGGAGCACTGTCATTCTATATGAATGACAAAAGGGCAGTGACTTAAACCTATCTGGTGAATATATACCTATATCATTCGAAATCTTGATTTCCTATTGGACATTTTTTAAAATTCAGAATTCGGGGCAGGTTGTCACATTTTCGGGGCAGGTTGTCACACTCTCGGGGCAGGTTGTCACACTTTTGGTTAAGAGCTCGGATGCAGGAAGTGAAACTCTGTAGGGCAGATCTTAACCAAGAAAAGTTATTTTGGACATATTAAGAATCCTTTACTTGCCCAGTGAAGACCTTAACAAACACACTACTGTGTACAAAGGTGCTACAAATGAAGGCTTACCAATCAGCAGGAAAGCATTCTGATATGGAGGAGGATTTTTACGATTTTTTTTGCAAATTTTACATATAAATTTGAACTCGATTTATTTAAACACCATGCAATATCTGCATAATATATTCAGTCATCAATAGCATGTATAAAGCACAAATTTATATCTGTGTTAGATTTTTGGTTTTTAAAGCCTGGTCCTGATAGGTAACAGCCAGCTCCAAAAAGTGTGACAACCTGCCCCGCCTTTTTGTGACAACCTGCCCTGATTGATGAAAATTCCAAAAACAGGTGACCAAGGCCATTATTATCAAAATTTTCACTATTTGTTGTTATCATGCTTTAAAGAAATGTCTACATGGTAAGAGTATTAAGTGTACCTTTTTCAACAACTATTTGTTAAAGAGTAGGATAACATGCAAGTTGAAGGTAATAATTTACTTTTTGTGACCGGAAATTTTTAATAGACCGTGTGCCTACCAAACTCTCTTCCACGGGTCAAGATTTTTCAGAAAGACTCCAGTGGGTTATAAAAACGAATTTACCTGTAGCACTAACATATATCGGATCCAGCAAATTCCAAATTGGAATTCCTTGCTCTTTGATTTGTTTTTTCTAGTATATCATCAATACAATTCAAGACTTGAAACCAGCCTGACCTTGTACCAGCAATTACTTGACAAATTGAATTCCTAAGACTCAACACCAAGCAGTAAGAAGGAGCCACACTGGGAGCAAGGAAAGCAGTTGCACCAACTGCTGTTGTATGCTGAGGGAAACTTAAGCGTTCTGTCTCAAGTTGATGTCACATACAAGATGCCTTGCTTTTAGCCAGTATTGTAGTTATGTTTAAGCACTATCCACACTCATATTTTATCTACTGTTTTAACTCTCACTTCTCATGGGAAGATATACACATACAATATGGCGCAATATTCAGCAATTTGAATGTGCTAAGTAATGGGCAGAAGCAGAAGCAATGTAAATCATTTATCATACTAAACTATAGTTTGTAATCCTATTTTGTTTGTTTTCTGCACAAAGATTTCAGGTCACCTTCATTTGGATCATTGGTGGCACAGTCAAGTTGATACACTAATAACTCATTCTAATTTATCTGTTTTATTAGGCCAGACAATTACAGTTGCACAAAATGCCAGTTGGCCAGTTACGCTTGAAACAAACTTCTTTTTTTAAATGTGCTGAACAAACTTTTTTTTCGTGTGTCATGTGCTGAACCAGTGAACCAATTATTTTCATCACAAGTCCAGAGCACCCCCCCTCCCCTCATGTATTATCTGATCAGCCCTCAGAGACACAACTTTAACTGTTTGAGATCACTAATCTGTAAGTTATCTAACAACATTTGTCAACCACTGAACCTTGACAAGTCAATTGACTAAAACTCAGTTTGTGAAAGGGACTTCACTGAACCAGGTTTAAGGCGTTAAGACCAGGTCTAACTATTAAAATCATGGTGGTGAAATCAGCCCCTAAGGTCTTGTCGGCAGATTAAATAATTGAAAACTACCTCTTGGGAGTGACCAACACCCACTATTGCTGTTGGCCAGTATTAAATAAATAAAGGGTTAAAAGTGTTAAATAATGTAGCTGAAATGGAAAACCTGCAGATCTACGTTGTAGGTTATGATGCACACAGGTGCTGTGTGGAAAACAGGATAGCACTCTTGCCCTATGCCTTTCGATGTGGTAGTATCAGTATAATGCTTGCAGTAGGTTTACGCAGCATCTTATTGTGCTGTGCTTCAGTGCTGTTTACTGGATCATTTAACAACGTCTAAAAGAACCCACAACTGTCAGGATGAGCATTTATCCTGTCGGAATGAGTTAAACATCCTCCGAGAGTGTGACAACTGATCGCCTACCTCCAGCTGTGATCTAACACAGAGGGTATTAACCCCAAGACTTGTTTGAGCCTCTTGAAAGGTTGGGTTGCGCCACCTGGATGTGAGTAGAGATCACTTAGCACAGTAAAAATTGTGTAATTCAGGAATGTAGAAAAGCAGTTAAATGAAAAGGTAGCAATCCTTCGATATTTAGAGCGAATAGTTCCACAGCCAGGAAGTGCATTATCAGTTCTCTGCATGCCGTAAAAATATTTTTGCATTTCATTGCATGCTTTGTAACATGGAGTACTCTAAGACTAAAGAGAAGATGTCAACATTCGTAGCTCTGCGGACTGAAACGTTGGACATTAGCAGCCAATTGCAGGACAAGGCGATTGTACATGAAGCTACAGATCTAAAAGCCACATCATGTGTAATATGTATCTCCAGCTGTGGAGGCCATCATAAAAAGTAAACAATTAGCAGTGTAAAGATTAAAAATGTTAAAGGTTGACTTGAGTTTATTGTTCTCCTCCTCAAGTAGATAGCAAACCAACAGAGAAATGTGTGCCATGAAATCTAATTATAGAGTGCCATAAATATCAGACACACTTTGTGCCAAAGAGTTGCCAACCAACTAAACTCAGACATCGATGACCAATTACATTGATCGCACAAAGTAAATAAATCATAAGAGCACTTTTGGATGCCTCACTCTTTTGCCCTTTGCAACAATTAACATGCAAATGTCAGCAGTCAACAGAGTCCAGTCAAGAGTGATTGAATGTCACTTTATTGTTTATCACACACATCATTATAGTATGCTTTTTGCATGTCTATGATGCTATGGCGAGAGCATCCAAAATTTTGTTAATTTATTGTTGACCATCAGTTGTAATTATATGGTGTATCTCAGATACATATATATATGCAACTGGCCATACTGCCGAAGAGAGTTATATATATTATAGCAACTGTGCAGCTCCAAAAGGAACACATTTTTCATGTGAGGCAGTCGTAAGCAAGTGCATGCATACCAGTCATACCCTATAAGACAATAAAAGCATATGCAATTCGAATATGGAGATTGCAGAAGCAGGGTCATTTTTGCAAATAACATACAGATATGGTGCAAATGCAATAGTTGACCTTGTACATCTCACTTATTTTGATAATGTTGTGGCATGCAATTCCTTTTTTCCTTTATAGTATTTGCATATTTTGAAGAAATGCATAACTAGTGGGAGCCTATTCTGAAATCACATGACAAATTCTAATTGACATAAATCAACAGGAGTGATCACAAACTATTATACATTGTTTGTTACTATTTGTGCTTTTAGTCGTCAGACATACCATAGAAGTGGATAAGAATCTACAACTTATAGAACCAACAACACGCAACAATAACTGTGAATTTTGACAAAATGTTTTTCATAGTCAACTGTTGTTACAGCCGATAGATCTACATGCCCGATTTGCAAATCGGGCTGCCTTTTGCATGCCAGACACTAAAATAGGTCTTTGTCATAATATCTACTCCCCTCACCATGCTTTGCCAATATCCCTACAAAATATCCAAAAAGTGCAACCAAGCCACATTTTCTACTGAACTTTTCCATAAGTTCTAATGTGCTATGTTAGAAACTTTCTACATCAAATAGTGACCAAATAGTGCCTCATGGTTAGAAACTATTTTGACACTATTTGTAGAAGATATGGCTGTCTAGCACTGCCATCTCTTCTAACTACACAAGGGGGCAGCACTCCCGAAGTGCGCAGGCACAGGAGAGACACCTGGTGACAGGCGGTGAAATGACATCTATTTAGCCACATTTACTTAAATTAGCCTGTCTCATGAAATTCCTGATCTTTTCTCAAAGGAAGTCAAGTCATTGTCAATCTGAACTGCCAGGGATGGGTTGAGTTCTAGTTCAGTGAAGCAGATATTGATAATTTCTGTCCAGATTCATTAAAAAATTATTTCCCAAATGATGTGAAAATTTTTTTTGAAGGGGTTCTTAATCCAATAATATTGACCAGCAAGCAAACAAATGCACTGAAAACGCTTGCAAACAAAACAGTCATTGCAAACGAAGTGACGTCAGGCCATGAAGTCACTTGATGACGTCACTTGATGACGTCACAGGCTGGCCAGTTCATGAATGCCAAAAAGTCGCAAACCGAAATATTCTTGGTGCAGATAATCATTTCTTAAAAATAGCATTTTAATGCAATCGTCATGGAACTGCTACACAATGTAGCCAAGTGATGTTTGCATCTACGCTGCAAATTAAGGGCGTGAAGATACATTGAACAAATTTTATTCGCCAGCCCTCTAAATTTAGACATGTGAAAAATTTGTTTTTCCGCGGTCAGAGTGCCGTATTATACAAACGGTTTACCCGAAATTACTGCCGTGTTCAGCGAAGACGCAAGAAGTAACCAAGAAGGTGCTCCATCAATTTCAAGGCTTAAACTGCAAAATTGAAGGAGCGAGGTCATTTTTACTGTCATTGAAATACTTTTTTTCTGTCTTTTTTTTCCCATGTCAAATGATGCGAATATTTTTGGGAAACCCCTGGGAATCAACGTAAAAATTGGGTTAATTGTCCCTCATAACAATAAAAAGACCTTAACCAGTTATTTGTTGATACAACACAAGCCAATTTTGTAAATCCGGTTAACTAACAGAGAAATTCACTAACACAGGTAGATACAATCTAGTACAGAAGTCACAGTCCCCTCTCCTTGGAGTACATCTATATTGATAATATATGTCCAGATTCATCAAAAAATTATTTCCTAAGTATTCCCTGGCTTTCATGATTTTCCTATTGATAGTCTGTGAGTTTCACGTCACTGAACATGGTAGGCCTATATGTTTTGCAACAGAGAAATAAGCTTTTTCGGATCTGAAATTCGAGATGTTTTGTGTTTAAACAAATGAAGTTTTCGGCTGCTATAAAATTCTTAAACAAATTCTGAAAGACAGGTGACAAAATTCAAGTATTGACTCAAGTATTCCCGTGCTTCCATGATTTTCATATTGATGGTCTGTGAGTTCCATGGCTCTGAACATGGCAGGTTTTGCAACTGAGAAATAAGCTGTTTCGGATCTGAAATTTGCGATCTTTTGTGTTTATACAAACAACATTAGACGTTTTTGGCCACAAAATGAATTGTAGAAAATTTCTGAAAACCAGATGACAAATTTCAGATATTGACTGAAATATTTCCCAACTTTTATAATTTTCCTATTCATAGTATTGGAGTCTCAGGTCTCTGAACATTGTATGTTTTGCAAAAAAGTTAGCAGCATGACGCACATGAAAATCGTGATCTTTTATGTTTAAAAAAATGGCCTTATTGACTGTTAAAAAAATCGTGGATAAATTCTGAAAAGCAGGTGATGAAATTCAGGTGATGACTGAAATATTTCCCAACTTTCATAATTTTCCTTATCATAGTATTTAAGTTTCAGGTCTCTGAACATTGTATGTATTGCAAAAAAGGTAGCAGCATGTTTCACGTGAAAATCGCGATCTGTTACGTTTTCAGAAACGGCCTTATTGACTGCTCAAAAAAATCGTAGATAAATTCTGAAAAGCAGGTGATGAAATTCAGGTGTTGACTGAAATATTTTCCAACTTTCATAATTTTCCTGTTCATAGTATTTGAGTGTCAGTTCTCTGAACATTGCATGTTTTGCAAAAAAGTTAGCAGCATGACGCACATGAAAATCGCGATCTTTTATGTTTAAAGAAATGGCCCTAATGACTGCTACAAAAATCGTAGATAAATTCTGAAAATCAGGTGATAAAATTCAGGTATTTACTGAAATATTTGCCAACTTTTGTATTTTTCTTATTAATGGTATTTGAGTTTCAGGTCTCTGAACATTGTATGTTTTGCAAAAAAGTTAGCAGCATGACTCAAATGAAAATTGCTATCTTTTATGTTTAAAGAAATGGCCATATTGACTGCTAAAAAAATTGTAGATAAATTCTGAAAATCAGGTGATAAAATTCAGGTATTTACTGAAATATTTTCCAACTTTCATAATTTTCCCACTCATGGTATTTGAGTGTCAGGTTTTTGAACATTGTATGTTTTGCAAAAAAGTTAGGAGCATGACGCACATGAAAATCGCGATCTTTTATGTTTAAAAAAATGGCCTAATTGACTCCTTAAAAAAATCGTAGATGAATTCTGAAAATCAGGTGAGAAAATTCAGGTATTGACTGACATATCCCCAAAGTTTCATAATTTTCCTGCTAGTCATAAGGGAGTGTCAGGGCTGCAAACATCACATGTTTTTCCTGAAAAAGAACAGCAACTCTACTGCATAGCATGGTAATGTCACAATAGGACCCAGAGAATAATTGGCAGCAGCCAAAGTACCATACGGTCAGCCAAAGCTTCAGATGGTAAGGCACAGCATCTGATGGAATATCATCTGATGAAAAAGGGTCTGATAAAATATCCAAATAGCATCTTGGGGGATATTTGATCTTTTCAAATATCCTCATAGTGCTATTTGGAATATCCAAAGTCTTTTGAAAAGCACTTTTTGATATTAGACACAATGGCAGTAGAGACATTGTCACAAGCAACTGTGAAATTGGATGGAATCTGTGACAAATATACAGGGTATATCAAAACACACATGTCTTGGGCATTTCTTTGATTTGTCATATGCTAGTATGTAGGTGTGCTGAAGCCATTTTCTAGCCCTGATACCTTATGTCTCTCAATGATTAGTATGGCCGCCCATGGTTGCAAGACATGCTATCATTGAAGTATTTCAACATTTCACGATGAAAAGGTTGAGTTGCTTTTATTGAATTTGTTGTTCTGCTCAGCGAAATAAATATTCAGCTGAGTTGCATTAAAATTTAATGGAAGCCTTGTGTCGTAACTAAAGGGAAAGTACAGAAAATCACACAGAACATAAAAAGTGCAATTGTTACCAAGGTTGTTCTATTTTCTGAACTTGAAGTCTTCTGTGTATTGCAACAAGCTTTGCATAATGGGGACAAAGGGGTTATTGAACTTTATATATATTGACACTATAATTGTACTTTTCATTTCTTAATGTGAAGGGAACAGTCATGGATAAAACTGCTTTTCACACATACATAATGTCAAAGTAGTGTTCCTTTTGCTTTTCATCCTATACTTATGCCATTAAGCTCAGAGAGAACTTGGCACCTTTATTGTATCTGGAAACTCTCTGGAGAGTAAATTTGATTTCTTTGATCAAGGAAGCACAATGCTGCCACAGAGTATTTTTCTCTACATGTAATTTACATCAAAGCAACCAAGAGATTATAATTATACTAGCTCTGGATCAAGTTACCACATAATTACTTTGTCAGTAAAAAATTGAGATACATTGCAGCTCAAAACCAGGTGTTTCATTACCTTGTTAATGTGATAATTATATATCTGGTACTGTTATCAGTAAACGTTCACAGTTTGCCTCAGGATTTTCAGTGGACCTTCAATGTCCTTCATGAGTAAAATTCCCAGCTGGATGCCATTCGGATGAGACATTAAATTGGTTGCTCCCTGTATCTGTGTTTTTGCTGATCAAGAAAAAAGATTCCTCACATGGCATGAAAAAATCCCTCACATGGTATTAATAGGCTAGAAGTTGAGGACTCCCATCTCATCAATCAGACGGCTGCACTTACCATATCTATCTATCTAACTATCTATCTATCTGTCCATCTGTCTATCTATCTACAAAACGAAACGCCATTCACGACAAACTGTGAACAGCAGTCTCTAAGTACTCCTACTAAATAGTGATATGATCTTCATATCATGACAATATCATGAGAACGATTCAATCTAAGAACAACGTTAAGCAAATTCTCAGATGTATCTTCTGTCAGATATTGCATTCACCGAGAACCAATCCTTGTCACGAAAATTAGAAAACGTCAGCTTCTTTCAAGGGAAATAGATGAAAAAGAAAGAAAATCAAGATAAAGAAGCAAAATCAAGAGAAAGATGACAGGTGTTCCTCTGTGGAAATTAGGTTGTCATCTTGGTGATGCATTCCAAGTAGCATTAAAAGGATCAAAGTAATCAATTTTTGAGACAAAAAAGGCATTGTATAGCATTTACTTAAACTCCTGAGTCGTAATATATTTTCACTAAATTGTCTCAATTTAACTTATAAAAAACGTGGAGCTGAGTTAAGTCACGATGAGACGATAAGACTGAAAGATGATTTCCATGTAAGATTTGATACAGGTAGATAAACACCAGTCATTCATATTTTTTGTTATAGTTTCACTGGCACTCGCCATCCGTTTCAGAAGTAGGTAGTGATGAGACTTATATATATATATATATAGAATCTTAAGATATTTTTGTTGTATCAGATTCTGATGACTGTATTATCGTGGATTGAATTGTGCCACTGTTGTGAAAAACATGCATTGCCTCAATAAAGCCTGAAACTAAGTTGTCAGTCACTGCAAAAAAAAGCAAAAACAGATGTATTGAGATGAAGGATTGAAGGTGCATGAGCGGTGACTCCTCCACTTGGTATTTTGCCTGAACATAGGCATTGAGTAAAAGTAATGACTGACATAACATCTTTTTCTAAAGACATTTTGTTTTAGCGAAAAACAAAATTACACACGCTTATCAACTATGCAATACGTGTTTTTGCCTAAGACACATGTGTCCTTTGCATCATTTATCCAAGGAAGTTTAAGACACCTTGATGAATAAAAGAATACAGAAATACAAGAATTCCTTTACCCTCAGTGGTTGAACATGAAAATATTAGCCAATGAATGGCTAGTGACATGGAATGTTACAAAAATTTGAGGAAAATATCTGATTTTCTTAGTAAAGGGAGCACACATTTTGTTGTCATTCCCAAAATACAGGCTGAACTGGAAAGAAAACCGCTTGCCTGAAACTGTCTTATAAATATTAGATGGGTCTGCCCGACACCTAATCCCTAACCTCTTGTTTCGTCACATCGAGAGGAAATTAAACCCATTACGCAGCGTCTTGATTACCGTCCATTATGCATTAATCCTATAGACCAGTGAGAAGGGTCTCGATATTCCTGATGGTCAGACGGCATACTGTGTTCTTGTATTCAGAGTCACACACAGTATGATATTTGCGATTTATACGCATGTCTTTTTTTGGGAGGCCCCCTGATAGTGGCCATTAGGCCTTAGAATGACGCAAATTTTTGTAACATTGTACGAAAAGTTGTGCATTGCTACAACCTCTGTTAATATATTATGTCAATTATGTCAATAAAATTTCATTGTCTGTCTGTCTGTCTGTCTGTCATTTTTATCGTTATGACCTGCCGGACCTTCTGCCAAAACTGACAACTTCTATCACGAAAGTTGTCGCAACCATTGTGACACCTCATTATATTTCTTATCCGAGAACCCTTATATATGTGCCGCAAAAAAAAAGCGCTTACCTGCATGGATATCACACACACTGATTGTTATTTTGTTAGTGATATGTATGTTCCAGCTTATTGTAATCCTCTACACATTTGAAATAGTGCCAAATTTGAATTAGTACATGTATTGTTTTCACAAATATTATTCCAAATGGTGTCTCCTCAAATGAGTAAAGACAACTGATCTGTTTGCTGATGTGTTAAACATTTTCCACAATAAGTAAGTTTGCACAATTGATTTTTTGTCAAAATCATTATTTGTTATTGTGCATGAGGCACTCAGTGGAGTTCTAAAAGAGTCAATTAACTGCATCCTGGCCTGTTGAGCCTGTTGACAGGAATAACAAAGTAACTTAATTATCAGATATTTTTCCATAAGCACTGTTGCAGACTGTTGCTAATGAGTGCAGATGCATAAACCATGGCCTTTAAGTGTCAGTTAATGTTCCATTAAAGTGTGACCATTGATTATTTGACAGAAAGGCATTTAAACACCAAGCTGTTATTGTAAAAACATAAAAACGTACGGCTCACCTGAGAATAGTGCTGGTAGAATCCACACTCCCTGCTTAATGCCTTGCTCCTGGCAGTCACAGCCATGGCTTGCCAAGCAACCTGAAGCTCCTCCCACACTTGCCCCACGTGCAGCCTGGAACATTGTGACGTCATCTGTGGGTTTTCCACAGGAGGGGAGGGGGTGTCCTCACAGTGTTGAGATAAACTATAGTGTTAATTGATCACATTGCAGCAAGGAAAAGGCCAGTGTGGCTGATAAAGACTGTGAAGTGTTTTGTGTTGAAAGAATTTCAAGGCTTTCTAGTTTTGCCTCTCGACATGAGATGACAGAGCTGTTAATCAGCATGTAAAATATTTTGAAATCGATATATATGAGGTGTTACTGTTATAGGCCTGTGCCCGTTGATTCAGAGACAACAGAGTAATTCTTGTACGTCAGAGAAAAAATCGGTGGCAAACAAACCATGTAGTTTTGTGTTGCAACATGCAATTTACAGATATCTAGTTTCATACAAAATACTACAGTTGGATACTGAATTGGCCATAATTATGTATTATCAAGTGCAGAATGCAGAATAGTGTAAACTGTAACTACATGTAAAACCAAAGTATTCTGTAAGGAGTTGTTTTTAGTGTTTGTAGATTTTGAACACCTTCAAACTGAAATGCTTATAGTCCGTCACTTTGATATAGAAAAGAGTGTTGCACAGTGAAAATGGCACTTCACGAGTCATCGTACTGATGGTTTTTCATGATCATACCCAATATTTTCAATGTTAATTTGATTTAAGGAGACTTATCCTACTTGTTGGTGACAGCTAAACGAAAGGAATATGCATCTGAATATAATTCTAAAATCAGTTATAAATGACAAATCAAATGGCCTTCTCTTGATCATGCCTAATCAAACAGCCTCTTTGTTTCCCATGTTGAATGTAGAGAAGATGACATCGGCTATCATGAGTCACGAAGTTAATTTTTCTCAGTGAACCGGTCCTCATTTTTTCTATGTCAAAGTGACACTCTGTAAAGTAAGAGTTGAAGCCCATTTCAGCAAATGTTTGAATTACCTGAAGTATTCATTGACAACGAATTGAGCTTCAGATAATAATTCTATGATTGCCTGGAAGTTAAAAAAATCATGGCAAACTGAATGGTCCTTTGTTGAGATGCATAATTGAGCCAATCTGAACAGGTTACACACATGACCCCAGGATAAAACACTATTTCCTAGTGCTCAACTTCCAGGCATTCCCAGGCATAAGTTCTACAAATCCCCAGGAGATACCAACAAATTGAGCTAATAGCCTCCTACATAAGGAAACATTGACCTACTTCAAAATAGTTCAGAAAGATCATTCACTGTGGAATCGTGTGGATATGTTGTTTATTAGTATTAGGTAATTTATTAGTATCATGTGAGCAGTTCTGGACTGAGCATGACATGTCAGCAATTCAAGTCACAGCCTGTATTATGACTAAATTGCACAAAAATTTCCTTGTTCAAGCCATTGAAATACACATGATGACCTAGAATTGATTCTTCTTGTGATGTCCCCCCTTATTGCAATTATAATTTGTCTATTAAAATCGCTACAGGTGAGATCCTTTGACACGAAAGACTATTTATTAAATGGCAGTGAGCCTTGAATCATTTTTATCCACCCGTGATGAAATTGTAACATGTAATGACTTCGAGTGTCAATTTGATGACTTTACAGCAAAGTGCCCTATCACTCATATCAACAAGGCTGTAGCCAAAAAAATATTTCAACTTTTTGTTATGTCAATGACGTAATTAAACACCTGAATCTTTCATACACCTATAAATTTCCTCTTAAAAGTGTTATTCAACATAAGTCAGTTTCACTCGCCCATTAAATCATCTAGCAAATGGAGCATTAAATGACAAATTTGCAAAATCCAGACTTGACGTCACGATCCATCATGATATTGACTTAAACGAGGACACTAAAATCACAAGTGTGACTTAAATAGCAATTACTTCAGCAAGGTATAATTATAGAACAGATCATGCAAAGCATATGTATTGATATTTGAAGTAGTAATAAGTTCAATTTAATCACTCATGCAAGAGCTAAAATATGTGTGAAGAATGTCAGGTAATGTGTTTGATTCCTGACCAATAATTGATGCAGAAAACACTATAATTTCCTTACCAGTGAAGTTTACAGCTATTATACAAAATATACTGCTCTATCATCCACCTATCGATCTTTCTTAACAATTGTCCTTGATTTCTTGGTACCATCAGAACAAAGACTGGCCTGTAGTGTCTCAGAAGTGTCAGAAAAAAACAGGGGTCAGAAAGAGGTCATGAGGTCACCGAGGGCTAATGAGGAGAGTGTGAGGACACAGAGAGGTGAAAAAAAGGTCAGAGCAAAGGGATAAAGAGGTCAGAGAGTGCTATAGAGAGGTGCATGGTGAAATCCTGCTGGGTGGCGGAGTCCCGGGGTCAGTGTGATTACAGTCCAGCCTGCTGCGTTCAAGGTATTTGTCTGCATGGGTTCAAACCAAAGGGTGAACCCAAAATATTTTCAATGGACCTCCAAGAGAAAAATCCCAGCTGGTAGTAATATTAATGAGATTTTAAATATGTTGCCCCTTGTATCAGTGTTTGTAGGCCTACTGGGTAGGTAATAAGTCCTTCCCATGTGGTAAATTTGTATCACATGGTGTAACAAGGTGTAGGCTCTTGTTTTCTCTCTCATCTTATCAATCAATTGTTGTGATTGACTGGAACTGGTCAAAGAGCGCTTCACTCACCATATCTAAATGATGTATCACTACATCTAATTTTCAAGGTACATCTAAGACAGGATTGCTTAAAAACATTGCCAATGTTGTTTGATAATAGTTTGTAATTTGTGATATTATTGCACTGAGGTGATATATGGAGCATACTAATGAGATTTAAAAGATCAGTATCAAATCAAATTAATAAAGCCAACAATAAAACATTTAATCAGTGAAGTAATAAAGAGCTGGCAATCTCAGCAAAACCAAATCACTCTTTCAACCATTGCCAATCTGCATGCTTGATTACTTTATCATTTTATTTATGGTACAAGAATCAACCAAAAACAGTTGATACCTCTCGGGCAAAAAGATTTTTATATTTAGCTAGTACAAGAAGTAGCATTAAGTTAAGAAGAAAAAATAAACATCTTTTTTGTATATAGTGTCTATGTCATAAGACCTGAACATTGTAAGACTGACTTGCCTTATGTGACTGCCTTCCTCCCACTCTAAGTTGTGTTTTTAATGTATTTTCAACCTCCATAAGAGACCGCTTCATGACCGCAGAAAGGGCAAGGACCGCAAGGACCGCAAGGACCGCAGTAATAGCAAGAAACATTATTGTCTCTGAGTCTCTGATACTAGTTCCCTCCCGCCTCCAGGGAAGTCAAATTCATTAGAGTCAGGCAAGAAAGATGTTCACTTGAGAAGCTCTGTGTGACACTAAGCGGAGTAGCCGTTGCATATCTGGCCAATAAAAAATGTAGAATGCTAATTCATGCTGGGCCAAAAGATTTCCAATGCTTATTTTGAGAGGCTGCGGCTGCCAATTGCCATATGCATTTCATTGAGCTCGTTGCACATATAGCTTAAAATAGGAATGATGCTATTTTAAGATAAGATTACATAAAACAATTGTTGCTTGTGACATGTGGTGCATATCAATGAGATCTAAAAGCTCAGTATCAAGTTAAGTTAGAAAACCAACAATAAAACATGTAATCATTGAAATAATAAAGTGCTGACAACCACAGCAAACCCAAACCACTCTTTTGAAGCTTGCGGGTCTTCGTGCTTGATTACTTTATCATATTGTTTATGGTACAAGAATGAACCAAAAACAGTTGATACCTCTCAGACAATAAAGAAATTATGTTTATCGAGTACAAGAAGTAGCATACACAGAAATGATAATACATGATAAACCTCTTTTTGCATAATAGCAAGAAAAATCCTTGATTAGATCCTTCTCTTCGATTCTCCACTGGACAAGATCTACAATATATCCAGGGAAATAAGAAGGACGTTCACCTGAGAAGGTTTTTGTGACACTGACAAGAGTAATAGTTGTATCTGGCCAATAAAAAATATAGAATTCCAAATGCTTATTTTGAGATGCCACCATACACAATTCTCAATCCCTGACTTCCTGTATGAATTTAATTGAGCTTGTTGCACATTACTTTGTGTGAGTGATGTTATTTTACTACTTTCATTCATATGATGTCCAATTAAAAAAATTTGGAAGGTAGTAAACCATCATTCCTAATCATAACATTAGCATGCTGTCAAAGTATGTGATGTCACTTTTTTTGTGAAGGCCAATATAAAGCTTTGATAATAACGAGAGCTCAACAAATGTATAAATTGATATATAATGAAACAAAGGTTTTCTGTATACATTACAGTCAGGGAGATTAGTGATCAGCTTATAATACCAATAATTCAAGCGATGTTAGTTGCTGCAGCAGCCTCTTCAATTCTTTTTTTAATGATGTGATTAAACACTTGAAACTATCATGAAGCTATAAATTCCCTCGTAAAAGTGTTATCAAACGTAAGTTGGTTTCACTCGCTCATTAAATCATCCGTCAAATGGAGCATTAAATGGCAAATATGCACGATTCATCATGATATTGACTTTAAAAAAAAGGACGACAACAAAAGTGAGTTTAAAATAAAAAGATCAATTTCTTCAGCAATTAATATGAACGTAACTGATCATTCAAAGCATTTATTGACATTAGAAGTACAGATTGAGTTAACATAATCATTCATGAACATAGTAAAAACTGAATAAACATGCAATGAAATTTAAGAAGGTGATATGTTTGATGCCTGACCAAACAACTAAAGAGTAATCGCTGTAATGACCATATCACTACTGTTTGACGGTAGTTATATAAAATCTACACTACACAGCTCTTTCACCCACCCATCCATCCTTCTCAGCAATTGTCTTTGATTTCCTGGATCCATCAGCACAAAGACCTGCCAAGTAGTCTCTCAGAAGCGTCAGAAAAAGACAGAGGTCAGAAAGAGGTCAGAAAGAGGTCAGAAAGAGGTCAGAAAGAGGTCAGAAAGAGGTCAGAAAGAGGTCAGAAAGAGGTCAGAAAGAGGTCAGAAAGAGGTCAGGAGGTCACCGAGAGGCAATGAGCAAAGTGTGAGGACACAGAGAGGAGAAAAAGAGGTCAACTTAAGAGAAAGAGGTCAGAGAGGTCAAAGAGGTCAGAGAGGTGCTGCTATGGAGAGCAGTGCGAAAAGTCACATCCAGGTGATGCATCTCATGATATTCAACTGCATTTGCATGGGTTCAAACCAGGGGGATGAACCCAAAATCCAAGCTGGGTGTTGTATGAGATGTTAAATTGGCTTCCCCTTGTATCTTCCTCTGTCCTGTATAAGTAAATAAAGATCCATCGCATGAGGTAAATGAGTAATACGTTAAACACTCTGCTTTCTCTCATCTCAATATTAATTTTCATGAGTGCCTAGAACTGGGCTCAAAGGGCAGCAATTGCATGTGTACCATATTTATCTATGCACCTGTCAAGGGAAGATGGGATTACGTTTAACATGGCCTATTATGCTTAAGTGCCCTGCTACTAATTGCTTGAGCTGTAGGAATTCAGTTAGCAGATTACCACGCCTTAAAGGTTCAATCAATGAAGTAATAAAGTGCTAACAGTTCATTATCCCAAGGGACAAATTCTGCGAAACATCTTTTACACTTCCTGCAGGTCTTCGTGTTTGATAAGTTTACCAAGAACAGTTGATATCTCCCTGACAATAAAGAGATCATCAAGTACAACCAATAGGATACATAGAAATATTATGAACTGGTGTACCTCATCTTTGCATAATAGCAAGACCCATCAGTCTCTCTGGTCTACATCAGACAAGTTTGTCAAGCAAAAAGGTCTTGGTGACACTGAGAGGAGTACATGTGGTCGTGTCTGATGAATAAGAAAAGGGATTGTTTGCCAATGCTCAGCTGCAGATTCTGCTGAAGACCTTTCTTGATTCTGGGCTTGTTACTGTAAGCATTTTCGGATGTATGTTTTGAGCGCACAAGCAAGTACTACTGTACTATACACCACTACAGTGCTTTGCACATCTATTAGTGAAACGCGAACAACTTTCTCACATCAAACCCAATGAGAGTCAGATATATTGAAAATTTGAAATTAGTCTGGTTGCCCAACATTATCCTTAATAGACTGTGTTGTCAAAATAATCTCTTTTGATTAGTCTAAAAAACCGTTAATTTTTTTTTACTCAGTTAACATTTGTTAACTACTCTGCACAGTCCTACACAGCCTCTCACATTACTGACTGCCATGTTGAGAAAGAAGGATGATGCCTTTTTGGGGGGGAATATTAACCATGCTCTCCAACCATCAGAAGGACCCTTTCAGCTTTTTGATGAGATGGCATTTTTTATGAAAAGGGCAAGCGAACAGATTGCAATATGTCTAGCGGCTTACTCGGTGTGGTCAGCCTTTCAAGTCCGGACAGTGATCCTTCAAGCAATATGACATCATGCTAATGCAATGCTGATTTCTATATTGCAAAATAATGAGATGGAAGTTGACCACTTAATCTTCACTTGGCCAGTCTGCCTCCCATAACTACATCATTTATCATCTGATAAACTAAAACATATCATCTGGAAGAGCAATTAACAAGCTTTCAGAAGATTGATTACAAAATATCAGAATCTGATATTATGTCACTGTATCAATATAGGTCTATAGGCCTATATAACTTTGATTTCTTACTTTGCACAAATCAGTACTTTTGAAGTATTCAGTGTTGGGTGGAACAAATTGAAGATTTTGATAAACTCAGAATCTCGATCCACAGTAAAAAATATGGCTGATTGTCTGCTTATATTGCCTCCAGGCTCCACCACAATGTTGTTAATATTTCTCATCATCATCTGCTCAACATATAGCCAACTGTAAAATACTAAGTCACATGTATGCCAATGGATTTATCCAATCCCAAAAAAAACGTTGACGCTTCGTGTCTTCTATGGAGATGCACAGTCTTGCACACAAGATCAATACATTTGCCCCAAAGGTACTATCTTCCTCTCCAGAATGACTTCTAAAAGGTCGTTTAGTGTTTCTCCTGCCATTCAAGACCTGACAAACCAACAAGAACTGCTTTTCCTGGATTCTTGTGTATTTCTCTTAAAAATGTGCTCTCCGTCAGGAATTCAAGTAATGTGCAGTAAAGTAGTGTGTCATTCATGTCAAGGTGGATTACTAAATGAACAAATTGATTTCTTCTGATTCAAGTGATCGTCTGTCATCCTTGCTAATGAAGAACATCCATGGTTTAATTTTACAATGCGGGAAAACCTTAATTCCTTGTTGGGAATCATAGATGCTTAATGAGTGTATCAGCTCTTATGCAATTTAGTTATGTTAGTATTCCAATCTTTTATCCGCGGTTGTGCCTCCTGGACAAAAAAATATTTGCGGAACACCACCCCAAGAGTTAGACATGGTTTTTCTTACCGTAGATTGAGACACTGCTCCTGGGTAGTCAAAGTGGAGATTGTGCTTGAACTACTGGCTGTGCAAAAACATCTCTGATGCCTAAGGCAAGATACAATCTGAAAGCTTCCATGATTGGCTTCAGATAAGCCATCAACCAAAGCTCCAAGTGTAATAGGAGCTGAGCTACAAGGCAAAATGTCATTGTGTCGAACGTCGTGTCGAACGTACAGCGCATGAGTACGTCCGACACGATGACATTTTGCCTTGTAGCTCAGCTCCTATTACACTTGGAGCTTTGGTTGATGGCTTATCTGATACCCCTATTAACTGTCCTCATCCCTATTTAATAGTGAAATAACTGAGGTGTAATGGTAGGGCTACACAAGCTGCTAAAGTGTCAAATCTGTAAATCCGACTTTACGGAATTGCCCCTATTCTGGGAACTAAGACCACAAATTGATGCAGATAATACGCTGGAAATGCTTTTTAGGTCATTGGAGAGGACTCGGGGTAATTACAATTACCTTGGAATCATTCATTGTGGGGTCAATTTTGATATTTTCGTATTTTTTGAGGCAATTTTTAGCAAAAAAGCCAAATTCTGATTCGCAACATTTACTAAGAAATGGCTATATCTTAAAAATAAGCAACCTGTTTATGGTGTTTCATGTCCAAATGGCCTTCAAAGAAGATTTAAGTATGCCATTGAGCCTTCTGAAACCAAGGAAGCTGACTCAGGCCAAAAAATTATCTAAAAAAGCATGCGAAATGACTGAAAATATGCAATTTCATAAAAGCCGGAGTGGCCCGGTACATGTCGCAAGCCACAACATTTTTTTTGCACCAATTATCATTTTTTGGCCGTAGCCAACTTTCTATACCACTGGCATATTGAAATTCCAAAAAAAGTTTTTTTCAGCCCACCCTAGGGTATATATGGGTGGCATTGGCTTCTTTGCCCAGTTCTTCATTTCACTCCGACAGTGGGTGGCACAACTTGCCCCGCGGCACAACTTACCACGGTCTCCCCTAAGCCCCAGTCAGCCATCCATCGAGCAGCCATTTATCGAAACAAAATATGTTGGAAGCCTTGGTGAGCCTATATATGCATAAGAGGGTTAGTCAGCAAGATATGCGGCATATGCCAACAGGATTCATTTAATGATTCTGACCTTTGTGATGTTCACATTGGCATAATTTTAGTTTCATTTCCCACTGCAGAGATTCTCTGTATTATTTCCTGTTCCCTACTTTAACCACCATATTTTTTCATTGAAATAACTTCATAAGTATTTGTTAATTGTTAGACTATCTGTCTAATATCTTGCTGAGACACAAAGAATCACCAACAGATAAACGCTTTTTCTTAAATGTCAAGACACTTTTTAACCTGACAAGTTCTTTAAATTTTTAATACTTCCTCTCCATTTCCTTCCACTATTGTTGGGCAATTTGTGTTGCTATTCATTAATCACAACACCAACAGTGCATTAAAAAGTAACTTGGTATCGACCAAACATAATCTGTCATAATAAAGCGTGGCTTTAAAAAGCATTAAAAAATGTTCTACTTAAAATCTACAGTAAATACTTTAGAATTAGAGGCATTAAATACAAAACAACTAGATCATTCAAAGCTTTTATTGATATTTGAAATTATGATACTTCAGCTTTATACTATAACAGCCATTAATTCTGTTAAGTGTGAAGAAAAAGTGCAATAGTCATCATATTTTCAATTGGTGTGCAGTGACGTATCAAAATATTGATTCACAAACAGCCAGTTTAGAGTTAAACAGATGCATAAATTCATCATGAGACTGAATGTAAATTAAAAATTGTTATTGTTTGAATTAATCCTACATAATTCACAGAGTCCGCTGACTGATTTCAGAAAATATGAATATTTTGCATTTATCACAAATTTTCTCAACCTGTGTCAAGAGATACATTTAATGTCTTATATGCAAGGCATGGCATTGAAGATCTGTAAATGCAACGTGACTACAGGATATGACATAAGAGAAAGTGAAAGAAAAGAACAAATATTTATTATCATTTTGTCTGATATCTTAGACTGTAAAAAAAAAGTGTGGATATAGCAGAGATACAGGAGCCTTTCTGTCAAGAGAGATGACATGATTTGAGAGCTGTAAGGTTGAGCACCCACAGGATAAGTAAAGGTTATTCACTACGGGAGAGGGAATATGTGATTTATCACCCGAGGCCTTTAGGCCGAGGTGTGATAAACACATATTCCTGATCCCATGGTGAATAACCAGCTTATACCATGAGACAAACACTCAAACAGTCAAACATGAGAGGATAACTGGACAACAAAGAATATGGGAATTATTCCCCTGAAATACTGTAATCTGATTGGCTGACAGATGTGTCGAATGGTATAATAACAGATATTGGAAGCATCAGGTTGCAACAAAAGTCTTCAGCATCATCTTTTGTCAAATTCCATAACTGTAATTAAGCTTTCTCTTACATTCTTATTCTAATCTTTCTTAATGTTAACTGAAAACTTACACGAAGGACATTGAAGGTGCATGAATGTGATTGCAGGACTTCAGTAAATAACAGGATCAATATGAGACTCCAAAAATGTTACACAACATTTCACTCATGTCTCGAATGATAAATTCAATGTAATTTGTGACTTGGATGGAGGTGAAGGAAATTGAGAGTAAATCTTTGATATAAAAAACCTGGCAGCATAACTTTAGGAGTGTAGCACTTATTCCTTATGCAGGAATATGATAGTCAAGTTAATGAAATTTAGAGAAACTGAAGTCAAAATGCATGAGCCTTGTCAAGACATATTACAATCGTGGTAGCAGATGATGTTACATATATAAATTAATGTCTGCCATAACCGCCAATCCCCTGGACCTGCAGAATTGTTCTATTAATTGTTGTTACAAAACCACTATAGCCTACTCTACTAAAAACAGTTGGCTTGGTGATTTTTTCTGTCCTTTTTGAGCATGTTAGGAAAATTCGTGGCACACTTTGGCACAGGACACATGCACAACTTATTTACCCGGCCGCACCTGTTACATACTAATCAAATCCTTCTCTGATGCTTCCCTTTGGATATGACACACTAAAATCAGTAGTTTATAGCAGGCCTTCTGTTCTTAATAGTAAATTGTGAGCTATGCATTGCATTCACGTAGTTTTGAGTGTATTTTGTGATGTCTCACTGTGCCCAACACAGCTTCCTTTATAAAAGTTTTGAATCCCGCGGACCAGATGCCTGCATTGTGATTCGTCATCTCACTAAACTAAGACAAAAAACCAATGTTTAAATCCATGGCAATTATTTTGCATTATCCCATTTTTCTTGGGAATTATAAGAAAAAGTCATTTAGCGAAGTTATTTACTTTTACTGACGAAAACCAAAATATTGAATTTCCACTCTCGATATGCTGTTTAGGCATTCAGGATATAGGACAGTCTCTTAGTTACGTTTTGTACTATACAAAAGAGGATTGATCTGTTAACAGTAGTTAGATGCTTCTGGCTTTGTCTCACTGTGCCTGCCGTCTCACACTCTCACTGTGCCCCGCTCTCCCATATATCAGGAGGTCAGCTAAGTGCGTTGACACTATATGATTAACATAAAAGTCCCGAAGGTATCAAAATTTGCAGACTTGCAATTTATTAGAAATGTGATTACTCTTGAGGGCAGGTAAATGTAGTTATAAGGAACTCAAATTGAAACAGCTGAGACAGAATTATTGCAATGGCTAATGTTGTCACTGGAGCAAGCTAATTTGTAATCTTATGACCAGCAGTCCAGCACCTCATTTCTGGACCATCTTTTTGTGCCTCGTGGCAAGTGAACATTACAATTCCAGCTGTGAGATTTGGTGGTGTTGTATTCTGTTGTAAAATGAATTTTCCTGGTTTAATCAATTCCTAGCTGAGTTTGGAAAACTTTATCAGCAGCACAACAAGTATAATATTGCTGCTGGATATTCTATGCTGAAGCAATTCGTCAAATTGGCAGTTCTTGTGTAAGAGTCTTAATCTGATTGACAAAAATATAATATGTTATGACCCGAATACTGGACAGAGAGAGGGAGTGCATAAAAGTGACAGTCATGAAAACATAGGAGCACCTGCTTGGAATATTTATTGGGTTGCATTTTTGTTGAACAAGTAAAAGATCCCTCACATGGAGAAGATATGTAACATGTGGAATTATGTTCAGATACATGTTGCTTAGTACAGATCTTAAAAAAAAAAATCTTCTCGGCTCTCCAGCAATCACTGCTTCTCCATTATTAAATAATGGAAAGCCTTGAATCTTATGTTACACATATCTCAAGAGGAACTTAATAACCAACATTGGTCTTTCGAAGAGTTTCAGACAATGCAGCTATTGTCAGGTCACCATTGTTTCAAGTGACCTTTGCAGCCCAGGATATTAAAACACCAAAAACCAGGATATTGACAGACAGACAGACAGACAGACAGCTAGACAGCTAGACAGACAGACAGACAATACTTTTATGATGGTCATTGGTGTCTGAGCTTAATTGGATATTAAAACACCAAAAACCAGGATACTAAGACACCAAACACAACATTTCTCCATTTGAATTTGAAAGGAGCAAGGTAAATTATTATCTGACTCAAGGTCCCACTAAGAAGGGACATGCAATGAAAGGCCACGTGGGTCGGAAAATGAGGTTGAGAAAGATTGAAACTGCTGTCCAACATACAAATATCTAAACTAAAGAGGTTGGAATTGACATCTGCCATTTCAGTACTGCAACAAAAATGGACAATATTGTGCTACTTTAAAAAACCCGATGCAAAATCCTCCTAGTATTTCCCCACTTCACATACTACACTCTCTACTTTGTACAACTAGAAGCATCACATAATTGCCCTTTTAACTTAAAATGCTCCAGGGAAAAAGAGCTGGATTTCTGAAATAGCAGAAAAGATTGGCAATATCTGGTTACATCTTTCAGAAGACATCCCTCACATAGGAAACCAAAGAGACAAAACTGAATCAGAAGTGGCTTATTACAAGAATATATGTGAGTTTTTGACAAATTTGTGATCTCCCGTATATAAAACCGAAAGGACACTTCTACTAGCCTTTTTTTGTTGAATTGGCCATTCAAGTCAATTGCCATATTGTGAAGGCACCACTGACATACAACAGTTCACAGCAGATGTTGGGAGTGGTACACATATTATCTGTAGCAGTCAATAAGGAAAGACAGCTTCAAAATTTGATAACGGAGCACAGTTAAAATTAATTAGAAAAGCAGGGAGAATGGGAGATGGCTGATGGTCTTCACGTTCATCGTAATATCACACGCAAAAAGTATCTACCCAGAAAGCATGGTGTCTTCTATACCCTTGTCTGTGATGACACAATAAAGTGACATTCAATCATTCTTGACTGGACTCTATTGATTGCTGACATTTGCATGGTAATTGTGGCAAAGGGCAAATTGAGTAAGACATCCAAAAGTACTTTTATGACGGTCATTGATGTCTCAGCTTAATTGGCTGGCAGGTTCACAGCAAGAACTGTATCTATTATTTATAGTCTTCCAATGGTAAACTGTTGATAACTGATTTTACTGCACACCAAGCCACTTTGGTTCTTTATTTACTTGAACGGAAGAGAAACCACTATAAGTAGTTTTTCCATCGACTTGTTTTTACGCCTTCTACACTTTGCATCTGGGTGGCAAAATCTGACCTTTAAATTGGGCTAGTCAAGTTTTTGGAGGTAAAACCAGACCTGTTACATAACAGCTAGGGGCTGGCGATAAGTGGTTACAGTCCGACAAGACGCTAGAATGATCTTGACAGGATAAATGCTCATCTTGACAGGTTTGGGGTAAGACAATTCTAAATAATAATATTGAACTTTTGGATTTGGAGATTGGCATAAAAAGAGCAACTTTGCAGAGGTAGCAGTTTGTACAACTAACTTGTAGTGTATTTTGTGTGCTTTCCTAATCTAATTGTCTATATCTGTCATGCAAGACAAGTCAGAAATGCAACTGAGAAGGTTATTATTTGTTGTATGGCATGTATGTATGCTACCAATATGTAGTACAATCACAAAAGTGAGAAAATCAGGTCAGATTGCTAATATGTCAAGAGATGAATACTATTGGCAATAGCAAAAAGATAATTGGAGAAAAAAATAAAAATAAAAATAAACAAACAAGACTAACTCAAAATATCATTTGTTTCCATAGTATTGACCATTGCCCAAGTAGACCATCATAATGACACAGTCTGATGAAATGTTCACCTACAAACTATAAATTGATAGCTTCTTCCTGAGCTTTTTTGAAATAGCTTGATTATGTGGTGTTTCTGCTATCCTGATTGGATGCCATTTCAAACATTTCATAGTGACCTCATAGCAGGGCATATCTTACATCGGGATGGCTACTCAATGGCTGCAATAAGATGTATTAAAGCAAAAAGTACAATAATATATTTCAATGGAACCGATGAATGATTTAACAAGACGTGGAAACTCCAGGAAACTGGCGGAAGAAGTGTTGCCTGGCAGTGCCATTAAATTATGCTCCTCAAAAAACAGGTTTGATCTGGAGGAAGAGATTAGCTTGGTCTGAGGCTTTGTGGTAAGATATTTGAAGACCTTACAATTAAGTACATATTGCTTGGCCTTAGTTAACCTGCTGGCATTGATTCTACCAGGAATCCAGTTTTGCAAAACTTCTCATTAAGAGCAGAGATTATTTGAGGAAGAATTGAACCTTGCCGTATTTCAGGAGTAAATCATCATGTGCCGTAATGACATATAACATTTCAATGTGCTTAAGAAGATCAACAATTGTATGATATGTGCAGTACATTCAATTATTTTTTTCTCAATGGATCTAATTCTATTGTACCTGTACGATGTGCTTAGCGCATTAACCGTGTCTGGTTTCTGAAGGTTTTGGAGGAGATAGAGGTAAACAACTGTCTTTTCCATGGCAGCATCTCATTTTGATGAGCACTGCACGGTGATAAGCCTGACCACAAAAAATAAAATAAAAGAAGTATGGAGGCCAATCATATGGGCTCTGCAGATTGTATCCTGAGTTAAGTATTACCAGTCTTTTGGCCAAGCAAGCAATCTCCATTTTGATTGGCTGAGAGCAACACCATCACCCAGGGTCACCACGAAGAATCTGTTTTAGTTGACACGGATGTCAACTCTGTCCTGTGGGGAACTGTTGTGAAGTGCAGGATAAAACAATCATTATTGCCTTGTGACAGCGGATCTTCTTGAGATAATTCATAACAATTTTTTGTTGCACTCCAAGATCTACACCTAGGAAAATAACCTGCATGAACACCTGCATTGACCAATGACCATGATATGAATTCAATTTTGAATCAGCGATCAGTGTTATTGTGAGTTGAGTATTGAATCTAAAAGTCCTGTTGTACATGTATGTTCTTAGTATTTAAAACATTCTTGAATTGAAAATTATTCACCAGAATCCTCTTTGTAGTAAGATTTAGCTTAAATGTGTAAATTGTGAAAGCAGAAGATTTTGTCTTTCTTAAAAATGTGACGTAAAATATTCATATGAACTCTCATGGTGACATTCCAGGAAAATATACTAGTAATGCCATGTATTGTCAATGGAAATACGATTTTTACATGAATGAAATATTTGTGATTATGCAAAATAGAGAGTTCTTATGGATGTTGGCATTTTCTTGTGAACAAAGAAATTGCAGAGAGAAATAACTTGTCATGTAATTACCTTTGGAAAAAGAGCATTCTGAGTCTGATGAGCTGTCTTTCATTATTTTGACTTTCAAATGAGGTGTAAGGAGTCAAGTGTCTGTGACATGACACAGATTTAGAATGATTTCATCTAGAGAAACTGCCAACACAACAACATTGGAGGAATGGGGACAACATTTCACTCACCTCTGTGACATTATGCACATGTGTTACAGGCGATTTCATTACCATGCGATTCTTGTCATTCACACTTGGCTGTGAGGAATCAATGCTGAACCAGCACATACTACGTTTGTTAAATGAAATATGTGATGTTCTGCTGTGTCTAAACCAATCAGATTCACTAAAAACGTCATGTATTTGGTGGGTCTAGAACCTGAGAATCGTGTACTAATGAAATCACCTGTAACAAAGCATCCATTGAGACCAAAGCAGGAGGTATGGTAACAAGGGTTGAAAACTTGGCCCATGTTCAAGAAGGTGTTGCGATAAATGATCCTGAATGTAGTATTTCATGGCCATGTTGTAATATATGTACTTGAGTATTCCAACAGAGATGCATCATTTGAATCAGGGATGCAGTGAAGGCCAGGGCGTGTCATGATGTTAATTGTCCATAGACTCCATACCATCACACAATGACAATAACCTTGAACTGCCATTGGAAACTGTAAAAGGTTGAAACAAGCATTGTTATACCATTCGACACCTCTGTCAGCCAATCACATTACAGTATTACAGGGGAATAATTCCCATATTCTTTGTTGTCCAGTTATCCTCTTATGTTTGAGTGTTTGTCTCATGGTATAAGCCGGTTATTCACCATGGGATCAGGAATATGTGTTTATCACACCTCGGCCTAAAGGCCTCGTGTGATAAATCACATATTCCCTCTCCCGTGGTGAATAACCTTTACTTATACACACATATTTCACAATGTAGGTGGCAAATGTAGAATCAAATTCATTGATCTACATTGCTAGCCTTTAGGAGATGTCAAAACATTCAGACATTGGCTGATATATACTGAAATTCAGCTACCTGTCATACCTTATATAACCAAATATCTGATGAATGCCAGGAATGAGGGATGGGAGTCCATACGCACTCCACACACACATTGGCATTTTGATTACGAGCAGTTGAACTCATGTGCTCAGGTGATATTTGGGATTTCAGTAAGTAAATTCATGACATTGGCTTTGCTCTTTCATGGAACAGCTTCTGAATAAATCATCACTGGTCAACAATGTTTCAATGTCTCAATAATAATTGTGATTGTAGCAATAGTGGATCATAAACACAACATGACTGAATCTATACTGTTTGTAATTATTATAAATACGGCAGCTCATTCATTGACATGCTGAGAATTCATAAGTCACTTTGTTGAAGTTCTCATTACGACAGGCTTCAAGCTCTTAGTCAGGAGTTACTGCCACAAGTGTGAAAACATTCTCGAGGCCACAAAAACTTATCATTGAT
Organism: Platynereis dumerilii; assembly: GCA_026936325.1. Classification (NCBI taxonomy): domain Eukaryota; kingdom Metazoa; phylum Annelida; class Polychaeta; order Phyllodocida; family Nereididae; genus Platynereis; species Platynereis dumerilii. Next base: position 19,106,406 of record JAPTHN010000003.1, read on the forward strand.
TTAAAAAAATATTCTATCTAGTGTAAAAAATTGTGCTCTTTCTGATGGTGACCTTTTTAATTGTCTTAATAATGATCTCAAGTTGCTATCCTATCATTTAAGTGAAAAAACGTGCGAAAAATGCTAGTTTTTGGTGACACATTTTTCAGACATCAAAGTTTGACTGTTTCTCCCTTGATAGATATCAAAGTTTCATGATTATTGAAAGTACCATGATGTTCCCTGTTGTCCAAAGTTTAAAATGGTATCCAGTTTTAGTAATTTTCACCAATATATGTGGGTTTCTGAACAGAATATTGAAACAAAGTCAAGTGACAAAAGTATAAACAGTTTATTAAAATGGGGTGAAGCTCCTATTTGATTATTATTTTTTCAATGTCAATGAGATGTTTATGGACATGAATTATATACCAATGTGTCCAGAAGGACCAGATGAAGGCAACAGACTACATAAAAATGTCCTTTCTTTGCGTATTTAGGTTCACACATACAAAACATGAAGCCGCTGCTTTTCACTTCTGGATGTGTGAAAAAAATATGTCATTTTTCTAAATAACTTGCATTTCGTCAATTTTTGTCATACAGGTCTGAAAGTCAAACTTGTTATGCGCAGATATTTACATTAAGACGAGTTTGTGTCATTTTTTCGATATCTGCCTCCATAAAAAAATGCAAGTTATTTAGAATTTTATTTCTGAAAAAGGTAATTCCTTGGTTTGCGCTAAACTTCTCGAAAATATAGGTTGTTGGTACTCAAAATGAAGCTTATTTTCTGCTGAGATTGATGGTGTAAAAATTATTCCTGTGAAATGAATACTAAGCGAAATATAAGAAACCGCGACTTAGCACCACAAAATGTTTGTCATTTAAACAAAAAATTCATACCCATGTAGTCATCTTATTTTTTGATGGATCATCATAGAATTCAAGTATATTTATTAGTGGTATTAGTGCAGCTTTATTACTGAAGCCACAGACCTACAGAAAATTGTATAATATTTTGGGGGTATCTAACGCGCCCCACTGAGGGGGGCTTTACAAATAGGGGTGTAACTTCCAAAATAAAAGAGTGGGTGCATTTTTTTCTTCAAAGTTGAATTCCTGAGAAAATTTTACATATGTTCGGCTAAAATTGGAATAAATTTTGTGTATGCTAGAAAGTGGTGAGTTTGGCAGTAATTCCTGACCAAGATCTTGAAGCCTGTCTTACCTAACAGAGATATAAAATGGCAACCCGTCCTCTTGCACTCTGCTGCTTCTGTAGCTTCTATTGAAACCTTTAATTGAACAGTTTCAGGGTTACTGGGAAGCTAATAAGAAAGTTCTGTGAAAAAGCTTGAGCTCCACTCAGGCAATATCCTGTCATTCTGAGAGAGGATTTCCAGTTTAATCATCTTTAATGCATTGACACCACACTAAGCCATGGATATTTGTCAACACAAGTCAGTCAGCCCTTTTGGATTTACAGGCAATGGCGTCAGTGTAAGCGGTGCTTGTGGGGATGGTGGGGCATTGCCCCGCCACTTTTTGCCCAAGCATAGATGTTAACAACTCGACAGACAACACTCTAAACAATTTTGGGGCAAAATGGGTTTTTTAAAACCCAAAATGGTTTTTTGAAAAATCTTTATTGGTTTTTGCATGGAAGTTTGGTTTTTCAAAAAACCATTTTCCATTCAAAAAATTTTTTTAGAGTGAACGTTAACCTCTAAGCACCACGCAGGTTGGCATAATCCATATGAACCTTTGAAGTAGTGTGTGAATATTTTTTTCTTTAGTATATGACGAAACTTTGTTTGGCAAAAATTATAATATCTTGGGGTTATTTTTAATTGATTGTTTCTCACTAAGTGAAATATTTGCCTGTCGTTAGGATAAAATGCTTGAAAGTGGACGTATGTAGTATTTATTGCTGACCTTCTTCAAAACTTTTGTAAGTCAAAAAGAATATTAGGACTGAATTGGGCATTTTCCACATATACTTAAAAAAGCAAGACCTAAATGGCCCTCAAAGATTTATTGGTGTTGCTGAAATTTTTACACAATAACTTTTGTCTATATATGATCAGAATACATGACTTTTGTCTATATATGATCAGAATACATGATTCAAACCAGAGAAATATGGAGGAAAATCTTTTGGACCACCCTAAGAGGCTCTAAATGACTTTCCTACTTGGAAACACCTTTTTAGCACACCTTAATGCATTGTAAGTGGGATTCCTTTACAAGAGACATAATTAGAGGCTCTAAAGTGTTTCCAGGTCTGTGACATTGCATGTTCTTTTATTTTTAGATGATTTTTCAACAAATTAATCGGTGCACTTTGCTGAAGTAGTTACCTGACTTAAAAATATCCAGTGCATTATATCCTTCAGCGTCTTCTTTAGATAGCATTTTCATTTGGCCAATGTCTTTAGAGATGCAAACGCAATAGTTAGACTCATAATGAGAAAGGAACTGAAGCTTTTTTGTCATTGCCATGGCGACATTTTTTTTGCCTTACACCATCTTTAATCAGATTTGGAAATTATTAATGAACAAGGAAAGGCACCGTTCTGTCCAGCCAATCCATCATTGGTTACTTTTGCTGAAGAGAGTCATACAGTTCTCTTGCGCAATCTTTCACAGCCTCACATAGCAAATGAATAAGATTTCATATATCAGCATTTTAATCATACTTGCGGTCATTTAAGTGCATTGAAACTTTATTACTAACATAAAAGTTTCGCCTCAAAATTTGCATCCTTGCAGTGTATGAAGAAATTTGATAGAGCTTGAGGGAAATAAATGTAATTATGAGGAACTCGAATTGACGCAGCTGAGACAGCATTGTGGCAAATAATAATGTTGTCAGAAAAGCATTGCTTATTAGCAATTTCATAACCAGCAGTCTGTCACCTCGTTTCTGGACTGTCTTTTTGTGCAACATTGCAGGTGTCACAATTCCAGCTGTGGTGTTGTATTTTATTGTAAATTGCATGTTCCTCGTTTTATGAATTCCCAGCTGAGTTTGGGAAGTGGGAGCACGTTATTATCACTATGAATATTTCCAGCTGACTGGATGTGAGCTGCAATTCCAGATGGTGTACGAATGTGAATTTCTTTCACAAGAACCTGATTGATATTATTTCTGTAATTTGGTCAGGGTTAGGACACAGCGATTAGATGAAGGAATACTGAAACAACTGTCCATCCGGAGGTTTAAATTGGAATTTTTCATAGTCGTACCACAATAAAAGAAGGACAGCATAGCACAAGTTACAGAAGCACTGAAGTCTATGTCTCTACTTTACACACAACTGTGTACAACCGGAGGCACCATCATGAATGAATGCCTTTTTATCATATGATGATTGATATTGGTGTGAGTTGCAACTTCAAAGGCTCCAGGACCAAAGGGCTGCATTACTGATATGTAAAAGCTTGGTTATGTCAGGTAACATCTTTTAGAAGACATCTACCATACAGGAAACCAAAAGACAAAACTGAAACAGAAGTAGCTTATTACATGAATACAGATGTGTTTTTGCTGAAATTGCCATCTGTCACATATAAAACTGAAAGGACACACATCTGTACTGGCTTACTTCTACAAGCCAATTTGTCTTGAATTGGGCATTTGACTTCCAAGCCAATTGCCTTATTATGAAAGCACCACTGACGCTGTGTGCAAAAACAACTCTTGCAACCAAGGCTGCCTCCAGTTTAGCCAAGGAAGGAAGGATCACACAGGGCAACAAAACACAACTATTATGTTGTTGGGACTTAGAATTGAAATGCCAGAATCATCGAAAAGCAATAGTATATTGTATGTCAAGTCGTCTATATGCCAAAGATAATTTTCAACATACACCATGCATGTAACATTGTGACTTCTGTTCAGTACAATTTAATCTAATATATTCGACCAATGACAGTTGACTGCAGACGCAGAACATGGTACACATATTTATTTCGTAGGAGAACATTGTAAAATAAAGTTTCAAAAATGAGAAAAGAAGTATTGTGAAATATATTTGAAAAACACAGAGATTGTCGTATGAATGACCTCTACATTCATGATTATACCCAAATTACATGATATATTTCATGGATTGAATGTGATAAACTATGAAAGTGACATTCAATCACTTTTGACTGGACCCTATTGACTGATGACATTTGTATGTTAATTGCTGCAAAGGGCAAATGAGTGAGGCATCCAAAAGTGCCCTATGATTTATTAACTGGGCCTGAACAATGTAATTGGTCATCGATGTCTGGGCCTAATGGGCTGGCAGGTCCACAGTACAAATTGTGTCAATTATTTATGGACTTTCAATGGTAAAGTTTTGATTAACTGATTTTATTGCACACCAAGCCACTTTGGTTTGATGCAATGTATTTACTTGAACGAAAGAGAAATTACTGAAAGCAGGTTTTCCCTGTTTTATTTACACCTAGTACACTTGCAAAATGATCTGGCAAATAATTTTAGAAGTAAGCTTTTGTCAAATTTAACTTGAAAAGTTTGTGTGGACGTCAGCAAACTATTTCTGGTGTGCGCAAATTAAAAGAAGATAACATAAAAAGTAACAAAATGCACATAAATTCAAACAAGGCAAAAATAGGAATATTCACAAGTCCACCGGATATGAACCAGATGTTGGAAAAGCCATGGAAAGTTGTTTGTGCTCCCTGGAATGAAACAGTAGTATACATATTATTATCCTGCGACATAAAAGCTGCAACCTAAAATAGGAATTCAGAGTTATGACTGATTCCAGAATATGGTACACTTATATACTGCAATTACTCATACCGCTACTAATCCCGGAAACATAATAACTGAATATGGCATACACGTAAATACTTCCTTTGGACAAATGTGGTTGTGATGCGTCAAGGTACGAATTGATATCCTTATTTTTGCTCAGATTCTCTTTGCACAGGATAAAACACTATCTGATATGGGTAGCCCAGAAATCCAACCAGGAGCCCAAAGGTAAGCAGCCAATGTGAATAAGCAAAAAAGTATCATTTCCAGTAAAGATGCAGTAGTGGGAGAATGAATACAATCATCTGTAGGAGGATAAAGAAAAAAAAGATGAAATAATATATATTCATATTGAATGTTTTAATTTGCACAATACTTTTGATGTCATGAGAATGAACTATGTCCATCAACTAGATCATCTTTGCTTGGCTGCCATGATGACGTGAAACACGACCCACAGATGTCCTTCAGATTCATTTACTTATTTGTAGAACCTTTTTATTCTCTTGATGAGATAGTGTATTTTGATCAAAAGGGCCAAATGAGCAGATTGCTCTGGTTCCATCTGCATGCTTAACCTTGATGCGAAATGAAAGAGATTGAGTAGCAGACCCAATGACCCATGAATGTCCTTCAGTTAATTTATTTATTCCAAGAATCATTTTGGTCTAAGATCAGATGTATTTTGATTGAAGAGCCAAATGAGCAGCCTCAGCAGTGAGCTCACTGCTGACCTTGGTGTTGGTGGTCAGTCTTTGAAGGGAGTTGTCCTCACTCAAGCGCAATGCTACAATATAGCTACAGCACTAATAAGATGTGTATTTTTACGATGCAAAAATAATGAGCAGGAGGTTAACCCACTTCTTTGCACATGATTATACTCCAAACAAACTATCAGTACACTGCATTTGTTGAAATTGTTGTGCTCAAGTAGATCATCCATGGTAATATGTACGATATGCACACATTGCACAGTACATGCAATGTACAAAGAACGAAAACATTAAAGGACAGATTTTGTTTTACACCAAGGTTCAGGTTCTATTGTACTTGCACAATATTTTCTGCACATTAATCCCATCTGGTTACCGAAGTGCTCACCAGGAGATCAAGGAAAATAAATCAACAAGGATACCTGCTTTGACCAGACAATGAGCCAATTATAAAGTTTTTAATGTATAGCTAGCATCATTTATGTATACACACTCTAAGCCCCAGCAAGCTGACTTGACTTATTTCAATTGGGGCAACGGTGCTGCAATATATTTATTGAGTCAGTTCAGCTTGTTCATTTGAAGTTGTATCTCTCAGTTTGCCAACATTTTCACAGTTTAAGTGTCAATAATTTTAAGTGAATTGAGTTTACCTGACTTAAAGAAATTAAAAAATGGGCTGGAACTCAACTGAGATACACTAGCCTGGCCTACATTAAATAAGCTGAATTCAGTGTTTCACATAAAGTGAATTGAGTTGATACAACAAATTTTCAATTGGACAAGACAATATTCTGCAAATCGGTCATGCTAGTACAATATAATCAAACCAAAATTAACAAAGGCTTTAAGTTTCTCTGACATAAAACAGCTGAGGCTGACTGACTAAATCAATTTTAATCTATAAAATGAAAAAGTTATAATTTATAACCACATAATAGAAATAAGGCAGACTAGCAAAATGTGATTAGGAGAATCTGAATTGAGCAAGAATGGCTGAAATAACACAATCAAGTCACTGAATGTGACTTAATGTTAATAAGTTAATATGACTTTTTTTAATTAAGCTGTAATACGCTGAATTACTTGAGAAAACATGGCTAATTTTATTTAAGTTCATATAAACAAATACTTTTATGCGAGATTAACCTGATAAAAAGGTGTTATCATAGCTCATATCAATTAGATTAACCCGAATTGATTCAATTATACTTCCTTTGCCAAATTAAAAAAGGATGAGCCTGCTCAAATAAATAAAATTATTCTGGATAGATTGTACTATGCTGTTTTCAAGTGATTAACAAGATATAGCATAATTGGTAGAAAAAGTGACCGGATGATAAACAACCACTGATCATTGGTTTGGACCAAGATGAAATTGGACATCTTTGGGACACCCTATGAATTTTAATCAATAATAGCCTACCGTTAGAACTTAGAAATTAAACAGATAGATTGAACAAATAAAATAAAGCACCAGAGATAAGTCTAAAAAGGCATTTATTTTCAATAAAGCAAACAAGAAGTCAATAAAAATCAATGGTCAATCGTGCCGAGAGGCAATAAGTGAAAAATATAAATCTGTTACTTCATTCATTTTACATCAAAGACGATTTGTCATTCACAAGATTTTGAAGTAAAAGGATGACAAATTATACTTGAGCAACAAAAACACATAGAAAGACATAACATAAAAACACAATGTACGTAAGTAAGATCTTTACAAGGAACAAATACATTGCATTATTCACGCATAAAAAATCATTTATTGAAGCAAAACCTGACAAAGGTTGAACATATATCCATACAAATTTGTGACTGCAACAAATCTGAAATTTCTAGTGACCAAAAATCCCAAGCAAACAATTTTTAAACAAAGCCAACTAGTCATTTTTCCATAAAGAAAGTTAGCAAGGATAATTTTCAATGACCAAATTGTCCATTGGTAAGTCATTGGGAAAATTTTTCAAACGTCCTGAGGTACGGTTAATTATTCTGTTCATTGTTTGGACATCAAACATTTCAAAACTTCATGTTAAATGTTCTTTCGTCTAAAGATGAAATCAAGGAGGAAGTATGAGCAATTTCTTGGACAGTTTGTGTGATAAGTGAAAGTACTGAGGTTGGTTGTAATGTCGCGATCCTCACAAAGCAAAGCCAGTGTTGCTCAGTCAAGGTAGCCTTTGAAGTTCCATCCTGAAAAAGAAAACATACATTGTATTGCATGTAGATGATATAATGTTATCAAACAATATTAACTGGGTGGCTTTAAGATGTTTGCAGAAATCAATTTTCTCTCCTCTCAAAAATATTCATTATGCTCCTTTGCAGAATTATTCATTTACCTTATTAATTTTTTTAAATGGCATAATGTATTGTCATCCTTATGTGACCAGTGGCTCACTGGCACTAAATTAAAAAGGATACCCAACATGGCAAATGATCATCAATCAGCATAGATCTCAAGATATCTCTGTTAATCATTGTTGACATTCTTCAACTGTTGTTTGGATTGTTTTGTGTTTTTCTTTTTTTTTTTAATCAAATTTACTTGCGACAGAGGAAAGCTGCTCCAATTTTTCTGAACACTTAAGCTATATTTGTACATACCTGCAAAAAATGTGCTTTTGACCTCAGATTGTATCCCTGAAGAAGTGTAGCATGATTGGAGTGCTGCTCAGGTGTGACAGGCCTCATATGCATTTTCTTCTGCAAATATGAAAGAAACAAACATAAATTGACGAAAGTTTTGATAGCAACATAGAATGATGTCAGTTGTAAATACACAGACAAGTGGACAGACAAACAAGCATGTATGGAAAAATAATTCCCGCAGAGGGACTAAAAAGTCATTTTTTACGTGGAGCATGTCATCTAATAAAAGGATACAGCTGTTCTGAGGTGGAATTTATAAACATGTGCAGTTATGTTCTTCTTTCCACACATGTATATTTACGAGAATTGAGTTTTTTAAGACCAGAAACCAAAGAACATGTATTACAATGATTACCTGGCAAATTTTCTCGAGTCTCCTGCATCCGATGTAATTAGATAGTTCAGCTGGTGCCTCCGTGAAATATCCTCTGGTTGACATGTCAAGAATACTGCTTGTAAATCTGAAAAATATTTTACCAATATCATTTTCAAGCAGCACACAATTTATATAAAATTATAATTAATGTGCAAATTCATTGGGAATTAGGAATATGATTAACAATAAATTTGAAGTCCTGATTACTGGATAATATTTTGAGTGTTTTGAGTTTGTCCGAAAAATTTATTTATATTATGCCAGAAAAATTTAAGTTTAATAGTATGCTAATTACTTGCACCAACTGACTAAATGCTACAGGTTTGACTGAGAAAAGAGTTTTACAACAAAGTGTATGGCCCGTTTAAATTTAGTGCAATATGCAATAACTAGTCCTATTGCTTGGCTTCATAATCTTCACATTTTAGGACATAATTACTATTAGTAAATTATGCACTCTGACAAAATCTGGCTCAAAACGAAGCCTAATGGCTGCTTGAAACACATCAGCATTTTTCTGTCTATATGTCATGAACATTTTAATGAATGAGTGCAAATGGACCTTATGAACATCAAATAATATTTCTGTAGCTATTTGAATGCTTATCTTTGTTGCCAGCCAGCTAATCATAAAAATGCCAAGACAAAAAGGGCGACCATTTAATTTCCAAGGGGGCTTGGAGTTTTCCTCTTTATTTCAGGCTAACGGCACCAATTATAAATGTTGAGTGTGCAAAGTCACCAAATATTCACTTCTAAATCAAATCTAACAACACCTTGTTAAAAAATACCCCCACAAGAAATTATTTATTTCAAGTCTGGCCAAAAAGAATTTATTAATTTCACCAATTTCACCTAAACTGATGAAGAACTTTTTTTTTAAAATAAAAACTCCAACCCCTCCCCCTCGACACTAAATAGTCATCCCCTTAATGCCTGTATACACTATCCATAGTCTAGCATTTGAGATGAATCACTTATCAGGTCAGAGACAACATAATTGTCATTATCAATTTCATGTCCACTAAGATAATATTGCAATAATGACATTGCTTTCCATTTGCTAGTTTTTAATCTCTGGCTTTGAATTAGTTTGACATCATGATGCCCCATAGTTTAATACTGAATTTCACATTACAGTTTCAAGTTTTTGTATTAAAAAAGTACATGTTCATGCTCTATTGATATTCATAACAATGAAATAAGTATTCAATATTGACAAATGCATTAATTGCTACAGAATATCCAAGTTCTCTTACCTTCAAAAATGTTGAGTTCTTCTAATTTGAGAAATCAATAGGATGGCTTTGCTGTGTCAAGTTAACAGTCTTGAAGGTGTCAGAAATGGTCCTTAAAGCAATAAGCCACTTGGAGGTTGTAGGAAAAACTGCTAACAACATCAAGATGAATTATGAAAAGAAAAACTGCTAAAAACATTGGAGTGTGGGTAACACCACTTTCTACATATAGATGTCAGCACTTTACTTATTATAACAAGATATCCAGTCAATGTTTAAAAAAACACTCATATACAGTCACATTTATTAAAACAACTTATCGTAACGATTTAGTGATCTTTCTAATCTGTAGATCATATCATTGTGGTTGTAATTAAGATAAAATAATGGCCTGCAGCCCAGGTCAGCTTGCTCAAAGATTTTTACAAGGCCGCTCACAAACCAATATTAAGTATTTCAACGGAAGCATAATTACATATATATTTTTCCTTGAAGTAATTATTAAAAGTTATGGTGGTAATACACCCTGCATTGTGTGAAAAGAAAAATTCAATATTTTGATCCTACTTACAGTTAGGCAATTTTTTAAAATATCTCCAAGTTCAACTGAACTGCTGGAAAAATACCATTAAATAACAACATTTGGAGTTGTTGCTCATAATGCCTGCAAATATGTCAAGGCAATGCACACAGATGATCAACATGTCCACATACACAATGTCAAGTTGACATTCTTTCCATTGATATTTTCAGAAATTCTACAATAAATTACATAATACAGAAAATATCTAATTGTCAGGGATATGAACTCAAGAAGTCTGTATCACAACACTAGTCATTTAACCAATGTGGCCGTAATGTCCGATGAACACACCAAGTTATTCCTCCTAGTCTTCTCACTAATTCTGCAAGACATAGTATAATTATTAAGAAAATGTCAAGCTGTCGCTGATTTGAACTCAAGACCTCTTTATTACAAGGCTAGTCACCCTACCAAAGTGGCCACAATGTCCACTCAACACATCAAGTTGTTTCTGCTAGTCTTCTCATAAGTTGTATAACAGAGGGTATGTAGAAAACATCGCTCTGTTACAGATTTGAACTCAAGACCTTTTGATTACAAGACCAGTCACTTAACCAATGTTGCCACAATGTCCACTCAAAACATCAAGTTGTTTCTGCTAGTCTTCTCATAAGTTGTATAACAGAGGTTATTTAGAAAACATCACTCTGTTACAGATTCGAACCCAAGACCTTTCAATTACAAGACCAGTCACTTAAACAATGTTGCCACAATGTCTACTCAAAGCATCAAGTTGTTTCTGCTAGTCTTCTCATAAGTTGTATAACAGAGGTTATTTAGAAAACATCAGTCTGTTACAGATTCGAACCCAATACCTTTCAATTACAAGACCAGTCACTTAACCAATGTTGCCATAATGTCCACTCAAAACATCAAGTTGTTTCTGCTAGTCTTCTCATAAGTTGTATAACAGAGGTTATTTAGAAAACATCAGTCTGTTACAGATTCGAACCCAAGACCTTTTAATTACAAGACCAGTCACTTAACCAATGTTGCCACAATGTCCACTCAAAACATCAAGTTGTTTCTGCTAGTCTTCTCATAAGTTGTATAACAGAGGTTATTTAGAAAACATCACTCTGTTACAGATTCGAACCCAAGACCTTTCAATTACAAGACCAGTCACTTAAACAATGTTGCCACAATGTCTACTCAAAGCATCAAGTTGTTTCTGCTAGTCTTCTCATAAGTTGTATAACAGAGGTTATTTAGAAAACATCAGTCTGTTACAGATTCGAACCCAATACCTTTCAATTACAAGACCAGTCACTTAACCAATGTTGCCATAATGTCCACTCAAAACATCAAGTTGTTTCTGCTAGTCTTCTCATAAGTTGTATAACAGAGGTTATTTAGAAAACATCAGTCTGTTACAGATTCGAACCCAAGACCTTTCAATTACAAGACCAGTCACTTAACCGATGTTGCCACAATGTCCACTCAAAACATCAAGTTGTTTCTGCTAGTCTTCTCATAAGTTGTATAACAGAGGTTATTTAGAAAACATCAGTCTGTTACAGATTCGAACCCAAGACCTTTCAATTACAAGACCAGTCACTTAACCAATGTTGCCATAATGTCCACTCAAAACATCAAGTTGTTTCTGCTAGTCTTCTCATAAGTTGTATAACAGAGGTTATTTAGAAAACATCAGTCTGTTACAGATTCGAACCCAAGACCTTTCAATTACAAGACCAGTCACTTAACCAATGTTGCCATAATGTCCACACCACACACCAGGTTGTTTCTTCAAGTCATTTTTTAAAATGACAGATTGAATTGTTAAGAAAATGTCACTCTGTTCCAGATTTGAACTGAAGACCTTTGCATTACGAGATCAGCCACTTAACCAATATGGCCACGATGTCAAGCAAATGCAACAAGCTGTTTCACCTAGTCTCCTCAAAAATTCTATAAATAGATTATGAAAAACAGAATATGTGATTTGACTCCGATTTTGCATAGTGGGACAGGACACTAACCAGGGTCCACAATGATAAACAAATCAAAATATTGAAATTTGTTGACCTTTGCTCCAACCTTTGTACCATAAATTGTACCATAAATATAAGGTGTAACGAGAAATATCTAAATCTCACTGGGTTTGAAGCCAACACCTTCAGATTACAAAACAAACCACTAACCCATGTGGCCACAGAGTAAGTAGCTAAGACAAGGTTATTTTTTGCTTGTCCAATGAATTGAACATAAATAGGATGTTCAACTATTGGCATAACAAATCTGGCATAAGCGAATTAAGCTGAGTAAACGTATTCTGTTTGTGTCTCAGAAGTTCACAAGTATGGCTGAAAAAGATTGTGTTGTGTTGACTTAAAATATCAATCCATTGAAACTGACAAATAGTATATAAGCTGACACAGCTTAAAAAAAGAAAAATAGTTGATTCCACTTAAACAATTTATGTCAAGTGTGTGGTCTGGGCTTAGAGTGCAGCTCGAGTTAAACTGATGCTGAATTTGTGTTCACAAGCTGTAGGCAGAGTTAATAGTCAATCACAAGTTTTCCCTGTTATTTTGTATTTTCTTTAAATAACGTTGAATCCAAGACGACTCACTGGAATCCTTTTCATTTATTTGGTTAAGAGAGTAAATACAAGTAAAAGGTGATTGCAGAAGATTTGTCTCTTTGTTAAAAATGTGAGGTGAAATATATGTCAAGACTTCTGGTGAGATTCTCAGAAAAAGAAGCAGTAATATGCCATGTATTGTCAATGGAATTAAGTTTTCAACCATCAATAAAATATTTATAGTTTGGTAAAGAATGTTCCTAGTAAGTAAAGGAAATACAAGGAAAGATACCTTGTCATCTGTTTAAAGTTCTTGAAAATTTTAAATGATGTGGTATCAACAAACAGATTATGATATACAGTGTCCTCAATGAAATGTAATCATCACTTTATCATCTGTTAGTCATGTGAATGTACCTGCAGTTCTTAATTAATCTTCACATTCTTTCTGGTTCTGATCCTTAAGATGAATGCACCTTTGATGTTTTCTTCCTGTCCTGTTTGTGATGTCCAAATTAGCCCGCTTCACATACGCATATGACCAGCTGCCTGTGGCGGAAGTAATAATGGGATGGCAATGAGGCCTATTACTGTTCGCAAGTGCGCCGGTCTTTTAAAGCTTATGTGAAAAAAAGGAAAAGAGGATCACGTCTTGGTTAACCATTATACCTTGGGCAAAAGCGCATTTTCAGTTTCTGACTTTCCAAAGAGCTCCAAGGAGGCAAGGGTCTGCGACATGACACAGATTCAGAATGATTTCATCTGAAGAAACTACCATGACAATGAAGGAAAAGGAATAATGGACACAACCTCTGTGACATGTGTTAACGAAATAAAAAGCCAAAATCAGGTATGCAAACAGGAGTTGGCAACATGACCAGGTTCAAGACTGTGTCGCAAGTAGTGGTCCTGAATGTGGCATACCAGGGCCAAATTGTAATGGAAGAACTTCTGCATTCCAGCAGGGAAGCATCATTTGAATCTGAAAGGCAGCAACGACCAGTGGCATGAAATGAGGTCAGTTGTCCATACTATTGCACAATGACATTAACCTTCAACTGCCATTGGAAACTAAATGCAGGAACATACATTGATTTGATGGACAACGCAGGGGTACAGAATGACTAAAAACAGACTGGTGCTATACATATGAAGTACAGTAGACTGATGTTCATAGGTGGAATGTCGGATAATTTTTCATGAATCATGGTAACCCTCACTTGCAAATTTCAGGAAGCTGCACAATGAAAAAAAGGTAGTAGTAGACATTGGTCGAAAAAATACAGTTGTGTAGCTTCCTGTCATACAGTATAGGACCAAATATCTGATGACTTCAAGGAAATAGGGGAGTGGAGTCCGTACGGCGTACGCACTACCCACTTACATTGATATTTGGCATTTTGGTTACAAGCGGTTGAACTCATGCACTCAGGTGACATTCGGGATGTTTGTGTACAAATCCATGACATTGGCTTTGCTCTGTGCCATTTCATGTAACAGCTTTGAATAAATAATCACTGGTTAACAACATTTCAATCTCTCAATAACAATGATGTTTGTAGCAACGGTTTGAAACACAATTTTTTAGCACACCTTAATGTATTGCCAGTGGGATATTCTTCACAAGAGGTGCAATTAGAGGCTCTAATGTGTTTCCATATCTGTGTCATTGCATATTCTTTGATTTTTTTAATGATTTTTCAACAAATTAATCAGTGTACTTTGCTGAAGTAGTTACATGACTTAAACACATTCAGTGCTTGGACAATATACGTACTTAAGGAAGAAATTAAAGCAAGACAATGAACAGTATAGTCATACTTCAATTTCATTTGGCAGCTTTCCATTTATTGCCATTTTAGCAGAATGTAATTGAAATGGGATTATGAGCATATACTTCCTTTTCCAATGCAGATACATTATAGCCTTCGGCTTCAGTGTCATATTTAGATAACATTTTCATTGTGGCAATGTTTTTAGAGATCCCCACGCAATTGTCAGACTCATAATGAGAAAGAACGTGAAGCTTTGCTGCCATCGCCATGGCAACATAGTTTTTGCCACACATCGTCTTTGATCAGATCTGGAAATCATTGATGAACAAGAAAATGCACCGTTCTGTCCAGCCAATCCATCATTGGTTCCTTAGTTTTGCTGAAGAGAGTCATACAGTTCTCTTGCGCAATCTTTCACAGCCTCACATAGCAAATGAATAAGATTTCATATATCAGCATTTTAATCATACTTGCGGTCATTTAAGTGCATTGAAACTTTATTACTAACATAAAAGTTTCGCCTCAAAATTTGCATCCTTGCAGTGTATGAAGAAATTTGATAGAGCTTGAGGGAAATAAATGTAATTATGAGGAACTCGCAGCTGAGACAGCATTGTGGCAAACAATAATGTTGTCAGAAAAGCATTGCTTATTAGCAATTTCATAACCAGCAGTCTGTCACCTCGTTTCTGGACTGTCTTTTTGTGCAACATTGCAGGTGTCACAATTCCAGCTGTGGTGTTGTATTTTATTGTAAATTGCATATTCTTCATTTAGTCAATTTTCAGTTGAGTCAGGAACACATTATTATGGGCATAATAGTAAATACTTCCAGCTGCCAGGATGTCAGATGCAATTCCAGATGGTGTGATATGGGCAGTTTTTTGCAACAGTCTCTGTGGTGGTTAGATGGTTTAACATTACATGCATTTTTTTCAGGTTGGGGTCTAACGGACAGTATTCACACTAGAACCCAAAAACTAGAGGGAGATTGGGGGTGCAAATACATATGTGGAAAAGAATGGGCATTCAAATGGGAGCTTCTGCTTGGGAAAATATAGCATCTGTGTTCATTTGTAGCAAGAAAACATCCTTGACCCTTGTCAAGAAGACCTTAATAATCAGAAAAGGCGGCTGTTGTCACATTGCCATTGTCGCAAATGACCTTTTATTTGCAGCCCGGCATATTAAAAAACCCTACACAACATTTCTTCATTTCAATTTGAAAGGAGCAAGGTATTTTGAGCAAACTCAAGGTCAAAGGAAGAAGAGATAAGCAATGGAAGGTCACGTGGGTCAGATAAATGGTTTGCATTTAGGTTGATAAGGCACAGGCACACTCCTGTATTAGTCAATTGATATTCAGTTATTTAATACAGTCTGTATACAGTCAGTCCAGG
The DNA here is from genome assembly GCA_026936325.1 of Platynereis dumerilii. Lineage (NCBI taxonomy): Eukaryota > Metazoa > Annelida > Polychaeta > Phyllodocida > Nereididae > Platynereis > Platynereis dumerilii. The sequence continues at coordinate 19,122,432 of JAPTHN010000003.1, forward strand.
TGATTGCCTGTGGATAAGGAGAAAAAATAATTCGTGACATCTGTCACATCAAAGTTCACCCTTCAAACCATTATTTTTTATGTCGTTTTAGCTTGTCAAATCATATACAGTTAGGGATTTTCACACAAGTTCAGTTACAGAACACCTGCATTATCTTACTGATATAATGCATATCAGGATATTACATGATTGGGATTTTATATCCGGTATTTATGCACTTTGTAGGGGGTTATTTTGGTCAGGGTTAGGACACAGCAATAAGATGAAGGAACACTGAAACTACGGTCCATCCGGAGGTTTGAATTTGTGTTTTTTATAGTCGCACCACAATACAAAATGGACAGCATAACACAAGTTACAAAAATACTGAAGTCTATGCCTCTGCTTCACACGCTACAGTGTACAACCGGAGGCAGCATCATGAATGAATGCCCTTTCATCATGAGATGATCGATATTTGTGCGAGTTGACAACTTCAAATGCTCCAGGAGCAAAGGGCTGCATTTCTGATATGTAAAAGCTTGGTAATATCAGGTAATATCTTTTAGAAGACATCTATCACATAGGAAACCAAAAGACAAAACTGAAACAGAAGTGGCTTATTACATGAATACACGTGACTTTTAGCTCAAATTGCTATCTCTCACATATGAAACTGAAAGACACAATTTAATTCTACAAGCCAATTTGTCTTGAATTGGGCATTTGACTTCCAAGCCAATTGCCTTATTATGAAAGCACCACTGACGCTGTGTGCAAAAACAACTCTTGCAACCAAGGCTGCCTCCAGTTTAGCCAAGGAAGGAAGGATCACACAGGGCAACAAAACACAACTATTATGTTAAAATGTTTATGTAACACATCCAAAATATTTCCATACCTGGACAGTTTCGGTGACCAATCTGTCACCTTCCTCAGCAATGACTGATTACTGGAGCTGTGCACCACCAGGTGGCAGGGTGTTGAGAAGAGTGTCATAAACATGACTTAGTTTGTTGGCCCCCTCTTCCCTGTTCACTGGAGGATTCTCTTTCCTTATCCAGATGGCTTCCTTTATCTGCCTCTTGCGTGTGTCTGATTCCTTGGCTACTATTTTGGTGTTTCTCCAGTCGATGACATGATTGACTTGTGAAGCATGGTCTGTTATGGCTGACTTGTTGTATTCCTTTTCTGATGTTTTTCTTTGAGATCTTGTGTATCTGACTTCCATCTTGTTTTCAACATCCTTCTCATGTTCCTCCAACCTGTATCCCAAATTTCTTGCTGTTTCTCCTATGTAGGCTTGATCACATCCTTTGCATGGTATTCTGTATACAACTCAACTGTTTTCCTTTAAATCATACTTGTCCTTCAGAAGCACCAGTAATTTGCGGAGAGTCATGTGTGGCTTCATAGCTGTCTGTGTGCCGTACTTCCTATATACACTCTGTCCAATGCCTCAGATAGGCCTTTAACATAAGAAATAACCACCAGACATTTAAATCTTTGGACTTTACCATCCTGATGAAGCATTGTTGACGATGCTTGCACCAAAGAGGATATTGTTAACTTATTTTACAATAAATTCAAGGACCTCTATAATTTGGATCAAATTGACAATGACATTATGGCTGACATTACACTGGAATTAGATAAACAAATTAACAAGTGCAAACACAGTCAGTCTCACCATGTGTCTGTTGGTACTGTCACTAAACTTGCCCGGAAGTTAAAAAAGGACAAACATGATGGATTAATTGGTCTCAATTCAAATTGCATTATCCATGGAACTGGACGTTTGTATGCTCTCTTAACTATGTACTTTAATTCCATTTTAGTACATGGCCATGCTAGTGATATATTGCTGCTGGGAACTATGTGCCCCTTGCCCAAAAGTAATGACTTGGGAAACTCAGACAAATATCGTGCGGTAGCACTTTGTAGTAGTGTCGCAAAACTTTTTGACCTGATCTTCATAGATCAGCAGAAGCTCTTCCTTAACAGTGACCCTCTCCAATTTGGCTTTAAGCAACAAAGGTCAACGTCACTGTGCACATCGCTTCTCAGTGGGATTATCGATAAGTTTGTCGGTGAGGGCAGTACAGCATACGTGGCTCTACTCGATATGTCAAAAGCCTTTGACAGGGTAAACTTTGCTCAATTGTTTCGAACTATGCTGAGGAAGAACATGGACCCGGTATACACTAGATGCTTGATGACTTTTTATCTGAACCAGAAGCTACGAATCAAATGGGATGACAGGTTCTCTTCGTTCTTCAGGGTGTCCAATGGGGTTAAACAAGGAGGAGTCCTGTCTCCTCTTCTTTTCTGTATTTATGTTGACAATCTGATGCAGCAGTTACGGTTTAGTTCACATGGATGTTACATGGGCCCCCATTTCGCAGGAGCACTATGTTATGCGGATGACATTGTCCTAGTTTCACCTTCATTGTCAGGCTTAAAAAGCATGCTCCAGGTGTGTGAGAATTATGCACAAGTTTATCATCTTACATTTAATGCGCAAAAAAGCCAATTTATAGTGTTCAGAAGCAAACCAGATAAGAATGTGACAATTACTTTTAATGGTGTACTTCTTCAGGAACAGCAAAGCGTTGCCCATCTTGGGCACATTATATACAGTGATCGTAAGAAGAGTGATGTTGACAGGATACTGGGATCCTTCTACAAACAATTCAATCTTTTCCGTGCAAAATTTGGCCACATTCCGTCAAGTATCCAAGCAAAACTGATGCACATATATTGCTCTTCCTTCTATGGCTCTGTTCTCGTCCCCCTGTCTCAAACGACCCGTCTACAAGTGGCATGGGATGTGCCTACGACAAGCGTGGAGAGTACCATACAGGACACACTGTGCTCTGCTGAGAAGTTTGACTGAAAACTTATGTGACACACATATGTTTGTGGCAAGATTTGCCAAGTTTGCTCTTAATGCTGTTCAAAGTAAATGCGATACAATATCTTTCATTGCCAATTGTATGATCTCAATCAATTGTCGATTTAGTAAGAACATAGATCAACTGTGTCAGACATTGCAGATGACAAAGGTCAATCTGATGCGATCTAAAGTGCCTGACGTTATGAAGACTATCAAACTGCAATGCAAGACTGAATGTAAGCCTGATAGCTGCTTAGCTGCAGTTGTTCGTGAGCTCTCAATGGTCAGAGACTCAGTATTTCAATGTGGACTGTCTTTAGATGAAATTCGATGTGTGATTGATGACATCTGTTTATACTAAATGTAACATTGTAATTAATTTTTAATTGTATTACAAATCCATTTAAAAAACCTCCCATTGTATACTCTGTGTATGAATAAAGATGATAATAATAATAATAATAAGGGACAACTATTATGTTGTTGGGACTTAGAATTGAAATGCCAGAATTATTTAAAAGTAATTGAACATTGTGCGCCAAGTCGTATGTATGCCAAACATAATTTTAAACATACACCATACATGTAACATTGTGACTTCTGTTCAGTACAATTTAATCTAATATATTCGACCAATGACATGGTACAAATATCTATTTTTTAGGAGTGCATTATAAAGGAGGGTTTAAAAATTAGAAAAATATATTTGAAAAACAGAGAGATGGCCAAACGAATGACCTCCACAATCATTGTAATACTTGTCTACATGCACAACACATCTATCCAAAAGCATAGTACACACTATAGAATTGTTTGGGTTAAACAATAAAAGTGACATTCAATCACTCTTGACTGGACTCTGTCAACTGCTGACCTTTGCATGTTGATTGCTGCAAAGGGCAGATGAGTGAGGCATGCAAAAGTGAACCTATGATTTATTAACTTCAAGATCAATGTAATTGGTCATCGATGTCTGAGCTTAATGGGCAAGCTGGTCCAAAGCATGAAGTGGCTCTATTATTTATGGACTTCCAATGGTAAAGTGTTGATTAACTGATTTTATTGTACACCAAGTCACTTTGGCTTGATATTTACTTGAACGAAAGAGGAATGACGGTAAGCTGGTTTTCCCCTGACTTTTTTTACACTTACAATGTGCACTTCACTAAGTAATCTGAACTTCAGCATCTATGTGGCATAACCTGACATTTAAATAGGGTCAAACAAGTTTTTGGGGGTAAACCCGACAGCTGTGGTTTGGCGATCAGTGGTTAAAGTCTGACAAGACGTTAGAATGAACTTGACATGATAAATGCTGATCTTGACAAGCCTGGGGTTCTGTTAGATATTTCTAAATGATACGGTAAACAGTATTGAAGTTTTTGGATTTGGATACTGGCATAAAAAGAGCAACCATGCTTGCAGAGGTATCCATTTGCACCGCACAATTGAATTATTATAGTTTAATTTATTCTCTTGCCTAACCTAGCTGTCTGTATCTGTCATGCAAGACAAGCGAAAAATGCAACCGAAGGGATCTTAAACATTATTTTTGCTGTATTCATGACACTAATATGCTGAAAAATATTGTAGTTGAATAACTACACCACGTTCCCAATTATTACGCAAACATGCTTTTTCGTGATATCTCAAACAGAAATAACACTATTTGAATATACTTCACACATAATGATAAATGTAGCATGGAGCTAATATCCTGGCAATTTTGTCCAATTCCATTGGCTCAGTTGGGAGTTATGCTATATAATGATGTTTTGGGGCGTTCTCAATTATTATGCAAATTCTTGGAAAAGCATCCATGGCCACTCAAAATGACCCAAACCAATCTGAAGATGCCATCAACATATACCCCATGACACAAAAGGAATAGTATAACCATCACCTCAAACATAGCTGCAGTCATATCCAAGAAATCCATGTTATTCTCCTGCATTGAAATAGCACTAAAATTACAGTTTTATAGCAATAAAAAGCCTCTGTTAGCCAGACGAAATGCAAAATCATTACCTAACTCATTTTCCACTTTTCTTAGGTTTAGAACTCTCCTGTAAACCAATGACAATTAAGTTGAACCAATGTATCAGATAAATATCTTGAAATGAATTGAGCGCATCCAATTGCCAATGCTATTCCAATGGGAAACAGAAGTGTGAGTTTTTGATTTGATGTCATATTTTAAAGAGATACCGGATTTGGTGTTTCATCACATAGTATGACCGTAGTGTGCTATAGATATATTCTTAGCTAAAATTTTATTGATATTGAATTTTTTAAGAGCATGGGAGGCTTCTTTATTGAGAAAAAAACCAATTTCAATGGTTTTTCAATGCAGTTGTATTATATTGATTTCTTGGTCATGTAGGCATCGTTTTAAATGATGGTTCCATTTTTTATTTACAGTGTGTCTGATGAAATTATGCGAGTTACCTATTTCACTCTGGTATGAAAACTATTGGACGGAGCCTTTTATACTTTTCACATAATCATTGGATTGGGCTTGGAAATCTTCAATGCAACTTTCATTTAATTTCAAGGAGGCAAAATTGAGTTATGCCGCATTTTCAAATATTTGGGTGTCTGACGAAATTACGCAAAATCCACGCATGTCCTAAAAACATTAAATTTTCAAGTGATTTCGCTTGAATCATTAACATTCTATCATTTGTCAACCATTCATGTCAAAACATTTCACTTACATGCTGCCTATATCATTAATTATGTATTAATTGTCTCCATTGATATAACATTGATTTTGCATAATTTTTTCAAATTTATGCTTCCCAAAACTTCAAAATGGTTCCGATCATTTAAAAAATGCTTCTAGCACTAACCTTATACTGTCTATTTAGCTCTTTGAAAAGGAAACTGAAGTCACATGCCTTACTTTAAAATAATTAGCAATCAAAAGTTCTTTCCACGACTTCCCATTGGAATAGCATTGTGATCAGGATGTGCAGTTCCTTATTCAATAGTTTGTCAATATCCAACACACAACTTATCAGTCAGTTTCACCACACTAAATAGATGGAAAAAGACAACTTTTAAAGACATTTTCAAAATGATCAGTCTATTTTGAGATTTTTGAGAGCATAAATTTGAAGAATTTATGCAAAATCAATGTTATTCCAATGGAGACAATTAATTCATATTGCATGACATAGGCAGAATATAAGTGAAATGTTTTGACATGAATGGCCGACAAATGATAGAATGCTAATGATTGAAGCAAAATTATTTGAAATTTTAACGTATCCAATTCCAAGGCCAATGCGGATTTTTACGTAATTTCGTCAGACACCCAAATATATGAAAATGTGGCATAACTCAATTTTGCCTTGATGAAACTTAATGAAAGTCACAAGGAAGATTTCTTAGCCAAATCCAATGATTATGTGAAAAGGATGCAATGGTGGGTCCAATAGTTTTCATACTAGTGTGAATTATGTAACTTGCATAATTTCGTCAGACACACTGTAGTGTTATGAGGTATATTCTAATGTCATTTCATACTCAACTTTGTTAATATTGGGTGGCAATACATGCTTTTCAAAGAAATTGCATAATAATTGGGAACACCCAAAAACCTGATTATATAGCACTAAAACAACGGAGTTGGACGAAAGTGACAGAATATTTGCTTCATGGCACACATGTCATTGTGTGTAAAGGATATGCAAATAGTGTTATTTCTTTTTGAGATATTGCAAAAGAGCATAGTTGCATAATAATTGGGGACGCAGTGTAAAGTAATAAGCACAAGTCAGATTGTTGCAGTTTCTATATGCAGTAATTGTTAGCTGGAGCAAAAAAGCCTTCCTCCTACCGGAAATTTGTTGTCTTCTTTCCAGCAGATTTGCAGTCTGTGATAATCATTCATGTTAAATACGAGGGGTGTTCAGAAAGTTCGAGGCTTTTTTTTATATGGACACTTATTTTCAATCTAGAACTATGAATTTTTCACAGGATAAAATTCAGCATATTTGGAATGGATTCCCAAAATTTTGGACAATTTGGACATTTCTAAGTAATTTGTGGTTGCCATGGAAACTGAAAGTTCAGCTAGTCGGGGCAGGTAATACTGAAATCAAGAAAGGGAATAAATTTTGGCTGTGAGAGACCTCGCTCTATCACTTATATTAGTGAGTTTGACCATATTTGACACAAGAAATATCAAATAAGCCTTCAAAAATACTTCAAAGCTCACCGAAAGCATTAATTCATACAGCTGCCCCATTGAAGTAAATGCTCCTCGAAGTCCCCCAAACAAAGTTCCGTGAAAGCATTTCGTTTATCCAAAGCCTTTTCTCCACCAGTGCCACGAAATTCGGGCCCCAATGGACTGAAGTAATGAAAAACCAGGACTTACGTAAAGCAACATGTCACAGGAATAGCTGGGATGGATAATGCTGCCCATTTTGGTTTCTTGTTCATACCAGTGAATCCATGCTTTCACAAGTCCTTATTTTGTCAGGGAAACACACCCTTGCCATCGGAATTTCCCTGGCTAAATCTGGCATGCAAGAGTGCTTTCCTACATGGGTTTAGTGTAAGATTACACACATTTAGTGTGCTTGAAAGTATATTTAGAAGCTAATATCATATTTCTTGTGTCATATATTTTCAATCTCACTTATACAAGTGATAGAGAGAAGTCTCTCACAGTCACAATTTGTTGGCTTTCTTGGTTTCAGTATTACTTGCCAAGACTAGCTGAACTTTCAGTTTCCATGGCAAGCACAGAATGACTTAGAAATGTCCAAATTTTCCGAAATTTTGGGAATCCGTTCCAGGTATGCTGAATTTTACCCTGTGAAAAATTCATAGTTCCAGATTGAAAATAAGAGTCCATATAAAAAAAGGCCTCGAACTTTCTAAACGCCCCTCGTTGTTCTGTATTTTCATCAGACATTTACAAGCAACTTCAGCTGGTTATTATACACCCCGTTAAAGGTTTGTGTAAAACAGATGAAATGGAAGTTCGGTGATGCAAGTACAAAATACTTCGTGTATCAGGCAAAAAGTGTTTGAAGTAAGCTTTGTCAAATTTAACTTGAAAAGTTTGTGTGGACGTCAGCAAACTATTTCTGGTGTGCGCAAATTAAAAGAAGATAACATAAGACAGTACCAAAATGCATATAAATTCGAAGGCGGCAAAAATAGGAATATTCGCAAGTCAAAGGGAAATGGAACCAGATGTTGGAAAAGCCATGGAAAGTTGTTTGTGCTCCCTGGAATGAAACAGTAGTATACATATTATTATCCCGTGACATAAAAGCTGCAACCTAAAATAGGAATTCAGAGTTATGACTGATTCCAGGATATGGTATGAGCATGATACACCTACATAATGCAATTACTCATACTGCTGCTAATTCCTGAAACCATAATAACTGTATACAGGATAAATACTTTCTCCGGAAAAACGTGGTAGTGATGCGAGCAGGTGAGGAGTTTACATCCTGTGATTTTGCACATACTCTCTTGGCACAGTATAAAACCCAGAAATCCAACTTGGAGTCCAAAGTTCAGCAGCCAGTGTGAATCAGCAAAAAAGTATCATTTCCAGTAAACATGCGGGTAATGAATTACTTGAACTATATGTCGATCAAGATAGATATCGAAATGTGATTTTGAAAAATTTGAAGGTGGGAGTATTAAAAAGAAATTCAATTATATAAATGTGTGCACAATGACTTCGTGTAAATGTTTTGATGGCATTATGTAAAACTGTTAAGTGATGTATTGTAGTGGGAGAATGGATAAAAGGATGTGTAAATTATTTGAAAAATTTAAAGATATAAATCTATAAATATTTAGCCATGAGTAAACATTCTGTTTTCAATGCATTCCACATAAAACTTGTAACTAAGTTGTTAGATGATGAGAATGAACTATATGTCCATCAAACAGATCTATGTTTGGATGAGTGATTCATAAGTTGAAATATGGCCCGCAAATGTCCTTCAGACACTTTACTTGTAGAACCTTTTTAGTCTCTAGATGAGATAGCGTATTTTGCCCAAATGAGCCGATTGCTCTGGTTCCATCCACAACATTGACCCAGGTGTTGGTGGTCAGTATTTGAAGGGAGTTTCCCTCACTCAAGCACAATTCTACGATATAACTACAGCAGTAATAAGAAGTGCATTTTTACGATGCAAAAATAATGAGCAGGAGGTTAACCCACTTCTTTGCACGATTGTTTTCCAAACTAGCTATCAGTACACTGCATTGATCGTTGTGCTTAAGTAGATCATCCATGGTAATTATAGTACAACATGCAAACATTGCAAATCCAGAATGATTTCATCTGAAGAAACTTTCAACACAATGACAATGAAGGGAAAGGAATACATAATGGACTCAACCTGTGCAACATGTGTTAACGAAATGAAAGCCAAACATCAAGTATGCAAACAGGGGTTGGTAACATGACCCAGGTTAAAGAAGGTGTCGCAAGGAATGGTCATGAATTTGGAATGTCAAGACCTAATTGCAATGGATGATCTTATGTATTCCGACATAGAAACATCATTTGAATCTGAAAAGCAGAGAAGGCCAGTGACATGCCATGAGGTCAGTTGATCACAATGACAATAGCCTTGAACTGCCACAGGAAACTTCAAAAGGTAGTAACATGCATTGATTTGTTTGACAATGAAGGTGGTGGGAAATGAATGACAACAGACTATTGCTACATATGAAGTACAGCAGACTGTTGCTCAGTGTTCATGGATGCTATGTTGGACCAATGGTGAAGTGTCGATTAACTGATTTTATCGCACACCAAGCCATTTTGACTTGAACTAAAGAGAAATGACTGTTAGCTGGTTTTCCCCTTTTTTTACACACCTTGTACACTTGCTAAGTGATCAGGCAAAAAGTGTTATCTATATATAGAAGTGAGTTTTGTCGAATCTAACTTGAAGAGTTTGTATGGACATCAGCAAACGATTTCTAGTGTATGCAAATTAAAAGAAGACAACATAAAAAGTAACAAAATGCACATAAATTCAAACAAGGCAAAAATAGGAATATTCACAAGTCCACCGGATATGAACCAGATGTTGGAAAAGCCATGGAAAGTTGTTTGTGCTCCCTGGATGAAACAGTAGTATACAGATTATTATCCCATGACATAAAAGCTGCAACCAAAATAGGAATTCAGAGTTATGACTGATTCCAGGATATGGCATGAGCATGATATACACTTACATAATGCAAAATGTTACTCATATTGCTACTAATCCCAGAACACATAATAACTGAATATGGCATACATGTTAAGGGTGGCCCCTTGATAGCGGCCAAAATGCCTTAAAGGGGTCACCCACCCTCAATAGAGAATTGTCAAACAAAAAAATACTGTATAACATATCAATAATTTATTTATCTTTTTCATACCTTATTCTCTATTGAAAATAAATATGTCTGAGTCTGAGAGTCTGATTCTGAGTCTAATACTTCCTTTGGGAAAGAGTTCCTCCGTGGCCTAATGGTTAAGAGTGCTTGTTTGCACAACCACTGGCTCTGAGGGTGTGGGTTCGAATCCCACCCGGAACTCAATTTAGTCCGAGCCCATGGGACATTAAATGGAGGCGGGTTGTATCCAGTGTTCTATGCTGGGGCAACTGAAAGACCCTGGGCATCCCTCAATTAATAGGGTATGTTCCAGACTCACAGTCTTCTCATCTCATCATCATACGGTGATCGCCTGCCTCGACATAGCCCACTAAGGTGCTGCTGAGGCGTAAAACACAAACAAACAAACTTCCTTTGGGAAAATGTGGTTGTGATGCATTAAAGCACTAATTTATATTGAGGCAGGCGATCGTGTATGATGATGACATGAGAAGACTGTGAGTCTGGAACATGCCTTATTAATTGAGGGATTCCCAGGGTCTTTCAGTTGCCCCAGCAAATAATACTGGATACAACCCGCCTCCATTTAATATCCCGTGGGCTTGGACTAAAGTGAGTAACCGGGTTGAGATTTGAACCCACGCCCTCAAAGCCAGTAGTCAAGCAGTCTTGACCATTAGGCCACAGAGGAACTTGGATCATTTCAAGTAAACATGCAGTCAATTGCAGTGAGAGAATGAATAAAATCATCTGTAGGAGGAGAAGAAAAAAAAAACTATGAAATAATATTACATATAAAATTACATTTTGATAAATTGTCTGGTGCATTACAAAGTATATATTCATATATTCATATTTGAAAGTTTGCACAATACTTTTGATGTCATGAGAATGAACTATGTCCATCAACTAGATCATCTGTGTTTGGCTGCTTGATGAGGTGAAATACGACCCACAAATGTCCTTCAGATTCATTTACTTATTTGTAGAACCTTTTTAGTCTCATGATGAGATGGTGTATTTTGATCAAAAGAGCCAAATGAGCTGATTGCTCTGGTTCCATCCACTACCTTAACCTTGATGTAAAATGAAAGAGAATGAGTGGCTGACCCATGAATGTCCTTCAGATTAATTTACTTATTCCAAGAATCATTTTGGTCTAAGATCAGATGTATTTTGATCGAAAAGCCAAATGAACAGATAGCTCACTGCTGACCCTGGTGTTGGTTGTCAGTCTTTGAAGGGAGTTGTCCTCACTCAAGCGCAACGCTACAATATAGCTACAGCACTAATAAGATGTGTATTTTTAGATGAAAAAATAATAAGCACGATTATACTCCAAACAAACTATCAGTACACTGCATTTGTTGAAATTGTTGTGCTCAAGTAGATCATCCATGGTAATATGTACGATATGCACACATTGCACAGTACATGCAATGTACAAAGAATGAAAACATAAAAGGACAGATTTTGTTTTTCCAAAGGTTCAGGTTCCATTGTACTTGCGCAATATTTTCTGCACATCAATCATATCTGGTTACCGAAGTGTTCACCAGGTGATACAGGTAAACAACTTTCTTGTCCATCCCAGCATCTTATTTTGATGCTGTGGTGATAATCCTGACCACAAAAAATACAAAATAAAAGAAGTATGAAGGCCAATCATATGGGCTCTCAGATTGTTTCCTGAGTTAAGAATTCGTAATCTTTCGGTCAAGCAAGCAATCTCCCTTTTGATTACCTGAGAGTAACACCATTACCCAGGGTCACTGCGAAGAATCTGTTTTAGTTGACACTGAAGTCCACTCAGGCCTTATGGGCAACTGATCTAAATAGTCCAGCAGATAACTGAAACCATTGTGCACTTCGTGTTACAAGCATGAAATTTGGCACAGATGATCTTCTGAATATACTCTAAAAAATTGGATATGGAGCCATTCTGAAAAATCTCTAAATTCAAAATGGCCACCATTTCAAAATGGCGACCATGAAATTTCAATTAACTGTGAATTACATGCCATTATGATAACTGAGAAGTCACATATGTGGCATAGCATGGTCAAAAACATCAAGTGATAACATTACAAAGGTGGACACATGTATCTGATGTAATTCAAGATGGCGGTTGGCAGCCTTCTTGGATTTTATCATATAAAGAATACCGTGCTATCCTTCAGCTCTACCACATCATGCAGCACATCAATTTTGGGGTTTTTGTATGAGCAAAACCCATTTCTGTAGTCATTTTGGTGATAACTCAACATTTAACTAAGACAGGAGTAGTTCCAGCTTGCTAATCATTGGAAACTGTGTATGAAACGATACCCAAATGAATCTGCTGTTGTAATAATGAGAACAACGATAAATAATTATCAATGAAAAGTAATAAACATCTAATGGTGTGTTTCTCCTGCATTGGGACCTATAAGGAAGAATCAGTGGAACAGAGGGAGGGACATGGCAAGTAAATAACTGCAAGGTGCAAGGACATTGAATTGTCCTTGATGCATTAAATGTGAGTGTCATCCTGTAGGTTTGTTCGATATGTTAAATTGACTCTCTTGTGCAGGTCAATTGCTATTGGATTTTTGAAACCAAGCTAATATCCATTAAGCAAAATCTTGTGCATTTGCTGTGCATTGGTGATATTGGATGTGCTTTTCATCTACAGTATTTTGCAGATGCTGTATTGTGGAAGATACATCTATTTCTTTGAATATCATTTCGCTTACTCTGTCATTGCAGCACAACAGCCAAAATGTTATCATGTTATTGATAGCTTATCTGTCTTGGGAATATCAATGCAGTATGACAAAATTCGTCATATACATTGTATCGACGAAGGCAACCAATTAAGCATGTGCTTGATTTGAATCACTGGCGCCATAGTTCCAGCGAAAATTATGTGATGATGTCTTATCAGTGACTGACAATATTGTTCAGACCCCTTGTCCATTGGTGCCAGTATGTGTAGCTCATTTTCAGGGGACAGGAGTATAAGTTTTTCAGCATCCCACAGACTATCAAGAATTGCAAACAATTACAGTTGAGTGACTGGGCTTACCAAACACGATATCATACCCGCACAAGGACTTCAAAGTTCTCTGACATCCAAGAATTCTTCTCTAACCTGTTATATCAAACACAATATCATCAGGTATTTCATCAAATGTCCAATCTAAAGTGCATCACTTCGAGAAGGCATTCAAGTTTGATGAGGCCCAGGTTATACAAAGCTTTCCTGCAGGTATCTGAGCTCTTTACCTCATGCCATGAGCTTAGTTCTTTTATTGCGGGTGGCTCAAGAAGCGTCAGTTGATAGTGTGTAGTGGCTCTGAAGAAGCTGTTTCTGACATCTTCTTGGGATTATATCATGCCTCCCATAGTGCTCAAAAAGATGTCAACATTTGCCATTATGTCCTTCCTACTACTGTTTCCAGATGACTATAAACAAGCTGTCTTGATTGAGCATGGAATGAGTTGGAAAAAGAGATCAACAGTATTGGTAAATCCCAGCCATGCAGGTTGTCCTGTGCTGGCAGCAAACCAACAACCTTTCCCCTGAGTAAAACAGATTCAGTGGCCATTCCCTGAATCATATGAGGAATCTTAATTTATTATCAAACTGGGAAAGTACGCATGTGTAGAAAGCTTCAGGCCAGTGGCTGCTAGAAGGAAGCAGATGGGTAGAAAGTCTCATCGATGCTGACCTTGCCTTACATACAATGTAGTTGAGGAGAGTCCTTCCTTAAAGTATGTACACACTCCTTTGGGGATCCCTATAAATACTCCTTCGGGAAACTTACAAGGCATGCTATTATATCTTAGAATGCTGAGAGTGTGCTTACAATCAGCAAATGATGTGTGCAACTTTTCAAAGCTGGATGACAATGTTAAATATGCCTGTAGTTACTCCTACTGGTATAAACTCAAAAAAATGTACCTCAAAGGAAACTTCATTATGAAAAAGACTCTGGGAACTTTTCAGCCCTTCCATTGGATGGTGCCCAAGAACAAAATAAGAAACATGTTTGGGTTATCGGCAAAACCCTGCATATTTGGATATATACAATTTATACATACATGGCCAGTTGGCTGTTCTGAGGTACAGCCCATGCTTTTCAAGATTTTGAATCATCCCTCAAGCAATTATGATAAAGTGGTCAAGCAGCAAAACTGCACCATACGAACAATCCTCATCCAGTCTGCATTCCTGAAAGATGTATTAGCCCTTCGTAACCAAATCTGCTTGTTCGGCAACCCTTTCTTGAGCATACCCAGGACCAGGTTGAATTTCCAAGAAAAACAAAAAACTTTAATCCTGCAATAACAGAAAACATCCAGTCAAGTGAGTCAAGAAGACCAGCTCAATACCCTGAATTTGTACACTATGGCAAATATATAATGCTAAAATAGTCTTTGGACTTCTAGCATTATCACTACCGAAGAACTGAACTACATACAGCAGATTGGATCCCTGACCAAGTAACTGAATGAAACATCATACCCAACAAACTGTAATTACTGTCAATTCCCTGTCATCAATCTGCTTTCCAAATAGTGTGCTCAGGCAAGACTATTATCAATTTGCTCAACTACATTGGAAGACAATCTGAGGAATATACATATTTTTGTCCATGAAAATGAATCTTATCCGCATCGCATGCACTCCATTATATTGGTAATCTTCATATTTATCTTAAATTTCAACTCATTCCATGCATTTAAGACTCAAATACAAGCAGATATGCCAAGTGTTGATGCACTGACTATTGATGGAGCAGCAATTTTCCATAATATTATACTACCACTAAGTAAGAACCTGAAAATTGTCAGGACGACCGAAGAAGTATGTTTTTGCCTTGTCTGGAAAGAGCATTGGCCAACTTAGTCTTCACTTGGACATCGTGTTTGAAGTCTTCTGTACGAGAAATGAGAGAGCAAGGTGACTGTCACGGAGTTCCACCTGAAACTCCTGTACAAAACATACCATGGGTTCCTGTATTTTTAAGCAAATAAACAGAACTGTAAGACTTACTGGGAGATGATATCTCTACTATCAAGAATTTGGTTAAAACAAAAGGCTCAAATATTCTATGTTACTTGACATACATGTGCTAAAAGCCTAGAATATAGGAAGTCAAAATGGCAACACATGTAGAAGCATATGTACCAGACTATTTTTGCACAATTTTAATGCAAACAAATGAAGCTGTATAAAGTTGACCGTCATGATTGACACAGTTGTAGTTATGTTGTCAGTGTCCACAGCAGCAATTCTTCAAGCAGATGAATTAATTATTGATTGCATTTGAGATTTGCACTGCATCATTTCCACCTTCTGGAATGTCCAAAAGACAACATCTGACACTGAAATTTTGCAGTGCTTCAGTCCTGTTGTATGACTATAAAATGAATACATGAGGTCCATTCCCCAAATCTTGGTGCTTTCAACTGCTTTGACTTAGAACGTTCATTGAGCTGCTTACCAAGCTGGACATACAGAGGAGAGGTGTTCATTACTTCTGATAATCCTGATGCTGGACACTGGTGTTGTAAGTGAAATCAAGCCCATTATTTGGACAATGGAGGAAGATGCTTCATCCACATGTATCGAGTTTGTGCCTTGTGGTAGCAAAAAAAAGCTGTTGTTGCTAATGCAAGTGATTAAGGTTGCACTGAAGTGCACAGAATTGAAACTAAATGGGACTATCATTGCAAAGGCCTTTGTCTTCTTTGGTACATCATCTACTAGCAGACAAATACATGATAACCCCAAATAATTGACTCATGTTCGGTTGTGTTTCTGGTTACAAGTTATGATTGATGATTGTACCTATTTTCACGACTAGTACTAAATAGATTTTTTTCAGCATATCCCTTAATTGTTCATGTTCTTTAGCTATCAGGCTTATAGTCATGTTTCAAATTTGGATGCTTTATGATTTTGTCACCTTTGATAAAATAATGACAGTATAGTACATGTAATGTCATGAGTAGAACAAAAAAAATCTGACTTTACCGGCTTGACCCTAAGCCTTATAACTTGACTTCTACTGAACCTAGATGGACAATTTTGATATCAAATGATCCCTTGTTTCATATACTTTACACTATATTACTACTTTGGTAAATTTGGTGTATATACACAGGTTGTGGTAAACTTTACTTAATGATTTTGTGAAATTATATGTCGATGTTTGTGGTAACAAAGTTGATCCCATTCAAAATATTTTAACACAATAATAAAACTTCAAGAACACTTAAATGTGGTATCGAATGAAAGTAGAGAATGTAAGCTTTAATTTGGTGGGTCAAACATTAATGTGGAGCTACTCTTGCAGCAGAATGATAGGAATCAATATATATCTAAATAAACGGAAATTTCCGGCGTCGGTTTACTAAGTTTTTGAGTAGTCAAATTGGAGCAGCTGCCATATTGAATATGGCCATATTTGAAAATGGCTCCATATCCAAAAACACTTGTTATGCCTTAGAGAAACATTGTGCAAAGTTTCATGCTTGTAACAAAAAGTGCACAAAATGACAAAAAATTGTAGTTTAGCGCTGGACTAAAAGTGCTGGATAAAATCCATGTGAAGTATACTCCTGTTGAGATAATCATAATGGTTATTTTGTTGCACTCCACACAGTAAGCTACATGGATCAAGGAAAAGAAATCGACAAGAATACCTGCTTTGACAAGACAATGAGCCAATTATAAAGTTTCCTGTGTATAGCATCATTTTTGTATACAGCCCGAGTGAAACTGATTCTGAATTTGTTTTCACAAGCCGTAGGCAGAGTTAATAGTCAATCACAAGTTTTCCCTGTTAAGGCTAATTTTCTTTAAACAATGTTGAATCCAAGACGACTCAATGGAATCCTTTCCATTTATTCGGTTATAAGAGTAAATGCAAGTAAAAGGTGAATGCAGAGGATTTGTCCCTTTGTTAAAAATGTAAGGTGAAATATATGTCAAGACTTCTGGTGAGATTCTCAGAAAAAGAAGCAGTAATATGCCATGCATTGTCAATGGAATTGGGCTTTTAGCCATGAATAAAATATTTATAGTTTTATAAAGAGAGTCGTTTGTAGGTAAAGGAAATACAGGGAAGATACCTTCTCATCTGGTTGAAGTTCTTGAAAATTTGAAATGATGTGGTATCAACAAACAGATTATGATATACAGTGTCCTCAATGAAATGTAATCATCACTTTATCATCTGTTAGTCATGTGAATGTACCTGTAGTTCTTAATTAATCCCTCACATTCTTTCTGGTTCTGACCCTTAGTGAATGCACCTTTGATGTGTTCTTTCTGTCCAGCCTGTGATGTCCAAGTTAGCCAGCTTCACATACGCATATGACCAGCTGCCAGTGGCGGAAGTAATAATGGGATGCCAACGAGGCCTATTACTGTTCGCAAGTGCACCGGTCTTTTAAAGCTTACGTGAAAAAAAAAGGAAAAAAGGATGACGTCTTGGTCAACCATTATACCTTGGGCAAAAGTGCATTTTTCAGATTATGACTTTCAAAAGAGCTCCACCGAGGCAAGGGTCTGCGACATGACACGAATCCAGGATGATTTCATCTGAAGAAACTGGCAACACAATGACGAAGAAGGAAAAGGAATAATGGACTCACCCTCTGTGACATGTGTTAATGAAATAAAAGCCAAATATCAGGTGTGCACATAGGGGTTAGCAACAAGACCCAGGTTCAAGAAGGTGTCGCAAGGAATGGTCATAAATTTGGAATGTCGTGGACAAATTGCAAGGGATGATCACAATGACAACAGCCTTGAACTGCCACAGGAAACTTCAAAAGGTAGTCATATGCATTGATTTGTTTGATAATGAAGGTGGTGGGAAATGCATGACAACAGACTATTGCTCATGAAGTAGCCTATGGCAGACTGTTGTTCTGTGTTCATGAATGCTATGTTGGACCATTGTTTGTGTGAAGAGTAAATACAGCTGTTAATCTAAACAACCTTCCTGTATTTTGAAGAAGAAAAACAACTCTTTATATATACTGCTTGACCAGCAGTACCTTAAAAATGTAATGTATAAAAAAATATCTATATTGCATGGGAAATAAATTCAGCTCATCTTTATTGTGAACTCCTCAGTCTCACTCCTACAAGTTTCGGGGGTAAAACCATCTGTAATATATAACAGCTGTGGTCTGACAATAAGTAGTCAAATTCTGACAAGCTGTCCAATCCATCCTGACCGGAGAAATGCTCCTCTAGACAGGGCTGGGGTTCTGTTTGACATTGCTAAATGACCTGGTAAACAGTATTGAAGTTTTTGCATTTGGATACTAACAGAAAGAACAACAACAGTTACTGCGCAGAGGTGGCAATTTTCGCTCCAAGTAATTGGATGTTTATAGAAATCACTGTTTTAACTTATGCTTTTTACCGTGAATATATTTTTCATTATTTAGCATATTCTCAAATTTATGGAGGTGTAAAAATGAGCATGAGCGAGTTTGTGGATGTGTAAAAACGAGCATAAGTGCTTGTGTATATGTATAGTACCTAACAATGTTCGATGTGCTTTATTATTAATTAGTGGAGCTGCCAAAACTAGCATCCGTGGAGGTTTTACAGGTTTCAGTTTTAGGGTCGTCAAAATTAGGTTTAGGGTTAGTTTTAGCTAAGTTTAGGGTCAGTATGTTCGTACAAATTCATGAATGACAATATTTCACACGTACATGAATGCAAAATTCGTGTATATGTTCGTTTTTGCAGGTTTACAAATTCGTCGACATGCAAAATATTATGAGGTTATATCATGGGTAGGTGCAGTACATCCCTAGTATACTCCCCGAGACCCCAGTATATTCCCGAGACCCGAAGGGTCGAGGGAATATACTGGGGTCGAGGGGAGTATACTGGGATGTACTGCACCTACCCATGGTATGACCTTTTTATCCCATGTCTAGGCACATTTCTCTTCACTTTATTCAAATTATAACCACTGCTCACTTTTTTTTTTTCACTTAATTTAAATTGCTACCACTGTAAAAAGCAGTCATCCATCTATCTATCAAAATGCCTTGAACTTACCACACTATTACTAACATGGTGACTCTATCTATCTATCTATCTATCTATCTATCTATCTATCTATCTATCTATCTATCTATCTATCTATCTATCTATCTATCTATCTATCTATCTATCTATCTATCTATCTATCTATATCAGCCAAAAATTAAGTTGGTAAATCCACAGATTCCATGTAATATTCAACTTGCTGTTAAGATCATGATTAATTAATTTTAAGTATAATATACACTTCCAAACAACACAATCGTGTGTGTTTTTTTTCTTCAGAATTTAGTTTGATTGCTTTTACACCTTAATAATACTTAAAAGAGAGTCATGCTATGTTCATTATTTTGTTATCAAAACACAGCTTTTCCTTAAATTAAGAACTCTTTGTAATTGTTGAAGCATCTAGTTTCATGTGTTACATATATCTTAAAATGGCATTAACTAACCCTATAACTGTAAAGTTGTAGCTTTAATTTTATGCCAAGTTTTCTATAGTTAGAACTTAGACATTCTTATATCTATATTTTATCTTATAATTTGTACTTTTTTAATTTAAAGCTATTGACCACAAAATAATTATTCATGAGTCATGGTCTGATGACACCTGTTCTACTTTAATATAGCTTTGATGAATTACACAATTGCTAGCATACCCCTATTAAGTCCGAGATCAACAATCAAATGATGGAAAAACTCTCTTCACTTCAGCAAAGATTCTCTGGGTGACTCTGCTGTGCTGCAGTGGCAGATTATTGATTTTTCTGCTGAGCACTCATGCATGACACCTGGCGCATCTGGCTGGACTGAGAGGGGTGTGGCTGATAGGTGCACTGTGATTGGTTAATGGATCTAAAAGTCAGTATACTCCCTGGCAAAAAACGTCATATACAGGTCAGCTGATCATATACTGATTTTTCTCCCCGATACTGACTTTTTCCCTGCTGTATTGGCCCAGTAAAAAACACAGTATCAGGGAGAAAATGTGCCTAGACATGGGATAATGAAAAATATATAGGGGAAGAGGGGGTGAAAAGTCACAGGGGTAAAAAGTCACAGGCCTTTTTGACCAACTTGCAGTGACCTAATTCTTAAGCTTAAATCATAATTTGGGACACTTTTATGAGAAGAAGGTCTGCAGGGAATATGAAAATTATACTCATTGTGCAAAGTGGGTTTTTACCCACCTCATGCATTTTTGGTGTCCCAAACAGGTTTTTTTGATTCTGAACTTTCTCTATTAATGTCTGGTCACTGTGACATAGGAAGTTGTGCTAGTGTTTCAAGGTCTTTTAGATAATTGTCTTTCATGCTGTGAACCCATTTTTGGCCATTTGGTCACCGAGTTGCCATGATCATGTGTTGAATTTAAAAAACAGCTGAGGGGTGAAATGTCACACTGTGACATTTCACCCCAGCACTGTGATATTTTACCATAGGGTACCAGGAAGTCAGTATTCTCTGCTAAGGAAAGTAAAATATTCCACACTAGAAGCTTTTAGCTTACAATCTTATCATCATCCATCATCAATAATACTGATGAGAGAGCATTGTAGCAAAATTTCGTTTAGAAAACTTCGGGCAAATTCAGCTGCCGGCTTTGCTGATGGTGCATTGTCATTACATGCCGATAGGTTTGGAAGGCTCACTATAAATTTCATGCACAAGGATGACTATCAAGTCCAGGTCTGCATATTACCTCATATAGTGTTGTATGTTCACAACAATTGCGTGTGACTTGTTACCCCATGGTTGTGACTTCTTGACCCTGACATGGGGTAAAAAGTCACAGCGGACTTTGCCTTAAATAATTGTGAACTGACTAAAGCCTATTTACAGCACAGCAGCTATCATGTGATACAACTATAGTCAACTAAATACTGCATAATTATGCCAAAGGTTATTCAGATCTAACAAACACCTGCTCTGTTCTGCGGCTTTTTCTGAATTTTGTGACTTCTGACCCCCGCCTCCCCTACCTCTTTTTATGCACTTCCCTAATCTACCTGTGAAATCTGTCATGCAAAACAATCCAGAAATGCAACCGAAGAGGTTCTTCATTTTGTTGTTAACATGATGCTGATATTCTATCGAATAAATTAGGTGTGAGAAGCAGGTCAGATTGGTGCTGTTTCCAGAAGCGGTAACTGCCTGTTGCAGCGTAATGAGCCTTCCTCCTACCGGAAACAACGTTATCTTATTTCTGGCAGATCTGCAGTGTGTGATACTCATTCATAATTATGCATGCATCTGCATTTCATATGGAACCTAATATATGCTCTCTAAAATGTTAGTGTGTTGGACACTACCCAAAGTCCATTGATGCAAGCGCAAAATATTTTTATTGTAAATTAGACAATTTTTTTAAATAAAACTGCCAAGGAAAACTTTGAAGTGAAAAAAAAGAAGAAGTTTCAAACAAGCATAGCTTCGGTCAGACTTCTCATGAAGAGATTGCTTGCTCATGATTATGGCCAGTATTTCAATACACTTCAGTATGTAATCAACAAGTATAAAAATATGCACTTCTGGTTTTCAAATTTTTCATTTTTGAGAGGTCAGTCTGAATTTACAATGGTTTGTTTGGTATGGAGAATCTGAAAACATTGCCCTTTTCATGAATGCCTTTGCTCAAAATCTTTCAGTTTTCCATCATTTGGTAAAAAAAAGAGTACTTAACAATAGCCGTATTGTGATATGAATTATAAAATTCTGATCAAAAAGGGTATGGAAATTTAGTTTTAGAAAATTGATAAACTGCAATATTTCAATACATAAATGTGTACACAATGACTTCACGTAAATATTTGAACAGCATTATGTAAAACCTTAACGGGGTGTATAGTAGTGGGAGAATGGATAAGAGGATTGGTAAAAGATTGATGAAAATTAAAGGAAATCAATATCTAAATACTCATATTTCTTTTTGAAATGCATTCTACACAATACTTTTGATGCACAATGAGAATGAACTTTATGTCCATCAAGTCGATCTAGGTTTGGCTGCCTGATGAGTCGAAAAATGACCCACAAATTTCCCTCAGATTAATTAGTTAATTTATAGATCCTTTTTAGTCGTAGATTATATGGTGTAATTAAATAAAAGAACCAAATGACCTGATTGATCTGGTTCCCTCCCCTATCTTGGCCGTTGCGTAGGTGTTCAGTCTCAGAAGAGGATGATTTTCACTCACGAACAATGCTACACCATAGCTACTGGCCACAGCACTAATAAGATGCTGATGTTTTCAATAAAAGGTAGGAACAGGAGGTTAACCCACGCTGTCCAGGATTCCACATGATTATTCTCCAAACAAAACTATTGGTACACTGCATCTGTTGAAATTATGTAAGCAGTGTATTTGTAAGTATAGTGATGTGCAACATTTGTAATGCGTAATACAAGTAGATCATCCTTTATATGATATGAAAACATAAAAGGACAGATTTTGTTTTTCTCAAAGGATGGGGTTCCATTGTACTGGCAAGATATTCTTGGCACATTAACCATATCTGGTTTAATGAAGTGTTCTTCTGGGGATGGGCGTAAACAACTTTCTTGTCCAGTTCAGCGTCTTATTTTGATGATGTGGTAATAAGTCTGATGGCACAAAATAAAAGGTATGAAGGGCAATCGACGAGGCTTTCAGATTGCATCCTTAGTTAAGTATTCGAAATCTTTCGGCCAAGCATGTAGGGGAGAGCGGGGCACAGTGAGACGGCGGGCACAGTTAGACAAAGCCCGTAGCGTCTTTAGAACTGGTACTGTTTACAGACCAACCCTTTTTTGTATAGTACAAAAAGTAAGTAAGTGAGAGACTCTCCTATATCGTGAATACCTACACAGCATATCGAGAGTGGAATTTCGATATTTTGGTTTTTGACCAGTAAAAGTAAATAATTTTGCTAAGTGACTTTTTGTTATAATTCCCAAGAAAAGTGGTTTGATGCAAATCAATTGCCAGGGTTTCAAACCTTGGTTATTTGTCTTAGTTTAGTGAGATGATAATGCATGTGCTTGAAGAAGTTTTTATTCTAGGTGGCCTAATTGCCGTGGAATCAGCGAAAACGAGTGTTCGCGATTGACGTGATGACATCTGTATGTTGTATTTGAAAAGGACAATCATCGAATTAAGGCCGCCCTGCCGTTTATTTTGTTCTTATAAAAACACCTAACTTACACGACTAGCTGCAATTCTCTTTGCATTAGGATTCAGCTTTAATGCAGAAGATGTCTCTTAGTTAAAAATGCCAAGTGAAATATTTATGAACTATTCTGGTGATATTCAAAGAAAATCTAGCAGTAATGCCATGTATTGTCAATGGAATTAAGCTTTCAACAATGAATGAAATATTTATGGTTTTTGCAATCTCTGAACCTATGTATTATGTTATGGAATGTCGGCATTGTGTTGTAATAGCCGAACAGATTTGTCATGAAAAGGGAAGTAATTTTGCATTTATATAAAGAAGCATGAAACTTGGCACAAAAGTTAAAAACATCTTATCTTAAAGAATATAATTATTTAGATAGGGAGCCATGCACTTCAGATTTGTCCTGGTTGACCCATGGCAGCCATTTTCCAAAATGGCGGCAAATTATTTCATTTTCCTGTTTTCTGTGAAATTTGTATGGTTGACCGTTAAACAGTGCCCATTATTCCTTCTACAAATCTAAAACACATTATCAATTTATTTTCTTGATTGAACTGAGAAATTTTTAGGTGGTCAGGGTCCATTTTGTTAGAACTGTTGAAGAAAATGGAGCATTTTCGTGGCTTCCCACAGTTTCGTGGAATCTCGATTGATGTATAAACTGACAACATATTTGAATTCCTTGTAAGAAGAGCATTTAGTAAAGGATGAAACAGCTGCCCAATCAGGGTTGCCCGCGCCAGCAATCAGACCCTAGTCGAAATGCTCCTGAACATGACATGACCAGAAGATGATCCTGGCAGGCAGAATA
Source organism: Platynereis dumerilii (assembly GCA_026936325.1). Lineage (NCBI taxonomy): Eukaryota > Metazoa > Annelida > Polychaeta > Phyllodocida > Nereididae > Platynereis > Platynereis dumerilii. The sequence continues at coordinate 19,146,726 of JAPTHN010000003.1, forward strand.
CATGTGTATGCTGGAACAGAACCATCATTAGAGTATGAAATACATCAAAGGCTCAAACTTCAAAGGCCAGTGAGATGACATGGGGTCAGTCACCCTTTTCTTCCAACAATGATAATGGCCTTGAACTACCATTGGGAACTACAATAGATGGAAGCGTGTGTTGATTTGATGAACAGCGACAGACTACACATCGTTAAACTTGCTGTGTCTCTTTGATGCTTGGTAGCTCAGGATGCTGTGAATCCAAATAATGTAATTTTATGGTATACATGATCTCATTATATAAAACCACTGTTTATAGCAATTTCTTGTTGCTTATACATAGACTAGCTTGTCAGTAACTGGTTTTAGAGTGCACTGTATACATATAACGTATGAAGGATTAATACAAAAGGTCACTCAAGAATTTAAAGGATGGTGCGGTAAAAAGAATTTTTGCCCTGAGCCATCCAACCTATAATTATTTACTTTAAGCAACAGGTTTTAGGTGCTTTAACAAACTATTGTCATTATTGTCCACAGCAAGATGAATATCACCAATACAAAGAAAATGTCCTACTTATTATCTGAATGTAGCGAACAAAGAGATAATAGTAGCCTGTGATCCTCTCCGTGTGATTATCTGTTTCTACAATTCAATTACGCGATAAAATTGTGTCCTTTCTGATCGCAGTATATCGTATTTCTAAAACCAGATAATGTGCTTACTTAAAAGAACATTACAACTCTCAAATTGAGGCCATGTTCCTTTGATGTTTCAATGCTACAAATGTATTCAGTTTGCTTCCTGAGAACCGTGACATGAAGACGGCGTTGTCATTTGAGTCGCAATTACATGTTGAGACCTAGTGCTGCAGACTGGTGCTCGTCTGGTAACTGAGACGTTACAGGTTCCAATCCCAAACATGGCACGGAGGTGTAAATGGCTACTTGTTTATAGGCAGTGATGGCAATTGTAGAGCGACTTAGCATTGTGTGCGCTGCAAACGGCTGCCTAGCTGTATACTCCCTGGGGAGTTGAGAAAGGCTCATGCTTGAACAGGCCTGCCAAGGGTGTAATTGTAAAGTCTGTTTAGACTGACTTTGTTTGTGTAATGGACTACAAAAAATCCTGCATTTACACTCTTCTCCAAAATCTATAACTGCGATGCTAGGATGTCAAGAAACACAAATGCCGTCTGAATGCAGAAATGTACATCTTGCAGAATGGAATAATGTCATCATCTTGAATGGCATTGTCCAATTTTAGTCAAGCAAATTAAAATGTTAGTCTTAAATTACTTATTTTTACCTATCACAAAGGAAATCAAGTTTATGAATGATACAGATGAAATAGAAATTGAAGGACAAACGTTACCGAGACGCAATTAAAAATGGCGCATCAACGGTTTCAATTATACAGACACTGACATCTTAATTATTTTTCCTCTTGCTGCATCTTCTTTCTACATGCAGTTTATTCACTGCAGATCTTTTAAATTAATTGAGAAAAGGAAAGTGTAGAATGTTAGGAAATTGCATGCCACAAGCAGCTTCAATAACAACCTTGACTTGCGGAAGACGTTGTTAGAAATAATTTAATATCTGGCAAGATATTCTAGAATTTTATGATGGACGGATAATTGGAGCCTGACATCCTGTATTTAAACACTCCGGTTGACTTATTAGGAATCAGGCAAAGAATGACTGAAACTCGTGTCCTACATATAGGACTATAGGTCAAGGGGACCAGGCCAGAGCTATTTCAAACGTGAGATTTGGTATGCACCAATTTGAAGCTCAGAGCACTACTGCCTGAGCCAACCCACTTACATTGTATGAAAAAGCAAAGACCAGAATATTCATTTTGAATACAGGGTGAGAAGCAGATTTAAAACGAAGGGTAACTTACAACTCTGCCTTACATGCATTTTCTTGTCACCATGCAACAATCAGGAGAAGCTGGAGGTAGGCCGATAGCATAATCACTTCATAAAAACTTTAAATTTCCTCCTTTTTATCGGTAAATGGAAGACCAGTGAAAATCTTTGTAAACCAATTCTACGCCCACTCAAATAAGATCCGTTCCTTGCAGTTCAGATACCCATCTTAAATCTCAGGTTTTAGAGCATTAACACTACACACTGGGTTCATTTGTTGATATTATGCCCTGCTAGAATTACGTGAAGAGAAGACTTTTACGTTGGCAGATCTCTGCAAGATAACATTTTCATTTCTGGCTTACAGTAGACTAAGAACGAGTGCTTACAGTAGACTAAGAACGAGTGCTTACAGAAAAAGTGTTGGTTGCTATCAGTGACCTCGCAACATGCCTTATCAGTATCGTGACCTCATTAGTGAGTGGTACGACGCATTAAATGCATTTCCCTGCTGGCATTGCAAGTAAAAGATATGACCTCTGAAAGTGAAACTGCTAAATAGTCACACAGAATAACATAGCCGGGATGGGGAAATGACCTGACAAGCAACATTCCAGTGCTTTTCTGCAAGCACTCACTTTTTATTTCGTCTACTGTATGAAGAAGGCAAAATTTGGGGAGTGATTATGCTTTGTATTATTATCTAGTCGCCTGTCATGCAGCAAATATCTGAATCAAATGACTTCCAGAAATGAGGAGCACTGGTTGAGTGCAGGTGCACTCTTCACAAAGATTCCAGGAAATATGTACTCACAATGTCACCTGATACTGATATTTAGCATTTAGCTAATTCATACAATTACTCCCACTGTCTCCCCATGGCCTTAGGCTGGGCTGAATTCTAGGGGCGGGGCAGAGACAATTCTGGAGGCACGCATGCCCCTAAAAACCCCGAAAAATTTTCATGTAATGCACCTATTTTTGTCAAATTCCAGCGGGGGCAACTGCCCCCCTCTGCCCCCATGCAGGCTACGGCCCTGCCCTCCCCTGCTCTAATACATCATGGACTTACTAAACATGGCTCTATGTATCAAGTATTATAAATAGGGCAGCGCATGGTCGTTTGGCGACATGTGTGGGAGTCATAAAATGTTCCACCGCTGTTTCTGTGTTTTCTATTGAAACCTTTAATTGAACAGTTTCACGAGTACTCGGAAGCTAGTTAAAAGTTTTATAAAAGGTTCTATGAAAAAGTTTCAATTCCACTTGAGCCATATTATCTCATTCTGGGTGGGGTCCCCGGGTTTAATTCATGTTTAATACATTGTCGCGTCACAGAGTCTACCTAGGGTTTATCAGTTTAGGGTACCCTGTTGGAATTACGCTCGAATGGAGAATATTCAAAGTGATAACCTGACAATTGATATTAACCCCTAAGCACTGAGCAGGTTGGCATAATACTATAAACCTTTGAAGTTTGAGGCATGAAATATTTCACTGCCCTTTGTGAACTATGAGTATATTTCCAGCTTCAGACTTCTACAATGATCAAGTGAATTACCATGCAAGCTCGATTTAACATAACTGGTTTTCTGTTCTGCATTGTTGAAGAGTGACCACAAGAATCACATATTCTTACACACAGGTGTCCATCAGGCAAAATCGACTTTTAAATATTGGCATTTCCCTGATTTCACAATGCATTTAGATAATCAGGGTTGACATTTCATGGGATGTGATACAGAAATATTTGAATGACAAACCACATGCATGCATGACACTGCCTGTCAACCGCTCTTTCAATAACACATAACTGGGTATTACTATTACATTGCAACAATTTTTTCTTAAAATTAGATCACTATGAATTTCATTCAATTAGAATGGTCCTTACCAACCAAGAACAACTAAAACAAAACCGAGAACACAAATTCTCTCTAGTGCTGCTCCCTTTTACAGGTAGAGCTAACCCGGCTATCCGCGAACTTGCACACCCGAAGATGAAGAATTACATCATTTGACTGATCTACTTAACAAGTGTCGAATGTAACAGTTTTTGTGATAGGCTGATTCCTTGCTCTGCATTGGACCGCCCGTCTTGTTTTAAAGCGATAATGCATTACTTTTGGTTTGTCAAGCTCAGATCAATCTGATGCATTGACAATTTGATATGACCTTCTGGTTGATACTAGAAAAGCAAAAATATACTAAATGTACATGCAACTGAGAGCCAGTTTTTCGAAAATCATTACTTTTATTTGACAGAGATTATATAATCATCAGACTGCCACAAGTAGACATTTTCCTAAATGATCTTGATAGACATTAATAAGGACAACAAAGAGTGAAGGAAATGACCGTCTTATGAAGACTATTGAAGCACGTCCCACTTAGAGAAAAGTAACCAGTAAATGATTACACATTTCCTGGAATATCCAATGAACAAATAGAGAAATATATATGGTGTCAGATTAAACGGTTGCAGTGGTCGCCCTGCATTGGCATACGTTGTGTCTCATTTTGTTTACATCACTCTTTTCATCAGATTCTTGTAGCACATATCTCAGTCGAGTAATTACACTTAATGCTTTGTACCTCCTACGCCGTAGCTCATATCAAAAATGCGATGGGCTTCAAGGTGTTGTTGACAGAGAAACATAAGAGCTATTCCAGGAATAGACATAATGAAAAAAATGAACCAGGAAGTGCACTCTGTTTTTTTCTCAATTAATAGAAAACTGAGCACCAAGTGACAGTAGAGTGAAATACGTCACAATTTTAGTTCCACTTTTATGTATTATCATGACAGTAATTATTTATATTTTGGTGGAAGGTGACCAATCCAAAGACACAACCTACAGCTGCACTAAGTGTGCGAACCTACCAAAACCTTCAACCAAAAGCTGCAACATGTATTGGTGCAAGAAAACTGCTTGCCAAGTCTGCAGTCGATATGTAATATGTCTGAGGGCTTTAGCCCGAGGTTTATTGCATATCGTCACAAACAAGGGTGTTATCTAACTTATACCACTAAGTACAAAACAAATTAATTTAAATCCCTTTGTTTGCCTTCAATCCTTCTTGTTTGACAACATTTCATTGTATTTGTTGCACATTCATGTTCCTCAGTTCATTTGAAGGTTTGCAGCCCTGAAGGCAACAGGTCAGAATTCTTTGTTCTCAGGAAATAATACAATACATGTACATTAATTTTGCGGATAGAAAGATAGAGGAAAGATAGATAGAAAGATCGATAGATATATAGAAATAACACAATACATTAATTTCATAGATTAATTTTATAGATAGATAGATAGATAGACAGATAGATTGATAGACGGATAGATAGATAGGTAGGTCGATAGTGCAGCCCTCTCAGTCAAGGTCTCTTTGGTGAGGCTGATTATTACAGTCGCTGAGCAAGTTTCATTTTGAAGTTACGAAATACATTCGAAAAAGTAATAGAAAGCTAGAAAGCAAAGAGCAGGGGTTCGGGGCGGTAGCCCCCGAAATAAGAAGAAGCAGGGGTTCGGGGGCGGCAGCCCCCGAATTAAGAAGAAAAAATAATTCTTTGACTTTGCCAAATGGGGCCAAAATTGTTGGTCTGCTGCTCCGTTATTTTTTTTTGCAGCTTGCCTATCCAAAATGAACTATTTTATCAAGTGACCTTATATTTGACCATTATTTCAGATATTGGTATAAAAAAGAGTGAATACAGTATTTTTATTGAGACAAGTTACACTTGATACAATCTTCCTCCCTGTTTTCTGTCTGTGTTGTTCAGTTTTAATCCTTTGTTGGTCAGTTTTGTTTCAGTGTTTCCTTCAATTTTGTCAACTTGTAGTCAGCCAAGCATGCAGTATCATAGTCAGGTGTATGAGCTGTGATATGCATTATATCAGAGCGAAATCCTGCCTTCTGATTGGCCAGAAAAAGCAAACAGTGGTATAAGGTCACAATGAAATTGCTGCACGGTTCTGTCAGGTGCAGACCTGATTGGCAGCGGTTTTTTGTGGCCCAGTTGTCAATCTAATAACCGATTCAACTTGAATTCACCAGCCTGCAGACTCACTGGAAATGGCTGCCTCAAGCAGGCTTGTTGATCGGGCTAAAATATGCCTTATCAAATCTCAATTTCAAAATAATTTATTAATTACGCCTGGATTATCAGAAGCGGATATTGTCACGGGACTATTTTGTTAATGATTACAGTTCACTTTCATTAATAAAATTCCTGATTATTCTAACTGATGACAATTTAATTTTCCGTCTCATTTTGGCTGAGCAAATTGTCAGTTAATTAATTTTGTCCGGGTAGGAATAATTTCCTTCAGGCAATTTAAAAGCCATTTAGATGTAATAGCCCTTTAAGTAGGAAAGTCCCATCCTTTCATGTTGCCAGGAAACTCTCTGGATAATACTGTTTAGTAAATAAATGTACTGGCAGCTTAAACTCTTCCAGGGCAGTAGAATGATCATAACGAATAATGATAGTTGAAAAACATGTTATTCACATTTCGTTCATCACCAATTTTTCAAGGTATAATTATGTGTCAAAAAGTTGATATTAATGGATCGCAGAAAATGAAGTAGCAGAGCAGAAAGAGAAGAAAGAGGAGGAAGAAAAATGAAAAAAAGTAGGAAAAGGAAGAGAAAGGATGGAAAAGAAGAGGAAAAATTAGGAGGAGGAGGAGGAGGAGGAGGAGGAGGAGGAGGAGGAAGGAGGAGGAGGAGGAGGAAGGAGGAGGAGGAGGAGGAAGGAGGGGGGAGAGGGTTTGGTTCATTAGAAGTGTGACCTAACACGTTATGAATGATTTATTATGGACTGGTTTTGTTCAGAAGACTGTTCTAAGAAGCTGAAGGAAATGGAAATCCTTTGATTCTCAAGCTTCTTCAAGCAACATCTCCGACACTTTAAGAAAGGTATATTTAATCATACCATAGAATGACACTGTAAAAATTCCTTTGCAGCCATAAGAAGACCTGACATGGACATAATTGAATGGATTTTGATATATATGGTCGGCTTAATTTCTCCAGTTAATTTAAACTGATGATGGTAATTCCTTATATGAACTGATAATTTGGAATTGTTATCAATCACTGTGATGAGGACTCTCTTGATGCAATTACATTCTACAAATCCTTCAGATGTGGCAATTTCTTTCAGATATACGCAATCAAAATGGAATTTCTCCTGTAAAATAGTGTTATTATGGTCATTATGACACTACTCCTGTTTCCCAAATAATGTAGAATTGCTGCAGAATTGAGAAGTATTCATTTGCCATCATTGATATGATTAATCACAAGAAGGTGGTTGGAGGGAAAAGTTACTTCTTTGGTTTTTCTTTTGGTTATTTTAAGTTTCGGCATTAAAAAATGTAAATGAATACTCCCTCTCGACGGTGTCCTCCTTGTCCTATATTTACTCCTCATTATACTGAACCTCTGCAGCCATGGTAAACTGTTGCACACAAATCAATTTCAATTTCAATTTATTGGTTACTAAAAACAAAGAAATACGTTGTCATGGTACTTAAAAATATTGAAATAGGCTGACATCTCTTAGAGATGAATGTGCCATTACCAATGAAAGAATAAAACAGTGATATATTGAAAACTTAGTTTTGTGGTAATACATTTGTAAAAAAAATTATAAACCTATAAATAACAATATCTACACAATGTCTATTTACAACACTTTACATCATCCCATTCCAACCACACACCAAACTGTAAGTAAGTTATAGTAATGAAATATAGTCATCATAAAATACATATTAACTAATTGAAAGTCAAAATTCAAGTAAGATCCTTTTCTATTCATCACTGAAAATTTGGAATGGCCTACCAGAAAATTTGCAAAAATTAAAAACACTGGACAAATTCAAGAAGCGATTAAAGAATTATGGCAAAATGCTACATAAATATAAGTACTTGTTGGCATTATTTTCAATACTATTAATTCATACGTGCAGTCAGTTGAAAATGTATCTACTTTGCAGGACGCTTCTTGGTGCCGTGAACAATGTTGGTAATGTTGAGTTTATCCCCTAAAGGAAAAGTCATTTGCTTTGCTGTCATTGTTCTCTTCTTTCAGGAAATGTCAATCCAAAATGAGTGCATATTTTATGGTTCCGAGAATGGAATAATTATATTACTAGAATAAAAGAAAATTGATTATGAATTCTACAGCAGAAAATGCACCAAAGATGTTCTGCGAAACAGTTAAATATTCATCCAGCAGTACTCAGAAGTGAAGAATCATTTTTGGATGGAAATAGTTCATTCACAATTTCATCAAATACTTCAACAGTTCTTTAGTTGAGGGACACTGAAAAGAAAGATGAAAATTCTGCAGAACATAATGATTCAATTGCAAAGAACAATATTTTTAAAAAGTAAAACAAGAGGATGTTAGTGCATCACCCTGCAGCTTTGATGCTGGAAATAGTGAGGAGGGGGTTGAAAAATCATATAATACCCTAATTTACTGGAAAACATTAACCAGGTACCATGTGCCCTGACATCTGTAAGTTCATTGACTGTATTCCAAATCTAAATATGTGTTGATTTCCCATCCGTCAAATCATATATACGTAACTCTTTTGTACTCACTCACCAAATTTGAAGTATTTACCCCCACTCAATGATGTCAAGTTCCTCAAGTTCGGGAGAACTGCTACATCATAGCAAATGTGCCCATCCCTCCTTGAGAGGCGGTAGACTCCTGTCACATTGTTAATTCTGTAAACTTTGTTCAGTGGCAGTATCTTTTGTGCTGTCTGTGAACAAAAGGCAACTGCGCCATTTTGGTTTTCCTCAAGTAGATGGGTCTTCTCAGCTTTGCATATATCTGTAACCAATACAAAATCCAAGTGCAATATTGGATTTATAGCCAGTTCATTTGTAAAAGGGAAAGAGAAGAAAGTGTCAATTTGAAATATACACTACATAAAATACAATATAAATCATACCTGGACACAGTTCTTCTTCCGTGACATACTTCCACTCTCGGCCATCAGGACAGTCGCCAGGGTCTACATTTTCTGTCTTGAAGCCGTATTTCTTCATCCAGCATCTGCGTTCATCACAAGGCAGGAGGTTGCCATCGAAGATAAATTCAGGTTTGGGTAAGGTGTCCAGAGATCCAATGCAGTCACGGTAAGGGTTGTATACTTGAATGAACTTGTTTCCTTTTGCGTTGCATTTCAGCATCTGTGTAAAATTGCAAAAGCTGATCTCGAAGGTCGACATTGCGTTGTTATCGAGTCCCAAAGTGTCTAAGTTATTCAGTGTTCTTAAGGCATCTTTTGAAATGGTTTCATTCAGAAGATTAGTGTTGACATAAATCTTGGTCATTGAAGACCCAATTGGTGCAAAATTTGGAAAAGAGATCAATCTGTTGTAACTCAAATCGATAGTTTTTAGCTTAGTACATCCATCAAAGTAACTGTCGGGAAATGAAGACAATTGGTTTCCCCAGAAAGCTACTTGCTCTAGACTGACGCATGCACCCTCAAGATCTGGTCCTTGGGTGAGTTTATTGTTTGATAAGCTCATGAACCCCAGTAATGTATTGTTTACAAATGGTTTGCCAGGTATGAGAGTGACCAAGCTACCCTCAAAATTAAATTCATGCAGTTTTGGCATCTCAGTCAGGTTTGGCATGGCTAGCAGCTCGTTATTTTTAATATGTAACTGAGCGAGGTTGGGCAATGACAGTGCTCTTGCTTCCTCCTCTAGGGCTGGATTGCTACAGTTTCTTTCCGGGACGTACTGCATTGGAGTATTTTCCACTCTCAAGACTGTCAAGGTTACGTTGTCTTTTAAATCCAAATATTCATAGCATTGCCCTGTTAATGTCAATTGCGTTGCTTCGATTTCAATCCTATGAATGTGGAAGGTATTATCCAAGAAAATTAGTGAACAAATGGTAATGATGTACTTCAATGTATCCATAATTGACCGAAAAAATCACGGCAGACGAGTTACTTGAATGTAGCAATGCGTACCAATGACTATGTACCGTGTACAGATTGTTTGTACTTGCAAACTGAACTAAAAAATTGTCGCACAAAATGAAAGATCGTGGCCATAAACTGGTTTGTATTTTAGAGAAATAGACAGTAATTGTAAATGCCAAGGGTTGCAAATCAACAAGGTATTTTCCAACAATTATCACAAAAAGGATATCGATCATTTTTAAAGGTCAATGCAGTAAATTTATGTGGTGTTGTGATTTTTGAACTTGTCATGTAACTTTGCTTTAAAAGATAAGATCTGAGTCAAACAAAAATATTGTGACAATGGTATTTCCAAAAGCAGCAGTGATAACTAACTCTGTAAACATGCCAAAGTATGAAATCAATAATATTTTGTTTTGAAGGACTAAAATCCCAAAGAACGTATCTTTTAAGTGCTGTGGTTACAAATTTCTATCAGATTTTTAGGGAAACATGAGGTCCCTCCCAGCAATTGTGAATCACTTTTTGATGGTTAAATATTTTGCATTGATTCATCCATTTTATTGATCCTCACATTTTTTCACATATATCTCATGCACTTCGATCGCAAAATATCATGTTTTATTTTTTGCCCCTACGACACCCAAATGTAACTCAGACCTCGAACCATGTTCTGTGTACATAGTACGTGACAAATTTTGCCAGAAATTATACAGCCATTTCATTATCTACGGGGAAAGAGATTTCACTGTGATATTGGCGCTGTATGAGCATGTAATGATTATGTGTCATGATCACACTTTTGGTATGGATACCAGGAGATGGAGGCCATTTTGATTTACCACGGTCAAGAGGAGGCCAAATATGTAGTGTTATAACTGATTTACTGTAAATAAATCAGATACAGAGCCCTTATGTTGCCCATCACCAAAAGCAGTATCGGTCTGCTTCAGTTGAATTGCTACTGTAAGTCATGGTATTTTTAAAAACTGCCAAAAAGAAGCTGATCTAATGATATTTAAATTTATCAAACAATAGATTATTCTGATCTGTAATCTACTTGAATCTACATTCATTCATCTTCTACATCTTCTAGGAGCATTTTCTTCTCACAGAATCTCAGTCATGCAACCCAGTTTATTTTTCAACACGATTTTGGCCATAAGCTAAAAATAAATTGCCTCTCTTTGATATAATGAATATGGTTAAAGGTTGCTTTGAACTACCTTTCCTTTTCAACATGTATTTTGCTATATAATATAAGCCTGATTGGATATGACTTCCAATATCTAACATCTACCCTTGTCCCTCAAGGCCTGAATTCAAAAGGTGCTCCGAAGTTGATACTTGATTATAGAAATATTCCCTCTTCTTTTGCCTATTTCTGTTGTAAAGGGTGGCTCTTATAAGTGACAAGATTACATCTTGTTGTCCATAATTGGCTAATGCACAGGTAGAATCGTTGGTTTTGTCAAAATCCTGCAATCATTGTGTCAAAATTCTGCATGTAACGTCATGGAATCCTTTGATTTTTGGACCATTGTGTTTTGGGCCGAATGAACAAAGATTTTTATTTCAAAAGATAGAGAAATTGTTAATCTAGCAACCTTGCAATCCATTTGTTTATAATGAGGCTATTACAAGTATAAGATGCCAAGTTCTCCGTGGCCTAATGGTTTAAGGTGCTTGTTTGCGCTACCAGTCTGGCTCTGAGGTCGTGGGTTCGACTCCCACTCCTGGAACTTGGTCCAAGCCCATGGGACATTAAATGGAGGCGGGTTGTATCCAGTGTTCTCTGCTGGAGCAACTAAAAGACCCTGGGCATCCCTAAATTAATAGGGTATGTGCCAGACTCCCAGTCTTCTCATCAATCATCATCATACGGCGGTCACCAACACTGGAGAATGCTACGGCATGGGAACCTTGGGCAATGTTCCTGTAGTCTCTGTCCATGGGCGCCGTTCTATGGCTGCCCTGAGCTGTATCATTGTGGAAGGCTCACCACGAATTTCGTGCCTACGTTGTAGTGCATGACTGAGAGTATATACAATACAATACAAAAGATACCTAGGCTACACATTGAAAAGCCAGAAAAAGAAATGGTGTTAGTTTCCAACATATGTAATACGATGTGTTTACATAAATGTCATGCATCTTTTACACATGTCACAGAGTATTTATAGTAAATGCGACTGCCGGTGAGAGGCCATGACTTCCTGGTAAAACTCTGAAAGTAGGTAAAAAGCTCTGAGTCTTTCAGTAACAAAAAACAAGGGAGGAAGCTAAGAATCAAGGAAGGAGAAAAGGAGTGTAAGAGGAAAGCAAGAAAAAGACAAAAAGGAGAATCAAACTTGCCAACTTATAATTTCACAACAATAGGCTTATTTAAATCTCTACCAGCACCAGACTAATCTGTAGCTCTGTCTTCTGCACCTGTTAATTTTTCTCTTACCTGTTTGAAGATGAGCATTGATTCAGAAACAAGTCAGACATCTCCGTCGTATTATGGCACATCAGATGTATCTGTTGTATTTTAGCGGGGGCACAATCAATAAGCAACAATGTCTTGATCTCATTTTGTTTCATAGCTCAATTTCTTATAAATGGTCAATTCCATGGAAGTGTACCACTTTTGGTGATTTTTGAGATAGCTCTAATAGCCAAGTTTTTAGCATAATTAAAAAAATTTAACTGGTATTTCACGAAGCTTGTTGAAATGCAGTAAATCTTCGCTTCGCAAAAAGGCAGGATTTTAAATTTATTTGAAATTTCAGCAAAATCCTTTTTTTTGTAAAATGCATCAAAATAGGCGAAAATTAAAAATTCCTTTTTCTGAATCATTCTTTGACTACAAACCAACTTCTTAATACTACTAATGAGTAGAAAAATATAAAAACAAGTCGGTTGTGTGTGCCTGTATATTTCATAGAAATTTTGTGTTTTTTGCCGATGGAAATTGCATTATTTCTTCCCAGCGATCTGAAATTTGACAGACTAAAACAATTTTGAATGTGTTTACCCTAGATTAGATAATTGTGACCCAAACAATTTTCCTTCAGATAAGTTCCATCAGTTACAGTGACTTTTGTCCCATCAGTCACGCCAGAAAATAATGGATTTCCCAACCAAGGAGGGATGCAAAAAAGTAAATGTTGGTTTCATTTGAAGGCCACACTCAGTAGGAAGTAAATGCACCATGATACAAATTTATGGCATGCTTTTGAACACAGATATTTCAAGATAAGCAAACATACCCAAAAACCTGTGGTCAAAAATGTCCCATCAGTCACAACAGCATATTTAATTTAATTGCAGAAACAGCAATTAATATCCGGATGTGTTTTCTTCACTAATTTATTCTTTAAGGCAATAAGAATGATGTAGCCCAGCCACACAATTCTCTTTAAATTTTTTCTGACAAATTTGACCAGTGACATGGCCAGAAAATGTATCAATTGTCCCAAAAGTCACGGTGGAATTGACCAAATGCAAAGGCGGTGTCTTTTTAGCTGTTTTTGCCAGTGCTGTCTTGTAAAAGATTAAAAAGATGGACTAAAAAGCACCCAAGTACAATAGAACAACGGTTACTATGAAAATGATTCATTTGTCTGACTTGGAAAATACATTATAATTTTAAACGATTTTGAAAGGAAATTCGAGAAAGAGATAAAGAACTACATTGATTCAATGAAATAATGATTGAAACCAGATTGGTATCTAGAATATAACACAAACAGAAACATTTCGTTGAACAATTAATTGATTATGGATGAAGATATACAAGAAAACCTGTTTTCATAATATTCATTCTGAATATGATTCTCTGGTTGTTTATCACGAAAGCTGAACACAATAATTCCAACAGAAATATCACGATTATCTATTTTCTCTAACAAAAAGAACATTAAGCCATAGAGTAGGTCGGGGCAAGAAGCCCGGGTTAGGTGAGAGGCCCCCCCAGAGTTATATCTAAACTTACATTTTTGGTGCGTTTTCTTATTGATGGGATTGAAGCTAGAGGCTTTTTAGGTGACGTCACAAATTTTCAGGGCAAACAGCACCAAATCATAGTAGTAATTAAAGAAACAAAAAAATGTGCATGGTTTTTGTAACTTTGATTAATTCTTTGAAAGTGGTTGTCAGAAATAACTTTGGAAATTTTTAAAAGTATAATGGATATCTACATTGCTTCACTTTATGACAAGCACATAAATATGATTTCGATCATTTTTTTTGCATTTTAGCTGAAAATATAGAGGTCAAATTGAAATGTGCGGGTTTGGGGCGAGAGGCCCCCACATGGTATGGGGCATGAAGCCCCCCTTCACTGAGGCCTCAAAGCTGCTTCAGGAGCCATTTAATAATGTGTACTTAAATCTTGATGGAATAGCTAATTGAAATAGAAAAAAATTGGCTGAAATTGAAAAAAGGGTAAAAAATATTAAAAAATAAATTTATGAACAGAAAAATTCTGAAATTCAGAAAAAGTGAATAGAATGCCTTCAAAATGATAGAAGAAGCCCAAGAAATAACTTTCAAGCTGAATGCACTCGCAAAAAAAATTGCCATAGGATTATAATAGGGAGGCTTCTTGCCCGATGGGTGGGGTAAGAAGGCCATTTTCAATTTTTTACAAAAAAGGTCGTAACTCCTTTTTTAAAATTGGTAGACATTTGTGTCACTAGTAATAAGAAGAGACAAGTGATCCTTTCCTGACAGCATAAGCATTCAAATAATTGACCACAAGAAGTATGTCAAATCGCACCTCGAAGTTAAGGGGGGCTGCATGCGTCGAGCTACTCTAAGAGAAAGATCATGGATGTTATTGTTAATATCAAATCGCAATGCGGAATTCATGACTCATAATGTGTTTTACAAGCCATCAAATTTATTCATAAGAAAAACATCTCACAAAATCATACCTTTGAAGTCTGTTTTCTTGCATAATCAATGACAATTGTTGGAGCCCATTTTTCCTTCATTCATGTTCTTTATGCCTTGTCACAGCATCAATATTTTATTATGCTTGTTTACAAACACAGATTTCAGATTCTGTTGTGTACATACATTGCAGCATAATGCATTAATAATTGTCAATAAATTATTAAATTTGCCTTATAACCTGCCTCTGATGCATACATTAAAATAAAAGGCTGAAATGCTTAAAATCGCAGTTTTCTTGAATTGCACAATTTCTGAAGTTTCTTTATACTTTCATAAATATGCAGGTCCAAATGAAATTTAATCATATTGACCCAATTTAGATAATTCACTGTGACCCATTATGTGACTCTCGCATTTCTCTGTCAAATTTTATCAGCTGGCCACGACTTCACAGAAATAGCATCTCCCATGTGAAGAAGGGATTGATCAAGTATCCTCAGCAATGCATGGCTTTTCACTCAAACATGAGGCTAATGTTTGTTTAATGAATAAGGACTCACTAGGACTTGTCGAAACTAGGAAGAGGATACCTTGCAGCAAGTACTTAATCGAGGCAGCAGAAAAAGTCCAGAAAGCCAAGAAAGTACGGAGAAGTTGTGGACGTCATGGGGATGAAATGACTACTTTAAGACAGATTTCTTTTTTTATTACAATCCAAGTTTCGCTCATTGCTCCTGGATGTGTATTTCGAAGCCGTATACGATCATATTGATTCAAAATGTTTGTGCCTCACTCTGGGACCACTGAGTACGGTATTTTAATTTACCGTCTCCGAAAATGGCGACCTGCTTTTCTGGCCTTCAAATTCGTAGATTTTGCTGTGGATTTACACATTATATGACAAATTCTAATGGCATTTTGACACTTGGCATGTTAGCAACGGTCATCCTATAGATGCTGGTACACATGAGCATGTGTTTAATGAAGAACTTGTTGAATATGCGATCATTTTAAAACTGAAGCGGGAGACGGTAAATTTGTATGAGGGAGAATGTGATGAGAACGGTAAATTTTATTCAGAGAGACGGTAAATTTCGCATTTAAGTTAAGAAATATACAAAATTCAGCCATTCTGTGGACCTGTGGGACTGATTGATGTTTACCAAAGGGCAATAGAATAATATTGCATGAGTCGGACACCTGAATTCTAAACATTCAGCTGAATTCTTAACATTAAAAATAAGTGATATCTTGCTTGATCTAGACCTACAAGTTACAAGAAAATCAACGAGGGCACTTAATCCACTGATCGAAAATTACTAATTAGCCTGGCAAAAACAAGGCATGGGGTAAGGCATGGGGTATCTTTGAATGGGATAGACGTTTGCTGAAAGGATTCATGTATATATATAGATGCCACACTGTGTGAAATAGAGTCCCTTTGTTTTTTTTTTAATTTGGTTTGCCACCAACAACCAGTGGCAAGTATCCACTCAACAGTATGCACTCTTGGTACATGCAGAGGATTCAGGGCATCTTCAACTTGTGGGGTAATTTGGCCCCATTCACACAGCCAAGGGTAACTTGACAAGAGCAAAAATTTAGAAATCATGAATTAACTCCCAGAATATAGCTTTTTACTCTCAAGAGTGAAAACGTTTTTTCTCCGGTGCTTCCAAATAAAAGTTGACACTTCTAGAGCTAAAGTTGATTCTCCCAGAGCAAATATTTCACTCCCTGATCACTGCCATGCTCTCCGAAAATTTTAAACTGTTATTTATTATTGGAGAGCATGGTAATGCTCTAAGAGCATCACGTTTTACTCTGTGAGTAAGATTTTCCGTCCTAGATTGAAAAAAAACAACTTTATTCTAGTCCTGAGCTAATTCACGATTTCTGAGAGTTTATAACTTATCATAGTCCACAAATGTATAACATGGTATTCAGCTTCCACGGGTGTAGTTAAATTTCTGGGCACAGGAATACATGTACAATCATTAGCTAGATATCCATTACCCTGTGGCCTGATACTTCAGCCTCTGAGAACTCGCATGAAATTGTGCACTCTAGAAAATTGTGGGGCCACACATCACTTACATCGTAGGCCTAGTATTCATTCAGTTTTCTGGAGTCAAACTGAGGAATATTCTGTGGAGCAAGTCTCAACAACATACTATTTTAGATTTAGCTGTCTCACTTCTGCAACTTCAACCAAAATTAGAGATGTTCCAAAATGAAAGTAATAAAGCAAATCAAAATGATTCCAAAAACTATTGACCAAGTAGTTTTCCACATGCATTAACCTTTAACCCATTTCACATATCATGAAAAACATGTTATTTGGTCAACAGTTTTAGGGCTCGTTTTGCCTTGCTTCTACCAAGTGATTTTTTGATAGGCTTTTAAAATACCCCTAACCTCTCCTTCTACTTCTATCTTCTACTGGACTAGGGTCTTCGACATCGACGTCCAGGGTGCATGGTCACGCAATTAGGTGTCGGTTAAAATTTTTAGTACTGTCCACTTTTTTTTGGGATTTTCTGATGCTTAAATACAGCTGAACAATAGAAACAGAACTGCTTGCATTTGCAGACTGCATTTCCTGCTTTGATAAACCACATACAGTTAGCTGTCTTCCTTTTTTTTTCTAACAAAGCAGTTTTATTGCTTAAATCTCGAAATTTACCGTCTCCTTCAAACATTTTCCTGGCAAAGTTACCGTCTCCCTCTGATGAATTTACCGTCTCTCGCTTCAGAACTTCTCCCCCTCCATTCATATAATCAAGACATTATGACATTGAAACCAGGGTAGCTACCTTGGCACTAATACCGAATCTTTCATTTTCATGCAAAATCCATTATCTCAAAGGTTTTATTAACCATTCCTCAGCAAAATTAAATCTTGGCATCAGACAGAAAATTTAGAGGTCGCCATTTTCGGAGACGGTAAATTAAAATACCGTACTCAGTGGTCCCAGAGTGTACCTAGTCAAAACAAATTTCAAAATCCAGTTCTATAGTGGATTGATGATGTGGATTCTAATATGTGGAAGGAAATCTCCATTTAGTAGGTTTTCATTTGGCTACTGCATCAGACATATTCTGGAGCAGCCTCAGTATTTTTTCTCCTTAACATTTTTAGAATTAAGTTATTTGGTTGCTAAAGACATGTACAATGTTGAAAAGTGTGGTACTCGAGAAAATGTAATATGCTAATTCAGGCTCCTGATGAAAGACCCCTGAGGACATTTTAGCATCCTAATTGGATACAAATTTACCCATCAATTAAAATGAACTTGTCAGCAGGCTCATTATCGAATTACCCCGAAAGATGTCAATTTCAGCAATCTACATGCAACGCCTGTGATCACCATTCTACCAAAGTCACATGTGGTCAGTTGCAGTGGATCATTACTGTGTAAAATTAGTTTGTATACAGTGTGATTATTTTGCACTCAGGGGAAAATGTTCAAGATAACATTTGACAAATGTTAGGAGATTTTCACGCAACTAGCTTTGCCCATTGAGACTCCAACCACTGTAAATTTAAGTTTACAGTCGTCTGTGTTGACATGTTAAGATTGATAAATGGTAGACAACACACTGTAGATTTATCTTTTTAATGAAGATTTTAAGTTCCCTCTTAAATGTATTGAGCTCATTTTATTGTTGGTCTATACTCAAAAGCATTCCAACAACATCTCGCATCACCTAACAGCCTAGTAGAAACATTTAGTCAAGCTTGTTGCATATGCTGAATACTGTACATTTACTAAGTGTACAACCTGTAATGCACCTCAGCACATGTGGGGTCACGCCCTCTGGATTACTGGTTTGAAGACCATTCATCAAAAGTCCAGCTGTGGAGTGACATGTACAGTTGTACATATGCCGAATTGTAAGTGCTTAGTGTGCATGTTGCATTACTTGCAGTAATGAAAGAAGCAGCATAGCAGGCACTTCTGCAAAGCAGCTGCCACACTTTACAGTAATGACTGTTGCTTGTAACATAAAAAAAATACCGTGCAAGCACGTAAACCCTCGGCTATATATGCAGACAAATGACTTTGTTACGAAAATGGTTGCTTTACAAAAGAAGGTCCACAAGACGGAATGGTTCAAGTGACCAATTATGTGTGAAGAAAAATAAGGTATGTCATTAAGTAGAATGGACTTGAATTGCCATGAATTGTATTTATGTACCTTTGTAATCAGCTGAGAAAGTCTTGGAGGCATAGTTCAGTTCGTTCATATATAAGAAAGTATAATAAGAGCTCGGAGATTGCATACCTGTGCCTGAGGTACTGATGAAATCCATTATCAATAATGAAGTAATATAGGTATAAATAAAGGTATATGTGCAGTTTGCAGGGTAGACATGCCACACAGACTAAGTTGTGCTAGGACAAAGGAATCTGATCCAGCTGTGGTAAACATGCCAATTACCCTCCAGCAGCCTACATACCACTTCCCTGATATTGCCCCCCCCCCTCCCTTTTCACTCTCAAGATAAAAAAGTAGATAAAAGTAAAAAAGAACAGGATTTGATGATAAATTCCAGAGGTAGGTCTACATCAAGAAGGACCAATTCTCACAATTTATGCCTGGTGACACATGATGACAGCTTGGGTCACACTTAAAACACCCCTTTTAGTAGAAAACATATATGGCCTACTTATAGCTCAGATCAAAACATGTCGGAGAGTAGGAGGTTAGCATTATTTTTCCAGGTGACGAAAAGCATTGTTTCGTGTGGATTTAAGAAATGCACATGACTGAACTTCTGTCATTCCCGAATTTAGGCAGAAATAAAGCAACATGTGTAGTTTGACAGCAGCAGGTGCGACATGCGATGAGTTGTGCTAAGACAAAGATTGTATGCAGCCGTGTGGGCAAATGCAAGTTTTGGCCATGTAGGTCATGCACTTCGACAATACCCGGAGGCAGTACTGCCTCGGGTAACTAGAAATGACGAGGAACTTGTGTAGTACACTATTTCAAGCAGCTATTTTTTTCATCCACCTCAAAGTAAATTAATTGAATGTGTGCTGATAATTGATGGATGGATGAATGGGGCTTTACGTCCGGTATTTATTTACTTGGTAGGCTAATTAGGACAGGAGGAGGACACGGCAATGAGGTGAAGGATGATTGAAGCAGCATTCCAACATAGGCCCATGTGACCTGACAAGAGCTGGATTCAAACCCTGGACCCAGCGATTGGCAGCCCAGCATGCCATCACTAGACTAACCCTCCCCCGTGTGTGCTGACAAACAGGGAAGCTAATATCTCCAACTTCAGAGTATGATCAAATACACAGCAATTTTTGGTCATCAAGGGTAAGGAGATTCAGCAATCTGTCAAATAGAACTGCATGCTATGGCCGATTGATAAAAGCCTATTAGGCATGGCTTGTGGTCCTTGTATTTTTACATGCGTCAACAAATAATTACTTGCATCTGACCACAACTCACTTGCCCATCTTCACTTACCTTGCTGTGATCTCTGTCTGACCTTGTCTGATTCATAAAATTGCTCTTGACAATTGCAATAGCAATGACAAATGAAATTGGAAATGAATGAAACGAATAAAAGATTAAACATCTTGTCTGGTGGAGCTTGACTCAGTATCAAGAAGACATTAGTTACTGAAGAAATATTTATATAAACACAAATCTTAAACCTTAAACCTGAAACCCAAACTTAAAACCCCAAACTTAAAGACCCAAACCTAACCTCTTACCAACTTGCCACAGCATTTAAGTTGTTTGATCTCATTATGACGTTCAGTATGAGTATGACAGTCAGCTGGAATGTAGCCAAAAGTACTCGTGGGTGATTAGCAAATTTTGCTTATTATCAATTATTCTGATAGAGAAAAATTTCTTTGAGGATAAGGCAAGAAACATTTGAAATCTGTAGGATCTGACGACATGCTAAGTTGGTCTGACATGCAATGTAATCGTTGCTGTAGGCAATTTCTCATGATAATGAGAGCGGCGGATGACAGCACCCAATGACATTAATGCTCATTTTTCTGGCTCCAACTAATTGGCACATTTTTAGGGGCTAAGCATGTGAGTGGTGATGTACATAAATACAATGTATCTGAGTATTCCTCACTGACTATAATAGATGCGTCAACCTGACCTTTCTTATATTGTCGCTGCACGGGACACAGAAGAGACTGCTTTAAGCATGGAGAAGATCCACTCTAACAATACTTTAGTCCTGGATATTGGATAATTCCACATGGCATTTCATAATCCTCAGAACACAATACAGATATTCTACAAGATGCATATTGATGAATCATAAATATTTCATTCAAGTTAAAAAGCTTAATTCCGTGGACAGTACATGGCATTACTGCAAGATTTTCTCAGAAATGATCTGAAGAGTTATGAATTTTTTATTTCCTCACATTTTTATCAAGGAGGTGGTTCTATTCAAATAACTTTTTTGTTGGATTTTTTTCTACAAAGAGGATTTCTTGAGTAGGATGTGAGGTAGTGTGACGTACATTGTATGCACTGACAGTGTATTCACTGTGGCAAAACAGGACGAGGGTAACTGAGTTACCCTCGTCTCATTTTGTCAAATTTAATTGAAAAATCTAGGTCATCCCATTGGATCCCATGTTAAAAGAAGACGAAGGTAACTGCTTTTCCAATAATACAAAGACGAAGGTAACTGCATAAGGTGACGAGGGTATTTGCAGCTAAACTGTGTATTAACCAATGCAATTTGGCCAAGGTTGATTGAATATGAGGAAGGCAGTCACTGGAGTGGCTCTATAAAAAGCATAGCAAAAAATGAAAGTACTACTCTACTTTCGCTCTGTAATATTCAGGCAAATCAAGCTGTACAACCATACAAATAGAATGGTTGGACTGCATGGTATTAATCAGAGCTTCATTTTGAATACCAATTTGGATGGTTTGTGATGCTTTGTTTTAGCCTTTAATATTCTGAATGTTTATTCTGAAAATTTGCTGATAACCTCATGTTTGCCTGATTTTTCTTAGTTTTTGTGATATTTTTCCTTGGTCATATCCTAGTCAACAGGAGAGCATGTGCGAAGAGTTTTAGCCTTAAATTCAAATACTTTCATTGGAAAGAATGATTGAACTGCTGTCAAAAGTGAATGTAGGATCATGGTACTCATCCTCACTATATGGAGGATGGATTTGCCGTTTAATTAGCATGAAAGGTATACACTTCTTACGCTTCTATTGAAGCTTTTTCAGTTATCTTTCTTTCAAAATTTCCTAATATTACTAGCCTCTGTACCAATATATTGCGAATGAGGTAAAAAGGCAGGATGCTGAGGATGGAGGTTCACAGGTAGATCATTATCTGGAAATAATTGAAATCCCAAGTAGGGAGAAAAAGAGAAATATTTCTAATTCTTGATATCCCTAGTTTGTCTTGCTGTCATTCCTGCTTTGATCTTGTCTGTGATATTGAAAAATTTAAATTGTTGAGCACTGCGTTCATGGGAAGGTCCTGAATCTTGCTGTGCATAGTCACTGTGATTTTTGGCCTGTTGGGAATGCCTGTTACACCAGAGTACCACGCCCCTGAGTTGATGCCAAATTTGTATGGCTCTCCCACAACCAACTCAGAAACTATGCTTTGAGAGAAAAAAAAAACCCACTTTCATTGCTTTTTGAAAAAGCTATCTGAAAAAAAAATTGGGATGTGTGCAGCACTTGAATGTCTAGAATTTCATAAATTTATATCCATGAGGGAAATTAAATCTTGTGTCATGGTTCAGAATGTTTTTATTGGCCTATGTAAAAAGACACTCTGAATGGCCTTACAAGTAAAGGGTTTCCATGATTAAATATAAGAAAACTTTAAATAAATACACATCAATCATGTATCATATAGGCCTATTTATACACAATATTTAAACATATTTGTGGTATGTGGTCGCCAACGTAGCTCGCCTCATTGGGTCAAGTATGGAGAAGATTTATGGATCATGGAGCTTTCGTTTGTTTGCAATGCCACATAATTTTAACACATGCATAACAGCAGATCAACTTTTTAAAAATATGTGATGCTGATGATGTGTCATGATCATACCATTTCTTTCAATACTTTTAGGAGAATAATTCTGCTTTGTGGTAGCTAAAAACTTGAAAGGACTATGTATCTAATTATTGCACTAAAACTACATTGAAAACCATTACCTTTGTGGCAGTAACCACTAAAACAACAATACATGCCGTAAAAAAATGGTTTTCAACCGTGAAGTGGCACTTCTTAATATTCATTGTGTTAGCTGTTGTTACTGCAAATTCAATAAGTGGGCAGTTTTACAGTATTTGCACTCAAAGTGTCTCATGGGGGGTCAAAATAAAGTTTGAAATTTTAGAATTTCCATCATTCCATACTAAAATTAACATATTACTGTTTCTATAATCAAAGAGGACTGAAGTGATTTGGTGGTTTACTACCAAAATACCACTACTTAAAGTAGGCAAGGGTTGATTCTTGAAAAAACTTTTTATCAGGAAAAATATCCGTCCAGAAACAATTTTCACCCATTCTTATTCTTGGAAATCAAGCCACATTGTTGCATAGGAACATCAAAACCCATCAAAACTTAACTTTTGATAAAACATGCCACAATTTTTTTTTTTACCTTTTTTTTACGAAATTACAGAAATCTGGCTTGCCATTACCGTGAAAGTTTCTCTTGAGTAGGGTTCTAGTCTCAAAAGACACATGATTTGCAGGGTTAATAATCCCTAGGTATCCTATTAACCCCATGTCAAGTTTTGTTACCGTACGATTGAGACTCATGGTGTTCGGCTGTGTCAAACATAGTGTTTTGGAGCAAAAAACTGCCGAAAATGACCAAAAATCAGGCGCCTTTGGAAAATTCATCTTTGACGGCTCCATCAACAAGATATTTGGTTATTATCCTTTAAAGTCATTCAGTTAATAGCGAAAAATTACAATTATATAGATATATGACTCAAATAAATCAACTTTTTCTCAATTTTGATTTTCTCAAAATAATGTAATAGATAACAAAAGATAATATATTTGACATGTTCAATACTTATAAAAACCGTTTTTAGGCATCCAGGTTTACTTAGTGTGTATAACCATGGCCATTTCTTGAATGAATCCAGTGTTAAAACACACGAATCAGAGCAAAATTTCTGATGGGTTGGAGAGGACATTTTTTGACATCATGAATTTTAATTTCTAAGAAAATGTATGAACATGGCCTGGATATCTTTTTAACTTGTATTTGTCACATACTTGTAAAGGCACATGATTGAGCAAAAGATACACGAATAGCTTGTTTTTCCTACAAAACACTTAGTGTTTTTTCTATGGGTTGGAGAGGACATACTTTTTTTGACATCACATTCAAGCCTCACATTCTGAAAACCAATTATGGTTAGTGAAACAAATGCTTCTGTTTTACCTTGAGATATGTCTCATGCTTCAAAATTAACACAAACAGTATACACATTCTTTGATACTTACTCATAACAGCATATAAAGCAACTGATGGTCCACCGAAAACAAAATTTTTGACATCTGCCATTTCTTACCTTTTAGGACCCAAGTCGTGTTGTATATAACTTATTCACATGAAACCTGTCGTATTTTATACCAAAACCGTAAGTCCAGAAAGGTATCATTAACATGAATCACAACTGATTGAATATTTTTTTCTGTTCATCCATGAAATTGACTAAAAAGTCTGTGAGACATAAAAATGTGTCAAAATTTGTCCTAAATTCCTTACAGCTTCAAAACAAAGCATTGCAGAAGGGTAAAATACGGTGCATTTATATGTCAGTGAAGGACAAGATTGCCACTGCCCGAAATTTCGATATACTTATCATACTTTTCTCGTAATAATTGCATAAACATGAAAAATCGGCCGAGTGCAAATACTGTAAAACTGCCCACGTATGAGTTGCTAGGGCTTGTTTTGCCACAGTCTACGGAGCATTTTAAGCTTGCTTGATTGGCCAGTAAGTTGTGAAACACCATTCAAATCAATCAGTTGAACGTAGAAAGCAATTAAAAACGTAACAGTCTGCTTCAGTGAACAGCTCAGTTTGTTCAGAAATGATCCAGATTAGCAGGCTAGCTTTGATAGACACTGTCACTACTGGACATGTTTGCAACAGTCACTGGTCTTGAAATACGTTTTATGCTATTCAAATTAGATTTATATGTCTCAACCAATCAAATTAGATATATTTGCAACGTTTCACTATCATAATGCAGCAACTCATACTTATTGAAATTGCAGTAAAATGACGCAGCGGGTTTTACAGTGTACTTATAACTTTCGAATCAAACAGCCTCTATGGTTGAATTTTAAGAGTAATATCATGTTAAATCATTAGCTATCATGAGTCATAATGCGTATTTTGCGCAGTGACAATGTCCACTCTATTTTCATTAATAGTGAAACAAGAATGTTTGATGGTATCATATTTTGCAGTAAATTCTGGGAAAGGTAAGGTAAAAGACATAATGGATTTGTTTTAAGCTACCTGGGCCTAGGCTTATATATGTTTTTGGAATTCCAAAATTTACAGTGATAATAAAATACAGTTTGTGTAAATATTAAAGGACTTCAACCATTGATGCAGATAAGTAAATCTAGAAAATTTTAGATGATCGCTAGCATATATAGAGACTGTCTGCAGTCCATCTACTTTATGCCAAGGAAGGGCAGTTACCTTCGTCATATCAATATCAGGATCACAGTTACCCTCGTCTTGAGATACAGTTACCCTCGTCAATTGAGGTGTGCTTTAAGTCAATTTTAGAACCAAACAGCTCTCATGCAGGGTTACTTTCCTTTGAAATCATATTTTCGGCCACTAATGATGACTATACATCACTTTGATATGTTTTAAACTAAGTGGTAAGCTCAAATTCAACATTACATAATATTTAAGGCTAATTTAGGGACGAGGGTAACTCAGTTACCCTCGTCTTGTTTTGCCACAGTGGTATTTCACCAGTCTGCTCACAGACTCTGAACGAACAGCACAGCTGGAGAGTCTGCCAGAAATTGAATGACCTCCAGCTGACACATTTATTAATATTCGAGTAGGTCAGGTCATGTCAAGGTAGAGGGACCTCATCACTTGTGCTCATACGCACAGCTGAGCTGCCAGCAACATATAAACAAAGCGCAATCAACAATTTTAAACTATCAATGAGTGCACATGCACTGCCAATGAGCACCATAAAATTACGAAGTTTTCAAATCCTTTAACAGCTATTGCCGGCATGATTTAAATGATAGTTTACGACGTTTTCCAACGAAACTAATTGAAACAACAAACGGACAACAATGAAACATTAAAGCATTCATTCAATTGCTTTGAGAGATCTGAAACAGTTAATTATGTCTGTCACACCAAAGAAGAGTTGATCTTCTTGTTACAACTTCACAAATAATGTATGTTGTGGTCACTGGTCAGGGCAAGCTTAACAAGCTTATACTGAGAAGTGAGGGTGCTTGTGCGTGGCTGTCTGGCTGGCTGTCAAACAGGGACTACTCACAATTCCCTGGGCAGGAAAAATTATGACTCCGCCAAAAAAAAAGTTCCACAACAAGTACCATTTTGCAGCAATAGCAGCATTCCAATGATTAAGTGGCCGATTAAAAGTTATTTAATATTCAATTCTAGACCTAATTCAACAGACCAAGTCGTTACTCCACTTCCCTTAAAAAAAGCGGTCGTTACTGCATCTGAAATCAGGCAGAGTTCACTGACGGTGTCAGCTCACTGCTGCTGTCTCTTATGCATGATGTAAAATATGAACTCTTGTGTGCAGAGTAGTATTTCACATTAAATACACTGACAAACCACAATTAATGTTGTAGCAGTTACATATTATTTGGGGTGGGGGAGAGGACTGCTTTTGGAGGTTTCACTGAATTTAAAATCAGGATAGCTCTGCTTATGTATCATGATCATACTTATAGAAAAGTAGCCAACCGCAATTGTTGTTTGAATAGTTATGATTTAAAAATCTGACAAATTATTATTTTCTGTCTGTCACAAAGAAGCATTACAATGTATTTGGTCTACCCAAAAAGTTTCATAGAGACAATGCATTTGTTTGCTCTGACACAGGCATTATAAAAAAATCACCATCTTGCTAGATATATTAAGTAATACCTATTTGGCTAAAAAAAGATGTGTCAAGTACTGTCAACCTGGCCCAGCAAGTCACCACTACAGTAATTCTACAACACCAAAGCCCAATTGACAAGAATGACGGCAGAAAAAAGAAACCAAAAATTACGAAAGTCAATCATGGAGGCTTCGCAATAGAACCTTGAGTCAAGTATGCGTAATCTTTTGGCCAAACAGGCAATCTCCATCATGATTGGCTGCGTGTAACATCTTCACCCGATGTCACTAAGACCCTTTCAAGTACTGTCTGTGATGACAATAACGGTGCCACCTTTCCTATGCTGGCCACGTTCTCTCAGTACAGTGCTCTTCTTTTCTTAGACATTTCTTCCTACAGTTTTTGCCAAATACTTTGGACAAAACTAGGGAAGACATTGATTGGAGATATGACTGAAAACAAATATGTCCATTTCTTTGTGTGGAGTCTTCACATAAATGTAATTTTATATATCATGGATTACCACGCCTGTCTGTGCCAAATGAATCTACTGCGATACTGTTTGTGTATGGTTGTCTGTTCCTTCCTTTCCAGTTTGTTGTAAAAGATCTTTTAAGGGAAATCACAAAAAAAATGAACTTTGAGATTTGCCTAACTTGCTGGTGTTTCGTTAAGTTTTGGAGAAAAAAATGATTTCATTAAATTCTTCGTCTGTCGCATCTTCAAGATAAGCTATTTTGAGACACTTCATTAATGACAAGCTGTGCAGATGCAGGAAATTGATAATATTATTTCATCAAATTTTGCAAGTTCATTGCCACAGGATCACTCATTTGTGAATAATGATTAATTTTGTCATAATTTGCAGAATGTTAATGGAATGCCACAACTATGCATTTTTGTGAAGAGTGAATTCAGATGGAAATTATCAGGAACTACATTTCTGACTGGTTGGTTTCAAAAGAGCTAACACTTATTTTAGGTTTCAAAAAAGGAAGATTGGTGTTGAAGGATATCTAAGCTTTAGAAGGAAACCAAAAGCATTGGAAAGTGAGTTTCTGTTTCCAGGCTATATCCTACTTCACTGTTAATTTCCCTCTAGGGGAGCAATTTGGTAGGCAGCTTCAAAGAAGGGGAAACTGGTATACATCATACACTATCAGTCGGGTCTTTCAGGACGAAGCATTGTCCTAAATAGCCTTCTGCGCACTGTTAACTGTCAAATGAGTGGTGTGACATTGCTTTCTTTTGTACCATCCATCTATTCAGAGCATCGACCTTATGTGCGTCAGTGACTTCTGTGATATTTGCACATCTTAGTGATATTCCCAGCCAAGTTAGCAACATTTTATAAAGGCTTAGTGGTTTTTTGGCAATCCATAATTCTTTAGGCTTTCCAAGTTCAGTGACAGAGAATGTCAGAGATGGACACCAGCTGTTGATGGTGTTGAACATGCATCACTGAAATTATAACTTATGAATATGAAGGCTTTTTTTTTTCAAGTGTTCTCCTGACGCAAATGTTTTCAGACACAAATGGACTTTTCTAGGCCGTCTCGTTTTCCTTTGACGCCAAAAGAGCTCCTAATGCTTCACTCAATACTGCTGTTGGTGTTTTAATATAGTTGCAAAAGTTGCAAAGGTCATCTGCTTGGTGTTGATTTAGTGACGATGGTGCTATGACAATGGCTGGATCATCCAGAATGCATCTCTTCATTTCTTCTGCTCTTGAGACATTTTCTGGAAGGTTGCTTTGTCAATGAGGAAACAGGTAATGTTTGAGATACCACGATGCCGAGACTTCAAAGGATTCTCAGCAGAATCTAGGCCTGAGTGGGCCATATCTGAGTTTTACTCCTAGATGTAAATGATGTGAAATCTGAAATGGGTTGTCTTGCTTGACATTGCATCTGTAATTTGTCTGGGTGTAAGTCCATTTACAACTCTCTGTAATTGATTCACAACAGGATTTTTTTATCTAAATTTGGCATGATTATGTTGATCCAATTACAAATTCAGTTCCAAGCCAACATATTTCAATTTCTTATGTCATGATAATCAAATATGGCTTCTTTAACAATTAATTGATTATGGATGTAAATACCAGGAAACCTGTTTTCATAATATACATTCTGAATATAAATGTTTTTTGTTGTTTATCACCAAGATCGGAACACAACAATTCAAACTGAATTGTCACGATTATCTGTTTTCTCCAGCAAACGCAACATTATGCAATAAAATAAAAATCATAGATGTCACTGTAAATAACATAACACATTGTGGAATCAATGCATGCATAAAGGGCATGGCAAGCCATCAAATTTGTGCATCAATAAACATAATCACGAAAACGTACCTTCGAAGTCTGTTTTCTTTGCATAGAATAATCAATGATAATTTTTGGAGCCCATCTTTCTGTTATTCATGTTCCCCATTTTTTTTACATTATCACCGCATCTATGTTTTATATCATGTGTGTTCAAATTCTGTTGTGTACATTGCTGTGTCATGCATTCATAATTATCAATAAATAATTCATTGTATGTGCAATGTAACCTGTTGAATTTTTACAACACTCTATAAAGAAAACATTTTCTCTTTTGTGACTGTACATATGAATGAGTAAGTTAAAGACAAATTGATGGAGTGTTTTGCATCTGATGCCTCTATCACAAGAAAAGAGTCAAACATGTTTTTGCATCTTTCTTGGGCTTTATTCAGTTGATTATGACAATTTCTAAAAGAAAGTTGATATTTGTTATTTCTTTCATGAATTTATTTCTTTCCAGATCTCGATGTTGTGCGCTAATAAAATTTATTTAAGTTGTTCCAATGGAGATAATACGCTCATTCGCTGACTCTGTCTTTCTGAGTTAAAATTCTATCTGCTTGCCACACCTTCACAGAAATGGCATCTCTTTGTGTGAAGGTGGGAGTGATCAAATACCCTCACCAAATACACGACTACTTCCTCCACGTTGAGGGCAAGTTGAGGCTAATGTTTGCCCATGAATAAGACTTAAAAGGACTTATCGGAACTTGGGAGAGGATAACTGGCTACAAGTACTTGATTGAGAAAGCAGAAAAAGTACTGAAAAAATAGCAGATACCATTGGGATGCAGCGACTGCAGTAAGAGAGGGTTTGGTGATTTAAACCTGTGTATCTTCATATTGAGCCAAATCTTATGTAGACGACTAGACGTAAACATTTTTCAAAAATCAAGTTTTAACATATTATTTAAAGATTTTGGAGTGAAATAAATTATTTCACAAAGACATATCACTTGTATTCTGTAAAATGAAAGCATGCAAAAATAATGAAAGATGCTTATCCAAGCACTAGCTCAAATAAAAAGTCCAGTGGGAGCTTGATAATATTAAACAAATCAACCAGACAAATTACCCTGAACATTGCCAATTTCTGCCATCTACAAGGAACAGCTGTGATCACATTTATAAAAAAGTCACATGTGGTCAATTGCAATGCATCATTACTGCACAAAACTAATTTGTATACAGTGTGATTATTTCGCACATGGGGAAAATATTCAGGAAGACATTGAAAACTGTTAACAAAGTGCAAGCAACTGGCTTGATTGATTGATTGATTTATTATTTTCAAAAAGCAAAAAACATACAATCACATATAAAATTTTCAGCGTTATTGGCAAATTGCAATTTGATGGAGATGCACCCGAGTATAAAATACCATGACCTAAAAGGTGGGTGCACCCGAAGAAAAAAAATAAATTAATGGCACTTTGTGCTCAGTAATAAAAAAGAGCTGCAATTGTCTCTTGCTTGAACCTTGGCCTCTCTTGATGCCTAGGTCTAAGTCAAGAGTAGTCACAGCAATTAAATACAACATTCAATATCAATTATATATATATCATAACATCAGTAATTTTTCAGAATTGCTTGATCTATAAATAAGTTTATATTTAAACATACATATTTAATACTGTATTATCGTCATTTATATATGAAGTTACATAACAGATAATAAGAGTAAAACTTTTTTTTTTTTTAAACCATAATGATAATCAAAAATTAGTATTGATTGTAGTCACTGCTTGCTTGGGCCTTGGCCTCTCTTGATGCCAAGGTCCTAGTCAAGAGTAGTCACAACCAACACATTACTCACAATTGATTGCCCATTGAGACCACTGCAAATACAAGTTTACCATTTTCGATGTGGAAATGTTGGATTAAGTTAATAAATGGAAGACCATTTATCTTTTTAATGACTGATGAAAAGTTGATTCTTAAATGTTTTCTACCTCCTGCTCTGGTGGTCTGACTATAGCCAAGTATTTTAACAATCTTTGCCTGATAGAAACACTTATTCAAGCATGTGAGGACATGCCTTCTGGATTACTGGTCAGGAAGGCTATTCATCAACATTTCTGCCGTTCAGTGGCATGGCTGTGGAATTGTACATGCTAAGTGTGAATGTTTCATTGAATGTTAAGTAATGGATATAGCTGTAGTATTTCTGCAAAGCAGTGGCTTAACTTACAGCATGCGAACCAGGGTTGTTCTTACCATAGAAATGATGATTATAGTACAAAATTTAAAATAGCTATTTTTCATTTTCCTCAGCTGACCATAATTTACTCACCCATCTTCCTTGACCTCTCTATGACCTCTAACTGACCTTAACTGGTATCTCAAATGGTTCTTGTACAAGCAGCAATGACATTTAAATTATTATGTAAAATTCTGCGTCTTATTTCAGATAATTCTGATATAAGCCCCTCTTTGGTCGAGAGAACCCCTGGAAATACGGAAAGATCTGATGACCTACTTAGCAAGTAACGGGGTTATCTGGTACATAACTGATGCTGCAGGAAACTTCTCATGATCATGCCAGCAGAGAATGACAGCACCCATTGACATTTATATGCCCATTATTCTGGTTGCAACTAATTGACACATTTCTGTGGGCTAAGTCTGCAAGTGGTGATGTAGGCCTATGTCTTTCTCAGGTGTATTCCTCACTGACTATAATTGATGCTTATATCAACCTCTTCTTTCTTATATTTTTGTTGCATGGGACACAAAAGAGGCTGCTTCAAGCAAAAGAAGAGCAATTCCCACAATAATTCAGTCCTGGATATTGGATAATACCACACTGAAATTTATAATTCTCAAAAAGCAATGCAGAGACTGCACTCGATCCGTATTTCTGAATCATAAATAGTTCATTCAAGTTATAAAGCTTAAATCCATGAACAACACATGGCATTACTGCAAGATTTTCTCAGAAATGATCTGAAGAGTTATGAATTTTTTATTTCCTCACATTTTTATCAAAGAGGTGGTTCTGTTGTATTCACTTTTTTGTTGGATTTTTTTCTACGAAGAGGATTTCCTGAGCAAGATGTAAGATTGTGTAACACAATTATATTGTATGCACTAACAGTGTATTTGACATTATGTGCATTGACAATCTGCAATTACCTTCCTTACAGCAGTTGCATATCATGTGGAGAGGGGGGGGGGAGAAAGGACTGTCTTGGAGGTTTCTTGCGAATTTAGCCACTTTAGAATCAAGATGTCTGCTAATGTGTCATGACAATGCTTGTAGCAAAGAAACCTGCAGTTATAAACCATACAGGCTGTTTTACTTAGTCACCCACTATGATAAATCTACACTTATTTCAAGTTGGCTAAAAAAGATGGCTCAGTCTAGCCAAGCAGGTAACCACACACAGTATTCTCCTACAACATAGCTCATTACAAGGAGCTCAAGTGATAGAATTGGTGACAGAAAAAATAACCAAAAAAGTATGAAAGTAATCCTGGAGGCTGCGCGATAGCATCTTGAGTCAAGTATTTGTAATCTTCTGGGCTAGCAAGCAATCTCTGTTATGATTGGCTGTGAGTAACATCATCACCCAGTGTCACCAAGACCCTTTCAAGTATAGTGTAAGATGACACTGATGGTGCCGCTTTCCTGGCATCAGGGGCGGACTGGCGACATTTCGGGCCCGTGGCAAAATAAGTCGATGGGCCCCAAATTCATAATTACAGCATTTTTCAATTTGTGCGAAGGTGGAAGGGCCTTTCCTATATACAGGGCCCCCTCACATTGGGGCCCTAATAACCAAAACCTGAAAGTTTTGATTGTACTGCAGTCACAAAGTTGGTCAAAAAGACAGACATTTTGGCTTTTTTATAAATAAGACTTATTTTTTTGCACCTTGTGTGGGCCCCCCTGAGTGGTGGGCCCGTGGAAGCTGCCGCTTTGCCACATAGGCCAGTCCACCCCTGCCTGGCATGGCTGACCATTGTTCTATCATTACAGTTATCTTCTTCTTGTTACAGTGGTCCCTGTATTATAAGACCACCCCATCTGTGGCAATGAAGCGGTCTCTCGCCAAGTCAGTCTTTCAACAGGGGTCTTAAAATGTAAGGAACCACTGTATAAGATGTTCCTTCATACACTTGTTACCACTTTGGAGCAGACACATATTGGAAATGACATGAGAAACAGAACGTAGTTTATTGTGTCTTTCATATTCATAATTGCAAACTGCCCTACCTCGTCGAATATAGATCAATTCCAAGATGAAAGGCTTTTTTTTATACCACCTGCACTTTTTGAGTTATGAATAAACCAGAGAATTAATCCTATTCTCAATTGCTCACATCTCATCACTCCAGTGAAGCAGTTAGGAAGCAATGATCTATACTCATGGGAGGACAACATATTATGTTATCTTTCTATTATATACCTACCAAAACTTGGTTATCCAGAGATCAATGGCCATCTATGAACCCTTCTGCAATTTTCTAACTCTTCTTCCTTTATATTTTATGAATGCACTCTCCGTGTTCAGCAAATGACGTCTTTGCCATCAAAATTGCCGGCAAAGCCCTGCATTATTCATGAAATGAGCTACGTAAAATGGTAAGAAATTTACAAAATGAAGTTTGGCTGCTCTTAACTGTTTCCTGCCCATGAGCGCAGCCAGTCAATAATGAATGATGCAGAAATGTCTGCGAATTGATAGCAACATTACAGTTGTGAGAAATAAGAACATTTTATCATTAATCTAACTTGTAGCCTCCTTGGATTATTAGATTATTGGATTGTTTTGGCTTGAACTTGAATTTTACATAGATCAACATAATGGTTCAAATTTAGGAAGAAGAGATCTAATTGTTATGCAATTACAAAGAAAATTTGCAAAGCAAGTAAAATCCGCACTGGTGATGATGTAATGTCAAAGAAAACTGCACAGTTTAGTTTTCACCTCATTTATTTTCAGTAGTAAACATCAGATATGGCCCACTCTGGCCTAAATCCTGTTGAGAATCCTATTGATGTCTTGGCATCTAAAACATTACCTGTTTCCTCATTGACAAAACAACCTTCCACAAGACATCTCAAGAGTCAACAAATTAAAAAGAGCTGTTGATGTTTTCTGGAAGAGGCAGCCATTGTCGCTGAATCAACATGAGGACCTCTGCAGCTTGAGATATTAAAACACCAAGGACAACATTTCTCCATTTGAATTTGAATAGCACATGACATTATGAGTTCAGTGTCAAAGGAAAGAGAGACAAGCAAGAAAAGACCTTTTGTGTCTGAAATCACAGGCATCAAGAGCAGACTTGACCAGAAAGCATTCATGGCATTCATGAGTTACAACATCAGTGACCAAAGTTCAAGACCATCAACAGTTGATGTCCATCTCTGACATTCTCTGTCACTGAACTTTGAAAGCTGAAAGGATTATGGATTGACAAAAAAATGTTCTATGATCTATATCACAAAAGTTACTGAAGCACATTGGGATAATGCGCTGTGTATGGTGCAAAAGAAAGCTAAATCACGGAACTAATTTGGCAGTTACTGCAATTTCAATAAGTATGAGTTTCTCCAATAGGAGAGTGAAACGTAGCAAGTACATTTCCTGTCATTGGTTGAGGCACTGAATTACATAGCATAAATCTAATTTGAATGACATAAAAATGTGTTTTAATGCCATTGACGGGTCTGGTGGTCACAGTTACTGTGAGTACTTACCTGCTCATCTTATTCACTTATCAAAATCAGCTGCTCACTTAAGCAAATTACCACGTTTTTCATTGCTTCATTGCATCCAACTTAAAGATTTGGAGGACGTTTCATTGGTCACAGACCAATCAGGAAAGCTGAAAATAATACGTGGATACTAAGAAAACTTGCCAGAGAAACTCATACTAAATGAATCTGCAGTAACAGTACACAGAAGGCTATTTAGGACAAAGTCTGGACTTGAAAGACCCTACTGATACTATATGATGTGCATCAGTTCTCTTTCTTGGAGGGTTCCTATACCAAGTTGCTGGTCTAGAGGAAAACAGTAGAGTAGATAGAGGACTGTTATACAGTGTTATATGGAAACATCTACAGTGTTTTTACACCCACATTCCAATGTCTTTGGTCTGCTTCTACAGCTAAGAAATCTTGCAATGCTGATCTTCTGTTTTGAAACCTAAAATAAGCGATAGCTCTTTTGAATCAATCAATCAGACATGTAGTTTGCTATCAGACCATCTGAATTTACTCTTCAAAAAATGTCTAGTTGTGGCATTCAATCAACTTTCCGCAAATTGCCACATGATTAAATCATAATTCAGAAATGAGTTATCCTGTGGCTATGAACTAACAAAATGTATTTAAATGATCTTATAATTATCCTGCATCAGCACAGCCTGTCATTAATGATGTGTCTCAAAATAGCTTATCAAGAAGATGCAACAGACAGAAGAAATTTAATGAAAATCTTTTTTTTATCCCAAAACTTTTTGAAAAGCCATCATGTATATTGTATAATGAGTTGAATAAGGAAGTGAGTTCTGGAGCAAGTTGGGCAAATCTCAAAGTTGCATTTCAATGTCATTTCCCTTAAAAGATCTTAAACAAACTAGGAAGGAAGGAACTTGCAACAAACTGAGGAAGGGACAGACGACAATACACAACTGAACAAAAAAATTCTGTATAGACCTACCCATCTTGTCATTTCTACTCTAAATGAAGTCCTACTTTTTGCCACATAATGATAGGGTCACTAAATGACAATACACCTGCAGCATCAAGGCAGCTGCCAGTATATATCTTGGCAGTGTCACAAAACTGGAGAGTGTGTTAAAGCATCAATGTACGTTACACAACCTCTAATCTTGTGGGAAGGAAATCTTCTTTGCGCAAAAAAATCCAGGAGATGAGAAAAAGGTGAGTACAACAGAGCCGTCTCTCTTTTAAAAATGTGAGGAAATGAAAAATTCATAACTCTGTCAAGTTCAGATGATTTCCGAGAAAATCTAGTGGTAATGCCATGTATTGTCCATGGAGTAAAGCTTTTTAACTTGAATGAAATATTTATGATTCAACAATCTGGATCAACTGCAATATCTGCATTGTGTTTCGAGGATTATGAAACGCATTGTAGTATTATCCAATATCCGGGACTGAAGTCTTGTGAGAGTGGCTCTTCTCTATGCTTGAAGCAGTCTCTTTTGTGTCTCATGCAGGAAAATATAAGAAAGGTCAGGTAGATGCAAGCATAAATTATAGAAAGTAAGGAATACACCTGCAAAAGATATATAAATCACCACTTGTGGGCTTAGCCCCAAGAAATGTGCCAATTAGGTATAACCAGAAAAACGAGCATATTTCACTGGGTGCTGTCATTCCCCACTGTCATAATCAGAAGTTGCCTGCAGCATAGATCACATGTCAGGTATACCTGCTTCCTGCTATTTAATAGGCTGCTGCTGAGGAGGTTGTCAGTTCCTTCCTAATTTCAATTGGTTCTCACTCTATCCCTTGAGGTACTTAAGAGGGGCTGATAGCTATCAGAATTATTGATAAAAAGGAAAAAATGTTGATCACCTGGACTTTTGGCTGCATGCAAGCAGACAGTCATATGCATACTCATATGCAGCATATGAGAACTAACACCTTACAATCAGCAGTAAAAACTTTAAAGTTGTAGGTCAGATATTCATGTGTTAGGTCTGTGTTTATTCTTCCTATAGAGCTGCTATGAGTCTATTGTATACTGTGTAAAACACAAGTCGAGATGTTTTATCTTATTTCATCAAGGGCTGATAGAGGTTAGAGAGCATAAGAAAGTTAAGTAAATCGACATTTCAGCCAGGCTAATGACATGGATTTGCAATTAAAATTTTGCAGCATTTCGTTGATGACATTGTCTACATGGGCAAGGAAGACAGTAACTGTTGCTTGCAAATTTTCTGACAGTTTTCACATATCTCCTTGAAAATGTCCCTCGAGTGCAAAGAAATCAGATGAAATTCAAATTAATTGTGTACAAAAATGATGCTCTGAAACTTACCACAAGAGACTGTCTTAGAAATTTTGTCACAGGTGCTTCATGTTGATCGAAGAAATTGAAAAAATTAAGGGTAATTCCTAGGAGAAGATGAGCCTGCTAAATTCATTTTAATTGGTTGGTTGATTTGCATCCAATTAGCATGCTAATGGCCCCCTAGGAGTCTTTCACCAGGAGCTTGGATAAGCAATTAAGCATTTTAAACTATTTCTGGCGTATTACATTTGTGACATAATGTCCTTCACTCCAGGACATTAATGGTAAAACTGCAGGGGCAGATCAAGCAAATGTAAAGATTTCCACTTTGTACAAAAAATATCTACTGGTCCAAGGTTGAATCTTGAGTTTTGAACCCCTGAACCCCCTCCCTTGCCTTTTTAACCCCTACTGATCTGGTTTGTTAAAGTTGTTTTAGCCTCGTCTGCACTGCAGCACATGTGGAATCAATACGAAGATATACTGCTCTAAAATACCAAACCCTCTCTAACAGCAGTCAGTCACTACACTCCATCACTCCCCGTGATGTCCACAACTTTTTTTCAGTACCTTTTTTCTTTCATGGTCAAGTACTCATCGCAAGTTATCCTTTCCTAAGTTCCAATAAGTCCCTAAAGTCCTTATAAATCCTTATATAAGTCCTTATTCATGGGCAAACATTAGCCTCAAGTCTGTCTGAGGGAGTAGTCGTATATTTGCCAAGGATAAATCCCTACTCCACACAACCAGGGGCTATTTCTTGGGCGGTGTGGCAAGCTGATAAAATGGCTAAGAAAGTCTGAGAAAGACAGAGTATGACAAATTCTACCTCCTTCGTGTCAATCAAATCAGGGCACTATGTTCACAAACATTGTTGACTTTATAGCACTGATGCCGCATTGCAAAAAAAAGTTTGTGTCTGTATATTTACTTACTGTCAGGCGCTGTTCTTTTTTTTTTTAGGTGTCTACTGGAAACTCATGGCCATTTACCAACAGCAAGTCACATTTACTGTAAATAT
This sequence comes from Platynereis dumerilii, assembly GCA_026936325.1. NCBI lineage: Eukaryota > Metazoa > Annelida > Polychaeta > Phyllodocida > Nereididae > Platynereis > Platynereis dumerilii. The sequence goes on from JAPTHN010000003.1 coordinate 19,184,940, forward strand.
TGCTACAATGTGACATTTGTGATGGATGCATGACATTTATGTATGCGCAGTGAAGATGTGAATTTTATGCTTTCCAGGAATTGTGCATAGTGCTTAGCCTTCAAAAGTTGCAATTAACTACTCAGGTGACATATTTTACCTTGAACGCATAGAGTGTTTCATATTTCCTCAGGTAATTACACAGAATTTCTCGGAATGTTTTGCTTCTGCTCGACTTAATGAATTGGGACAGAATTGGCCTTTTCCTGCCATAGGGTGGGCACAAAACCTCCAAAAAATATCAAAATAGTCTAAAATTATGTCCAGGCCGTAGATTTAGCTATACCAAAGAGCATAAACTCATACCTGCATTTTTCAAGGATTAGGGTTCAGAAAACCACTGTCCCAATTCACCCTTCACTTTGGAGTGAATCGGAACAGGGGCTAATCTAAATAACTATTACTCGCTGCCCAGTTTAATTGATTTATATTTGTGAATAAACATTAGAAAACATGGTTAGCCCTCAAAAACTCACTGTAAGTACAATTTTTAATTAATTATGTGTAAAATATTCAGTTTTTAACAAAAATGTAATAAATCACTGTAAATTGCCAAATATGTAGTTATCTGCTAATTCTACAGGTGATAGTTAATCTTGGACTAAATCCACAACAAATTATGCCAATTTCAACAATTTAAACCCAAAATCCATGTAAATAAGCAGGATTGAAAATTAGTAAGGCTTTTTAGGCCAGCTCTGTAACTCTGCCGCTCACTTGGATCCGAACCCATGACTAAACAGACAAAATCCCACATCTCAGGACCTCGTTTGGTCTCTTAAAGCTATTTTAAAAATCGATCTGGACTGTAAACTCTTGATTTTTTTGCCTTTATTTGATGTTTTGTTAAATAATTTTTTATCAGGTTCCAAAAGTACACATTTATCACAATTTTGGCTGAGTAAAACCTTCCTATAGCATTTCTACAAGATTAAAATAATTTTGCAGCATAGTAGTACCCCATCCAACATTATTTTTATAGCATCCCATCACTAATTTCGTTTATTCAGTTATTACTGGCTGCCAAAAGTTACACTAAAATAACTCTGAAACTGACTGTGCTTTACTGCCTTTTGAATATAGTGGGTACTAATGTGCCTAAGTTTATGATTTTTTCCGTAATTGACCAAAACTATATAGGTGTTTTACCTTTACATATTTTATTTTGTGTTATTCTCATTCCCATATGTATGATATTTATATGATTTGTTATATTTCTATTTCCCCAAACATGGGGGTTGAATAAAATAAATAAATAAAATAAAGTACTTAAAGTTTTGTGAGAATTTCGTGTGTGTTGCTTTTATAGTTTTTGTGATATAGGCAAAGTTTTGATCACTTTGCGAAAATGTGAATTCTGCAGGGCAATGTTTAAGGTGCTGCAGTTCCTTACTGCCTGCAGGTAGAATCATCAAAATCCGTCAGAATCTTTATTGGAATATATTCTAAACACGTGCAAAAAATCAAGTCCCTGTAACAAGTAGAAGTTGTTGCTTTTGAAATATTAAAATGCTTTCCTGGCTTGTCCCGATTCACCTCAGTGTCCCTATTCACCCCATATTACGGTAATATTGTGCTTAGGGGTTACAGTACAAATTTCTAAATGTGGCTCAACTTAGCTGTCTATAGCTATTCATTACTAGGCTTATCCATATCTATCCCTAACTATCCATTTCTATTCTTTTGTATACACTGGTATCCCTTTACCACTTGTTTAAACAATAGTAATTGTGGATAGCTATGGCTAGCCATGAAAAGTATAGCTTAGTTTAGCTTGGAAAGGCTATGGTTAAATAGCTAAGGCTCGATTTTAAATGACGAGCCACTTTTAGAAATTTGTACTGTATGTAAGTTAAATCCTAGGCTTTTTCGAAATGATTTCTTATTAATCATGTGTGCCATCATTAAGCATGGATAAAGATGCTAATAATAATCTCTTGTTTGTTACATGAGGTCGTGCTCAAGCTTTATCATGAAATGGCCTTGTAATCTTAGAACTCCCAGGAGATCTGACGCTCAAAGGTACTTGAAAGTGCAAAAAGAAATCTCATCTCAATACCTGTCAAAATTCATCAACTGAGGTATTTGACAAACATGCACCTCTGATTACAAAACAGGTTACACTGCGCAAACCTACTTCATTTACTAATGCCGACATAACAAATCTAAAAACGGCTAAAAGAGAAACAGAGTGAACTTGGAGAAGAACTGGGCTTGAGAAAGATTGGGAAGATTTCCAGCTCAAACAAAATGCATTAAATGACCAGCTCAATCAGCTGAAATCTGATGATCTGAGGGCAAAGATTGAGAGTAATAATAATAATAATATATAGTATGATTTTATATAGCGCCCATTCCAGATAAATCTGCTCACCGGCGCTCACCATACTGAACGGCAATCATACCAATCATTATAGTGATAACCTCTGGACATGGACCCATATACTAAGGGAAATTCAAAGGCCATTTTCAAGGCACTTAATTCTAACCTGAACAGGAAACTTGGATTTGTTTTGTTTGTGTTTTACGCCCCTGCAGCACCTTAGTGGGCTATATCGAGGCAGGCGATCGCCGTATGATGATGAGATGAGAAGACTGTGAGTCTGGTACATACCCTATTAATTCAGGGATGCCCAGGGTCTTTCAGTTGCCCCAGCATAGAACACTGGATACAACCCGCCTCCATTTAATGTCCCATGGGTTGGACTAAATTGAGTTCCGGGGTGGGATTCGAACCCACACCCTCAGAGCCAGTGGTTGTGCAATCAAGCACTCTTAACCATTAGGCCACGGAGGAACTCTCCTGAACAGGAAACAAGAATTGCCATTGCCAAGTCATGAAAACAGCAAAGACCTGGCAAATGAATTCAACACATTCTTTGATGAAAAAATCAAGAAAATAAGGGCACAACTGGACTCTGTCAGCAACCACACTGCAGTTAGGGACCGTTCAGAATTTATGACTGGGGGGGGGGTGGGAGTTTTGCTGGAACTTCCCGTCAAAAATTGATACCCCCCCTTGAGTTTCATGCGGATTTTTAGTACCCCACCCTTAGGTTTCACGTATATTTTTAGTACCCCCCCCTCGACATACAAAGCAATAAACACATATATATACTGTTATACACAGCCACGTGTACAGATTCGCGTCATTTCGCGGATTTTTGTGCGTAAAAAAGTCCAAATAAAATGAGTTTATGCGTGTTTTTTTAAATTTTTTCTTTGTTAAAATTTCTTATCCCCCCCTTGGTAGAGTTGTCAAAATTAATACCCCCCTTGAGATACGTGTGAAAAGTTATTACCCCCTGGGCCAAAACTCCCACCCAACCCCCAGTCATAAATTCTGAACGGTCCCTTAGTGACAATTTTACAGGCAACAAATTATTTCAGTTCAAAACCCTATCAGAGTCGGAAATTAAGAAATTGATAAAAAATATGCCTGTCAAACACTGTCAACTGGATCCCATCCCTACATGGTTACTGCTTGAGTGCATCGACAAATTCCTCCCATTGATAACTGAAATAGTCAACACATCATTAACTCTAGGGGAGATGCCCCTTGATCTGAAGCATGCATTGGTTAAGCCACTTTTGAAGAAAAGAGGACTTGATCTGATCAAGAAAAACTACCGACCAGTATCAAACTTGTCCTTCCTAAGATAATTGAAAGTGCAGTTATTAAACAATACATGGATCACCTCGCTCGCAGCTAACTTGATGGTGACAAGCAATCTCATAGTACAGAGACCCTTCTAACAAAGATCCATAATGACACAATGTTGAATATGAGCAAGGGTGAAATTACAATGCTTGTACTACTAGACCTGTCAGCTGCTTTCAACATAATTGATCACAATATTTTACTGGCAAGATTGAAAAACGGATATGGCGTGTGCAAGTCAGCTCTCAACTGGTTTAAGTCATATATTTCTGAATGATCACAATCAGTCTTGGTAAATGACCAAACATCAGATAAGCTTCATCTCAAATTTGGTGTCCCTCAAGGGTCTAAGCTTGGTCAAATCCTATTCAATTCTTACATTGCTCCACTTAGTGAAGTTGCCTCACAAAACCAAATTGAGGATCAGCAATCCACTGATGATGAGCAACTCATTATATCATTTAAGCCAAACGTCACAGATCAAGAAATAGCAATTGAGAAAATGGAGAAATGCATTACGGAAATTAGAAAATTTCTCCATGAAAACAAACTGTGCAATAAGGGTGACAAAACAGAACTTCTCTTGATTGGCACGCCACACCAACTGAATAAACTTCAGCTTTCATCAATCAAAGTTGATAATGCTTCAATCAAAACAGCAGAGGATGTCAGAAATTTAGGTGTGACCATGGACAAAAACATGACAATGGAGAAGCAAGTAAACAAAATGTGCCGAAATGCCTACTTTAATCTGTTGTTATATATACCCATACACAACAAAAAGTGAAGAAATAGGGAATATCTCTTTAAATAGTGAAGTATTAAGTTCAAAGGAACTTCTGGATAAAGGCCTTGAGGTAGACGTTAGATCTATTTTGACAGACTCATATTAGATTTAATGCAAATTATATATGTTGAAGAAAAGGTAGTTTCAAAACAATCTTTAACCATATCAATTTCATCAAAAGTAAGTTGATTCATTTTTAGGCTTAAAGCTAGAATCCTGTTCCGAAAGAAAACAGGCTACATAACTGAGATTCTGTGGGAAGAAAATGTAGATGTAGTAGATGAGCGCATTGCATTTGCAGACACAAGAAGATTACAGACCAGGATTATCTTTTGTTTGATAAATTTGAATATCATTAGATCATCCGCTTTTTGGTAATTCTACAGGCCAGACACAGCCTCCTAAATTGGCTCAGTGAAAAATTGAGAACACCGTATATTAAATCAAAGACTACGATATTGTCGTTTTGTAGGTTTTCGTAATAATGCTTTCATGGGATTAAGGCATGTAATGTCATTGTAACGGATAAATCTGTTATTTGGAAGGTTAGGATATTTTAGCATACCTAAATAGGTATGCTAAAATATCCTAACCTTCCAAATAACAGATAGGAGGTGCCGTGGCCTAGTGCATAAGGTGTTCGCCTGGTAATTGAGACGTTGCAGGTTCGACTCCCGACCATGGAACGGAGGAACTGAGCAGATCCTCTTCGCTTGACTTCACCCTGGTGTAAATGGGTACTTGGCTATAGGCAGTGATGGCGATTGTAGAGTGACTTAGCATTGTGTGCGCTGGAAACGGCTGCCTGGCTGTATACTCCCCGGGGAGTTGAGAAAGGCTCATGCTTGAACAGGCCTGTCAAGGGTGTATTTGTAAAGTCTGTTGAGACTGACTCCGTCGGTGTAATGGACTATAAAAAAGTCTACATTTACATCTAAATATGCCTGAAAATAAAGGTGTGGGCTAATAGTAAGCTTCCATGTGGTAATTACAATTATGATATGATAACTTTTCACAGTACCCTTGGGTCAAAGGTCAACCATGCCTTCTTCTTCTTCTTCTCCTTTGCATATCCATGACTGGTGCACCTGTGTTGGAACCATGCACTGTCTCTGCTGCTTAAAGTGCTTGCACGTTTGTTTTTTTTTTTGCCTGGTATGGGGGACATTCAGCAGGCAGCCTAACATGGCACCATTACTGATCAATCAAGTGCCATCTCTGCTGAAGGTCATCTACTCACTGAAACCAGTGCCAGATTGTATTAACGCTTTTAATACAGGTTATCCTAAAGTGGTTGACTCCTACCAGTCATCAGTTCTTAGCAAATGGTTCACTATGACAATTTTCCAGTACTTTCAAAGTCAGAAGGATTTGGACGAATGTTCTCGCTCACCTACCGCTAAGACAAACAATTGGTGTCATTTTGGCATCAGAGAATGGCAAATTATCATGACATATTTATATCCATATATATATATATGCAAGATTTACACTACTAAGTTTCAGTTTTCAGTGCTTTACCTGTTTTGACCTTTCTGTCCAATCAAAGATATGTAAAATGCCTCATAGTTATTTGAGAAAAGAAACACAAGCTTATAAAAAAAAACTGCATATTATTGGAGTTATGGAACATGTCTTTCACCTTTGTTAAGCAACCCTCATCTATAACAAACATCTTCTTTGCTTATAATATTTCTTAGATGCTATTACGAAGAAAATTGCTGTCGCATTCATTAGCAGGCAACCACAATCACCAATATTTCTTGAAGAAAAGTGACAGGAAATGTCTAACCTATATTCTATTCAGTGAGGATTTTTTGGTCATGATGTATCATCATACTATAAATTCATGGATGTTTTACTCCTCCAAAACTATGCAACTCACACTCTCAAAATCTTTCTCCCGGCATATCAAGCTGATCTACAACAACCATATCTATGTCTCCTAGGGTGGCCAGAAAAAAGACCAATTTCTGAAATTAATATCGCATACCCCTTCATTTTATGTGAAATGGCAAAATAAGCACTCTGTTAAAATTTTAGAAAGATCCTTCGAGTCTAAGTGGTCCCCCAAAGCCACTCAGTTTCTGGCCAAAATTTACAAATAATTCATTTATGCGTAATCGCGTTTTAAATATCTCACTTATTATTGGACATACAATGATAATATTTATACCATTGATATCAGGAGAAAATTAGCTTCACCAGGAAGCTATATCTACAATAACTTTGAAGCTGGCAGGATTTTGAGAAAACTCAAAATTTTATGTTCTCAAGTCAAATCGCTGAAATCATAAGTCTATATTGTCAAATTTAGCTGAATTAAAATTCCTACTAGAATAAAGTACATAAGGAACACTATCCTGTTGAAAGTGAAAATATTGACAGGTTTTCATGGTGTGATAGCCTAGCTGCAGAGACACACAAATCTACACTGTATATATGGCAATTAAATATAATTTTTTTACACTTTGCCATTTTCAGACGCCACAAAATTTCAATGAAGGTTGTATTTTATGACCCTGAAAGCCAATTCCACACTTTGGATCATACTTTTAAGTCTTAGAGCCATACTGATATTTATCTTCACATCTTAAAATTTCACAACACCGTTAAAAAACATTCGGTGCACAGTCGTTTGTGGCAGAAAATAATCAAGTTGGCATTCACTTAAAGTTCTCTTTCTCACAAATCCAGCCAAACTGTTAATAATTCTATGCACCCTAATGATGATTGTCCAGATGCTGCATCTCTTCTTCAAATCTATACTTACAATCTTTGAAAGTATGGACCACTATGATCTTACTGGCAATTTGAGGAAAAAACATCAGCGCGGTCCCTGCCCCTCCAAGTAAGCTCGGTGCAGTAATGCAGAATGTAAAGCCCTATCACCAAACACTTGACAGACAATGCACCCTGAGGACTATTGTCTTCCCCCCATTTTTCAAAACATCACATGCTTTTGTCGTGAAATTCCCTTGTGCCACACTGGAAGCTCTGTAACATTTTTCCAAAAAATTCGAAAATCTAAGATTGGCTTACAGCTTTAAAGTTTTTGAGATGTGCCTTATTTTGGTCATTCATGGTTCTGCATTAATTATATTTTGAATTTTTAATATCATAGAAGTATGCCTTATTTTATAGTAGGATTCAATTTTGCAAAATTTGAAAATTTAGATAAATTATTTCAGCGGTTTAGCTTGATAACATGAAATTTTGAGTTTTCTGAAATCCTGCAAGATCAAATGTCATTGTAAGTATAGCTTCCTGTTACTCAAATTGAAGCTAATTCTCTCCTGAAATCAATGGTATAAATATTATCATTGTATGTCGAAGAATAAGCGAGATATTTATAACCGCGATTATACAAAAGGACGTTCTTCGAAAATATTGGGCAGAAATAGAGTGGCTTTGGGGGACAACTTAGACTTGAAGGATCTTTCTTAATTTTAACAGCGTGTTTATTTTACCATTTCGCAGAAAATGAAGGGGTATGCGATATGAATTTTAGAATTTTTTTTTTTTCGGCCACCCTAATGTCTCCTCTCAACATTCTCTTCCATTTCGACTCTATATACCCCCTTTCCACCAAATCCCATCCCTCACTCTCTTCCCAGTGGCCACTACTGTGGAGTTGACAGTTTTTTTTTTGGTTGCAGATGGCACAGTCACATCCCAATGGACACAGGGATAGGAAATTAGGCATATACCTACAATTCCCTCTCTCTGTGCATTTCTTACTCTCATTATACCCATTATCAAGGGTACTATTTTCTCTAAAATGCTATAATTTGACAACACAATTATCACGACATGTTAATTCAGGGGCGGCAGGGGGGGGGGGTTTGTCACTCAAACGCTGATCACTGGGTCCAGGGTTTGAATCAAGCTCTTGCCCGACCATCTAGGACAATTTTGGGCGGTTGTTTAATATTCCTTTGCCTCATTGCTGTGTCCTTCTCTTGTCCTAATTAACCTTCCCAATGCTATTACCAAGAAACCTCAAAATATTATGGTTACTCATTGGCACATTTGCAATGACTAATCGACCAAAATGTTAAAAATATAATATAATCAACACATGTGTGGGATCTCTTTAAGATGCCAAGCACAGAAAATATCAGAAGCAAGGCGTGTGCTAAGGTCTGCCACCTTCGCAATACAGCCCGACACAAAATCAAATTTGTTGGACAGAAATTGGTTGCATTATGATTTGCCAATGACATCAAAAATCCCATCAAAGTAGAAAAGCCACAAAATTGTCAATGATTCAATTGATGCCATGCTTCTAGCTTCTGATTATTTAATCACATGATATTGTGTGGAGAAACAAGTAGAGATTTCAGCGTGATTATTTTTCAAAACTTGAGTACGTGAAGACTTGACATCCTGAAATATTCAGTTCCAAATCAATTAACACCATATTAACAAATATTCCCACCCTAAATTAGTTATTTCAAGGTTGGTTGGCTCGAATTCCTTTTTTTTTCACCATCAGACGTGCGTTGTATTCTTTCGTGACCTGACATTCATGAGGTTCATTGCTGCGAACCACACCCCATAAAGTTTTATTCTAAAACAACACCGTACAAGAAATATCCCCACCAGAAATGATTTATTTCAAGACTGCCTGGAAATGGGTTGTTTTTGTTTTTTCACCAAAACTGGGCAAGAACTTATCGACAAAGTGTTTACAGGTGTTTGTTTGCTAGACATCAAAAAATGTTTTGATTCTATTAATCACTTTGTTTTACTTAAAAAGTTGTCCTGTTATGGTATTAGGGGAGATGAATTAGAATTTTTCAAATCATATCTCACTGATAGAATGCAAATTGTATCTTGTAATAGTATAATATCTAATAAGAAAAGTGTAAATACAGGAGTTCCGCAGGGCTCGGTCCTCGGACCGATACTTTTTATTATTTTTGTAAACGACATCAGCCAACATATCTATCTTGGAACAGCTAATCTCTATGCTGATGATTGTTTAGTTTACTGTACTGGTAATCGCTTAGATGATGTTAATGTAACTCTTCAAAAATGTATCAATGATGTTGCTAACTGGTATGATAAAAATAAGCTTGTATTAAATGTCGATAAATGTAATACAATGTTAGTTGGTTCAAAATATATGCATTCAAAATTAGAAAGTAATGATTGTCTCAAAATTAATTTAAATGACTCTATTGTAAAGCAAACAAATGTGGCTGATTATTTGGGGATAAAGATACAAGATAATTTAGCATGGGATTCCCAAGTACACAAAATATCCACGCAATTGTCAAGAAAAGTTGGTATGCTAAGTCGCCTTAGAAAATCAATATCAAAAGACATCTTACATAAAATATATATGACGAGTATTCAGCCATGCATTGATTATGCTCTTACAATATGGGGAAACACAACCTTGAAAAATTTAAGTAAAGTACAGAGGATCCAAAATTATGCAGCTATATTTTACAGGTCAATTTGATTATGTCAATATACGAGGTTCTGAGCTTATCAAACAATTAGGTTGGATGTCAGTTAAGCAACGTTTTGATTATTTTTGTATTTTGTTAATGTATAAATGTATACATGGCCATGCACCAGATTATCTTACTTGTAATGTGATTATGGAATGTGAAGTTTCTAACCGAACTACTAGGTCTATTAATTTCAATGATCTCTATGTGCCATATATTTCAATAATGAAATTGTTACAAAAACTCTTATGTATACTGGTGCTAAATTATGGAATACACTGCCTAGTCATCTTAAGGATCTCACGAATATAGATGTTTTTAAATGTAACCTAAAAAGATTTATTTTACGATAATTTTACCATTTACTGCTTTTATCTTATATGTTGCTTTTATCTTCATTGTTTTACTTGATTATTGTCCAAACATAATTAATATCTAACTTCTCGGATCTTCTCAAGGCGATATTTCTAGGGATGGTCAGTGGGACAAAGAAAAATGAGATATAATCTCAATTTTTAAATGGGTCAATTTAATGAATATTGTCTGTTTTCTCAGGCAGAAGCTGTACTGTCAGTTGATCTGACAGGCAAAAAATAAATTAAGCGCAGTTTCATTTTGTTTTCACAAATCACAACACAATGTTAATTTGTCGTTATGACATTTAAAAATGATCAATACCCGAGTGTGATAATAGTGTGAAAAGGCCTCATTGATTGCCAACCCTTGACATTAAGTTACACTTGCCAATCTCATTGTACTGCCAATGCCGCCTAGTTACCGCTATGATCTTTCACTCAGTGTGACAAAATTTTACTGCAGTCAGTTTCCAAAAACAATCTAAGTGCACACTGGACATAGCCGTGGACCAAACTACAACATTTTTCGAATAATTTTTGCGGTTAATTTTCTTTTTTAGTCATGGATATTTTAAAAAACATCATTCACATTTGTGTACTACTTTTTTTGGATAACGGCTTCTATATTCGCAAGATTGAAGTCCAGGCAGGGCCACTGACGTTAACAGGGCAGTGTTATGGATATTTGGATTTGAAAGACAACATATATCTGAATATCCTAACAGTGGAAAGTACTCCGATGCAGTACTTCCCCGAAGGAAACTGTAGCAATCCCGCCCCAGACGAGGATTCAAGAGTTCTAGCATTGCCAGCCCTTTACCAGTTACATGTGAAGAACAACTCCCTACTTGTCATGCCCAACCTGACCAAGATGCCAAAACTAGATGTAGTTAATTTTGAGGACAGTCTTGTCGAAATCCTTCCAGGGAAGCCATTCATCAATAATACAAAATTAAGATATCTGAGCTTACTGAGAAATAAATTAGTCCAGGGTCCAAATCTGGAAGGAGCCTGCACTTCTCTCGTTGCCTTGGATATGCGGTACAACCAGTTGACTTCACTTCCTGACAATTACTTTAATGGATGCACCAAGCTCGACATTATCCATTTGAGCGACAACAAATTAACCTCTTTTCCAAATTTTGCACCAATTGGGTCATCATTGACAAGGATTTATATTAAGTATAACCATCTGAATGAAACTATACCAAAATATGCCCTTACAACACTGAATAACTTATACGAACTGCAACTCGACAATAACAAAATGTCAACCTTCGAGGCCAGCTTTTGCAACTTGTCATCTTCATTAAACTGCAACCTCAAAGGAAACAGCTTATTACAAGTTTACAACCCTTACCGTGACTGCATTGGATCTCTGGACACCTTACCCAAACCTCAACTTGATTTTGATGGTAGCCGACTCCCCTGCGACGATCGAAGATGTTGGATGAAGAAATATGGCTCCAAGATGGAAAACATAAACCCTGGCGATTGTCCTGATGGCAGAGAGTGGACGTATGTCACTGAGGAAGAACTGTGTCCAGGTATGATTTGTATCATATTTTACTTCATGTCACTTTAATTCATATACACAGCTTTAGCTTTGGAGTTGTTAGAAGCAGGCAAATCATATTTCGTATCCATACAGTCAGATTTTCACAGCATTAAAAATCGTTTTTAGTTGATCTTCTTTGATAAATCCATTTTTGGGTGTAAAACCCGTTTGCAAATCTTTGGCCAAATGTAAATGTTAAAAATCAAACCCTCGTCTGGCGGCTCTTTGTCCTTTTATTATGAATTTTGCCTTCTTGAAAAAAAAAGTTTTATTATTTTCTTTTTTTATCTCCGCAGTTTGAACAATAGGCCTAACTTTTTTTTAACCCTGTATTAAAAAGTTTGCAAATTTTTGGTAAGTTTCCTATGGTAAAGTGATAAAAATGGCAGATCCTTTTCGACTAAAATCAAGTATGGGCCGATATAGTTGCCCATTAAAAACGTAATCCTTTAGTTCCTTCTAGATTTTACTTTATGTGGCCAGGCCGCTAATGCTGCCTAACGCAAAAGTCAGTCCATATGCCTTCCGTGTTAAATTTGGAGTTACCCAAGTAATGGTCCAGCCCCTTTTTTTAAATGACTATACTTCCTGAGGCAAGCAATTCCATTCACCTATTACTCTGTTTACGAAGAAGTTCTTTCTGAGATCTAGAAGACAAACAGAAGTTGGCCAGGCACTGACCCTTGTGGTATGCTGCCCGTGACATTTATTTTGCTAGAGACGTGTTCACCAACTCCAACATACTGTTTCTTGTCCCATAGGAAGTCAGTAATCTATCCTTGGATTGGGTCTGTGAAGCCGTAGTACCTCAACTTCTCCAATAGGCGCTTGTGGAGAATCTGGTCAAATGCCTTCTGATTCTCTTGTAAGCTTCTTCACCTTATATCTGATTGTAGCAAAATAAATCCTCTTGTCTTCTTCCCCTTTTTCGATACATCTTTGCCAAGCTCTATGCTTCTTCCTGTGGTCTTCCCAGTTTTCTCATTTAGCGGCATTTTTCCTTTCATAAAACAGTTGTTCCTTTTCTTCCTCGAGAAACTTTCCTTCTGTGCCTTCAACAGATTATTCTTGAGCACATTCCATTGCTGTCCAACATTTTTCCCTTGGAGTTTACTCTTCATGTCAATCTTCAGTAGATTTCTCTTTGGGAGTTTGCCCTTATCCAATTGTATCCTACTTCCCTGCTTGTAGTCTTAGGGTAGCAATTTAGATGGAATTCTATTGACACATGGTCACTCTTCCTCGACGGGCTTGATGTCGTAATGCCATTTACCATAGCCTCTTTGTTTGTAAAGGTATGATGATGAGCTGCTATCATCTCTCAAATTGGGCAAAATTTCATTGTCAAACATTGTTTTCTTTCCCCATAACAAATAAAACTGGTGTAATGCGAAACTAATTATTTTCTTTAACTTACAGATGCAAACCAATGCAATTCCCGGATTCGTCTACTTGAAAAGGATGTGGATGGTGTGACTTCCTATTGCACACAGACAGCCCAACTTCCGCTAAATAAGGTTTACAGAATTAGTAATGTGACAGGAGTGTACCGCCTCTCTCGGAGGGAATGGCACATTTGCTATGATGTGGCAGTTATCCCAAACTTGAAGATCTTGACATCATTAAGTGGGGGTAAATACTTCAAGATAGGTAAGTCAACCAGTTATTTGTGGTAGAAAAATACATCAGTTTTTACAGGAATTTTAAATGTGTAAGTGTAAATTGGTAAATCTATGTGTGCACAATCAATGAATTAAGCAGGTCTCAGGTTAGCAGGGCCCTGGTTTCCTGGAGAATGTCCCAAATTTGAACGGGAAAGGGGAATCAAATTTTAACGGGAAAGGGGAATCGTCTGATTTGTCCCCCATCCTACAATTTTGCACAGTTTTTCAGTCTTAACTATAAGCAATTGTTGAATCAACTTTGAATAGAGAGATAAGATAAGATAAGATAAGAAGTACTTTATTTAGTCACAAAGTGAAACTTGTTGTAGCATGATAAGTTTCACTTTGTGACTAAATAAAGTACTTCTTATCTTATCTTATCTCTTTATTCAAAGTTGATTCAACAATTGCTTATAGTTAAGACTAAAAAACTGTATATATAGGGAAAATGGGCAGTTTAAAATGATCTACAAAGGAACGCTTGAAGCACTATACAGCGAAGAACCTTATCATTGTCTAGTATGTCTACTGGTATTTTAAATATTCTTCTGCAAACATAACTTCTCAAGTAACTTTTTTTTTTCAGTACCCTACTACTGAATCGACTGAACTATTTCTATTTGACAACTGGTAGATGGTGGCCTAGAGATCACCTGATCGGGCATACAAAACCCATTGGGTGTAACAATTTGTTCAAATGAGGAGACTTGAATGACCATTTTAATAGTTCCTGGAACTACTTGCTGACGTGGAAGTTTTAGTCATTTTCCTTATGCTTTGTCTTGGCACTCTTGGGTAAATAAGTTGATTGATGTGATCTATTGGCAAAACGATAAAATATGCACTCATTATAGGCTTCTTTTCAAATGATGTTTTTCAAGAAGAAGACAATATGACAGCCAAGTAAATCAATGCTTCGAAGCCTTTAGAAATAAGTTTGCGCTCAGGCAGCAACGCAACATCATAGTTCAGTGTACCATTATATGAAGCGCAACGTACAATGTTTGTACATCACATAATTTGCAGCTCCTCCATGTATGAATTGTACTTGAAGCTATTTTAGTAATGTTATTTCAAAAGTATATGCTAAAACATTGTAAAATCCAAAGTTTCACTTTATCAGACGCTTACTTTACCAAAAAAGAATTTATCGTCATCTTTAAATATTACATTTGTGACCTGCTCCACCAAAATGAGTTCTAAGTAGGCAATTTATATTTCCCAGAAATTAGCAAAATGTGTCAAAAGGTCACATTTCAATGTTTTTTGGCTGTTACTACCACCTTTTAGCAAAAGAAATTTCCTTTGAATAATTATGACCATTTTACAAGAAATTGATTTTAAATTATCTAAATTGGGTGTCCTTCTTGATATTATTAGTTCTTTCATTGCAATGGCGGGAAATTCAAATGCCATTTTCTCAAATTTTGATGTTTCGCATCATCAATGTTTGAGGTGCCATATCTTTGGATTGAATGGAGATATCAAAACATATGAACCACCATTTTAAAGCCCATTTCCAGAAAAAAGTCATTTTCACAACTAAATATGACAAGGGGCCGACTTTGAACCCATTTTGGTGGAGCAGGTCACATTTTTCATTCTAATATTTGATTAACCTGCATATATATGTTTATGCTGTAATGTGTCCTTGTCAAGCTATTATCTTCTTCTATAGAATATTTGTGTTATATTTTGATATCTGTAACCTGGATGCAGCTTTAAGAAGTTTCATAAAAATAGTTACATAACTTTGTTGACTTCTTTTTTCTTGTTCTTAGTTTACAATCACTGTGCAATGTTTTCCTTTCTTGCAAATATCAATCTTTCGAGGAGATACTAATAGGCTTCACAGATATGATGTGATATGATGTTTAATTGCAACTCACACAGGTCAAAAAATGAAAGTACAAACAAAACTACATAAATTATATTTAATGGTGAGCTACAGCATCACCCCGATGACAACTTGTGCCGCTCCTTCCCTTCCCCCTCCTCTTGGTTACTCTTCCTCTTTATTATCTTCTGTCTTTGTCTGCTCCTCCTCCTCCACAAATTCATCATATTAATGTCATATGTGACCTTTTTTGTCAATAAAAACGTACTACTACTTAATAGACACAGAAGTCAAATCATACTACATCAACTACATGTCTGTCGATATTAAAGTTTATGGCGATCAGCGGATTCAACAAGGTGTTCCACATCCTTTCCTAATTGGGGCATTCTAAAATTTCGGGACAAAGTGCCCTTGAAAATGTGGCTACAGAGTGGACTTTTGATGCAAAAATTCAGCTTTTTGAGCAATTTAAAAATGGAAAAAAATTATGCAAGTCTTATTTTCAAAAGTACTTTGTCTCAGATCAATTTTTTTTTCAAAGTAAATATAGATTTTTTTGTTGTTGCTAATGTTGTGATAACGGAGTGGACAGGAATAGGCAACGGAGTGGACGGAACGGTTTAGTTTTCTCTTAATAGTGCATTCCATTTGAGAGATACGAAGTTATGATTGCAGTCTATTGAATCCTGTCACCCTCAGCGATTTCTTAGAAAAAGTATCATTGGTAAGCCCGGAAATGAAGGTAGCGCGTGGACATTTTAGTGGGACCAAAAAATTTTCCAATCAGAATTATGCCTTGATTTGTTGAATACCTGTTTAAAGAAATCTGCAAAGCTGTGGAATTGTGGCGCATATGCATCTTCCGACATTTAGTGGAATTTGCTCATTAAAAATAGGTGCATAAACTAGTGACAAGACTTTTACATCAATTAATTCAGTGAAATGAAACAAGGAAAAAGTTAAATATGATGTATACATTAATTCTAGTCTATATTCTCATAAATCATGCAAAGAACTGAAAATGGTGGTACTTTAGGAGGGAAATTAACACTTGATTTTGTCTTGTCAGGTCCTGTGACAGGGGAAAACCATTGATTAGGCACAGATTACTGGCCATAATGCATCAAAAAAAGTCTAACAAATGGCTTTTTGTTCCAAATGCAGTGGTTCTATAAATAACAGATGTACATGTAGAGTGATGCTTCAGATATTAATTGCATTCAAATTAATGTCAGGGAACTGGGTGATGCAAATTGCGCCGAAATTTGAGAGTGACCCTTAAACTCTACATGGATACAGCATTATTCCAGCATCAGAAAGTTACTTAATAGACAAGAATTAATGGCCATTAATTGGCTACTGTATAAATTATATTCAGCAAAAGTTAAACAGGGGTAGATTTAGGGATTGGGTGGGAAATGGCAAATAGTTCAGTATAATACACATCCTTAATGCAAATTTAAAATATGAAATACATCTTATGTGTCAGCAACAATCAGAAACATGAGTGGATCATGTTGACCTAAATGTTGGCCAGTTTTGGTGTTACTGGCAGCCTGTGTTGACCATTGTGAATTGAATATCATGTGAAGAACAGCCTATGTGTATTTGAGACAACACTGTAGGCGTTTTAAACAAGAAATGTTAAGGAAATACTCCTTCAGTACAGCCCATGAAACCTGGTTTACAAGAAAGAAAGGAAAAACAGGTCCAAACCATATGGCATTGACATTTTAAAAAAATTCAATACCTCAGTTACGATTTTTTTTTTCTTAGAATTTATTTAGTTTTCTGGAAAATTGATCTTCAGCCATAAGCAGTAGAGAACTAAAAACTTTTCTTGGAATTGACATGAATCAGCGATCTATAAGTAAGTTTATAGTTATGAGCCATCACTTTGCGTGTAAATATTTTATTAGCGTCTGAAGAAGCAGTGCAAAACAATAGGCTATCGTATCCTGCTCATTTGCGACCTTGAGAGAGCAGGCTCAACATTTCAGTGGTGGTGCTCTATTTCATGCCCTCGCTTACATGGATTTCTTAGAAACTGTAGCACAGTTCTTCTGAGTTCTGCCGGACGCGTACATGATAGGCAGCTGCCCCAGTAACCTAGAAGCCAACAAGACATCCAGTTTGACTATTTTGTCAGACCGTAGTCTCACTGCGCATGTCTGTCAATACAGCAGATTGGCTTGTCAGTCACGCAGAACTGTCCAGTTACTTTGCTATTGGATTAAGCAAAAGCAAAATTTTTCAAATAACTCTCCTGGTATAATTTCATTGGTCGATCATGGATTCTTTGAAATATGTCATTAATATTTTTTTTCTACTTTTCTTGGATAATGGCTTCCACATCCAAGCTACGTCAGTGACACTAACAGGCCAATGTTACGAATATACGGATTTGAACACAAGCTTGACAAGTCTGACACTGGAAAATACACAAATGCATTACTTCCCAGAAGGAGACTGCAGTAATTCCATACCAGAAGAGGACGCAAGAGTACTGGCATTTCCCGACCTTTTCAAGTTAGAAATTAGGAAAAACCTACTGTTTGCCATGCCAAACCTCACGAAGATGCCGAATCTGGTCCAATTTGAATTTGAGGATACCTCAGTTACTGCAATACCAGGAAAACCTTTTATAAACAATACATTAGTGAAGACCATAAGCTTAGCAAAAAATAATCTCACCCAAGCGCCAGATCTGGAGGGAGCATGCACAAGTCTGGAGTCCTTATCCTTCTTCAGTAACCAATTGTCTTCACTTCCCGACAGCTACTTTGTTGGATGTACCAAGCTAAAAGTGGTCAATTTGGGCGTCAACAGATTGATATCTCTTCCAAATTTCGCACCAATTGGGTCATCGATGACTAAGCTCTTTGTCCACAATAATCTTCTGAATGAAACCATTTCAAAAGATGCCTTTGGAACACTGAATAACTTAGACACTCTACTATTAAAATACAATGCAATGCCATCCTTCGAGATCAGCTTTTGCAACTTTACGCAGGTGCTGAAATGTGACGCAAGAGGAAACAAGTTTGTTCAAGTGTACAATCCTTACCGTGACTGCATTGGATCTCTGAACACCTTACCCAAACCTGAATTTATCTTTGGCGGTCACCTCCTGCCTTGTGATGAACGCAGATGCTGGATGAAGAAATATGGCTTCAAAACGGAAAATGTAAACCCTGGCGACTGTCCTGATGGCCGAGAGTGGAAGTATGTCACAGAAGAAGAACTGTGTCCAGGTATGATATAATCCATATTTAAGTAACTCAGCCGTTCTATTGCAAACACAATTTCCAAGATGAACAGACAGCTTAACAATTCTTCCTTTTGGAAGTTTTGTTAATATATCAGCGGCTAAGTACACATAATGGATCTTATGCCATAAATAATTATTTGAGTTGACATATGGTATTGAAAATTACTGCTGTTTCGTTAATTTTAGCCAAAGTGAGGAACATTACAGTTTTCACTTCAGAATCTGTGTTGTCAATATTTGTCACGATTAAACTGTTAGTTTTTATCAAATTTCAATTTTGTGGTCAAGTGTTGATGATGACTCATTAATTAAATGATTACAAATCAGATTCTGGGTTATTTTGAATGCTGAACTCAGTTACGATACATCATAATGGATTTGTAAAGCTTCCTTTTCATTTAAAGTCATCGAAAACTTTTTTCTCTTTCTCTGTTACAAATTAATTAACTTAAAACAAAGAATGCTATCTTACTTTTTATCTTCTACAGACCTAAATCTATGCAAATCCGAGAAGATTCGTCTGCTTGCGGAAAACCAAAATGGTTCAACTACCTATTGTGCACCAACAGCACAAGATCCTATGCCGCTGAATAAAGTTTACAGAATGAACAATGTGACCGGAGTCTACCGTGTCTCACGGAAGAAATGGCACATTTGCTATGATGTAGCAGTTCTACCGAACTTGAGGAACTTGACATCCCTAAGCGGTGGTAAATACTTCAAAATAGGTAAGTCAACCAGTCATTCTTTGATCCAGAATACATCAATTTTGTAGTTCCTTGCATGTGACTAATGAAGGTAGTTTTATGTATGTATTATTTGGAAAAAAAAGGAACCAATACATATTAAGACATGGAATACAGTAATAGAAATTACAGTCGTCAGTGCACAAGAAACCTAGTTTTAGCTTCTGGTTTATATGAATGGGGCTGTTGGGTTTTGGAACAGTAAATGATTTGTCCACTGAGTTCCTCCCCCCCCCCATTATTTTTAGCTTTGAAAGCTGCAGGGTGTTGCACTGACATCATTGTACGCCAAATTTTCTAATGTTGTTATTTGCAATTGAATTATAATATTCAATATTTCTCTTTTCAGCGTCCTTCAACTGATTGACTTTCTAAATTGAAGTATTTGATGAAATCATGAATGAATGCCTTCCACCCAAAGACTGGTTCTAACTAAGAACAATTAGATGATTATTTTATAATTTCTTGGAGTATCATTGGTGCACTGGTGTCAAAGTTGTGATAAATTGTCTTTTTATCTTTTTATGAGGGTTTGTCTTCTGATTTTTAACTTCTGTTCCAAGAACAATAAAAATCAGCACTCATTTTAGTTTGACATTTCCAGAACGAAGAGATCAATGAAAGCCAAGCAAATCAATTTGTTAGAGCCTTTAAACGCATTTTGCTGGGGATCAACTCGATATCACAAGCATTGGTCACCGCACTAAGAAGCATGGTACAAATATAACCTGCAACTTGTGTGAATTCAATAAGAGCATTTTACAGCCCTGGAAGAGTTTGTATGGCCAATATTTATTCTTCAGCATTATTTAAGCATTTCCTTGCAAGAAGATAAAATTGTATATTTTCCTAAACCTCTTGCTTCAGGAAGATTCTGGCCCTTCTACAGCCTTCAATTCTTAGTACATGCCCTCAGTTCCCAGCTCACTCTGAAAGCAAATTGCTTTAAATAATCTAAGATATTCATTTGATTAATCCAAAACCAAGCTGTTTCATTTTAATGTCATCGCTATGTTCCTTTTAAAACGATTTTGCAAATTAGATCAAAATATTGTAATTTATTGATATAAATCAACTGTTACAAATTTAGTGACAAAGGGGTGGAAGGGAAGGCATGGAAGTGCATGGAAGAGCATGGAAGTACATGGAGGTGCATGGAAGTGTAGCATGGAAGTGCATGTAGGTTTATAGAAGTGCATGGAAGCACATGGAGGTGCATGGAAATTCGTGGAAGTGCATGGAAGTGCATTGGAGTGCATGGAAGTGCATGTGAGTGCATGGTGGTGCATGGAAGTGCATGGAAGTGCATGGAAGTGCGTGAAGTGCATGGAGGTGCATGGAGGTGCATAGAAGTGCATGGAAATGCATGGAAGTGAACGGAAATGCATGGAAATGCATGGAAGTGCATTGGAAATGCATGGAAGGCATTGAGGTGCATGGTAGTGCGTGGGAGTGCATGGAAGTGCACGAAAGTGCCTGGAAGTGCACGAAAGTGCCTGGAAGTGCATGGAAGTGATGGAAGTGCATGGAAGTGTTGCATGGAAGTGTAGCATGGAAGTGCATGGAAGTGTCAGGGAGGTGTAAGGGAAGTGTCAGGATGTGCAAGTGTGAGCATACGGTTGGAATACATATTTTGGGTTGCACTGTACTTCCTGAATGAAAGTCTATTACAACTAAGTGGCTTTTAAATTACCTCAACTAAATCGTTCTTGGAGTAGAGCAAAATTACTTAACCAACAATTTACTCTGACAAAATGAGATGGAAAATTAAAGTGTCTTCAGTTTGAATAATTAGGCAGTTAATTAATAAAAGTGAGCAATAATCATCAATAAATGATTCGGGCATAATGACTAATCCACAAGAAAACAAAACATGCAAGTGCTGCTCCCTACAAGAGTGGCGACCTGGGAGAATGGACAGCAAAAGAAGAAGAAGAAGAAGAAGTCCATAGCAGTTCACTTTGAACGAGCATCAAAACCCCAGACCTCCCACCCGACCCCCAAACCGCTACTCCTCCCCCCCCACAACCAACGTTTCCTGGGTAGTGGCAAGACCCTTGTCGAAGAGGTCTGAACTTAGCAGATGCATTGCAAATGATAAGCTGGATTAAATACCAGAGGTTCACAAATACTGCATGGAGCTGCAGAACTGCAGAATTTATTGCAGAATTGCAGAATTCTGAAGTTTCCTGCCAAACTGCAGAATTTATTGCAGAATTGCAGAATTCTGCAATTTCACTCCCAAACTGCAGAATTTATTGCAGAATTGCAGAATTGTGCAATTTCCACCCAAACTGCAGAATTCATTGCAGAATTGCAGAATTGCAATGAATTCTGCAGTTTGGAAGGAAATTGCAGAATTCTGCAATTCTGCAATAAATTCTGCAGTTTGGGAGTGAAACTGCAGAATTCTGCAATTCTGCAATAAATTCTGCAGTTTGGGAGTGAAACTGCAGAATTCTGCAATTCTGCAATAAATTCTGCAGTTTGGAAGGAAATTGCAGAATTCTGCAATTCTGCAATAAATTCTGCAGTTTGGGAGTGAAATTGCAGAATTGCAGAATTGCAATGAATTCTGCAGTTTGGAAGGAAATTGCAGAATTCTGCAATTCTGCAATAAATTCTGCAGTTTGGGAGTGAAACTGCAGAATTCTGCAATTCTGCAATAAATTCTGCAGTTTGGGAGTGAAACTGCAGAATTCTGCAATTCTGCAATAAATTCTGCAGTTTGGAAGGAAAATGCAGAATTCTGCAATTCTGCAATAAATTCTGCAGTTTGGGAGTGAAATTGCAGAATTCTGCAATTCTGCAATAAATTCTGCAGTTTGGCAGGAAACTTCAGAATTCTGCAATTCTGCAATAAATTCTGCAGTTCTGCAGCTCCATGCAGTATTTGTGAACCTCTGGTATTTAATCCAGCTTATCATTTGCAATGCATCTGCTAAGTTCAGACCTCTTCGACAAGGGTCTTGCCACTACCCAGGAAACGTTGGTTCTGCGGTGGGGGGGATGAGGAGTAGCGGTTTGGGGGTCGGGTGGGAGGTCTGGGGTTTTGATGCTCGTTCAAAGTGAACTGCTATGGACTTCTTCTTCTTCTTCTTCTTTTGCTGTCCATTCTCCCAGGTCGCCACTCTTGTAGGGAGCAGCACTTGCATGTTTTGTTTTCTTGTGGATTAGTCATCGTTTTACCACTCTGCTCGGCCAATTCTCCATCAAATTTCACTCTGAAAAAAGTTGCGGGTACCCTGCAACCAGGTCTATTGACTGAAGTTGACAGTGTTTGTCTGTTGTTGTTTCTTTTTTCCGTACGACACGTTTTTCGGCGATCGGTCAACTCGCAAAAATGCATTTTGCGAGCTGACCGATTGCCGAAAAAAGTGCCGTACGGCAAAAAGAAACAACGACGGACAAAGACTGACAACTGTAGTAAATAGACCTGGTTGCAGGGTATCCACCACTTTTTTCAGAGTGAAATTTGGTTGAGAATTAGCCGAGCAGAGTGGCAAAATGTCCTAGAGGTTTATTTTGATGCAGCAGTTTGTAAAATGACATTTTTGCGAGCTTACCGATCGCCGAAAAAAGTGCCGTACGGCAAAAAGAAACAACGACAGACAAAGACTGACAACTGTAGTAAATATACCTGGTTGCAGGGTATCCACCACTTTTTTCAGAGTGAAATTTGGTTGAGAATTAGCCGAGCAGAGTGGCAAAATGTCCTAGAGGTTTATTTTGATGCAGCAGTTGTAAAATGACATTTTTGCGAGCTTACCGATCGCCGAAAAAAGTGCCGTACGGCAAAAACAAACAACGACAGACAAAGACTGACAACTGTAGTAAATAGACCTGGTTGCAGGGTATCCACCAATTTTTTCAGAGTGAAATTTGGTTGAGAATTGGCCGAGCAGAGTGTCAAAACGTCCATAGAGGCATTCATAGAGGTTTATTTTGAAGCAGCCCCCCATAACTCGACCCAGAACTGCTACCCCCCCCCCCCCCCCCAACTAACGTTTCCTGGGTAATGAAAAGTCCCTTGTACCAGAGGTTCACAAATACTGCATGAATTCTGCAATTAATTTGTTCTGCAGAATTTATTGCAGAATTGCAGAATTCTGCAGTTTCCTGCCAAACTGCAGAATTTATTGCAGAATTGCAGAATTCTGCAGTTTCCTCCCAAACTGCAGAATTTATTGCAGAATTGCAGAATTCTGCAATTTCACTCCCAAACTGCAGAATTTATTGCAGAATTGCAGAATTCTGCAGTTTCCTGCCAAACTGCAGAATTTATTGCAGAATTGCAGAATTCTGCAGTTTCCTCCCAAACTGCAGAATTTATTGCAGAATTGCAGAATTCTGCAATTTCCACCCAAACTGCAGAATTTATTGCAGAAGTGCATAACTACAGATTCTGCTGCAGAAACTTTTCAGAGAGGCTGCAGGGACAGACGAGCATCAAAACCCTAGACCTCCCACCCGACCCCGAACAGCTACTCCTCCCCCCCCCCAACCAACGTTTCCTGGGTAGTGGCAAGACCCTTGTCGAAGAGGTCTGAACTTAGCAGATGCATTGCAATCGATAAGCTAGATTAAATACCAGAGGTTTACAAAAAATACTGCATGGAGCTGAAAAACTGCAGAATTTATAGCAGAATTGCAGAATTCTGCAATTTCTTCCCAAACTGCAGAATTTATTGCAGAATTGCAGAATTCTGCAATTTCCTCCCAAACTGCAGAATGTATTGCAGAATTGCAGAATTCTGCAATTTCCTCCCAAACTGCAGAATTTATTGCAGAATTGCAGAATTCTGCAGTTTCCTCCCAAAATGCAGAATTTATTGCAGAATTGCAGAATTCTTCAATTTCACTCCCAATCTGCAGAATTTATTTCAGAATATGCAGGTGGAGGAAGAAATTTAAATGTACTGCTTTTTGCAGAACTGCAGAATTCTGCAATTTTTTTGAAAACTGCAGAATTCTGCACTTTTTTTTGCAGAACTGCAGAATTCTGCACTTTTTTTTGCAGAATTCTGCAATTCCTTTGGAAACTGCAGAATTCTGCACTTTTTTTGCAGAACTGCAGAATTCTGCACTTTTTTTGCAGAATTCTGCAATTCCTTTGGAAACTGCAGAATTCTGCAGTTTTTTTGCAGAACTGCAGAATTCTGCACTTTTTTTGGAAACTGCAGAATTCTGCAATTTTTTTCTGCAGAACTGCAGAACTGCAGAACTGCAGAAATAAATTATACACTCCTCGTCAGGTCCGCCTCCGACAGAATAGTTACTGTGCTGTAATTTCATTGTGATTCCTGAAATAGCATCTGATGTGAAATGTTGTATCCTGCGTGCTCCCTCGTGAGCTGGCTGCTTGTAGCCTGTATTTGAAGTCTTTTATGAGCGTAGCTCACTTGAGTGCAGAGAGCATCCTGTTGTTGTTGCTCTCCTGGTGGACCTGAATTGATCAACAGTCCATGATTTGTTACTGTGCTAAAAATAGATTGCAGGTCTAGCCTCTGAACTACTGGTTGGTTTCGAATTCCATAATGTTGAAAAATGTACCTTTTCATTCCTCAAAAGTGTTTAAATATTCCCATGTTGTGTATTGATTAATCATTGGACAAGACGGAACAAATTTGTCCAGCCAATCGTTGTTTTTCTCTTGTGAACTTTTAAAATCCTCCAGAGGGCTGATGCTGGCAGGCAGGCAGCGTCACCTGAACATGTTTTATATTATGCGTGTAAAAAAACTGATGATGGTGTAGTGTCTAGTGTATCCTGAATTATATAGAAATGACTTTATCTTAAAAAATAAACCAATTTTGATAATTTTTTATGGAGCTTCGCGAATTCAATGGCCTTTGCCATCTACATATTAACACTTTAAATCAACAGATTCATTTCATCCCTTTGAATTTGGCATTACATGCAGTCACTTAATTCTAAGGTCAGTCAATTTGTAAGTAGATGAAGAGTGACATATATACACCAAATGGCGAACAAAATATACTTCGCCGATTACATAATATATGTTAACCTTTGCATTACAAGATCAAGGCCCGTGGAAATGCCATTTTGATGACATTTATGTTGACTATGACATTTTGCATTTTCAAAGGGCTAACTGATGATATACATATGTATGTTCCTGGAAAAGTCTTTATACAATAAGGTTTAAAGATATACATAGACACATAGACAGACCGATAAACCAATTTATCCCATGTCTAGCAAACTTTTGTCCCTGATACTGAGTTTTTCCCAGGTAAATACCAAATCAGAGAGGGAAATAAGTGAGTATTGAAAGGGACAAATATCAGTACACCCAATCAGAGCTCTTCAATAAATTAGCTTAGAGGGATATATTAATTTATTCATTAGATGGTAGGGATATACTGAAACTGACAAATCAGAAAACAGCATTGCCTCATTTGCATACCACAATCAACAAAAAGACGTTGTACATGACCCTCTGTCTGCCATGTTTATTAACATAACAAACCAGCATATTTTTTGATTGTTATGATTTAAGGCAATTAAGTACTGCCAATTAAGGATTATTGATTTTTTTCTAGCACAACTGCATTCACATTTTAAAGTGCTTCAATCTGTTTTACATGAATAAAATAAAAGTATTAAAAAAAAAAAAGACATGGGATAAAAAGGTTACATCATGGGTGGGGGCAGTATATCCCTGTATAGTCACCCTCGACCCAGTATATCCCTCGACCCTTCGGGTCTCGGGATATACTGGGTCTTGGGTGACTATACTAGGGATATACTGCCCCCACCCATGATATAACCTCATAGGATAGATACACAGATCAACCGACAGATACATCATACGACAGACAGATCAATCAATACAATTTATGCTTGGATTTCAAGCCTTTCGACACATGGAGCAAATATTGTTGAAAGCAGATTGCTCATTGGAGAAATCATCAATAAATCTGACATAATAGTGATTCTTTTCTTTCGAAAAATTAATGGCGAAGAGACTTCGGAAGTTCCTTGAAGTGACCTTTGTGTTCAATTTGTCATTCTGATCTCCTGATCAAGCCCAATTACCATGTTGTTTGGTTTCCATTAACATCCCATCTGGTGAATGTCTCAACTCATTGACAAAATCCCCAGAGGGCAGTAACCATCAGTTACAACAGTGGAAGACCATGGTAAGCGCAATGTATCACCATTGATGTTCTTTTGGCTAGTAGGAATGATCGTAGACCGAAGAAAGGCCTGGAGGCAACCAAAAATAGATCTACAAAAAGACATTCCGTTTCCAAGACAGGATGCTGTTATGGACGTAATTAAAAATATGTGTCAAATTTAAACTTACATGTACCGATCGGTTGACCGCAGTGTTCTTCTGTTGCATCATGTTCAGGGCAGTCGTAATGTGACTACACTTTCAATTACATTCACAGAGAGTTAATAATCTAGCAGTGTCTGCTCTACACATATTTTTAATGAATTTATTCAAATTTAAGTCACATCGCTTACCTAATTTATGATTTTAAGTTGGAAGAATAAAATTAGACAAAAAATTTGGTTTTCCGTTGTTGTAATTGACTTGAGCTGCCTTCTCGGGATTTTTTTTACGAGCTGAGATATTCTGCAGATGGGAAGTTAATGAGTAGCTAACCACCGGGGTAATTGGCCTTGATGAGGAGATCAGCATTTATAACAAATTGAACACAAAGGTCATTTACCAGGAATTTCTGACAGCCAGGGTGAATTCCAGCAATTTTAGGTGGGTGGGGAGGGTTGTGCAAGGTTTACTAGCGCTGGGTTATCTCCCTACCGCGATATGTCTTTGCTGACAGTCACGATGCCATCAGATCCATAAATCATAATAAAAATATAACAGAACATCTATGTTGATATATAATTCTCTGTGTGAGTTAGTCTCAGGATTTTCACTCTTTACAACTGAATTTTACAAATTTAGACATATCAAATCAAAACCTTTGTATTTTGCTTCCCTGTCGATTTGTCAGAATAGATGAATCATGACTACCATATTTTCTCTATTAAACGCCCAGTGGGCAGAAGTAATGATGATATGGTCAATTGTTAATTTTTTGCATAAAAAACTTAGGATAAAGTCATATTTTGATGGAAATTTGATGAAAATTAATTCCTTGTGGAGGGGGCCGGCTTTTATTAGGGGGTGTGCTTTTTAATAGAGAAAATATGGTACTAACATTCAGCTGTAATTGGACGTCAATGGCCTCACAACAGGCCCTATCCTCCATTGCATTGTAGACAATAGACAATGGACAATTTTTATTTCTTTTTGGTTTTACAAACACATAAACTTTAGCCTTAGGCTAGTGTCACAGAAATCTTAAAAACAATCTGAAAATAAGATTATGTGAAAGGTTTAGACAAATTAATTTTAAAAACATTACAACTAATAAATTGGTTGTAATAACAAAAGAAGACTACTTATACAAACTCTCCAGTTTTAAACTGTCAATTTTGGAGCTTTTTTAAAGAGGTTGGCATCCTCACTGTCTTTTACATTGTTGTGTAGACTATTCCACAAGGTGGCTCCCAAGTGAGTCAAGCTATTTAGTCCATACAGAGTAGTTCTCTTATAAACCACTTCAATTTGATGCTTGTTAACTGGTTGTTTTTCTTTTAAACAATCGAGACATATAAGCTGGTGATAATTCATACTGAGCTTGATATAGGCCTACCTCAAGCAGTAATGACTGAAGTCTATTTACATGTAGAGATTTGAAGTTATATTACATATAAAATTACATGAGAAAAGATATAATATATTTATGTTTACACAATAATGCATCGTATGATGATTCATATTCTTCAGGTACAATTCATAACCCTTTTTCTTGTAATGTTTCCAGTTTTAATCTACTTCTTTTTTAACAGAAATGCCAATAGTTGAAATTACTGGCAATACATGACTAGCAAATGTACATTTTTGCATTAGTGCTTAAGTATTTTGAAATTCTCCGCAGAGCATACAATTGCCAGGCAGATTTTCTACAAATTTGGGATACACGTTTGTTGTAATCAAGTTTTGAATCAAGAGTAATTCCTAATAATTTAACATCTTGACAAGGACTAATTTCAATATTTTCTTTTCATTTAGATTTAGAGTACTAGTGAAATTTTGTCGAAAAATGACAATGAATTGAAATTTTGAAGGATTGACCTTCATACCATTTTCTTGGAACCATTTTAAAACAATTCTAGTTGCTTTACTGAGATTGTCCAAAAGTAACTCATTTGTACGTGAACTCATTTGTACGTGAACTAACTACAATAGTAGTATCATCAGCATAATTTGCAATGTAGCACTCCGAGGTCGGCAGTAGGAGATCATTAATGAAGAAATTAAATAAAATGGGCCCTAAAATGGACCCTTGGGGCAATCAAAGGCCTTGTACAGGTTTGTTAAGACAGCACCTGAGCATAGGTTTTTGTCCAAAGAGCCCTTGATTGCCTCCGTAATCTGTAGAATGACATGTTGTTTACTATAAATAGATCTGTAAGCAGATAGCGTTTCTACGAACACTTTATCAGTAAAAGGTTTAAGTTGATTGACAATTTCTTTTTCGAAAATTTTAGAGACAGCTGTCAGAATACTGACAAGCCTGTAATTGGCCATTTCAAGAGTACTACCTTTTTTGTGCAGCAGCTGAACTTCTGCACATTTAAGTTGTTTTGGGAAAGTTTTAATAGTGAACATGTTATTGTCTGTGGGATGAAAAATGGCGGAGTTATGCCTCAGCGACTAAAGTTGGCTCTTGAAGTTGGCTGATCAGAAACTTGCTGAGCACTTCAAAGAATCTGGGTAAAAATTTGAAAACGGTGAAATTTCAGTCAGGCAAAAAGTTTATTTGAAAGCAGGTTTAAAAGAGCTCCTTTCGATTTATTTTGCTAGGTAAAATAATCACCTTTCATTGTACTTTGATGTCCAAGGGTCAGGAAGCACAGTTTTTATGTGCCGTGGAGGTAAATACCAGGGTACTGCTTTTGGGTGTCATTAACATCACGCTGTAAAAACCCCCTATATTTCTCCAAATTCACACAATTGTACCACCTGCACTAATGCACAGGGAGTGTGAGGTGTAGACAGAACAATCATATAATAAAAAGAGTACTGCTATCTGCCTGACAGCAACCAAAAACAAAATAAAAGACAAATAATTAAATTTTTCATTTTTTCTACACTTCCATTAAGTTTTTCTTTCATACTGCTTGATTTCAGCACACCAATCTGTGTTCAGTTACTAAATTAAACACATGCCAAATGATTCCAGCGAAAAAAGAACCTGTGTAACACTTTTTAAACTTCAAATCAAGCAATAAACGCCCCAAAATTAGCTATTTTTGACCTGTGAATCGTGATGTTAATGACAAAATATGACGCTTGTGACACTAATGGCTGGTAAATTACTCCTGAGCCTCTTACTTGTGCATATAAGTTAGTAATATATCATAAGTACAAAAATTATTGGAAAAATGTAAGAAATTTTATTGTTTTTATATGTATGCTGCACCCAGGAAGCTTACTGAAGTGGTATACTGCTGCAACTGTGCAAATAAATCAGGACTTCCAAAATGCATGTGACGTCACTTTTGCCAATGACTAGTGACACTTCCATTGGGATTTTAGAGTGATAGCGCCAAAACTGCCATTAGAATCACACATAGTTTACTAAAACCATGTTCGTTAATGACATGTGACGTTAATGACAATTTTAAACTAATATTCCCTTGAACCAGTGAATACATTATGTGATGCCAATCTTGGCTTACATTAAGACTTGTGTACACCAAAGCAAGTTCCACAGTGATTTTTTTCCAGATATACATTACCAAAATTAGCCCGGAGGGCGTTTGTTAATGACAAATCAAGGTAGGACAACTGACATTTTGGTATAAATAGTGTAATTATCTATATTCTGTGCAGTTTATGGACTTGCAGCTGAATCAGTCAGCTGCTAGGGTTCCTAAAGATCATCAAAATTGAAGTGGTGTAAAAAAATGTTTGTTGGTTGATTTCTTATGAGAAAAATCACTGGGTGTGACGTTAATGACATGAAATTGGAGACAAAGACACAAGAGCCCCCTGTGGTTGGGTAACAATATTAGGCAAGTAATTGGTTTTGGAATTTGAAAGGATGTTGGTCAAGGTCCACTTTGAGGTAAAGATGAGTTGGATTAAGGAGAAAACTTAAGTTATTTGAGCTGATTTGTGAAGGAAAATGCAAGTGGAGACAGGCCATTTTCAGGGGGGTAGGGCACTTTCATTCAATTTTTGGAAGGGATAAAAGTTGTCTGCCACACATTTTCTGTGCCAAATTTTTTGCTGATATGTTGCTCTAAAACAAATGACCACCACGAACCTTGCATGTACATTCATGTCCGTGTGAATTGCTCTAAGACACTGGAGACAAGAATTTCAGCCTTATCAAATTTTGACCCATCTACAAGTCGACTTTGGGGGTCGAAGTTATATAACACTAGTCTTATTAGCCTTGCAAGATTATTTTGTGAACATATTTTGCTTGTCGGCTTTGAGCAATTTCAATATACAACTTCAGTCATTGCAGAATCAGAATCGCATTGCAGCTGCAGCAGATAGCCAGCAGTTTGCAATGGAAGCATTTTATGTCACTGTTGTTACAATATGACAGGTAGGGTATTATATAATTTCCAGCAGGGGGAGCTTTGCACAACATCACTCCTCGGTGGCGACATCTCTCAGGAATTCTGGCGGAAGTGGTTCATGTCCATCTCTGCCGTGTAACCAAAATGTCTTTATGTTACCCTTGCCCTGAACAAAAGAAAAGAATGGAAGGTAATAGAATGTTTCACATAAAGTTGGTTGAATATTGGGCCCGAAATGACACCAGCCACTTTGATTATTCTTTTTTTTCTCCTAAGATTGAAGCGCAAGCCATTGGAATTTTGAGCTCTATTCACTGATTCTGAATTATCCATTCTGCTGAATAACGGGTATGACTGGTAGCTTAGGAGTGCAGTGGCCATGGAATTTTGCCTAAATTACAAGCTCAGAAAATAGAGATGGACACATTTTGCCCTATTTGACATGCTAAGATCATTATTAAATTTTTTTAGCTTTCAGTTTATTTCACTTTTGGCAAATTAAGCCAAATCCTCAATTTACTGCAAAATCCGAACTGCAAAAAACTCATAAACCTAGCTAAAGGTCTGTTAATTTGTTCGCCATGACATTTTAGATTTTTTGACCAAGTCGTCTTTGACCTGGTTCCTAAACCACTTGACCACTCAGCTGATGTATGATTACGTATAGAAGGTCCTTACAGGCAAATAATACTTGTGTATAATATTGAGATTCATAACTGCATATCTCATTGAATAGACCAAAGAATACACACCTTCATAGAAACTGCCCCTCTGCACACAGTGTAGTAAGACCCGATTTTTTCAAGCAGATTTTGTGTGACTTCGGAAATCTGAATCTTCATGGCCAAAGAAGTCGACTCCATACGAGAAGCAGTGTTCACCGTGTCACCGAAGAGACAATATCTGAAGAAGATAATGATGGATTATTCAAGAATCAGCTCCGCCCAACAAAAAATACTATTCAGAACATTTGGGCAGATAGGATAGGTATCAGGTAGGAGAAATTAATATTTAATATTTCTTGTTTCTATTTTCAACATAATATTATACTATCAATATTCTACTCATACCGAGGCATCTTAATTCCAACCACACCAGCAACGACAGCTCCACTATGTATTCCAATTCTCAGCTGCAACTTCTCCCGCAGCCGATGTGGTATTTGAAAAGATGTCACTGCACATGCCAAATCTAACGCCATGTTGCTCACATGACCAGCGTGTCGAATCCCATTGGGAGTTGGCAAGCCGCTGATAACCATATAAGCATCTCCAATTGTCTCTACCTGAGGGCAAATGGAAAGATGACACGATGAAGGAAATGCTATGATTCATCTTTAAAACAAAGAAAATGTATGTTGAGAACATTCTCTTGTCTTGGGTGTTGCGAATATTTCAACAATGTTCTCATTCTGCTCTCTGCTACCTATACTCACTGTCATGAGGGCCACCTGTACCAAATTGTATAAACACTTAACACAGGTTATCCTAAAGTGGTAAACTCAAAAAAATTGTCATGTGGTAACTTGTGTTCTGGTGATTAAAACTAATTATCTAACTCGTGTTCAGCACTGACACAACATCAGTAAAATGACTTAACCACTTTAGGATAACCCGTGTTAAGTGTTCATACAATTTGGTACAGGTGTCAAAAGAGCCATCTGGTGTGATATTATCAGTCATCAACCAATAAGATGTACGCGCTTCACTTATGTTTTCACACTTTGGTTGAATCTTGAATGGACTGAAAGGAGGGTGGGATTTAACTGTCAACGACCGAGCATACAGTATATTAAATTTTAATGTGTTTAACTGACTTATACCCATACCAATGTTTGGCCGTTTTTTCTAATAATTAGCTTGAATGCATAGTAAACAACTCCGGGGTCAATAATACTGGAGGATTGCAAGATTAAAGGATACTCCGTGGTAAAGATCTTTTGTGGTCGGTCGATACTTCTCAGTTCTACATACCTTGTACACATCATGTTTGTCGCAAATGTCATCAAAAAGCGTATAAAGTGCATTAAGCAGATCAACCACTTGCAGGGGACTGGACTCGGCTGAGAGAGCAGTGAATCCTTTAATGTCCGAGAAATAAATCGTCACAGAATCGAAGGCCTCTGGCTGAACTTGACGCCCCTGGGCTAGCTGTTCTGCGACTGATGGTGGAAGCATTTGGTTCAACAGGTTTTGAACCTAAAACAGGGGATAGAAAATAATTTGATATTATTGTCACTGAACTGGAATGTTTGAGACGAAAAATCATTTTCCGAATCTGTCGAAATTAACATAAACCATGTACGGATAGATGCAACGCAAATACAAATGTAGATAGATAAATGTTAAGACATATATGCATCATGTCACTGAATTAGGATGTTTTGAGCATGCGGAGTCAAAATGGCCGTGGGGTTATGTTAGGCATTTGGCCCATAACCTTCAATGTTTAGCAACTTTCAGCATGATGTCAGTCAGATAGAATATTGAATTGATTCATCAATAAGAAAGCCATAATAATTTAATAATCAAATTACCTTATTCATAGCAACTTGCAGTTCAGCTGTCCTCTCTTGTATCTTCTCCTCAAGGTTATGGACGTACTCATCCACAGCTTCCATCATGCAGTCCAAGACACTCTTCTTCGTTGAATTGACCTTTTTTAATAATTTAATGTAAGAAATAGCGGTTTTTCAGCCATCAACTTGAAAATACAAAATATAAGTAATATGACTTCGCTTATCAAATAGGGTTGAATGAATAAGTAGTTGACACGAAAGTTTTGTTTTACCTCAACCAAGTTTGCAACATAATTTCATAATCTCTATATTTTTTTACTTTCGAAAGTATATATAATAATTATAAGTATTATATATCTTTGACATGACGCATTCAAATTATGCATGTCACTTTATAGCTAACATAAAATGTAAAATATTTGCACCAACAATTTCATTCTGTATTATTGTATATATTTTACAAGAATGACCAATAAAGAAGTCTTAGTCTTAGTCTTAGTTTTATACACTCTGTATATGAAACAAAGTATGTGCAAATTGTTTTTGATGTGTCACGTAAAGCTAAATAACAAAAATTGTATTGATAAAAACCCAACCTTTCTCATGATCTTAATGACCTGAGTGAATGTTGGCCGTTGACGTGGATAAGGATCCCACATGTCTTGCAAGACACTAGCCAGTTTGGCTGGGATGTCATCGGACACTGTGGGTCTAATTGGTTTCTGTCCCATAAATTGGACCATCTGGATCGGGTCTAAATTTTCCAGCTCGGGGTAGGGTAAAGTTAGGGAGAATATCTCGTGGACGAGAATTCCGAACGAGAAGATGTCGGATGATTTATTCGGCTTGGGGTTGGTCTGTTGCGTCTCATCAGGGTCTTTACAGATCACTTCCTTGGCTCGGGTGAGTGTGTCGTCATGTCCAGTCTCAGCATCTATCGGATGGACAGCATTTGACAGAGACTTGCCAAACTGAATGTCAGCCAACATGTTTCTGTCCCATTGGGCAATCCTGACCGTCCATTTATGGTCGATATAACACACCGCAGTTGACAGGTGACCATGGATGATGTCCTTTGAGTGCAAATACTCCATACCTGTTGCAATATCAAGAGACATGGAGTACCTGAAATTATCGTCCAGGTTATATTTGTCTTCAAACAGAACATCCTCCAAAGTGCCTTTACAGCAATATGGTGAGAGGTTGTACAACACTCCATTTCTATGATACACACCCAAAAATGTCTGCACATTGGCATGTGATATGCTGTTCTGCATCCACCAAAGAGCGTTTTTAGTCTTTTTCTTCAGATTGTTTATCTTTAAGAATCTTAGTTCATCCATTATTACCAAATGTTCCTCGTCTAACTTTCCTACCAAAAAACTTGTGCTGTTTGCGCATTGATCTGAAGTGGTGCGTTCGCTCATTATTGACACAACGGAGCTATTGTTCGTCAAAACGCCTTTCTCTAAAACTTCTACTCTTGAATCAGAGATTCTATATAACTCCTTAATTATGGCTCTGTTTAATTTGATGTACCTGACAATGCTGTAGATACAGACCGCTAGCAAAATAAGAAAGATTATCGGTATGGAGACAAATACTGGAATTTGCCATTTCTGCATCATTTCTTTTTCTCTTTTCATTTGCTTCCGGACTAATTCTGAAACTTTCTGACCCTTGCATTTCATTTGATGTAGCTTCTTTTCAACTATGTGACTCACAGCGGGGCTCACAGGCACCATGTTCAATTCTATGCACTTCTCTTTTGCCGTTTGACTCTCCAAAATCCAGACAATGTAGCGATAAAGTTCGATAGCAGAATCGCAATCGTGCATTTGAGTCATATAAACGACAAAATAAGTTAAACCTGCAATTGGGTAACTGTTCTCACTACTACTGTCAGATATATCCACTGTTAGATCATCAGTGAAATTATTAGAGTAGTATTCCATGGCATCTTGAACTGCCTCTGTGGTTGCCCTTGTCAAAACATTTGCCCTATTCAATATGGTGGCTGATGGAATTTCATAGTCCTCTGCATCCGCCGCAGACAGGTATGCTATGGTGTATCGGATTGACATTGTGAGACCTGAAACGCCTTGATTTGTATAACCGTAGAATGTTATAGCATCTGGATTCCATCTCACTGGCTTGAAATCATCATCCAATCCTACATCAAAGACTCCGTATGTCTCATTCCACTCCTCACTGAATTTGGACAGGGCTCTCGTAAACAACTCTGTTGTCCCGGAATCGTCTTGCCTCGCCACGACAAGTATGCGCTCAGTTGGCAGACTAATGGCTGGATTCATGTCTTGTAATGAAGTGTCATTCCACATAGTGATGGTTCCATTGTATATCCCCACAATGTTCTCCCTCGTCAGATTAAGAGGTGTGTCAACTCCTGGTAAGTTGTAGCTGAGAACCACAGCACTGAAATGAACAGTTGGAAAAGATGTTAAAATGATATCCAAGCCTACTGTCAATTAATCAAGAATTTCTTCCCAAACATACACACAAGGCAATATAATATACGATTTGCATCTTGTTCAAACAACGTTTGGAATCAGTTGGTTCAGTTGATAATGCACTTGGCAGGCAACTGCTGGGTCCAGCGTGTTCCATTCCAACTTCGGTCGGTTTACCTGGACCTATGTTGTGGACCACAATTTCATTCATCCTTCACCATATACTGTCCTCCTGTCCTTATTAGCCTACCATGTGCATAAATACAGGGTATAAAACCCAGTCATCAATCCATCCATCTATGGAATATCGACTCAGGCAAGCACAATGTCAATAACTCTTATTTTTTTATATCAAGTTATTCACAGACATGTTACTTAAAGGTTGTAGAATATTTCTGGACAATCAGGCCCTTTTTAAAGCCGTAAAAAACATTCCTCTGGGAAGGTTAAAGTGCTGGATAAAAAATGTCTATTGTCTTTTTAACCGATATAACTGCCATTACTAATGGCATCTGCAATAATGTGAAAAGGTATGAATTGAATTTAGTTGATGGCTTGGCACATCTACTGCCAGATGTAGCAGACAAGTTTCAAGGAAGGCTTCACTTAAGATGAGATGTGTCACTCATGTGCAATGGCACCACTCAATGTCAATAAATTGAGTGACAAAAGGCAATTGTCAACAGCAGTAGCAGAGGATTAATGTGGTGGCAAAATTATCATAGGATGGATGGATAGATGTTCGTGTGGGCTTTACTTCCTGCATTTATGAACTTTGGCAAAATGATCACAGAAAAATCGCAACCGAATTGATCACTTGTCATCTGAAACCCATGTCCATGCTCATCTTATACTCTCATTGCGAAAATAATAGAACTATCGATCTACCCTAGCAACTGACGAGTTTGCATTTCTTTCAGTTATTATGTCAACCGTCGTCATAGGCAGCTGGGTGCGAATTGGTTAAGGTGCCCACCTGCACCGCTGAAGGTCTTTGCCTGCATGGGTTCAAATGAACCTTCATGAGCAAAATCCCAGCTGGATGTCGTTCGGATGTAACATGAAATTGGCGGCCTTGTATCAGTATCTATGCTGGGCAAGTAAAAGATCCCTAACATGGGGTAAATGTGTAACATGTTGAGGACTCCTGCTCTCTCTCCCATCTCATCAATCAACCCTTGTGAGTGCCCAGAACTGGGCTTAGAGGGCTGCACTTACCATATCTATCTATCTCTCAATCATCTATGATTTTCTCTCATCACATTAATAGAGATAAAGCCAAACTTATGAAGGTCAATAACAACTATTTATGGTCTTGGTTTGGCATTGTCACGTTTTCCAGTTACTGTTCTACATCAGTAAATCGCAACAGAGTGATATTGCCAAAAAGGACATCAACTTTCACTGCTGATGATGCCTTTTGCCCTTTCATGTGAACATGGAACTACATCAGTGTTCTAACTTTTCTTCAACATTGACTTTCCCTTTACTTTACAAATGCGTATGGTTGCCAAGATAACTTACTTTAAGAATAAAAAACAATGCATCTAAAAAGGGCAACACTATGCATGATTTCACACTGCAGGTTTCTCAGATATAAGTGGCTTCATCAGTTTAAGATAGCACACAGACAGCTAGACAGACAGCTAGACAGCTAGACAGCCAGACAGACAGACAGACAGACAGAAAAAGTGTCCAACTCACCCAGCCATGGTTGGGATCATTTGCAAATCTGGATAATTGTTGTATTCTTCTTCAGTCAAGATTGCTTCCGAACTTCCGTACTCATAGTTTTCCGGTTCTTCCATTATCTTTCTCACACCGAGGCCACTTCCGACCATTTCATAAGAAGAAGCAATGTCCACAAAATCACTCCGTTCAAACTCGAAGGCAGACTGCCATAAGCCGTACACCGGCCCTGGAAAACTTGCTCCAGCCCCTCGCAGGTTGACTGTCAGTCCCCCAACATCTGATTTCATCATGTCAATAACCAGTAAGAACTTAATGACAAAGTGAGAAGTAATTTGGATGAATTGAGGTGATAACATGGTATGTCGTTCAACCTTTTAACCAAAAAACTTTTAAGTTATTCCTCAGGTCTAAAGTTGCACCTCAGTTCTGAAGTCATTGCTTGTTCTTAAGTTAATTCTCAGATATAAAAGTCACTTCTGATATTCATGTCTAAAGTTTTTTATGATTGTGTGTGTCTTTTTATCACAAACTGGACTATGAAGAGAAGATTATGGTGCCAAGATACCTTGTTTGCTTATAAAATCTGAAATGTAAATGAAAAGTTCGGAATTACCAGCAATTCAATAGACACTACATATACATTTACATATCAGTACACAGAAAATTATTAACCTGGAACAACGCTTATGTAATTACAGCATGCACTTTCAATTAGCATTATAATTTTTTTACGACTTGCTGTATTGTATTTTAGCTTAATCTCATGGTTTTGCTTGCTCAATATACAAATAAGATTAAGGTGCAAGGTGAAGTACTCCATAGCGAGCCACACAACAATTTCAAAAGTTGTAAAGTTATCGCATACTTTTTAAAATTTCTATAATGCAGATGAAACTAATGTTAGCTGGAGTTTGTGCAAAATCAAAACACCATTTCCTTGATAAATAACAAATTGGATTGATCTTGATTTACAATTTCCTTGGCTGATTCACTCTAAACTTGTTTCCTGATACACTCAAACACTATTTGAAAACAACGATTTCGTACAGAACTTGCCTAGGGTCATTTTATCTGAGTTACACAATCAGTTTATTCAGCAAATGACAAAGTATTTAACTGCATAATTCACAAAGCAAATTGAGTAAATGTGAGCACTGAGAAGTCTTAATGAAGTAAATAAGACACACATGCACTAAGTAAGTTGGGGAATAAAGTTTTAAAGAGTTAGAATTTCACTTTTCATGATGAAAGATGTGATTAATACTAAAAACTGAACAACAATTTAAATCTTTTAATGTATTATGTAAAGAAGTCCATACTAAGAATTACAATTACAAAGGCAAATGAAATTTCAGAATATGCCTTCCTTTAAATGTTCAGCCTTTTAAACAT
This sequence comes from Platynereis dumerilii, assembly GCA_026936325.1. Taxonomy (NCBI): domain Eukaryota; kingdom Metazoa; phylum Annelida; class Polychaeta; order Phyllodocida; family Nereididae; genus Platynereis; species Platynereis dumerilii. Next base: position 19,224,046 of record JAPTHN010000003.1, read on the forward strand.
AATGGAAAATTACTATCATATTATAGGTTGCTCCAAAGCGCTTGGCTTTGATATCATTTGATGCATGATTGGGGCTTTATGTCCTGTATTTATTCACTTGGTAGGCTAATTAGGATAGGAGGAGGACACGGCAATGAGGCAAAGGATGATTGAAACAGCCGTCCAACATAGGTCCAGGAGACCCGGAAAGAGCTGGATTCGAACCTGGGACCCCGCTTGGCTTTGAAGCTAGCCCTTAGCTACACTGGTTAGATAGCAGACTTTTAAGGTAAGGGGACAGCGTTATCAGGTGCATCGGTTGTCTTAGAGGTAGCCTGTTTGAATTCTGCTCATAGTGGCAGGTGGCATTGATGCGAGATTGATGACTGTATTCATAAAGATTATGTCAAAATGTCTGGGGAAGTTGGAGATATAATATTGTGCAGTGTTTTTTTTGGGGGGGGGGGGTTACCAATTTTCACTGTATTCCAAAGTGGTCTGGTCCGCGACATTTTAAAAGCTAATTCCACTTGTTTTTATTTAACATGTCTGTGCCTTCTTTAAATGTGGAACATTAAATGTGGGCAAATAAAATATATCTATCTTTAACTATCTTCATGGTAGTCAAAGATTAAATTGTTAAGGCCAATTGATATTATTGATGAAATAAGGTATATTAGAATCTCGAGAAAATTAAGAAAGTAAAATCAGAATCATTGATGCAATTAAGTGGTAAATGATGTGATAGAATAAAGAATTTCAATTAGTATCTTACCTGTCTCAAATTAGTTTTGCAGAGCACAAATTATTTTGGTGACATTCCTAAGTGGTCAGATATTAGCTGTAATGAGAGCCGCAAAAAGATGGAGAGGCAGCGACTGACTGATAACACAACACGAGTGCAGCGGAATACAAGCATCTGTGCAGGCCGCCAGCCGATCGCAGTGGTGGATCCAGACAGGGTCATCTAGGGGGGGGGGGGGGGCTCGGGCGTGTTTCGGCATTCGCTGGCCCGTGTGGTTGCGTATTTTCTTCAAAATACTATTAATCATCTCAGGGGCAGTGGCGTCCCTATGGGGGGGGGCACGGGGGGCACGCGCCCCCCATATTCGACCTGTGCCCCCCAGGTGCCCCCATATGAACTTTCCAACTCTGGCTAAAATATTCAGTTAGTATAGTTGGTGCCCCCCCAGATAATCGCATGCCCCCCAGGTGCCCCCCCGCACGAGACACCCCAGTTACGCCACTGCTCAGGGGGGCGGGACTAGATCGCCTTGTATCCGTCACTGGATCGTCTCGTTCCAAATCTTGCCTCCTGCATCTTACACCAAGAAAGACCAGCCCAGCGATTAAATGCAGCATTATCATTATTTATGGGTGAAGATTCGGATTCTGATCGTTTCATTAATTTGTACTGACAGTCGCTGAATGACAAGTACACACAAAATTGCACTGACATGTCCTTGTGAGGTCATATCCGTATCCATGCCATGTTATTTTCTATCACCCGTAGCCTGTTTGTGAAGTCATATCCTCTCAATGCTATTGGAACAAGTCACAAGTCAACTAAAGCCCCTTTCACACAGCCAAGAGTAACCCAAGAGTACCTTGGCAAAAGCAAAATTCAGAAATCACAAATTAACTCCCAGAGTATAGCTTGTTACTCCCAGAGTGAAAAGTCTGCTCCCAGAGCGAAAATTGTCAATCCCAGAGCAAAAGTTGATACTCCCAGAGCAACTATTTCACTCTCAGATCATCTCCATACTCTCAGAAAATTTTAAACTGTTCAAAATTATCCAAGAGTTTTCCACGAGTGTGGCAATGATCTGGGAGCATCTTGTGTTACCCTGGGAGTGAATTTTTCACTCTTGAGAGTGAAAACTATACTCTGGGAGTGAATTCACGATTTCTGATAGTTTGCTCTTGCCAACACACTCTTGCCAAAGTCTTGTCTGTGTGAATGGGGCTTTAGTCACCTCACTCACCATCGACATCACAGAGTTACTCAGTGTCAAATTGAGTTCATTTCATTTAAAGTAGTCAGATATTAGCTGTAATGAGAGCTGCACAGAGATGGAGAGGCAGACGCTGACTGATAACACACCATCAGTGAAGCGGAATAGAAGCATCTGTGTAGGCCGCCAGCCGATCGCAGTGGTGAAATTAAAAACGCAAAAGTATTCCCAGGGCTTTATTTTTTCTAGATATGCTTCATATGGGCTGTTCAGTGTACACATCAGTGTAATCAGGTGTCAAGGCATTCAGGGGCAAGAAATCACTCAAGTGTGACTATTTTTCGCATGTCTGTGGCCAAGTTTATCACATTTGGGTACAGTTAGAGGAGACACGGGTATCAGGCACTCCAAAGGGCAAATCTAATGATTTCATGTTGGAGCTTGATTAAAAGGGTGCAAAAGGTCACACAATTCACTTCATTTACTGCCACCTGACTTGTTAAAAAATTGTTTTTTGAGAAGTCAGGTGAAAATTTTCCGTACACAATGATATTCCAATGGATCAATACAACTATGGAAACAAGTCCTCAAACCGCCTAAACAATAGCTGCGAATGAAAAAGGGTTAGGATCTATCAGAATGGCTTCACACAACTTGTGCATTAGCTGCAGAGTTAAACATCAGCACTTTCTGTGACCTTCTTTTGCTATTCTGACAACCACACATATACACCTGTAAGAAAGGCATAAGGAGGGCACACATGGTACTGCTGGTTGTCCTACGGCTGCTACACCAATTTGGAGGGTTCTAACATGCATTTTTGTCAGTTAGATCGCGACCGGATGGCAGATGGCTTGGAACTTACTAAACTGCTTCTGGTGTATTGCATCCAAGTTTGTCTCTTAATCACCCCCGCTCTGTTTGGAGGCAAATCATCAGGTATGCAAGCTAAATTGTGCCATTCACAGAGTGAACCAAGGCGGTGCATTTATGATACATGGTGGCTATTTGAGTGCAAATAGCACTGGAAAATTGGTAAAGACTAATGAAAGTTGTAACGCCACTGATTTCCAGAAAATTTTTGAGGAAAACCGACATGATTCTGTGTGAAAGTCGGGAAAGGGATGAAACAAGGCATTGCAACAGGACAAACCAGCTGTAAAATTTCACAACCATTGTAAATCTAAAAGAAAATATGATATAATAGTTCGGTTTTACAAAAGGAGCCTGGATACCTAAAATATATCGGAATTGTTGTCATTTTTAAAGAATCAGAGAGCCCAACTGAGAGAAACAAACTTTCGGGACCCAGTGATGGCGTCTCAAAATCGGGATCCACCAATGATGTACATGTAGTTTCTAGATCATTTATGAATCTTATTGGTAAAATCTGAGATGGTCAGGCTGGAGGTTCTGGGTGATTTGCCATGGAATGACCTTTCAACGGACTTGCATCCATTGACATTGGAGTCTTGAAAATACATTTGATAAATTCTCAAACAACACTTATTTTTTGTTGTTGGCATGTTGAGAAATAACAACAAACTCAGTACTTGAATTCAATGCTTCTGGCATTACATGTTTTGTCAGTTCCTTGGAAAAAATACATTGAAACATCTTGAGCACGAGATTATGAAACTGCTTGGAGTACCCAGGAAGCGGCAACTAAATGAATCCTCCTTCCGAAATTTCAATAAAAATATTAACCGCAGTTGTAACGTAAATTCCGTACTCATTGTGTACATTCCATAGGGGTGCAGTAATAGGACAGGTGCGGACAGTTGCCCCCCTGCCCTAGTCCAAGGCGGCAGGAGGGGGGTGGCAAGTTGTACCCTTTTGATTAAGTCATATATTCAAAATTATTATTGAATCTCTATAAATTTTAAAACCCGAAATTGGCACGAATATGATTTGCCCTTTTTTGTCCGACCGCCCCTGCCACCCGCATTTCCTTGCGGCACCCCTGCATTACCATCAAATTATTAATGAATGTTGACCACCAGTGCATGGATATTCTGCGAGCAGCTTGAACAAAGGCAGATTGAATGGCCTCATTGAACTGTTACTTCAATCTTTGGACAATTATAGTTTCAAGCTCAGGTAGGCTTGAAAAATTTGTTGTCGATAGCAACCGGGCACCCATATGCTGGTTGAACAGGCATGATGACCTGTGCATGGATATCCTGCTGGATATCCTGCTGGGAGGCCATGCTTGCTTTCTGCAAAAAAATCATTTGAGATATATGTTTGTAGCAAAATACACAATATTTTTCCTGTCACATTATGAGGTAAAAAATAAATCAGAATACTGTGATACTAGTCCATATCAATCTCAGTGATTCAAAAATCATTAAAATAATGCAAACTCTATAAACCTTAATTTTGTTTCCAATAATAAAGTCAAACAAAATAATTTTAAAACTCTGATTTTAGTTGAAATTGCAATATCTATGGCTATAATAAGAAAGTACAGGCCTACCATTAGTTTGGGCTGAATTTTTTTTTGGAATTTCAATATGCCAGTGCTATACATTGTATATAGATAGTTGGCTATGGCCAAAAATGAAGTTTGGTACAAACAATTTTTTCTTGCATGCAATTTGTGCCAGACCACTCTGGCTTTTATGAAGATGCTTATTTTCAGCCATTTTGCATGCTTTTTAAACCATTTTTTTGGTCTGAGTTAGCTTCCTTGGTTTCAAAAGGCTCAATGGCATATTTAAATCTTCCTTGAGGCCAGTCTGCATATGAAACACCAATACACATAAACAGGTCACTTACATTTAAAATATGGCCATTTCTATGTAAAAGTCCGGAATCAGATCTTGCGCTTTTTTGCTAAAAATTGCCCAAATAATTGAAAATATCGGAACGTGCAAACAAAAAATGGTTCCAAGTGAATTGTAAATACCCCGAGTCCTCCCTAGCACTCTAAGAAATACTTCAAGCGTATTATCTGCTTTTTTTCAGTCGGCCTTCTGTATAGGCTGAGAATTGCAAATTATTCACCAAATTAATTGTATAAACAAGCAGGAGAATGAATGAACTTTGTATTTTATAGAGAGGAAGTCTCATTGTGCAGTCTATAACTTGAAACTGAATGTTGGTTGTGAAGAACAAGACCAAATCTATAATCTAGATATAGGTCCTCTTTACAATATTATTCATGCATTGAGCTTAGAATGACAGTTTTAAAAATAGGCCTATATATCTGGTTGCTAGAATAGGTTTAATATGACTCTAATCTTTCTTTTGGACATTGTTTTATTTTGGCGACGTACTACCTTAATGAGAAACTGATTGATGTAAAAACAACAGACTCCATATTTGAATCCAATAGTTCTTGGATAACGTACATATATGTTTCATCAAACTGTTAAAAGCACATGCATTAAAAAATTTGAATTTGGCTGGCATTTGCGCCGTGCAACACAATGTTAAAGTTTGTAACAATTCATCAATAGTTCTTGGATAGTACATATTTCATCAAATTCTTGGATAATATAAGAAGCACACGTACAGCATCATCCCAAGTCATACCATGACAAAATGGCCCATAGCCTTTGCTAATTCATGAATACTTAATGAACTGACCAAGTTTTGGCTCAGCTACATCACAGTTTGAAATTGTTGCTTCTGTTTCACACTGTTACAAATGGAGAAATTGTGTATTGTTGAAAGGTGCTATCACAGTTCTGAAAATTCCATTGAATTATGTATTTTCACAGTTCTGAAATGAAACTGTTTGAAAGTTTGCTCGTTTTACACTGTTTTTCTCAGTTGCCAGTAATCCTCTAAGTTTCCATAATCGGACTAAATCTGCATGCAAAATGCTTATGACCTAAATAAGCAGCCAATCACAGAAGAAGTTGGAAATAGCAGAAAGCCCTGTCAATTTTAGCAGGGCTTGTGTGGGGAGGATGACATACAGCAGAACCATTTTGAATTGGCTTATGGTGCAACACAATGTTGCAACCATTACAACATCGGTGATCAGTTTATTGGACCCCAGATAAGTGATTACTATGGCAACAAATAAAAATATAATATTGCAAAAATTAATGTCCATTTGCATGATGGTAACACATTTTAAAACCTTTAGGCTGCAATATGATGTTTTGTAAACTGATAACAAATTCTTATGTCATGCAGGTTTCGATATTGACGGACCTGAATTTGCGAGACAGGTAATTATCACGCAGCATGCAATCATAAGCTGCTCGCACTTATAAACGCACACTTCTTAAAAGGGGTATAAATTGTAGAATACCTAAGGGAACCCGATATAACTTCCCAAACTTGTGTATCAACTCCAAATATAAAGATAGTGAAAGCTTGAAGGGATCCATAGGTTTTACAAAGAAACAGAATAGGCACCATATCCACTTGTTAATTATTTCGAATTGTCAACAAAGATGTCCACCAAAATCGCATTGCAAAAAATGTCACATTGGGCTAATTGTCCGAGGTTACGACGAAACTTTATTGAAAAAGATGTAACAAAACAAATTTAGAAAAACACCAACTTGGCCTAAAATTTCACCCAAAACGAAATGCTGTAAAAGCGGTCAAGGGGACCATGTCATTGTGCAAAATTTCACGTTCACTCTGATGGATTCAATACGAAAATTCTTTGTGGCTCAATTTGCATTGGTTGTTACTTTCGTTTTTTGAAGTTGTCTCACTTAATGTGGCCAAATCCTGTCATTTCGAATTGTGTCTCAGTGAAAGTTTGAACCTTGAATCAGGATATTCAGTGATATCATTGCGAAATTTCATGGCCGTACCTAAGTTAGGAGTTAGTTATTAAGCTGCATATAATAAGAAGGTTTGCGTTTTTATGTGTGAGCAGTGTATTTATGTGTCGTTCGGAGTTCATGATTGGGGGCGAAGATTTGTTTGAACTTGCTGATATTCAGTGCCCCCACAACAGACAAAGCAAGTGACATATTGATATTGTTATACATGTTTTGAGTGTACAAGAGGGAAAGTCATGTATTTATTGGCTGCTTTCTTTTGTATTCAATTGATACCCCCCCCCCCCTTAAACTGTTAAACATGTTAAATTAAAAAATAAATTTACCCCGCTTAAAACATGAGGAAATAGTTAGTAGGGGGAACGGGGACACAGTGAGTCGCTGGACACAGTGAATCAGTGGCTTTTTCTGGATGCTGAAATCATAAATTGCTACAATGTGCCATCTACAGGGTGGCTCTTTAGACCAGCGCACTTATTCAAGCATGATATCCAAAATTGCTCATGTTGCACTAGAGTTCCGGGGTAAAATATGATTTTGAGCACTAAATAATGAAATTTTGGATTATGAACTTTGTAATATACTACAAGTTATCCAGTATATGTAAAAGGAACATGTAATGATAGTAATGCATTAGTGTGTTGTAGGAATTAAAGATGACTCCAACTCCATATTGATGATAAATGATTTATTCAATGATGATGAAATGAAGGTATCATAAAAACCCTGCAAATAATACAAACACAATGTTTTACAAAATGTATATAAGTATCCTGCCCTGATCTGACAAAAGGCATTTTTTCAGAAATTGAAGGTTTTCAGGAGAGCTCATAAACTATTCAGATCGATGCTGCATGGAAACTATTTGTCCCACACTCCCAGATTTTTTCAAGGATGTGTATGTCACTAATATGTAAATGCACAAGGTAACTCGGATTTCAATGGTTCAATATTCGATGAGATAATCAGGAAGTAATCCTTCTGTCAGAACATTCAAGCTGAGTCATGAGTCAAAAATTTCTGACAAAAGGCATTTTTATGCTAAAATATCAACAGTTTTCACACTAAATTGCCAGAAATACATCAATAAGATTATGTTGGTCTTTTTCAATGATCTTATACACAACAAAACTACTGCAAAAACATATTATTAATTTGATTAAAGACTTTTACTACAAAATATGCCCACACAAGTACATCTATAAGACAATAGTGATTCATTTTCGATGATCCTGGACATAAAAATATTGCCTGCTGGAAATAATATTCATTTAATTGAAAACTTTAAATGCATCTTTTTTAATGACTTTATCTGTTTACTGATTAAATGTTAATAACAAGTCTTGGTGTAACAATGTCTCGTCCTATCTATTTATTTTATTATAAATGTGTAAAATCAACAAATTCAAATGGTCTTGAAAATGAAATAAGACAAAATTAATTCGGTATTGAGATAATTTCAAAAATCATCAAGGTTGTGTTTGGAATTTTAGATTCTCCAACAAAAAGATACCCCAGCACTTTTCCATTTAACAGGATGATATGGACAAGGGGTCACATGTCGTGAGGTGGGCACCTGAAAAGGGGTGGTTTTGTGACTCTCTGCAAGGAAATTGGTCATTCAACTGTCTTTTTCACAAGAACTAAAAGGTCTATCAATGTGGCTGTAGTCTCATATTGTAGCCTTGAATGTTCTCTTTAATTTGGCTGCAACTTTATTTAAATTGATTGAATAGTTTGGGCCCTGCTATCCTGTAAATGAAAAAATCATGGGGTGGTTCGGTGGCGGAGGCGATGGTGGGAGGTGAAAGCAGTAATCAAGCCTGTATCTCTAAAGTACTTAACTGTTACCTGAACATATACTGTTTCAGTGTATAGTTCAGTTTCTTGAAAGGCTCTACTAGGCCTTTCAGATGTCTCTTGTGGTGTAACCGTCACTGTAACGTCTGTATATTTAAAAGAAATTGATTGTACCACAGGCACAGACGAGTGGTTTTTCGTCTGTTTTTGACCATTAGGACACAATGTGCTTAAAAGAGCCTTGTGAACACTTATTTCCATTATTAGGTGTGTCAGGGGGCACTTGCTCATTGGAAAGGCATTCAGAATGACATTTTGATATAATTTGTGGTCTATGATTTGATCAAAGGATTCATAAAGAGCAAACTTGAGAAGATATTAACTACGAACATCCAAACAATTTATTGCTACTTTTTACTCACAATTCATACTGCTTTACACCTTGATAAAGCAGGTTATTTTGGCCTTATCTTATAGTCCCATCTGTAGTCCATAATTTAAAACAGACCAGAGTCAATTCTATTGAGATTTGACCTTGCAATTATTTTTTTTGAGAAAAATGCGTTTTTAGATTAGGCTTTTAGTGCTCTTAATTAATTACACATAAACGAGTATATCTCAGTTATAAATAAAGATAATGAAGATCTGTTTGCTGTATTTCATGTGTGTGATGGCCTACAATAAGCTATGGGAATATTGTCACACATTTGTGGCCCACCTTATGACATCGACCAAGGACAGGTCAGCACTCCGTCTGTCAAGAATCTGTTTTCAGCAGGACCTCCCGCGAAACCAAGATAATTTCAAGCGAGTATGTTTCTTTGACAAACTTGTTGTCAGCGAGAAAAGTTGACATTTCTGCCATTAATTAAGCAGGTAAAATAGCTTGCCAACTCTACCCCGGATTGCTGACTTTACCCCGTTTTATGTTAGATCAACCTTTCGTTTATGACAAAAAATCAAGCAAGTAGATCAACCGATGGGTTATGCTTTTATTTTAGCTTCCTTTACATAGGCATCCTGAATTATCACTTGGGAGGGGGGATCTATCCACCTGGCTATGCAGCTGATATCAAAACAATAAGACATTCATTGCTTTTTCTGCCTTGGAATGTTCCTATGGCTATTTTACTGAGGTAAAATTTCATTCAAGGCAAATTACCAATGTCCTGATTCAAAGTAATTAGACTATGATTAGAGAAGAATATCTAGGTCAGCCGACACCAAATCAATTTTGTCTGCTTCTTATTATGTTTTAGAATTTTGTGCATAATAACAGTATTATTTACATTTTCAATTCCTTATGCTGCACATACAGCCATCATGGAAAATAATATCTGCCAAACCTTCAAAGCATGTCAAAGTTTTTTAATTAAAACATTTCCCATTGCACTGAACCTTATACAATATTGCAATGTTCATGTAAATTATATTGAATGGTACGAATTTCATTGTCACAACATTGTGAAGCAACATCAATATATGACAATAGCATATATAATGTTTTGGCAAGGTTGTAATAATGCTCTGAAAACATATCTCAATGTCGTGTGCACGTTGTGGCAACATAATTCCTATAACACAGAATAATTATGTTATCAACTCTTACATTTTTGCTACTTTTGAGGCATGATAATTTCTGACAAAAAGCATTTGTATCACAAAAAAAACATGAAAATCTCTGACAAAGGGCATTTTTATCTCACAGAAGGCATTTTTTCTGACAGAAGGCATATTTTTGATGAAGTAATGCCATTTGCAAGAAAAAATGCCTTTTGTCAGAAAAATGTGCTACAAAAGTGCAAAAAAATGCCTTTCTAGGTACTGGTTTGACAAGGTTACACATGCAATAGAGCCGCCAAATTTCACTGGCAAATGGCCATCACCAAAATATGTTGATTAGTCGAAAAAAAAAAGAATGCCTTTTGTCAGAAAATGCCTTTTGTCAGATAAGGGCAGTATCAATAATGTGTATAAAATATATTTGCAGAAGTTGAATTGATAATAGACTTAATGTGAATTGACAATATACAATTGCATAGACAACTTGCTAAACTATAAAGAAGCTTACCCTAGTTGGGGTTTTATCCTTCTATAGCCACATGGGCATGTAAATGGTGGCCATTGAAAGTCACCTGTTAACCAAACCAAAAGTGGAAATAAATGTCTAGCTAAATATAATTATTTGTCTAACAATATTAATTATGACTAAAGTCTATTTGTAATTCATGAATACTTGCTATAGAAATATAATTTAATATCAAGTAACATTTAATTATTCTAGACTAAATTCTACAAAGTGAATGTGCTTATAAAGTAACTGTGCTAATTTACCAAGCAGAATAATAAAGAAACATACCTAGTATGAAATGATGTTGAAACCCATGCTTAAAGAGCTTAAGAGCTCAGGGCAGTGTTGCTTGTCCAGCAGCCAACATGAGAATGACTCAAACTGAAGGCTTCACTGGACAGCTGAACTTTGATTGGATTGTGGGTAAATTAGAACTTGCAGGTGCTGTCACCTGTTGTAATTATTAATGGGTTCTACAATGAGGAATGACCGAAATCTCACTGCCACAGGTGTTTCAGAAGATTCAGATTTCAGATTCAGATTCAGGCATTTTATTAACATAAAGCATGGTAAAAAATAATACAAATGGTACTAATCATTATTAATCAATATTGTAAGATGTAGCTTTATGTTGGTTGACCCCTTTATGACACTGCCAGTATCGCTACCAAGGGGTCAACCAGACAGTTCTATAATTATTATACACTAAAAATAAGTTAAACTTTTGTCAGAGACACTATCTAGATTGTTTTACTTATTGTCTTTGCACCAGATGGTTATATTCATTACACTGATTCACTGTGTGTATTTTTAATCTTTGCCCCGGGTGCTGATTCACTGTGTCCCCGTATGTTGCTACAGTGAATCAAGATTTTTTTTAATGATTTTGACTTACAACAGAAAATGCTGGAGCTCTGCAAAACTTTCATACCATAGGTTTATAGACTTCACATTAAACTTTCGTTTAAGCCTAACAACAAAAATGTGGAAACAAAATTTATTGAGATATTAAGGATATAAACTTCACTGATTCACTGTGTCCCCGTTCCCCCTCCCCCTCTTCAGCAAATTTCTCACCCCTCCATTCATAATACTGAATGGTTCCTAATCTTAAACCATGCATTAGACCTGTTCAAAAAATACTAATCACTGCTCTATTATGAATTTGGATGAGCATATGAAATGAAATACACCACCCGACATAAAGATTTTCCCTAAAATTAACACATTTCTGCTTTGAAGAAAACTGAAAGTGTCTCAAATACCAAGTTATTTGGTCTCAATTGAAAGATAATTTAATAAGCTTTCATATGACACCATCCATGTTGTTCCACAGTTAATTCTGATAAAGATATGATGAGAAATATAACACCCCCCTCTGATATTTTTGTTGTTTTTGACGAAATTAAACATTTAAATTTCATGGCTCATGAGGCAGGCATTCCCAAAGTTCAAAATTGAAAAAAATGTCATATTTGGTCATTCTACACGTTGGAGATCAAAATAAAATAAGAAGTCTTTTTTGAACAGGTCTAACCATGCATGTAGTGACTTTATTGCAGTCCGGGTTCAGATATAAATGATCAACAAAACAATAATTTTACAACAAATCAAAAATTATGAATCATTTGTGTCATAAAGTGAAATATTCTTTCATTCAGAATTCATTGAGGGTCTTTTGTGCACTGATTGCAAAGAAAGGTAACATTGCAAAACATGAATGCTTCGTTGGACCATCATATTGCCACTGCGAAAGTTGTCAAAAAAAGTAATTAGACTAAACTACATTCATAATTAAGATCGTCGATAATAAAAGATCTTCATGCATACAGGACCAGACAGAAAATCTGATTTTCAGAAGGTGTAATCATGTCAAACATTCATTCATTCTTCACAAGTATAAATTTAGAATTTATACAATGCGTTCTATTAGCAGTCTGGGATTTTTCCTAGCTTTGGTAATGGTTGTCCATTACCTATCCTTGGTGACCATACCCTTAATCAACAGAGGTCGCCACCAGGCAGTGGGCAACATCAAAAGAAAGGCCCTCAGCTCCTGCAGCCCAGCCTGTCAATCATCTGTGCAGGTCACTGCAGGGGTTAAATTGTGGAGTCAGGGTTGCTCTCTCTAAAAGGGACTGTCCAGTTCACCCCCATGGCCCATCCAGCCACATGTCAACTGCACCCCTCCCAATATAAGCTGACAAGTTTATTTCATACTTTATGAAGACATATATATATAATTTTTAACTCCAAAGCTCAAGAAGGTGTATAACCTGTTCCAATCAGGGAATACACATTTTTTAAATGTCTTTCTTTCTTCTTTCAATCTTCCTTCCTTCTTTCAATTCTTCTTTCTGTCTTTCTATCTTTCAATCCTTCTTTCTTTCTCCTTTCAATCATTCCTTCATTACTTCAATCTTCCTTTCCTTCTTTCTGTCCTCATTCTTCCTTTCCTTCTCTCTTTCCATCTTCATTCCATTTTTCTTTTCATCTTCCTTATTTCTTCTATTTTCCTTCCCTCTTTCTTTCCATTTTTCTGTCCTTCTCTCTTTCCTCTCCATTCTATCTTTCTTTTCATCTTCCTTCTTTCATTCTTTCATTCTTTCATCATTCTTGCTATCATTTCTTCTTTCTTCCCTTCTTTCTTTCTTCCCATCTTCATTCTATCTTTCTTTTTACCTTTCCTTCTTTCTTTCCATCTTCCTTTCCATCTTTCTTCCTTCTTTTGTCTTTCCTTCTTCATTCTATCTTTCTTTTAATCTGCCTTCTTTCTTTTCTTTTTTCTTTCCTTCAGTCTTTCTTCCCATCTTTATTCTATATTTCTTCCCCTTCGATCTATCATTCTTTCCATCTTTTGTCTATCTTTATTTCCATCTTCCTTCTATCTATTTTATCTTCTTTCTTTCCATTCTGCTATCTTTCCATCTGCCATATACCTGTCTTTCTATCTTTCTTTCCATGTTTTTCAGACTTTCTATTCTTTCTTTCTGTCCATGTTGCTTACTTATTTCTTGTTTCTGTCTGTACACTATTTATGTTCAACTATGCTGGTGATGATAACATACCAGGCAGATCAGATCTATTAAGAGACCACCTTCTGTGTGTGTCATCACTCACTTATCACTCTATACATCAGAGTTTATAAGTAGGGGAGAGCGGGGGCATGATGGGCCCCTGGGGCTTGATGGGTTTGGGCTTTAACTCCAAAGTTTAACACTGGAGGAAGCTGATGTTTGTTGTTTAGAATATCCTTTGCTAACCTTTATTGAAGAAAAATTTGCATGGTTCAGATACCTATACTTTAGCAGATATTGCCCTAGGATTTTGAAGCCCCAACAACTTTTTTTCCTGATTTTCCAAGTGCGTTGTGATTATACGTAAGTGATATTTTAACAGCTGTCTTGTTTTACTTCCACAAAGAGATATCTCAACATTTTGCATGAAAACTCTTTGATTTGACTTTATTCTTGGAAACTGGTGTCTGAGGGCATTTATGAAAAATGAAGTGTGGGGCATGATGGGTCTCTTGATTGGGGCATGATGGGCCCAGACCCATCATGCCCCATATGAACTAAGCATATGTATTTCTTGCAATATAATAGTTGAAGATTGGCGAGAATGGAAATACTGTCTATTTCAATACCTATTGTTATTATCTTATTTACTACATCAGATATCGAAATTAATAACATAATTTGTGTGCCAAATCAACTTTTATGATGTTAAATTTACGTTTTTGGATAGTTACCTGCCTTTTTTAGATGAAAAAGTGATTATGATTTGCTGAGTTGGTTCAATAACTACCATTTATCATGTAATGCAAGTTTTTCATTAAGAATATTGGAATTATTTCAGATTTACAACTATAATGAAGTAAGTATTGACCAAAATTTGAAGCTGCCCATCATGCCCCAACAAGGTGCCCATCATACCCCACCCTTGCGGGGCATGATGGTCACCTATCAAAAAATTAAAAGTGCTTATAACTCAAATACTATCTCATTGAGCGAAACAAGATTTTCTGTGCTTAAAGTAGAACCTAATGCAAAACCAGTCAGCAACAAATAGTAATTTTTGTTGGCATGGTAATGACACGGTGGACCTTCAAAGTTAAGGTGCCCATCATGCCCCGCTCTCCCCTACTTCAATCTCGCTTTAATTGATAGCTCATTGTCCTTTCAAGCTTTAAAATAACAAATTCTTAATTAGTCTATCTCTATCTGACTATCACTGTTTTTCCATCTCTGTTTCTCTATAACTGTCATATCATCATTTAACAATAATGTATTTTTTTGCTTATCTCAATGCCACTTGTTGCAGGTTTATGAACAGCTGCCAGAGAGATATTAAAGTTATCATTAGATTTTGGAGGTGCTTTGGTGGATGGGGGGGGGGGCGCAGGGGGAGCAGGCATATCAGCATATCAAGAGCATGTGTCCATTTTAACAAGGAGATAACCCAAGACCTAGACAACAAAGTATCATTGAAAGGGGTTGGGGTGTCAGTTTAACAGAATGTAAAGCCCAGGTGTAACTGACTTAGTCCTCTCTTCTTCATAGAACTAATTCACCCCTGTATTCTGATGAGGCATGGCTTTAGAGATATGGACCTTCATATAGCTACATTTCACTCCCCATAGCTTCAAAGGCCATAGCCTACTGGTAAATTTTACATGAAAGGCATGGTTGATTTCAGGGCCATGGTCAAAGGTCCTTGATTTTGCCAAAATAGGCCCTACTGTTAATTTTACTTCTTTTCCATCCTTCCATTTCTGACTCTTGACTGGCTTAATACTAATAGATCAATAATTATAGATAGACAGATAGACAGATAGACAGCTAGACAGATAGATAGATAGATAGATAGATGATAGATAGATAGATAGAATAGATAGAATAGAATAGAAATGCCCATTATGGCAAATTGGCGAAATTGTAGTTTACAAAAAATGTTGTTATAACAACACAAGTGCACTATGTGAAACATTTTGGCAAAAATAAATCTGCAAAAAAAAAAAACTTGGGAAAAGAAAATTTAGGAAAAAAGAACTTCTGAAATTGGAAAAAGCAGCATGAAAGTGACAGGATATTGTAAATGATATAGGAATATAGTATATATTTATATAATTCCTTTTAGATAATCATATTGAAAAGGCATAGTTGCATAATATAAATTGTGGAACACAGGGTACCTATATTAGTAAGATTTGGGAAAAAAATGTTGAAACAAAATTATTGGAATAAAATGTTTGAAAAAATAAATTGGTGGAAAAAGTTTTACAAATTTTTTAAATCTCGGAAAAAAAATTGAAATTTGGAAAAAGAGTTGCCCAATTGAGTGTTTTTGAAAAAAAAAATCAGTGAAAGTGCGAAAATGTTGAAAAAAAATTTATAATCTTGGGAAAAAAAATTATTTGGATATTGAAAAAAAAAGTTGCCCACTTCTTTCAAGACAACCATATAGTACGCTGTGCGAATGTAGCCGTCTTGGGTCACCCAGAAACGTCATAAGAGGGACTGAAGCATCCAGAATACTGCCTTGTTTATGTAGTAAAGATGTTGTTCTATTTTAGTCTGCTGCTGATGGAGATATAAAACCACAGCTGGGGTGCAGCTGGGAAGCAATTTTGTCAAAGGGTCATTGCTTTAGTTGATGTGATTTAAAAAAAAAAAAAAAAAACAGCATACAGGTATTCTGACACCAAAAGTTAATTTGAGTAAACACATGAGTAGGCCTATGTTTATTTTCATGAAATAAGATCTATCATTTCAATTCATTCAATAAAAAAAGTAATATCTAAAGCTGCATCACCAGCATGGAAAATATCATTTTAGAATATCTCAACAGTCTCATGTGCAAAGTCCAGAGGATAAAACTTGCAGACTATATATAATTTTGTTGCTCCAGAAAGGAGCCAAGCTATCATCATTTATCATCTCACTAATTAGGAACACACTCTTAAATCCAAGCAACAGAGGTGCATCTTTATCTGTTTATCATTTAAGCAGAGTCTTAGCAGACCCAAGGTGATTAGATAGATAGATAGATAGATAGCTAGATAAATGAGAGATAGACAGATAGATAGATGAATTTACATCAACTTAAGATCATAATTCAATTAATCTAGTTAATTGGGTAATGAAATAACAAGAAAAGTAATCTCATCACTGCACAAAATACTGAACATATGAATCACTATCAGTGAACACTGATAGCAGCTAGCCATTGTGAGAATCTGTGCCACCCATAATTCCTGTTGCAGACTTGTGTTGGAAAGATGTCAACATTTTTTATTCTGGCTTTAGGTCAAGATTTGTTACAGTACATTTTTAGGCTCTACAGCCAGCATATTAATTAGTGAAAAAGTGCACTTGCCACTAATTAATTGATTAATTGGTGTCAAGCCCAGCAACAATGGCATCTTCAGAAGATGCTATTGTTGCAGGGCTTGAAACAATCGGGGGCGAATTATGAGAGCAGTGTGTTTTATCTATAGATAGAATAATGATGGAATAACTGAAAATACCGACCAACTCTTTCGCTGCCTCATTCAAAAACAGTTAGTGACTGACTGAGTAACTGTAAATGTCTGACTTTCAGTGACTGACTAAATATAAGTGACTAGCAGACTAACGCTTGTGTCTTAGTGACTAACAGACTAACTGTTAGTCATGAACTATCAGTACGTGAATAACCTACTAACAGTTAGCGACTGCCTAATAGTAAGTGACTCACCCACAGTTAGTAACTTAAAGTGACTAAGAGTAAGTTACTAAAAGATTTACAATTAATGTCTGACTAACCAACAATTAGGGACTAATTAACAGTTGTTGACTGACTAACGGTTACTCAGTTAGTGACTTACATACTTTCATTTAGTGACTAACTGACTAACTACAAGTTGAGTGACAAACTAAATCACAGTTATTAACTAACCTACTGACAGTTGGTGACTAACTAACAACAATTAGTGACTAACTTACCAACTGTTAGTGACAAACAAACAATTAGTGACTTAGGCTACCTACCAACACTTAGTTTCTAACTAACTAACTGTTAGTCACTAGCTAAACTTACTAACAGTTTGTGAATAACTGACAAACGGTTAGTGACTAACTAACAAACAGTTGATGACTAACTAACAGTTTGTGAGAAACTGACATTTAGTAATTACCTTATAGTTAGTGATTAGTTAGCACTTGACTAACTTACAGTAAGTGACTAACTTATTGTTAGTCACTTACAATTATTCACTCACTTACAGTTAATCACTAACTAACTGTGACTAACCCGCCTGGTTGAAAGCAGTGTCATTACCCACATAAAGCAAGCCCTTTGCAGTGCACTGGTTCTCTGCCACACCCTGACAGATTTAAGATAATTTTGTGGTATTTCATTTCTCAACCCGAGACTTAGGTATGGTATTTTTTCTACATTTTGAAATCTGGACTCACTGCAAGCAGCTTATCTTTTTGTCAAGAAGATGTCATTGTTTTTTTGGGGGGAGCCCACCCCCTTGCCCTAAAAAAGAAAAATAAATAAGATCAATTTTCTCTCTCTGTGATACATTGAAGAATATTTGTTTTAGGACCACTAATGGTGTAAAATTATCCCAGACCAAAAGTCTCACTTTTTCTCAGGAGATATTGATGAAATACCTGCCAGCATTTCAGGGTGATATGGGACACTCACTTATTTCCATTATGGTAACTTCCTGTCGCGTTTAAGTGACTGGTGCTTCTTTTGAAAAAAGGTATAATTATGATCACCAAACCAAAAGTTCACACTAAATAAAATTCTAAATTTTAAGTAGGATTTTTATAATATCATCGATAATCATCCATATTTAAAAGAATCACTCCAGCTAGATTCTCTGGGTGAAAATAATTTGATAAATGACTGAAAATAACTGGAAACAGTACTTTTTACTAGCGAAAAAATTTGGACTAAAGCCACTAAGAATTATGCAGGTTTCAACAATTGTCATACAGAACCCATGAAAATATAATTTACCTGGTACACTGCCCGCTCTTAAACTTAATTGGTCTGTTCCCAGACTAAGATCTGAACCTGTGATGAAATACTAAAATAGACAGAATCTCATATTTTGTCCATATCTTGCAGAAGAGCCACCACCCCCCCCCCCCCCCAGGCCTACATTTGGGCAAGGAGCTAGGCTAAATATTCAGGCAAATGATCAAATCAATATTATAGAGCGATTTCATCATTTCATTTGACAGGTATAAAAGTTTGATCATGAAATTCGGATAACTGTTGCCCTCCAGATATTTCTCTCAGGATATGTCATCATTATTTACGGAACTGGTAAGGAAAGCAGCTAGTGTTAGAAACCTTTTGGCAGAGTTTGACGAGATGATGAACTTTTTGAGAAAACACACCATCTCGATCTTGCTAAAATTTCCCAACTACAAAATATGCCAACAGCTTCTAAGTATAGGGCATCCTAAAAAAGTAATTGTTTTCTCTAATGATTTTTAATATGCACCTAACATATAAATACATAATTTATAAGAGATGGATTAATTTATCATCATTCAGTCACACTTATATGCAATATACTTTTGGTGTATTTAGCCATGATATCTACTTAGATACCGTAGCAATTAATGTGCATAGTTGTCTTGCTAATCACATTGATAACATATCCATTAGCTGTTAAGGATTCCAGTTATATACTATTCAACCCCTTGCTTAAATCTGAAACACTTTGCATTCACACAATTTTGTCAGAACTCTAGACAATTTCATCATTCAATCACACCACTTCATGGGCTCACCAGTGCTGTGACTGTGTCAAAAATGCAAACTGATTAACTGAAAGTGTTTTATTTGAATAAATTTGCAACAGATCTAAGATTTGAAACAATTGGATACAGTTATCAATTCACAGATATTGCATCAATGGTCGAAAGTTCCACTTTTTACCACAATTCTGCCGCACTATATCAAAAGTGAACCCCTGATTGCTGAGGCACTTTGAGTTTGAGACTTCGGTAATTGGTAATTTTAACTCTTTGACTTGTTCTCTTCACTGCAAACAATTTGGCACTGAGAGTGATTAAATTGAGTGTTATAAAGCAAAAGAATCCCAAAATTTTTTCCGCAAATTTTTTTTCAGCAATTTTTCCAAAATACTTTCTTCCCCCTATTCTTTGCTTCCCCAAAGTTTCCCCCCCCCCCCCAATTTTTTTTTCCTAATTGATCTTTTTTTCCCAAATAGTTTTTCCAAAAACTTTTAAAAATATGTTGTATGCGTCATGTAAGTGAATTAATATTTAGAATGTTACATTTAATGAACTAAAATTCATCTTTTGGGTCCAGATGGTGCCATCTCTACCACAAGACCAATGACCATCTCCACCCAACATAAGAAGATAATTCCTTCTAAAATTTAAAAAAACAGTTTATCACTTCGTGAAAAACCCTTGTTTCGTTTACAAATCATGCATTGCAGTGCTCTCCTCGACTAATTCAAAGTTACAGTCCTCGTCATATTTACGTGGAATATCAAGCTCTTTTCTATGCTGTTGAACTCTGATGTCAGAGATGACTCTATTCCAGCATTGCAATATATGTAAATTGACTAAAAGCTGTGATGTCATTTTAAACTGGGTCAGATTCCCCGCTTTTTGCCAATGTGAATACACGCAACTGAGAATCACAGTTTCAACTCAGTGTCAGATTAAGCATTTTATCAGGAATAGCCCCTACAACCACATCATCACAACTTGGTAACCAATTGGCTGACAGTAAACTTTGCATCATTGTTCAAACATTGACATAATGAAGAAAGCATTGCATTTGTGATCCCAATAATCTATCACAGGCAACCAAACTTTTTTCTTAGAAAATTTTTTTTTTTCGAATATTTTTTTTTTTTTGGGATTTTTTTTTTTTCCAACATTTTCTTTTGGAAAATGTTTTTTTCCAACATTTTTGGTAATTATTGATTTTTTTTTCCTTTGTCAAACATATTTAGTAGTCACGTGTGATGAGAAAAAAGTGCCAGGATCATATTATGGGATGTCTGAATCACTTCTTTTGATTGAACCATCTGGTTCACTCCTCGCATGTTTGCCATATATGGGACAAGACACCTCGCTCCGCTCAGTGAGCCGGTGGCTCTGTCCCGTCTATAAACAAAAGACTTCCGTTTATGTAAATACCAACATAAGACATGCTAGGCTGCCAATCGCTGGGTCCAGGGTTGGAATCCAGCTCTTGTCGGGTAACCTGGGCCAAGCCTACGTTGGACAGCTGTTTCAATCATCCTTTGCCTCATTGCTGTGTCCTCCTCCTGTCCTAATTGGCCTACCAAATGCATAAATGCAGGACGTAAAGCCCCAATCATCCATCAATCCATCTTTTCATTTTGGACTTATAATGGCAAATACAAATATTTGAAATAGGCCCTACGCTTTTAAATTGGAAGACAATATACACCGTATAATGGTCCGTATATATATATCTTTAAATTGTTTTAGCTTCATTTCAAACATCTCTGATATTCGTTGAAGTTGTAAAGGTGTGGCAGCTTCATGAAGAAGAGCTGGACTTGTCATAAAATTAAGACAGATAAATATATTTGTATGTAAGACTGTAAGATATGTACAATTTATTAGACAGGAGATTGAATTGTTTAATTTTATGAAGGTAAGATTATAAAAATTATAATAACACAATGATTGAAATTTTATTATATCTAAAAGATAAAAGTGACACAAACTCTGGTCAATAATTACTTTAAATATAGTTTAACTTAAGACATTAGCCACCAACATGGGTGGGGGAGACCGGGGCTGGTTGTCACAGGGGCAGGTTGTCACACTTTCACTGGAGTCTTTTTGAGAAATCTTAACCCCTGGAAGGGAGTCTGGTAGGCACACGGTCTGTTAGAAATTTCCTGTCACAAGAAGTAATTTTTTACCTGTGTGTAACTTGCATGCTATGCTAGTCTTTATCAAATAGTACCTGAAAAAGTTACAGTTAGTACACTTACCATGTAAACATTTCTTTTTAAAAATCATGATAAGAAATAGTGAAAATTTTGATAATAATTGCCAGTTTTTGGTATTTTCATCAATCGGGGCAGGTTGTCACAAAAAGACGAGGCAGGTTGGCACACT
Source organism: Platynereis dumerilii (assembly GCA_026936325.1). Taxonomy (NCBI): domain Eukaryota; kingdom Metazoa; phylum Annelida; class Polychaeta; order Phyllodocida; family Nereididae; genus Platynereis; species Platynereis dumerilii. The sequence goes on from JAPTHN010000003.1 coordinate 19,245,758, forward strand.
TTTTGGAGCTGGTAGCTACCCCACCAGGCCCAGGTTTTTAAACCAAAAAAAAATTAACACAAATATAAATTTGTGCTTTATACAAGCTATTGATGAAAGAAGATGTATGCAGACGTTGCATAGTTTTTAAATAACTCTATTTCAAATTTATAAAGAAATTTGCAAAAAAACAAGGTAATCATTCTCCTCCTGATCAGAATACTTTCCTGCTGCTTGGTAAGCCTTCATTTGTAGCACTCTTGCACACTATAGAGTGTTTGTTAAGGTCTTCACTAGGCAAGTAAAGGATTCCTCATTTGTCCAAAATAACTTTTCTTAGTCAAGATCTGCCTTACTGAGTCCCACTTCCGGCATGCATGTGTATTGTTTCTATGACATAAAGTTTCCAAATATCTCTCTATCTATCTATCTATCTATCTATCTATCTATCTATCTATCTATCTATCTATCTATCTATCTATCTATCTATCTGGCTATCTGGCTATCTGACTATCTATCCATCTATCTAGCTATCTACCTAGCTATCAATAACTAGCTATCTATAACTAGCTATCTATAGCTACTGTATAACTAGCTATCTATAACTAGCTAACTGTCTATCTGTGTAGGTATCTACAGATCTATCTATCTAGCTATCTACATGTATATCTATCTTTCTGTACCCTCTGGTCAGTGCCCACCTATGTAATTAAAAACTAATTATCTAATGCCTGTTCATTGATTCTGAAGATACAGAACCATGATTCTCACAATAATTACAGATGGACAATAAATGATTTGTTAACAAGGAGATGGTATAAATTTCCTACTTTCCAGAAATATGCCTAAAAAGGAGTTTTCTGTGACTGGGCTTTCAGTTGGAATACTGCTGAAATTTGCTCTCAATGCCCTGCCCTGGTTCCTGTTGTCTATCTGTTAACTTAAATATCAAAGGCTGCTATCAAACTGGGGCCTCATCATTTTGCTGGTATCTTCATACAAGAATCATGTGATCAGCACTGCCTTTAAATTGGTCAAAGTGAGGCCCTGCCAGGGGGTCACTGGACTTGATTAACTTGACATTGGAATGTTTCTCATGTTAGCAGTGGTTAAGTGGTTGATTTGTGTTCTCATTCAATGAATATTCAATAGCTAGTGGAAATTTCCATTCATGATAGGTAGACAGACTGACAGATAGCCAAACAGATGCTGCCAGATAGAAATATAGATAGATAGATAGATAGATAGATGGATAGATGGATAGATGGATAGATGGATAGATAGATAGAATAATAGATTGATAGTATCAGTTTCCCATCATTAAAACAATAACAGATAGATAACCCTGAATAATTTGGGCCTACTGCCAATAGGGGTAATAGGCCTATATAATAAAGGTTGCAAAATTCCCCACTAGAAATAATATACCAAGACTCCTATTTTTAAAGAAAGCATTAATGAAAGAAATTGTGCAATTTAATTCTTGAGCTGGACTTTTTAAAGAATTGAATTCAAAATTTCTAAAAGGTGGGCATCTTAGAGTGTTTCATTCACACAACATATTTCTCACGGAGGAGATTTTACTTTTGGTTAACTTGAAGAGCTCTATCAAATGACCTGAGCCATCTTGACCAATCAGGGCACATCTACGGGGTGGTGGAGGGGGGGGGGGTTGTAATTAGGAAACAGGACACACAGGTACAGGGCCAGAATAAGTTGACTTTCAAGATGAAAACATTGGATTGTGTACTTGGTACATACATTGGTACATACAGCATGGATTTCATTTACTCACCTGGGTATAAATCCAAGTTTTCTTATTTTTTTCAACAATGGAGTAATTGAATGCAAATGGAGATACTATGAAACACTTATATCACAGGATACAGGCTGCACAATTATGTTTAGAGATTGTATATATGAAATGGTGGGCACTTCAAACTTGACCAGTGATATTACCCAATTATTAAAGACTTTGGAAGTTCTGATCAATGCTGCTTTGGATGTTTATTGGTGAACTGTGCCTAACAAATGTAAAAAAGGAGCCATATACCAATTAATGAAAAATATGAGCTATAATAAGTAAATAAGGTGAGTAAATATCTAATTTAATAAGCATGATTCCAAGATCATTCCATAAGTAGAAAATACTTATATATTGTTGTTCATTGCTGAAGGGGTAAGAATTTTACCCCTTTTGCAATTTATCTTGTCCATTTGGAGGAAGCTTCTGCTGCTGTCACCCCAGGGTCAAAAGTCACATGTGGTGCAATTAATTCCCTCTATTTGACAGCTCCCTTAGCTGCCCTCTGTTGTGAAATTCACTAACTGGCTGAAAAGTGAGGGGTGAAATTGGGGTAAAATGCCTTTATCATTACCTATCAGTGGTTACAGATAACAATTTTGTCCTGACCTTAAAAACGGACCCACGGGCCGTTTGCTTAATTGAAGGTAATTAACCATGAAAAAAATTCCATAGATAGTAGACATTCTGAACCTCCCAAATATGTTTTCAGATCAACTGTGTGTGTCTTAGTGATTTTTTGACAGGCTATTAAAGTCAAAAATTGCCACTGAAAATTAACCCACTGTGATCTACAGGGGGTAATGTTCCAACTAGCATTACTGGCCAGGGGTAATGGACAAGCATTACCAAGGCTAGGAAAAATCCCAGACTGATTAGTTGAAGAATTATGCTGCCACACCAATGAGGGTAACAATTAATTGTTGTATATGCACAGCCAGTCATTTTTTAAAATTTATCATAATTTGCTTTTTTCTGAAAATTATGCAATCGATGGATCTCCCGAGACCAGGTCGGACATTGACAGATATCGCATGACTTCATTGTTACTTCAATCTTCGGACAATTAGTAGAACCTTTCTGTCTCAGGTAGGCTTGAATCCTTGGTTGTCGATAACAACCGGGTGCACGTATGCTGGTTGACCAGGCATGATGACCTGCGCGTTGGGTTCAGGTTCCGCTTGGTATTCAGTTGAGAAGCCACGCTTGCTTTCTGTAGAAATAAATTGCGACATTTCTGTAGCAGAATACACAATAATTTTCTTGCAACTTGATAAGGCAAAAACGAAATCGGAATACTGTGTCACTAGTCCATATGTATGTCACTCTTAGGGACTCACAAATCATAAATATAACGCAAAAATCTATGAACCTTAATTTCTTTTCCAACATTGAAGTCAAACTAAATACTTTTAAAACACTGATTCTAGGTTAATGTGCTAAAATGCCCAATGTCTGTGGCTAAAATCAGAAAGGCCTACCATGCTCATCTAAATATCTTGCTACCACCAGCATCTTTTCTCATTGTGTTATTGACCTACCATAATGTAAACATAAGCAAGAACACGGGGCATTCAATTCACAATTTCATGAGTGAAAGAAAAAAACACCATGCAATACATTCAATCTGGGACTTTTGAATTATTGCACCACTAATTCTAGAATTTAGCTAAAGTTATTATTTGCCTATTATTCCTTAAAGTTATAAAATGTCCAGAATCGAGAATCAGAAACTTACCTGATCGTATTGGAGGTTCACCGTGACTGATTCCTTTCTTGCTTCTTGACCATACTAATACCCCCAAAGCTACGATGAGGCCCACTCCGAGAAGTGAACCAATTACTATCCCTGCGATTTGGCCTCCATTTAAAGCTGGAAAATTACAGTAAGCACATTTTACCAATAACTTGAAATTCAATCATTGGCATCTTGGCCGGATGACCTTAAAGGCCTTACATCACATGTGAGTCTTAAGTCTCACAACTCCTTACTCCTGAATCTGGTTTGTTTTGGCTTACTTCCTCTGCCCTTTGTCAGGTCAGGTTCTGGGATCTCAACACTTTGTAATGCACCAGACATTTTTTTATCTTTTCTCTTGTAATTTTATATGTAAATAGCGACAGCGATAGTGATCACTGCATGTTATCATTGTTCTTTCATCATTTCCAGAGGACTGCAAAGTGCTCCAATATAATATTAGGTTTACTGTTAGTTTTCCCCACCCGAGACATCATATGATTGCAAATCACCACTTTATGACTGTAATAATGTCCAGGGTTGTCAATAATAATAGGGGGAACCGGGGCACATTGGGACACTTCTAACGTCTACTAATTTTGCTCAATGCTGAAAGCACTGAAGAACTCAGAAGTTTGCATGAATATCGGCAACTCATTTAAGCTTAAATCCGAGGCATAATAAACTAGACTGCACCTACGCTTTTGCAGCCAGAGAGCAAAATGTGAGTCATGATCATGACTGTCCCAATGTGCACTAGCATTTGGGACATCAGCCGGGGCACATTGGGACATCAATTAAAAAATCATTTTAACACTCCATGTGCTATAGATGTTACACATAAGTAGTGCGTAAGACAATAATATACAGTGCATTAACACCTTGTAGTGCCAATATTTAATGACTTTAAACAGTTTTAAACATTTAACATAAACTGTCCTCAGTGTCCTGGGTGCGGACATCTATGTAAGTAACACAAAGTGCTTTGCGGCAAATTTGTTCACAGAGCATGGTAATCCATTATACCTCTATTCACTGTGGCCTGTTGTGTGCTGTCCCAGGTCATTCAGTTGACTTAAATTCTGCTAGATTTAGGAACTCACTGTCCAAATGAGCCCCGATATGACTTTTACACCAAAATGTTAATTTCTCAGGCACCAGTAAGGGTGTGTATCATGATAGCAGTTCATAACTGTTTGTTACGATATATAAAATTCATACAAGCACTGAGAACGCCTCATTGATCATGGTTTGTCAACAGAATGGTTCGAATTGAACCCGTCCATGTTTACTGTAGTAGTAGGAAAACAAACTTTTGCTCGCCATACTTCTGCATGTGGCTGTAATTTGTCTATAAAACCATGGAAACATCAGGATGTGAAATTACAAGATATGATGGCACTACCATATCATATAGCTTGCCAGGATCTAATAAAACCCCACCGCCCCACAGTGCCTGGCGTCTCAATGTGTCCCGGTTCCCCCTAATAATATATCTAATTACTCACTGCAGTTCTTCTCATCTGAGTTGTCCAAACATTGTGCTATCCCATCACACCGACTTCCTTGAGGAACACATTTGTTGGTGTCACAAAAGAACGCTCCATTGTTGCATGAACTGCCTGAAAGTTTTTCAAAGTTGGAATAATTCACTTACAATAAATAAAAATAGTTTGCAATGCCTGCATAGGGTCCTTGGTTTGTTCCATAATTTGTACCACATTTTCTTTTGAGTTACCGTATGTGTAAAAAAAAGGGAATATTTTAAAAATTACATGTTAAAACTGCATTTTCTTCTGTTATTTATATGCAAACATTTTATTGTTTATTTATTGAACAAGAATCCCCACTAAACTTCAAACACTTTGACATAAATTTCCTATGAAAATATTTATCGAAACTAAATAAACCACAAGTAGATATTATTATGAAATGAACCTGTATGCAACTGTGGTGTGCTGTCACTATGCACAAGAGGGCAGTGCTCACAGTAAAATATTCAGGACCAGTTTAGCTCAGTTTTTGTGTGAGGAGTTGACAACTATCAGAAGAAATATGTTGAATGAAAGTCAATTTTAAAAGCACTGAGAGGCACAAAATTGCAGCCAGGGAACCAGAAGTACCACTTTAATTACAAGGGCACATCAGTTCGGGTTTTCATTTTGTATGTGAAATGTTTTTGTGTACCCACCAACTTTGCCTGTTGACAGGGAATGAATCTGACGACAATGGTCTTGGAATGAATTCCAAGGACCCCAAAACAGATTCTATTTACAGATCAAAAACACAGCACTGATTATGTCAAGCTTTGACATCTTGAAGTTTGAGGCAAATACTGTAGTGACATCAGAATTGATCAGTACTTAAAAAGGGTAATGGCATTGTACAACAGACAACATAAATACCAAATCTGCTGTGAGGAAAAATGGAAATCTGTCAGACGGGCTGCACTTCACACATGGCTCAATAACTTTCAACAATTATTCAACCACTCTGCTTACATTGGAATAGCATTGGAGCAAGGGGGTTGACTAATTTTTACCTGCAGCAAGACTCAGCCACTATTACATGCACATGCATGACATTTGGTACACAACTATACATATAGCCTACATGGCCTAGTTGTGCATTTTGACAGTCTGATTTATGGATATTTGGTACTTTTCCAAACAACGAGAAAACATTTTTCAATTATATACACGACATTGCATCGTTTAGGTATCCAGGCTGAGACTCGGGCACTGTTGCATTTACATCAATGAAATTTGGTACACACATTGCCTATATGGTCAAGGTTATGAAAATGAGAATGAGAAAACTTCCTTGTAAATAGTCTAGGTTTATCTTCATACACTCTCCATGATAAAATACCACATTCACTGTTGTGAAGTTATTCGCTGCAGGTTTGTGGCTTTGCCCAGCAACAGTGCCTGTAGTGGATTAGGTCCCAATCAATAGATACAGACAGATCGCCCGACAGAGAGACAGATAGACAAGTAAAAAATTAAATGTCCCCCCCCCTCATACTTTGTAGGTGGACATAATAATATTATAAATTCGCAGCCAACTGTACCTCAAGAAGAAAGGTTTGCAAAATGATTATACTTACAACTCAGTTCGTCATCTCCATTAGGGCATTCTTGGACTCCATTACAAACCTGCAAGATAGAGTCTCAATATAATTTCACCTTAGCAACTGACGAATGTTTTCCTTTGCATGTATCTGACCATCCATCTGTCTGTCAACTATATAGATTCTAACCCCTGCAAGGTTTTCCCTGAAACTCACCATGGGTTCTTACGAAGGACCAATTTGATTACGGTCACCAATATAGTTACTATCCAAGGAGTGGATTGTGCGTAATCAACAGATCTATAGATATGGTGTTAATATGCATTTGTCAGTGCCATTTCACGAACACACGAAAGATGCTGCCACCTGGTGTGATGAAGAATAAATATCCAGGACATTTCATTGTAAAACTGTACATGTATATAATATGTAAATGTAAATATAGAAATTGTAAAGCGCACTTGAACATTCAGCTTCGAATGGAAAGTAGCGCTATTTAAATGTCATAATAATGATAATAATTTCACCAGTCTGCTTATGTGTCATGCATCAGTGACTGCACACTGCCCGATCTACTGTTGGGCCACGTTATTCCCACTACTGTTTCTGTTTGGAGATCGTCAATAGTCTGTAGAGCGGCTCAAGGGGCCGACCAGATGATCTTTGGGGGGGGGGGGCCGGGGGGCTATGGCTTTTTGGTGAAGAAAAAAGTTTGTTTCCCATTTGACACTGCACAAAAAGTTTGTTTCCCATTTGACACTGCAAAAATAAGTTTGTTCAGCACATTGAAAGAAAAGAACTTTGTTCCCCCCTGTAGCTAGGGTACTGCAATGTTAAAATTGCAAAAAAATAAGTTTGCCATGAGCCCGCATGCAAAAGCAATTGTTCGTCCGCATGCAAAAGCAATTGTTCGTCCGCATGCAAAAGCAATTGTTCGTCCGCATGCAAAAGCAATTGTTCGTCCGCATGCAAAAGCAATTGTTCGTCCGCATGCAAAAGCAATTGTTCGTCCGCATGCAAAAGCAATTGTTCGTCCGCATGCAAAAGCAATTGTTCGTCCGCATGCAAAAGCAATTGTTCGTCCGCATGCAAAAGCAATTGTTCGTCCGCATGCAAAAGCAATTGTTCGTCCGCATGCAAAAGCAATTGTTCGTCCGCATGCAAAAGCAATTGTTCGTCCGCATGCAAAAGCAATTGTTCGTCCGCATGCAAAAGCAATTGTTCGTCCGCATGCAAAAGCAGTTGTTCGTCCGCATGCAAAAGCAATTGTTCGTCCGCATGCAAAAGCAATTGTTCGTCCGCATGCAAAAGCAATTGTTCGTCCGCATGCAAAAGCAATTGTTCGTCCGCATGCAAAAGCAATTGTTCGTCCGCATGCAAAAGCAATTGTTCGTCCGCATGCAAAAGCAATTGTTCGTCCGCATGCAAAAGCAATTGTTCGTCCGCATGCAAAAGCAATTGTTCGTCCGCATGCAAAAGCAATTGTTCGTCCGCATGCAAAAGCAATTGTTCGTCCGCATGCAAAAGCAATTATTCGTCCGCATGCAAAAGCAATTGTTCGTCCGCATGCAAAAGCAATTGTTCGTCGTCGCTTTAGGCACGAAAAAAAGTTCATCTCGGGGGTAAAGGCCATAGCCCCCCCCCCCCAACTATCAGCTGGTCGGCCCCTAACTTGAGTCACAATTTTCATATAACGTCGAGGGGGGGGGGAACCTGGAGAGGCATTAACCCAGTACGAGGGGGCACATACCTGCCAGTGCCATGCGTTCCCACCTCTCTCATCTCCACTAGACTGCATGCAATTGCCAAACATAAAAAAGTGTCTTAATTCCCATTTAAATATTTAAATGCATTTCCAAAAATACAAAATTCATTTGCATTTGAATTCTGAACATAGGCTTAATTATGATTACTTATAATTATAGCATGTTAGAAATGAAAAACATCTGCATTTACATTTGCGCCATCTGTGAAAAACTCATATTTATATTTATCACTCTTACCTCTGTCTCTCTTGATACGCATTCCAAACTGCCAGTGCACATGTACTCAGTCTTACTACAATCTGGAAAGGCTGAAAGTTAACAAAAGATAACTACATTTATGAACGAAAAATGTATGCATTTGCATTGACGCTCCTTAATGGACACTTCAGCTCCCCTAGTGATAAGCGTTTGCAAACAAAATTCGGATTTGAGTAGCAGGACAGTGCTCTATGGGAATTCTATGCTGGCCTGCTACTGGTGTTCACTTTTTACTGGCCATGATGCAAGTCTCTAATTGGCCAATTTGTTAAAAGGCTGATATATCGGGCAAGGCAGGAAATGGAGGCCTCAAGAGAACATTCCACCATGCTTCTATTCTTCTCCTGTTCTTAAATGTGCATAACGATGGTGAAAGTGCAAAACCTCGTATGTCAAAATTTTGCCATTTTTAGATTTTGGGTGGAATGACTATTTCAATATCCAATACATGTTGTCAATTGGTCACCTTGCCAGTTTGCCGTCTTTTGAATGTGTAACACACTGGTAACAGAATGATTTCACCAAACCTTGTATGTCGATTTGTTCCAAAAAGTGAAAGTGCAAAACCTCGTAACTCAAATCAGAACTTAGAAGCTCATATTTTCGGATATTTCAACTTTTTTTTAAAAACAATGATTGCGTCACTTTTTTATGGCTCTCAGGAAATTTCCCTATTAAAAAATCTATACCTCCCTATATTTGTTTTAGTGATGTAGGCTATTGAAAAAAAATTTGCATGAAAATTTGAAAAATTGCTATTTTCCACATTCTTGCTATTGTAGCCACTAATTAAAATTAGCAGTTGTTATTTATTATGGTCAAATCATAATTTTTACTGTATAGCTATAGATTGGAAGTACATTCAATGTTGCAAGTTGCTTAGAAATGTGATAAATGATCGAGTTACGAGGTTTTGCACTTTCACTAACCTCCAAAAATTGAAAGTACAAAACCTTGTAACTCGACATTTTCATTCATATCTGATGGTAGCATCAATGCAGGGGTCAATGACCTATGACAAAAAATTATGCTGAAACAGGGTCTTACTTTCTATAAATCACGTAGGGCCTAATTCGCATATGAATGAACATTACCATAAAAAATTATCTGTGATAGTTTTTTCCAATTTCTGAAAAACAGCTTTTTTTGACTTAGGAGGTTTTGCACTTTCACCATCGATAATCAAGTTACTTCATGTGCCTCAAACGTATGTCTTGCTCTTAAATCTCGATTAAAGATTCCACGATGTCAATGTTATGTTGCTCATTGGTGCGAGGATTTTTTTTCCTATGCAATGCCATGTGTCTCGGTTGTCTTAATCTTTCCATCTCCACTACTACATCAATTCAGCTTCCTTTTTCTTCACACAAGGATCATTACATACAGCAATAGGAGCTTAAATTACACTTTTACACACATTTTTAGATGAACCTGAACATGGAACCATTTTGCCACATGTAGCATAGGCCGTAGCCGCTATATACCTTTGATAGTAAAATGAAACAAGGTTGCTCACTCCTCACTTGGCTGAGTTTTCCAGGAGCCCAGCATAACCTCAAACTGACCTGACCCAATTCTCTGAGCATCTGTGATTCGCTTAGAAAGTTGAGACATTGGCCTGAAAGGGTTGCACAATAATGACAATGTTTTTTTATTCACATGATAAAGGGCTGTTTTGGTGTTCATGTTTGCAGTTAAGGCTTAGTATGCATGAATCCAAAAACAAGCTCCAGCAAATATTAGAATTTGAGGTTGCCAATTTACAGACTGTGGTCACTCACACAACTGTGGTGATAAAAAAAAACACAGGATTAAGCAATTGCTATTACACACAAAAAGATTACAACAAACTGGAGCCAACAAAACTTGAAACAGAAAACAACATGCTCTTATAATTCAATCCAAGAAAATCCCTTCAGGGCTTTCAGGGTCAAAGGTGACCTTGGGCTTCTGATAATATCACAGAGAACCATTAGTTTGTGGCTACTGCTACACCTTGTCATATATTTAGGTATGTTTAGGTATAATCTCCTGTTGCAAACCCAAACAATAACTGTGAAGGCTAACACCTGTGATGTAGCCTTCAAACAGGCATTAAGAACATATGTAATTTTTCTATGTCTTCAAAATGGCAATCACGTTCAATATTCTCACATGACCTTATGTTTTCTGATAACGCAATTTTAATAAATTCTTGATGAAGAGCGTTCTTTTAACCACTAATATCATGTCCAGTGGCTTTATACCATTTAGGTTTATTTTCTTATCTGGATGCCTTGTATATAAGTATTCACACTGAATATTAAGTTCAACCATGACAACATCAAATGGCCTTCTGTTGCTGCAGATTCAGTTAGTATGAGTTTCAATTAATAGCCAGTTTTCTCACGTAGTATTTTCAGATTGTCTGATTGGTCAATAAGCAATAAAACGTCCTCCAAATCTGTATGTTGAACGTAGGAAGCAGTGAAGAATGTGATATTCTGCTTCAGTGAGCAGCTTTGTTTGGAAAGAAAATAAGATTAGCAGGGAAACACTGACAGTCAAAACCACTGACAGACACGTCAGTGGCCTTGATACACGTTTTTAAGGTATTAAAATTAGACTTATGCTATGTAATTCAGTGCCTCTACCAATCACATGAACTACATTTGCTCCGTCTCGCCATCTTTTTGAAGAAACTCATACTTGTTGAAATTGCAGTAATCACAACGAATCAACACCTTCTCTATATTTCCCATGTTGAATAACAGGCGTTAGTCGAACTCTCCTTATTCCAGCTCTCTGACGTTTCGGAGCACATTAAACTATTTCCAGAAACATCCGCCATTTTGTAGACTTGTACAATGTAATGGGGCTGGGTTTTCTGGGGTCCATCGCACTGTTTTATCAGCCTGACAACACTGGATTGGCCTAACTGAGTCAACATCTGTACCTAATGCTTGGATCCCGCCAGTGCTACGAGACATATCTGTGATTTAATAATCCTGATATTTTGGCCAAAGAAGTCCGTCTGGCTGATTCCCGCCAATTTTTTATGACTTTGCCGGGCCATAACTGAAGAAATAAGTCGTCAATCAACTAGATAATGGTCGGAATCCATGATAAACATTCCATTCAAGACTCGACGATACAATCCATAGTGTTTTAGTGGTTTACAACTGTCCTGGAGCCCGGAATCAAAACCTCCACTGACTTAGCAATCGTATTTGCGGCTGGTTCCCAAAATGACAACAACAATGCGAAATCACGTGTAATCACGTTGTGAGAAGAGAAAATCCAAACCGAGCGAATGGAGAAGATGACACTAAATCAGCTATCATGAGTCAAGAAGTGCCATTTTCGCATTGCAATAGTGCTCTCTTTTTGCATATCAAATTTCCAGGCTGTAAGAAAGTAACTGATAAAACACATGATGACCTTACCAGTGTTCGTGCAGTCTGTATTCACGAATGCAAAATCATCAAAAAAGATTTTTTCGGTTGAATTTAGGATCACCTGAAGGGAAAGAGCAAATTCAACATCATTCAGTTTGCGATTGAAACATTGTTATTATTATTGTTTATGTCTTATAGAGCGCTCATTCCAAAACAAATTTGTTCACAAGTGCTGTAAAACATGGAAAATATGATAGTTAAAAATTATAAAGTATATAGAAAGAACTGAAATATGTATATATGTAGCTAAAATAATTTGTGACTGAATAAATTAAAGCGATAGAATAGATAATTAATATCAAAATAACTGGATAATAAAATAAGGTTAGACCTATAAAACATTATCAGAGATTATACGTGTATGCTCTCTTAAAGAGTACAGTCTTTTTAAGTGTCTTTTGAATGAACCAGGACTTGATGTGTTTCTGAGATCGTGTGGTAAGCCGTTACACAGCCTACAGGCTGCACATTGGAATGAGTGGGCACCGTAGGGGAGATCGGGGTAAGTTGTGCCACAGGGTAAGTTGTACCGCCCACTGCTGGGGTGAGATGAAGAACTGGGTAAAGAAGGCAATGCCACCCATATATACCCACTTGGTCAACATCATTAGGCACCAAAAAAAAACTGCCAAATATGATGATGTGAAAAGCTACGCTCATAAATTCAATTTTGTTGCTGAAAACATGAAGTGCCGAGAACTGACATTCATGTTACTCAGTCACTTGGTATTTGCAATAAGATGATATCCCTCTGGCATGATACAGTTAGGAGGTATATCTAGGCATTTTTGCTATTAGATTTCATGTCACATTGTTTGTTTATTTTCGATAACCAGTTTTATCCAGAAAATAAATTTGGGGTAAGTTGTGCCGTTTGGATTGGGGTGAGTTGTGCTAATGGTGTGACATATGATTTGATTTTTTATTCATCTTATCTTGTCTTCATTTTATGCAAGGCCTAAACATGTTGTGAAATAACTTACATTGAAAGTAACATGTCTTAAAAGTGTTACCCCCCCCCCTCTCAACAATAAATAATTCCAGTTTTTGCAGCGTTTTAAATTTTTTGCATAAAATGGCTAAAAAATGTTTGATCAATTTCATGGAACATGTCGGCCATAAGCTAGACACATGATACAAATGATCTATCTGAAGAAATGGGAAAATACAAGGTTTTTTGGAATAAATCAAGCAGAACAACTAACTCCGTCATGTGGCACAACTTACCCTGGCACCGGGGCCAGTTGTGCCACTTGACCTACTTTTTTCAAATGCCTACCATGATCTTCCCAATGGTCAGACTGCCCTGAAACTTTGGTCGATTCTGGCCAACGTATCATATTTTGATGTCTGATTTTCAGATAACACGATTAAGCTTTGGGTTTTTCGAAAATCTGCCTGACAAAAAAAATGGCACAACTTACCCCGGTCTCCCCTATGTCTTGAGTATGAAATTTTGCTCTTCGAGCAGACATTGAGAACTAGATCTCAGTGAGCATGATGGAACATACGGTTTCCAGGAGTATTAATAAATTACATCCACATGAAGATTTGTTCAATACCTTAACACGCAGTAGCCTAGTCGACAGTAGATGACGTGTCTGGCTAGTTCTCTTTTGACTATACAATGTACATGGCAATTTGGGTCACATGGATATTTTACTATGTTTTTAAACAGCATTATTTCCTGATGAATATTCATCATTCTATTATTCACAGAGTATTATTATTTATGATAACTTCCTGATAATACTTACGTAGAAGGGGCTGGAAGCAGTGGGCATATCCTGTTTGAACTGTTGCCATCCAACTGATCCAGAGACTGTGAAGGATGATATAGAGCCGAAGTAATGAGCATATATCCAAACTGATACCAGGGCACTATTCCCACCAGCGTAGGCCTTCAATGCCAGGCATGCCCCGTCTCCCTTCATGGTAACATTAGGACTAACCAACACCAACGGTTCATTAGAATCCCGCTCCAAGTAATAATTACCTGAATATTGAGAATAAAGTAAACAAGGGTCATTTCGCATTGTATTGGGGGCAACCATTTAATTTAATGGGAACGGCGGCAGTAATTATTTATTTCAAGCGCGCGAAGTCCCCGAATATCAACTCCTAAATCAAGCATCACCTTATTAAGAAATTATTTATTTGAAGACTGCGCAAAAGAATTTATTTATTTCTCCCAAACTGAGCAAGAAATTATTTATTAAAAAAAAAAACTCCAAGCGCCCCCTCCCCCTTGATATAAAATGGCTGCCCCCTTACTCGTTAGAGCATCATGTGGATTCCTTCAGTCTGTCAGAAAAGTTTCTTGTTGATTGATTAAGTTTCTGGGCCAAATACCTACTGGATTCTTTGATAACTACATTCAACCGTAGGAAGGATTTTATATGTTACTCGACTAATGATACAGATAATTTATAATGCTGATTTTCACTAAAAGTGGATGGGTAAATCACTATAGGTATGTATATTCATATCACCAAAGATCACTACTGATCACTCGGGATCCACATTGTTCCGGATCACTACAGATCGCAATGTTAAATATATGTTTCAAGAGCCAATATGATGGTTGAACTGTACCTTGAGCCGCCCCAGGGGGTCCATCCTTAAGATCCGGATATGCAAAGCTTGTCCTTCGTCCAGTGGTCACCCACAGGCATTCACTTTCCTCAAAAGTGCAGGATATATCATCTGAAATTAATACATTATTATGTTATTATTATGTAATTACTAGAGGGCCCTCATGAAACTGACCGTTTTGATCATGTCATAGACAGTGGCGTATCCAGGATTTTTTCCAGGGAGGGCAAACCACCAAGACATTTTCCAAAAATTTTTTAATGCTATCAACAGCTTTTCATGTGTCACGCATTGTTGCACAATGTTAAAAAATTCTTTCAGAATCTCATTTTTGTTGTGGTTGTCCCTAAGTTATTAATAATAGTTATATGTCTGAATAACATGGTGAAAATGTCTGTATGATAACATTGTGAAAATGCTGAATTTTGGGAAATGTTTGAAATAGCTAAGGAAATTACTTTCTTGGTTGGTAATTCAGAGAAACTTACGGAAGATATAACTGAAAAAATTAAGCATATCTTTGCAACAATAAGTAAATCTATGATCTAAAATCTAGGGAAATAAATTTTGCAAGGAAATATTGAAATTGTGAAATGTCTAAAAAAAAAAAAGAAGCCGAGGAAATTAATGTGTTCTCTTTTTGGTAATTGGTAATTTAAGGAAGACATAGAACAGTGACAAAAAATATCAAGGATTTCATTA
The DNA here is from genome assembly GCA_026936325.1 of Platynereis dumerilii. Classification (NCBI taxonomy): domain Eukaryota; kingdom Metazoa; phylum Annelida; class Polychaeta; order Phyllodocida; family Nereididae; genus Platynereis; species Platynereis dumerilii. Next base: position 19,261,110 of record JAPTHN010000003.1, read on the forward strand.
ATCCAGGAACATGAATCTGTGGGAGGAAAAAGTCAGAATAACTGATGTTGCAGAATTCTATGCATTCTTTTGAGATAAACATGATAAATGAAAGCTCTTGAGATTTTTTTCTTCCAGTTCACAGAAAAATCACTGCAAAAATTACGGAGAAAATTTCGTTTCAGAGAACCTTTTTATTGAGGTTTATTTTGAATCCTGGGGAAATTTGAAATAACATTTTGCTATTTTTAAAAGAATTGGTTAGAGACACTTCAGCAAAGCCTTCAGTGATTTAGTCAGACACGCCCACAAAGCTGACCAATAAACAGGCTTCCAAGCATGTTATGCAAATGAGGCCGATTTCGCTATTGCGCACATTTCCGTATGGATTAGAGGTGAGATCCTTATATGGGTAGATAGATCTCTGAGACCTTCAAAATGATAGGTCGTACATCTCTGAGAAGTTAATAGACGCTTCGCAAATCGCCGGTAAAGTTTTGAACTGGAGGGAAATACTGCCCGCTGATTGGCTATGACGCTTGTGACGTAAATCTATGATAATTCAGACTCTCTGAGGAAATCGTCTAGGGTAGATTGTCTTGGTGGTTAGAGAGTACAAATTAGCAAAAATTCAAATCAGAAAACCCGAAATCTTGCAAATTTTGTTCCATACATATTTTGATAAAAAAATATTTGAAAATACCCTAGGATCAGCATAATTTCCATTGATCACACATTCAAAAACTTTCCCTTATGAGTTGTTAACAATTTTTTTAAATTTTTGCGCAACTTTTTTTGCGGATGCATGAAATTGCATATCATTTGCGGCCAGTCAAATCTGGGAAATTATGAAGAAAATTGGGAAATTGTGAAGAAAAAATGAGAAATCTGATAAAACTATTGGTGTAATCCCCTTTCCTTCAATTATTTTTTATTGATTTACCATTCTTTTTTACCATTTCCTAAATTTCTGGTCATTTCCCCATTTTCCTTACCATTTCCCAATTTTGGTTTTCATTTCCCCATTTTGGTTTTCATTTCCCCATTTTTCTTACAATTTCCCCATCTTTCTTCCGATTTTGGGCAATATATCAGCAAAAATTTTCCCAAAATCCTTTCTGGTTATGCCACTGGTCATAGATTAAAATCAACTGAACCATTATGAGACACATGTATCATTTACAACCAGTCAATGAGAGTGGCCCACATCTCCCGCTGTGGAGCCGAGGGGAAACTGCTACTACAACTACTGTATTACTGGAAAAAGGGCTCTGTGGTGCTGGGCACCGCTGAACTGTAACAACACAAGGAACAGTCGTAGGCCAAAAAATTGGGGATATAAAGTGTTGCACTGTCAAGATAGCAGTGAAAGAGAGAGATAGGTGTAAGGACAGCATGGTTGATGCACTCTAAAAAAATTCAGACAAAATTGGTTTTTTAGATTCAAAATGGTTTTTTGAAAAACCAAATTTCAATGCAAAAAACCAACATGGATTTTTTCAAAAATCCATGTTGGTTTTGCATTGAAATTTGGTTTTTCAAAAAAACATTTTGAATCTAATAAACCAATTTTGTCCCCACATTTTTTAGAGTGTGCAGAATTGAAGGAATGCATGGAGCACAACGAAATGCAAACCTTCTTTTACAATATAGGATTGTCTTTAAAATACCTTCCCAGCGTAGTTATTGTATGGGCAAGGCTATGATGTCATGACATTTTAGGTTGTATCATAAGACCTCAAATTTGATGTTTTTGCAATTTAAAGCATGAAACATCAATTTTGTCTTTGCATGATACCAATAATTATAGAATTGGGCAGCAATTGATAGAACAATTCCGCAGGTCCTGAGGATCGGCAGTTATGGCAGCACATGCCCTGTCTCATGCCCCAGTCTCACGGCACGTTACGGAGAACTTTTTACCACTGAGGGGCAGCTTGAGTTGAATTCTAGGAAAAAAATGACCATCACGGCGACATACAATGTTTATAAAACCATTACATAATTAATTAAAAGCATATCACGGCAGGGTTCTTTTTGTTCACTGCGGAGAAGAAAAGTTGTACGCCGTCCCCAAAAGTTCGCCGGGGGAAAGGAATTTCCTCCTCCTGAGGGATACTTTTATATCGCCCCGAGATATAAAAAGTACCCCTCAGGGAACCTATAACTGCCCCTCAGTGAACCTATTTCACCGCGGCGGGATGTCAAAAACTGCCGGCGAGGCTTCAAATGTCCTCCCAGGGGCAGGAAAGGTCCCCGCGGGGGCAGAAAAGGTCCCCGTGGGGGCAGGAGAGGTCCTCTCAGCGGCAGGGGATGTCCTAATATCCCGGCGGAGATGTTTTTGAGGCGTTCTCACTGAAAAAATCCACGCCGGACATCCAAAAATTAATAAAATTTTGGGCTCTGCTCCGCCGTCATGTAAAAAAAGTTTGTACCTGTTGAATCTTTTTTGACATCCACGGCGCAGTTTTTCCATTTCTAGGAACCGCTGAGGGGAACAAAAACTTCCCCTGGGGGGATGTTAAAAGTCGACGGCGGATCACCCAAATTCATCCAAATTACCAGGAAATACTTCGACGCCGATCTAAATAGTTCTCCGGGAGCCGCCGTGAGACTGGGGCATCACTGTGCCCAGCCTGCTGTCTCACTGCTCCCCGACCACGGGGCAATGTGTGAGACACTTAACAAGCATGGATGTTACTCAAAATTATTCCCGGTAAAACGTAGAAACTTGAAACTACTGGACAATACACCCAACTTCATTATCTATAATGTGGACCTGATCTAATTTTACTCGTTACTGCAAACATTTCGAAACACTTGAAAATAAAAAAAGTGTCTCACTGTGCCCCACTCTCGCCTACACATACATACTATGCCCAAAACACAATGAAATTATACAATGGAGTCAAGACAATATATGTTAATTGACACCATGGAAGTTGTTACATCAGAAACCCCTTAAAATCAGCAAAAACATGATGTCTTATGATGTAAACAAATATTTCATGACATCGAAGCCTTGCCCATATTTATAATTTATATATTTAATCAATCTCATGAATCTGACAATTGTGCACTATGTAATACTATTTTCTCCGAGTATTTGAAAAAGCATCCAATGCACCTGTATTCAAAATTTTTATTTGTAGTGACACTGCTGGGAATGGTATTGAAATGCGTAAAATAAAATTAGTATTCAGCATAAGAAACGGCTTTACCTACTACAGTGAAATCAACATTGCTGTGACAAGGCCCTGGCTTCACGGAGATGTCTTGAATGGCAGTTTGGAAGCCGTCACCTTCTACTTTATTCGCTTCAAAAATGATTTTATCCTGGAAGAGATACAACATTGACATTTGATAAGCATGGGAGTAGATAGCAGGATCTTGAAATAATCGCATAAATGAAACCAAAAGCATCAATAACAACGTGGTATATGAAATTTAATAAGTAGATTCAAAATAAATATAGAAACAACCCAATATCTAAATTGTGCAGATTTGATGAAAAAAGCGTTGGGCCCTGGGCCATTTTAGAAGTTATATTTGTAGTAAGAAAAAACGAACTAAAGCAGTTAGAGACATGATAATGACACCAAAATCTCCGGAATACCAACTTTCATATTCATCTTCATAACATTTTAGAGCCTTTAATAAAAAATACCTTATGAGTTACTGGTAAAAATCCACATTTTTGCCTTTATTTTCATGAAAATCGTCAGCAAAAATACAATTAATTGCATAAATCTTTGAAGACAGGTACCTAGTGCTTTTTTTAACATGGTAACTGGGAGACCATTTGGTCTCCCAATGGACAGATTTGGTCTCCCAGTCATTGACAAATTGGCATCACTGGGAGACCAATCTTTTTCCAGAGACTATCAACAATTTCCATTTTGGTCTTAATTTGTAGTTTTTTGCTGAATTTCAAACCAATGTTACTTGTTCTCAAAATCAAAAATATTCTTCACTGTCTTTACAACATATTTTTGCTTGTGTCATTTTTCTGATTTCCGATTTTAAAAAAATGTGGTCAAGCTCATCTTGGTGACAATCGGTGAGAGTCCTAAATTAGCAGCCACATTTATCATTCAAACCCTTTTTACCGGGGAAGCAATTACACAAATATATTCTAATGGATCTAGGTGTACTGCTGATCTATAAATGTCGTGCATCATGACGCTACAAAGTTGGTTCGGTCTCCCAGTCGAAAATCCTTAAAATATGCTCTGCAGGTACCTGTTGTGCCTCTGTTTATCTTCAGTATATATTATATAATATGAACATTAAATATTTTGGTTGCTTGCACAAGTTGCCATCAATCAGTTATTGTGAATGAGTATTACATGTACATGAATTATTTACATCAAAACTCCGCCTCATTTCAACCAACTCGCTCAGAAAGGAGTTGCATTCTTACAACCAATTATTTTACAGACTCTAACACATAAAATCTGATAACATGCTAGAACTGCTTTAGCAGCATATTAAACACAATTTAAAGCAAGGGCAGATTACTTTTCTAGATTTACTTTGTAACCTTTGAAAGAATGCAATCCGTCTTACCTTTTGAGCGAGTTGGTTGAAATGAGGCAGTAGTCCATGGGCCAGATATCGAAACGCCTCCCCTCCCTTGGGAATTTCGGAGACCCATATATTTTGAAAGATAGTATATGTCTTAAGTTACAAAATGTTCAAACGATCAGCAAAAGTGTGTCAATGACATACGTATATGGATGAATGAGAATCGTCTAAAAATGAATGATGACAAAACAGAATTTATCTTCTGTGGCCATAGAACCCAGCTTCAGAAGTGTCACAGTTCATTTCTATCAGTTGGTGATGCAAAAATTGATATAGCTGCAAGCATTAAATATCTTGGTGTAAATATAGATGCAGAACTAAACTTTAAATCCCATATTCAACAAAAGTGCAAATTAGCATCACTAAACCTCAGGAACATCAAATCTATTCAAAAACATCTAAGTGTCGATTCTTGCAAAACGCTAATTCAGGCACTAGTCATCTCACACCTAGATTACAGCAACACAATCCTATGCGATCTTCCTGAATCCACACTAAAACCAGCTCAACTCGCACAAAATCATGCTGCAAGGGTAATTCTTGGTCGCAAGAAACATGACAGCGCAACATCTGCTTTGCGTGACCTTCATTGGCTACCGATTAGACAGTGCTGTAAATTCAAATTCAAGTTTATGCGTGTTTTTTAACTTTTTTTCTTTGTTAAATTTCTTACCCCCCTTGGAAGTGTTGTCAAAAATTAATACCCCCCCCCCCTTGAAACACGTGTGAAAAGTTAGTACCCCCTCGGCCAAAACTCCCACCCCCCCCCCCAGTCATAAATTCTAAACGGTCCCTAATAGGATTCTAAATGTATGTCCACAACGAAAATTACTAAATAATTTTCCTGCTCACAGGTTACTGATGTTAACCTCATGGGACTTCAAATACAAAGCACATTTACGTCCATTAATAGCATGGCAGCCACTTTATTTATTTGACCCTAATACAATAGCCAAGGTGAGAACTTGAACTTAAAAGTGTGTACGTCCGAAACAAAATGGCAATGTACGTCCGAAACAATATTATGAAAGTGCATCTGGAACAAAGGAAATGATACAAATGTTGGTGCACAGGCTTAGTCTCATCAGAAAACCTTAGGCCAGTCTATTTGGGTGGACCTTAAAGAGTAAAGGTCACAGAACAGGAAATAGATGGTATCCTTGAAATTTGGTCATTTTTAGAGATGCTTGGTTGCTTGCAAGCGCATCTCTAATTGTGAAAGGGAGGTTTGCAAACTTATGACAGCTGTCCTGACCTTGCTGTGTCACCTCTGTCATTAAAACTTTACATACAGCCTCAATAGAATTTTAACTTGCATTGATAAACTTTTGGTGCCTTTCTGAGAGGGAAGAAACAATAAAAAAAAACAAACAGGCTGACTTTCTTCAGGTCAAAGATCAATCACGACAATGCAGGAAGCTGGAACATGCTGACCTACTTTTGCTCGTAGTTGACAATTCCTTTTAGATGTAGATAAACAGACCACAGGCCGCTGCTAGCATTACCCTACATGTTCAATTTGTTTGATAGGCCTAATCTTATCAGTTACAATATAACGCAATGCTACCAGCAGCCTGTGGACAAATAAACGGGTAGATCACTCTGAGAATCAAGCTCTGACATTTCTGTGGGAATAGGGCTGGTTCTAGGCCAATCAGCTTCAGAGGCCCCTGAAATGTGCTATTCACAAACAGCCAACATGCAAATGAGTAGGCTTGACTTTTAAGTGATATGTCTACCCTGATTGGTTCACCTTTTCAAACTTACAAGCTCTAACTGGCCATCCCTGACCATATATAGGATGAGAGGGAGGGGGGGTGAATACCAGAGATGCTCACCAGAGTGTACTCCAAGGAGTTGTTGTGCATGCATGCTTGTCTTTGACCCACTGTCTGTGACCCACTTTGGGTGCCCATGACAGTTGAGTGAACTGTGTTGACTTTTGCTTGTTCCACTTCTGATATCTAACATGTGGATTGTGTACATTTCCATGGAATGAGTTAATAAGATGTGAATAAAGGTATGTTTAAATTTGCTCATGACATGTTTGTAACTCAGATTATCCAGTAACCCCTAGAAATTCTCAGTTATTGCCCCAGATGAATGGAATGAACTTATGAGCATGGCATCATGGGGTCAGTGTGTTGAGGTCATGACACAATTTATTTGAAATTGGCAAAACCAGTTTGAAAGGATGCTGTGGGTCTTTTATAAATAATAGAACAATTTGCACCTAACTGAGGCAGGGAAATAATATTCTCAGAGTGTTGGGCAGCAGAGACTTTGCTGGGATTTCAAGTAAATTTCAAAGTTTCCATATTCATGTGCAGCAGATCTGCTAACTTCTTGTTGAGGTGGGGGGGGGGGGTAAGGAAGGGGGGCCATGGAGGGGGGAGGCAAGGAATCCCTGGCAGCCAATCAGTGAAGCTGGGCTCTTTGAAAAATTAAATATTCAACTGACTCCACTTCATTATGATAATGTTGCTGATCCCACAGATGTGCCTGAGGTTACTTTCCCTGAGTGGGGTAGATAGGCAGTCTATCTAAATACTCTAGTAGCTCATGGTATCGGTGTACGCAATCATATGTCCAGAGCTAAACTCTTCAGAATTCCATTATTTATTTGTCTAGGTATGAAATTAGGTTGGTGCCACATTTCTTATAGAGGCCAAACTTTCCAAAATGGCCACCATCAATTTTATGTTATTTTATAAGATTTTCTCAAGATAAACAGGCCATATCTCGAGAACCGTTGGACATAGGAGGTTGTGTGACCACTCAAAATTTGCAGCATGGCAATATTATAGGGAGTAGTTAATACATCTTTATATCAAAATATCAATAGTTTTTTAGAAAACTGCAAAAAACTGATTTTATTAATTTTTCATAATTAAAAATGTCCGTAAAAACTGATAAATTAACTATTTTCACAACAAACATTGATTAAGCACCAGAACAATACAAAGAGAAGTCATTATAAATTCTATGAACATACATTGGACATCTCTGATTTATTATAAGGCCTCAAAATAACCTAATATGTATAGTAAAATTAGAATCAGACATCTTTGCTATGAATATATTTTATTTTCGAAGCTTGCAGACAAATCTAGTTATATGGAATTTTACACTTATCTTTGTTGCAGTATAAAATGCAACAAATTTAATGTTCTTCTGTCTACATGTGCAGGATTTGGCTCTGCACCATGGTGTGGGGCATCTGCATGGTGGGGGGCAGGTCATTGGGTCTGCATGATACCGGCAGTACCACTGGTCTTAGACCAAACAGTGTTTCTTCATAAACCATATTGCAGTAGATCCGGGTTAGAGGCTGGAGGACAGGCACCTTACTGATGAAACCGATGTAATTACATCACACAAGTGGATAAGTTGGCTTCGATTTGATTGGATCGCATTGCTTAGATTACACTGGACTGGATTGTATAAATCAAATTGGATTAGTTAGGGTTGTATTGGACCAGATTGGATTGTGCAGATTGAATTCGACTTGATTTGACTGGACTGGATAGGATTGGATTAGATTGAATAAGCTTTGATTAGATTGGGTTAGATTAGTTTAGATTGGACTAAACTGAATTAGATTTGATTGGAATGGATTAGCTTAGATTGGATCAAATTGAATTTGATTAGATTGGCTTAAATTATATCAAATTGGATTGATTGGATTACTTTGGATTCGATTGGACTATAATCAGACTAGATTCAGTTTGACTGGATTGGACTAGACTGGAATGGATGAGACTGGATGTGATTGGATTAAATTAAATTGGATGGGATTTGATTCAATCGGATTGGCTGGGATTAGATTGGTTTGGATTGGCAGGAATTGGCTTGTATGGGATTGGATTTGGCTAGGTTGGACTATAATAGGTTGGACCAGGTTAGATTGGATTAGGTTAGACTGATTAGGTTCGATTAGATAACATAAAATAAGATTGATAGATGGATGGATGGATGATTTGGGTCTAAAGTCCTGTAGTTATGCACTTGGTAGTATAATTAGGACAGGAGGCGGACACGGCAATGAAGCAAAGATGATTGAAACATCAATCCAATATTGGCCCAGGTGACCCAGCCAGCGCTGAATTCAACCAAGCGATTGGCAGTCTAGCACGCTACCACTAGACCAACCCTTCCCCCAGATAGATAGATAGTGTTGTTGGTGAACAGATACACGGACAGAGAAACTAGGAGGGTCCCGCTTCAAAGTGCCTTGCGCATGTTATGTTATGCTCTTCTCTTGAAGTTGAGCAACATACCAAATGGTTGAAATGGAGCTCAACCTCCAAGTTGTGTTACTGCTCTCACCTGTACTAATCCTGTGTGATGCAGACTGTTTTCTTTATGGCCTAAAATAGAAACATTTCTTCTTTGGTGACCATTGCCGGAGATAGCTCTTCATCCCCAAACCCCAGGGTAAGGAAAGATCCGAGGTATAGCATTCAAGCCTATCATAGCTTTGGACCCACTTAGCTGGTCATGTCACAACCACTCAGCGCATAAATTGTTGAGAGGTAAGACATCAAGTTGCTGTCCAATTGATCAACCAGCATGTGAACAGAACAGTTTTCATTGTTTATTGGTAACATTCAAGCTTCAAATAAAATTCCTGTAGCGGACAGGATTTGTTCAAGTGGTAAATGAGGTTGATCAAGACATCCGTATCAGGATGAGTATACCAGTGGGAGCAGTATCAAAAGAAACGTGAAAGCACTTTAACAGTACCCATGAAAGCAGTACCCAGCAGACACCACATTGTACCTTTTACGCAACCTTAATAGGTACAATAGGTCTATAGTTCATGTCTTTCCATACAAAAATGACATTTTTACTGTACGCGCGAATGGTGAAAATAGCCCAATAATAGAAGTGGGTAGGGGGGGTCTAAACATCAATGGATTTGGCTGAAATTTGAACTGCGTGGTCTGTTCACATAGGAGATCAATTGGTTTAAAGACTAGCGTGATCCGGAAAAAAGTTCGAAAAATGAGACACCCTATACTGGAACTGACCAATCAAAAGACAACAGTGTCCCTATATATCATGCTTATTAGCATGTAGATACCAGCATATTTGCTGATTGTTGTGATTTAAGGCAATTAAGTGCTGCCAATTAAGAGTACTGATTTATTTGTAGCGCAACTGCATTCACATTGAGTACTGCAAACTGTTTTACATTGATATAAAATAAAAGTATTTTTAAAAAAAGACATGGGATAAAAAGGTTATACCATGGGTTGCGGCAGTATATCCCTGGTATAGTCACCCTCGACCCCCTATATCCCTCGACCCTCTTGGGCTCTCGGGATATACTGGATATTGGGTGACTATACCAGGGATATACTGCCTCCACCCATGGTATAACCTCATAATATAACTAGATTTGTCTGCGAGCTTCGAATGTAAGATATATTCATTGAAAAGATGTCTGATTCTGATTTTACTATACCATTAAGGTTATTTTGAGGCCTAATAATAAATCAGAGATGTCCAATGTATGTTCATAGAATTTATAATGACTTATTTTTTGTTTGTTGTGAAAATAGTTATAATTTATCAGCTTTTATGGACATTTTTAATTATGAAAAATTAATAAAATCAGTTTTTTGCAATTTTCTAAAAAACTATCAATATTTTGATATAAAGATGTATTAACTACTCCCTATAATATTCCCATGCTGCAAATTTTGAGTGCTCACACAACCTCCTATGTCCAACAGTTCTTGAGATATGGACAGTTTCTCTTGAGAAAATCTTATAAAATACTATTAGCATAAAATTGGTGGCGGCCATTTTGGAAAGTTCGGCCCCTATGAGAAATGTGACACCAACCTAATTTCATACCAAGACCTATAAATAATGGAATTCTGAAGAGTTTAGCTCTGGACATATGATTGCGTACACCTATACCATGAGCTACTCTAGTAAAAGTATCTACAAGCATCTTTTAAAGTGCTTGCACATTATTTTTAACTTGTGTTTTCAGCAATAAAATTATGTGAAAAATAGTTCATAGTATGTGTTACTGGCATGCAATTGTGTCACAAGCTCCGAAAGGCATTATGTACACAGAGAAAAATGAAAGATAAAATGATATGTACTAGTTTTAGCCCAGCATTTCAAGCTGTGATAGTACGAAAAAAAATACACAGAAATTGTCCAAAAATGGCAGGTTTTTAAAATTTGTTAGCATATTTTTGCCTAATGCCTTCACAATTTTATTCATCAAGTACTCTCTCAACATGTATTAAAGAAATATGTGCAATTACAGTGAAAATTGTAGGTGTAAAGTTCTAGAGATTTTTGTGATATTTCTGTGCTAAAATTACTGTAAATTTAGGGGGGGGGAAGGTGAAAATAACTTGCATGTTTGAGACATCACACTTGGCACAAATATACAATGCCAAAGACATTTCATGGCTCCCAATTATTGCAAGGAACTCTACCTTGTATAAAAGATTAAAATTGTGGATCATTATTGCACTGCCGGCATTATCTGCACTACCAATTCACACTTGTACGCCCGAAACAAAAAATATTTGCGTCCCTAACCGAATATAAATGGCTACATCTTTTTGACAAATGATAATATTGTCGTAGAAATTGACTTGGCTAATGCAAAAAATAGTTTTCTTGACAATAGAGGTCAATTAATTGATCGATTTTTCTCCATATAAATCACAGAGTTTTGAGAGACAAGCAATCAAGCTAGAAAAGGGGCCCAGTTTTTTTATCAAATCTGCAAAATGATGGTATTAGGTTAGGTGGTTTCTAAGACCTAAAGGTGTCATATAAGAATTGTGGAAAGGATTTTACGAACATTATGAAAAAGGGCCAGCCCTTAGCCCTAGACTATACACACATGCCAGCCTTCAAATCCCCGGTGCACTTCGGCCTTGAGCCACTCCTGACCAAACCGTCCCTGTCTTGTCCAGAGGATTTCGTCATTTTCTGACCAACGGACGCTTAGTTTCCCCGATGAGGGTTGAGGATATTTCCACATGGCATGCATGTTGTACCAGAAAGTCAGGCAGTACGGTTCTCCCAAATGCATAGGATCCCTGGGATTTTCCAATTCTAGTTCCAATTCGGCAATGGTCTCATTGCTGAAATCGGTCCTCAAGTAATAGCCTGGAAATGAACAAGTAATTTAAAGTGTCACGACAAATTGACACTTCATTTCAATGCAATGGGTAGGGCGTATTGTGAGGTCATTGATGTCTACTAGCAGCTGTGTGTAAGTACTACTCATTCATTGAGTGTAAGTTGTGTAACACATTGCTGAGCATCAAGACAGTGATTTGCCCTGATTTGTCCTTAAATCTACTTTACAGTACTTGATTTGCCCTGAAGTATAATTTTCCCTGACGCCAACAGAGGGCGTTACAACCCCCCTGACTTCCCCCTGACTCGCAATGGAATATCTCTATCAGCGTCCCTCGGCGGCCCAACATCGGCCCAAAGCCAGTCCAATGCTGCTGACATCGGACCGACGTCGGGCCGACGCCAGACCGCCAAGGCACGCTGACAGGGATATGCCTATGCTACAACATGTAGTTTGAAGAGTTTTATATTTTAAATAAAATTGAAAGGGTGAAAAACACATTTTTGTTAAGGAAGAAATTCTAGTACCTGATACATGAGGTCCTGCAGGTCCGTAGTCATCATCTTCACTCTTTGATTCCGCTATCCAATTGCCCTTGGTTATCTTCATTCGGTAATTGTTCAGATTCAGAGGCAAAGATGAGATATTGATGGCCTGGAAATTCGATTTCTGTCCTTCAACTGTAAAAGAGATCCCAGGTTTTTATCCCAAATTGTTATCTCAAATTATTATCCCGGTTGTTATCCCGGTTGTTATCCCTGTTGTTAGCCCAGTTGTTAGCCCAGTTGTTGCCTCGGTTGTTATCCCGGTTGTTATCCCTGTTGTTATCCCTGTTGCTAGCCCAGTTGTTAGCCCAGTTGTTAGCCCAGTTGTTAGCCCAGTTGTTAGCCCAGTTGTTAGCCCAGTTGTTATCCCAGTTGTTAGCCCAGTTGTTTTCCCGGTTGTTATCCCGGTTGTTATCCCGGTTGTTAGCCGAGTTGTTACCCCGGTTGTTATCCCGGTCATTATCAGTTTGAAGCAATTAAAGCTCTACCCTTTATGTTTATTATATGTGTAAGTTAACATTATATTATAAGTATATGAATTGTCATTTTTCATTTTCTCAGTTGGTAATATTTGTTATTTGCATCTTTTTTTACTTTCTTCTCACTTAGAATGAACATATGTTCAAACTACATGTTAAAAAAAATCATGATGTCATTACCTCCTTCACACCTTGCTGTGGCATATGCCTCATCACTCCCATCCTCACAGTCAAATTTCCCATCACACTGAAGAGTGGTATTGATGCACTTCTTGCCATCAAAGCATTGGAAGAGGTCGGTGGCATTGCAAAACACTTAACAAAAATAGACAGATACATTAGAAGATGTGTAATTAACCACCGAAGGAAAATAGGGTAAGAGAGAACAGGGATGGATGGATGATTGGGGCTTTACGACCTGTATTTATGCACTTGGTAGGCTAATTAGGACAGGAGAAGGACACGGCAATGAGGTGAAGGATGATTGAAACAGCCGTCCATCATAGAGAGAGAACAGGGAAGGAAGATGGCTGTTTCAGATTTTGCTCTCTTGGGATAGTAGTAGAAATACCATAACAATTTTGGAGGTGTCAAATGAAAGCCTACAGTACAACCTAAAATAAAGTACGACAACCCCAGCAGGAAGGAAGAATCAGCCACTACTTTACCCTTTCACACCTTTTGGCTAACTCCGAATCACTTCCTACCCTTTCATACTTGAAACTAGTACATTAAATTTACATTTATTCAACACCAACTTAAATTTCTTCACCCCAATTGTGATTCGTTTCTCTGATATTGTGCCCCTTGCTAATTGAAATTTCTTTGCCAGCTATCTTAATAGAGTTCTTAATATGGGATAAAGTTGTGGTAAGGAGTCAAAGGTAGTTGTAAGGAAATTTGGGGTGGAGAGGAGAAAGGAGGTCAAAATAGGTAAACAGGGAACTTCAGACAGAAAATGTTCTTACTTTATTTTGGGTTGTACTGTATGTTGTTGTTTTATCTTTTTTGATTGTTGTTTCCACTTTATATATATGTTTTCAAGATAATAATGCATTCCACTTACTGCAGGATGAAATAACACATTTTAGTAAAATTGGTGGCGTAGGTCTATGTGGTGATTTTAATGCACGCACAGGTAGATTGTCAGACTTCATCAATACAGTGGGAAATAGCAAACATTGTGTGCTTCCTAAGTATTGTGAACCAGTATCACTAATATTTCCACCCCATGATCGTCATTCTGATGATTCTAAAGTGAATAGATATGGGAGGGAGCTATTGCAGTTATGCAAATCTAGTGATATGCGAATTATGAATGGGTATTTTGATAGGAATGTGAGCACTGGAACCTTCACTTGCTACACATCTAATGGCAAAAGCTTAATTGATTATCTTGTATGTGATGAGCAGTTTTATCAGGACTTGCATAGTTTTTGTATTGGTCCACTCAATAGTGATTCTGATCACAGGCCTCTTGTGTTTACAGTAAATGTAAGTACTGATGATGAATTCGACAATGTGCCTCACTCTATAGCTCATCATGTGAACCATGGTAGTGAAGGTAATACTGTCAAATTCTATAGGTACAAATTTCACCTTCAAACTGCTGTTCGTCTGATGCCAACATTAACAGATGATCATTGTCTGTCACTTTATGATACATTTTTGGACTGCATTGTTTCTGACACAGGTGTTGATACTGCAGTTTCTGCATTATATGGACTGCTGGATACAGCTATTTCCAAAAATTTTAAAAAGAAATATTTAAGAAAATCTAGTGATACTTTTCCAAAAAATGAATGGTTTGATAGTGAGTGCAAGTTCTTGAAGAGAGAGGTAAATGATTTTAGTAAGAATAATGATTTGAATTCTTCAACTAATCTTGAAAAATATAACACTCTTAAGAAGAAATATCGCACGACTACACAGAGAAAAAAGCGTGAATATCAAAACAGAATTCGTACTCAGTTGAGTACAATGGAATGTAATAATCCACAAGAATACTGGAAGTTTTGGGATAGCCTAAAGAGGAATAACAGAGTAACCTTTACCAACAATATAACACTAAGTGCTTTTGAGACTTATTTTTCAGGCATTCAGTCCCCACAAGTCACAGCTCAGCAGAAATTTGATATGCAATTTTTAAAAAGTATTGAAGAGTATATGAATACATATGATAGCACATCAAAAACATGTCCTTTTATCACTGATGCCCCCATCACTTATCAGGAGGTAAAAATCGAACTTAGGAATCTCAAGTTGGGAAAAGCTCCTGGGATAGATGGAATAAGTAATGAGTTTTACAAGTACTTATCTGATTACCTAACTGAGCCATTAACAGTGCTTTTTAACTATATATGGGAAAGCGGTATATACCCTGAGAAATGGGCTGAAGGTATAATACAACCACTGCATAAAAAGGGAAGCCATGCTGAACCTGACAACTACCGAAAATTAACCCTAATGGCATGTATGGGCAAATTATTTGAATCAATTGTTAATAAAAGGCTAGTTTTCCAAGAGGAAGCGACTAATTCAATTGATCCACACCAGTTTGGTTTTTGTAAAGGGCGTAGGACCAGTGATAATGTATTTATTATAGACACTTTAATGTCTTATCACAAATACAAGAAAAAGCAATTGTTTATTACATTTGTTGATTTCTCAATCGGACCTTTCTGTATGATAAATTGATTAAGAAAGGCTATGGTGGAAGATTGCTTAGAGTAATACAGAGCATGTTCTCTAAATCTGGGGCTAGAGTCAGGTGGCAAGGTCAGTTAGGATCTAACATTGATAGTACCCATGGCGTCCTACAGGGAGGAATTGTCAGCCCCAAGTTGTTCAACTTATATCTGTCAGATATGAATGAGTATTTAGACCAAAATAATGGTATTGCAATTAATAATGTTACATTCACTCATCTGCTATATGCAGATGATCTGGTGTTGGTATCTGACAGTGTAACCGGTATGCAGAAACACTTTGTAAGTTCCATGATTGAACAATATTTATCATATTCATAATTATCAATGCATGTCATATTCTTAGCTTAACAAGGCAGTGTCAATCTTTACTCTACAATGGGACAGCTTCAACTTGACAGTTGGCCACAACAAAGCCAATGCATAGCAATATAAACAGTCACATAACACAAAGGCCATCAAGGCCTCAATCAGCACTTAGCTCAATTGCACCCAGGTGGGTCTTGAAAGGATACTAGGCACTCTGATGTGGGAGATGTAATTGACCACCAACTGTGGTCAATGCCATCTCACAATAGGAGAATGCTAGGTGACCATTCAGGGACCACCCCCATGCCAGCTTAAGTAGCTTGGGTAATTTAACTGCAATATAGCTCAAGGAGGGAATTCTAAAGGGGTAAGCATTACTTGAATGCCACACCAACCTCAAAGGGAAGCTGTCTCATTACACTAGAATGGAGATGGGGGCTAGAGAGGGGGTCAGGGTGTTGACCACCCCCCATCTCCCAGAAGGCCCAGTGGCCAATGACTGTCCAGATATGGAATTCATGCTCAATGGGCTGGAACGGCAGCCATCTTGTATGTTTCATGAATAAAGCAGTTAATATCCAACCACCAAGGAGTAAAGACCAAAATCCAATCTTTGTCATATTTTACCTTCTGATGGAGAAATCTTAGGAAGCAACTAATTACTAATATTAGTTAGTGAGACTTATGATGAGTGTAATTGGAGCACTGCCAGAAAGTCTACACTGGTGACCTTGACTAAGTATTGAACACAACTTAAAGTAAAACTTTAAGTCACAGCAATCATAGCAATCTCAGGAATCACAGGATCTATATTTACGCAAGGACAATTCAACATTGTCCCACATGTCTGACACTCTCTCAAGCTAACTGAATTGGATTAACTCAACAGCAATCATGCCAGGAGGACGACTTCCCAATCCAGGGGGCTTTCGGTTACCACAGCCTCAACAACAAGCCCAACAACAACCGCAAGATGCAGGCCAACCGATAGCCCAGGGGCAAGCACCGCCTGCAGGAGCAGGTGCAGCACCTCCACAGCCGCCGGCAACACAACAATAGATAGTTGAATTCTTTACCCTATTCAGCCGATTCCTGACTCAAGATCAGGAGGATCGCAAAGCCATCAGAGAGGCCAATTACCAGGAAGCCAAGGACAAAATAGAGACTGACAAGGCCCGTCGTGAACATCAATTGAAACAAGAGGCCATCAAGGAGGCAGACCTTAGGGCCAAATTAATCACTAAGTGTGATGGCTCCACAGCTGAACTTACAAGACAATGGTTGAAAGATGTTGAAACAACAATATCTTACACCAATGAAACCGTTCGAGTGGCCACCCTGACAGCTGCAGGCGATCTCAAAGAAGAGATGGAATTATTCTTGAATGGCAGAAATCGCACGTTCATAACTTGGGCTCAGTTAAGGGATCATCTAAAGAATCAATTCCTTCCTCTACAGGAACAAGAACATTTATGCAATCAAGTCGATTCTATCAAAAGAGGTCCTTATGAAACCACAGCCACCTTCGGACGTCGCTTCAAGCAGGCAGTTCAGCTAGCCTACCCGTTGACACCAGGCCAAGAACGGGATCCCATGGCCACCAGATACTTGCGTCTCAAGTATTTGGCGGGTCTCGACAACAATGAGTTGGTGGGTCGCATACTCAGAGAAGGACGTCCTGATACCTTCCAAGAAGCCATGGATCTTGCAGCTCGTTATGAGGCAGATGAACAGAATGTGAAAGCCCACACGAATCAATGCACGACAGCCCCAACGGATCGTGTAGAAGAGCCCATGGAAGTTGGCGCGGTGGGGGGAGCACCCAGGACTAGCAACAGGAATCCAGTCAACAAACCCCCCACGTCCGCGCCCCCGGATCAGGACTCGAAAGAGACTTTGGAACTCAAAAGACAAATATCAGGCCTCTCTAAGCAATTTACCATGCTCATGGCCTCCTTCAAAAGGATCGAAGAGAACACTCAGAATCCACAGACTCAGCCAGCACAGCCAACGGCAGCCCCAGCTCCTCACATGTATCAGTCACAGCCGCAGGCTTACCAGCCACCACAGGGCCCCACATTCTTTCCATCCATGCCACAACAATATCCAAACTTCACATGGACAGATGAAGGCAGGCCCGTCTGCACGTACTGCAAAAAGCCAAATCATACCAAGAAAGAATGTCGTAAGAAGATGGCAGCTGATGCACGCAGGCAACAGGGGGGGTTCTAAGCGCCGTAGGCCCCGATGACTTCGTCTACGTCGACCTGGTATTCAATAACATCAGAATTTTTGCCATGGTCGATTCGGGCGCATGTCGCACAGTTCTACGGCGCTATGAATTTGAACTTTATTGCAAGCAGACAGGTCGCACACCTGTCCTCAAGGACACAATTGAATTAGTAGGAGTAACGGGTCATAACATCAAGGTCTTAGGCACCACGCAGCTGGACGAACGTGTCCTAGGCCCCATTGACGTCATTGTAGTCGAAGACATAGCCCATCCATTGATCCTCGGCAGAGATGTCATGAAAGCAACAAAAGCCATCTTGGACTATGACAATGGCGTTCTCAGATGCAACAATAGAGTCCTCCCATTACAACCCCGACCTCCGACAATGGCCATCAACTCGCTGGGACCTCGACCCCCCACGGTGCACAACTCGGTCATACAACAATGCCTGGAAGACAATGAACACATCTTTGCTGCCAAAGGCGAAGATCTCGGCTGTCACCCAAGTCTGATGTGCAGGATAGAAACTGAGGGACCACCCATTCGCCGACGCCCATACAGATTGCCTCTCAAGAAACGAGCGGCGCTAGATGCACACATCGATGATCTCCTCAGACAGGGTGTGATAATCCCATCGTCATCGCCATGGGCATCTCCAGTGGTACTCGTACCCAAGAAAGATCCATTGGACACATCAATGAGATTCTGCATTGACTTCACAAAGCTCAACAACGTCACTAAGAAGGACGCATATCCCATTCCCCTCATCAGGGATATATTCGATCAACTTCAAGTTGCACGCATATTTTCAACTCTTGATCTGAAGTCAGGCTTTCATCAACTCCCGATCGACCCCAGGGACCAGGAGAAGACAGCCTTCATCTGTCACCGCGGCCTCTTTCAATGGACACGCTTGGCCATGGGACTCTCGAACTCATCAGCGCAATTTCAAAGAGCTATGGAAGTGGTGCTTAAAGGATACATAGGTCAGTTCACTTTATTGTATATTGATGACATCGTGATCTATTCAGAAAATGAGCAGCAACACTTAGAACACTTGAAATTGATCTTTGCTAGATTAGAAGAGTTTAACCTTCGCCTGAACCCAGCCAAGTGTGTCTTTGGCCTCAAAGAAGTGAAGCTCCTTGGATTCATTGTCAGCGAACAAGGCCTCAGGGCTGACCCAGCCAAGGTTGAAGCAATTACCCGCATGGAACCCCCAACAACAGTACCCGCTGTGCGTAGCTTCCTTGGGACCACTAATTACTATAGAACCTGCATAGAGGGCTATGCACGCATCGCTGAGCCCCTCGTGCTCCTGACAAAGAAACACGCGCGCTTCAATTGGGGCGAGGAACAACAAAAGGCCTTCGATCAGCTCAAGCAGGCCCTGATTAGTGATCAAGTCATGGCCCATCCACAGACAGATAAACCATACCTTCTATTTACAGATGCGTGTGATTACGCAATAGGGGGAATATTATGTCAAGTGGATGACAATGGCTTCGAGAGGCCAATCGTGTACATCTCCAAAAAACTCTCTGACACCCAGCGCCGTTGGGCCACGATCGAGCGTGAGGCTTACGCAGTCATCCATTGTTTAAAAGAGCTCAGAGCCTACCTAATTGGTGCAGAATACACAGTGTACACTGACCATAAACCAATCCTAAGCCTCTTCACTAAAGATCTTAATAACACTAAGATCCAGCGCTGGGCGGTACTCATGGCAGAATACAATTGTAAGATCAAGTATCATAAGGGCAAACTCAACATTCGAGCAGACATGCTCTCAAGGATCAAACAAAAGGACGCCATCAACACGTTTGACGTCGGCTATTGGCAGCTGGGAGATCAATTACCACCAGCACCAGCCAATGATCCAATGCCTGACATGTATGACATTGACCTCAGCAAAGTTGCCAAGGAACAACGCACAATGACTGAATGGACTGAGCAACACAATGAAGAGAGCAATTACATTGTCATCAATGGACTATTGTATTCATCAAAGCGCCCCTTCAAACAAGCCACTGAGCACCCCAGGCTAGTGCTGCCACCATCGTTCCGTCAACATGCCATCACAAGAGCACACAAAGACGTGGGCCACATGTCTTTTGTGAAGACCATGCGCAAGCTACAAGAAGCCTTCGTTTGGCCAGGTATGAAGACGGACATCATGCAATTCACAGCCTCTTGCCCCATCTGCATTGCTCACTCCAGATCTGTCCAAAAAGCTCCAATGGGAGAAATGCCGATTGCGACATCACCGATCCAATACATAGCCATGGATCTCATCGGTCCCCTTGTCCCTTCTCCCCAAGGCAATCAGTATGTGTTAACAATAGTGGATCATTGCACAGGTTGGGCTGAGGCATTTCCAATTCCACGCAAGACCAGCCACGAAGTCTGGAAAGTACTGACCAGGGAATACTTCCCTCGCCACTCCTATCCTGACGTCATTATTTCTGATCTCGGGTGTGAATTTAATGCACTTGCACTCAGGACATACTTGCAGGAACTGGGCATTGACCATCGTCGCACCACTCCATACAATCCTCAGGCAAATGGGAAGTGTGAGCGCTTCAACGGCACGCTTAAGGCCATATTAGGAAAACTCATGAACAATGACAGGTCGACATGGCAAGACAAACTCGGTCCTGCATTACTAGCTTATAACTGCTCAGTGTCCAGCGTCCATGGCTACACCCCCTACTTCCTACACTACGGTCGCAGGCCCAGACTTCCACTGTCAAAACTGCTTCCACAGACACAGCTACTAGATGACCGACTGAATAACGTGGCCACAGCTTTACAGGAGGCAGCAGCAGCTACAGCGCAATCAAGACACCATAATAGAGAACGCTTGGCCAAACAAGCAAATGACAAGATCATTAAAGTGGGCGATTCTGTGGTCATCAAGGCTCAAGAAAACTTGACACTCACGTCAAGATGGGATCCGCAATGGGAAGTTACACAGGTGAAAGGGAAAGTACTCAAGTTACGACACCAACAATCGGGGCAGATAAAGACCTTAAATGTCAATAAGGTCAAGCTGGTGGACCCCAACATCGCCTGGGATGTATTATGCAAGAGACCAATAAGGAATCCCAGACAGGGTCTTCGCATCGATCGCCGACCCCCCACAAAACCACCTGTCCACTTGCCCAGCCAAGAAGCCACCCCCTCATCAAGCTCACCTGCGCGCGCAACTAAGCGACGCAGGGTCGAACAAAGCCCCCCTCCAATCACACAGGACCTCACAGGTCACTCCATGCACGGCGCTCCAAGGCAACGCACGCACTACAAGGCTCGCAGCTCTCCAAAGACACCTCAACCGCAGCTCACGCAAGGAACCACACAAGTCTCCACGCAAAGACCTAAGAAGCAGATCAAACGAAGAGAAACACAACTTCAGCAACCGCAACTGAAGAGACAGCGAGCATTTCTCGGACGCAACGCCAAGAGACAACTCCCAGAAGACCTCATACCAACACAGCAGCAACAAAAGAAGCAGCGCATTGCCACAATAGCAAAAGTTAAGTCCTTCTTTAATCATGTTGCTTCTATTAACGCTAATCGTGCTTGTGAACACACTCACACCAATGGTAATGACACAGTCAGTCATAGCCACGCCATTGCCTGATGGCATTAGTGTTAAGGGTGGAGAACCTCTGCGCCAGATTGCAGCCACATGGCACGTCTATGTAACCTTGGATCAACCCACATTTCCCACAGCCTTAGCCACAGAGATTAACCATCTCAGCACTGTCTTCTCTTCTATCAGGAAGGTGCATGAAGGGGCAGATTTTCACTTGCAAAAGTCGCGACGACAACACATGCTCAATGCTCTCAAAGTAGCTGAAAACCAGTCACGAAGAGTGAAACGAGGGTTGCTAGATATAGGAGGAACAATTCTAAACGCTCTCTTTGGAGTAGCCACTAGTAGTCAGCTACGACGCTTTAAAGCAGCCATGACTGAAATAGCAGGGAATCAAAAGGAATTAGCCCACGCATCCAACACAATGGCTTCTGTCTTGAATCAAACACGTTCATTAACCATGGCTCTAGCAGAAAAACAAGGATCTCTAGTGAAACATTACAATGCTCTCAATGAAATCATGATTGCTAATCAAGTCACGACATCATTACAAGCTAAACAAATTGCATTGTTACAAATTACTACACAGTTAGATCGTTACATGGATGTCTTGTCTCTAATTCTTAATGAATATCTCTCTTTTTCTCATCTCTTTAAGCGCCAACAACAGGCATTGGACCTGGGGAAGCTGACGACTGACCTGCTGACTCCAGACCACCTTAGAGACATCCTGACAGAAGCGGCTGGCCATTACATCACAGTGGACCGAATTCATTGGTATTATCAGTACCTCAAGGTAAAACCCATATGGTTGCCATCCTCACAGTCTATCTATTATCAGATTGAAATACCACTGCTGGCAGACACTCCTTACTTGTTATATCATATCTTGGCACATCCAGTCCCAGTCTCTAACTCGACCTTCAAGGTCACTATAGATGTAAAGCCAAGCTATGCCTTTGACACCGTCTCAGGGGCAATGTTTGAACCCGTCAAATGTTCTTATCATAATCCCATTGTCTGCCAGCCATCCATTTCTTTTGGGTCCTCTATGATGAAATGTGCACGTGGCCTCATAACAAACAACAAAGACCTGGTGGCCACGTGCAAGGTTGAAATCAGACAACACCAAAACGAGCCAGTCCTTTCTAATCTTGATGTCAACCAATTTGCCCTTACCACGTGGGATCAAAGGGTAGCAGTCCGTTGTGCAGGCAAAAAGGCTCAATACCTGCAGCTACAACCAGGCGCATATAATTTGACATGCTTAGAACCATGCGTCATCAGTTCCGACAAATGGTCAGTCAACTGCATAAGTCAAAAATTTCTTAATAAACGTTACACCTTACCATCGGTGGACGTTCCTGCCATGTTTAATCTCACTCTCAACCTCAAAGCCAGCGACATGATCAGTAATGTGCCACAATTAAAAACCATGGCAAAGTTATCCCCTGTAACAGCTTCAATCAACCAAATTCTGTTACCTAGAGTGCACTTGAAGACGTCAGTCTTGGCTTCACTAAATGTATTTGGAACTGTTAACGCAGTGCTGATTGGAATAATCATGATCGTCATAATTGTAGTGATAATCAAATGTAAACGGTTCAGAACCTTTGTCTATCAATTCATCAAAGATAAAATCTCAGACTTTGAGATAATCCCACTCACTACACCTCAAATTCAACAAGTAAGGTATCATGATCCATCAGCCCCCGTCCAATCCAGATGGCCAGCGCTACCCCCTCTACCTGACCACCTGAAGATTCCACAGACAGCATCACTGACCGACTACAGACTTAGCGACGTGTAAACTCAGCCCCCATAATCAGTTTCATATCAATTATCACTGTTAATTTAGGACCCAGGGGCTCCCAGTAAGTCGTCTGTGTCATCCCTGTTGGCACAGCAAATTAATACTGGGAGTCTCTGACCACATGTAATTTCATCAGCGCACGACCAAGATGGGTGCTGCATGCACTCGCGCTCCACTCAGCTCATGGCTCTGTCAAGGTTATCACGTGCGAGGACAGTAAGTGATGCCAATTCATGACACAGCATTAACATTACGAATCGCGAAGATCAAGTACCAGAGGTCGCGAAAATCAAGTTCCAGAGGTCGCGAAAATCAAGTACCAGAGGTCGCGAAGATCAAGTCCCAGAGGTCGCGAAGCTCAAGTCCTGGACCAACTTATTGTAAAACATGTGCACCACACACATGTTAATTATTAATAATTACCAAAACATTAACTAAAGGACTTTATCACGACTCACTGCAAGAACTCTAACTGTATTTCTTAGTATTTCTTAGTAATGTCCTCGCTTTTATCCCATAGGGTTTTGCTTGGACACTTTCACACTTTGTAGTAACTCATGTATGCAAAATTAAGCCAAGCACGGCCCATAGACTACTTTAGAGTCTCTCAAACTGTTAAATCTTGTCACTCTTATATGTAACTTTTCATGTTAAATACAAAAACAAAATATTTTGGTTTGGCACTGCCCAGTAGATAGTAATCATTAGAAGTAGGTTCAAAGCACTTACACCTCACATTTATCTAGGTAACACATTATGCCGGCAGGGAATTTGATTGTCAAATGAATGTAAACTACAAATTCTTGAGTGCCTAGCCATATCAGTGATATGGGGTTTAATCAATGATACCAATGATAGCACTTATAAAATATGATCACATAACTATGTTCAACTAACTTAACTCTATTTGCTCAAACTATCGATCTATTCCATGTCTATAAAAGACCCTCCATAGATCTCCTTATAGGGGGGGGCATGTGTAAGTTCCATGATTGAACAATATTTATCATATTCATAATTATCAATGCATGTCATATTCTTAGCTTAACAAGGCAGTGTCAATCTTTACTCTACAATGGGACAGCTTCAACTTGACAGTTGGCCACAACAAAGCCAATGCATAGCAATATAAACAGTCACATAACACAAAGGCCATCAAGGCCTCAATCAGCACTTAGCTCAATTGCACCCAGGTGGGTCTTGAAAGGATACTAGGCACTCTGATGTGGGAGATGTAATTGACCACCAACTGTGGTCAATGCCATCTCACAATAGGAGAATGCTAGGTGACCATTCAGGGACCACCCCCATGCCAGCTTAAGTAGCTTGGGTAATTTAACTGCAATATAGCTCAAGGAGGGAATTCTAAAGGGGTAAGCATTACTTGAATGCCACACCAACCTCAAAGGGAAGCTGTCTCATTACACTAGAATGGAGATGGGGGCTAGAGAGGGGGTCAGGGTGTTGACCACCCCCCATCTCCCAGAAGGCCCAGTGGCCAATGACTGTCCAGATATGGAATTCATGCTCAATGGGCTGGAACGGCAGCCATCTTGTATGTTTCATGAATAAAGCAGTTAATATCCAACCACCAAGGAGTAAAGACCAAAATCCAATCTTTGTCATATTTTACCTTCTGATGGAGAAATCTTAGGAAGCAACTAATTACTAATATTAGTTAGTGAGACTTATGATGAGTGTAATTGGAGCACTGCCAGAAAGTCTACACTGGTGACCTTGACTAAGTATTGAACACAACTTAAAGTAAAACTTTAAGTCACAGCAATCATAGCAATCTCAGGAATCACAGGATCTATATTTACGCAAGGACAATTCAACATTGTCCCACATGTCTGACACTCTCTCAAGCTAACTGAATTGGATTAACTCAACAGCAATCATGCCAGGAGGACGACTTCCCAATCCAGGGGGCTTTCGGTTACCACAGCCTCAACAACAAGCCCAACAACAACCGCAAGATGCAGGCCAACCGATAGCCCAGGGGCAAGCACCGCCTGCAGGAGCAGGTGCAGCACCTCCACAGCCGCCGGCAACACAACAATAGATGGTTGAATTCTTTACCCTATTCAGCCGATTCCTGACTCAAGATCAGGAGGATCGCAAAGCCATCAGAGAGGCCAATTACCAGGAAGCCAAGGACAAAATAGAGACTGACAAGGCCCGTCGTGAACATCAATTGAAACAAGAGGCCATCAAGGAGGCAGACCTTAGGGCCAAATTAATCACTAAGTGTGATGGCTCCACAGCTGAACTTACAAGACAATGGTTGAAAGATGTTGAAACAACAATATCTTACACCAATGAAACCGTTCGAGTGGCCACCCTGACAGCTGCAGGCGATCTCAAAGAAGAGATGGAATTATTCTTGAATGGCAGAAATCGCACGTTCATAACTTGGGCTCAGTTAAGGGATCATCTAAAGAATCAATTCCTTCCTCTACAGGAACAAGAACATTTATGCAATCAAGTCGATTCTATCAAAAGAGGTCCTTATGAAACCACAGCCACCTTCGGACGTCGCTTCAAGCAGGCAGTTCAGCTAGCTTATCCGTTGACACCAGGCCAAGAACGGGATCCCATGGCCACCAGATACTTGCGTCTCAAGTATTTGGCGGGTCTCGACAACAATGAGTTGGTGGGTCGCATACTCAGAGAAGGACGTCCTGATACCTTCCAAGAAGCCATGGATCTTGCAGCTCGTTATGAGGCAGATGAACAGAATGTGAAAGCCCACACGAATCAATGCACGACAGCCCCAACGGATCGTGTAGAAGAGCCCATGGAAGTTGGCGCGGTGGGGGGAGCACCCAGGACTAGCAACAGGAATCCAGTCAACAAACCCCCCACGTCCGCGCCCCCGGATCAGGACTCGAAAGAGACTTTGGAACTCAAAAGACAAATATCAGGCCTCTCTAAGCAATTTACCATGCTCATGGCCTCCTTCAAAAGGATCGAAGAGAACACTCAGAATCCACAGACTCAGCCAGCACAGCCAACGGCAGCCCCAGCTCCTCACATGTATCAGTCACAGCCGCAGGCTTACCAGCCACCACAGGGCCCCACATTCTTTCCATCCATGCCACAACAATATCCAAACTTCACATGGACAGATGAAGGCAGGCCCGTCTGCACGTACTGCAAAAAGCCAAATCATACCAAGAAAGAATGTCGTAAGAAGATGGCAGCTGATGCACGCAGGCAACAGGGGGGGTTCTAAGCGCCGTAGGCCCCGATGACTTCGTCTACGTCGACCTGGTATTCAATAACATCAGAATTTTTGCCATGGTCGATTCGGGCGCATGTCGCACAGTTCTACGGCGCTATGAATTTGAACTTTATTGCAAGCAGACAGGTCGCACACCTGTCCTCAAGGACACAATTGAATTAGTAGGAGTAACGGGTCATAACATCAAGGTCTTAGGCACCACGCAGCTGGACGAACGTGTCCTAGGCCCCATTGACGTCATTGTAGTCGAAGACATAGCCCATCCATTGATCCTCGGCAGAGATGTCATGAAAGCAACAAAAGCCATCTTGGACTATGACAATGGCGTTCTCAGATGCAACAATAGAGTCCTCCCATTACAACCCCGACCTCCGACAATGGCCATCAACTCGCTGGGACCTCGACCCCCCACGGTGCACAACTCGGTCATACAACAATGCCTGGAAGACAATGAACACATCTTTGCTGCCAAAGGCGAAGATCTCGGCTGTCACCCAAGTCTGATGTGCAGGATAGAAACTGAGGGACCACCCATTCGCCGACGCCCATACAGATTGCCTCTCAAGAAACGAGCGGCGCTAGATTCACACATCGATGATCTCCTCAGACAGGGTGTGATAATCCCATCGTCATCGCCATGGGCATCTCCAGTGGTACTCGTACCCAAGAAAGATCCATTGGACACATCAATGAGATTCTGCATTGACTTCACAAAGCTCAACAACGTCACTAAGAAGGACGCATATCCCATTCCCCTCATCAGGGATATATTCGATCAACTTCAAGTTGCACGCATATTTTCAACTCTTGATCTGAAGTCAGGCTTTCATCAACTCCCGATCGACCCCAGGGACCAGGAGAAGACAGCCTTCATCTGTCACCGCGGCCTCTTTCAATGGACACGCTTGGCCATGGGACTCTCGAACTCATCAGCGCAATTTCAAAGAGCTATGGAAGTGGTGCTTAAAGGATACATAGGTCAGTTCACTTTATTGTATATTGATGACATCGTGATCTATTCAGAAAATGAGCAGCAACACTTAGAACACTTGAAATTGATCTTTGCTAGATTAGAAGAGTTTAACCTTCGCCTGAACCCAGCCAAGTGTGTCTTTGGCCTCAAAGAAGTGAAGCTCCTTGGATTCATTGTCAGCGAACAAGGCCTCAGGGCTGACCCAGCCAAGGTTGAAGCAATTACCCGCATGGAACCCCCAACAACAGTACCCGCTGTGCGTAGCTTCCTTGGGACCACTAATTACTATAGAACCTGCATAGAGGGCTATGCACGCATCGCTGAGCCCCTCGTGCTCCTGACAAAGAAACACGCGCGCTTCAATTGGGGCGAGGAACAACAAAAGGCCTTCGATCAGCTCAAGCAGGCCCTGATTAGTGATCAAGTCATGGCCCATCCACAGACAGATAAACCATACCTTCTATTTACAGATGCGTGTGATTACGCAATAGGGGGAATATTATGTCAAGTGGATGACAATGGCTTCGAGAGGCCAATCGTGTACATCTCTCAGCTAATGTTTATCTGAAAATGTTTGATTCACATATCATGCCAATTCTAGAATACCATAGTGAAATATGGTTTTCGTTGAAGGAAATAGACAAGTTAGAGAAAATACAATTACATTTTCTTAAAAACCTACTTGGTGTTAGACTCCAAACCTCCACGGTTGCTGTATTAGCTGATACTGGTAGATTTCAATTACTATATAGACAACAAGCAGCTGCTATTAAATACTGGGAAAGATTAAAAACTGGTAACTGTGCACTCTTGCTTCGTGAGTGTCATGACATACAGACTTACCTTCTTCAAAAGAAACAACCATGTTGGTTGTCAAGAATACATAAACTATTTGGAAATCTAACTGTGAACCCTAACGACAATCCCAATGTGAATATATTGATAGCCAGACTATATGACCAGGCAAAAAGTAAAATGTTAGCGGATATTAATGACAGTAACAAAAATCCTAAACTCAGAACTTATAAACTCTTCAAAAAAGACATGCGTCTGGAGCCGTACTTAAATATGAATCTTCCTAGATGTCTTTATCAAAGCATTGCCAGGTTTCGATTGAGCTCTCACAATCTTCACATTGAACTTGGAAGACACAAACGACCGTACATTGAGGCAGGTGAACGGCTATGCAAGAGATGCAATTCAGATCAAGTTGAAGATGAATTTCACTGTCTTGTGCGCTGTGAAAAGTGGGATATGCTTAGGACGAACCTTTTTGAAGTTGCTTCTAAAAAAATAGAGAATTTCCTAATTTTTCACCCGAAAGAACAATTTCTAAGTATATTGTGTGACAAAGATTGTGAAGTAAACTTTGCGCTTTCTAAATATTTAGCAACTGTCTTAAAAACGGACAACATAGTTTAAGGAGTTATGTAATAACTTCACTTAAACTTGCAACGATCATGGGCGGCAAAAGGCACCAAACATGTTTATTCATGTGGTATTTGGTGGACTAAAATTCATGTGTAAATGATATTGGGAAAAAATATTCTGAATATTGCTTTAAATTTGTTTTTTCCCTGTTATTTTATACAAACTCTTTGTACATGGTTGCTGAATTTTTATTAAATTATGTTTCAATAATAGTTTATTACTTGCAAATTTAGATGTAGTTACTATTTCTGTTTGTATACGTACAAATTATTATATTTTCTATATATGAATTATTATATAAATTACTATTTCTGTTTTGTATATAAATTATGTCTCAATAATAGTTTATTACTTGTAAATTTAGATGTAGTTACTATATCTGTTTTGTATATAAATCTTCTCTTTTTACTTCATTATATTTTTATTTTATTTTATATATATGACACATGTATCTTTATGATATTTCGTTGTCTAATAAAAGTTTATATATATATATATGTTGTAACACTTTGAAATATGTTTTGAAAGGGATCAACTTAACCTGATGGTGGGATAAGTAGATCCCCAACATAAGGCAAGTTAATCCCTGAACTTATTCCCCTCAAAGATGAAAATACCATGAAATATGATATATGAGGACATACTTTTATTTTTGTAGACCACATTTGTCTGAAAATTGTACTCCTGAGTATTGCATTGCCTGTCAGACTGAACAAACAGTGCCCGTTGTTTGCTTTCTGGCAAACACCCATAAAACAAGGGAAGTGCTTAAGGTGACTCAAGCGTGGTACACTGCACATACTTCTGAGCAGCCTGGTTGCCTAGCGACATAGCGTCACAACTGCTGCAGGCACTGAAACAATTGTGACGTTACCGTTTTCTGTTCTCTTTTTTTTAACAGCATGGCAGCCAGTAATTTGCTATTTAAATTAGATCTAATGCAGCTAGAAGCATAATTATTTTTTTATTGAATGCAGTAACATCTATTCTATGCTACTTTAAAGTTTCAGCTTCTCAGCTTTATCCAAAAAATTTTCTCAGTTAATTTCAGTCCACAGTGTCAAAATATCTCTTTATTTATTTAAATTAGCCCTGAGACCCTGCAAGCACACGTGGGTCCCAGGGCTAATTTAATTTGTTTTTCATTTTTGAAATATATGGGTCCCATAGAGTACCTGTGCAAATTTTTAGAAAAATCTGTATGATCTAACCATCGTGCTTGAGTCACCTTAATTAGTTTGATTTTCAGTTTTTTTTACCCCAAAAATTTGTTTTATGGCTTAAGTTTTAATTGAGTCATAATCTTCATCATGGGTCACTCACCATTTTCATCGCTTGGAGAGCCCTTGGTTGTGTCTTCTGTGACGAGATAATAAGTTGCAAAAAATCCGGGGTGTCCCAAATTGGTTGGTGAGTCATATGATCTGAACCACATGATAACGGTATCTGGCGCCGGGACTAGAATAAATAGGGACAGAAAAAAAAGGAATTTGAATGAATTTCGATGTCCAGAAAAGGATGTGTCATAGGACCTCAAATCCGATCTGAAGAAAAAGGAAGCTATCACCTGAACTAAAAAGACAAAAGAGAAAAAGTGAAAGAAAATGCAATTTCGATAAAGATGCAGTTTTTTTCAAGATTCAGGCACTGCACCATAACTATTTACCAAGAAAAAAAAATTATGAACAAAATCTGAGATGGTGATTTAGCATACCCAACCTGAAGGTACTTACTGCATAAATTTTCCAGAGCCATTTCTCCACGGCCTGTGTACCATTTTCCATCAATGCTCAGGTGGTCACTTTCAGAAAGGTTGAACCTAGAAATAAAAAAAACAACTGTTATGAAAGTTTCGTCATTCATTGAGACTAACTGATTTAGGAGAGAAGAGGGTAAAGTGGATCAGCTGTCACAGTGGATCATCTTAAAACAGGATCTTCACAGAGGTTCCATTTGGCACTGTCAGAGGTGCAAAATCAACAGCAAGCACAGTGCTCCTGAAGAAACATTGGGGTTAAAAAAATGAACCGAAAACGGCACCTATACCGCCTGAAATTTTTTGAAATATTCAAGTTTTAAAAAATCTTGTTTATCTCATCACTTGAATACATGTAAAATGGCTTATAATACAATAAACAATCTTGAAAACACAATGAAACCTGTTAGTTTAGCTCCCTTAAGAATTTCAAACACGTTACAACAATAAAATGAAATATTTTGTGACTTTATTTATTGAAATAAATGTGACACATTGTTTATCACACACTGAAAATTCAAAAACGTTAAAAATAACACATTCATTTTATTTTTTTCACCCTTTATTGTTAAGAAGTTTAAAACCTTGCTTGACATGTATATGGAAAGCTTTAAATGTGAAAAGTGGGTCTAAAAATTATGTTTTGTCAAGCGGACTGCAGCAGATTGTCAACTTTCTAACATTATTATGCAGGTAGCAGTGATCACAAACACACAAAGTTTCCTGACTCAGTATAGGAGAATGGTACCGCTTTCCTTCTCCCTTATCAAAATGGTTATTATAAATATATTGCACAGTGAGCTGTCACAGCTCTTTCCAAATCCAAATGACTGACTTAAAAACGCATGTTCACATCCATTTTCTCACTGTGAAAGAGATGATTAGCAGGTTTACCTCTGAGGGAAATTAATTTATCCAGTTATTGATCTTGAGTAACTGTCGAGCCTTGATATGCAGTGAAGAATATGTTGTCCAAAAAAACTTAGGCCCTACTACAGCTGTTGCATTCTATGATTCTGTGCATGCAAGCATGCTTTGATACCTCCCTAAATCTGTTCTATTCAAAGAGATTCTTAGATTAAGAAGTCCATATTAGGTGCAGGTTATATATTCAAACAACCACCATAGTGTTCACTACAGTTAGGCATGTACAAGGTACCGGAAAAAGTGTAGCAAATATCAAGCCCAATTTCAGCACACAGCCGAGAACAGCCATGCCTACTTTCATAGTCTATCTTACTTCCAAGGATATGAGGATATTCCGTTCAATATTAAATAGTACTTAATATTGAACAATATTTATCCTAATTTAGGCCTCCAATGCAGATGCAGAAAAAAATAGCTGATTTCACAAACCTATGTTAGAAAATGAAATTGTGACTTGTTAACTTTAGCCTCAGATATCACTCTAGAATACTTCAGCCTGCATCACCTTTGCTCTAAATGAACTATAGTATATAGATAGTATCATATAAACTAAATGGGCAAATGAGAAACCTGTCTGAAATAATAATAATGGGTGCAGTGAGAAGATACTTACTTGTCATGTTTTTTTATGTTTTAGACATGCTTTCACCTTTTAAAAGCAGCATGAAGCTTACATATCCAGTTTAAGGATAACAAATTTGTCTAATAATCCCCAAAGACTGAAAATATGGAGAATTTCGTTATTTTCTGCATTTTTGCATTTATACATTGTGTGATAAACAATGTGTCACATTTACTTTTAAAAAGTCGCTAAATATTTCTGTTTCATTGTTTTAACTTTATTGAGATTCCTAAGAGAGCTAAGCTAATAGGTTTAATCACGTTTTCAAGCTTTTTTATTGAATTATAAGCCATTTTACATTTATTCAAGTGATGAGATAAACACAATTTTCAAAAACTTGAATTTCTCAAAAAATTCCAAACAGATTTTTTTCGTTTTTTTCCTAAAACGTTTGTATGATCGTGTAGTTTCACGTGGTATAGGTCCCGTTTTCGGTTCATTTTTTTAACCCCAATGTTTCTTCAGGAGAGCTGTGCAAGATAATGTATTGGCACTGCTGTGCCACTATTAGATTATACCGGTACTTCTTTTGCAATAAATATCAGTATTTTCTTCATTTGTCAGTTAGGGGGACACCATTTAATATCCAGCATGGGGGTTTGGAGTGTTTTTGAAGAAAAACATTCCTTGCTCAGTTTTGGTGAAATAGATAAATTCTTTTTGGGCAGTGTTGAAATATATAATTCTTGCCAGGAGTATTTCTTAACAAGGTTTTGCCTGATTTAGGAATGAATATTAGGGAGCTTGAAATAAAATAATGCCATCAACGTGAAATAAGTAATTTCCAACCAGGGAAAACTCCATCCCCCCCTGGAAATTAAATGGTTGTCCTGTTAATTAAACAGGAATAATGGTCTTTTTATATTCGCCAACTAGGTCAGTACTTTCATTCATATTATAAAAGATCATTACATCCACTCATACTGAACAATTCTTAAAAAAGTGGAAGTTCCACCCTCACCCCAGAAAAAAACTATAACTTTCACACGAAAATCAAGGCCAATCTATTAAATCAGTTTTTGGAATTATTTATAACTTTGCAGTTAAGTTGAAGGGTCAGGTATAGTGCGCACAATGCTCCAGATCCATGACAGGTTAATTCAAAATCAGTTGGTCTATTAAATAGGGGAGAGCCGGGCACCATGAGCCACGGAGCACCATGAGCCATGGCCCCTACAAAAAAAACGGCATGATAGAACTGCTCGGTAGGAAGACCATATATTCCTTTATTAGTGTAGAACTAGCTAGGGTAGCAATCATAATCTTTCCTTTGAATGCAGGACCAACGATAGAAAAAAATTCTGGTACCTTAACTATTTCCGGCATCTTCATAAAACTTAGTCTTCTTAGAGAACCCCAGAAGGTAAGGCACGCGCTAGGATGATGTCATAACATTGATACTGTGATAAACTGGAAAATAACGTGCAAGCACTTTAAGCGGTGCTAGTACGATCTGTCACTGACGTCGTGTGTGAGGCAGTAGAAATTTATGTCAACATTGCCTATAACTGTAAAACCCCACCTGGTCCCTTGAAATATTATATGTTGTAAATTAACTAGAAATTCGGGCAAGGACATGTGAAAAACTGCGGAATTCTCACATGAATTAACTCGATTGATTCATTGTATTGAGAAAAAAAAAACTATTGAATTATGAAATAATATGCATTCCAGGTAAATAGAAAAACAGACAGCGAAAGGCCTATAAACAGTTATATATAGGTAGATAGATAGCCAGTGGCGTATTTAGGGGGGGGGGAAATTGGGCCATTAGTGTTTCACCCCATGTAATGCCCCCCCCCCCCTCAGGCCATTTCTGGATATGCACCTGATATAAATAAACTCAGCAACTGTGACCCGGGTTTGTTTCATCAACTTTGGAATAAAATGAATTTTAACATTTTTGTGATCCATACAACCAAAAAGCAGTTTGGAGCTAGACTTTTAAAATATTGTTGAAATTTGGGTAGAACCACGTTTTTCAAATTTACCATAATTAATGATAAATGGTACTGGGTTTTTAGCATGTATTCAGTCCTCATCTGATTAATATAGATTAGCCATAATGTGTAATGAAATAGACAATAGTCGTTAAAAAATGCAATATTTTGATTTTGCAGTCCATCTCCATGGCAACTAAAGACAACAAATTTAGATTTGATATAAGAAATTAATGCGTCCCATCACTATGATTGATAATCCCAGATATTTTGCTTATATCTAAATGTTTTATAAATTTTATGGGAAAATAACACGTTTTCTGGAAACTGTAAAATTTCAGTGACTTGTTGCCATGGAAACGTATTTTTGAAATAGCTCCACTTAAAATAATTTTTGGAGCTTAGGAAACAATTTAAGCTTAGATCCTCAGCTTCATTTCTGCCAAGTTTTGTAGCTTCATCCACTCTGTAACGATAATGCCAAATTTTGGCCTTAAGGCCCCTAACTAACTGTTGTAAGTCCAGAACTATAGTGCAGCAGCTGTGCAGGACACATCTGTGCTATTTTCATAGAAAAATATGCAGAATCCATCTGATCCAGAGAAGGATAATACATAAACAGCCCCCATGCCATGACTCATGGTCAGGGTTGCATGATTTAAATCATGATTTAAATGGATGACCTAATACTGAGGAGTAATGGGACAGTATGGATTTTACAGTCCAGATTTACAGGAGTAATATAAAATTGTCAAAAAAGCTGAATCAGTCAAATAAAGTGGACTGGTAGAAAAGTGTCCCGATATTGGCTTTACAGTAAACGAATGAGGAGTACTTACATTCAGCTGCTGGTGGCTATCAGTGACCTCACAACTAGCCCTATCAAATACATTGAAATTGAGTGTAGTTTCGTCGTTGGGTAACTTGTGACCTCACTGATGAGTGCTGCGAAGTAGCAGGTCACTCCTTTTGATAACATTGGAAGTATAGGGTATGACGTCATTAATTGCATATGAGTAATGAAGAGTAACATGGAATAGATAGGCTATGACTTCACAAGGAACATTTCAGTCCAATTCTGTAAGCACTTTACGTTCGTCTGCTTTCACAGAGGTTTGAACAAGGTGAAATATTATCCATTGCATAAAGTTGAGGTGTCACAACAGGACTACAAAGTGCTATTTACCCATCCGGGGAATTCGTTGCAATCTCACTCTCACTGTTTTGATTCCAAGAAGGAAACTGTTACCCGCAGGCCTGAGCAGAGGGCCCCCCCTCTGCTCAGGTCTGCTCGTATGTATACCATGCATTTAGGGAAATTCTCTTACTGGATCCCAACCATCGAAACACTCATTAATAAGGTAACGATTGTCAGCAATGACTGCAATGTGTTACTTTACTGATAGCATCAACAGTATTAGTGTGTGCCTTTAGCATCACCAAAAAATCCTCTTCAAATTAGAAACCAAAGCGAACTTCGATACTACTTGTGAGCAGAACCCCCTTGTTTACGTGAGTGCAAGGTCTGTATTCCTACTCCCTGTTAAGGTGTCAAACACGCGTGTTGGACTTTTATGCCATGGGCGCGAGTATTAGTTGTCTATGTGGCTTTTTGGCTTGAGCCAAAGGAGGATAAGGATGGGGCTTGAACCCCCTAAACCCCCCCCCCCCCCTGGATATGCTACTGAACTGCCCCCAACCAAACTCTGCTTCCGCAAAACAAACCATCTTTCCTGAACCAAACTCACTTTCCCTCAACCAAACTCACCTTCTCTCAACCAAACTCAGCTTCTCACGTCCAAGCTCAACTTCCCTTAACCAAACTTTCCTTATCTCAACCAAACTTGACTTCCACGAAACAAACTCTGCTTCCTCAACCAAACTCTGCTATCAATTGAACTCAGCTTCCCTCAACCAAACTCGGCTTCCCTCAACTAAACTTTGCCTCCCTCAGCAAAACTCAGATTCCCTCAACTGAACTCAACTTCCCAGCTTCCCTAGACTACCCATAGTTACCCATCATAAAACAGCAGAAACCCCTGTGTCCTGCCATGGGGCCTTTTAGCTGAATAAGCTGATGTTTCCACTTGGTATTTCAGCAGCTCAATTGCTGCAAAGGCAATTGATAACTGAGTTTTCCATCCTTATTGGCAGCTTTTATAGCAGGACTGCCAACGGCAGTGCCTTAATTTGGTTTTCAATTTCCTCAGCATGACTTGTATACACTCTAAAAAATGTCGGGACAAAATTGGTTTTTTAGATTCAAAATGGTTTTTTGAAAAACCAAATTTCAATGCAAAAAACCAACATGGATTTAAAAAAAAACAAACATGGATTTTTTTTAAAATCCATGTTGGTTTTGCATTGAAATTTGGTTTTTCAAAAAACCGTTTTGAATCTAAAAAAACAATTTTGTCTGAAATTTTTTAGAGTGTATCTCATGGAGTCTTTATATCTGTTTGTCTTGTCAACTAATCAGAGGCCCAGATT
The DNA here is from genome assembly GCA_026936325.1 of Platynereis dumerilii. NCBI lineage: Eukaryota > Metazoa > Annelida > Polychaeta > Phyllodocida > Nereididae > Platynereis > Platynereis dumerilii. The sequence continues at coordinate 19,297,873 of JAPTHN010000003.1, forward strand.
TGGCTTCGACATGATGCAAGCATCGCATAAATTGCATAGAGTGGGTCGGGGCAAGAAGCCCGGGTTAGGTGAGAAGCCCCCCCCAGCGTTATTTCTAAACTTACATTTTTGGTGCTTTTTCTTATTGATAGGATTGAAGCCAGAGGCTTTTTAGGTGACGTCACAAATTTTCAAGGCATTCAGCACCAAACCATAGTCGTAATTAAAGAAACAAAAAAAGGTGCATGGTTTTTGTAACTTTGATTAATTCGTTGAAAGTGGTTGTCAGAAATTTTCAAAAGTATAATGGATATCTCCATTGCTTCACTTTATGACCATCACATAAATATGATTTGGATAATTTTTTTGCATTTTAGCTCAAAATATAGAGGTCAAATTAAAATATGTCGGTTAGGGGCGAGAGGCCCCACATGGTATGGGGCATGGGGCCCCCTTCACTGAAGCCACGAAGCTGCTTCAGGAACCATTTAATAATGTGTACTTTACCTTAAATCTTGATAGAATAACTAATTGAAATAGGAAAATTTGGCCGAAATTGAAAAAGGGCAAAAAATATTAAAAAATAAATGTATGAACAGAAAAATTCTGAAATTCTGAAAAAGTGAATAGAATGCCTTAAAAATGATAGAAGAACCCCAAGAAATAACTTTCAAGCTGAATGCGCTCACCAAAAAATTGCCATAGGATCATAATAGGGGGGCTTCTTGCCCGATGGGTGGGGTAAGAAGGCCATTTTAATTTTTTTAGAAAAAGGGCCGTAACTGAGGCGTAACTCCTTAATTAAAATTGGTAGACATTCGTTTCACGAGTTATAAGTAGAGTTAAGTGATCCCTTCCTGACAGCATAGGCATTCAAATAATCGACCACAAAAAGTAGGTCAAATCGCTTCTCGAAGTTAAGGGTCTCGGGATGATACAGGGTCTCAGGTGATGATACCAGGAAGATACAGCTCTTGGCCATGTTATAACCTATAAATATCCTGAATGCTTACATAGCATATGGGGAGTGGATTTTCAAAATTTTGGTTTTTGACCAGTACCATGTACAAGTAAATAATTTGATCGAATGACTTTTTGTTATGATTCCCAAAAAAAACGGGAGAATGCAAATCAATTGCCAGGGATTCAAACTTTGGTTATTTGTCATAGTTTAGTGAGATGACGATCCATTAGGCAGGCACAGGATTCCAACATTTCATAAAGAAAGCTGTATAGGACACAGTAAGACAGTTTGGGGCGGGCCATAGTAAGACATCACAAAATACACAAGAAATTGAATGTAATGTACAGCTCACTATTCGCAGTTAAATATTTGGCGGATGTTTCATTGCTCAGAGACCAATCAGGTGCTATGAAGACAGTGCAAGAACTTGCCATTGAAATTCATACTTCCTAAAATCGGCTGGAAATTATAATCAGTACGCTATGACAAATAGGTGACACTGTATGAAAATACTACCTCTTGAACTGGAAGCACACTTCTTTCACTTTTATGGGTCCATACTCATCCCGCAGGTTCATACCGTAGTAGCACCATATGCCTTTTGGGTAGTCAAAAGGAAAGTTGTAGCTTGAGAAAACTCCTTCCCGGCCAAGGAGGATTCTGTCGCAGTCGGTTCCTGCAAATTAAAATGTAAGAGTGCTTAATATTTGGAAGTTAAAGAGTTATGACAATTTTTGATATATATCATATATCATATAGGCCTGTATTTATAAATTGTACCATGAGTTATATGTTTTATACAGAGATATATACAGCAGTTCTAGATTGTATGAATGCTTAACATGGGTTATCCTAAAGTGGTTAACTCCCATAACTTATCTTTTAATTGGGTTACTGGCTAACATTTTGTCGTATTGTAGCATTAGTTCCATTAATTAAAACCAGTTATCTAACTCATGCTTGAGCAGCATTGACACCATATTATGACTTTTAAAACCACTTTAGGATTAGCCGCGTTAAGCGTTAATACCATCTGGCACTGAGGTGTTAAATATAAACTGAGGGCGTAATTCATGAATTTCAAAATTATCAACCAATCAAAACAGAAAATGTCTAATTTTTACAACACCCCTTTGGTCTTTCCCACTAGGTCTTTTTATCAATCAAAAGATCCTGAAAAATCAATATTCAGTTGCAATAACAGCATCTGAAAAACTCAGATCTTTTTCCTTATTCCTTTCTTTTACACATTTAGTTAAATGTAGAATATTGTACATCTGCATCACACTTACCCCATGTTTGGTTGAAGGTGAGCAGGAAAGTCAGAATCACTGCGATAATCTTGAAAAGGAACGCCATCTATGTATCCACCGTCTTCTGTTGGCAAAATGCCTTGTTACGTCGTCATACGGCGAATGTGATAAGTTATCTCAGCTGTCTTCAAATTAATATCAGATAAGAGATTGCAAACGGGTCAGTTATATCACTGCCTTTTTTATCAATTTTTTTCCAGATATTCACTGCAAATTCGATATCTCTTAGACCAGCAAGTTTTATTTCATTGTACGATCTAAGTTGCAAGCATATACACATTTTGGAATCGATATTAGCTGATGGACAATAAACGCCACATTCAATTGGTTATTTATGGCAATACATTGCCTTTCATGGTCTACGTCCCTCTAATTCAATAATTTTTTACATACTGGCGTTTCATTTAAAACCAAGGAAGCCAAGAAACTAAAAAATATTAAGAGGTTGGTGCAGTCTCACATTAACAGGCGACTTCCAAGCCAGTATAGTTTATCAGTTTTTAGAGATGCTTGCTTGCTTGCAAGCGGCATCTCTATTGTGGGAGGAAGGCTCTGGTCATGCTGTTTCATCTCTGTCATTAAAACTTTGCATACAGTCTCAATAGAATTTTATCTTGCGTTGATAAACTGTTGGTGTCTTTCTGAGATGAAGAAATTAATAAAGAAAACAAACAGGCTGACTTTCTGCAGGTCAAAGGTCAATCACCAAAAGTAGGTCACAGGCCAGATACCCTCCAGCAGGTCTCACATGCAAGATACCCTCTGCAGGTCTCACATGCCAGATACCCTTGTGCAGGTGACAGGCAAAGGGGTAGATACTATCATGGGCAGTCTATCTGCAAGCATCCCTTAAAGTGAGGTTAATAATGAGGTTAACTTTCAGCTTGCTAAGCAAAATGCCATGTTCGTCAGTGAAGTGATAAGGTGGAGACCATTTAATCATCAGTACTGGATTGTATGAACGCTTAACACGGGTTATCCTAAAGACCTTAACTCCTATAACTAACCGGGTAACTGAAAATAATATTTGTCATGTTGTTACATGAGTTCAGTTAATTAAAAGTAGTTATCTTACTCATTTCAGAATAGACGCAATGTCAGTAGAATGAGTTGACCACTTTTGGATAACGCATGTTGAGCGTTGTTAAGCGTTGGTACAATCCTGTACGGGTGGGGGGAGGGGGGAATTATTTACTTCATGGTTATGGTGGCAGTATTTATTTATTTCAAGCTCGCGAAGACCCCAAATATTCATTCCTAAATCAAGCAACACCTTATTAGGAAATACCCCAAGCAGAAATGATTTGGGTCAAAATTTGAAAACATTGAAATTTCAGTCAAGAAAAAAGGTGATTTGTAGTCAGCTTTAAAGGAGCTTATTTTGATTTATTTTTGTAGGTAAAACAATCACCTTTCCTTGAACTTTGGTATCCAAGGGTCAGGAAGCACAGTTTTCATGTGCAGTCGAGGTAAATACTGGGGTAATGCTTTTAGGCGTCATTAACATCACACTTTTACTGTAAAAACCCCCAATATATCTTAGAATTCACACAAGTGTATATGACCTGGACTAATGCAGAGGAAGTACGAGGTACAGACAGAACAATCATATAAAAAAAGAGTACTGCTATCTGCCTAACAGCAACCACAATCCTACTATTAATTCATGGACCCGTCCGTCTTTCACAGCAAAAGTATAGGGTGCCCATCCACAAAAACTTGGATGCAACCTTTTTTCACCCACTACAAGGTTTTAGGCTGGGTTTTATGTTCAAAATTTATATTTAATATTTTGCCCCTCCCCTACCCCCATTTCACGGGTATCATGCTAGTGAATATAAATTGCAGATAATTAGCTAGATGCTTCATTTTTTCTACACTTCCATAAAGTTTTTCTTTCACAGGTACTACTTGATTTCAGCACATCAAACTCTGTTTAGTTACTAAATTGTACACATGCCAAATGATTCCTGCGAAAAAAGATCCTGTGCAACACTTTTTAAACCTCAAATCAAGCATTAAATGCCCCAAAATTATCTGTTTCTGATCAGTGAATCTGTGACGGTAATGACAAAATATGGTGCTTATGACACTGATGGCTGGTTAAATTACTCCTTAGCCTCTTACTAATGCATGCAGTTGCATAAAGTTAGTAAAATATCATAAGTGCAAAATTTAATGGAAAAATTAAAGCAATTTTATTGTTTTTATATGTATGCTGCACCTAGGAAGTGGTATACTGCAGCAGTGCAAATAAATCAGGACTTCCAAAATGCTTGTGACATCACGTTTGCCAATAACTAGTGTCACTTCCATTGGGGTTTTAGAGTGATTACTCCAAAAATGCCATTATTATCACACATAGTTTATATTAAAATCATGTTTGTTAATAACATGTGACATTAATGACAATTTTAAACAAATATTTCCTTGAACCAGTGAATACATTATATGATGTCAATTTAGACTTGTGTACACCAAAGCAAAGTTCCACAGTGATTTTTGTCCATATATATATTGCCAAAATTAACCAGCAGGGCGTTCATTAATGACAAATCAAGATAGGACAACTGACATGTTGCTGTAAATAGAGTAATTATCAATATTCCGTGCTGTTCATGTACTTGCAGATCATTCAGTCAGCTTCTAGGGTTCTTAAAATCATCAAAATTATAGTGGTATAAAAAAAAGATTACTGATATTACAAGTTTTTCAGGCATCGTTTTAGGTGCTATTGCATGTTCTGTTCAATAAAACCAATAATACTCAACCCCTTAAAAATCAATGTTCACTACAAAAATGGTCATAGCTCAAGGGTAGTATCATGAATAAACATGAAACTCCCAGAATATATTCTGCATATGTGTGATCAAATTATTTTTATCCTGACAGGTTGTGCAATTGGTAAGTAGCTATTCCACTAAGGGTATTATGGACAAAGCCTTTAGACTTGTTGTTCACATTTATATATATATATGGCCAAATAGTGTTGAAAATGAGAAATGTGCTCAGCCTCATGCCATTAGTATTAATTTTGTTAAGAATTATTTGGGATCTCAGACTTGTTCAACATCTAAATTGGCTGAATATCTACGGTAGTAGATTCCACATTCCTAAAACTTCCCAGTTATGTTTCCTATATATGTTAAATGTAAACAAAGCATGGAATAAAAAAAAGTCGAAGATATATGCTCCATATTGTTTGAGTTGTGTGATTTACTGAAAGTCATGATAATGCTGAACTTTGCCGTATTATTTACTGTAACACATCTTTTTTTTCCTACAGTGCTTAATTTTGTCTAGTACTTTAACTATATTGGAAAAGTTGCAAGGTTATGCCAATTTTACCTTGGCAGCAGTGCAGAGCAGGCCAGACCGCCCCTGTCACTGTGCCAAGCCCCTCAATGACATCACACGACTCCCTCTTGTCAGTTTTTCTAGGATGTTTTTCCTTGGTCTCTAAAATGGTATTTAAACTATGTGCATTCTCCTGTAAAGTTGATCAACACATTCTTAGGCAAATCAAACCCCGTGTGCAAAGTTTGAAAGAAATTGGTGCCGTATTTTGTCTCGTAATCCGTCCACAAGATTCCAGAGAAGACCAGTAACAATAGGGCAGAATGCCCTAACAAGTAGTACATATTCATTTGTCAACATATATTTCATTGCAGAAATTAAACATAATTGCCATATCGGCCCATTTTTGGCACAATGTGGATATTGCGTAACACAGTCAGGGTCCAAAGGAAAAAGCTTGCTAAGCAAAAAGAATCACCTTCTTCATTGAAGTGATAAGCAGTTGCATAAAAAAGCAGTTAAATGATTCACATACAAATATCTCACAGTTATCTGACCTTGTTTAGGTAAGTGTTCTTCGGGTTACTGATATATGATAACATTGTACATATTTTAATGAAAGGGTAAAAATAAGCACACACTTGGAACACTTCTTCATTCTTGCTTAAAAGCGATTTTAGTGAACTGTTACAGAACAAAAGCAAGATGCAACATAAGGATATTGTGCAAGATTTGAGTCACGTAAAGTGGACATTTTTGGTCCAAAATTTAATTTTTTATTTCGGTCTCTTCAATGAAATAAAGGTATAGGAATATTCTTCTCAGTTCACCAATCATGCAAAAATATACATGATATACATAAAGATAATGAAATTGAGTTATCAACATTGACATGTCATCAAACGATATCCAGCAATCAGATCGCAGTTTGGCACTGAGTTCTAGAAATTAATGATAATCTTACTTTAATTTCGGTTGCTTTCTTTTTGTGTTTTTTTTTTCTTAACAAAAAATTTAAACTTTGGAATCGTTCTAGATAAGTGGCAAGGTCTGTCTAGTCCAAACCTGGTTATCATTTTAAATGTAATTACATTCTTTTAATTTTGTGAATATTACAAATACCAATTAATAAAACGAGGTCTTTTTGACCATAAAAACACTATCGTCTACCAAGTTGTCGAACATGCAATAGCATTTCAGGCTTTTGTCCAGTTAGGTAGAATTATTATATACAGCAGGTTCAATTTCTTTACTTGTGAGGTACGTCTGCGTGGGCTTCAGTCTTTTTCATTTAAATTGAAACTCTTCCTGGGTGACGTTCAGGTAAGTCACGATAAATTCAAGCTTTACTTGCAGCGGAGATTGTTTAACTAACGAAATGTAAGATCTGCATCTTTTATTGTTTAGTCACATATCGTTCGCAGATGCTATCTGAAAAAAATAATAATGGAAGATTACTGACCTACATGGATATCTGCTATCTCAGATGAAGTTGAAGATAGCAGAAGGTAGATAATCACATTCTGCATCGATTGAAATAATAAGCATTTTGCAAACAGAAGACGTACATGGCGTTCCTTTCCAAAATCAACGCAGTGATTCTGGCTTTCCTGTTTACCTTCAATGAAGCATGGGGTAAGTGGGGGTACAATTGATTTCATCGACAAACTGGGTTAAGGAAAAATGTTAAAATTTCAGACGCTGTATTAATGTAGCAACTTAATATTACAGTAGACAAAAAACGAGTGCTTCAGAATTGAATTGAAATGTTGTGAGGTCACAGCGCTGTCCATCCCGTGTTTTAAAAACTCTTCGACGTGTAAGCACTCAGTGAAGTCATATCATATATATATTATTCCTATGTTATTCACCAGAGTCACTGACCAGGTCATACAACTCACCAATGAGGTCACAAGTTGCCCAATGACAAATTAACAGTAGAATTCAGTGAAATGGATAGGGTCTGTTGTGAGGTCATTAATTTTAACCAGCAGCGTTTAGTGCATAGCCTTGTGTAGGATATTTATCCGTTTCCTATTTTTAGGGTACATTTTTGGAACCAATGTTTTTTCTATTCTATGATGTCCATAGAACAAAACCTGAGTTGGTTCCATTTTTTTCTATGGCTCCTAAGGCGGCCATCTTGAAATCCAAGATGGCCGCCACTGAAACACTATTCTTGGCAATAGCTAAACAATGGATTGACATAGAGATACAAATGATGGGTCAAAATTGTGTAGTTTGAGCTGGAGAATTTAATGGTACCATGTTTTTTAATCCTAAGTGAAAAGAAAAATAAATTAATTTATATTATTGGTATTTTCTTGCATTTATGAGGAACGTTTCAAAAGTTCTGACCACTGGTTCTGGTGGACATTTCTATTCGAAGTAGCTGAATGAAATTTTCACAGAATTAATTTCAGGTATTTTACTATGTAGGCCTACTCTGAAAAAATCTAACTTGTGGACAGTGTTTAAATAACTTTTCAGTTGCCATGGAAATATAAGTTCAGGTAACCCAGGACAACGCAATTTTTAGGCAAAATGAGCTTTCTCGATGTGTAAATAATTGTATAATTTACTTTATATGTGCAATTGATTATGACAAAAAATATTTCTTGACAGTCTGACACTATTTAAAAGTGTTCTCCATTATAGTTGGGGCCACTATGAATTAGTTTAGCCCCTTAGCTGAAGCAATTACCCGCTCCTCAAAACTGAGCTGTTCCCAAATAGTAGAAAAATCAGTGTACATAACCCCGATCATGATGAGTATCATTTCTTTTATTTCTGAACTGGAATAATATTATATGTAGTGTAGTGTTAGCAAAAGCCATGGAAGGCCAAAGCTGTCAATAAAGGCAGATGGAGTTGGGTAAGGCCAAAGCTGTTAATTAAGGCAGATGAAGTTGGGTTTGGATCCCAAGGTTCTTGAGACTGCTTGCTGGTAGTGAATTGTTTCAGCCAGAGCATGGGGGAAACTCTAGCGCTGTGGGGCAACTGAAAAAGTGGCATTGGCACTGAAAAAGTGGTTTTGGCACTTGTGTCAGCTGATCAGTTTGAAATATGGCAAAAAGTTTGGAATGTAATGCTTTTTCTTGTATTAAAAGAAGACATTTGTGCTTTCATTATGTAATATGATTGTGTCAATAGGCTACTGATAACACATAACTGCATTATGCAAAATTAATATCTATGATGTAGTGTTGCTATTCAAAGGTTCAATGGTCCAGGTAGAGTTTATTTTGCTTAGATGAAACTATATAAAGAAAATCAATAGAAGATTTCATAATTTTAACAAGAATTGTAAATGTATAGGGACACAACATTACATAGAGAGCAACCAAGACACAAAAGGCGCATAGGAATGATCAGACATGTCATCCTTCCTGCTATACACACCAGTACCATAATAGCAATATGAAAATAATATACCAAGTATATGTATTACATATATAAATGAACTAATATGTTGCAATGTCTCAGAGAAAGTCCGGTGCCTCACTACAACTCACACGCAAGCTCATGTTTCAACTTGGCCACAATATCTAAAAAGATTATGTACATGTAGCTGTGGATCGACCAGTGCATATGAAAATGGTTCTGCAAGCAAACACATTTGTCTTTCACAGGCTAATGTGTTTGAGGCAGCAGAAAATTTTGAGGACACCTACATGCCCATTCACTGCGTAATTTGTAATGGATGAATCAGATTCTGATGAAGAAAATGGTGCCAAGACGTCAGTGCACAGATGAAGTGTATCTAATCTGTGTGTCAATGCTCCACAAAAACCTTGAAATGATGCTATGTATTCACAAAGAACTTGCAGGAATTGAAGACAGAAGCTGTAGTAATCTACAGCTCTACTTCATATGTGACAGAACAAACATCTGACTTGACAAGCTAAGGGATCAACAAATGATTTTCTGAATCCAAAACAAGATCTTTACTCTGCAAGACCAGTGGATATCATCTGTGGGAAAGAATCATCTGACTTGAAGTGAGTCATTTGATGCATCTTCTTTCTTAGCAAACTGGGAGTCAACTTGACCCTGTCAAGTAAGTATTTTATCCTCAATTATGTAGAAAGTCTACATCTATTTGCGACTGTGAGGGAACAGGCTAAAATATTTCATTGGACATTCTGGAATTCACATCTTTATAGTATACACACATGGGTCATTCCATGCAAAATCAACCAATGGTCCCAGCATGACCACCTCCGATTTCTTTCAAACGTTTCACGATTCAAATACATTATTAGGAAAGAGCAAATCCAAAATTACAGGGCAATAGCTCAATTATTTTCAGAGTTATGACAAAAAGAATATTGAAAAATTGGAAAAAATATTGAAAAACGTCCTTTTGTAAATTGTCATTGCACTTCAAATTTGGACCTGAACTTATTGATTTTTTATACAATGCCAGTAACACCCTAAACTAATTAATAGAAGCAGTAAAGTGGTTTTCCACAAGAATGCCTGACGAACAGAAATTTTCAAAGTTGATTGATTTATCACACTAAAATCCAATATTCAGGATTTTTTTTGCCTGTCTTAAACAGATCAGGAAACCGTAATATTTCGCATGGTAGTTCTTTGTCATATAGTGCATGGGTAAAATAAGTATCATTTCCCAAAAACCACTGGTTATTAATATATGGTAGTTGAATTTTAGAATTTCACAAAATAACTCATTTTCAAGCCACAAAATCGCCATGTGGCGTAGATGATATGGAAAAAACAAGTACCCAGCATGAAAGAACTTGGAAAGAGCTTTAAAATGATGTATAGAAATGTGTGTGTATTTGAGTTCTTCATACTGAATATCGACATTCAAGTTGAGCCACTTTTGATTTGACCAAAAATTTAAAAAATAGACATATGAGTATTTTATCACACATTACATATTGTATTTTTTTATATTAATCATTATAAATGAGTTTTCCTTGTTCTGGATGACAATTTTCGGAAATAAATGAACTAAATTGTCAACAAATCAATAATCTTAAAAAGTTTCATTGGGCCTAAATTATAAAAGATAAATTCATTGTTTAGCAGTGGTCATATTGATGAAAGGCGTCTGACAACCGTATTCATCTCATGCAAATGAGACCTATCCATTGGCTACTGCAATTATATATTTAGCAGCAAGAACTACCACACAAGACTTTACAACAGGGAAAAATACATATAATATGATTTATTTATTTATTTTTTAATCATGTTTCGAATGGATTACACTTCATCACAGAAGTTTTTCAGGTAGCTAAAAAAAGTTTGCTGGAAGTGCTAACACACCTAAACAAGCTAATAGAAAAACCGAGAGCTGGCATTTTGTTGTTAAGATGGTGATTTGTATCTCAGTAATTTTATAGACATCTCATGGCATTGTGTGTATGTTTCCTGATGTCAAAAGGTACAGACATCAATGTTGGTTGCCTGTTGACCGTATAATTATTGAAATCAGTGACTTATCATTAGCTGCCGGCAAAAAATTCAATTTTAGCAAATTAAAAACAGTTTCATATGTTTTATGTTTGGTAGCTACCCCACTGAAGCCCCAGTTCACCTATATTAATTTCATATTGTTTTAAATTGGGCATCTATTATAAATTCAAATTTTATCATTGTATGATGATTGAAGTAATGAGAAAAAGTGGCAAATATTTTTTGCTTCATCCCAGGTGATAAGCAGTTAAAAAGTTCAGATAGTGTTATTTTACACAACAAATTCTTACTATTTATTTTATTACATGACTGGAAATGACATTTGTCTTGTTACATGACTACTACAATCCACTTACACAATTTTTTCTCCATTTGCAAAAAAAATTAACAAATTCTCAAAGTTGAAAAAAAACTCAAATTGAGTGCTGATTTTCAGAATGAAGGACTCAAATACACATGTATTTCTATATATCATTTTAAAGGTAATTCCAAGTTCTTTTATGCTATGTAGTTGTATTTTCTGTATCACCTACACCAAATCAGTCAACTTTGAAAATTTCTGTGGGACAGGCAATTTCAGTGAAAGCCATTTCTCTGCTTCTGTTTATTACTTTTGGGTATCTTATACATTGAAAAAAAATATTAAAAAGTTTAGGACCATATTGAAAGTTTGATGGCTATTTTAAAAATGGACGATTTTTGATATTGTTTTCAATTTTTCAAGATTCATTTGATCATAACTCCAAAAATATTTGAGCTATCGTCCTGCAATTTTGGATTTGCTCTTTCCTGATAATGTTCTTGAAACGTGGAAAGTTTGAATGGAATCAGAGACGGTCATGCTGGAGATTTTCGGAAATTTGGTTGATTTGGTGTGGAATGACCCACATGTATTGTAACATTCAGCCCAGTTCTGTTGAGTTCTGCTCAGCATGGACCTGATAGACAGCTGTCCTAGCGGCCAAGATGCCAATTTGATTCCAAAATTCAACTTGAATTTCGTCAGTCTGCAGTCTCATCACATTCACCTGCCTGCAGTGGACTTGTTTTTCATTTGGGGTAATTGCAGGTTTCTAGACCTCTAAGGACTGCTCTCTTTTACACAATTGCTGCACCCTTTAAAGTCACTCTCTACCCATCTAGTTACGTTAAAAAGGAAAAATCCAAATTCAGAACAATTGATGACACTCAGAAGACAAGACCTAGATGAGTTGGAACAATTCTGTTACAAGTTCAAGCACTATACATGTCTGTGACAGACTCAGCTGGTTCTGAATGGGGACTAAGATCTCAGAATAAAATGACCTAAATATCCATATAAAACAGTGACTGATATGGTTATTCAGCACTGGTGCATGATAAGAGCAGCCAACATCCGAGCAAGATGCTGAATCAGATTCGTTTCGGTGAAAAGTAGTTTCGCACTTTTGGTACACCCCCAATGCTGATAAGGAGATATCACACCCAAGAGAGACAATCTGAAGGGTCCTGAGAATGAATTACCCTACACATGGTCCCAAGTACTCCCAACATGTCCAATAGTGACAAACATAAGGGATATCTTGGAGGTGATGAGAATGCCTGCACCGAGATCAGACTTTCTTCTGATACCCAACTGATCAACCCCACACACTCAATCATCCTGTCATCACCAGGGCTTCACCATTATTAAATGACCAACAAAGTGGTACCAGAAAATATTGAGTGAATTATCCTGATCATAGAGCAGTGTGGACTCCATATATATATTGAAGTTTTAATGATCTCTAGTAAACTGAGCTAGGGCAACCTGTGTTGAGAAGGAAACTTAGGGCAACCTATGTTGAGAAGGAAACCGTCTCAGGAGACAATGGGGCTGATAGTTCTCCATTGCGGTATAATTCCAGCTCCTTCGGCTGGTGTCTCACAGTAGCATGACAGTAGCGCGACTAATTGTAACCAATTTTGTGAAATACAGCAAAGTCATCAGCAGCTGATAACAGTTCCCTAATTTCTCTGGAGCCTTTGGTTCTTTTCCTCATATGTAAAATATAGGTCTGCCAAAATTTATAGAGAACTTCAGTGAGATAATATTATATTTTACTGGTTTTCAGTAGTGATCATGAGAATGATTTTAAAATGTTGAATGTTCATACATGAGTGTCTGCAAGGCACTCTTTAGTTTTTCTAAGCAAATTGTACAAGGGTCTGCGGATTTCAGTTCTTTCTCCTGCTTCATCAGTCCCATCGAGGACTACAAACCAAATTTTGACTATAACCTAAGTATATGAAGCCAGTCTGGTGAAAATGAGAACTGCATGCTGCTGCCGCCTGGCACAAAAGTTGATTTTGTATGCTACAGCATTGCTGTCACAAGAAATAGTTCCAATTTCATTGCACATTCACAAAAATTCTATTCAACATTGATGTATACCAGAGTCAGACTTGGCAATCACATTCTCTAAAGAAGTAGACAAGGCCATCAGCACACTCAGAAACAGCCCTGGTGTCTTCCAGACAAAATTGTGTGCGTTCCTCTGATTGAAATGATGTGGACACTCGCAGGAGCTTGCGGAATAGCACACTAATCACTAGGTGGCAACACAAGACAGCATATGTTCTGATCTGCCAAGGCTGGAAAAAGAAGTGGCAATGCAAGAGCAGTCCACTTGTAGACAGATGTGAAGCATTGTTGCTCTGAAACCATCTGGCCTGGTACAAAGCATAATCAAGCAATAAAACTGACTCTTAACCAAGTATTTTGAATAAAGTCTATACCCCAGCATGACGGTAATGACTCGGTACTACTGGAGTAATGAAGGCGGATGTCATTAAAGCTGAATATTACCATTAATATTAGACAATATTCCGAAAGCCAAACATTATTGACATAGTCAACCAAACTGTGTATATACAGCATCATTAAGCTATGAAACAACCCTTGAAAGCAACAAAGTTGAACCAAATGAAAATCTTAGACAAAAAGCAAAACAGTGCAGTCGAACAAAAGACAAAAGGAGCTTCGGAAAAAAACTCAACTTCAGCTTCTGTTATTGTGTTATCAACATTCATAGACTTAGAATCAATTAATTATCCATAACAACCTGATAACACAATGATTTTATAAGTCTGTCAAAGCACAGTCATTCAAGTCCGAATAGTTTCGCATCCATGGATCTGTAGCATGATGTTTAGTGCCGACTTGGTAGAAAAAAATACAAATAATATTTACTTTTTTGCTTTTTTCTTCACTAATGAGTGCAATAAATGGTACCTTTGTATTTGTCAGCTCAAACTACACAATTTAGACCCCTCATTTACATCTCTATGTCAAACAGTTCTTGAGTTATGGCCAAAATAGTGTTTCAGGGGCGGCCATTTTGGATTTCAAGATGGCCGCCTTAGGAGCCATAGAAAAAAATGGAACCAACTCAGGTTTTGTTCTATGGATATCATAGATTAAAAAAAAATTGGTTCCAAAAATGTACCCTAAATTTAGGAATCATTACAAATGGCCCTATACTAGTTTCTGTAACACTCGTTTTTCATGTAGCAGAAGATTTTTTGTATCGATGTCTCAACCTATAAAAAAACTTATATATAAGTATTCTTAACAGTACATCGATTCATCAAGGTGAGGAAGATCTACTGGCGATATCCTGAGCGTGTGAAACGTCATCAAAAAGTGTGTATACAGTGGCGAAGCTAGACATTTTTCAGAGGGGCAAAAAATACAAATTGGGCTACAGACCTTAATACATGTCCGATTTTCAAAATTTTAAAACCTGCATATATCAAATAAACTCCCCTGAATTCATAGCACTTATTAATTTTGCTCTACTTGCGGTATTAAGTTCGCAAATAAGCATGTCGGCGCATTACGCTGTGAGGATATAATTTCAATTGGGTCATTCCACACCAAATCAACCAAATTTCCGAAAATCTCCAGCATGACCGTCTCTGATTCCATTCAAACTTTCCACGTTTCAAGAACATTATCAGGAAAGAGCAAATCCAAAATTTCAGGACGATAGCTCAAATATTTTTGGAGTTATGATCAAATGAATCATGAAAAAATTGAAAACAATATCAAAAATCGTCCATTTTTAAAATAGCGATCAAACTTTCAATATGGTCCTAAACTTTTTAATATTTTTTTTTCAATGTATAAGATACCCAAAAGTAATAAACAGAAGCAGAGAAATGGCTTTCAATGAAATTGCCTGTCCCACAGAAATTTTCAAAGTTGACTGATTTATCACACCAAAATCCAATATTCATGATTTTTTTTGGTAACCTTAAATACATCCCAAAACATTCATACTTTGTATGGTATTACTTTGCTACATAGAGCATAAGTACAATAAGTATTAATGTTCCAAAACCTGTGGTTATTGATATACAGTTAGTTTAATTTATGATTTTCACAAAACAACCAATTTTCAAGCAAAAAAACGGCCATGTGGCGTAGGTGATACAGAAAATACAACTACATGGCATAAAAGAACTTGGAATTACCTTTAAAATGATATATAGAAATACGTGTGTATTTGAGTCCTTCATTCTGAAAATCAGCACTCAATTTGAGTTTTTTTTCAACTTTGAGAATTCGTTAATTTTTTTTGCAAATGGAGAAAAAATTGTGTAAGTGGATTGTAGTAGTCATGTAACAAGACAAATGTCATTTCCAGTCATGTAATAAAATAAATAGTAAGAATTTGTTGTGTAAAATAACACTATCTGAACTTTTTAACTGCTTATCACCTGGGATGAAGCAAAAAATATTTGCCACTTTTTCTCAGTACTTCAATCATCATACAATGATAAAATTTGAATTTATAATAGATGCCCAATTTAAAACAATATGAAATTAATATAGGTGAACTGGGGCTTCAGTGGGGTAGCTACCAAACATAAAACATATGAAACTGTTTTTAATTTGCTAAAATTGAATTTTTTGCCGGCAGCTAATGATAAGTCACTGATTTCAATAATTATACGGTCAACAGGCAACCAACATTGATGTCTGTACCTTTTGACATCAGGAAACATACACACAATGCCATGAGATGTCTATAAAATTACTGAGATACAAATCACCATCTTAACAACAAAATGCCAGCTCTCGGTTTTTCTATTAGCTTGTTTAGGTGTGTTAGCACTTCCAGCAAACTTATTTTAGCTACCTGAAAAACTTCTGTGATGAAGTGTAATCCATTCGAAATATGATTAAAAAATAAATAAATAAATCATATTATATGTATTTTTCCCTGTTGTAAAGTCTCGTGTGGTAGTTCTTGCTGCTAAATATATAATTGCAGTAGCCAATGGATAGGTCTCATTTACATGAGATGAATACGGTTGTCAGACGCCTTTCATCAAGATGACCACTGCTAAACAATGAATTTATCTTTTATAATTTAGGCCCAATGAAACTTTTTAAGAATATTGATTTGTTGACAATTTAGTTCATTTATTTCCAAAAATTGTCATCCAGAACAAGGAAAACTCATTTATAATGATTAATATAAAAAAATACAATATGTAATGTGTGATAAAATACTCATAAGTCTATTTTTTAAATTTTTGGTCAAATCAAAAGTGGCTTAACTTGAATGTCGATATTCAGTATGAAGAACTCAAATACACACACATTTCTATACATCATTTTAAAGCTCTTTCCAAGTTCTTTCATGCTGGGTACTTGTTTTTTCCATATCACCTACGCCACATGGCGATTTTGTGGCTTGAAAATGAGTTATTTTGTGAAATTCTAAAATTCAGAGTACCATATATTAATAACCAGTGGTTTTTGGGAAATGATACTTATTTTACCCATGCACTATATGACAAAGAACTACCATGCGAAATATTACGGTTTTCTGATCTGTTTAAGGCAGGCAAAAAAAATCCTGAATATTGGATTTTAGTGTGATAAATCAATCAACTTTGAAAATTTCTGTTCGTCAGGCATTCTTGTGGAAAACCACTTTACTGCTTCTATTAATTAGTTTAGGGTGTTACTGGTATTGTATAAAAAATCAATAAGTTCAGGTCCAAATTTGAAGTGCAATGACAATTTTACAAAAGGACGTTTTTCAATATTTTTTCCAATTTTTCAAACTTCTTTTTGTCATAACTCTGAAAATAATTGAGCTATTGCCCTGTAATTTTGGATTTGCTCTTTCCTAATAATGTATTTGAAACGTGAAAAGTTTGAAAGAAATCGGAGGTGGTCATGCTGGGACCATTGGTTGATTTTGCATGGAATGACCCAAGTGCTAAAAACCCAGTGGCCTAAATGGACCAGTGGCATATCTAGGGTTTTGTTGTAGGGGGCGGGTGAATTTTTTTTTCTTTTAATAATATTCTATCATTTTATAGAACATGTTAAAAATCAACTTCAAGCCCAACATTACGCAAATTTTCTTTAGTTCTGAATAGGTCTGAAGTTAAACTGAAAGATACAATTGCTTTGAGAAATGCACAATATAATCAAAACAAACATGTCACAGTTAATTCACTTGTACAAACAAACTTGCAGATTTCGACACAGCAATTAACAAAATGCACCATTTTGATTCAAATAATTGAAGTTTAATTTTGTTTGCAACCTTCCTGGTTAAGTAAGATATGCATGCAACAAGGGGGAAGGCTTAGACATTTGTTTCATAAAAATGCCTACTCATTTTAGATATTAAAACTTTTTAATTGCAAGCCACATGCCTTCAGGTTCATGATAAAATCAATACAGTAACCTTTTAAGGTGGCTCGATACTCGTAGGATAGGATTTCTTAAAAATAGTTTAAAATGATCCAGAACATAGTTTATAGCAAGGATATACAAACAAAAATGGTTGCTACCAGCCTTTCTTTCAAAATATTTGAGGTTATATTAAAGAAAGTCAATCCATGCAAACCTGAAAAACTCAGTTTTTTTCTTAATTTTTTTACTTTGAAGTTTTCCCTGCCATTCAGTGGCCATTCATCCTATGTTATCAAATGAAGCATGGAATTAAAGAGGACAGTTTTATGGAAAAGCCGATGTAAATTTCAGAGAGATATATTTAGTTTAAAGAAATTTTCTAGGGGTTCGAAACAAAAGTTTTGATTTTGAAAATTTTTATCTTTTTATGAATCATAGCGGTAAAAAAAAGGGACGAGATAGAATTTTCTATTTCTTTGTCATCTGTTTCCAAATTAAGTGAGGAACAATATAATGATACTGACAATGCTTCCAACGGGCCTGGAAATTGATATAAAAATGTATTTATATAACAAAGTCATTTTTGCGAAATTAGACATCCTTGCCTGTAAAAAATTTCTATTCAAAGTATCAATCTGTAGTCCTCTTCATAGCGCATCTAATGCTTCAAACGAGAAGTCTCTAACCCTAATAGAAGTGGCACAAATCGAAAACGAAGCGGCCGTCGCATGAAATTCTCAAAATTGAAAAAGATGATGAAGCAGAGCCTGCTGCAATGGTGACGTTACGACAGATAGGGCCTGCCTGGCTGCGCGTGAATGTGCGTTAACAACCATTTCACACGAGTAGCGAGCCACCTTAAAGGGTACTTTTCTTGTTAATTCAGGGACGGACTGCGACAGGATGCTCAGGGGCGAGGAAGGCCAAGTAGCAAGCTACAATTTCCCTCTCGATTACGAGAAAGGAATAACGTGCTCCTACCTCCACAAGTTCAACGAGTTTGAGAATGGTGAAGCGACTGGAATTTGCCTCCAGTTCAAAAGGTGAATCTGACGTCAAATGAATACTATATCATAATATCATGTATAATGTTCCAAATATCATGGTGTATATCTCGGTTATAGTAGCTTTAAACTAAAGTTGGCCGTTTACGTAATGCTGAGAAAAATGAAATATTGATTTTATTCAATTAACTCTGCTTCACCAGTATCAGTAGAGATAATTATTTCATCTGAATAACAACCATCGGGAATGTTAGTCATGTAAGACATAGGTCCAATCTCTCTTTATTGGTTCCTAATTTCTATGTTCAATCTTTCTTCAATTTGTTTCGCATTTCTAGGTTCAATCTTTCCCAAAGTGACTATCTGGAAATCGATGGAATAAGATACACAAATCGCGGAGAAATGACTCTGGCAAATTTATGCGGTCAGTGTAACAAAATGAAGATGTTACATATCATAGCATTCAATGTTCTTTGATTGACATCGATATCTTTATCATAATCTTGGTTTTTTATTCTATATAATTATAAGGTTACTTACTGTTTCCAAAGTTGTGTCAAGAATAAATATGATCATTTGCACATCAGCTGGAAGAGAGGTGTTTCATGTTTAGCTGGAAGACAGGTGTTTCATGTTCAGCTGGAAGAGAGGTGTTTCATGTTTAGCGGCATGAAGTGCAATAATAAAAGCTCCTTTTGCCAAAACTTATGACCACTTGCTAAGGCGCCCCTCCTAATCAATCTCATTCAAAATTTGGCGGCCAACCAAAACCCACTAAAAGTTTGTATAGAAAGTAAAGGGGTTGACTTTCACCGATCATAGGTCATCCTGCAGAGTTTAAACGTACAACTAATCAAAAAAATACACAAGTAATGGGATAGAGACTAAATCTGAAAGGTCTGCGAGAGAAGAGAAAAAGCAAGAAAACGATAAAGATAAATAAATTAAACATATCAAGCAGAAAAATTGAAATTGGGTGAAATTAGTATGCATGATTAATTCAAACATATATGTTGATAGTACTGGTTAAAAGCACCTTACAAGGATATGAATAGAAAACGAGGAGAAAGAAGTAATTAATTATTGTTGTTCCACCACAGGTATTCCAATTTGGAAGAGATGTGTCTAATTTATTAAGATATAATATCTTATATATTGCAACATAATACCACTGTGTGATCAAATAATTTAGAGACCATAGTGGAACAGATAATATTAGCAAGTTTTAGAAGTTGTAATACTGATAGAAAAAAAATATGAGGCTACTTAACACAATTCAATGAGCACCATAAATAATTAAATATATTTATATAAAATAGCGAGTTTGTTATAGTATGATGCCAAAAGTCACAATTAGTCCTTGTTTATAAGACTCATTCATATGGCAAATATCCTCAAAGGAGGAACATTGGTCTTGTGGTCTTATATAAAAACATGAGTGATCCCAGACAGACAGACAGACAGAAAATATTTCACATAGCAACTACAATACCAACCTGCTAAACAGATTGCTAAGGGTAGAAAAAAAAAAGAAACTAATGAGCTATTCGAGTCGATAGTTATGTGTTATTGGTTGGTCAAAATTGAAATTCATTCTAGGTTTTTTGAAAAACCAAATTTCAATGCAAAAAACCAATATGGATTTGAGTGTTCATTCAAGTCAACCTTTTTGTCTCGTTTTTCAGTGCCGTTGCCCGGACAATTCTTTGAAATGGAGTTCCATTCAGATGACACGCCGACAAATTTTGGATATCCAGGATTTTATGCAACTTATCATGTCACCATGAGGCAAATTGGTACCACGAATAATCCAGTAAATGAGAGTACGACACGAGGTTTGGCAGGTGACGAAAACGGTGAGTGAAGGAGTGCAATGTTGATACAACTTGTAGGCTATATGAAAAAAAATTGTGATAGGTTTACTCTGTTATTGTTAAATAATGTAAGCACATTTTATAAAATTTGCTCAATTCTAAGGGCCCAAATATCAGTGATTTTCTAGGTACATCTTGAAATTTGCAAAATATACATTTTAAATTCTCCTGTAAAATCTAACATTGAGCTGCTACATTAATTGTTGTTGGTTTTAAATGTCTGCTTGGGTATTTTTCAAAATGCCGTCTTTATATTTGACTTTTGGGAAATGTCGTATTTACTTGAAATGGTGCAAACAAGACGAATGGTACATAGGAAACTGCAGAATGATTTTTGCCACAAAGACAAAATTATTAGCAAAACTAAGTGTTGCATTTATTTTGCTTGTAAATGTGTATACATATATATGTATGTCTTTCATGTCCCTACTTGCTTTGTTGGTGCACAATTTCTTTGCAAGTGTCCTTATGTTTGTTATAGCCACATCATCTTCTGATGTTTGTCCAGATTTTCTTTACTGGGGCAATGGGGCATATCTTCTAATAATATATTTTCCTTCAGTGTTTTGCAATTCTCCCGACCTCTTCCAATGCTTCGATGGCAAGATGTGCATCAATACCACTCTTCAATGTGACGGGGAATTTGACTGCGAGGACAAGAGTGATGAGGCATATGCCACTGCAAGGTGTGAATAGTCTAGTCGTTATATGAAAATATTGGGTGTAACCCGGAACAAATTGCAACACAAATGGTTCCAGTGGCTTTTGGTCCCTAAATATGTCAAGAAAGACATACTAAAAGTCCTGAAAAATCCAAATGGTGGAACACCCCCAAATTAGCATAAATCCAAGATGGCCGCCATAAAAATCAGGTTTTTTGCAAATAACTCGGAAACTATTAGATATAGACCCCATATGTATATGAAAGTTGAATATAAACTTGGGTATTGCGGACATTTTGACACTATTCCCATGTCTCTATCTATAATAGAACTCAAGATATAGCGTATTCAAATATCTCTGATTTTGCAAAAAAAAGCTGTAAATCGCCAAAAATGTCATTTGTAAGTCTTGATTCTGAATACTTGAAGTACGACTTTTACCTTACCTATTAAGGATACAAAAGGAATATCTTGTGTTTAATTTAAGACCCCAATCACGTCTCTACCTCTCTTCAATCCCCTACTATGCCATATATTGCATTTGGAAGTCTTCCCTCGAAATTCCATTTATTTGCTAAAAATGGGCATTTCATATGAAATAAAGTGCTCATTTTGGGTTTGGAGTGTATGAAATATTGCGAGTATGGAATTCAGCCTTTCTGAGTTACCACATGTGTAATGCTAGACATAATTTAACTACAATCACTGATGAATCACGCAGAGAATCTGACCTAGACAAACATTTCATACCACATATTATCATCGATTTACGTCACAAGTGTCAATCAGCGCCGAGAACTTCAAATGTTTACCGGCAATTTGCAAAGCAACTATTTATTTCTCTGAGACATATGGCATATCATTTTAAAGCTATCAGAGGGATCTATCTATCCATGTGAGAATCATACCTGTAACCAGTGATGTAGTCGAGGCCGGGACATCAGAGACTGAGGCATCAGTCACCAAGACCGAGACCGAGGCCATCAAAATATATCCCCGAGGCTGGCCTCGAGGACCTCCAACACTGGCCAAAAGACAACAGAGACCAAAGCAAGACCAAGGATTTGGCACCAAGACTGAGCAAAGGCTAAGGACATCAAAATATGACCCCGAGGCCGGCCTTGAGACTTTCAACTGAGCCTCTAACCCTAACGGAAATGTGCAAAATTGCTAAAGTGGCCTAATTTACATGACATGAGTGAAGGCCTCTTCATGGGCTACCTTTCGGAGTGTGTCCTGCTTATTCAATTCTGTGTGAATTAATCATATGTAAGTTAATATATGTTTCAAAATGAGAAGTAATAGTTCTATGTAGCTTTCCAAAATAATATTTCAGGAAAAATCAAGGTATACACAGAATCACAATACACAAAGCAAAATCTTTGGCCAAATGATGGACAAAATTTCCTCCTTGACAAATAAATTAATAACAAACAGACAAGTGTAGAAGCCAAGCGATTGAAGGCCTATGAAGGGATAACATTACAAACTAAAAATGTTTAATGTGGTAATAGTCAGAAGTAAAGGGCTATCCTGGCCTATCCATAAGCTAACAGAACCCCTTGGCTTCAGTAAAAGTAGTATTATTTAGTTGGAACAGCTTCACGAGTAGTTTAAAGACTTTTAGATTTGAATATTGTGCCAATGACTCTGCATCTTAATTAGATCCAGAGCAGAATTATTTGCTTAGTAGAAGCTGCTTCGTCTCAGGTGGGCTATATTAGTTCTATGAGTTTCAAGCATAAAGTGAGGCACATCATCAGTTTCTATGTTGAATGCTTATTATATCCCTATGCAAGTGGAAAGGTATTTTAAGCAGAGAAAAAATAGGCTGCACAGCAGCAGACCCTCAGCTTTCAGCAGCTTTTCTGCCGAGAAGTCAGAATCAATTGTATTTATAAATGATTATAGTGTAAATATATCTCACCGTATTTGATTAATGATATATGGTATAAATCTATAATTAAGCAAGCAGTAGGAAAATGTTATTAAACAACATCAATAATTTACTGAAATGTGATTGGAGACTTGGGTTAACTTTTTGCAATTTTTACCTATACTTGTTGAAATATCTTCAATTTGAACATGGTGAAATGACAATGTATGCAAGGCACTCATATAACACAGTCTCATATATTCACATTCAATAGCTGAGCACAACATTAGAAGGATAATGGTGAGGAAATGGGTATTTTCATATTTTGTGCATTTTAAACTTGCCATATCAATGCAAAAACTTGCATTCAACAATAGAACGGTCATACATGTTACTTCCTAATATGCCTAATTTTAATAACTGTTTAAGTTTATCAATTTCGTCATTGGCATTGATTTTGCGAACCAAAAATTCCCGAAAAAATGTCCAAAATCTGTAATTTGTTCAGTTTTTGTATTTTTATCAAAATTTCATAAAATATGCCTCCAAATGAGCTACGTAAATTAAAAAAGTGTAATTTAGACATCTAAATGCAAAATTTATTATTACTTTCAATTTTGTCACCTATATTAATGATTTACACAGAATTTAATGACTAAGCCAGACACACCCCAAAAGCTAGCCAATGAAATCGCCTTCACTCATGTTTCGCAAATTAGGCCAATTTCGCCTTTTAACACTTCTGTAAGGGTTAGAGGCTCAGTTGAAAGTCTCAAGGCCGGCCTCGGGGCCATATTTTGATGTCCTCAGCCTTGGCTCGGTCTTGGTGCCAAATCCTTGGTCTTGCTTTGGTCTCAGTTGTCTTTTGGCCAGTATTGTATGTCCTTGAGGCCGACCTCAGGGATATATTTTGATGGCCTCGGTCTCGGTCTTGGTGACTGATGCCTCAGTCTCTGATGTCCCGGCCTCGACTACATCACTGGTTACAGGTATGATTCTCCCATGGATAGATAGATCTCTCTGATAGCTTTAAAATGATATGCCATATGTCTCAGAGAAATAAATAGTTGCTTCGCAAATTGTCGGTAAACATTTGAAGTCCTTGGCGCTGATTGACACTTGTGACGTAAATCGATGATAATATGTGGTATGAAATGTTTGTCTAGGTCAGATTCTCTGCGTGATTCATCAGTGATTGTAGTTAAATATATGTCTAGCATTACACATGTGGTAACTCAGAATAGGCTGAATTCCATACTCGCAATATTTCATACACTCCAGACCCAAAATGAGCACTTTATTTCTTATGAAATGCCCATTTTTAGCAAATAAATGGAATTTCGAGGGAAGACTTCCAAATGCAAAATATGGCACAGTAGGGGATTGAAGAGAGGTAGAGACATGATTGGGGTCTTAAATTAAACACAAGTTATTCCTTTTGTATCCTTAATAGGTTAGGTAAAAGTCTTACTTCAAATATTAAGAATCAAGACTTACAAATGACATTTTTGGCGATTTACAGCTTTTTTTTGCAAAATCAGAGATATTTGAATACGCTATATCTTGAGTTCTATTATAGATAGAGACATGGGAATAGTGTCAAAATGTCCGCAATACCCAAGTTTATATTCAACTTTCATATACATATGGGGTCTATATCTAATAGTTTCTGAGTTATTTGCAAAAACCTGATTTTTATGGCGGCCATCTTGGATTTATGCTAATTTGGGGGTGTTCCACCATTTGGATTTTTCAGGACTTTTAGTATGTCTTTCTTGACATATTTACGGACCAAAAGCCACTGGAACCATTTGTGTTGCAATTTGTTCTAGGTCATTTCACATATTGACTAGACTAGAAGGAGGTATTGACATTTACTATCTCTTTGTCATGACAACGCATTTTGAACATAAAAACTTGAATATCGAGAAAATCATAAGTGATACAATTTTGCCATTACCAAATGGCTTTTTCTTTTAAGGGACGGTTAATAAGCCATAATTGTTCTGAGCTTGTCACTACCAAGATCTTTTTCCAGTTGAAGGACAGAACACGCCTTTCCGAGCCATCAATATCTCATCTTCAACTGTCGACCTAGACATTTATCGAATGAAGATAACCAAGGGCAACTGGATGGTGGAATCAAGGAGCGAAGATTCCGACTACGGACCTCGAGGACCTCATGTGACAGGTAGGTCTATTTTATAATTACCAAATTCTTCTTCGACAAAAGTGGGCACAGCGCTCCTGAATAAAATGCAAGATTTCCAAATATACTGAAAAAGTTATGAATGTAGCGTGAAAGTAGAAGGTCTCAGATTCGTATACATGTAAAATTTAAAATATTCTGTTTGGAAAATTTTGATATATTTGAGTTTTAAATTTTTTGTTTATCACATGCCATTTCCGACCATTATCAGAGGTTTTTTTGCAAGTAACAAACAAATTGTTCATAAGATATAACTGCAGATAGCATACAGTATCATATAAATCATTTACATCCAACAGAAAATGAATTTGGAAGGAAAATGACCATTATTACATTTGTTTATCACATTATATGTTCATTTCGAGATTAAAAGTATGTGTAGTTTAGACAATTGTACACGTGAAAATCCAACAAGAGCTGTTTATCTACTTTAGATGTCATAATCCTTCTGTCGGCCAAAATTTATATGAATAGGTCGTATCAATGTATTTTACTGGTGCTTTGAGCTTTGAAGCCGCCAGCATTGTTTGCATTTCTCTCTTGCATCACGTCATGTATGATACAGTTTATTTAGTATTTCATATGGTTGAGAGTTCAAGTTTGCATTCGTCTGTGCTATGCGCTTCATAGCATGAAGTTTTTTGATTGAACTTTGATTGAACTGATTGAACTCAGTTTCAACTAATTTTAAGGACTTACTTGGTTTTGGTGTTGAGATGGATTATTCTGATGCTCGGAAAAAAGTTTATTTGTTATCTATAGGAAGGTGTCGAGACTAAGTTCCACTGACATAAAAGTGATTCTGAGCTTTGTATTAAGCAGTTTCACTCCAAAAACTACCAGAAATGGAAAAATTAAAGTGGTAGCAAAACCACATTAAAGCAGTATTACAACTGTTTCAAATTAACCATTGTCGAGGGGCAAATTTTGAGCCATCAACCCCTGTTATTGCTGTAGTACCTCCTCCTGCACTGCATATTAAGTTGGGGATTGGGAATAAAATTTATTCTGAATTGAAGAAACTCTTCCCAGATCTTGATCACTGGCTTGAGGCTCTTTACATCACAAAGGAGCGGAACCATGGCTGTGCATTAGAGGGTAACTAGGACAAGCTCCTTGCAAACCTTGGAATGCTGAGAAACATGTTACCTCAACACTGAATGAAGTTTCACACTGCTTTTGTCACAATTTGTGATGCCCCTCAAACTTTATTTGGCTTTACAATTGATGATGCTTACCCAGGCAACTTTGCAAAACTTGAAAGAGCATACCAAGAATTGGGGATTTCTTTCACTACTAAAGCTCATATATGCTTCTTCGTCATGTGCCAGAGTTCATCGAACTGATGATGAAGCCACTGGGCCCCTTCTCTGAGCAGGTTGTCGAGAGCTGTCACTCAAAACATGAAAGACTCTTCTACAGCTACCTAATCATGAACATCAATAATCCCAATTACTGAACAATCTCTGCCTTACTATCATGCATTTCAATTCATATCACAAACAGGCATTCATAAAAGTAAGTTAGCAGGCAGTACGATTCACTCTTATCGAAAAACATGATCATAAGAGTTTGCAACACACTCCATTCTATATTTATCACATCAGTGCCATTTGAATGATTTCTTCAGTTCAATTGCATTGACATGTTATTAAACATGTAAAGCAACAAATTTATTGCATTATTGAATTGTTGAGTGATTTATTGGGTGATACTGAGTGGTAATGATGTAAATTACAGGGGTGTGATAAATCAAAAATTTTAAATTCAAATATCTCAAAATTTTCCCAACAGAATATTTTGATTTTTACATCGATACGAAGCTGAGACCTTCTACTTTCAGGCTACATTCGTAACTTTTTCAATATATTTTGAAAATCTTACATTTTATTCAGGAGCGCTGTGCCAAATTATTATGCAACCATGCACTCTAAATGGAAAATGTTTTTTTTTTTGAAAATTAAACTTCCAAACAAAAACCAATATGGATTTTTCAAAAAAACCATTGTGGATTTTTTAAAACCGGTTTTGTCCCAAAATTTTTTAGAGTGTAACTTTTCATGATATCTCGAAAAGAACTGACAATATTTTGATATCCTTTACATGCAGAGATATAATATTATGCCAATATCTACCCAATTGTGTCCAATTCTGTTAATTTAGTGAGGAGTTATGTTATATAATCATATTAAAATCCAGTCACCTCTTTCTTGAGAGAGTCTCATAAATACTGTCAAAGCAGAAGATATTACAGTACTCGTCATATTTACGTGGAATCCCAAGTTCTTTTCTATGCTGTTGTGATGTCAGAGATGAGTCTATTCTAGCATTGCAATATATGTAATTAACTACAAGCTCTGATGTCATTTTAAACTGGGTCGGATTCCCCGGCTTCTAGCCAATGTGAATCCATCAAACTGAGCATCACAGTTTCACTTCAGTGTCAGAGTGAAAATTTGGTCTTGGAAAACTTATGTAAGTTCAACATCACAGCCACTCAGCCAATGGGCTGCCAGAACAAATATATACATCACACTATCCATGCGAACTGGAGATTCCACATAAACTGTAAAGCGGAGCCATGGACTCATTGCCAAAGATTTATTAATTGGGACATTTTAACATCTATTGATCCACATAGGACTATCTATTTACTCACTATGAACTTACCATATCTATCTATCTATCTATCTATTTATTTACTAAACCTTCATTGCAAGGGATATACCTGGGGAGGGCAAATTAAACATGTTGCCCTGTGGATGACAAAATCTAAGGTTAGAGATTAAAATTCTCCTAAAACCATGTCAACACAGACAACTTTTGACAACTCAGCTGGCAACTTTGAAGCCATATAATTCGTTATCAAAGAAGTGTGAAAGTGCGCTTTTGCATAGATACGGTTCACAAAGACTACATTGACAATTCTGCATGATATTATGTTGCTGTCAACCATTAGATTTATAGTAATAGGGCTTTTTTTTGTAAAACATTATCAAACAGGATGCACCAAAATAGTGCCAGCTTGCCTACCCATGACTTACCTCACTACATTAAATGAAATATGCAACCATCATTTCAAACATGCATTCATATATCTAAACAATGAATATTATTGAATAAAAGGCCGATGTTAGCCAGACAAAATATAAAATCATTACAAATCTCATTCTCTGCTTCCATAGGTTCAGCACTCTCCCTTTAAAAACCAGAGGAGATCAAATTGCACCAATGTATTTGAACAAAAAAAATTGTGGTTGCATAATAATATTATTAATAATTGGAAATGCGATGTATAGACATGGACTGAGTAAATGTTCTTAGATTTATGTCAGATAGTTATATGCATAATGGACTACTATATAAAGAATTGGAATTTACATTCACTTTTCATTCACAGGTTATTACTTACGGACCGATTTCAGCAACGCAACCACTGTCGAAATAGAACTGGAATTGGAGGATCAGAGCACTACTTGGCAATGTCTAACTTTCTGGTATAACATGTATGGTCGAGGTATGGGGCATTTAAACGTGCGTTGGTCAAGATCACGTGACAATATCCTCTGGACACGCCTTGGAAACTTTGGCCAGGGGTGGCAAAAAGCTGAGGTGTACCGACACTACATAGACAGGGATGTATGTATATATATATGTATATCATTAATTTTTATATTCATTCTTTTTATCCCATTCCAAGTTATACTCAAAGCTCAATGTTACGTCTCTTCCAAATGATCATCAAGGTTCAATGTTGTGTCTTTTCCTAATGATTATCAATTTTAATGTTGTGTCTTTTCCAAATGATTATCAATTTTAATGTTGTGTCTCTTCCAAATGATATCAGGGTCAGGGTTGGTCTAGTGGTGGCGTGCTGGGCTGCCAATCACTGGGTCCAGGGTTCGAATCCAGCTCTTGCCAGGTCACCTGGGCCTATGTCGGATGGCTGTTTCAATCATCCTTGCCTCATTGCTGTGTCCTCCCCCTGTCCTAATAAGCCCACTAAGCGCATAAATACAGGACATGAAGCCCCACACATCTATCCGTCCAAATGATTATCAAGTTCAATACTGTGCCTCTTCCAAATGATCAGCAAAGTTCAATGTTGTGTCTTTTCCATATGATTATCAAAGTTCAATGTTGTGTCTTTTCCAAATGATCATCAAAGTTCAATGTTGCGTCTCTTCCAAATGATCATCAAAGTTCAATGTTGTGTCTTTTCCAAATGATCATCAAAGTTCAATGTTGCGTCTCTTTCAAATGATCATCAAAGTTCAATGTTGCGTCTCTTCCAAATGATTATCAAAGTTCAATGATGAATGTTGTGTCTCTTCCAAATGATTATCTAGTTCAATGTTAAATGTTGTGTCTTTTCCATATGATTATCAAAGTTCAATGTTGTGTCTCTTCCAAATGATTATCAAAGTTCAATGTTGTGTCTCCTCCAAATGATTATCAAAGTTCAATGTTGTGTTTCTTACAAATGATCATCAAAGTTCGATGTTGTGTCTCTTCCAAATGATTATGAAATTTAAATGTTGTGTCTCCTCCAAATGATCATCAAAGTTCAATGTTGCGTCTCTTCCAAATGATCATCAAAGTTCAATGTTGCGTCTTTTCCATATGATTATCAAAGTTCAATGTTGTGTCTTTTCCATATGATTATCAAAGTTCAATGTTGTGTCTCTTCCAAATGATTGTCAAAGTTCAATGTTGCGTCTCTTCCAAATGATCATCAAAGTTCAATGATGAATGTTGTGTCTCTTCCATATGATTATCAAAGTTCAATGTTGTGTCTTTTTCAAATGATCATCAAAGTTCAATGTTGCGTCTCTTCCAAATGATCATCAAAGTTCAATGATGAATGTTGTGTCTCTTCCAAATGATCATCTAAGTTCAATGTTGTGTCTCTTCCAAATGATTATCAAGTTCAATGTTAAATGTTGTGTCTTTTCCAAATGATCATCAAAGTTCAATGTTGTGTCTCTTCCAAATGATTATCAAGTTCAATGTTGTGTCTTTTCCAAATGATCATCAAAGTTCAATGTTGTGTCTCTTCCAAATGATTATCAAGTTCAATGATGTGTCTTTTCCAAATGATCATCAAAGTTCAATGTTGTGTCTCTTCCAAATGATTATCAAGTTCAATGTTGTGTCTTTTCCATATGATCACCAAAGTTCAATGTTGTGTCTCTTCCAAATGATTATCAAGTTCAATGTTAAATGTTGTGTCTTTTCCAAATGATCATCAAAGTTCAATGTTGCGTCTCTTCCAAATGATCATCAAAGTTCAATGATGAATGTTGTGTCTCTTCCAAATGATCATCTAAGTTCAATGTTGTGTCTCTTCCAGAACAAAATCATTTTTGAAGCAAACAAAACGGAAGAAGAAAGGTTCCAGATTGCCATTCAAGACATCTCAGTGATGCCAGGGCCTTGTCACTGGCCTCACGACAACTTTGTAAGAGCTATTGTAGTAGGTAAGGTCAAGTTTTATCCTGGACATAGTGAGGCAATCTACTCCAGCAGCTGGGTGGTCAAGTGGTCAAGGTTCCAGCCTGCTCCGCTGAAGGTCTTTGCCTGCATGGGTTCGAAACCCAGGAAGCGAACCCAAAATTTTCGGGGGACCTTCATGAGCAAAATCCCAGCTGGATGTCGTTCGGATGAGACGTTAAATTGGCGGCCCCTTGTATCAGTGTCTATGCTGGGCAAGTAAAAGATCTCTCACATGGGGTAAATGTGTAACATGTTGAGGACTCCCGCTCTCTCTCCCATCTCATCAATTAACCCTCGTGAGCGCCCAGAACTGGGCTTAGAGGGCTGCACTTACCATATCTATCTATATCTATCTACTCCCAATTTTGTGGTTTTCTTTGGAATTGCATTGGGCACTTGAAATACACTCTAAAAAATGTCGGGACAAAATTGGTTTTTTAGATTCAAAATGGTTTTTTGAAAAACCAAATTTCAATGCAAAAAACCAACATGGATTTTTTTTTAAATTTGGTTTTTCAAAAAACCATTTTGAATCAAAAAACCAATTTTGTCTGAAATTTTTTAGAGTGTATGCTTCACACAAAAAGGAGATTCAAAACTATTTTTGTTCCTTTACTGTACAAGTAAGTAGGTAAGTAAAACTATTTAGCCAAATTTTAAACAAATATTGGATGAGAATGAGTCATATGTCCAGAAAGGGGATGCCGTGGCCTAGTGGATAAGGTGCTCAACTCACGTGCGCAAGGTCGTGGGTTCGAATCCCAGCCGTGGCATGGATGAGTTGGGCAGATCCTGCTGTAACCACTGTCTCACCCCACCCAGGTGCAATGGGTACTTGGCAATAAGTCAACCACAGTGAAGGTGCTGGAATGAGCTCTTAAGCCGCTGCAGTTAACCCCGTGTTCAAGACTGAATACTCCCCAGGGAGTTGAGAAAGACTCTGGATTGGCCTGCCAAGGATGTAATTGTAAAGTCGGCAGAGTATGTCTATATGACGTAGATGCAGACTGTAAACCCACTACATTACATTACATTGCAAATATAGAGTATAATTGGATGGGGCCGAATCCCAATATGACTTTCTGAATCCAATTATACTCTATATTGGATGACTTACCCTCTGATATATGTTTTGTTCTCCGTCCAATATATCAAGTCAAGTCAAGTAAACTTTATTTCAGATCAAAGATCCATATGATATTGTTACAACAAAAATCTTAAGTAAAAATTTCTACCCAGTGGGAGGTGTAACTGCCTCTCTTCAACA
The DNA here is from genome assembly GCA_026936325.1 of Platynereis dumerilii. NCBI lineage: Eukaryota > Metazoa > Annelida > Polychaeta > Phyllodocida > Nereididae > Platynereis > Platynereis dumerilii. The sequence continues at coordinate 19,329,950 of JAPTHN010000003.1, forward strand.
CACTACATCTATAAATATCATAAACAAGTGATCTAGCAGATCTTGACACTCTGGGATATATATTATGGCAAGTTTTTGCGGATTCAGCTCCTTGGACTAGGAACATCAGATAGTGTGTACATCATAGATGCGCTACATCTCAATATAAGTTACATTTTCCTTTTAAATTGACTTGCTGCCAAATTTTTTAAAAAAGTGCATTCAGATGTTTTTAGTGTTTAGGCTTTGTTATGTTATGATTTTGAATTTAGAAGGCTTCTGATCCTCAAAAACACCCCAGGCTCACATCACAGACAGCTGTAATTTTTCAGGCAATAATGACATCACAAATGAACAATAAGCAGTGAGGTTATTGTTATTCATTTAAATACTGTGTCAGATCCAATATATATTAACCAAGGATATTAACCAAGTATAGCTACTTGCTTGTTATTGGCTGCTGCAATCCCAGTGGAGAATATTTATAGGTTATTTCATTGGTTGAACTTGTAATTCCCTGATATTTTCACCCGAGACCCTGTATTTCCCGAGCCCCGCAGTGAAAATATCTGAGAAATACAGGTCCAACCCATGTCATAACCTATTTATTCCATGTCTAATTGCCTTAAATATCTTTTCTGACAAATGAAAAAATTTACGAGCAGAGCGATCGTCGGGAAAAGTGCCGTAGCGAGGTCAAAAACGATCGTCGGACAAAATCTGATCCTGTTAGATTTTAAAGCTAGTATTGACCTACCTGTAGCACTTTACCGGGTTCGAATCGGAGCATTTAATTATTAACCGTGTCCTGACCCAAAACGTCTGGTACTGACTTTTCATTTTTTCAGCTTCTGTTTTTCTGCTGACAGTGCCATGTGTATTGTGACATCCTGACGCCATGGTAACGTCATCGCTAAGGCCTGCTCTGATTGGTTGATTCTCGTATTTCCCCTGTGAAACTCATTAATTCTTGTATCTCCCTCTGCAGCTCATTAATTCTGTATTTTCCCTCGTATTTTCCCTCTGATAACCACCCAAGGAAAAAGTGCTGTATCAGGGAAGAAATGTACCTAGACATGGAATAAGAATCAATATACATATTAATTTCCACCTACTTGTGTTTTTTCAGCTGTCAGTCAAAGCTTTTTAGCTTGTGTGACTTGTTGTCAATGTCATCACCAATTATTGAAAAGTATTGTATAATTTTTTTTTTCAGATGACATATCTAGCACATATGAGAACTCTGAGTGCCAATGGATAGACAATCTTTCTGGGTTCAAGGTCAATCTGAATTACTGGGAATACTACTATGGACCCACTGGAGCAGCTCAAGGTCAGTCACTGAAGATCGAGGTTGGATCATAGGACTTGTAATTCACATAGGGACTTGTAATAATAATAATAATAATAACAATAACTTAATATAGCGCTAATTCCAGTAAACTGCTCATTAGCGTGTCTCAGGTGACTTTAATCATAGAATCTTTTTAATAAGTTCTTTTTGAAGCTTTCCATTGTTTTTATTGTTCTTCATTTTTCAGGCAAGGTGTTCCAGAGTTTTGGGCTCGGTCTTCAAACTTATTTTTATTGCATGATGCAGGTTCTGCTAACAGGTGTTTGTAGTTGCTTCTCAGATTATGGTTTTATTCAGGCTTGGCTTGAATAAGTTCCTGAATATATAATGGTGCTTTAGAATTCACAGCCTTCCATTTGATTATCATCACTTTGAACTTTATTCTTGCTGGAATTGGCAGCCAATGAAGCTGCTTTCTGCTGTGACTTACACTGCCATGTTTTTTCAACCTCTCTTTCAATCTACAGGTTAGTTTTGGGCAACTTGAAGCTTACTTAACATGCTGTTATTTATGCCATACAAGAGACCATTGCCATAGTCCAGGTGAGGGGTAACGATTGCAGTCACAGCAGTTTTAGCAGTTTCTTTGTCCAGGTTCTTTAGAATTTTTGATATGTTTCTCAGATTAAGGAAGGCATTGTGGCACATCTTATTGATTTGTCTTTCCATGGTCATGTTTTTGTCAAAGAGCACACCTAAGTTCCACACATGATCTGCAGTTTTAATTTCAGCATTGTCAACATTGATCGAAGAAACTTACAGTTTCCTTAACTGATTTGGAGCACCAATCAGAAGAAGCTCAGTTTTATCACCATTGTTGCATAGCTTGTTATCATGCAGGAAGTCCCTGATTTCAGCAATACATTTTTCCATTTTCTGTACAGCTTGCTCTTGAGGTTGGCTTGAATGAAAGAATAAGTTGTTCATCATCAGCATACTTTTGATCATTCACTTGATTTCTTTGTGCAACCTCACTCACTGGAGCAATAAAGGAGTTAAACAAGATCGGACCAAGTTTGGAACCTTGTGGTATTCCAAACTTTATGGAAGTTTGCTTGACATTGTGTCATGTATCATAACTGACTGTGATCTATTGGAAATATATGATTTAAACCTTTTCAGGGCAGAGCTTTGCACACCATATCGATTTTTCAACCTGTCAAGCAAAATGCCGTGATCGATTGTATCAAATGCAGCAGAGAAGTCCAACAGTACCAGCATTGTTCCCTCTCCATTGCTCATATTATAAGCATTATGTCATTGTGGATTCTTGTTAAAAGGGTTTCTGTACTATGAAACTGCTTGTATGCCGACTGCTTGTCATCATCAAGTTTGTTTCGAGTGAGGTGATCAACATATTGCTTGATGATGGCACTTATATATAATATTATATCTTTATTTGGAAATAAAACAAAGATTGTACATTCGTCTAGTCAAGGATATTATGCACCATAATTGTTGGAGTTCATATCCAGGCAAGAAAATGAAAGTTAAAATACATGGTTATATATTAAAAAGATACATATGGTGGATTAATCCATGCAGTCTCAAACTTAGAATTGAAAATGATGAATGAACATACGAGTGAAATTTTACAGAGAGAGTCCTTGGTGGCTTTGCTACATAATTTAATATTAGCATCTTTAAATAGTGATTTTATTCGTGACAGATTGTTCTTGCTTATGTATCCTCTTGAGCCAATTTCTACCGGGTAATATTTAACTTTGAATTCAGCATCTTCAATGTCAGCTATCAGAGCAAGGTATGTGTCAATCTTGGAGGAATGAGTAGAGTCTAAATTAGTTTCAAATGGTAAATAAGTTTACCAAGAAAAGAGAGGTTAGAGACAGGACGATAATTCCTTTTTCTCAATCCAAGGCCCGCCTTCTTCAACAGAGGTTTTACAATGCATGCTTCAAATCAAGAACAGGCAAGAATTCATTTGGGCATCAGGTGTCTTCCTTTGATAGGAGTCCAGTTTTGATCTGATTGTTTTGATCTTTTCGTCAAAGCAACTGTTGAAGTCATTTTCCAGGTCTTTTCATTGGTGTGAATTGGTAGAGGCAATTCCTGCTTTCTGTTAAGGCTAGATATAAGCAGTTTGAACATCGCTTTCGAATTTCCCTTTGTGGCTTGAATCTTTGACTTAAGGTCATCAGACTTAAATTGATGTAGCATTTCATTGAATTCATTCCGTTTTTCTTTGAAATTATCCCAGTCTTTTTGAAGTCCAGTTCGCCTAAATAATCTTTCTGCCTTTCTCTTAGCTGTTTTGAGGGTTTTTATGTCTTGATTTGTAAATGGATTGGGTTTGCGTAAAGTCATCAGTTTCTTCTTCAAAGGGGCATGTTAGTCAAAAATTTCTTGAGTCGAGTTGTAAAGAGCCACAAGGTTCCTCAAATAGACTGATCGATCGCCATGTTGTACTTTTTGGAAAGATGTTGCTCTATGTCCTTTCTGAATTCCGATAGATTTATACTCCGAGTCTTGCAGAAGGAAATTTCCTTTTGAGGATTTTTTCCTTTTTTAACTTCAATATCGAAAAGCACACAATTGTGGTCCGAGAGCAGATCACTGACTACACAGCCTGTCAGAGTTGTGGTTGAGTTTGTTATCACAAGATCAAGTATATTTCCATCCTTGTGTGTTGGTGATGACACATGTCGTACAAGATCAAACATTTCAAGAACGTTGTTGAATTTAATAACTTTGGCATCATTAGGCTTATTTAAGTGGAAGTTGAAGTCCCCAGTAATAACTGTTTCATGGTTGTACGATTGATAATGTGAGAGAAAATTTGTAAATTCGGTGAAAAATTCAGATAGGCTGAATTTATTCTTGTTGGAGGGTTCAGTCCTGTACACAAGAAGAATAGTGATTTTTCCACCATTTATTTGCAACTCTACTGCCATGTGTTCGAAATCGTTGTTATCATGCTTTCCATTTTGGTTGCTTTTATGCCTGTTTTCACAATGCAACCTACACCGCCTCCAGGTCTCGATGTACGAGGTGAGCTTAAATAGAAACATTCTCAGTTTCTTTCCAATTCCCCAATTTCCACTTGGTCATTGGCTTTTAGTGAACAGAAATATGTCCAAATCAAATTCATCTCTGAAATCTTTCATACACTCAGTTTTTTGCCTCAAATTCTGAGCATTCCATATGCAAGCCTTGAATGAATGGATAGTTGTATTTTTGGAGATCTTCTTAACAAAATCAGGTTGCGATGCTTCCGGCTGAGAATCTTTTATTTGCTAAGTTTGTGGATATGACTTTATGTTCATTCCTAGTTTCATATAAGCCAGTGCGTAGCACATCTGAATAAAGCCTAGTGTATTGACTCTATTTAGGCATATTGAAGGAGGTAATTGAGCAACTAGAGCAGTACCTTTTTTACTTTTTTTTGCAAGGCAATAATTTGGCTTGGTTAATAAAGCCTGCGAGTGCTGCGAATGGGCAACACAAGTAAGCGCATAATCTAAGCAGGTAATCAAGGCCTACAAGTGCTACAAACAGGCAACAAAAGTAAGCGAGTAATCGAGGCAAGTAATCGAGGCCTACAAGTGTTACGAATAGGCAACACAAGTAAGCAAGTAATCTAGGTTAGTATCGAGGCCTACAAGTGTTACGAATGGGCAACACAAGTAAGCAAGTAATCGAGGCAAGTATCAAGGCCTACAAGTGCTACGAACAGGCAACACAGGTAAGCGAGTAATCGAGGCAAGTATTCAAGGCCTATAAGTGCTACAAACAGGCAACACAAGTAAGCAAGTAATCGAGGTAAGTAATCGAGGCCTACAAGTGTTACGAATGTGCAACACAAGTAAGCGAGTAATCGAGGCAAGTAATCGAGGCTTACAAGTGTTACGAATAGGCAACACAAGTAAGCGAGTAATTGAGTCAAATTATTGAGGCCTAAAAGTTGTAGTAAAATAGGCAACACAAGTAAGGGATCAGTAAGACAAGAAGACAATGAATAAATGATATTGTAGTGGTACTTTGTGTTAAAGTGTTAAAATTTTAATTCATTTTTATTATTACAATTTGATATTTATTAATGTTATGTACGTGTGTTATTATTGGTTGGTAATAGTCAGAAAAAAATGTTATGATACAGTAGAGTCCAATTGTTGACTGCTGCTGTTGTTTTGGGTATGCTGTCTGTTTTGCTATGTTTCCTTTAATCTGCTGGCAGTGGTTTTCTGGAATGTGCAATGTCGATTTTACAAGTGGTATAGTCATAAATGATTTGGAATGCACTCCTTTTCATGTCAGTCAAATTTTCGAAGATGTAGATGATCAATTATGGTTCCATAATAAACTCCTTCAAGACGTAGTCGACCAAAATGCACCCCCGAAACAAAGACAAGTAAAAGGTCATCAACTTCCATATATGAATGACAATCTTAGAAAGGCAATAAATGTTAAAGCTGGTCTGTATCGCAAATATCTTAAGACAAAAAAAGTCCTGGCTGACATACAAAAATCAAAGAAATTCAGTAAATAAACTGAAAAAGTCCTCACTTAAATATTTTGATGATAAATGTAACGTAAACCAAAGAGATGGTAAACATTTTTGGAATGTCGTAAAACCTTTCATAACAGATAAGTCTAAATCTAGTGATCAAAACATAATGTTATATGATAATGGCACTCTCATAAGTGATACGCGTGATGTTGCAAACAGTTTCAACAATTACTTCATTAATGTTACACAAGACATACGTGAACCTGAACATGTTAGCAATATGACTGTTCACAATCTAATTGAACATTATAAAGACCATCCCAGCATACAGTCAATCAATGAATATGTAAATAATAACAGTAACACCTCAGATAATGAAAACTCTATCTCACCATTTAGTTTCTCAGCTGTAAACCCAAACCAAGTTCTCGAGAAACTCAATAACCTTCAATCGAAAAAGGCAAGTGGATTTGATAACATATCCCCCAAGTTTCTAAAAATAGGGGCCAAACAACTTAGTATAACAATGACTCCGATAATAAATAATAGCATTGCAACAATACAGTACCCGGAATATACCAAGAGGGCTGAAGTCTCCCCTTTATACAAGAAGCTAGACCAGTTAAATAAAGCTAATTATAGGCCTTTAAGTATCCTAACTTCAACCTCAAAGATTTTTGAAACCATAATCTGTGAACAAATTTTAGAACATATAGAATATTTCCTGAGCACACACCTCGCAGCATATCGCAAAAATTATTGTTGCAATAATGTTTTAATCAAATGTGTTGAAGACTGGCGCAAAGCACTTGACAAGAATGAACATGTTGGATGTATCTTGATAGATTTATCTAAAGCCTTTGATTGCTTACCACACGGTTTACTCATTGCAAAATTACATGCATATGGCTTCTCAGAAAATGCCTGTTCTTATATTCAGAGTTACCTATCTGAAAGAAAGCAGAATGTTAAAATAGGCATAACAAAAAGCGACTGTTTATCTCTCAAAACTGGTGTCCCCCAAGGCTCAGTAACAGGCCCACTTCTCTTCAATATATTTATCAATGATTTCATTCTTAAAATTCAAAATCTATGTAATGTTTATAACTATGCAGATGATAATACTCTCTCTTTCTCACATGCTGATCCTAAAGTCATAAAAAACAAACTCGAAATAGCTTCACATGCCGCAATGACATGGTTTATGAATAACTTCATGAAAGCGAATCCCTCCAAATTCCAAGCAATCTGTTTCAGTAAAGAGGAAATATCTATAAAATATAATATTGATGGTAACATTGTGGAATCTGAAAAGGTTGTTAAACTTTTAGGCGTCCAACTTGATAACAAACTTACCTTCAATGAACATGTATCAACAATTTGTAAAAAGGCTGCCAGGCAAATTAATGTGCTTTTTCGTCTAAGTAAAAATTTAAATTATCAATGCAAATTAAAAATTTATGATTCGTTCATCATGTCAAATTTTGACTACTGCTCTGTAGTGTATAACGCTTTCAATATGACAAACGATAGGAAAATTGAAAAGCTAAATAAAAGAGCACTCAGACTAGTCTGCAATGACTACACATCTAAATACTCTGAACTCCTAAATATGACAAACAAGCAGATGCTTTATGTTTACAGAAAAATTTGTCTAGTTGAACATGTATATAAGATTCTTAATAACTTAGCTTTACCTGTACAGCCAGATTTCTTTGAAAGACAAAATGCCCCATATTCTTTTCGTGATGATTTCAAATTAGTGGTGCCAAAGTTCAGTTCTATCACATATGGACTCAAGTCATGTGAAACATTGTGAATCTCTCAAATTATTCAAGAAATCTGTCCGTAAGAATGTTAACTTTGTGGAATGTCAATGTGGATCTTGTATTGTATGCCTGAAAGATAACTTATAGGTCTAATAACAACTGTAAACTAAGCTAAAGTCATCTTTCATCTGTACATATTCATCACTATTAATTTTTTCATTGTCGGCTAAAAGCCTATGCGGCTTGTGTTATTGTTTTATATTGTCACCTCCGACTTTAAATAAAGTTTTACTTACTTACTTACTTACTTGGGATGGTCTTTGATACTTTGATTAGTTTGATGATATTTGAAACAGAGCTAATGCAAAATCTGAGAAACAGTTAAACACAAAACGTTTGGAAAGGACAGAACCAGGTAAATGACAGGTGAGTGAATCCTACAAAACCAATGGTGAATGCTGTGATCAGTGATGCATGAAAAACGAACTAAGAAATCACAAGAATTTGCACTAAAATCAACTTTAAATCTTACAAAATATGATTGTAGAGATGCTAGGATGCTTATACGACAGAATACACACAAAACCAGCAATAGAATCAGAGGGAAAACCTACAAATAGCTCAAAAATCCCAGAGCTGAAATTCCATGTGTTTGCATCTAACAGTGCCACCTAGCATTTGTAAACTTATAGATACATGATATAATACGTATGATATAATGTTATGTATATATAATTATATGTTTATTGACCATGTCTTAGAAGCCCCTATGATAATTCATGGTGTAAGATCAAAACATTGGCTTGGAGAAAGCACATGTTTCAGAAAAAGCCAATTCATATAAAAATCAAATTGCTGTCAGCTATAGAAAACCGCTAAGAACTGTGTATTTAGTCTCTAGGACTTTTTCAAGACAATCGAAGCACAGCTGGATAATTTCCTTAAATCTGACAATTCACTCCAAACAATTTTCTTAGGCAATTTGAGACACCGGGAAGATTTCTTGAATTCCTTAAATCTGACGAAAGCGAGACTCTCTGACTTTGGATGACCTTGGTTTTCTTCATTCCCAATATCTAGGTGAATGGTATTTGGCTGACAGATACACATCCAGACCCGTGACCTTGATCAGTCCTCTCGTGACAAGAAAAGAAGTTGCATGTCTAGCATTCAAGTCTTTTGCTCGACAAAATGATACTTCGATAGACTGCACAATAGTCTCTCAAGGAATACCCACACTTACTTCTCTATCTGTCTCTGGATCAACTGGATGGCAACAGTTCAAACTCGACCTACCTTATGCTAATGACCCATACTATGTAAGTATTATTGTTAAGTTGTAGCAAGTGAAATGTTTGTGTAATAGAATTACTATTTGATTATGTTCTTATGAAAAGGGGTCTTCCACAAGCAGAAACAGCACTTTTACTTTGTTTGCAACGTCAATTATCAAGTTGACTGAAAGTATGGAGGGGTTAAGGCGATAGCAGAAGGATGTGGAGATAAACATATACCCTGAGGGTTGGAGATTATGGAAAATACTTTTGGTAGATGATTGGGAAGTTTATTTTAGGATGTAAACTTGCGAGACACTGCTACGCGTAATTGAAACATATGTACTACAATAAGACTGTTGTAAATAAAATCATTGTTAAATTGTCTTACAATTAGACGTATATTAGGGTGGTCCAAAAAACTTTCTTTGTCAATATCAATTCGCTTACCCTCCCATTTTGTGAGAAATGGTGCAAAAACAATGCAGCTTAAATTTTATGAAAATCCAACAAGAGGAAGGGGTCTCCCAAAGGCCTTAAAGTTTCAATGTTTTTTAAATTTTCGACCATTTTCGCCAATCCGCGGTTCTCTATAACTTCGTCAGTATTAGTCATACAACATTCTAATTGCCATGGTTGGAAAGTGCCATGGTAGGACAATATATTGATACCCATTAGCCCTTCAGTCTGCACTCTTTGGAATGAAAAGGACGCAGATTGCTAATCCTGTTAAAAAAATGGCTTTGGAATTTTTTTCAATGATAATTACAGTGATTCGCGTTCTCACAGTTCTAGGATGACCATATACAAAAAACATTTTGATTTTTACCATGGGGTTGCCTGGCTTGTGAGTGATGCAGTTTTAATGTTAACGTTAGTTGAAAACTCGTAAAATGTGAGATGGGGTCTGTTGCATTTCATATAATATCTTCATCAGAATTTATTGTAGGGCAACATGAGTGGTACCAAATGAAAGAAAATACTCTTAGCATTCTCATGGTACCAATGATGTTGTCCTATATTTAATTCTTGTGAAGTTAAAATATGAAATATAACAGCCCCTCCATGAATTGTTTCAATAATTCCGACGAAATTTTGCATTAAAACTTCCAAGCTTATAAAGCAGGATTTTCCATGACCAAAAATTTAAAAAATATTTTATTTGCTTATTCTGGAACTTGAATAATGTGAATCACAGCAATTATCATTGAAAAAAATTCAAACGTCTTTTTTTAATAGGATTAGACAGTAAGCAACATTTTCATTCAGAAAAGTGCAGGCCGAAGAGTCAATGGGAGCCAAGATATCGTCCTAGACCATTGATGTTGGTATGCAAAATGTAGGTCTTTTTGAGAGCTTTCCAACCATAGCAATAAGAATGCTGTATGCCTAGTAATGGCGAAAATGGTCGAAAATTTAAAAAACATTGAAACTTCAAGGCATTTGGGAGACCGCTTCCGCTTGTAGGATTTCTTTAAAATTTCACCTGCACCTGTTTTATACCTAACCTCATCAAATGAGAGGGTATGCGATGTGAAATTCACAAAATAATTTTTTCCCATCTAAAAATGGTCCACCCTAACGTATATCTTACATATTCAGTATATGTTTTTCCCTAGAATGTTTTAATTATACACTTGTCAATGTCAAACTTTTAATTTCCAGATAACAATAACTGCAGAAAGAGGAGGCGTCTTTTATGACGACATTGCATTTTTTGAAGCACCTTGCAGTGATATCGGTGAGATCATGAAGTTTTATTAGTTAAGGGGGGGGGAAGAAATTTTCATGAAATTTTGTGAATAATATCCTTATTATATCATGATATTATGCTAATATTTGATGCTCAGAATTGGTGTAAATTTCCTTGAGTTTCATCTCACATGAACAGACGGCCAAATGTTGCATGCACAGTGCTGACACCTTTGGAAGCTATGATATAGGATCATAGTAGGCTCTTTCCATCCACACATCAGTATCCTGGTGGGTAGTGCGTGAGTCATAAAGCAAACAATTTAAAATTCTTGTCAATTAAAAATTTAAGTTGCAATTCATTTTACGCATACAAATATATGTTAAATTAAAAGTATTAGAGAAAAGATCAACAGATGTCACATATTTGGGCCTAAGATTGGATGATAAGCTAACCTGGGATAAACATATCCACCATTTTGAACAGTAAACACTTTCGAAATCGTGAGAAAATTGATGCCTAGAAATGACAAAATTAAACTTTACTGTGCTTACAGTACAACCAAAATAAAGTAAGAAAATTTTCTATCAGAAGTCCTCTGTTTACCTATTTTGCCCTCTTTTCTCCTCTCCACCCCAAATCTCCTTACAACTCCCTTTGACTCCTTACAACAACCTTAGCCCACATTAAGAACTCTATTTAGACAGCTACCAATGTAACTGCAATTAGCAAAAGTGCAAAATAACAAGAAAATCAAACACAATGGGGGTGATTGAGTTTAAATTGGTGTTGTTTAAATATGATTTTAATGCAATTTTAAAAGGTAGTTTCAAGTAGGTAAAAGTAGGAAGTGATTCAGAGGTATTCAAAAGGTGTGAAAGGGTAAAGTATTGGCTGCTTCTTCCTTCCTGCTGGGGTAATCGTACTTTATTTCGGATTGTACTGTATATACATTCTAAAATTAAGTATGGAATTCAATTGTATGGAACAGCAAGCAAAACTTCCCGCAAAAGAGTAAAAGTACTTCAAAAACAAAGCTACTTGGACTGGATTTCCTTACCCCAACTAGACCAAGACTTGCTCAAAAACAATTTTCTGAGTGCCAGAGATTTGTATAAGCTCACTGTTACCATTGTAACAAAAACTAATAAGGAAAGAGAGAATCATTCAGTTAACACCAAAAAAAAATTGAGAGTCAATATTCAAATAAAATAAATAAACTATTTCAAATTATATTTTTGCAAAAGTAAAGTGTTGTGTCACCTAACTTTATTTCAATTTGTCATTACCGCCTTCCACTTTGATATAGACACAATGAGGATCAGTTCACTGTGAAAAATGCATTTCTTGACTAATGAGTTCAGTTATTTGTTTGTAGAGGGGACACTGGCGCTGAGATAGGGGTGTGGACAGTGAAAGACAGCTGCAGATACCTACATGGCTAGGGATGGTAATTACTGGCTAAAGACAGCTAAGTCGAGCCACATTTAGAAATTTGCACTGTATTTACCTAGATATACTGTAGTGATGGGTTTGGTGCTCTGTTCAAGTGAAGGTCCAGTCAGCATCTGCTTCAGATCGTATTTCGCGCTGACCAGCAGTTTGGTTGAGGACGTTTAACATTGACTCAATGACAAAATATCTCCCGTTTCACTTACTTAAAGGTGGCACTTTAAGATAGATAAATAAGAAAGACACTTCAGCATAATTTTTTGAGGTTGAACATTAACAATAATCTATACTGTACTATATTTACAAAGAGTAAACTTTTAATTTTTTATTTTCAGATATTCCTCAATGTGATGAGACTGACCACATGTGCTCTGGAATTGCTGAATGCGTATCAAGTGACAAGGTGACTGTATTATCTTCTAACCGATTTACAGGCAAAAAATGTTGTCCTTATGTATTATGAGTTCAGTTAATCGAAACTAGTGATCTTACTCATATTAACCTCTCCCCCAGACCATTGAGACAGAATTAACATTTTGAAGAAAATATGAGGATTGAGGAACGCGGGCCTTCGCATGCCAAAAAGGCACACCCCCCTTGCCCCACACTACCCAGTCTCGATCCCCCACTGATACATTCATTAAAATAAAGCTAATTAATTTCCTTGCAGATTTGCAATGCAGTCAAAGACTGCCCAAAGGGAGATGACGAAATGAGTTGTAAGTAGAAGCAGTTTGTGAATATATCAGTTTTTGTCTGGCAAAGTATTATATTTTATCAGGTATTCCAAGTTGAGCAATGTATCACACTAAAATTGCCCACAAAAATTGCTTTTCAGATACTGGTGCGTTTCTCTGGGAACTTACAAAAATCAGGGATGATACAATGGTAAATATGCCAAAATGACAAGAAAACGCTTTGAAATGAGTGAAAACATGAAAATTTGGATGGAAAATACAAATTACAGGGAAACACAAGTCACAAATGTTTCAGAATGGAAATTTTAACACGTTTATGAGGATAATTTAATGCCGATGGGTGGAATTTGCAGAATGGACGATGGAATTTGAATCGTCACATTTTTAACAAGAAATTCTTTTTAAAAAAAGAATTGTAGGGACCTAGTATTAAAAATGAGGTTCTTCGAACACATATCTGTAATATTCTATTGATTTCTTATGTATGTGCTGTTACATCTACCTCCAATGTACCGTTCCTGTAACCATGATTTAACAAACCTACCTTCAATGTTACCTCATGATCAGGCATGCCTAAATACAAGTTTTGGAATCACAGATACCAAACCAGACAATGAGCCTTTTACATTATCTATCATGAACATGAAATTTCTATTTCTATAACAATTAATTCTGACTTGCATGTTTGGATTGTTACCCTTTCCATGTGCTTATGAACATTAGAGCAGTTGTGAGAAGTTGAATATTTAGGAATTTTGACACTTCATAAATACTCCATTAGAACGTGTCCACAACTCAATAAGAACGCTGTCCACAACTCAATAAGAACGCTGTCCACAATTCAATAATAACGCGTACCCTCAAGTAGAACACCACTGCAGTACACATAAATTGATGACACATAGCACTTGGCTGATTATTTTTGTCCAAATAGTAAGGGACCTTCCATGTCAATTACTTCCTAATTTGGAGTATGCAACACAGATCTGAGATGGTCCCTACAAAAAATATAATCCTGTTTATTTTTCAGGTAATTCTTGCAGCAATGGAGGATTCCTGTGTACTGACTCCAAGGAGTGTGTTCCTCCTGAAAGCAGATGTGATGGGACTGTACAGTGCCGTGACGGCTCAGATGAGTGGAACTGTGATACCATTCCTCACACTCCTAAATGTAAATACTTCAAAATCATATGCATACCTTTTAAATGGCGAAAATATCAAAAAATGATACATTCAAATCAAATACAAAATTCAAAAACATGGATGAACAAATGACAAAAAGGCCTATCTGATTTTTATAGTATCATTCTTGTTAGGTCTGCTGCAGAATACACTCATTCTTCTGACTTGTGTTCTACCATTGACGACATCTGGATTCGACATTGCAGCTGAATTCGGCGCCTACCAAACTAGCATGACAAGTGCTTCAATCACGGCAGCAAGTTGTTTACAATTTAGTAAAAACTACCAGCGAATTTTCCACTAGATGGAGTCTTTGTCAAATGCTACTGCAGAGCTCCTGGTGTACGTCGAATTCAACTGTCCTGTCGAATCCAAAAGTCGCCAATGGTATTCTTCCACGACCTGAAATTCGTGAGGTTCATTAATGTGATCCACACTCTCATTAAATTCTATCTAAATCATTCTAATGAACATGTCTCCTCATTTTGCAGCTCTGACCGGAGGCCAAATAGCAGGGATCGTAATTGGTTCCGTTGCGGGAGTGGCCGTTATTGTAGCGCTGGGGGTGTTCGTATATTCAAGAAGCAAGAAAGGAAATCCTCACGGGCGTCTGTAAACTGCGAAGAAGAAGGAATCTGTATTTGGCGGAATGGAATTGTAAAATGCCGAACAGAATCTGTAAAATGTGGAATAGGCAGAACGGAATCTGTAAAATTTTGAATTGCTGACGCCTAGGCCTATATTTGATCACTGGTCCTCTTGAATTACAAGACATGTACCCCTGTTATTCAAAACTTCTTGCGTTAGTGTCTAATTTGCATTGAAGTGTCAGGATATCTTTCAAGCGTATTTTCTCAAATATTTGAAAAATCATGTATGTTAGACTTGTTAAATTCAATAATGATAACAATTTGTTTTACCAGAATCAATTTTGATTTTGAGAAAAAAACAACACCCTTTTAGAAAAAATAACATATGCTTTCAATAAAAATAAAGTTATAGTTGGAATTTTTCTTGATTTCAAGAAAGCTTTGGACGCTATTAACCATAATATTTTGCTACAAAAATTAGAGAAATATTGCATCAGAGGAACTCCTTTATCTTGGTTAAAAAGTTATCTTTCTGATCGTAAACAGTATGTGATGTTTAATAATTTCCAATCTTCTCGTTTACCAATCACTTGTGGCGTGCCTCCGGTTCAATTTTGGGACCTATCTATTTCTCTTATATATTAATGATTCTCCTAATGTCTCTTTAATTACCATTCCTCTTCTATTTGCTGAGGGTTCAACCTATTTTTTGAAGGAAAATATTTACTGATATCTATAATATTATTAATATGGAATTATCCTAAATTTATGAATGGATCCTTTCTAATAAATTATTTATAAACATTGATAAAACTAACTTCATGCTCTTTAGACCGCGTAATAAAAAATGGATATAAACAATAACCTCAAAATCGATAATAAAAATATATCTTTAGTTAATATAGTGAAATTTCATGGTTTTCATTTAGATTCTCATATTTCTTGGCAATGTCATATAAACTACATTAGAAAGAAAATATCTAAAGGTTGTGGGAGCATAATAAAGTTTAAAACTATTTAATAGAAATACCTTAAATACACTTTATTACTGTTTTATTTATCCTTACTTAACATGCTTAATAGAAATCTGGGGAAGCGTTGCTGCTGTTCATCTTGACCCTTTATTTAAGAAACAAAAAAAATACATTAGAATTATCTCTATATATGATATGTTTATCATGTTGTCTTGTTTATGTATAAAATTGACCATAAATTACTGCCACCATTATTCTCGAATATGTTTTCCTATAACACATCTGTACATAGATATAGTACTTGATCACTTTTAACTTCCATACTCCAAGAATGCGATTTACCACTTGTCAAAAATCATTGAAATTGTATATTCTGCTAATCAGACAATATTTTGTAGTAGTAGACAATAATATTAATGTTACAATTTGTTTATTAATTAGCCCTTATCTTTCTTTTTTTAAAAATAAAATTATTGTTATTGTTCATGCTGTTCATGTTCATGCTGCTCTCCCTTATTGTAATAACTCAATTTATGTATTATTTCAGTATTATTGGGCAAAAGTGTCAATCTGACATCTGCCCCTTGATGTAACTTGTTCCTTTTTATTGTATGTAAGTAAGTAAGTAAGTAAGTAAGTAAGTAAAATTTTATTTAAAGTCGGAGGTGACAATATAAACAATAACACAAGCCACCAGGGCTTTTAGCCGACAATGATAAAACAATTAAATGATGATTATTTACAGATGAAAGATGAAATTTCAAAGTACTCATCATATTTGATCTTAAACTTACAAGTTATCTTTCAAGCATATAATACAGGATCCACATTGACAATCCATTACGTTCAAATTCTTACGAACAAATTGCTTAAATAATTTGAAAGATTCACAATGCTTCATGTGACATGGGATATCATTCCATAAAACAACACCTTGATAAGCTATTGATCTGAGTCCATATGTGATGGAATTGAACTTTGGTAGTAATAATTTAAAATCATCGCGAAAGGAATATGCAGCACTTTGTCTTTCATAAAAATCAGGTTCTACAGGCAAAGCTAGGTTATTAAGAATTTTATAGACATGTTCTACCAAAACAAATTTCCTATAAACATAAAGCATCTGCTTGTTGGTAGTTTTTAGGAGTTCACTGTAGTTAGACATGTAGTCATTGCAGACCAGTCGGAGTGCCCTTTTATTCAGCTTTTCTATTTTTTTATCATTTTTCATTGTAAAGGCATTGTATACTACGGAACAGTAAACAAAATTAGACATAATGAATGAATCATAAATTCTTAACTTACATTGGTAGTTTAAATTTTTATTTAAGCGAAATAGGACGTTAATTTGTCTAGCTGCTTTTTTACATATTGTTGATACATGGTGGTTAAACGAAAGTTTGTTATCAAGTTGTACACCTAAAAGTTTAACTACCTTTTCAGATTCAACTGTGTTACCATCGATATTGTACTCTATTGAAAGGTCCTCTTTACTGAAGCAAATTGCTTGAAATTTAGAGGGATTAGCTTTCATGAAGTTATCAGTAAACCATGTAGTAGCTGCATGTGAGGCAGATTCAAGCGTATTCTTTATGATGACAGGATTTCCATGTGAGAAAGAAAGAGTGTTGTCATCAGCATAGTTATAAACATTACATAGATTTTGAAGTTTAAATATGAAATCATTAATAAATATGTTGAACAGGAGTGGGCCAGTTACTGAGCCCTGTGGGACACCTGTTTTAAGGGACAGCCAGTCGCTCTTAATTGTTCCTATTTTAACACTTTGTTTTCTGTCGGTTAGGTAACTGTGAATGTAGGAGCAAGAGTTTTCAGAGAAACCGTATGCGTGTAATTTTGCTATAAGTAAACCATGAGGTAAGCAATCAAAGGCTTTAGATAAATCTATTAAGATGCAGCCAACATGTTCATTATTATCAAGAGCTTTGCGCCAATCTTCAACACATTTCATTAGAACATTATTACAACTATAATTTTTACGGTACGCTGCTAAGTTTGTGCTGAGAAATTTATTAATGTGTTCAAGTATTTGTTCACAAATTAAAGTTTCAAAAATTTTTGAGGTTGACGTCAAAATGCTTAGTGGCCTGTAATTAGCTTTGTCTAATTGATCCGATTTCTTGAAAAGGGGAGACACTTCAGCTCTCTTTGTGTAATCCGGGTAGTGTATTTTTGCGATGCTATTATTTATAATGGGTGTCATTGATATACTTATTTGTTCAGCTCCTAATTTGAGAAACTTAGGAGATATGTTATCAAATCCACTGGCCTTTTTAGATTGAAGATTATTAAGTTTTTTGAAAACCTGATTCGAGCTTACAGTTGTAAAATCAAAAGTTGCGGTTATATTATTATCACCAGAGGTGTTGCTAACATGTTCATTAATTGACTTTATGCTTGGATGGTCTTTATAATGTTCAATTAGATTCTGTACATTCATCCTGCCAATGTGTTCCGGTTCACATGCATCTTGGGTAACATTGATAAAATATTTGTTAAAATTGTTTGCGACATCCTGTGTATTGCTTATGAGTGTACCATTATCATATAGTACTATGTTTTGATCACTGGACTGAGACTTATCTGTAATGAAGGGTTTAACTACATCCCAAAAATGTTTTCCCTCCCAAGAGTCAGTAAAATTACATTTATCATCAAAATACTTTTTTAGTGAAGATTTTTTAATTTTGTTGACTAGTTTTCTTTGATTTTTATATTTAAGCCAAGCCTGTTGAGTTTTCATTTTTAGATATTTACGGTATAGGCTAGCTTTAACATTGATTGCCTTTCTAAGCATGTCATTCATATATGGGAGTTGATGACCTTTAATTCGTCTTTGTTTGGGGGGTACATTTCGGTCAACTACGTCTAAAAGAAGTTTATTATGAAACCATAATTGATCGTCTACATCTTCAAATATTTGACAGACATGAAAGGGAGTTGATTGTAAATCGTCTGTGAATTTGTTGTTGTCGAAGTTTTTAAATGATCTATAGTTAATGATTCTTTGAGTCTCAGCTGGACGATGTATTTTTATAGCTGCGCTGATATAATTATGAAAATCGCTGATTCCTAGGGCGACATTTAGGGATTTGGCAACAGACTTTGAGTTATTTGACAGTACAACATCTAGTAGGGTTGGGTTTATTGAGCTCTTATAACAGGTTGGCCCTTTAATAATTTGCCTAAGATCAAGAGTGTCACACACATCAGATAATGAATGATTATCCATCATAAAATTCACATTTAGGTCACCTACAATGTATGTTGATGTGCTTTCTAAGTTACATTTGTTCATCATCTCTTCAATGGCATTATTTAATGAGTTATTGTTTATGTTTGGAGGTTTGTAAATACCAATAAGGAAGAAGTTGAGAGTTTTGAGTTTAATTTGAATTACGATACTTTCAATCCCGTTAGTATTTATAGCAATGTCAGTTCTATTTCTATGTGGTAAGGTTTGACGTACATAGCAAAGAATACCTCCACCATGACAGTTGCGATCAAGCCTATGTGTACTAAAGCCATTGACATTAAATTGTGCATTTGGAAAAGAAGCATCTAATTTGGTTTCAGAAAGGAAAAAGATATCGGTTAATCCATTTCTTAAAATTTCATGAATTTCAAAGTGTTTACTTGGTAAACTATTTACATTCAAGTGAGAGAATATGATTCGTTTTGAGTTTGTTTTCCAAAATTTGGTTAATTCCTGAAATGGGTCAGAGTCAGTAACATTATCTAAGGTGTTGTCAGGACTAGTATCTACTGCAATGCTATTGCTTGATTCATCATATACATTTTGAACATTACAATCTAGATGAGAGTTTTTCACACTGTTACATTCTTCATTATCATTACTTGCTAATTCACATACACCTTCAGAAGTACAATTTACAACAGTGTCATTTAAGTCATTATCACCAATAGCACCATTACCTATATCAGTATGTTCATCGTGACCTATATCAGTTTGTTTATCATGACAATTACCTATTAGAGCAAGATAACTGTTCTTGACATAATTACCATGTTCATTAAAAGCACCAAAACGATTAAAAGTTCCAACGTCTACATGAACATTAAAATCATCATACATATTATTTAAAATTGACAGTTCATTTTGTAAATCAACCACAAGGGTTTTTGATCCGGCCGCCGTGTCGTGGCCAGTCATCTATCGAGGGCCGGAGCGAGATTTCATGCAGAATTTTCTCTTGTGGCCCGTGCCATTGCAACCGTAGCAACGGAGGGGTCGAGGAAGTCCGCAGGTGTCAACCGTGTGCGATGCCTCTCCGCAGTTGAAACATCGGAGTTGTTGCGATGATGTGTGGGGACTGCTGTTGCCGAAAGAATTCCGAGGAGGGTTGACAGAAGGGCAGGGAGTGAAACTGTTGGCTGACATTTCTGATCTTAGTGTTGTTAGAAGCTTTCCGAGGGTGTTAAGTCCACCTCCGTTTGGGCCACGACCCCAGAAGGGGTTTGGGGTGTCTTCAACTAGGGGGCGGTTGTTGGAGTTCACAAGGGCGTGGACAAACTGGGGGCACTGTTGGGCTTTTGCCTTGAGGATCTCATTCATGGCGGCGACTTGCACATTTTCCCAGTTTTGTGAAGTCCCAACTTTATCGCCGATCCATTTTGCTTGGACAGCAGTGTCAGTCTTGAGAACATTTGCAGCCGCAGAGTTGTCGTTCATCTGAATGCACTTTTTATATTGGTAAGCATGCTCAGAACTTCTAAAGTTCATATTCCAAATGTTCAAGTTAAAGGGGAAAAAGTTGCTGAGCGGGGACCGTGCACCATGGAAAAGTACGGGACGAGGATGGGCAGGTCGGGGGGCGGACGTGGGCACCTGCATTAGGGAAGGGATCGATTTCTCTTGATAGTTCGTAGTGGGACTAGGATGCTGCCATCGGACGTTGGGTCGACCTCCATGCCTGGCCTTTGCCTTGCCAGACACACCCAGGTTGGAAAGTAGTTTGTTGACTCCAGTGATCGAGAGGTGGAGTTTGTCGGCGAGAAGGAGACTAGAGTCAACAGTGTTATCTCTGTAGCGAAAGTTAGTGTCGTTGTTGATGAAACGTGCACCAGCTTCGTTCAGGATGGGTACAAGAAGTTGATTGACGGTGTCAATTTTTCCAGCATCGACTCTGGCATCGTCTCTCGGCACGATACTAGAAACAACAATGTTTGTAGCAACGGGCTGGGCAACCGAGAGAAGGGACTTGAAGTCAGAACAGATCTTTTCGGGGGACTTCTTGGTGGATGTATCATTTGTTCCGACAACGATCATGATGGTTTCGTATTTCTGACGCCTCGGGTTGATGTTACGGAGTTTCCTTCGGATGGTGTTAATGTGGGCACCTCCAATGCTGTCAACAGTCAGAGAATCATCAGTGGCCGTCACATCGCGGAGAAGGGAGTCGCCAATGAGTAGGGTCCCGGATGGTTGGACATCCATCTCGTCGTCATCTTCATCACTGTCATCAGCATCTGGAAGAATTTTTGAACATACGGCAGTTACTTTTTTCTCAATATTTTGTAATGGTACTAATGAATTTTGCAACTTAGTTACCATCTCAGTCAGGGCCTCGTTCCTGGTAATCAAAGCTGCAACTAAACTTTTTAGATCATTAACATCTGCAGGTAATAGCCTACATTGTGGACAAGTCCAACTAGCAGGTTTGTCAGTTAGGCTGACGCAATTGCAATGAAATGAATGCGAACAGAGTAAACATGTTACGTAACTTATGGCTCTTGTCTCCTTTTCAATCTGACATCCTTCGTGGCATATTTCTGGGTGGACATTCTTCTTTGGGAGGGCAGTTGTCTCATTGGATACGGATGGCGTTTGCTGGTCAGCCTCTGATCCAACTGGTGTCATTGTTGCTTCAGCTGCCATGTCTGAAACTTGAAAGAGAAATGGTGTAGTGACTATCGTGAAAGGAACATAAAACTGCTATATTTATAAATTTGTGGGTCAAAGTAAATGATTACGAATATGAAGGATAAATTAATTTAGGTAAAGAGAGTTTAATGTGTATTTTTAAATATTATAAATAAATAAGTCAGTATATATAAATTTGTTGGAAGTGGCGTGTAGTCGTGAAACAAAAGTGTTGTGTATGCTATGAGAAACTGAGTCAGCAATCAGCTGTTGTCAAAATCACCTGGTTGGGTTAATTCTAAAGTCAAGTTACTGCAAAACGTTGTGAATTAGCTAAAGACTTAATTAAAGTCAAATTTAAAGAAAAAATAATAATAATAATAAAATAAAATAAATTTTAATAATTAAATTAAATTAATTTTAAAGTTGTGAGATACTGGTTAGTCAAAGTTGTGCATGAATTAATCAAAAGATTGTGTTAGTTAAAAGTCAAAAGTTGTGTATTAGTTAAAGTCAAGTTACAAAACAAAAGTTGTGTATTAGTTAGAGTGAAATTAGAGGTAGAATTGTTATAGCCAAAAAGGTATTGAAAGATATAATAAATCAAGGTAAAATATGAGAATGAAGAAGTCTCCTTCTGAAACAGAATAAATAAACGTTTTGTGTATTGCAGTGCAGAGCAGGGCAGTCAGCTGTTGTCAGAATGGGTCACTTGGCTGGGTCAGTGCTCTGAAAAGTCAAAAGCTGTAGTAAACAGTCTAAAATTATAATGTTTTGGGTTTTGAGGACGATTACTAACAGTTAGATTGTTTGGGAGATTAATGATGTGTTAAATAGAGTCTAATCACTTGTTAGAGGATTATAATCACGTGGGGAAGTGGGCGAAAATGAGTGCAATTAATGGCGGCAAAAACTAAACAAACAAGGCTGGGGATGGATGAGAAGTTTATGGCCAGAAAAACGGGAATTTCAAAGAAAAACGGGCGGAAAAGCACAGGCGGAGGTTAGTATTAATGTTGTCTTACATAATTACAGGGTTTGGGTTGTGTTAGATAAGAGAAAACAAGTAAAACTTAGCTTATTTCGTCGGAGCTCTTGAAAAACGTCTTCACTGGTAGGCGGAACCGGAAGTTGCTCATATATGTATTCTGTTTTCATACATCAAGAATAAAATAATTGAATTGAATTTTAATGTATGTGTGTCACTGTGAATGTATTATCCAAGAATACAATTGATGAATTGTCACAAACTTTAACATTGTGTTGCACACCAGTCTAATTCAAAATGTTTCAATGTATGTGCTTTTTTCGTGTTATCCAAGAAATTGATTAAATATATATATTACATGACCACTATGCCAGAGTGATAAAAACTCATATTGCATGGTTCGAGTGCAATATGAAATTTTTTCCAAAAAAATTTTTTTACAATTTTTTTTTTTTCACATTTTTCATATTGCATGGTTAGAGTGCAATATGAGTTTTTAGAAAAAAAAATTTTTCCAAAAAAATTTTTTTTTCTTTACTAAAAAAAAAAAAATTCTGAAAAATGTTTCTGAATGGAACATTATATTGGTCATGTAATAAAACAAATACGGCACTTATTATCGTGCCCTCGTTCAATATGAATTTCCTCATGCAAATAAATTTTCATATTGCACTCATATCATGCCGTATTTGTATAATATTATATATCATATATATTATTTTTAGTAAATTAACTATTTTGTATTTTTCTTTTTCCTCATCAGAAAATTATTTTTGCTTATCTAAAATCCATCCCTTTTATTAATGTATATATTTTTGTCATATTAATAGTTAATTGCTATGATTGTTGAATTTTATTTTCAAAAGGGGGCAGTAACGACAGCATTGTCAATTCAACTTAGTCCACTGCCTCCTTGATCAAAATTAGCTGAATACAAGCAGTCTGGTGAAACTGAGAACTGCATGCTGCTGCCACCTGGCACAAAAGTTGATTTCCTATGCTACAGCATTGCTGTCCCAAGAAATAGTTCCAATTTCATTGCACATTCACAAAATTTCTATTCAACATTGATGTATACCAGAGTCAGACTCGGCAATCACATTCTCTAAGGAAGTAGACAAGGCCATCAAAACACTCAGAAACAGCCCCGGTGTCTTCCAGACAAAATTGTGTGTCTTCCTCTGGTCGAAAGTAGGTGGACGCTCGCAGGAGCTCGCTGAATAGCACACTAGTCACTAGGTGGCAACACAAGACAGCATATGTTCTGATCTGTGGCAATGCAAGAGCAGTCCACTTGTAGACAGGAATACAAGATTGTAAAATTGTTAACTTTTTAAAAAAAAGTGTTTGATTGAAATAAATTTCTTAATCTGAATATGTTATCCAAGAACTAATGGATTCAAATATGAAGTGTGTTGTTTTCATATGGATCAATGCCTTATTAACCTATAGAAAAAACTTATATTGTAAGTATTTTTGCTGATACAAGATACTACCAGAATAGAAATCAACCTAACATCACCGCCTGAGTTTGTCAAATGTCATCGCAACTAGAGTAGGGCCTATTGGAGGGCTAAGGAATCCATATAAATTTAGCTAATGTCTTTTTAAAATAATTGACCTTATTTGGAACAGTGTGGCTTTAACACACCGGCGGTATGTAGAAATGTCCAGAGGGGGCCGGGGACACTGGGAGAGGAGTGTTTTGTCAGCATCAGTAGTTCTAGATACATGTATGAAACATTGTTAGATGCCATCACATCAGTTCATCCTTTTTTTCTTGTTTATTGGTCTGTTTACATGTAGATGAAGTCTGTCTTTTATTTTATGCGGTTTGAGAATTTATCTGTTGTACTTTATCATGCTCTACATGGAACACCAATAGATAACACCCACCAGCTTTAAAATAGAGGCAGGTTGTATGTACTATTTTATTCTGAGGCAACTGAAAGACCCTGGATATCCCTGATTTTATGGGGTATGTGACAGACTCCCTGTCGAATCATCACAGAATGCTTATGGTATGGGATACAGATACAGATAAGTTATTGGTCACATTGCATACATAGATATATATATACAACAGTGAAATGTTGGAACAAGAAGGAAACAGGTACAGGAAGGAAAGTGTCTTTAAAAAGCTGTGTCCTGATATTGAGGGCATTCGATATCTGCGCCCACTGGGCAAAAGCTCAAAGAGTTCATAAAGTGGGTGTGTAGAGTCCCGCGTGATCTTATTAGCCAGGCTAACAACAAAATTTGTATAATGAGATTCATTACTGTAAATACATAATTCCGTTTTAATAAACGTTCACAAACTTTGTTTGGTCTACTCAGTTCCTTCTTATGCTTATTACTCAGCAACCGAAAGAAAGCCACACTGGCATACATAAGAACTGGTGTAACAACAGTGCTAAAGAAAGACACAATCAAATCATAATTAACATTAAGTTTAACAGGAGACCTTACAAAATACATCTTTTCGATGCTTTTTTACATTGTGTGTTAACATGCGAAGCAAAATTGAATTGATTGTAAACAAAAATGCCCAGATATTTGTAATTCTCAGAGAGAATTGTAATTCTCAGAGGAACCTTGGGAAATATTACCTTCATAATGTGCTGGACATGGGTGCTGGGCATGGGTGCTGCGCTGGTTACAATACAACAAAATAAAACATCGAATTTTTAAAACTGGCAATTGAGTATTTTATTGAAAGAATTGAGGACAAGATACAACAAAGTCAAAAAGATAAGAAAAACTTAAAGGGTCTGCTGATCGGAAACTAAAGATCAATACCTGACGACGACGTTGAAAGGAATTTTTATCAATGATCTCTTATCATCAATTGTCATTTCATAAGAGTTTGATGACATGTGTCCTTGCGGACAACAATTTCTAAATATCACATTTTGTTTGCATGGTGCATGTGTGCATGAGTGGACACAAAGAAAAGACATTTTTGTTAGAATATTTGTATTTTTAAACAAGGTAACAGGAATTAAAGGTAAGTACAATTTTACGGCAAAACTATTTAAATTAACACGAAACACCACAAACAGTAACAATGAAAAAATAAAATATAAGACAGAAGTTAACCACCACTTTCAGGATTTGAAAAAAAAGGATATTTTACATTTTCAACTTATATTTCATTTATATTCTCAATGTTGTGTGATAAAAGTAAAAGTGCTTGAAATTATTATGCTAAGTTTCAAATTAATCGATGCTTGAGCAATAGTTAAAAAGGCCATTCTGACGGGTATTCCTCTGTTTATTTGGACAGTAATATGTCTACGAGAGAGATTCCCCAGTTCCATTGGGCCGACTACTTGGTCTTTTCCCTATCTCTGTGTTTCTGCATCGGCATCGGAGTGTTCCACGCTTGTTTTGGGAAGAGAAACAAATCATCGACGGAGCAACTTGTCGGCGGGCGAAACATGAGGATTGTACCTGTTGCACTCAGCTGTATCATGGGGTCTTTAGCACCTCCATTTTTCATCGGGATCCCGATAGAAATATACTGTTATGGGCCAATGTACAGCACCATAGCTGTAGGGTTCTTGATCACAGGCCCAGTCCTAGCACTTGGATACATTCCGCCATTACAACGGCTGAAAATTGTCTCATCTTATGAGGCAAGTACCAAGTTTTCTTTTTTTCTTAATCATCATTGTTGTTTAACGCTTTAAAGGTGATGACAAGTAATGCATACAGGTACATCAATCTGTCTAGATTGCTAGAAACGGATTTGGATGGCACTTGTCTGAAGCAGGAATGCCATATTAACTAATTACTCAGCCTACAGGCGGAGTATTGTGAGGGTGGTCAGTTTCTGGGATCTCTGCTTGTGGGTTTGTGTGTTTGTTAATCGATTCCTGCCAAGAATACTCAATGGATTTACATTTCCTTTGGCACGATATGTTCATTTGTACTGCACAATACCTGATTAAATTTTGGTGAATATTGGAGCTTTTTTGGCACTGCAGTAAAAGAAAGTCAAAATTAGGCCTCTACCGCGCTGCATGCACTGCTCAACAGACTGTAGAAATTTAAATATATGTACACTCACTTAGGCTGCTAGTTCATTTTACCTTATCATACTTTGCAGGAAAAAAAATAATCCTTGAACAAACAGATAGATAGATAGATAGATAGATAGATAGATAGATAGATAGATAGATAGATAGATAGATAGATTTATTGATTTATTGATTGCCATATCCATTTTAAATTGCTCCAATGGGCCCATTTAAAAACAGTTTCTCTGATATGGTCACCGATTAAAAAACATATATTCTAAATTACTAAAACTGATTAATGTTCTATATTGATTGATTGATTGACTTGATTATTGATTGATAACAGATATCAAGAATTAGAAAGTTGTGTTCAGTCTGAGTCTTCCTTTGAAGGCAGGCTGAGGTATGTGATCTCCGAGCGCTCATCTAGTTAATTATGTATTAATACAAGGTGGTGTCAGGAAACAATTTGTTATTGGGTAGGCCTTCACATATCTGCTTTATGCTCAGTCATTAATAGTAAGAGCTTTCAGTAAGCAAGGATAGTACTTACAATTATAGTGCTGTAAAACAGCAATGTCTTTACTTTAATTGGAAAACTTCTGAAAAAGTGAGAAAAAGCCTGCTGCCATTTTTTGCGACTACAGGATCCTTTGTAGGCCTACTGGGAAGTTTAAAACAAATAAATTGCCTCTAGAATACTATTGAAGTTTCTAAGAAGTATGAATATTTTAAACAAAATGGGTGTCGCCCAATAGAAATATTTCAATGTTTGTTGAATCTGCTTTATACACGACTGACCTTTTCGCTTAACGTATTTCCTCGATTAGAAGCCTGGTCTCAAATAGAAGCCTGTCTCGTTTAGAGGCCGGGTCAGAGGCTCACACTAAAATAATAAATGCCTGGCTCAATTACACGCCGCGTCAGCAACTTTATACTCCCCCCTAATTGACTGCCTTGCATGTCTGTTGATTGCTATCTCATTTAAAACAATAAACACCGGTCTCAAATAGAAGCCTGTCTCATATAAACGCCGGGGTAATGATACCCTTTAAAACAATAAATGCCCGGGCTTCTATACAAGGAAATACGGTATTTTAGAAACATGTACCTTTCTTTTCAGTACTTAGAAAGGAGGTTTGGGAAGTTGGTGAGGTCCATATCTTCCGTTCTCTACACCATAATGATGGTATTGTTCTTAATTTTACTATTTTCGTATCATATTATTCACGTTAAAACAACAACAGAATGAAGCTACTTACAGTTCAGTGAGTGAGTTTGTGTTTTACACCTCATCAGCACCAGTGTGGGCTATTTAGAGGCAACACTTACAGTTCAGAACTTTAGATCGAATTTCTTCATTTTCAGGTATTTTACATGGGAGTAGTTATATACACCCCAGCCCAGGCTTTTACTCAAGGTAAATCCTGCGTCAAGCATAAAATTAAGCAAAAACTACATAGGTATACTTCTTCAGGTATTAACATATACTTGTGAATTTCTAAAATTGAGGACAATGTCAGTGACAGTATATAAACCTCAGAATGAGATAAAGGATGTCATTCAGCATCCATGCGTATTAAAATGATTTATGTTGTAATCGGGGTACAAACACTTTTTTGATGTTGTTGCACTTCGTATCAAACTTGCAGTTTCAATGTGTCTTAAATATCCCATTGTTCAACGTTGATTGAAATTAAATAAATTTGCTTCATCTATATTTCAGTGACAGGTATATCTGTTGATGTCATCATTGTCGTCATTTGTGTTGTGTGCACTTTCTATACAGCCGTGGTGAGTATCTCTCTTTGGCTTATTGAAATCGAGGCTTGCCAAACAAGAAATGACTTAAATATTAAAATCGTTAAATCAGGATTCTACATAAATCTTGGGGAGGGCAACACGCTTTAATTCTTATAATTCAATGCAATTTTTTCCCACCTTATTCTTAGTCATGAGTTGACAAAAACTGAAAAAAAAAGTTGACTTGTTTCCTTAATTTCTATACCATTTTTACTGGCAGGGCTCTTGGTGGACGATAATTGGGTGGAGCGAAGAGTTATAGCCACTAATTTCTAAAAAAAATACACCTTCGTGTTTAGACGTAATGTGAATTATCCTCTCCTATTGTGTTTTAGGGAGGCATTCGAGCAGTCATCTGGACAGATGTGTTTCAGACGACAGTCATTTTCATCGGTCTTGTAGTGCTACTTATCAAAGGGGCTGTCGACGCTGGTGGACCAGCAAGGGTTTTTGATCTGGCTGCTGAGGGAGGCCGTCTCGACTTTTCAGAGTATGTTTCAAAAATATCGATCACATTTTCAAAGGCATACAATCCCCCCCCCCCATACATAAGCAATTATAACTTGGTCGTGGGTTAAGTAATAGATTGCTCCATTCTTGATGTCATATGGTATTTTATAAGGCAATTTGATTTCCACGCCACAGTCTTACAATGCTGGGACTACTGCACTCTTTTGGTGCCTTTTCCTAAATAAAAAAACTATGAACATATTATTTAAGAGGCAACAGTGACAGTTGTTATCTGTACAAACATATATAGTACACCTTGAAGCATGTTCAGTTGTGAATTAACATTGAATGTGTATGTAGAATTTCAACAACAGCTTAACTCTGCCATCTAATTATGCTAACACATGATCCATAATTCCATATAGATAGATAGATATATTTATTCCAACATACATAGTACATACATATGATATACATTCAGATATGTTTGGGGCAATCTACCCAAGTAAACGATTTTTGCTGTTCCCATTGGACGATGACTGCCCAAGTTAAATTAACAGTCACTTAAAAGAAGAATATAAAATAAAAAAATAAATATTGATGGTTTTCTTTTCCTTTTCAATATCCCAGAATCAGCCCTGACCCCACAGTGCGACATACCTGGTGGACGCAGATCTTTGGCGGCTTAGCCTTCGCTCTTTCCATCTCGGCCGGAAACCAGGCTGTTGTCCAGAGGGCGCTCAGCATCAACTCCTTGAAAGATACTCAAATGTACGTTCTTAGAGGGCTGCACTTACCATGTCTATCTTTTAATCTATAACAAAGAGATATATCTATAGCCAAACATTTGCAAAAAGATATAACCAAATCTTGAAACAAGAGTCACAGAGGACTATGCATAAATGGTTAATTTTAAAGTATATCCGTCTGAGTTCCTAAATAAATAAACTGCAACAGAAATTCAATTATTTTTTTTTCCTCGTTTATTATGCACATAACCAACGCAGTAACAAACTAATTTCGTGGACGAAGGATTGATAAACTTCTCTTTTTTTTTACTTTTTTTTTTATGAAAAATTAATATCTCGTAACGTTTTTTCAATCTTAAAGCTTCTTTCCCCAAAGTTTATTTGTCTTAGACTTGTTTTAATTCCTTCTTTCTTCAGATCATTATTTATCTATGTCGTAGGAACGACCTTCTGTGTATTAATTGTTTCTGGCATTGGATTTGTCCTGTACGCCTATTATTACTATTGCGATCCGATCACCAGCGAAACAGTAACGGCGACTGACCAGGTAAGAGAATCTGCGGATGGGATACTATAACAAAACATAATGGGAGTGTGGTTCACAGCAATGAACCTCATGAATGTCAGGTCACGGAAGAATACAACACGATTCCGAAGGACGAGTGTTCATTCTGCAGCAGACCTGACATGAGTGAGGTTCATTGCTGTGAACCACACTCTCATTAAGTTTTATTTAATTAAGTTTTATTTATATCCCACTATAAAAAAAATAGACCTTCAGTCAAAAAAAGTAATATTTCAAGAGGCACTATTTTGTTTGAATTGCCACAAAAAGATCCCGAGCAACCACACCGACCAATCAGCATCAACTATAGAGTTAATCTAATTGTTTTGCAGGTGATGCCTTTGTTCATGATGGATGTGCTTGGAAATGTTTATGGATTCCCGGGCCTCTTTACTGCAGGAATATTTGCTGCGACTCTAAGGTTTGTACTTACATGTAAATTTTACTCAAAAGAAATACTGAAAAATAAAAGGGTAAAACTGGAAAGTCATCTTGAATTGCGAGCTCACCAGAAATGGATACGAGGCCCATGCCATGAATCTTCAAATGAAATGCAAAAGATTTTTCAGAATTTTTTCTTATCATTTCAGTTCAATGGCAGCTGGGGTAAATGCTTTAGCAGCAGTCTTATATACTGATATAGTCCTACCTCTTTATAAATTTAAATACGAAGAAGATATCAATGAAAAGTATGGTAGCATCATCACTCGATCAATAGGTAAGTGTAGCGAGAGTAAAAATGTCAGGCAGAACAAATACTGGATCAATCACAGTGGTATGGGTCAAATTGATAAATTGTGAGAAGTTATGATATAAAAGTTGTTGCTATTTTGAAATACAATACATATTGTATAATGTAACATTGATCGTTACATTGTGATAACGAATTAAAATTTCAGTTATATATCCCTGTCCCTCCCTGGCCACCTATATATGCAAATTGATATAATAAATTTTGCAAATTGTCCAGCTTTGGCAGTTCTGATTCTGAGAGTGTCTTTAGCCACAACCATTATTGCCAAGAATAATTGACCTATTAAAAGGAATTGACATTTTGTGTTTTAAACTCTTCAGCTGTAAACAATATTTCTCGTTTGAATTCCAGCTACAGTGATGGGATTTGTGACCATGGGGGTTGCCTACCTCGCTCCTCTTCTTGGACCTACCTTGTTGCAAGTATAAACAATACAATATAATACAATAAAATACAATAAAATACAATAAAATACAATACAATACAATACAATACAATACAATACAATACAATACAATAGGTACAAAAACAATATAATGCAATGCAATATGATGCAATTCAATACAATACAATACATTATGCTGCAATACTATGCAATACAAACATTATGATGCAACACAATACAATGCAACATAAAACAATACAATGCAGTAGACAACAATATGATACACTACAATGCAATACATTACAATGCAGTGTACAACACAGTACAGTGCAAACAATACAAAATATGAAAACATGCGGAACAATACAATACAATACAATACAATGCAATTCAATATAATGAGATTAAATGTGATGCAATACAATATAATACAATTTGAGACAAATCAATACAATTATGTAATACAATGCAATACAATACAATGCAGCGCAATTCAATACCCAGTGCCTTTTTGCAGATTGCCCTCAGCCTGTTTGGAATGGTGGGAGGTCCTCTGCTTGGCCTGTTCACAATGGCCATCTTTATTCCTTGGGTCAACCAATGGGTAGGACATTGTTTATAATTCTAGTTAACATCAGAAGACTAGCAAAGATTCATAAGACAAGATGAAATAGCATACAATGCATGCACCAAGGCCTCAAGCCATTGAATTAAATAAAAGATAATCAATCCGTTCCTCGTTGCGAATACCATCAACAACATCTAATTTCGACAGGACAGTTGAATTCGCAACCTACCAACCTGCCAGTCAAGTGATTCAATCAGTCCAGCAAGTTGTTGACATCATGACCAACACAATAATGAATGATGCTGCAGGTACAGCACCTGTCTCAATGCACTTTGAGCCCGCCAGTGCACACGTCGAGTTCAACTGTCGTGTAATCAGAAGTCGTCAGTGGTATCTAATACTTCTTGTGACATTTCAGGGAGCTTTGGTGGGCTTAATCACCAGTCTGGGAGTTACATTCTGGATATCAATTGGCGCTATAGTGAACCCAACACCTCTAGAACTACTGCCAATGAGAACTGATGGATGTCCTGTCCAAAATGAGACGACAACAACAACTCTAGGGTTTTCAGATTGGAGGTCTATGGATGTTTCAAGGTAAACAATTTTTGAGGATATTCTGATACCACAAAGGTTACAAGTTAATTGATAAGGAACATCGTAATCGGCATGCCATTTGTAACCATTGATAAAATTACATTGCCCGGTTGCCTGAGAATCTTGGACACTGTACCTGATGATGCGAGGTCTTTTTCCTGGCTTTATTCTTATTTATGTATCCATAGTACAACCCTATAATTTTTTTTCAAAGATTTCTTAACTTCATTCCCAAACACTTGCTATCTGTACCTTATCTGAGCCTTTGCACTATCATAAATTAAATTTGGTTTGCACTGTTTATATGAGGAATTTCTGTGCAAATGTTAAATTACTTAATGTATATTCAAGGTTTACTTTTCATCAGGCTTTTTATGCAATTTTAACTTAACATCTAGCTTCTTTACCCAATGTTTAATTTTCATATGGCTTCTATATTCAATGTTTACTTTTCATCTAGCTTCTTTATTCAATGTTTACTTTTCATCTAGCTTCTTTATTTGATGTTTACTTTTCATCGAGCTTCTTTATTCAATGTTTACTTTTCCTGAAGCTTCGTTATTAAATTTTAGTTTTCAAAATATCTTCTATATATTCAATGTTTACTTTTCATCCAGCTATGATGTGAATGACATCTACCAACTGTCCTACATGTGGTACGGTCCTGTGGCGGTTGCGGTTGCCTGTCTAGTTGGTCTGATTGTCAGTTTACTCACTGGTAAGTGACTAAATCTTCTTTTTTTTATAGAAATGTAGCCTTATACAGAGTCTTTCCAAGGGCATAAAGAGTTTACTACATTGGCAACATTCATTAATTCTAGGAGGTCATAAACAGAAAGTCGACGCCAGCCTCATTTTCGATTACCGGGGTTCATGTGGTTGCTGTCCGGGGTCTTGCGCATGCTGCCCCCTGGAGGATTATTCTGATGAGGTAATTAACAGACAATTTTTTTTTAATTCCAAAAATATATGAAAGCAGGCACTTTGTAAGTCGTTGTTTAATTAAGTTAAGGCTACATTTTGTAGTGCATCATTAACTTGGATTAACTTCGACAAGGTTTCTTAATGATTAACTTTAATTTTACGACAAACAAAGAGAATTAAATTGTATCAAGGCTACATCGGGAAAAAATCCAATGTCATATACATTGTAATTGTTTAATCAACTAATGTGTCCTTTGTGATATTTTTCCTCGTTAATAAAAATATACTACTACAGTGTAGGGGAGACCGGGGCTAGTTGAATCGCGGGGTTAGTTGAATATTCGCTCTTATTCCTCGGGGTTGAATTTTTTTACCCAAATTTGACTTCTGGTAGATTATTTATTCATTAAGGCATGACATCACTTCCTACATGAGCCATATTTCGAATTTTGTACTTCATTAGGCTGTTAAGTTGATTTTTGTGCTCCTGGAGTAATATTTTTCAGTTGAAATAATTTTGACCTGTATGCTATTTGAACTATCTAATGCAGCATTTTCTACGATAAGTTGGAAGCCTTAAGTAATACAAATCAATAGGCAAGGACATTTTTTGGTAAGCCTTTGATGAAAGTGCTATAATGCGTGACCTAAACCACATGGTGGGTTGGGGCTAGTTGAATCATTTTTCGTGGGGTTAGTTGAAACACTGAAGCAATGCTATGCATAGTTTCGTTATTAACAGCAAAGTAAATAATCATTGCTGCATTGTATAGTTTGATCCTATTGGTGTTTTTTGCTGAAATAACATACATCAGAAAAAAGGAAATAGGATTAGTGCCTGCTGAAATACCCAGGCAGCCCCTTGAAGAAGCCTCAATTGCTAAATGATAATGTTGAACAGTAGCCCAAGAGTGTTATATTCTTCAGGCAACAATATATTATTTATTTATACAATATCAGTGTCTGAAAGCAGAAAAAGAGAGGCTTTTGCACTGGTCATTTCAATAACCGAGTTATTACCAGCAGCCAAGCCGACATTGTAATGGAGCGTTCACACCTTAATACAATGCAGGAAAGAGGCAGCATCCAAAAAGCCATTTCCCCATTGACTTGTCTCCTTACAAAGATCTTTCTTCTCAGTTAACATCACTGTCTGAATTACTTTTCATACTGCAAAACCATCTCATCATTTCCAAAGATCTAAAAATTTTCTTTCAAGTTTGATATTGCTTGTTATACGTTTAGTATTAAATTCTGAAATACGTAAATCCTAATGTTAAACCTATTTGCTATTTAGGAATCAGTTGTTGTATTATAAATGTTTATTGAACAAATTTTTATCATTAAATATGATTTTTGCTAGTTTATTCTCAATGATTCAACTAACCCCATGCTGTGTTTCAATTAACCCCGGCCCCGGGGTTAGATGAATCACTTGGTCTCGTGGTACTTTCAAGCTCATAGTGAGAAGTTGTCAATATTTTAAACAAAGTTGTTCCATGGAATCTTGAGCTGAATACTGTAGCTGGCACTTGCTAAAATATTGTACCTGTATCTACCACCATAAGCTCAGTACAACGCGACAAAAAATTGGCGATTCAACTAACCCCGGTCTCCCCTACATATAAGTGTACGATGGTCAGGGCCGGGCAACCTTGAGGATATGAAATGTTCTTCTTATGTGTCTCGGGTCTGCACACTTATACTGTGTAACCATTTGCCGTTGTGTTTGAATTGCCTTTGGTGTAACAGTGAGGAATATTTCACTTTCAGAAACCAAGAATTGAAGAGGATTACAACAACATCAAAGACAAATCTGAGAAAATTATCTTAGGGAACGAATTTTCAGACAACGGAGGGAACATTAATATTGCTTACATATCAGACTATGAGACAAAATTTTCAGTTGTGAAATTTTAAAAAGTGATCTGTCCTCTTGAACTTTGTAATGTTCAGTTAATTTACGTGGAGTCATCACATCAATCATCTCATTGTATATATAAACGTCATTGTGTAACATTAATAAAAAATATATACACTTCTTGAGTTATGTATGCTGGCAGTGCAAAATATGCACAATTATAGATCAAAAGTAATATATGACAAAAATTATCTAAACAGTTTATCACTCTCTCTCTTTAATGTGACATATTTAGTTTAAGGAGTCTGGTAAAGTGCAAAAATACTTTGATACGAAATAATTCAAGCGAAAGTGCTATGATTTTTTGTACTGATACAAAGGAACATGCCATAATATTTGATAAGATGATAAATCAATATTTGGCAAAATGATAATCAATATTTGAACTCCTTGACTAATGTGAGTGCTCTCACCTTATAGCAATATTGAGACAATTATATGATAACACTCAAGAAGTACCTATAAATTGCCTACCTCAATCAGGGGATAATCCTTCACTGCGTTGAAAATTAAAGTTTTGCGAAAACTAAGAAGTGGATCAGGAGTTATTTCACCCTTTGTGCTTGAAGTTTTGAATTTTTTTATTTTCTTTTGACGACATAATAATTCAGTTTCCTTTGTGCTTCGCCCTCGAAAGTCGCCACATCGACCATCTTTGCCCCGTGAGATGGCCCCACCACTTGTTGTCAACTTGATTTTGGCCCAAGGATCTCCCCTGCCATTTTGCATCCACTGCGATGAACCGGAGCATTTAATAAGGATTTTTTAATGGGAGGCCAATGGAAGCTTTATGGAACAATCAGACCTTGAAGCATTATTTGTACTATTTTGTAGTGCCCCGGTGCACAACATCTATAGATCAGCTGAAGATCCATTAGATATGCCAATAATAATGGCTCCTGCTTTTTATGCCTGCAAAAAAGAGGTTGAAATGTTGAGCTTACTGTTTCAAAGAAATTGAAAGACAGATATGGAGAAAAGTAGAGAGAAATCTAGACTAGAAAATATTAGAAGGATAAAATAGATCAAAACTAGAATGTATAGACAGAATGTATAGACAGAATGTATAGACAGAATGTATAGACAGAATGTATAGACAGAATGTATAGATAGATAGATAGATAGATATATAGGATAGCAAATAAATATGATTAAGAGTAAATCGAATTGATAGATAATCAGCTAAATAGTAAAGATGAAGGCAACACTGAAAGCAGCCAAATTTAAGTCTATGCTAGATTGTTGATATTACATAATAGTGATAACAAAAACAATAACATGATCTGCATGATATTAATTGCTCACTGTTACATAATCGTCAGTTGACAAAGATTATATAACCTTAATTCTGATATATTTTCTTGTTGTCTGTTTTGAAATGAAATGAATTACATGTTAATAATTTAATTTAGCTTGTCAAGGCTAACAATTAACTTTCTCATAAAAATAATAGATTCAGGGAATACTAATGGAGACAATTGAATTTTTAGGACACTTCTGAAGATGAATGTGTCATGTTTTGTTAAATTCGAAACTAAATCATTGATAAGAAGCTGGTCTGACTTGACCTAATTTCCTGCTGTCGACCATTGATGTTGAGACCATCACTGCACAGATTTTTTAAACCTTTCTTGTGCTTAATTCGCTTCGCAAAGCGAGTACTAAAACACTACATTTTATTCTAAATGGTCTTCAGCCGTACAAGTAGCAATAGCAGGGTTGCAATTTAAACAAGGAGAGAAATGTTTGTAAAGCTAACACAGTGAATTTAACACAGCACTATATGTCATAATTAGCACATGGTTACCTTTCTCTTTTTTTTTCAACATTAAAATATTTGGCCCTTTTTTAAACTCTCTTAAAAGTTTTATTCTCAGGAAATTAATTGGGGGAACCGGGGCACATTGTAGTGGACCAGCCTAAGTCCAAAAAAGCCTCTAGAAAATTTTTTTCCGGCATTTCTTGTTAATACTTGGCAACCATGGTAGAAGTGGGCTATTGGGGGAGGGATTAAAGGTAGGGGTGGATGCCGGCGTCAATTTTTAATTTTAAGGTCAATTAGGGGTCGTTAAAGGTCATTAAGGCAAAATTACTGAAAATTCATGTTTTTTCTCTGTCAGTAGTGTTAATGTTGCCCATGATACACAGAATAGCTTCAAAAGGATCAGAGGGGTTGGGCTTTCACACTTGTGACCATATCAGAACCCTTTAAATCATTAATTAGGCAATAATTACTGTTTTGCAATTAGCAAAGGTCGTCAAGCAGTCCATGTATCACGAGGAAGAAAAATCACTGAAATTTAATCAGTTACTTGGTTTAGGCACTACAATGTATTTATATGTGATCTTATATGTTTTGGCCATAGTTTTTTATGAAAATTACACAATTTATATGCACTACAATACATAGGTTCCCCGTGCGTACAAGCTAAGAAGACGATAAACAATTGCAAAAGCCTGGAAAATGATATGGCTGTTCAACTACTATGTTCACATTCTTAATGATTCATTGTTCTATGGGACCGTTACACAAATTTTTCTGATGGAATTACATCATGTTAATTTGAATATCATTATCCTCATCAATTCAAAATTATTGTCCTACTAACATCATTAATATTCACCTTGAGAAAATGAAAAAATCAATTTGTTCACACTCTTGCCAATCTAGAGATCACATGACAATCATGAGATAACTCATTCCTAACCAAGCAAAAATATGTGGACGGATGGCCATTGAAGTCAGTTTTCATTTGACACCTTAGTTCCTTGTTACTACAACTTACAACCCTCTAAAAGCTAAATGAGTGTTATTGTCAGTGTCGAAAATCTCCTCGGAAACACCAAATTCCTCCATGCATTTTCAATTCCCTCTGTCCTAAACACAATATAACTCATTCCTTACCCATCAAAATGGATATGGGTAAATATCCCTTGATGTCAGCTTTCATTCGGCACATTGGTTTCCTTGTTACTACAATTTTCAACCCTCCAAAAGCAAAATAAATATTGCGGTCCGTGTCAAAAATCTCCTCGGAAACACAAAACTCTCCCATGTATTTTCAATTCTGCCTGTCCTAATCACCACAAAAATCATTCCTAACCCAACAAAACAAATGTGGATACATAGCCCTATATGTAAGCCTTCATTTGGCACCTTGGTTCCTTGTTAATACAACTGTCAACCCTGTAAAAGCTAAATAAATGTTATGGTCGATGTCAAAAATCTCCTAGGAAACACAAGATTCCCCCTTGTTTTTTTCAATTCCGCCTGTCCTAATCACCATATAACTCCTTTCTAACCCATCATAATGGATGTGGATAAATAGCACTTGATGTAAGCTTGCATTTGGCACATTGTTTTCCTTGTTACTACAGTTTTCAACCCTTCAAAAGCTAAATAAATGATGTGGTCAGTGCCAAAAATCTCCTCGGAAACACAAAACTCTCCCATGTATTTTCAATTCTGCCTGTCCTAATCACCATATAACTCCTTTCTAACTCATCAAAATGGATGTGGATAAATAACCCTTTGTGTAAGCTTTCATTTGGCACCTTGGTTTCCTTGTTAATACAGTTTTCAACCCTCCAAAAGCTAAATAAATGTTGCGGTCAGTGTCAAAAATTTCCTCGGAGACACAACATTCTCCCATGTATTTTCAATTCCACCTGTCCTAATCACCACAAAAATCATTCCTAACCCAACAAAACAAATGTGGATACATAGCCCTAGATGTAAGCCTTCATTTGGCACCTTGGTTCCTTGTTAATACAACTGTAAACCCTCTAAAAGCTAAATAAATGTTATATTCAGTGTCAAAAATCTCCTAGGAAACACAAAATTCTCCCATGCTTTTTAAATTCCGCCTGTCCTAATCACCATATAACTCCTTTCTAACCCATCAAAATGGATACGGATAAATAGCCCTTCATGAAAGCCATCATTTGGCACCTCTGTTTCTTGTTACTATAACTGCCAACCCTTCAAAAGCTAAATAAACGTTGTGGTCAGTGTCAAAAATCTCCTCGGAAACACAAAATTCTCCCATGTATTTTCAATTCCACCTATCCTAATCACTATATTAGGCATTCTTAACACACCAAAATAGATATTAGCCCATAATGACAGCTTTCATTTGGCATTTTTGTTTTCATGTTACTGCAACTGTCAACCCTCCAAATGCTAAATAAATGTTGCTGTCAGTGTCAAAAATATCTTCTGAAACACGAAACTCTCTCATGTTTTTTCAATTCCACCTTTCTTAATCTCATTTCCAACCTGCCATTATTAGAGTACCAAAATAACTTCGTCCCATTAACTATTCCTGTGGGTGCAGAGGGACCTCTCTAATTTTCCCAACTAAATCTTTGGCTGAGAAGTCCGCCTACAAATCCATGTTTTGTGAAAACTGTTATTTCTAGGTTTAAACCTTTTATCTGCAACTGCAACATTAATCAATATTGAATGAAAAACTCTTAATTAATCAGTTTGGTCATGTTACATGTAGGTATATTGGAACTAACGAGAATTACTTTGGCCTGTTAGTCAGGGAGCATCCAAAATATCAATTGTTGACTTTGGCAACTTCTGTGAGTGCAAAGTTAAGTTCGCCATGAGTCAATTAATTAATAATTATAGTACTTACTAATAATTATAGTACTTACTAATTGGTATAGATAGCTTTACTCTAGGAAAAGGCAGATGTTCAATACATACTTATTGACCAGGCATTTGGCAAGAAAATTTTCTCAGGAGATTTGAATTGGAAAAAAGGATACTTTTTGGAGTAAGCCAATCATTAGGCCTACGTGTCCTTTTAAAATACATCGTTAAGGGTGAAGTGCATTAATTAAGTATCAAATAGCAAAGTTCATTACTTTGAGGTATAGTTCTGGCCTTAGCTTGTGCTATTTAGTCACTTTAGGTCATTTTGATTAATTTTATTTTCAATTTTTGCTGAAAAATCACTATTTTCTTAGTTTTGACCTTAACGACCTCTAATTAACCTTAAAATTCAAATCTGGAAGTGGCATCCACCCTAGTCCTTTTCTCTAACCTATTACCTATCAAACTGGCATATAGATTCCTTCCATTAACAAGAAATGCCTCTAACAGTACAGAATCATGTATTGGCTGGTCCACTACAGTGTTTTGTGTGCATTTAATTAACAAATTACCTGTAAATCACTTATGATTGTGTTAATGTTTTTTTTTTGATTTGGAATTAAAAACACATAACTGTATCCGTGTTGTCATTTTGCTTTGCTACATATTTGTCTGACATTTAAAAAAAAGGACCCGTGCATTCTAAATTAAACGTATTTGACCTAGAAATGACCTAAATCCTTAATTAAGGCATTAATTA
The DNA here is from genome assembly GCA_026936325.1 of Platynereis dumerilii. Taxonomy (NCBI): domain Eukaryota; kingdom Metazoa; phylum Annelida; class Polychaeta; order Phyllodocida; family Nereididae; genus Platynereis; species Platynereis dumerilii. The sequence continues at coordinate 19,370,380 of JAPTHN010000003.1, forward strand.
TGAGTTTTATCTTAACAAATTTTTCTTTTTTGGTGCTTAAGTATCAATTTTGACCTTCAGCTATCAATTCTGCCTTCATAAGTTCAATTGAATTTATTTTAACATTTGAAAAATTTGTAAAAACCTGAAATTTCTCCGTTTTGACCTTAACGAGCTCTAATTAACATAAATATGCAAATGTGACGGTGGCATCCACCCTAATCTTTTTCTCTAACCTATGACCTATCTAACTGGCATTGTTTCCTTGCATTAACAAAAAATGCCTCTACCAGTACAGAATCATGTCTTGGCTGGTCCACTATTGGGACGTTTTGCACATCTAGTAATTTTACTCAATGTTGAAAAAACTGAGCTGCTGAGAAGTTTGCATGAATATCACCAATACAATTGAGCTTGAATCCAAGGCATAAGAGATTAGATTGCACCCACTCCTTTGCAAGACTGCAAAATGTAACGCGATCATAACTGTCCAAATGTGCCCTGACCCCAGGGCACATTAAGACATCAACAAAAAACTACAGTGGTCCCTGCATTATAAGAGCGCCCCTTCTGCGGTCATGAAGCGGTCTCTTGTGGGGGTGCGGTCTGTTATCGGGGTGCAAAATGCACTAAAAATACTATTTAGTGCTGGAGGAAGGCGGTCACATAAGGCAAGTCGGTCTTACAACAGGGGGTCTTATAACGCAGGGACCAATGTATTTTAACATTCTTGGGTGACCAGATATTAAGAGTGAATGACTATCACAGTGCAAAACACCTTTTAGTGCCTAAAAACAGTTCAAAACATTCGACATAAACTGTCTTAAGGCAGTCATCAATGTAAGTAACACACATTCATTTTTATTTTAAAGGCAGCTAAGGTCTAATAAGTTGGCTCTGCCGACATCCTCGGGCCTCAAAAAAAAAAATTAATTTATATGCCGGAAATTGTGATAACCTCAAAGTCATCTCTATTTCCAATAATAGTTAGAAATATCCCAAGTCCTCAATTGACATTATGAAAATGCTAAACCAGCCAAGTGTATAACTGCATATTTGATGAGTTGCAGTCAGACTATAGTCAGATATATTGATTGACCGTATGCATGCAAACACAAATTGTTCATATATACACCAAAATGCTTCAGCTGGCGAAATGGGTGTATATCTCCATACATGTAAGGACTCAGTGATGTTTTAAGGTATGTTCTATACAATTTTCTCAAATTTCATCCGCTCTTATGATAATTCTGCTGTAAACATGGGCTGCACAGCCAGGTAGTAGCCAGATAGGTGGCAGAGGGGGAGGGGGTTGATATTTCAGACAGGGCCAGGCATGCCAAATTGTGCAATTGGAAAATTTTGGAAGTTATAATCTTAAAAGATCTGAAACATTGTAATAAGATGAGCAGTGCATCCGATTCTCCCGGTAGAATGAGACCGAAAAATATATAGCATTTCGGAAAGTGTGTAGACATGCAGTCAGAAAATGAATTAAACTGCCAAAATTAATATCATCAATTGTCATAAAATTAATTAAGAATTGCCAAATATCATCGATTCCCAGAGGGGGGAAAGAGGGGGCAATGATGGCTAGAGGGGGGGGGGCATTCCCCCCTTGCCCTCAGGCTACATTCTATGTAGCGTACAGAATTACCTGATTTTTTATCTTCAGCGAACGAAGTTCGAAGAAGGTATTGTTATCACTTTGGTCAAAAGTTGTCCGTCCGCCAGGCGGGCGGTCGGTCGGGCGTCCGGGCGGTCGGGCGTCTGGGCGGCAGGCGGATAGATAGTTTCCGGGCCAGAACTCAGCCCCTATTGAATGTATATGGATGAAATTTGGTACACATGTAGCCTATATGGTCTAGTTGTGCCTTTTGATGGTTTGATTGATGGAACTTTTGTAATTTTTAAAATATTGAGCAAAATATAAAAAAAATATTTTTTTCGTTTCCGGGCTAGCACTCAGCCCCTATTGTATGCATATGGATGAAATTTGGTACACAAGTCGCCTTCATGGTCTTATTATGCCTTTTGATGGTCTCATGGATGGACAATTTGTACTTTTTCAAATATTGAGAAAAATATTTTAAAAATTTTTTTTTTGTTTCCGGGCTAGGACTCAGCCCCTAATACATGTACATGGATGAAATTTTTTACACACCTATACAGTCTAGTTGTGCTTTTTCATGGTCTGATTGATTGATATTCCATACTTTTTGGAATATTGCGAAAAAATGTATTAAAATTGTTTTTATTGCATTTCGGGCCAAAACTTGGCCACAATTGCATGTACATGGATGAAATATGTTACACATGTCACCTATATGATTAATTTGTGCCTTTTGTGGGTCTGATTCATGGATATTCTATACATCTTGAAATATTGACAAAAAATATTAAAATTATTATTTTTTGTTTCCAGGCCAAAACTTGGCCTTCATTGCATGTAGATGAAATTCTATATACATCACCTATAATATTTTAGTGCCTTTTGTTGGTCTGCTTGATTATTATTCTTAATGCTTTTTCAAATATTCGGACCCATACCTCACAACTTATTCCTTTTTTTATGCATGAAACTGGTCCATATTATATGTACATTGGTCTAGTAAGGCCTTTCCATCGTTCAATATACCTTGGCATGCAGGCGGGCATATGGCGGGGCCTATAGATCATTTCAGACCAAGATCGGGCCACTATTGCAAATACTACATGCAATTTGGTTCACATCACTTTTATGGTGTAATGGTGTCCTTTTTAAATGTTGTTTTTTCGCTGAAGGTTTGCTGCTACGCAGCCTATGTTTAAACTACACTCTTCATGCAAAAGGTTCTTGATGGTACATATAAAGAACCCATAGGTTCTAAATTCTTTTAAGGATTCAATTGAATTGGAAATGTGCAATACTCTTTTTGTTAATGTAGTGTAATTAATGGTCGAAATAATTGTAATTTTCTTTCCTGAATAATGATAAACAGCAAGTACTTTTTAGATGGGGGAGGCTTAAATCAAATGTTTAAGTGTTGTTCATAAGCAGCATCTGAGACGTGATATATGTATTATGTATAGGCCAGGTATATTTGTAATATCTGTAATATTATAAAATTTATAATATTTGTGATATTTCTGATATTTATAATGATTATAATATTAGCCACTCACAGTATACACACATTGTGTCATCCATAATAATTTTCTTATCATCTATGCTTGCTATATACTAATACTATGTATACAGTTTTTGTACCGTGTCTTTATTTGTGAAAATGTATATTTATCCATATGCCAAATTATTGATTTTATCTAATGATATAGCTCCATCATGCTTTGATTAGTTTGTTTGTGGAGTAAATAAGCATCCTAAAATATATGGCTATATAAATAAAAATGCTGAAAGCAGACATTTTTTTAGTTATAAGTAATAAGCCAGAATCAATAATCATGAACATCCATGATATACTACATGTTTGTGTGTGATGGCCAAACAAAATTACACAAATAGTACAAATAGACAAATGTCACATAAATAGTACATCAATAAGCATAAATAGATCGATGATGAAATGTGTTAGGATCAATATCAGAGATGCATTGATTTTGGGGAGGGCAAACTAATTATAACTAATTTGTGCATTGATGAGGCTATCTAATGATCCATTTACTAAATTTAGCTGCTGTTTCCAATTATGGCCTACAATCAGGGACAGTAGGGCCATGGGGGTGTTCCAGGTAGGCTGGGGGTAATATCTGAAAACAGTACAGGGAAATTAAAGATGCACATTTATTGAGCTGTCTTTGAATTAACTGATATTGATCATAATTTATTGTTTTTGTTATATTTTTTCCTTAAAACATATAGGCCTATTATTCACTTCCATATCTCTTCATGCAGTATGTTCTACTTGTATACGCGCTTTTTGGAACAGTTATATTATAATACTTTCCGCTTAAAAGTCCGCTTTCAAACCAGTTGAGCTAAAGGGCTGGCCCCCAAGCCAAGTGATTAGTAGCAACCTATTATACCAAACCCACTATACTATAATATATTTTCTTGAACTTTACTTTTTTACTAAATGGAATGTTTCAACACATTATAGCTACAGTATATCAAGCAGAACAACTATCTTTTCATACACTGATCGACCAATAAAATTGTATTTTAAAATGTTGCAGCAGACTTGTTGATACCAAAGCAACAATCATTATATAATATTAAAAATCTGCCCCTGTTTTAATTCCTCATAACTAATGAGGGTCAGGTGGACCCCAGTTATTTTAGCACAAATCACGCATTGTGGACATGGACAGGGCAAACACAAAATATTGATGTGTCCAGCAATTATAAACTGCAGCCTGTGTGTTCAATTCAGGGCCAGAGGCAATGTTTGGTTTAACTAAACAGTGGGGACTGGCCAGAATTTTAGCTAACAAACATGCAATGGCTGGCTTGCAGTTACTGGGCCTTGTATATCTCATTTTACTCTCATTTGCCTGTGTTGGATGTACAGAGAACATGCAGTGAATGACATTCACTAAATGTGCATTTTATTACCTTATTTAATTAGCTTTACAGAGCCATGCCATTTGGAGTCATACCACAGAGTTGAAACCTTCAGTTAGTCTGGTTCGATCAAAATGGATTAGCTGCAAGAACTGTGCAGCAACGTTTAAAGGTAAGACAGACAGACAGACAGACAGACAGATAGACAAGAAATTTATTCGTAACAAAGAGGCAAGATATACAATATAATTATAATACATTTTTACAGAAAAAAATATATATAATAGCAGTAGCATGATTTGTCTCTTCATTATTGGGAAACCAGTCCTCTCTAAGCAATAGTATTTTAAAGTGTAGTAATATGATGTCAATATATATATATATATGTCTCTTTAAGCCATTCAATTATATTTGATGACAGGACCAACAGGATAATATTAAAAAAATTTCATCTTTATCCTCAATGTAAAATAGGAGAATAAATAATAACACATTGAACTTTTAACTAGACATATAGGCCTACCGGTAACTCACAGACAAGGAGAAGTGTGACTATGCACTCCAAAAAATGTCGGGACAAAATTGGTTTTTTAGATTCAAAATGGTTTTGAAAAAACCAAATTTCAATGCAAAAAACCAACTGAAATTTTTTAGAGTGTGGGTAGTTATTTTTGCAAAATAATGAGTAAACAGGAGAAGAAAAAATGTGAATTTCCATGCAAATAAATGAAGTAGGTAAAATTTCCCACCGCTGTTTCCTAGACTGTTTGTTTGTTTGTGTTTTATGCCTCTGCAGCACCTTAGTGGGCTATATCGAGGCAGGCGATCGCCGTATGATGATGAGATGAGAAGACTGTGAGTCTGGCACATACCCTATTAATTCAGGGATGCCCAGGGTCTTTCAGTTGCCCCAGCATAGAATACTGGATACAACCCGCCTCCATTTAGTGTCCCATGGGCTCGGACTAAAGTGAGTTCCCGGGGTGAGTTTCCTAGACTGCCATGGTGACTGCTGCAAGTTCAAAATTTCAGTGAAAGTTAGATATTTCCAGGCAATGGTATGCGCAATTTGCCAGCTCTTTTGTATCGAAGTCTCAACTCATAAAAAACTTATATAAGTATTCTTAACAGTACATCGATTCAACAAGATAAGGAATTTCGTTGGCGAATTTTTTTTGCATGTGAAACGTCATCAAAGATTGTGTACATCATTTTCAATGCAAAACTTGCCATAAAAACTTTAATAAATGTCCGATTTTCAAAATTTGAAAACCTGCGTAAATCAAATAAACTCCCCCGCATTCAATGCACTCATTCACTTTGTCTATTGGCAACATTAAGCTAACAAAATGCGTTTCAGCGCATTACGGTGTGAGGATGCAAAATTTCTACAACCAGTGACTTTCTTCTTTTATTTGCAAATCCAGGATTATTTTTGGAGGGGAGATATTTGCTTCTTTTTTTTAAGGTTGCAGGAATAACTGAAGTTTACTTTTATTTCACAAAACCTTATAGTTGTGTCAGATTTTCATAAAACAAAGGGAGGGGTCTTGGAATTTTTTTCTGTGGCCAACTATTCATAGAAATGCCTACTTTGAGATATCAAAACTTTTTATTACATGCCTTATCCCCCCAGGGTTAATGGTATGATCGACACAGTACCCTTTTTTAAGGGTGCTTTTCTTGTCAAGCCAAGTGAGTAAGATTTCCCATTTGAGAAGTGTGAATAGATAACCTATGACTTGATAGATTTCTGAACACTCTAAAAAATGTCGGGACATTAAAAAAATCCATGTTGGTTTTTTGCATTGAAATTTGGTTTTTCAAAAAACCATTTTGAATCTAAAAAACCAATTTTGTCTGAAATTTTTAGAGTGAACAGTTGTCAGATTTCTGAACAGTTGTCAGATTTCTGAAAAGTTGTCAATGATTCTCTCTTTCTCTTCAGAAAATGCTTCCATTTCCGGTCATCCAATGGAATTGCCCAACCCTGATCTTCATTTTTCTAATGTTTCATTTACATCTACAGAGAGCAGTATGTGAGCTGAAACCAGGTGAGTGGAATTCAAAACAATTCTTAGACAAATTTAAATCTAATAAAGATAACTTTCATTTTACAAAAAATCAATCATAAACAGTCTTACATTAACAACAATATTTAATGCTAATCATATGTCAGCTGATTCCACCAAAATGTCAAAAATTTCATAGTGATGTATTTAAATGCTTTTTTTTTTTTTTTTTTAGTTTTTAAAGGAATTTGTGTTCATATATTCGACTGAGAATGACAATTAAAAAATAAGTTAGATATGGCTTTATTCTTTCCTCTTAGCAACTTTTAAATTGGCAGACATCATTGCTTTAAAATTCCCCAAGAATAAACAAACCATGCATTGACCCCGAATCATAAGCAAGGCAGAAACTATCATTTGCATTTGGTTATGTTATGAGGACTAGAATTCAATTGAACAATAAACGGTCACACTTTTTACCTGTGTCATAAAAAAGTCACATTTTGCCTCTTCCCTCACTGGTCTCAGTGACCTCACTAATAATTCATAGTTTTTCTATGGGGGGTGTATTAGAAGTTAGTTCAAGTTAGCAATTTTCTCCCTATTCCTTTATGTTTGAAATAGCAGAGTGAATGTTTTGACAAAGCGGATTTCAGGTATTTTGCACCCCAAGATGGTTGGATTTTGTCCAAAAAAAATTGCACTGCTTTGGAAGCACTGACCTTTTGTGTCTATATAGCAACAGAAAGGTAATTTAAAAACTTTGACAAGTTCGATTCTTTTCCAAATAGATAGCGAAATACCTGAATTGTTTTTTTTTGAAAATTTCATACAGCCTGTAAGCTACTTTAAATGGAAAGATCTGCCAAAAAAGTGTTAGAATTTTTGGAACACCCCTGGTATCGGAGTGGTCAACATTCATGACAAAAGTATTCTTTCTTTTTTGCAGCCTGTTTCATCGGGGGCAACTTTTCTTCGGGCGAATTGACTTTGTCGGAGGGTGACAGAAATAGAACTTGGATAAACAGACATCAACCTCTTCCAGCCGGAAAGTTAGTCGCTTATTCGTTAAAAGCGAAGAGACTGCCCCCTGCTGGAAATGACCATGGAATATGGCTGCTACTTTGGAGACCCCTGGAGGACAACAGAGTCACTTTGATATGGCAGAAATTGATTGTTGTTAACAAAGCGTCAGAAACTCACATAAAGGTACATTAGTCCGTGGGCCAGATATCGAAACCCTCCCCCCCCCTTGGGAATTTCGGAGACCCATATATTTTGAAAGATATATATCTTAAGTTACAAAATTTGCTTGTTGGTCAATCTTAGACCTCAACGATAACCAGCAGGAGCTATATGAGTGCGGGAAGGTTGAAAATAAATTTTCGCCAAACCGAGTGCCGCTATTTTCAGAAAATATACTGTTATTCATAAACTAATCCATGTATAGATGCTTAAATGGTACCATTTTGAAGGTATTTAATTCCTCTATCTATTTAGTGCAAAAATTGATTGATTAGGATATCTATTTTGGTCATCAGAATGGAAAACATGCGGCCATAACTCGAAATTAAAAAGAAAATTTCATTTTATTTCACGAAAGTTCCCCGTACGGGTCACTAGGGGTCAGAAACATCCTGAAGTTTCTTTCACATCATTCTGTATATTCATAGCTTTAAAATGATGTATAACACAACCATGTAACTGCAACAATAGCTTACCTGCAGTCAATTATTCATTATTGCATTTATGTACGATTAAGTCAAATTTTCCGATATAGGGGATGAACGACATAGATTCTGCTGTGAATATATCTTCCAGGATTCTGTGTATCTTTATGAAAACAATTGTAGATATTTGTAATTGTCTATATTCTGTTAACTATGTTTTCAGGGCTTTTAAAACAGGTATTTTCATGTTTTTAACTTGGTTATGGCAGCCATATTGCAGATTGGCAACCAAACATATTTTCTTACAAACATGTCCGGGTGACCTACATTGATGGTTTTCAGGATAAACATAATTTTTCCTGAAATAAGAACTTAAACACACCTGGTTTTCCTTTTCTGAAAGGAAGATAGTGCATTTACCCCTTGTTTTTTCAAAACGGCAGCCTCAATCCCAGAAAAAATACATTTTTTCTGAATATCGGGTGCCAAATTTCATTATTTCTAACAAGAAATGCTTTATGCCACAAAATTGGCAAAAACTGTCTCAATAGTCATTTATATAACAAAATGTAGGTATCATTGAAACCACAAATTAGTAGGGTACATGATGCTATGTTGATTTACAAAAGAGGAGGGACTGAATTTGACAGGAGGCCATTTTCTTTATCTTACCCCAACATTTTACTTAAAACAAAAGAAGATTTCCACACACATACAATCACTGTAATCAAAGGTAAATTCTATACAAAAGTCATGAATTCAGCCATGGTTAATAAAAGAAGAAATTGGTTATTTATTAAAATATTTCTCATATTTTCATATAGTTTCATTTTGGACAAAGGGTCTGGACACTCTAGTCAAGCTTTTTAAAATTTGGACTATCGCAGATTTTTGCTAAAATTCAACATCTCCTAAACTGAGAACTGGGTTAAAAGTGGTTATGAAAATGACTAGGCATATTTAATTTTATATGGCAATTTAGTATATTTCCCAGGCTATCTTGCACAAGTAGTTTCATTTTGGACCAAGGTTCTGGACACTCTACTCAAGCTTTGTAAAATTTGGGACTATTGCAGATTTTTGCTAAAATTCAACAACTTCTAAACTATGAACTGGCTTAAAAGTGGTTATGAAAATGACTAGGCATATTGAATTTTATATGGCAATTTAGTATATTTCCAAGGCTATCTGGCACATATAGTTTCATTTTGGACAAAGGGTCTGGACACTCTAGTCAAGCTTTGTAAAATTTGGACTATCGCAGAATTTTTGCTAAAATTCGACAACTTCCAAAATATGAACTGGCTTAAAAGTGGTCATAAAAATGGCTAGGCATGTTTAATTTTATATGGTAATTTAGCTTATTTACCAGGCTATCTGGCACATAAAGTTTCATTTTGGACCAAGGTTCTGGACACTCCATCCACACTTTGTAAAATTTGGGCGATCGCAGATTTTTGCTAAAATTCAACAGCTCCTCAACTATGAACTGACTTAAAAGTGGATATAAAAATGACTAGGTATATTTAATTTTATATGGTAATTTAGTATATTTACCATGCTTTCTGGCACATATAGTATCATTTTGGACCAAGGTTCTGGACACACTAGTCAAGCTTCGTAAAATTTGGACTATCGCAGATTTTTGTTAAATTTCAACAACTTCCAAAGTATGAGCTGACTTAAAAGTGGTCATAAAAATGGCGAATCATATTGAATTCTATATGGTAATTTAGCTTATTTGCCAGGCTATCTGCCACAGATAGTTTCATTTTAGACCAAGGTTCTGGACACTCTTGACAAGCTTCGTAAAATTTGGACAATCATAGATTTTTGCTAAATTTCAACAACTTCCAAAGTATGAACTGGCTTAAAAGTGGTGATAAAAATGGCCTATTATATTGAATTTTAAATGGTAATTTAGCTTATTTGCCAGGCTTTCTGGCACATATAGTTTCATTTTGGACCAAGGGTCTAGACACTCAAGCCACACTTCGTAAAATTTGGACTAGGGCAGATTTTTGCTAAAATGCAACAACTCCTTAACTATGAACTGGCTTAAAAGTGGTCATAAAAATGGCTAGGCAATAGGCATATTGAAATTTATATGGCAATTTAGTATATTTACCTGGCTATCTGGCACATATAGTTCTATTTTGGACCAAGGGTCTGGGCACACCAGCCACACTTTGTAAAATAAGGACTATCACAGATTTTTGCCAGATTTCAACAACTTCCTAACTATGAGCTGGCTTAAAAGTGGTCATAAAAATGGTCAGGCATATTGAATTCTATATGGTAATTTAGCTTATTTGCCAGGCTATCTGCCACAGATAGTTTCATTTTGGACCAAGGTTCTGGACACTCTAGTCAGGCTTCGTAAAATTTGGACAATCGTAGATTTTTGCTAAATTTCAACAACTTCCAAACTATGAACTGGCTATGGCTTGGGTGTCCAGACCCTCGGTCCAAAATGAAACAATACCCTTTCCATGTAACATATAGTAATAGTTAAGTGTATTAAAATAGAGAGTATAACACAAAAGATCTTTGGTATTATTATTTCGATGATTGAGGCAAAATAGACGGCCGCCATTTTGAAAAAACGGGGTTAAACTGCACTTAACTTCCCAGGAGAGTATCAAAGCCTATCTTAATGAATTCCTGACCCATGAAAACATATATTTAGACCCAAAAATCATTGTTCTAGCCCAATTAGATCCAGAGATACGGGCGAAACGGTTAATTGGCGGCCATCTTGGAATTATCCATCATGGCCGCCAGTCGTTGAGGTTATATAATGACCAACAAGCAAAAATGTGTTCTCTGGAATATTAGCTTTCCGATGGTATGCGTCTTCAAAATTCCCAAGGGGGGGAGGGGGGGTTATGGTGGCCCTCGGACTACATAGTCGATGATATAATACACCTTTTTACCTCAAGCAAACAAAGTTCGAAGAAGGTATTGTTATCACTTTCGTAAAATGTTGTCCATCCGCCGGGCGGGCGTCTGGGCGGTCGGCCTGGCGTCCGGGCGGTCGGGCTGGCGTCCCTGCGGTTGGGCTGGCGTTCAGACGGTCGGGCGTCCGGGCGTCCGGGCAGCGGTTGGATAGATATGGTGTTTTTTTCACTGAAGGCTTTCTGCTGTGCAGCTATGTTTTTATATTTCCATTGATTCATAACTGATTCTGCATATTTTTCATCTTCAATTCAAGCCTTTTTTTGTGCTGAATGGCCAATTCTTGTGTGTGACATTCTTTGGTGGTCGATGGACATTTTTGTATTGCAAATGAATGACCCTCAAAATGGGAAAATGCATCATTGAAAATAAGATTGCATTTTTGTGCTCCATGTGAGGTTCTATTATAATGCAGCGACAGGTGTTTGATTCTTGTTGAGGAAGGGTGAAAAAAATATAGAATATCTTTTAATTCAAACTCTATCAAATTGTATGGCAAATTAGGGGAGAAGAGACTTAAATTTTATGTGGTGTTTATTGTGATTTGGTTAAGTTTGATCTCTTCCATTCCAGATTGCTATCCAGGAGGAAACCAAAGTCCAGGAAGGAGATTTATTTGGTTGGACGACTCACGGAGATGCCGAAATAACTCTTCAGTATTTGCACGGGAATGTCTGCTACCAGTATGTGTCATTGATATTACAGGGCTAACATTTCAGCTGTCATTAAGCCAGGGAAATTGTCAATTCTGCATTAATATGATGTGTAATTTGAACAGTTTCAGTTTTCTAAGAGAATAATTTTGCCACCAGGCTATACTTTTTCCTGTTTACGCATTTCTTCAGTGTGGAATAGATATTCTTGAGAAAAACAAGCCTCCACACCACAGCGCAAATTAAGAGTGATAGAAGAATACACTTCCATTTGACACTTTTGAAGCTGTACTTACTTTTTGCTGTGGCATTTTTCTGCAGGCTTGTATATGATGCGGAGAAGGAAAACAGTGCCATAGATGTGACCAATGAAGAAAGTTCGAAAACGTACAACACGGCGATCTGCTATCCAGCAGTGTTTGATCTTGCTGTCTTCGTAGATGCAGGTAGTGCCTATAATACCAATACTGTAAAATAACGCGCGCAAGGCACTTTAAAGGGCATTCTGCACTTCATCATAATTTACTACTGATCTGAAGTCCTGGTTATCTTGTTTAACTGTTACGTTGCTACTACATAACAGGGAATCAAAAGGTAGCAACACATTGATGAAGCATGCAGCGATGTTTTGTCCTAATTGCTGACCTCTTGTTGTTTTGACAAATTCTCAGATAGATTTGGGTTGGGGAAGCCCCTCAATGACATCACGGGATTCCCTCTTTCCAGTTTTTAGGGCGCTCTCTAAGAGAGCTCCCTGTTGTCATTGAAATCCTGAAGAATCTTGTCGGTCGATTTATGGGCAAATTACAGCTCCAATTGACTTCAAAACTTCACACATTGCATTATATGAGCCAAGAATGGATTGATCAACTTTACAGGGACATGCAAACAGTTTAAATACCATTTTAGAGACCCAGGAAAACTGTCCCAGAATAAAAACTGGAAAGAGGGAGTCCTGTGATGTCATTCAGGGGGTTTCCCACACCAGATCTATTTATAGGTCAGCAATTGGGACAAAACACCTCTGCATGCTTCATCAATGTGTTGCTACCTTTGTATAATAGTAGCAACAGTTTAAAAACAAGATGACCAAGACTTCAGATCAGATGCTTCAGATGCTTTTCCTGGGTCTCTAAAATGGTATTTAAACAATGTGTATGTTCCTGTAAAGTTGATCAACATAATCGTAGGCAAAACAAACCCCGTGTGCAAAGTTTGAATGAAATTGGTGGAGTATTTTGTCTCAAAATTGTTCCACAAGATTCCAGAGACGGACAGTAACAATAGGGCAGAATGCCCTAAAAATCAGTTGCGGCACTTTTAAAGCATGGTTGTTGATTATTATTGTCCAAAAGTGGATCCAGAGGATTGGGGGGGGGGGGGGGGGGGGTTTAGGGGTTTAATCCTCTCCCCCCTTTGGCCTATAGGCTGTAGATTTTGTAAGAACTTAAAATCCTGATATTTTAGTTTATTTTAAATTGTAAAAAACCCGTCCAACATTTTCCGGATCCACACATGTTGTCCTTTCAGGATAACACATGCAAGTTTGGAATGCTATGTTTTCCTTTTTACCTTCAGCGAACAAAGTTCGAAGAAGGTATTGTAATCACATGGGTAAAAATGCTGTCCGTCCGCCGGGCGGGCGGGTGGGCGGGCGGTCGGGCGGCGGGCGGATAGATCGTTTCCGGCCCAGCACTCAGCCTCTATTGAATGTACGTGGATGAAATTTGGTACACATCTAGCCTGTATGGTCTAGTTGTGCCTTTTGATGGTCTGATGAATAGATCTTAAATACTTTTTGAAATAATTAACAAAATAAAAAATTAATTTTTTTTCGTTTCCGGGCCAAGGCTCGGTCATTATTGCATGTGCATGGATGAAATTTGGTACACATGTGGCCTATATGGTCTAGTTGTGCCTTTTGATGGTCTCATTGACAGATATTCTATACTTTTTGAAAAAATGAGAAAAAATATAAAAACATATGTTTTTTTGTTATTTGGGCTAAGACTTGGTCACTATTGCATGTACATGGATAAAGTATGGTACACATATGGTCAATATGGTCCACTTGTGCCTTTTGAAAGATCTGATGGAAAATATTATATACTTTTTGAAATATTGAAAAAAATAATAAAAATTTATTTTTTGTTTCTGGCCCATCATCCGGTCACTATTCCATATATATGGATGCAGTTTGGTACACATGTGGCTTATATGGTCTATTTCTGCCTTTTCGTGGTCTGACAGATGGCTATTCTATAGTGTTATATTGAGAAAAAATATTTAAAATAATTTTTTTTATATTGGAGCCAAAACTTGCCCACAATTGCATATACAGTAATGCAATTTTCTAAATAAGTCACCTATACAATGTAGCAGTGCCTTTTGATGCATATAACACTTTATGAATCATTGGAAAAACTTCAGAAAATGACAACAGACTTATATTTTTTGGTTTTCAACCGATACCTCATAACCTATACTTTGTACATGCATGAAACTATACCATAATGTGCGTAAATTAGTCTAATAAGGCCTTTTCCTGATTTTACAAATCCTGGCAAGCAGATGGGAAGATGGCAGGGCAGTGGGCAAATAGAGATAATTGAAGGTCACTACTCGACCACTATTGCATACCTATAAGCAATTTCGTAAACACACCAATTTTATGATATTATTGTAATCTTCTAAAGGTGTTATTCGCTGAAGGTTTGCTGCTGCGCAGCCTATGTTTATATACAATGAATTTCTTGAAACTACACAAGATGTATAAATTGCTGTTGTTGTTACAGATGAAAACGAATGCAATAGTTTCGGACACATGGAAAAGAATCGCTCGGAAAGATCCCACAGTAGCGATGACACTGGCGTTGAAAAGGCGGTCGGGGCTTCCAGAAAAAGTGGACCAAACCAAAGTTTTCTGGGAATTAATCTGATTGTGATGTATTTTGTGGTGTTCAATTGATGTGAAAGAGTGTGTGTGTACATTCTGCCTATCTGAATTATCCATTGGTTGCTGTAAAATGTAAATTGCAAGATTTGTTTACAATGTGATTGATGCTTGGTCATCAGATGCTTTATTTGTACTTTTGGAATAAAACGAAACTGAATCGATTAGGGTGATTTCGTTTTATTTAACAAATATGCTGATTAAAATGATAAATTATGTTTGAAGACACACATTACGTCAAAAGCACGAGGGGTATGTTTTTGCACAATGATTCAAAACTGGCGCTGCAGTGGAGAATGACTATCCAAAATCAAGTTTTTTTACTTACAATGCTGGCTGGACCAATAGTAGTTTTGGATAATTAGGCAAAGTATTGGTCCAGTTGACATTTTCAGGTTGCAATTCGGGGAGTCATCAGAGACACGGCACTGATTGAACATAGTGACATGTAGAGAGAGAGGAAACAAACCCAGAAAATGATCATAGTGACACCTACAGGAAGGAAACAAACCTAGAAAATGAACATAGAGACACCTGCAGGTAGGAAACAAACCCAGAAAATGACCATAGTGTCGCCTGCAGGGAGGAAACAAACCCAGAAAATGATCATAGTGACACCACAATAGTCTTACTACACCTACTTAATTGGCCATATTTAAAGCAAAGATAGTTCATGTAAAACCCGGATGAACCAACTATTCAATCATATAAATGATGTAATTGTTTGTAATTTTGTCATCTATGCTAAATTCCATGTGAACCTAAGACATCAAAATAGATTTTATGCTTATAAATATTTCTACTAATTCAATATTTGCCTCACCATTACTACTGCATGCAACATGATTTAATGCAACTATTTCTATCAAAACATGTGCTACTGTATGCGGACTATAATTCCTGACATTTTGGTGAAGATTAAGCAAGTATTTGTTTGTTATGATTGGTCACAATGATAGCCCCATGGTGAAGCACCACAGCTGAGTGAAAATATACGGCCAAGGCTGTAGCTGTGTTACATTTGTGGCAGCTACCATCAAAACAACAGCACCAGATGTAAAAACAACGGTTTTATGCGGTAAAATGGCACTTTTGTGTATTCATCATCACACCAACTTTTGAAAGAGTGACAGACAGACATTATAGACATATGCCACTGAAGCCATCAGTGTGGGTGATACTACAGGACCAACAATCAGAAAATAATCGTAGTGACAGGAAACAAACCCAGAAAATGAACACAGTGACACCTGGAGGTAGGAAACAAACCCAGAAAATGATCATAGTGACACCTGCAGGGAGGAAACAAACCCAGAAAATGATCATAGTGACACCTAGAGGTAGGAAACAAACCCAGAAAATGATCATAGTGACACCTGGAGGTAGGAAACAAACCCAGAAAATGATCATAGTGACACCTGGAGGTAGGAAACAAACCCAGAAAATGATCATAGTGACACCTAGAGGTAGGAAACAAACCCAGAAAATGATCATAGTGACACCTGCAGGGAGGAAACAAACCCAGAAAATGATCATAGTGACACCTGGAGGTAGGAAACAAACCCAGAAAATGAACATAGTGACACCTAGAGGTAGGAAACAAACCCAGAAAATGATCATAGTGACACCTAGAGGTAGGAAACAAACCCAGAAAATGATCATAGTGACACCTGCAGGGAGGAAACAAACCCAGAAAATGATCATAGTGACACCTGGAGGTAGGAAACAAACCCAGAAAATGAACATAGTGACACCTAGAGGTAGGAAACAAACCCAGAAAATGATCATAGTGACACCTAGAGGTAGGAAACAAACCCAGAAAATGATCATAGTGACACCTGCAGGGAGGAAAAAGAATCCAAAAATGATCATAGTGACACCTGCAGGGCGGAAACAAACCAAGAACATAATCAAACAAACCCAGAAAATGATCATAGTGACACCCGCAGGGAGGAAACAAACCCAGAAAATGATCATAGTGACACCTGCAGGGGGGAAACAAACCCAGACAATTTAGCGGCCACAAAGTCCTACACAATTAGGAGGGTCAGAGCTTTCAACCTGCAAGACATATCGATTGCTCCCTTTCTCCAATTCCAGATATTTTCTCTGTTTCATCCTCAGCCACAGATTCAGAGAAAAGCTTTCAAACCTAAGCATGACTGAAGAGCGATTTCTGATCCAGATTTCGTCTCGCTTTCGTGACAATCTTGAGTAAGTTTCATTCATTGCGGCAATCAGCATGTTCAGGAGAAGAATCACAGTCAGGCAAATGAAGAGGACTAAAACTACCTTGGCTATTTCATTGTTTCGTATGCTGTTGAAACTCTCATTCATAACCAGCCCTGTCATAAGTAGAAACATCGAATATGTTGCACTTTGCAGACTTTCAAATCCTTTCACCGCATCAGCTGAATCGTAAACAACCATCATCATTGTACCACCAAATCCCACCAACAAGATACAAAACATAAAAGCAAAACTGATGATGTCTGTGAAAATGACCAGATGCATGATTGTTCCAAAGTAGCTAGTCCTGCGGAGTCCTTGAAAGAAGTGCAGTAAGAAATAGCATCCAGAGACAAAAGCCATGGCCTTGCTGACAGTTGTTTTTAGATCAAGTAAAGTGAAGACCACTGAGATGGTTTGTGAGACCAAAAACACTGCAAAAACCGCTCGAAAGATGTCACTTTTCATGATGACATTAAATGAAGCCTTATAACTACGACCATGCCATCTACGTGTGAGAACAATCATCAGACACATCAAGCTTCTTGCCCAGATACTAAATTCTGTGACTATGAATACAAGAAGAGTGGCTGCCATGAAAGACAGAACTAATTGAAGCTTGAGGGACTCTTTCAACAATTCTATGGAAGTGGTATTTTTACCAGTTGAATTTGCATTAAGCATGTGCGGACAGGCTGTTTCTTTGAGGGTAATTGGAAATTGTAAACAAAGAACCATCAAAGCCAAATGCACAAGACCCCAGGAGAAGAAACCAAAACGGTGGAATTTCCATTTGTAAGCAACAAGTTCCTTGATTACAGGAATCGAGAAACAGGCCAGTGTATTTTCTCTAACTGGACTGTAAGTCAGAAGTTCCAAGACACTTGGCTTTCCTGGTTTCTGTAGATTTGTGATGATGGGGTCTATATCTTTCATGTCGTAATGGAGAAAAGAGGAATGTCCGAATAGCCAAACTGTCTGTCGATAAACTCCTTCTATATCTAGAATGAATTCCAGCATCTCTTTGTGTTTGAATTTGGCAGCCCATGTGACTGGAGTGTATCCGTCATTGTTCTCAATGTATAACAAGTGGCGTTTGAGTTCAAAGTCATCAAATGCAGTCCAGTGGTCGGGATCTAGCTTCCTTTTTAAACAGAACCATTTTCGGCTTGCTTCACTTGTCAAAACTACTGTCATCATTTGTTTGGCTAATTTTGCTTTCTTCAGCCCAAGTTCAACTAAAACGTGTGCGACAGAATTTCCCACGGAGTCTTGTGCATCTAACTCTGCACCATAAGAAATCAGTATTTCAAAAATTTCCTGGTTGCCACTCCAACAAGCAAGGTGCAGAGGTAAGCTGGTCAATTTCATCTTCTCCAAGAAATGGCTGCCTTTCAGATGAGTGTTAAGCATTGCTAACTGATCTGCTCTATTCAACTGATCCATGTACTTCTTTAAGACATCGTTGAGATTATTGGCAATGATTGTGTGAATTGCAGTGCAGCCTTCATATTCAGTTTCTGATATTGCTTGCACGAGTTGCTCTCTTGTAGCCAATGATATGATGATCTCACAAACCTGAATGCTTTTTTTGGTAGAAGCTGGCAGTAAACATGTTGCCAATCCATCCAGTGAAATATCTATCTCGCCATCTTTTTCCATCATGACATCACACAAAATGGTAAACTTTCTGGAGAGGTTATTGATACAGCATTCAAGTTTCTGAAGCATCAGTACTTCCGGTTCATGGAGGATGACATTTCTCAGCCAGGAAGCATACCTGAATCGAGAAAATTATTATTACCATACAGACTGCAAACATGCACTACCTTCCAAAAGTTTGAATACACATGAAAAGGTGCGATTTCTTTCAAAAATACCTCAGCTTCAACACAACTTTTGTTTTATACGTACATCAAACAATATGGAAATTCACATTCAGGCCATAAGGTGTCCATATTTCATGGTTTTAGATCATTTTGGTATAAATTTATTTAAATATCTCTATATCCCATTTTTTCATTTTTTATAAACAGCTATAATAGCACTGTTATCTTCCATATTTAAGACATTTTATCATTTTTTACACATTTCCACTGGTTTGTGATGATTTTACAAGTAGTTTCAGACCAGAAAATGGCTGTTGAAAATCGGACAAAAATACTGATTTTGGCTATTTTTGGGTCAAAACAATGCTGAAACAGCTTAAAAAAATAATTTTCTTTAGAGAAGATCCATTTTATTATTATAATTCATGGTGACCCAAAATTATCTAAATTTTGCATTTTTGAGTGGTCAGTGTCAAATTTTTAAACGATCTTTTCGGGGTCTAAAATAACTGTTACGATCACGTTTCAACTCTGGAAACGCTTAAATATGATTAAATTTCATAAACATAAAAGATAACTCGGCTGTGACAATTTTCCATAAAATTCCAAAATTTGGGATATGGAAAGAGGCCATAAATTTCAACCAAAATGACCTAAAATGACAAAATAAAGACAACTTCTGACTTAAATGTGAGTTGTTTCATTGTTTAGCGTAAATATTAAACAAAAATTCCATTCAAAATCAAGTATTTTTAGAAGAAACTGCACTTGTCCAGGTGTATTCAAACTTTTGGAGGGTAGTGTAGACTGAATAAACAAACTCAATTCCTTCTCAAGCAGCATGGAGCGATTGGATACCTGAATTATATAAGAATTATAACTTTCACTTCAATACAGGATTTTTCACTTTACTGTAGACCACAGGCACTCAGAACTACATGTACACTGTTCGCACATGTCACTTGCACATAAACAGCAATGGAAATTCACTTCATCTTTTTCGATCACAAAAAAATGAACTCAAAAATGAAATGCACTGTCCTGCGTCAGAAGGATCAATATTTAGTTGAGTGTCAATTTTTAATTTCTGTGCAAATTCAAAAAGGCACCACTGACATTGGTATTCAAAGGATGGTTATTTTTTAAGGATTTCCAACCATGGCAATTATAATGCAGTATGACAAATAGGGAAAGTATTCAAAAACTGAAAAAAAAAACTTTTTTTTTTTAAACTAAAATTGAAGTAGGTTGGAATTGTCATATCATCGCCATTTGGAGAACAGATTTCGATTCCCTAACAATTTGAATTTGCATAAAAATGTTTAATTGACACACAAAACTGTCTGTATCAAAGGTTGAAGCCACTTACCTCTCTTCCTGCCCATCTCTAACCTCTCCAGGCCAGGTGTTTGTTGTTGAAGATTCACTGATTTTATTGCTCCTGGAAATCAGAGCAAGTTTGGCTTTCAGTGGGTGATGCATTCTTTGCAGAAATGCTTTGTTGAATTCTGGTTGCGGTCGGGTAACATCCTCAGTTTCAGTGATGTTGCTGGGCAGTCCGTCTCCCGATTTGGTCTCCATGTTCCTATGAGTTCCTGGCTTAAGGGATATAGCCTTTCTTGCTCCTCTTGAGTACAATCCTTTCCTTTGTCACTACTGATCTTAAGTTATCAAAGTTCTTTTATCTATTGCCTGATATCCAGTGTTGTCCAAACAGCAGCTGCCACATCAGTATATTATCCAGGAATAGGCAATTACATACTGATTGACTTCAGTTGTAGAGTGACGATCTGGGTCCCATTGCGAATGGTGACAATAATTATAAGCATTCTGTCAAGATTGTGTGACATTATCGCAGTTGAGCTGAGTAAACACCTACCATTACACTGTTACTAGCCAATGTTATCAGCTAAAAGCCTTTCTATGATTTCAAGTATTTGTTTTCTTGTCATCAACAGAAAGCATAACAAAAATTAATCGAAAAATTGGGAGGAGATTAGACACATAGTGCCACTTACCACACCTGACACAGGAGATTGCGTTGAAGTTGACTTCAGGATATTTTTACAAACTGTTTTCAGACATTTTTCTTGCTCTTTATCTAAAATAATGTGCATCAATCATGATCTGCTTTAGCCTGCAGCAGATTATGGTTATTTTAATGAAATTGTGACTTAAAATATGGCAGCAATATCAGTCAAAATTGTTTAGTAATTCAAAATTGGTTAATAAATCTTGACATGTCGTACTCTTGCGACCCATGGAGCATACTCACAATTAAATATAGAGGCTCAGTGTCAAAATAAATTCAAGAACAACAATGAACCACTGCCAAAACAACATAAAGCATGATAATAGCATATTGTTCCATTCACAAACACAAATTCATTTAATTCAGACTTTTTTTCTTGCTCTTTATCTAAAATAATGTGCATCAATCATGATCTGCTTTAGCCTGCAGCAGATTATGGTTATTTTAATGAAATTGTGACTTAAAATATGGCAGCAATATCAGTCAAAATTGTTTAGTAATTCAAAATTGGTTAATAAATCTTGACATATCATACTCTTGCAACTGATGGAGCATACTAACAATAAAATATAGAGACTCAGTGTCAAATCAAATTCAAGAACAACAATGAAACACTGCCAAAAATAACATAAAGCATGATAATAGCATATTGTTCCATTCACAAACACAAATTCATTTACTATTGAATAAGATTAATGTTTCACTTGAGTGGGTATCTACCACAGGTCATGGTAAAGCAAATAGCAAGAAAAATAATAGTGTAGATTCTCAGACATCCAGGTAATGATCCAACTGTGAAGGTTTAAAACATTTCTCTGGACTTACTTTATTGGGAGCAAAGTTTCACTTGTAAATCATGTAAGCATCATCAGGCTGCTGAGTACTGAGCTATTGCCACTTCTATGTGAGAAAACTGTGATGGTGTTGGTGTTGTTATCCTACCTGTGAGATAACAGATGTCTCAGGCCTCCTCTGCGGTTCATTAATGGTCGGTTTGCTGTTATAGGACCAGGCCCTTTGTTAAGGATACCAACTCACACAGATGTCAAATAATTATAACACCCCCTTGCAAGTCAATAGACACAATCAGAAGATAAAACATCAGATATCAGAATTTGCTTATTGTTTTGTCTGTGCCGCAGCGGAATTCGTTGCTTATTATTATTATTAGAAAAATGATTACAAAGAGAAGCTGTTCTGGTGTGGAAAAACTCTGGAGCTCTGCGACTCTGCGTCAATAGATGCCTGCTTAATAAAAATACCGAAGAATGTATTCAGACTGCCTCGAATATATGAATATGTAGAGAGCATATTAGGGGCAAAACTTGTCTCTGCCTTGGATTAAGGCAGCCTATGCACAGGAGCCAATAGGTCTGTCTCCATGTGGGGATTACAACAGGTATTATGGGTAGGTAGAACTACAATAAGTGGGTAGGGCTATTTTTGTCTTTGGGGGAGCCCACCAAATGACATATTATCTGGTTTGTTAACAAAGTGGAATCCTTTGACCAACAGTTAATAATAATCTGGTTGTTAACATGTTGCAATCCCCCAATCTGTATGATAGCAACACTCTTTTCCGTTCAGCTGTTGTCTTAAGAACATTCAGCAAACACACTCATTAAGTCGGACTCCTTGGCTTGGTCAACAACACAAATCACCTTCTTGAGAGGCAAAAGGGATTCCATCAGAGCTCCTATTGCTTGGAGACACCACCTGTACATAAATTCAGAACTAAGAATGGAGACAAACCTAATGCCAAAGAGGATCATTGGGAGACTGCTTTTTCAACATTGATGGGGCTGTTTGAACACAACAGGATGCCATTCTGCCTCTTTTCAACACTGATGGGGCTGTTTGAACACAACAGGATGCCGTTCTGCCTCTTTTCAACACTGATGGGGCTGTTTGAACACAACAGGATGCCGTTCTGCCTCTTTTCAACACTGATGGGGCTGTTTGAACACAACAGGATGCCGTTCTGCCTCTTTTCAACACTGATGGGGCTGTTTGAACACAACAGGATGCCGTTCTGCCTCTTTTCAACACTGATGGGGCTGTTTGAACACAACAGGATGCCATTCAGCCTCTTTTCAACACTGATGGGGCTGTTTGAACACAACAGGATGCCGTTCTGCCTCTTTTCAACACTGATGGGGCTGTTTGAACACAACAGGATGCCGTTCTGCCTCTTTTCAACACTGATGGGGCTGTTTGAACACAACAGGATGCCGTTCTGCCTCTTTTCAACACTGATGGGGCTGTTTGAACACAACAGGATGCCGTTCTGCCTCTTTTCAACACTGATGGGGCTGTTTGAACACAACTGGATGCCATTCGACCTCTGCAACCGTCTGGCAACCTTTCAGCAGCATTTGATGAACATCTTTAAATCAGAGTTAATTGAATAGATACCAATTTTCCTTATGATGTCCTGGTGTAGCGATTTTTGACACTAACTCAACTTCTTCTTAAACCTCCCATGTGCTGCAAACCAAACACAGATCTCCTCAAGATGCGCACTTGAGTGACATTATAAACACATACCATCCTCTAGATAATTTTTTGGCTTTCCTTGATTTTGCTTATGGCTCAAACAAAAGACAATTACCATAATCAACTACATTCTACTTTATTGTTGTGATTACATTACGTTTACTGTGGTGTCAATGTAGATGTGTATGTAGCAAATATCATTATAAATGTGACATGAATACAAAGCAATTTCATCAAAGCAGTTTTAGAATTGAATGTTAGAAAATAAGACACATACTTCATGTTTAAAACAGATAAAAAAAAGTCTCCAGAAGTGGAGAGTGACAGAGGAGTGTACTTTGGTCTGCCAGTGTTCAACAGATACTAACAGAGACTTCCGGCGATGTGCTTCTTAAAACGAGACTAATTCACTACTCTTCCTGCTGACTTTTTAACTATCCTCCTACAGCCAAACTGACTTAATAATCAGTGAAGGGATCTATACATGTGATGATGTCATAATTAGAATATTAGAATGGGAACGTAGCACAGATCTTCTCACAAAAGATCTTCTACAAAAAATCAAATAAGCTCTTCATTTTGGAGGGTGGAAATATCAAGATAAGTTTATGAGAAATAGTGCAGCCATTTTTGCACCAGCTTTGTGACAGATTGACACAGAGAAATATGCAACAGAAAACACTAGTCTTGGTGCCACCACAAGACTAGAAATAAGAAAATGATCATAGTGACACCTGCAGGGTGGTATCGTAACGTATGATTTAAGAATTGAGTAACTGGTCTGTTGGAGTGCTTTTGTATTGTATATTTTATTGGTAGACTGTTATTTTGGTGTTCATAAATGATTGTACAACTGATAAAACATTTGCAAGATTGATTTTACGAATCCACCTAAAATATTATTATATAACATAAGAATAAGTTGATCAGAATTGCAGTAGGTTGCCTATAGGGGGAGCTGGTTGGTAGCCAGGGCTCAAGCATCCTGGGTTAGCTGGGGGTTGTATGCAAATTGCTATTTTATTTTTTTTATTTCTTTATTCAGCCCCCATATTTGAGGAAATATATACAACATATAATCACATAATAACATGTATAAAGGTTAAAACAGTGGATGAAAACGGTACATGAGAATATTAGAATCACAGCTTCATAAGATCACAGGTTGCTAAAATGACTGAGTAAGTAAATTTAAAAGAATATGTATTCTGAAGCCCAAGGCTTAATATAATTATCATGTAGTGCTAAATATTTAATGGAATCAGACACGCCATTACAATCAAATAGAAATTTTACTTTATCATATTAAAATATACTCTCAAGAGGGACCTTGTGAGGTAATTTTTTCTAGCAATGTATTTTTAATAGTTTTACCAGTTAACAAATAATATGACAAAAACCTGGCTTGAATTTGCTGCACAGGTGACTCAACATTAAGAGCTCTATTGTAGAAACTAGAAGAGTTCTTTCTAATGACATCGGCTACCGAGGGGATTTCAAGAGCATTCAGTAACTGCGAGTGGTGGTGCCTTTTACTTAGACCCATAACATTTTTAATAATACTGCCTTGAGCTGATTTTAACAGAGAAATGTCAGATCGAGAAAGTGGAATACAATCCATGGCATACAACATTGTTGGACAGCAAACACTTTTCCAAAGATATGATTTAACAGAAGTATGAAGACCAGGGTATTGGAACCCGACTGAAGCTAATTTATACATGCTCCTTCTACTGGCACTTATTCTATTGTTCACATGGCAGGTGTATTTGCCAGCTGAGTTAAACTTAGGAAGGGGGCCATAGCTAGGGCCTATAAAAGTTACAAAGGGGGTCTTTTGAGTTGAGTTCAGTTACTTGGGGTCTGTTGAAGAGAAGTTTGAAGCAGCAGGATCAGAGGGCAGTGGCTCTTGCCACTAGCCATGGCTCTGATCAGGTGTTGTACATGTATAAGGTCAGTGATTTTTTAATAACAATATAATTTGACGATATATGGTATATTGAGGATAGTTGTGGTAGCTAAGTATGGTGTTCTGGGGATAGGAGCTAGATTAAATGTGTGAACCAGGGCCCATTTACAGCCGGACTGGTAATAAGGACAACCTTGACAGTTTAGCTACCAAATGGCAGGGGAGGGGATTGTATGTTATGCCAAATCATCAAAGTCCTAACCACAATTAGGTGGGTCAGAGCTCTCAACATGTAAAATGTATCGATTGCTGCCTTTCTCCAATACCAGATATTTTTCCAGTTTCAGTCTCAGCCATAGATTCAGAGAAAAGCTTTCAAACCTAAGCATGACTGAAGAGCGATTTCTGGTACAGATTTCATCGCTAAATGGAGCGACCTTTGAGTAAGTTTCACTCATTGCAGCTATCAACATGTTTAGCAGCAGAATCACAGTCATGCAAATGAAGAGGACTAGAACTACCTTGGCTATTTCATTGCTTTGTATGCTACTGAAACTGTCATTCATACCAAGTCCTGTCATCAGTAGAAACATAGAGTACATTGCACTTTGCAGAGATTCAAATCCCATCACTGGATTGGCTGGGTTGTACACAACCATCATCATTGTGCCACCAAATGCCACCAACAAGATACAAAACACAAAAGCAAAACTGATGATATCAAGGAAAATGACCAAATGCATGACTGTTCCAAAATAGCTAGTCCGACGAAACCCCTGGAAAAAGAACAGTAAATAATAACAGCCGGAGACAAAAGCTATGGCCTCACTGACTGATGCTTCCAGATCAAGTAAAGTGAAGATCATTGAGATAGTTTGTGAGACCAAGAACACTGCAAAAACCACTCGAAAGATGTCACTTTTCATGATGACATTAAATGGAGCCTTGTAACATCGGCCATGCCATCTACGGGTTAGAACCATAACCAGACACAACAAGCTTCTTCCCCAAACAGTAACTTCTGTGATAATGAACATGAAAAGAATAAATACCATGAAAGCCAAAACCAATTGAAGTTTAAGGGACTCTTTCAGCAATTCTACTGCAGTGGTTCCAGCACCACCTGAGGTTGCATTTGGTAAAGTAGGATGAGCTGCAAAACTTTCCTTGAGAGTAATTGGAAATTGATAACAAAGAACCATCAAAGCCAAATGCAGAAGACCCCATGAGTAGAAACCAAAACAGTCAAATTTCCATTTGTAAGCAACAAGTTCCTTGATTACTGGAATAGAGATACAATTCAGTGTATTTCCTCTCACTGGACTGTAAGTCAAAAGTTCCAAGACACTCGTGAGGTAATTTTTTCTAGCAATGTATTTTTAATAGTTTTACCAGTTAACAAGTAATATGACAAAAACCTGGCTTGAATTTGCTGCACAGGTGACTCAACATTAAGAGCTCTATTGTAGAAACTAGAAGAGTTCTTTCTAATGACATCGGCTACCGAGGGGATTTCAAGAGCATTCAGTAACTGCGAGTGGTGGTGCCTTTTACTTAGACCCATAACATTTTTAATAATACTGCCTTGAGCTGATTTTAACAGAGAAATGTCAGATCGAGAAAGTGGAATACAATCCATGGCATACAACATTGTTGGACAGCAAACACTTTTCCAAAGATATGATTTAACAGAAGTATGAAGACCAGGGTATTGGAACCCGACTGAAGCTAATTTATACATGCTCCTTCTACTGGCACTTATTCTATTGTTCACATGGCAGGTGTATTTGCCAGCTGAGTTAAACTTAGGAAGGGGGCCATAGCTAGGGCCTATAAAAGTTACAAAGGGGGTCTTTTGAGTTGAGTTCAGTTACTTGGGGTCTGTTGAAGAGAAGTTTGAAGCAGCAGGATCAGAGGGCAGTGGCTCTTGCCACTAGCCATGGCTCTGATCAGGTGTTGTACATGTATAAGGTCAGTGATTTTTTAATAACAATATAATTTGACGATATATGGTATATTGAGGATAGTTGTGGTAGCTAAGTATGGTGTTCTGGGGATAGGAGCTAGATTAAATGTGTGAACCAGGGCCCATTTACAGCCGGACTGGTAATAAGGACAACCTTGACAGTTTAGCTACCAAATGGCAGGGGAGGGGATTGTATGTTATGCCAAATCATCAAAGTCCTAACCACAATTAGGTGGGTCAGAGCTCTCAACATGTAAAATGTATCGATTGCTGCCTTTCTCCAATACCAGATATTTTTCCAGTTTCAGTCTCAGCCATAGATTCAGAGAAAAGCTTTCAAACCTAAGCATGACTGAAGAGCGATTTCTGGTACAGATTTCATCGCTAAATGGAGCGACCTTTGAGTAAGTTTCACTCATTGCAGCTATCAACATGTTTAGCAGCAGAATCACAGTCATGCAAATGAAGAGGACTAGAACTACCTTGGCTATTTCATTGCTTTGTATGCTACTGAAACTGTCATTCATACCAAGTCCTGTCATCAGTAGAAACATAGAGTACATTGCACTTTGCAGAGATTCAAATCCCATCACTGGATTGGCTGGGTTGTACACAACCATCATCATTGTGCCACCAAATGCCACCAACAAGATACAAAACACAAAAGCAAAACTGATGATATCAAGGAAAATGACCAAATGCATGACTGTTCCAAAATAGCTAGTCCGACGAAACCCCTGGAAAAAGAACAGTAAATAATAACAGCCGGAGACAAAAGCTATGGCCTCACTGACTGATGCTTCCAGATCAAGTAAAGTGAAGATCATTGACATAGTTTGTGAGACCAAGAACACTGCAAAAACCACTCGAAAGATGTCACTTTTCATGATGACATTAAATGGAGCCTTGTAACATCGGCCATGCCATCTACGGGTTAGAACCATAACCAGACACAACAAGCTTCTTCCCCAAACAGTAACTTCTGTGATAATGAATATGAAAAGAATAAATACCATGAAAGCCAAAACCAATTGAAGTTTAAGGGACTCTTTCAGCAATTCTACTGCAGTGGTTCCAGCACCACCTGAGGTTGCATTTGGTAAAGTAGGATGAGCTGCAAAACTTTCCTTGAGAGTAATTGGAAATTGATAACAAAGAACCATCAAAGCCAAATGCAGAAGACCCCATGAGTAGAAACCAAAACAGTCAAATTTCCATTTGTAAGCAACAAGTTCCTTGATTACTGGAATAGAGATACAATTCAGTGTATTTCCTCTCACTGGACTGTAAGTCAAAAGTTCCAAGACACTCGGCTTTCCTGGTTTCTGGATACTGGTGACGACCGAGTCTATATCTTTCATGTCATAATGTAGAAAAGATGAATGTCCGAATTGCCAAACTGTCTGTCGATAAACTCCTTCTATATTGAGGATGAAGTCAAGCATCTCTTTATGTTTGAATTTGGCAGCCCAGGTCACTGGAGTGAATCCGTCATTATTTTCAATGTATAACAAGTGCTGTTTGAGTTTGACATCATCATAAGCAGTCCAATGGCAAAGATCTTTTTTCTGTGGCCGAACCATTCTCTGCTCGCTTTACTCGTCAAAACAGCTGTCATCATTTGTTTGGCTAGTTCTGGTTTACTCAGTCCCAGTTCCACCAAAACGTGTATGATACAATTTCCCGTGGAATCTTGTGCATCTAGCTCCGCTCCGTAAGAGATCAGCATTTCAAAAATTTCCTGGTTGCCACTCCAACAAGCGAGGTGTAGAGGCAAGATGGTCAATTTCATCTTTTCTAAGAAATGGCTGCCCTTCAGATGAAAGTTAAGCATTACTGACTGGTCTACGTTGTCTAGTTGATCCATGTACTTCTTCAAAATATCACTGAGATTATTTTTGATGATTACGTGAATTGCAGTGCAGCCCTCATGTTCAGCTTCTGATATGGCCACCATGAGCTGTTTCCTCCTTGCTAGTGATAAGATGATCTCACAAACTTGAATGCTTCTCTTAGCAGCAGCTGCCAGTAAGCAGGTTCCCAACCCATCTAGAGAGATGTCGATTTCTCCGTCTTTTTCCATCATGACTTCACATATAATCGTGAACTTTTTCCAGAGGTTGTTAAGGCAACATTCCATCTTCTGAAGCATCATTTCTTCCGGTGCATGGAGGACGACATTTCTCAGCCATAAGGCATATCTGAATAAAAAAAGAAAATTAATTTCATTTTACTATCATGGGGTATGTGCCATTGTGCCAAGAATTAGTAACAGAATGAAGTGAATTTGTTTCTGTTTTTAAAAAGTTAGTCACTAGAGTTTTGATGCTAGTATGGTCTATTGATGAAAAGAGTTATAGTGTTTTATAGTTTGGATATGTTATAATACTTATGTGTTTGAAACTAACATTGATTCAGTGTTTTACCTTCTCTAGGATGTGAAAGTGCCGCATTGACTTTTCTAACCTTAGTAAATTATTAATCACAACCTGTTATGAACCACAAGTTATCTGCTAAAAGCCTTTCTAGGATGTCAAGTATTTGATATGCGGAAATACTTAAATAAAGGTATCCTGATGTAGTCAAGTGCAGGTGTCATACGAAAGTTGGAATTCAATAACTGTTTATTTCAATGACAATGATCATGACAATAAAAAGCTTATTTTATCTCGGTTTTTGTAATGAAAAATTAGCCACTGACTAGAGTCACTGAAAATATCATGACAGAATGAGAGTAAAAAAGTGCGAAATAACATTTATAAATACGAATAAAACAATTAAAATTAATGTAACGTAAAAACATAAATTGAAACCTATTGATAAGATCTAAGATCCGATGCATTATGGCATGGACGGAGATGAGAGATATTTCCTCTTCATTTGAGGATACTTTAACCCCATAGACACAAATACTTAGATACAGAATTTTCACTTTGTCAAATTCTAAAATAATTTCAAATGTGAACTTCATTGGCCTAGATCAAAATTCTTACTGATCATATCAAAAGTGCAAGCCACCTACTCGTCATCTTGCCCATCTTTGATCTCTCCTGGCCAAGTGTTGCTTCTTGAAGAATTAATTTTCTTGCTCCTCGAAATCAGAGCAAGTTTGGATCTCAGTCGATCACCCATGTTTTTAAGAAACGCTTTGTTGAATTTCGGGTTGTTGTAAGGGGGAGTCCTTCCTTTGCGTGATGTAATTGGGCAGTCTGTCTTCTGGTTTTACCTCCATGTTCTTATGAAGTCTCGGCTATCTCGTACATGATCCTGTTTCAATGTGAATTTTTTTCGTATGATGCGATACGGAGCATTCACCTGCAGTTTTCCTACCACTGAGTGAGAACTAACCGGCTCCACCTACAAAAGGATTCGCTGTGTCATTGCTGATTCCTATGCAAACAAAGTTCTATTGTCATACGCTCTGTATCCAGCTTTGTCCAAACAGCAGCACCAATATAAGCTCCTCCTGCAATAGGCAATTACATGCTGATTGACATTAGTTAATGGTATGGGTCTCACGTTGTATAAGGGTGTCATTTTGAATTGGTAGCAGCATCAGCCCTCTCTGAATAAACAATGGCATCAACACAATCAGGCTTAGTCAATTATTAACCACAACCTGTTATGAACTAGAACTTATCTACTAAAAGCCTTCATGGGATGTCAAGTATTTGATATGTGGAAAAAGGGGAGAAAATTGAGACACGTAATGAATTTTAACACTTCTGTTAAAGTATGCATGAGTCAATATCAAACTGGGTAATCCTCTATTTTCAGATGACAGACTTTGTTAAGGATGCCACTCCAAACAGATGTCAACAGAGAGCTCCTCTGTGGCCTAATGGTTTAGAGTGCTTGTTTGCGAAACCACTGGCTCTGAGGTGTGGGCCCGAATCCCCGCCCCCCAAACTAAATTTTGTCTGATCTCTTGAGACATTAAATGAAGGCGGGTTGTATCCAGTGTTCTAAACTGGGGCAACTGGAAGACCCTGGCCATCTCCGAGTTAATCGGCCTTGTGCCAGACTCACAGTCTTATCAATCATCATTTTATCCATCGATCACCAAAACTGAAGCGTGCGCCGGCATAGAAACTATGGGCAATGTTCCTAAATCCACTGCCTGTGGGTGCTACTCTCTGGCTGCCCTGAGCTGTAATCAGTGGAAGGCTCTCTATGAATTTTCCCTGCACCAGGGGACCAAGAAGTTATACAAATACAAATACAAACAACTGTCGTCAGTCATCACTCGCCAAGGAAGTTAATGGACACAATTGGCAGATTTGTTTTTAAAGAGTCAGATGTCACTTTTGGTTTTATCGGCCCTGCAGAGCAGTAGTTTGCCAGTTGTTGTTCTTGGACCTGAGAATAATTGCCTCAATATAAATTGATATTTTTTTAATGTATGGTATGTTTTTGTTGATGTGCCAGTTCATTAATGTTCTGAGGTAGGAATCATCCAATTTCTCTACATATCATGGCTATTTCGACAGGTTACATGGCTGAAATAGTCATTGCCAAAGAGACACGGAATTGTTAGCAGGTAAAAATATCTGCGTCATTTATTGTTTTTAAAAATTGTAATTCCAGAGGTAACATTTCCTCAACAGGAAGTCTCCGCAACCATTTTTAATCGAAAAAAAAATGGATATCTGTCGTTTAATTTCCTTTGACTGTTTACTTTTACTCGACAAGTGACAACCATTTGTATTTATATTGAGTTTTGCCAGTAAAGAGGGTTCCAAGTATGAAATGGTGGACATTCCTCTCTGTGACAAAACGGTCATTCTGCTAGTGCGATAAATGGCTTCTCATTTTCTTTTTGAGAAATAAATGATTTCATTTATAACCTGCCTGCTGCATTTCAAGGGCTGGAAACAAACCCTTGACACCCTGGCAATGCTTCCAGGGATCACTTCTTGATGATAACAATCTCCTGGAAATATTTAATCAGTTCAATCAGACTTCCTACTTTAATCAACAATTGTATCTTTTTACATGTTACCACTTGAAAATGAGACACACATTGTTTAATTACACATGTGCAAAAGTGATAATTCCAAAACAGGTCTAATTGATCATTTACAATGAACATAACAATAACAATCTTAATACGTGTGATAAATGGAATTTTAGAAATTAAACAGACAATTGGTATTTGGTTCAACTTCGTCTCATTGTAATAATGTCCCTCATTTTCTCCTTTTTTTTTCTTATTAGAAAGAAGACGAGGGACTGCCCAACTACATGTACATCACAGAAACCGAGGGTGTTACCCCACAGCAACCGGAATTCAACAAAGCTCACCATATCACACTCAACTCAAAAAATAATTACACCCAAAGTGATTTGTATCAGAAAGCCTGGAGTACACGAGAACATGGAAACAAAAGCAGAAGACGAGGGACTGCCCAACTACAGTACAGATTTCTAAATGTGGCTCAACTTAGCTATCTATAGCTGTTCATTACTAGTCTTATCCATATCGATGGTGAAAGTGCAAAACCTCGTATGTCAAAATTTTGCTATTTTTAGATTTTTGGAGGAATGACTATTTCAATATCCAATACACGTTGTCAGTTGATTACCTTGCCAGTTTGCTATTTTTGGAAGCTGTAACACACTGGTAGTAGAATGATTTCACCAAACCTTGTGTGTCGATATGTTTCAAAAAGTGAAAATGCAAAACCTTGTAACCCAAATCAGAACTTTGAAGCACATATTGCGGGATATTTCAACTTTTTTTGAAAAACAATTACTGTGTTACTTTTTTATGACTCCCAGCAAGTTTCCTGATTAAAAAAATGTTACCTCCCTATATTTGTTTTGGTGATGTAGGATATTGAATGAGAGAGTGCTCGAAAATTTGAAAAAATTGTCATTTTCCTCATTCTTGCCATTGTAGCAACTCAATAAAATTTGTTATTGCAATCTGTGATAGGCAAATTATAATTTTCACTGTATATACATAGATTGAAAGTAAATTCAATGCTGCAAGTTGCTTTAAAGTGTGATAAATGATCGAGTTACAAGGTTTTGCACGGGTAGAAAGTGAAAGTGCAAAACCTTGCAAGTCAACAATTTCAATCACATCTGATGGTAACATCAATGCAAGGGGTAAATGACCTCTGACAAAAAATTTGCTACAACAGGGTGTCACTTTCTATATATCTAGTTGGCCATAACTCACTTATTAATAAACATTACCTTAAAAAAAGACACTTGACAGTTTTTTTCAATTTTTTGACTTACGAGGTTTTGCACTTTCACCATCGATATAGATCCATAACTATCCATTTATATTCTTTTGTATACACTGGAATCTCTTTACCCCTTGTTTAAACAACAGTAATTGTGGATAGCTATGGCTAGCTATGGATAAGTGCAGCTTAGATTAGCTTTGAATGGCTATGGATAGATATTAGATAGCTAAGGCTAGATTTTAAATGACGAGCCACTTTTAGAAATTTGTACTGTCCATCACAGAAACCGAGGGTGTTACCCCACAGCAACCGGAATTCAACAAAGCGTTTCTGAAAAACATGGGTGACCGACTGAGAGCCAAACTTGCTCCGATTTCAAGGAGGAAAATAGTTGATTCTCCAAGAACCAACACTTGGCCTGGAGAGATTACAGACGGACAAGAGGAGGAGTAAGTGACTTCAATTTTTTATATCATTATAATCGGTAAAAACATTCATAGAATCTTGTGAAGTGAAAATTCCTTTCTGTATTTACATTGTATATCCAAATATCAACAGGGTCACAATTCTCAAATAACGTGAAAGTTATTGCCCCATCATTTCTGCGTGACTGTTGATGTTCTGTAATTGATATAAGTACACTGTATTCCACCTTCAGTATGAAACCTACACTTGACCACATCAGCCGCTGTAAGACACCATTATTTCAATGGTGGAAGAAGTACATTTTTTTATCGATGGAGCACTGTCACTTTCTAAGTAATATGACATACAGTGGTCCCTATGTTATAAGACCCCCTGTTGTAAGACCGCCTTGCCTTATGTGACCGCCTTCCTCATGCACTAAGTAGTATTTTTAGTGCATTTTGCACCCTCATGAGAGACCGCACCCCCACGAGAGACCGCTTTATGACTGCAGAAGGGGCGGTCTTATAATGCAGGGACCACTGTATATCCTAGCTTTCTTTTTCATAGGCAGACCATACTGGTCAACATCACCACCCCTCATCTTATTCATTTAAACAGGTTCACAAAATGTTTTGTTCTGTTACCAAAAGTATTTGGGTCTTCGAAAGGAGATTCATCTCTAACTGTCATGTAAAGAAAATATATAAAGGTAAAGGTAAAGGTACTTTATTTAACGTGGGTAGCCAAGCTAAGTCAATGACTTGTTTCCAGTTGGGCCCACGGCGCCTCCAATTTATGTCTGATGCGAACGACGATGTCGTGGAATGACATGATGGCCAGCCTGGGGATTGAACCCGGGTCACTCGCCTGTGAGGCAAGCGCTCAACAGACTGAGCTAACGGGGCTGACACTGAGCTAAATGAAGATATGAAAATACCTTAAGTGCTACAGCAAGTAAAATATGGTTTCTTGGTGTCAGGGAGGGCACATCTGATTTATTTCGAATAAAGAATATGAGCAAATAAGATACAACTATGAGAAACAGCAACTTTGAAATTAAATTGTGCTGACCTCAGGGGTTAAATAATACATATATCATTCCAAATCACCTCAGGTCAGGAAGACCTGAGACCACAACTTTATGCAGCGACACTACCCACAGAGCAGTCTCAACCACTGTTGCAGACCGGTACGTGTACATAGTATTTTACCTGGTGTAAATGTTTTCCATATTGTTTTGCTCAAACCCACACCTTTAAGAAAGAATTTAGTCAGTTCATTCTGTCAAGGACACTTAGCGCACACCTCACGATCTATACTAAATACATTTTTTTCCGATTCAGGTATGCTGCCTGGCTGAGAAACGTCATCCTCCATGAACCAGAAGCAATGGTGCTTCAGAAAGTAGAATGCTGTCTCAATAACCTCTCAAGAAAGTTCACCATCATTTGTGAGGTCATGATGGAAAAAGACGGAGAGATAGATCATAGATATGTCACTAGATGGATTTGCAACATGCTTACTGCCAGCTGCTGCTAAGAAGAGCATTCAAGTTTGTGAGGTAATCATTTCATTGGCTACAAGAGAGCAACTCATGCAAGCAATATCTGAAACTGAATATGAAGGCTGCACTGCAATTCACACAATCATTGCCAATAATCTCACCGATGTCTTAAAGAAGTACATGAACCAGCTGAATAGAGCAGATCAGTCAATAATGCTTACCTCTCATCTGAAAGGCAGCCATTTCTTGGAGAAGATGAAATTGACCAGCTTGCCTCTACACCTCGCTTGTTGGAATGGAAACAAGGACATTTTTGAAATACTGATCTCTTACGGAGCGGAGTTAGATGCGCAAGACTCTGTGGGAAATTCTATCATACATGTTTTGGTTGAACTGGGACTGATGACAATACTCTATGCTGTACATTACAGGAGTGATGTGTTCATTCTTCCTCGTCCTTGTTATAAGTCTCGCTGCTGCATTTTGGACACTCTGAAGCTTGTCAATAACACATTTTGGAGATCCCAGGTAGAGAGAATTACAGTAGTCTAGTTTTGATGAAATAAACGCATGAACAAGTGTCTTCAGACAGTCTGATGTTAAATAGTCTCTAATCCTAGACAGGCAACGGAGATGAATGTAAGCACTGCGACACTGATTATTTACCTGCTCTATCAAACTCAGTGTGGCATCAAAGGTGACTCCAAGACTTTTTGCTGATGTTTGTGGCATGACACTTTGCCCTCCAACTAAGATGTTCCTTTTGTGTAGCGAGGGCAGAAGCCTGGTGCTCCCAATGTATAACATCTCTGTCTTGCTATCGTTCATCTTTCGCACGATGTCAATGCAGGACTCCATTTTGTCGACTGCATGTGTCTCGTCAGATGAATCATATGCTATGAGGTCCAATGTCGTAAGTTGGTAAAATTTGGAACTTTCGGTGTATCGGGGCAAATTAGGAATAGTCACAGACATGTTTCCTATGTTTCAGAAGATTCCAGAAAGTAAATCACTGAGGCTACTACTGCATTTTTAAATTAACCAGGCCAGAAAAATACCATCAAATTTAAACATAATATGAAGTATTTTCAAACTTCAATGGCATTTTTTTAAAAACAAATCTTGCTTCCTTTAAAGTCACCTACAGAGAAAACTATCAATGGTATCGCAATGAAATTTGCCGAAGTTCTGCAAAACTGAACAATGATTAATTTTTTTAAATTTTTGCCTAATTACACCTTCTGTGTTATAGTTTACAGGTGATGCAGAAAGAGGGCCCTCGATGAATTGTCAGCCTCAAAGACCGGGCTCTAACACCTTGATAATAAACAGAATGTCAGGCTCATGAGCAACAATATAGTATCACAAAAAAGGTTATTTGCGCAAATAAAGCTTCTATAAGAGTAATCTTAGAAAGGCAAGTCAAGACCAAAATTTCCCAACATGTAGGAGCACTAATTGTGCAGTCAGGCTCAAAGACAAGACTCTAATACCTGATTGGTTAGACTTATGCCAACTTTCTTTACACTTCTTCTTCTTCTTCTGGAAGTTCCTCCTTTTCATTCAAGAGCACCCTGTATAGGTTTTTTTTGTAAATGTCATATCAGAAACATGGTTATGTTATGTTCAGCTACGACGATATGGACTACAGCTACTCTAAGACTACGTTTTTACAATGTCAAGCAAGCATATTAGCTTCCAACACTCGCTTCCTGTGTAGGTGCACTTGGTAGCACAGTTCGTTAATTGTCATATTTATCTCCAGACACTTGGCTGTTGTGGGCGGGGGACCGTTCAGTAGCTTCCTGAGCCCATGTTCCCCGCTCGTATCGAAGTCCAGTTCCCCCAGTCTTGTGAGCTTAGGCTCCCCGATTTTCTTTGTAGCTTGGCAGTTAAGTAGGAGATGTTCTCTGTCTTCGTCAGCTTGCTTACAGAGTGGGCGACATTTGTCTGCTCCTTTCGTGAATTTGGCCACCCTCACTCTTGTTAGGTAGGTGTTGGTCAGAAATTGTGCCCGCACAGTAGCTGCTGAGACCAGCCTTGGGTGGCTCTGACACATTTTCCACAGTGGGTGAGGGGTATTCTTGGTGCTGTAGGTGTCCAGAAATTTGATCGACGACTTGGTTGTTTCCCTCAGTGCTAAGGTCCAGTGGTTGGTAATTGTGGCTTGACATAGCTTTTCCAGGTCGCCTTTCTCCATGGTGCAGTCACTGAGGCCTCGATATTGATGTTGTACTTGGTGCATAATTGGACCACCCTCTGAAACCAGCTGTTGCTGTTGTCTAGTGCCAACTGACGTTCGGCGAGGTGTTTGAGGGTATTATTCTCTTCTGCTCCCCTACAGATGGCACCGAAGAGTGACAGTGTGCGTGTGTCCAGCTCCGCTTCGAGAGGCAAGGCTCCCATTAACAAGTAGATGGCCTCACTTGCTGTTGTCTTAGGGAGACACTGAATTTGTCTGAGAAGGTTCTTGTGGAAATTTCCCAGCTCTTCTGTCTCTTTTCTCGATAGGACGGTTGCATCGAGACCATACAGTAGTCGAGGGGTTACTGTATTGGGAGACACCGATCAGACTAGAGTGAACGTCAGACGGAGAAAAAGGACGATACCAGATGTTCAGACGTAAATCGTTTTATTCGTCATATTCTCGGATCTTAAAATTTCCATAAATTTTCCGTTCCCTAAAATCATGAAACGTAATAAATTACTAAAAGACAACAAAGTACAAACAAAAGACTATATAACATAAACTGAAGATATATCAATAATATTAAATAATCAAATATATTTTTTAGGTTTTTGTAATAGACAAACAAAATAATACAAGTCCAGATACTGAATTATATCAATCCAGTCAAATAAATAAATCAATAAAGATGAACGCCATGCAAAACAACTTACAATCTCTGTGAGATGCAGTGTCACCAATATGTGCTAAGCACCAGTTTGGACCAGATTCAGTTCACATTCACATGTTCAAGTCCATATCCTATAACAAGGATAAAATTGCAAAGTTTTATTCAAAGTTTGTATTTTCAAACATAATATTAAAAGACCAGTGAATAATATTTACAGAAAATATGCATGAAATAAATAAGCTACATAAAATAGACATAACTTTACATTATCTCATCAAATAAATCAATTAAATTTGACAGGTGAATTTCAAACCAATATGGCTGCTCAAAAATGACAGATTGACATCTGAATGACAAGAAATTCACAAGAAATACACAAGTAAAATAAAATGAGCATAAACTTGCTCCATACAAAAGATAATGCACTATTACACTCAAAATGATTTTGTAATAATGAATTTAGAAGAATTAGATTATATAAAAAGCCATACTCACAGCTAATGTTACAGATAAAATCAGATAAAAGTTTTCAGGCCTCCTGAGGAGCTCATGGCATGACCTGGCAGTTTGATGAGGCAGGAGGAAATGACTGGGTTCCACACAAACTTGCAGACTGAGATAAAAACTCACAAGAGGGCGAACCAATCAATTTAGCTAATTAAGCTCCACCTTGTGTCAATCCAATTAAACAAATATTCCAGCCTGCTTTACACAGTCCTACCAAATTGCCAATACACCGGATGGATGATTGGGGATTTACATCCTGTATGTATGCCCTTGGCAGGCTAATTAGAACGACATGATAACACAACAATGAGGCAAAACAGCCATCCTATACCAATACACCGGAGGGGACAGGGTTGCTGTGATATGGCTTCACTCTCCCTCAATGGGGACAAGTAAGGCCAATCGCTGAACACTACGAACAATTGTGGTATCAGGAACACCACTGTACTCATGGACTTTCTCACCCACTTTGAAATTCTTGTAAGAGAGTGATACTTTCCTAACTAACCCATCTTCACCAGGAAATACTTCTCTCACAACACCAAGTCTGTACTCACCAACAAGTGAGTTCCTGTCTGAAACCAACACAACGTCACCAGGCTTTAGATTACGCTTGGCAGTGTACCAAAGCTGGGGCACACATTTCTATCCATCGCTCCCAAAATAAGCTGACCACATTCTGAACATAATGGAAACGAGCTTCTCTACTGTGAACTTCCATTTCCCAACCTCCTGGATTTCGGGCAGTAGCCCTACCTAACAGCAGACTGTTAGGTGTAATGACGCTCAAATCAGAATCCTGTCCTGACAACGCTCCAATAGGTCTCTCATTGAGAAGATTTGCCACTACAGAACACAACGTGAGAAACTCAGATGCAGATAAACGTTGATTGTGCACAGCAAAGTGAATTGATCGCTTTGCCGACTTCACGAGAGACTCAACCAAACCTTGGTGCCATGGACTGTCGGCAGGCCCAAACACCCACTTAAGTCCATTCTCAGCGCCATCTCTTATCAAAAGATCACGATCAACAGCTTCCCAAGCTTGCTGCAACTCCTTCGCAGCACTGACAAGGCCATCCCCTGATTGAAGTGAACCTTTTCAGAGCTAAAAGAAAAGAACCAGTATCATAGGCAAACACGCACTCAATATGCACTGCACCAGACACCATGTCTGCAAAGAGAACACCATAAGCTTTGCCAGAAACACGTTTCTGAACCTCTCCCCGCACTTTGTACGGGCCAAACAAATCAAGCATAACTGAAGTGAAAGGAGGGGAAGGCTTAAGCCGCGACATTGGAAGCAGTCCCATTCCCTGGCTTAGCAATTTAGAATCTCTAAGCTTACACAGCTGACAGGATGCCTTGACTCTCCATGCCAGTTTACTTCCATGCGGAACCCAAAACCTCTGCCTAAAGCGAGCTAAAGTAGAATCCCTACCACGGTGACCACCTTTCACATGAGCATCCTGCATGAACAGATAAGTGACCTCGTGACCCGACGGAAGCAAAAGTTGAGCCTCAGATTCTGGAGTCATTGGATTATGTCGCTGGAGACGGCTACCTACAATCCACATCCCATCTTTATTCTGCACTGGGTTGAGCTTCTGATATGTGCCATTCTTCTTGGTGAGTTCAGTTGACATGCTACGCTGTACATCCTTCACAATCAACATCTCAGCCTCCTGGAAGACACCTGCCGAATTCTGTGTACTAGCCCCACTGAAGGACTTTGCCTTTGCAACACCCAGCAAACGAGCAACCACCCACAGCAAGGACTCCAATTTGCTGAACCTTGAATAATTAACACATTCACTCAACTTGGGACAGATAGACAAGTTTCCAACAACAACATTTGCAGACTTTGCTTCTAGTCCTTTCTCTCCCGGAGAGACGGAATCCTTTTGAATCCCGAACTTTAAGCCCCAGTCCTCTAGAGGAGTATACAAGAAAGGAGGCCCATTCCACCATTCGGAATTGTTGTCTAAGTCTTTTGGACT
The DNA here is from genome assembly GCA_026936325.1 of Platynereis dumerilii. Taxonomy (NCBI): domain Eukaryota; kingdom Metazoa; phylum Annelida; class Polychaeta; order Phyllodocida; family Nereididae; genus Platynereis; species Platynereis dumerilii. The sequence continues at coordinate 19,411,047 of JAPTHN010000003.1, forward strand.
ACATCCACGAGTGACAAGGTCCGCTGTGTTTACTTTTTCACACCTGGAAACAATTTCAGTAGACAATTCCTCAGCTTTCACAGAGTTGAACTCTGAGTGCAGCACCTTCCTTTGCAAGAGATGACAATCCCCTCTGGCATTGAAATGATGGGCAGTCCTAGCCAAATTGGAACTAATAATGGTGTCTTCATGCAAATCAGGATGGCTACCTAACACACAAACACCTAATTCTCCTTTCATAATACTCAAATTGCCAGACTTGGAAACCTCCTCCTTTGGATGCATACCAAAGTAGTCACATCCCAATAGAATGTCTACATACTTGGACCTACGCTGCAAGATTGACACATCAAAATCGGGAAATAATCCAGAAATACAACTGAGATCCAGCTTGGAAATGGGGCCAGTTATTTCATCCATCCCATAAGCCAAAATCGGAACAACCTTCCCAGATTGAGTTCGAAGAGACAACTCATAGAGCCTAGTCTGATACTCCTGATTTTGATTGCCTACTGTTGTGAGATCCATAGTATATCTCTCCAACTTCTTAGCCTTCAAGCGATCTGCAGCAGCATGTGTGACATAAGTGGTGTTTGACCCACTGTCACAAAAGATTGTAGCCCACCGGCCACTATTCACAGCAAGAGCCTGCTGTATCACAAACAAAGAACATCCCGCAGGATCATGGGCAACATTGCTATCACTGCGAACAGTGTTACCATTTGACTCCACAGACCCAGAACTACCACCTTGAGAACCTACTGACTGCTGCTTACACAACAATGGATTATGATTCCTCTGACAATGAACACATTTCCCTCTGTCCTTACAGTTTTCACGTCTGTGATATCCGAAGCACTTGAAACAAGCATGAACCTCCTTTAACACTTTGAATTTTTCATCAAGAGAAGATTTCTTAAACTCGACACAATCGGAAGTCTTGTGCTTAGCTTCCTTGTGCACAGCACAGTTGGGTCTACCCGCAGACTCACCACCAGCTGACTTGCTAAAATTAGAGTTCCCTTGGTGACTCTTATGTGGACTTTGTCCCTCAGCCAACCTTGCTACAGATGCCCTCTCAGACCTGAGAAACTTTAGAAAATGTCCTAGAGGCTTCAACTGCTGTTCAGTATCTAGCCCATGGAAAATCCTGATCCAGACCATTCGAACACTAGAGGGTAGCATACCACTAATTCTATCAACCTCTCTCATTGTGAGCAAACTGGCGTGTCCAAGCTCATCCAGCTGAGCATGAACAGACTCAACAACATCAACCAAACTAACTAAGCCTCTAAAATCCTCGTCCCTCACAGGCTTTAGCCTTTGCAGGCCTTCAAGAGCAGCCTGGACACAAGCAGTAGTATCATCATAGAACTCTGACAACCTCTGCCAAATAAGATCATACGCCTCCGGCTTAGTCACATAAATACTCTTTACTTTCTCAAGAGCTGGACCTTTAAGACACCTTTTAAGCTCATATGCCAGAGCAGAACGACTACGAATGCTACCCTCCGCCAAGTCGCGCCAGACTGTTTTAAACTCAGGCCAGTCACGACGCTTCCCTGAAAATTCAGGCAATGATACCTTCTTGACATGAACTCTAGAAGAATCAAACCTGGGAGCACGGTCTACATCACCATAACTCCACAAACCAGTTCGAGGAAGATTAGCTCCAGATGGGCTAACATGCGCTGCACTACCAGATGAATGAACATGTGCAGCACTACCAGACAGACTAACTTGTGCAGCACTACCAGACAAACTAACTTGCGCAGCACTACTAGATGTACTACCAACTGTTTCCCCAAAATTGTAAAGATGACCCATGCTAGAAGGGGTATAAGTAAACGTGGGAAAAACAGAAGAACGACCAGCTGAAAAATCACCAGCGAACACCTGACTACTCGTGACGCCACCTGCAGCACTCGCTGCACTGACAAACCCAGTCACAAAGGTATTACTTAAACTTGACTGAACCACTTGACCAGACGGACTGGATTTTGAAACACCAAAGTCAATGTCGTTTGCACTGACTGCATCAAACTTTGCCCTGTCACTAGCACCCTCAGAAAGAGGATGAACATCAGATAAATTGTCAGAATTGTGAGTGACACATAAAGATTTAAGTGTAATATTGCATTGTCTTTTGACATCATCTGACCTACACATCAAATCACTGATATGTCTAACTTTGTCTTTAACATAACCATCATCAATAGCCAATTCACACAATCTGTCGACCAATTTTGCGACATCATCAGTTTTACATACAATGTCATCAATATAACAAGTAATCTCTTTAGCTTCGACCATTGTTTCTCGAACCACAGCTTCCGCTTGGTCACACACGCGTGACAGCCTAAATGCTTCAGAATCCAATTTCATTTCAAGACGAACAAGCTCATTTCGCTTTATCCCATTGTTACATGAACTTTTTAAACTTGAATACTTGCTTTTCACATTGTCATATCTTTCACAGACATCATCATAATAATCTTCAAGATCCAAGTTATTGACCACTTTGAAATCATCAAGTCCATCATTGCATTCTATGAATGTACAGTATTCATTGTGAGCTTCAATAAACTTTTTCATTATTTTCTCGAGTTGCTCTATTTCAATGCGAATTGTTTCTGTTAGCTCATCTTTGGCAAAAGTTCTTTGTAATATCTTACATGTGTTCGTCACCTTACATTTAGCGCTGGTCCTCTCCAACTTGAGGCGTTGTATTTCAGCGATCTTCTTCTCCTTATCTTCCATGATAACAGATGATTGGAAATGTACCTTCCAACGACGACAGATGATAGGGACTGTACCTTCCAATGACGACAGATGATTGGAACTGTATTGGGAGACACCGATCAGACTAGAGTGAACGTCAGACGGAGAAAAAGGACAATACCAGATGTTCAGATGTAAATCGTTTTATTCGTCATATTCTCGAATCTTAAAATTTCCATAAATTTTCCGTTCCCTAAAATCATGAAACGTAATAAATTACTAAAAGACAACAAAGTACAAACAAAAGACTAAATAACATAAACTGAAGATATATCAATAATATTAAATAATCAAATATATTTTTTAGGTTTTTGTAATAGACAAACAAAATAATACAAGTCCAGATACTGAATTATATCAATCCAGTCAAATAAATAAATCAATAAAGATGAACGCCATGCAAAACAACTTACAATCTCTGTGAGATGCAGTGTCACCAATATGTGCTAAGCACCAGTTTGGACCAGATTCAGTTCACATTCACATGTTCAAGTCCATATCCTATAACAAGGATAAAATTGCAAAGTTTTATTCAAAGTTTGTATTTTCAAACATAATATTTAAAGACCAGTGAATAATATTTACAGAAAATATGCATGAAATAAATAAGCTACATAAAATAGACATAACTTTACATTATCTCATCAAATAAATCAATTAAATTTGACAGGTGAATTTCAAACCAATATGGCTGCTCAAAAATGACAGATTGACATCTGAATGACAAGAAATTCACAAGAAATACAAAAGTAAAATAAAATGAGCATAAACTTGCTCCATACAAAAGATAATGCACTATTACACTCAAAATGATTTTGTAATAATGAATTTAGAAGAATTAGATTATATAAAAAGCCATACTCACAGCTAATGTTACAGATAAAATCAGATAAAAGTTTTCAGGCCTCCTGAGGAGCTCATGGCATGACCTGGCAGTTTGATGAGGCAGGAGGAAATGACTGGGTTCCACACAAACTTGCAGACTGGGATAAAAACTCACAAGAGGGCGAACCAATCAATTTAGCTAATTAAGCTCCACCTTGTGTCAATCCAATTAAACAAATATTCCAGCCTGCTTTACACAGTCCTACCAAATTGCCAATACACCGGATGGATGATTGGGGATTTACATCCTGTATGTATGCCCTTGGCAGGCTAATTAGAACGACATGATAACACAACAATGAGGCAAAACAGCCATCCTATACCAATACAGTTACATAAGTGTTTATAATTTTGATTGCAACGGCCGGACTCATGCCGTTGGAGCCGTGCAGGCCGGTCCCCATTAGAGCGCACGCCGTTCTTCTGCCGGTCTTTATCCTACTTTGTATGTTTGGCGTCAATTTGCTGCTTGACCATTCTAGTCCGAGATGGTTGAAGCTGTTAGTAGTAGGCAGGTCATTGGGTCCTAGTGACCAAGTCGGTTCTTCTGACTTCTGCGGCAGGAGTGTCGTGATGCTACTTTTGCCTGGATGGATGACATATTTCTGAATGTTCGAGTACTTGTGGCATGCATTTAGCATTGCTTGCATATCGCTGGGACTGTCAGCAAGAAGCAATTGGTCATCCGCACATGTAGGGGCCCCCAGGTAGATACATCCGACATGCAGACCATTCCCTGCTGATTCCAGTTCCTGTAAGAGGTCGTTGATATATAGCTTATACAAGCTGGTCGACGTGACAGCTCCTTGTCTCACTCCTTTCTCGACCATGTAGTCCCTGCTGAAGTCATTGTGCCATCTTGTTTTTTCGTTAATGTCTGTAAACTTAAGTGCACTGATCATGAAAAATTGTCATCTGACTTGAAATTTGACACTAACAACGAACATTCCCTACATGAGATCGTAGAAGATTTTGAAAACAAGGTTAGAACAACAGTTGAACATCATGCTCCTGTCAAAACCAGAACATTGACAATTCGCCATCAAAATATATGGTTTACAGAAGAAGTCCGAGAGCAAAAGAAAGAAGTTCAAAGGCAAGAGCGAACATGGCGACGAACAAGACAAAATGAGCATTGGAACAAGTTGCGTGATGAGCGCAGAAAGTACAACTCCATGCTCAAGATCACAAAAACTGAAATGATCAATGAAAAGGTGGCTGACTGCAAAGGTAACACCAAAGAACTTTATAAGCTTTTCAACTCCATCACAGGCAAAAAGCACGACAATCCTCTGCCAGAAACATCCAGTGAAAGAGAGTTGACAGAGCAGTTTGCCAACTTTTTCTTGAGTAAAATCACCACCATCAGAGAAAACCTCGAACAGATACCGAAATACATCCCGGAAGCAAGGCCTACTGAGATCTTCAATGCCTTTCATCCTGTGAGCGAAGTTGATGTGAAAAAGGTCATTATGTCAATGAAGAGCAAATCGTGCGAGTTAGATTGTATACCAACAAATGTCCTTAAAGCTGTACTTCCAAGTGTAGTAAGCGTCATCACAAAAATTATTAATAAATCCTTTGAAGAAGGCTCTTTCGTTGAGAACTGGAAGACAGCAGTTATTCGACCGACATTGAAAAAACCAGGACTTAACTTGACTTGTGACAACTACAGACCTGTCAGCAACTTAGGATTTTTATCCAAGGTCCTGGAACAGGCTGCGCTTATCCAATTCATGGAGCACTGTGAGATCAACAAGCTCATGCCAGATTACCAATCGGCATATAGGAAGAACTATAGCTGTGAAACAGCCCTAGTCAAGATGGTAGACGATCTACTCTGGTCTATGGAAAGACAGCAAGCAACGGCACTCATGGCCATCGACTTAAGCGCCGCGTTTGATACGGTGGACCATGAAATCTTGCTGTCTGTGCTCAGCGCTAGATTTGGCATCTCTGATAATGTCCTCAAATGGTTCGAGACCTACCTGCATCCCCGAGACTGTAAAGTGAATGTCGGCCAACAGTATTCGGATGCTAGAGATCTGCCTTTCTCTGTTCCGCAAGGCTCCTGCCTGGGACCCGTTCTATACCTGGTATACGCAAGTACAATGCAAGATGTCATCCCTGTGAACATAAATCTTCACGGCTATGCAGATGATCATGCTGTCAAGATTGCCTACAATGTTAAAGACATTGCAGCAGAACAAAGTGCAATCAAGGAGCTTGAGATCTGTGCAAGTAAAATTAATGACTGGATGGACAGTAACAGATTGAAGATGAATCCAGCAAAAACAGAGTTCATTCTCTTCGCATCCAGACAACATCTTAACAAGACCATCACCACACAGCTGGACGTATGCGGAACTCCTGTTGAACTATCTAAAAAGATCAAATATCTTGGTGCAATTCTTGATGCAAGTTTAAACTTCAAGGACTATGTCACCGCAAAATGTCGGACTGCCATGTGGAATGTTCAACGAATAAAACATATTCGTTCAATGCTAACGAAAGAGGCCTGTGAGACTCTGGTCCTTGGGTTAGTGATCTCGCACCTGGACTACTCGAATGCATTGCTAATTGGACTTCCAGAATGTGAAATGAAGAGAATGCAGCGGGTGCAAAACATTGCTGCAAAACTTGTTTTAAGAAATAGCGAAAGTGCCCATGAATGTTTGAAACGACTACACTGGCTGCCCATAAAACTACGAGTCCAACACAAAGTCTTAACTCTTGTGTTTAAGTGTCTACACAACCAAGCCCCTGGCTATTTGAAAGACCTTTTAGTTGTGAACACTATGTCAAGAGCAGGACTGCGCAGTTCAACCTCAAGTGTGAAACTAGTCGTTCCCTTTACCCGAAGAGAGACATTTGCAGCTAGAGCCTTCAGCGTGATGGGTCCAAAATGGTGGAATGAGCTTCCAGATTTTATTAAAAATGCCAGTGACATTAATTGTTTTAAATCAAAGTTAAAGACATTTTTATTTGACAAATTTTAACTATATTTATACATATTATATTTATACTATTTACATATATATTTTAAAACTTCTTTTACATGTGAAGTGCATCTGATGATTGTATTTTTCAAAGATTGCGCTATACAAATAAAATTGATTTGATTTTGATTTGATTTAGAGCTCGTCGAAGATTTGCCACGTTCTTAATCTGACGCCTGATGAGTGAAGCTTTATTCTAAGTCTGAAGTGGTCTACTACGTCAAACGCTTTTTGGGCATCCAATGCAGCTGCAAAGAGCAGTTTCTTATCCTTCTTAGCTGTAGCTATAGCCTCTGTTAGGCATAGTGTGGCCATTGTCGGTGTTAGACCCTTTGTAAATCCGAACTGCAAGCTACTAGATTTTTGCGTAGGCTTGTTTCTGCTGTCTCTTGAAGCAAATGTTCGACGATTTTGCCGTCTCTTGAAGCAAATGTTCGACGATTTTGCCGACAAGTGCCGTGATAGTGATTCCCCTGTAGTTTCCCATGATTTGTGGATCTTTGTTTTTCTTCGGCAGTGGGATCTTGAATCCTGACCTGAAGCTGGCTGGGCAACATTCCAACACTGATGAATAGCCAGGCTCATGAGCAACAAGGAAATATAAAGAAAATGAGCATTCCAGCAACTCACATTCATTTCAAAAGCATCCGAACAAGAGAGGTCAGATATGACTTCACAAAATGAAAGAGTGTCACTTTTTTCACCAGTCTCAATCACAGGGCTGTAAAACCATCATAGAGTAGACTTTCAACCACATTTTGTACACTAATGGAAAGCCAAGCTCATGAGCAACACTAACTATCACAAAAGTGAACATTTCAGTCATGAGTTGTAAAAAAATTGCATCTGAACATTACAATACAAGGCCCACATAATTTTCACAAAATGTCAAGACTGCTATTACGTGACTAAAAGAACTAAAAACAATCTAAAGAATAATCAGTAACAATATTTACATAAAATACAGAAGTAAAAACATAGAATAATCATAAATTCCAGTCGTAACGATAATATTAACTGGTGTAATTTAAATGTTAAAAATCATATAAGCCTATGTAAATTACAGAAATTAAAATCTTGAACAGCTTTCTTAAATGAAATTACATCAGTGGCTTCTCTCATTTCATTTGGTAGAGCATTCCATAGTTTAGAGCCCAGGTTTGTTTCTTTTGTTTGACATTTTTGAAACCTCAGCAGTTATATTTGTGATCTTGAACATCAAACAGAGAACATAAGTAAGGTCATAAGGCCATTCACAAACTGACTAGCTACTGATTGAGACTAACCCTGCCTGGTCATTCGCAAACTGATTGGCTACCTATTGAAAATGACCCTGCTTGGTCATTCACAAACTGACTGGCTACTCATTGAAACTAACTCCTTGGTATCTTCAATCAGTGTAGACAATGTCAAAATCAATGCTGTTGATCATGTCAGGTGTTATCTTTGACAAAAAATTCACCATGGAAAAAAAAAATCAACAAAATGTGCTGGAATGCTAATTTCAACTTGAGAAACATTGCAAAAATCAGGAAGTCATTAGACAAATAAGTTAGCAAAACTGTAGTTAATGCTCTTGTTACTCCTCACCTTAACTATGGAAATTGTCTTCTGTATGGTACATCAAGTCGATTATTGAATAAACTAAAAGTAGCCCAAAACTCGGTGGTTCGTCTCATACAGAAATTGAAGAAGCATGACAGTGTAAGCCAGTTAAGGAAACAGCTACTTTGGCTGCCAATTCCAGCCAGAATCCAATCCAAACTAATGCTAACCACATGGAAAGCAGTAAATGGGCAAGCACCTCTATATATTCAAAAGCTGACCCAGCCAAAATCCAAACAAAATTGTAATTCCAGAAGCAACGACAAAGTGCTCTTATATGACCCAACTTCTTGCAATAAAAACAAATTAGAGGACAGAGCCTTTTCGCATGCTGCCCCAAAAGTATGGAACAAACTACCAGATATTGTCAAAGCCTCAACAACACTTGACTGCTTCAAGAGAAATCTTAAAACTCACCTGTTCAAAAGTTTCTAAAATCTATCCTACACAAGCGCTAGTGAGCAGTTTACTGGAATTAGCGCTATATAAATGTCTATTATTATTATTATTGTTAAGTAAACAGGAGCATGACCATTAATACATATGAACATCATTCATACCACTGGGCAATCGTTAAAAGTGCTTTTAATGAAGGTTTTATACATAGTTTCTTTGACATTAGTATCTAGCTGTCCGATAATCTCATTACAGCATTAATTTAGTCTACTTGCTTTTACACAAATTGATTTGATATGTTCACCAAAACTCAGCTGTGAATCAATATCAACACCCAGTAGCTTAACAATATTTACACATTTCAGAACATTTCCCTTGATAGTGAAATTTATAGGAGCATCTGTTTTATTTCCGAATACAATATCCTGATACTTATCAGGGTAGGCCTTCATTCCACTTTCTTCAAACCAGTCAGTTACAATACCTGCACAACTTTTAATATTTGTAGTCAGTTCTAGCGAATTTTCAGCACAATATGATATTGTCGTGTCATCTGCATAATTGCACACATTATATTCATCAGTGAAGTAGAAAATATCATTAAGAAAAATGTTAAAGAGGGTTGGCCCCAGTATGGAGCCCTGTGGGACACCTTTGATCATTTCACACCAACTGCTTCTAGTACTTTGTGTTTTGGCCTTAAAGGTAGTAAGTCCGCCGATTCTATGTAAAATTCAACTTGTAGTTATAGATCATAAATTGATAGATTTTAAGTCTAGTATACACTTCCAATCAACAGAATTGCGTGTTTTCCATAATTAAGTGAGTTTAATTGATTAAAAAGCCTTAAATCACTTAAGGAGAGCCCTGCATTGCTTGATTTGTAAACAATGCAGGACTTTTTCACGGCATGAAAAACTATTTGTTTACATTTTTCAAGGAAATAAACTTCATATATTGCCATTAGAATAGCAATCAGGTAAATCTTTCAACTGGAATGTGTTAAATATGACTGAAATCTATCCATAGACAGTGTATTAAATATGCGGACTTACTACCTTTAAAATTTCGATTTGTCAAGTAACTCTTTATCAGCATTACATCATTTGATGGAAGCCATGCGCATTTAATTTTGCCAGTCGTAGCCCATGAGGCACAGCATCAAATGCTTTACTCAAATCAGTTAAAATAGCTGCTACATATTTACTTTCATCAACAGCAGATAGTCAATGTGCGTAAATGTCCATAAACAATGTTAGTAATACTGTTTAAAATTGTCAATAAATGTCCATAAATGCTGTTAATTTAATTCTGGGAGTGATTATTTATTATACATAAAAAAGAATACTATTCTCAAAACACCCTTAACATAATAAGACATCCTATGAAATATCACAAAAAATATAAACACAATACACAAAATTATATGTACAGTTTGTTAGCACCTGCAAGTAGACCACAAATTTATCCCATAGTATAAGCACTTTTCAACTGATTTCAATTCAATATCACATAGGGCCTAACACAAATAAGCATATTCTCATTATAATATGTACAGATCGTTTAGCACCTATAACCAAGAAGACCATCTTTATGGTTAGCACGAGCATATCAGCACATAGTCAAATGTAAGAAAAATTAAAATTAATAAAATAATATATACATTATACAGTACTATACACAAACCTATTAGATACATACACATGAAGCAGAAGTACCAACAATTTGCCAACCGTTACCATGATTATCGAAGGTCATACTTTCAAGACTATCCTAAACATAGTCATCCTTGAAAGAAGAAGTCAAGAAGTGTCCTAGTGCTAAGTTTATGCCAAGTTCTTTGCTTGACATAATTTTGATGAACTGGTACTTTTGACTGTAAACTAAGAACCCTAGGATAACGGTTAATATGCTGTCAAATAATTTCTGAAAGTAGTGTTTCCACCTGGGGCACACCATCAGGAAATGTTCTTCGTCCTCAACCACATTCATGTCACATTTAATACATCTTTGGTTTTCTGCCGCAACAAAGGGACGTTTATGTCTTCCTAACTATATATGTAGATTATGAGAACTGAGCGTAAATCAGGAAAATCTCTTGGGGGAAAAAACAAAGTGAAGAGAATGTCAAATTGTTAATTTAATTCTGCTATAGATTTGATGCTTTTTGTGGCTCAATTATTCGTATACTATATATAAATGCCTATTCATTATCTCTACTTCTATCTTGGTTTTGATCCTGGAGTACTTTTAGTGACCACATCCAGTTAACCCCAGGCTCCCATAATTTAAGTTATTACCTTGGCTGTACATATTTGACAAAAAACATTTAAAATTAATTTTAAATAATGGCATAAAAAGAGGACTTTAAAAATTGTTAAAATAAAAACATATACTGTCAGGCGGAACCCAATCCTGTAATAATTTCCGAAAGTTGTTTAAGTTACCGGCTTTCCCTTTCATTGAAGAAGACACATGGTCTCAGCCTCTCCAAGCATCTCTCACAGGTATCTAACACATCAAACACATCATATAACTCACGGTTTATGAGGTCAGGATAGTCGTATAGGCAGAAGCAAACTAAAGTACTTTTGTAATTCTTTGCTATGAAATGGATGGCATCAAATATTTTCTGGGCCCAGAATCTTCCTTCCTCGCCGTATCTCTCCAATTCCTGCTCAGTCGTCCATGTTGGTCTGGTCCCCTTGAAGTCCAACTGCTGCCGAGGGTGCCCATATCTCTCTCTTATGACATTCCCATGATCACATTTGATAAGTGCTGGCTGAAAATACCACAGTTTATTAGGATTGTTAAGCAATTACTGCAGATTCACTTAGTATGAGTTTCTTGGACCAGTTTTCTCGCTATCTACGTAGCTTTTTCAGCTTGCCTGATTGGTCTTTTGGCAAATCAAACGTCCTCCAAATCCTTAAGTTTAACATAAATAGCAGTGAAAAACGTAGTATTCTGCTACAGTGAGCAGCTGATCTTTGAAAGTAAACCAGATTTGCAAGAAAACATTGACAATCTCTGTCCCTCCAGACACATCACTGGCTTCGAAAAACGTTTTTATTATATTCAAATTAGATTTATGCTACGTAATTCAGTCCCTCTACCAATCACATGAACTGTAATTGCTGCGTTTCACTGTCCTTCAGCAGAAACTCATACTTCTTGAAATTGCAGTAACAAAATTTATAAACTGCTGGTTCCATAGGCATGGTATGACTGCTTTCTAAGGCGATACAAACATTAATTTTGTGTGTTTAAAGATTTAGGATTAAAAATGTATTTATTATATATTGTTAGACAATGGTAGAAAAATACAATATATATGGTAATGGGGGTAGAAGGGAGTATTTCTTCTATATGAGGGAGCACCTGTCCACTCCCTCCCCAAGCCCCCATTACGCTGGACATTGATAAATAGTTGAGTCCATTCCTGCAATTAACGCTTATTGGCAATATTAAATTAGGGACCGTTCAGAATTTATGACTGGGGGGAGATTTACATTGTATAGACTTCTGGTTTACAGCATTAGATGTGCTAAGGAGTGGACTACAATCTGATAGGGTTTTAGGTTTAGACCACAGGGGTTTTTGCACCAAACAGCTTTTGTTGCTTATAAACAGTTCTAATTTATATTTACACAACAATCATAGGTGGAAAAACCCCTATGGTTTATGCTCCAAATAGATGATTTTTACAGGCAATTTTCGGCAAGTAGGTCTACATGTAATTTCTCAAAAATGACTTGGAGATATAAATACATTTTTATATTAATTTCCATCTTTGAAGGGAGCCTTTTCTCATGCATCAGTAGTGGATCAAGGGCCTGTACATTTTAATGTAAAAAATATTTTAATTTCCGTATTTTTAGTACATTTTCATTCGCAAACCCCCCGCCCCCCATCCCTGTGTATTATATTGTTCATGGCAAAGAAATAAAAAAATTGATCTTGTCAGATTTCTCTATCACCATTGTTCATAAGAAAAGTTAAAATAGTAAAAATAAAATTTTTATTCCGAAATGTATGTCTTTGAAATTGTAATCAGCTTTTCCATAAAAAGATCCAAAGAGGGTTTTCATGAATTGACTGTTTTTAATGATGATGAGGTAGTAATGCTACTCAACTTTTTATGTAAAAACCAGTTTTTTAATTGTTATATTTTGTTTTTATTATCTTTCTTTTTTTTTAATTGTAATCGTACTGTTTAAAAAAAACAGTGAATAGAAATTAAATAAATTTAGCTTTTCAGGTATGACTTTCTTAAACATAACCTCAAATGTTTTGAAAAAAAAAACCATGGTAGGCCCAAAATTATTTTACGTATCCTTGCTAAAACCATATTTTTAATGGTTTTGAACTAGGGATGTACTGATCCTGTATGCTGGATCAGTATCGGTGCCGATCCAGCACTAACAAGCAGTATCGATCGGATCGGCAGCACTACTCTACATTTAAGCAATGGTATTGGTATCGGACTGGTATCGGAAATAGGTTGTATCGGAGGCAAAATCCCGGGATCGGTATCGGATCAGAAGTGAAAAAATGGTATCGGTGCATCCCTATTCTGAACTATTTTGAAGAAATTCTATCCCGGAAAGTTCACATGTATAGAGCCAACTTAAAAACAATTAGTCAGAAGTTTGACAGTGAGATGAGAACCGATATATAGATTGGATGCTTGAAACTAATATTTAAAAATACCTGATGACGCAAGTGCTACTCTCCACCACAGATACTGTTGTTATTCAAACAAATTGAGTTATCATGTAACGATAACGATGAAAGATAACGATATACTTTATTCAGTCCAAAAAGGAAACTTTCTTCGGCACATAGGGTCAATATAAAGTTTTTAAAAATAATCCCACAGGGGTCAAAGAAAGAGTTCAAGGTCATCCATGTTAGAAGTAATTCAAGGCCTTACTCTGATTATCTGATACACAGTCCCTGTAAGTTTGGTGATCCTGGGCATGATAATTGTTTAGTTTGTGTGTGCAGAAGCTTTTCACCAGTATGGCTGCCAAGGTCAAAGGCATAAGTCGTGGTCACTCATCTCAGAAGTCTTTCATGGTCTTACTATACATATATGATACATAATCCCTATTAGTTTTTGGTGATCCTAGGATCAATACAAGAGGAGTTATTATGTACAGAAGCTTTTCACAAATATGGTTGCCAAGGTCACAGAAGTAGGTCAAGGTCACTCATGTTGGAACTCATTAAGGGTCTTGTTGTGTTACACAATCCCTATTAGTTTCACAATTGTAGGATTAATATAATAATATGTAATCTGCCAAGCCAGGAGAGAGCGGTAAGCAGGTGTAAATTTACTAGGCCAACGCTGTTGTATTACGGTGTGCGTGTGTGAATTGTCAATCAATCAGATCAGAAATTTTCGTCATTTTGCCGATTTCGTGAACGGCCGCTAGAGGCGCCACTGTTTCGGCGTGCCCTCTTTCGTTTTTTGCGGTGTTATGAACGGAGTCATGCTATTCACAGTACTGCGCATGCTTGGTAGAATAATGGCGGCGAGCATGTGGATCACATGGTCAAAACAAAGATGGCGAATGACACGCTGAGATTGAAGGGACAGTATTGCATGATTTTTCAGTACGTACATGACTAGTGTGGGAAGGATCGCTAAGCGATCGCAATTTGCGCCTTCGGCGCAAATTGCTCTCGCTTACCGCTCTATAAACAGAATTATCTTGTGCACAAGCATTTTACCAATATGGCCACCAAGGTCACAGAAGTAGGTCAAGGTCACTCATGTCAGAACTCATTCATGGTCTTGCTGTGTTACACAATCTCTGTTAATTTGGTGATCCTAGGATCAATACAAATGGAGTTATTGTGTACACAGGGATTGTGAACAGACAGATAGATGGACAGACGGACAGACAGTCAGCTAGACAGACAGACAGACAGACAGACAGACAGACAGCCAGCTAGACGGACGGATGGACGGACGGATAACGCTACCCTCTGCAATACCCAGGCCATGTGAACATGGCCGAGGGTAAAAAAATTATTAAAAAATATATAAAGCAAGGAAGGGTGACTGAACAAGCAATTTATCGATTCATATTATGGGTAGGATTACTGTCATATTGATGTTACACTTATTTGTTTCTATAAAGATAGATAAAGTGGTCAATCTAGACCCATTCAACCATCACCAGGCACTAAAAACATCATCCCTGTATTACCTCATCAAATCGTGCATCAAACTTTGAATTTTCTGGAACAGGGGGGCAGGAGGGCAGCGGGAGGGGGGCAGGGGGCTATTGCCCAGGGCTAAGGTGTGCCCTTTTGGGCTTGAAGACAAATTAATAAGAAATGATGCATAATTATTATCAACAATATAATATAATTTTGTCGCCCAGAATGGATTTGCTCTCTTTTATCCTATCCAACCACCCGTGCCGCCCACATTGCTTCTGGCACTCTAGTTCATAACATCAGAGAAAGAGGAAATGAGATGCGTGTGTCTATCTACAAAAAAAAATCAATTTTAGAAGAAAGGCCGCTATATATAGGAAAAATTGATGGGACAACAACCAACAGGTTTCGTCCCCAACCATCTACATACCGTTTCCCCAGCGAGAATCCAGAGCAATGTATTCTTGATAACATAAGAAGTGATTGGAGCATTCAGAACGGCAACGTCATAATTGTTATTCACTTGGCCCTGGACCTTCAACAAAAATAGCAGGAACACAGAAACCTTCAGCGAAAAAATACCGATGAAAGACACAACAATTACACCATGAAATTGATATGTGTACCAAATGCATTATGACAAAACAACCTATGTAAACATCACTGAGTAACAATATCACAAGCTGTTGTGTGAATTAATATCACTTGAGCCCGAAGAGCGAGTGTGATATTAGTTCACATGACAGCGAGTGACATTGCAAAGGTTTTTTAAGGTTTTCTATTTTATCAATTTTTAAATTATTAGATGTTTTTAAATGCCGTTATGATTATTCACAAAATTAACTGTTTTTAGTCAATTTACATGATTTTTGTCTCAAATGTAATTCTCATCTGTACATACCCATAATTGTACCCCTTCTCTCATATATACTTACTCATCGTTTTTAATATGTCGGCAAAAAGCACTTGTGCTTATGTTGTCTGCTTTGTGATATCCGAAGTTAAATAAAGATTACTTTTTTTATGAAGTGCCCTGACGTGTGGTTGTTTTTTCTATCACCTGGTTTTATCTCAAAATTTTAGTTATAAAAGGGAGACTATTTTCTGCCATTACAAAAATGTGACGTCGCCATGGAGCAACAATGGATATGACATCACAATCCCATTGTTTTGGCCATTGTTTGGTTTGTGACGTCATCAGGCAGCTTAAATGCTGGCTGGCGATCACGAAGATCCCATGTGCTTGAAGGTACTGGTAAGATAATATACTAAGAGAAGGTGCTACGTGCCTCACAGAATTCTCATTTTGTACACCAGCTGCTTCCTGTTTATATTTTACTGCTCTGTGATTGGTGCAGGCTTCATACCAGGTGACGTCACGATCGTTGTCGCCCTAGCAACCTATGACAGTTTCATCTGTGATGTCACAGAACAAGATGTCCAGAATGCATTGCAGCAGGAAGACGTCCTATCACAGAAAACACACTTCTTAGCATTGCATCTCCTCCGTGCTGGCGATGTCATAACCACTGTTAAAAAATGTCACCTTTGAAGGGTGGTATTTTTTGCAATATCATAGGCCATGATATTTTGACTGTAAACAGTGATATTCACAGCCAACCAGGTGAAAAAAAAGTGATACATATATGTGTCATAGTGGCCGACTCTTGGCCTGATATCTATATGCGCGCTGCCCTGCCAACTGCCGGGGTATGTAAAAACCTAGAAAGGCCTAACTATTCTAATTTGCACATATTATGGTGCTGTTTCAAGCATGTACAAGGAGTAGGTTGTGAGCTGTGGGTCAGAAACCAAAAAATATAATTTATTCAGTTTTTCTAAAAGTGATTAAAATACCTATCAATCAGTTAATGTAAAGGCACTAAAACATTGTATCTATATAGGCAATATATGGATCAAATTTCATCCATGTACATTATAATTATAGGTGATATGTGTATCAAATTTCACCCATGTTTTGGCCAAGAAAATGAAAAAAATATTATTTTAAATTTTTCTCAATATTTCAAAAATATTGAATAACTATCAATCAGAACATCAAAAAGCACAGTTGGATCTTACAGGCTGTATGCGTACCAATTACCAAATTTGATCCATGTACATGCAATAGGGACCGAGTCTTGGTCCAGAAAAGATATTTTTTTCACAATATTTCAAAAAGTATAGAATATCCATCAATCAAACCTTCAAAAGACACAACTAGACCGTATAGGCTAAATTTGTACCAAATTTTATCCATGTGCATTCAATAGAGGCTGAGTTATGGCCTGGCAACTATCTATCTAACTTCGTTCGCTGGAGGTAAAAAGTATTTCAAAACTGATGTATAATTCGAGACAGGTGCAGACGGTGTGTTTACAACTCCACATCTTCATTTCTTTAAGTTTGAACCAAATGATTGTATTTTTCATACTAAGCTTGATATTTGTAAACCATGCATATCAGGCATGAGCTAGCAATTGTATAGTGCAAATTTTATGACAAAAAGATAACTATTGCATTTCATTAAATCAAACAAATAAGTAAATCTCAAACCTCCAACAAGGCTTTGGCAATGAGGATTCCCAAGCGGCAACCAGGAGGCATGTGATCAAGAATGTCCCATTCATGCATACAGACTGATTCGGATATTGCTGAAACCTCTTCAGTAAGAGTCCAATCCAAATACAAACGTTCAAGTATTTCGTGTGGCGGAGCATTTTTGATAACCAAGTTCTGTCTTTTTTCTTCTTTCCTCAATCCTGGATCTTCTATCAAGATGTGCACAACATCAACAGATATCACAAGGCCGTTGTACCTGCCTTTCTTTTCCCAAATGAACTTCCATGGAGAATGCATTGAAACTGAGACAGGCCTTAAGAAAATGTTGTCCCATTCAATTCCAGCCATTTTCTTGACTAGGCGCTCATGAAATCGAATAAATTCTCTACCATCATCTTCAACAAGATGATACGTCATGCAAAGCTGTATATCCACCTCATCAAATCTGCCCACTTTCAGTTTTTCGCGTACAGATCCTGCTATTCGTACATAAGTGTATTTACTAACTGCCATTCTTTCGAACAATACTTGGAAATTATCCTCTATAGCTTCACAGTCTTTGACCGGCAGGACAAGCATATCCTTCATTGCATCAAATACAGACGACTTGGTACTTAAAATGTTCTGACAATATGCTGTATAATCACCCTCACAATATTCATAGGGAACTGCAAATGACTCAGGAGTTCTTCCAAAGTAATCGGTGACTACTTTCGCTTGATTAGCTTCCAAGAGTGAGATGAATGACTGGTTGTCATGGATATGTGCGATGTGCAAGGGAGTGCAACCATGGAGGTCCCTTGAATCTTTCCATTTTTCAATTAGTGCCTGAGGAATCAGTTCCAGTACATGTTCATCGCGCACAAAGACGGCAAGTAAGTGCAACACACTCCTTTTAAGGTCGTTTTTATTTCTTTGTAACAATCCGCATGTCACTGTTGATCTATCAGGTAAACTATGAAGGTAATCGAATTTCATTTGCGGGAAGCCATCAGCAATTTGCAGGCATTCCTTGATTGTGATATTGTCACAATTATTCCATCCACAGCCTAAAAAGAGTAGAGTGTTGGTCACACTTTCTGATTTCAGGCAATTGCTAAGTGTGCAATAAGCAGCTTTAATGACTCGACCAGCCGCTAATCTCAGGTCTTCACTGACTTGGTATAGATCTTGTATTGGATTCAGGTATATATAAATTGGGTCAAAATCGCCATTGTTTCTGCAAGCCTTAATAATTTGTTCCAACAATTGAAGACTGGCAAACAAGGCTTCTACCCTTGTAAAAATTTCTAATCTAAGCAAATTTTGCAAATCAGTCTCCCATGGTAGTTTGGTGAAATTAGTTCCTTTGTCAATGCAATGTTGTAGCAAATAGATGAATGCAAAGGAGTTGTGCTTTCTTTTATCCAGACAAGCCCAATGCATAAAAAATTCATAATTTTCTAGAGCATTGCTTTCACTTGTCATAATTGGCAATATGTCGTAACAATTCTGAAGAATTTTCTTATTTTTGATGAAAGCTAGCTCTTTGGTGAAATCCTGGCATTCTTTCATTTCTGGAAGACGCGATAGGCATTCTCCACACCCCTTTATTTTCAGGTCTTTGACTTTCTCGATATCTTTGTGAATTTCCCTTTCGAGTTCTGCCATTATCTTTGTGCATGGCCTTTCACTCTGTCCCAGACGATGACCAAGAAGCTCATCAAATGTCAGCAACCTTTTTAGAATTTCTTCCAGATGTCTTTCTCTGCAAACATACGCAAAACAAAAATCTGTGAAAGCTACCCAAGTGCTCTAAAAAGTTTTGTTACACTTGATATATTATTGTAAGGTTGGGAAAAGGGACCATTCAGAATTTATGACTGGGGGAGGGCTAGTGGGATTTTTTCCTCAGGGGGTATTACATTTTCACATATGTTTCAAGGATGATTAATTTTTGACAACACATCAAAAGGGGACTAAGACATTTTAACAAAACAAAAATGTTATAAAACACAATACACTCAGTTTATCTGCACTTTTTTATGCACGAAGTCAAGGAATCTGTGTGTGACCTCCAAGGGGCATAGGTCTAACAGTACTTATATACAGGTGTTTATCACATTTCCCCTGTGATCCCTGTGCTCTGATTGGTCAAAACCAGTCCCATGATATGTATTATTTGAACTAATACCCAGGTAAAGAACTGATGCCTACCAGTGATTGCCTGAGTATCAATTCATTACGGACATTATTACCTGAGCTCCCCCTTGTGTATTTCACAAAATCAGTGTTCGAAATAAAGGGGGGGGAGGGATCAAGGGGTTTTGTCCCCCCCCCCTAACGCTATAAAGGCCCCCTCAAATATATTTTTTAGAGGGACCCAGGTCCTGAAAAAACCCCCTCAAATACTAAATGTGAAGGATTTAATCCAGAAATGGGGTTTACACAAGTAATTGTCTAGGATAATACATGCTTAAAACACTCAGAATTCATTTTAGAGTGCACGTAGTCCCTTCTAAAACCCCTCAGCGGCTCGCGGACCTCCGGCCCAAAAAGCTTCGACCCTTCGGGCCTTGCCTGTGACAGACCCCCCCAAATGACATGGGCTATTGACTGTTGACAGTGAACCAAAGGAAATGAGTTGTCCTATTTAATGGATGGATTTAAAAAATTTAAAAAACCAGCCTGATCAGGAGGAGCTCAGTTAACCTTGAAAATGACTGTAGTCAGGCAGCCAAACTTGATTTTGGACCCTAACTGATGGATAACGTTTTTTTCTCAGTAGATTTGGAATCCTTTGAGCCTCCATGAAAAATACGTTGCGGGTAACAAGAGCGTATCATTAAGCATTTTGAGGAAATGGCCAAATTCAAAATGGCCACCAAAACGTCTATCGGTCAGCCTAACTTTTTTTAATTTTTTGGCTAAAAAACTGTGCAATACCACTATTTCCAGTAAAATTGGTATTTGGATTTAAAAATAAAATTATCTCTAAAATTTATCTTAATTTCAAGTTAAAATTTGTAGTCTGAAACTTGGTTTTTCCTAGTTCTCTATGTGTAAGTAAATCAGGGCTTTGGAGTGGGGTAGCAATTGACTTATAATTAGAAAGTTAGACTGACCGATGAACGTTTCAGTGGCCATTTTGAATTTGGCCATTTTCTCAAAATGCTCAAGGATACTATCTTGTTACCCGCCATGAATGTTTTATGGAGGCTCTAAGCACCCAAAATCCACTGAGAAAAAACATTATCCGTCGGTGCAGGGTATAACACTCACACAGTATAGTCATAGGAACACAAAGAATTTCATTCAAAATGAAGATGGCAGTTTTTTAGAACATTTTTCTCACTGTCTATGTATTATTTATAGCTTGTCTGCATGTTTGACCATGAGCAATAAAACTTCCTCCTGTATGTTGAACACCGGAAGCCATGAAAAATGTAATAATTCTGCTTCAGTTCCAAGGGACACAGAACATTGCTGATTGGTGGAGGGCTTGTCAGACTTTTCCCCTTGGTCACAGAGAATACAATGGTAGAAATTATGATGCCGCAATCATGAATGCTGTGAGTCTGGCACATACATTATTCATTCAGGGATGCCCGGTGTCTTTCAGTTACCCCAGCACGGAACACTGGATATACAACCCACCTCAATTTAATGTCCAATGGGCTTGGCCCAATTGAGTTCCAGCAGTGGGATTCCAACCCACAACCTCACTGCCAGACTGGTAGCACAAACATGCACCTTTAACGGCGAAATGATAAGAACAAATGTGAACCCACCTGGAACTTTGGTCAGCATCATCTGAATCGGTTGCAGCTTCACAGTCAGATTGAATGGTCCTCTTAATTTCTTCTTGTGTCGTACCTTCTTCTGCCGGTAATTCCAGAATGAATGCTTCATTTTCTGCTTGACCATCACCTTCATTGTCAAATTGAATCTTGGCTTCTCTTTCTCTTGTCGTTTTCTGAAACACCGGCTTACTCTCCACCTGAGCCGTGGCTTCGCTGTCCGATATCTTTTTATAAATTTCTTCTTGGGGCAAGCCTTCTTTGGTTGATAACAATTTTATAGGAAAGACAGCTTTACTTTTGGTCGAAGGAATGACTTCACAGTCTGATTTAGTCGTCATTTCTGTCTTACTCTCTCTAGCTGCAAATGGCATCAATTTTTTATTTTCTTCTTGAACGACTGCTTCGTTTGGAGATTCAATCCCTTCCTTTGTCTCTTCCCCATATGATGATGCAGTGCTTGCAACCAGCAACGATGGTAAATGCTCAGCTACAATTGCTATGTCGTGCTTGACCTTAAATCAGAAAAATAAACCCAAAATTGGGTTGCCTACATTCATATACATGTACCCAGACATTTAAATCATTCTTATATCGCCATTTGTTCTCTAGATTTTGAAAATAATAATTTATGTTCATCACCAAAAAATGTCAACCTTGACTCCTTAAAAATGCTCTAACTGCCAAAAGCTCCCGTGGATACGAGGTTATCATACATATTCTGAAAGCTGAGATGGTAGGCTTTCCGAAAAGGTATGATAACTTAAGCCCACCCATTTGATACTGATATCTTGTCTGGCTATATCTTCCTTTGTTTCGCTCTTCTGGCGATCCCAGGCCTATACCATATATATGAGGCCTGAGCCTGACTCGTATTCTCGTTTCGCTTCACCTCTTGCTTCATGTAAGTTCCTTTCTTTTCTCATTGCGAGTTTATTGCTTTGATTTATTGTTCAATGTCTGCCTGGCCTCCTTACACTGTACTCCCACTCACTTCCTTTTGTCATTCCTACTGCTTTTGGACTTGTTCCTTGACTGGTCTGGGAGCAGTAGTTTCCTATCTGTGTATTTTGTGTCTCCTATGTGTTGTATGAATGTTGTTGTGCATGATTCGTGTATCTATATTAATGTCGGAATAAAAGGCGCAGTGGCCATTTTTAAATTCACCTGTGTGTTCGTCCTCTTTCCGGTAAATTTTTGTATTTGTATTTGTATTTGTATATATTATTGGTCCCCTGGTGTGGAAAAATTTGTGGTGAGCCTTCCACTGAATACAGCTCAGGGCAGCCGCAGAAAAGCACCCATTCAATGATTGCTTAGAGTGTAATGCTGAGGTATATTGAAGTCGTCAAGGATCTGCCTCTGTGTGTCATTTAATTTAATTTAACTTTTTGCACTGTTTCTTTCACCTACAGCCATGTCCATTAGTTTATGCTCAGATGCTATGCTTCACTGGGTACATTCGTTTCGCTGCTCCAAAGTGCTCTTGGAGTGGAGTAGTTCACTCCAGATCATTCGTTTTGCATTTCCGGGAGTAGATCAGAGCAGTTTGGAGTAGATAGGAAGTACTCCAAGAATTTGGGATATCCCATGACAACTGATTGTTTACATAAATACATTACACCTCAGAAGCTTTGATTTTGTGCCAGATTGCTTTTTTCTGGTGTGCATTTCTGTATTTCAATTAAATCAATTAAAAGCAGTCGATTAAAGGTGTCGATTCACGGCCTAATTGCCATTAACTACGGGATTCCAACAGCTGAGGAATCCTCAAGTTATGACGATTTTAACTACTCCTTCATGTTCGATTTGGACCAACCTTGGAGTAGTTTACTCCAGGAGTAGAAACGTCACTTCCTGGAGTAGATACGTAACTTCCGGAGTAGTTAGAGTAGATCGAATCGAATGTACCCACTATGGGTCTATTATTGTGACCAATCATAACAAAGCAAATACTTGCTCAATCTTGCCAGGACTTACAGTCTATACACAGCAGCAAATTGAAACTCGAAAGACTTGGATAGAATGACATATTACAAATCAAATAGTCTATTAGATGAGGTGTGTAGCATGTGAATGCACCAGTATTTCTGTCATTTGAGAAGTAGCCATTCATTATCCTCATATTGCTAGATTTACAAAGTTCAATAAGTTCTTTACCATATTTATTTGATTTGACATCATCAGAATGACGTTTATGAGGTGGAAAAGATTCCACAGAGTCAAATGAAATCATATTAATTGCATTATCACCAACAATTTTAGTGTAGTCATCTAGGTTACCTGTCCTAGCATTAAAGTATGGCAACACTACCTTTGCTACTGAAGTACGAAATTTCTTCTTGAATTAGATGAAAGGCATTGTTATTATGAAAACTAGACACTGTGGAAGAAGAATCAAAAAAAAAACTTTTTTCTTTGTGTAAAATTTCATTTGTTTCATTAAATTCCACATCTATGGAAAGAATTTGACACAATTTTTTTTACAGATGAAAAAGGTTCTAACTTACTAAACCTGAGTAAAAACTAGCCATATTTAAAGAAAAAATTGTTCAGTTAAAACCCTGATGAACCAACAATTCAATCAAGTATTTAATTGTGATTTTGTCATGAATACTTATATTGATGTGTTCCTAACACATCCAGACACTTTGGTGACTATTACCATCATGCAAATAACATTTAGCATCAGAATTGATTTTATGCTTATATTTCAACTAATTCAGAATTTGCCTCACCATTAACATGAAACATTATTTAATTCAAAAGTTTCTATCAAAACACATGCCAATATGTACAGACTACAATTCCTGAGATTTTAGGGAAGATTGAGCAAGTATGATTGGTCACAATAATAACCCCATATTGAAACATAGCAGCTGAGCCTAAACTAACGGCCATGGCTGTAGGTGTCTTATTAATTTCTCAGCTTTATCTGTCACTGGCTTTCGTTCCCACTGTTTCCAGATCTGGCGATTCGATTTATATCATCATCAAAACTTACATACCTTGACACTTTGTGGAGTTTGCTGGCTGTTTTCTTGCGTCACTCTGAAAATGATATTTCCACAAGTTTACTTCCTTGCACGTATCTCCCTTTTAATCAACAGGCCTGTCTAATTGGGCATATCACAGCTGATAAAAAATTTGTGATTCAATATTTACCAGTATTTTGTTACGTCCGGGTTGTTTCTAATAATTAGCAATGTATGATCAATGTAATCCTTCCAAAACTAAGTGAAGTTTTTGAGGCACTTTTTCTTGCCATTGCATGATAATTTGGGACACAAAAAAACGGGGTATATGGATGGCTTGTGACATAACTCCTCACTGCACGAACAAAACTTACAGGGTATTGGCTACGAACTATACGTCTTCATTTGTCAAGGATGTCAAAATACTATTATTGGTTTTTGAGATATCACAAAAAACCTACTTGCATAATAAATTGGGACCACTGTACATTTCTCATATGAAAGGAGCTTCTGAAAACTTGAAAGTGATAAAAACTAGACGGATCCAACATTTTTGCCCCTCTAAGTTTAGTTCAACTGCCTCTCTGATTGACTGGAGGGGAGGGTTGGTCTAGTGGTAGCATGCTGGACTGCTAATAACTAGGTTCAGGGTTCGAATCCAGCTCTTGCCAGGTCCCCTGGTTCTATGATCGCCTCATTGCCGTGTCCTCCTCCAGTCCTAATTAACCTACCAAGTGCACAAATACAGGACGTAAAGCCCCAATAATCCATCCATTCATCTCTGATTGACTGGCTCACAGCCAAATTATAGTTTCACACCAGGAAGTTTAAAATTATCCATATATTTATTCGAGGTCTGTCATATCCAAAAGTTTGCCTACCAGAATAGTCAGTGAATACATGTATTTTTTTACATCAATTTACTTGAAGCGGAAGCAATTAAAATTTATGCTTTAGATTAATATTGAGCCTATTACACATAGATTAAAAAACCAAGTAATTATTGTGATTGCGTGCTATCCTGCCAAAAAGAGCACCGTTAGTCTACATCCTGCATAATTAATTCGCAAATACAACCTTAAATAGAATTTAGGCGAACAATAATATAAATTCAACTCACCTAATTAGCAAATATTAATATCTTCAAACATCACAAAGCAGGCCACATGCTTCTCACGTGGCTTTTGTATCAAAAGTGAGTGGCAAATTATTCACTAGCACCACCTAGCTGCCAGCAGTTTCAAATAGAAACTGCTGCCCTCTTGTGTTACAAATTATACTGTACAGTGGGGACACCTGTCACCCTGTTTCACTTCAATGATCCTTTGTTCATATATTTCATTATTTATTACTTTTCATTTATACATCTATTTCATTTTATTATATTTTACTCTTTTTTTTTCTTTTCAAATGCTAAAATAACTTACTTGCTTTACTATTGCTACACATATATAAAATGCATTTATCTTTTTTCTTTTTTTTTCGATAACTATGAGGTAATTACTACATGGCCTAATTATTCCCTGTAATTTTCCACAAGTATGTAGTTACGAACTGATACTTGAAAATAAATTGTCCTATCCTGACAGTTCTGGTTATTTAACAACTAATCTGAATGCGTTAAGCTTGGATTTTGCATTTAGGTGTGCATTTAAGTGTGCATTGAAAATATCTGGGATCAGAAACTACATCGTGCTTTTTCTAGATTTAGAAATGCTCAAAAATCCCAAGTAAGACATATATAGCATAGCACATAAACTGAAATAACTTTCGAGAAAACTAAACCATGATTGGGACAGTGCAGGAGACGGATTTCTTCTGTTCACAATATTGCTACTCTGACTCCGCAACCCCGACTCCACATCCACCCCAGATTAATGGTTTGACTCCCGTCTTTTTACTACACCAGCTAGATCCTTTTGCAGCTGCATTCATAACTACAACACCAGACATGCAACTGACCTGTGTCTGCCTACCGTGAGACTTGAATTCGCGAGAAATGGTATCAGGTACAGGTTTCCTAAATTTTATAACAATATGCCTGATTAATTTAAACAAAAAATTTTTACATAGTTTTCTAGATTTCAAGTTATAGAGAAAACAATTTTAGAAAGTTGTACTAGCACATGTACCAATCCTCCTTGTAATGTGTGTAGATAATTGCATTTAGAGTTTCCCCAAATTTTAGATGGTCACCTCTTCAGGTTTGTCAACTACAGGTTTTCTGTTTCTTTCTAAATTTTTCTTTTAAAAACATTTTTAAAGTGCCAGCCACAAATAATAACAGGAACTATATCAGGGACTCCTCGATAGCGACACAATATCGCCTCAGGGGAGTTCCTGTAGCTTATATTTATATTTATGTTCAATGTAATATACTATGGAATTGTAATTACAGTTTATAAAATTGTATGTGAGCTACAAATGAATCATCTAAATCTGAAATATCTGACTTTGACTGACATGCTTCTGTAAACTAGAGAATATTTTCTATCTTCACATGTTCAATATGTTGAAAAAACCAGTGTGGAAGCTGTAGAAAAGTTCTATTGAATATTTTGTTTTGAGATTTCTTGTAACAAATCCGCCATTTTAGCAGACCAGTTCATGACATATGGCCAGCCACTATTGCATTTACATGGATGAAATTGGGTACACTTATAGTCGAGCATCTCTTTATGTTTGAATTTAGCAGCCCATGTAACTGGAGTGTATCCATCATTGTTCTCAATGTATAACAAGTGTCGTTTGAGTTCAACATCATCAAATGTACTCCAGTGGTCGGGATCTTGCTTCTTTTTTAAACAGAACCATTTTCTGCTGGCTTCACTCGTCAAAACAGCTGTCATCATCTGTTTGGCTAGTTCTGGTTTACTCAGTCCCAGTTCAACCAAAACATGTATGATAGAATTTCCAACAGAGTCTTGCACATCTAACTCCGCTCCATAAGAGATCAGTATTTCAAAAATGTCCGTGTTTCCATTCCAACAAGCGAGGTGTAGAGGCAAGCTGGTCAATTTCATCTTCTCCAGGAAATGGCTGCCTTTTAGATGAGAGTTAAGCATAATTATTATCATTTTGCAGGGCATTGTCCGGCCATTAACGCCCAGTTTTGCGGGCGTTAATGGCCGTTAACGCCCGCGAAAACGCCACCTCGTGACCTTATCAAAAGTGACGTCATGGCGATATTGTTGACATCAAAAATTAAATTTTCTGTCAGTTTTTGGGCTAAATCGGCCAAAAATTTTCCGAATGGAAAAATTTTAAAGCCTAGAATTATCTCCAGGAAGAGCATATCGTTTGTATGTAATCGATTATGCTCTATATTTAATAACAAGGGCGTGAGAACGCGAAAACGGAGCGGGCGTTAATGCATCCAAAAGAAAAGGTAACTGTTGTTTTGAAGGCACATTGCACTAAAAATGATAATAATGATAATAACATTTTGTTGTTGGGCATTATGGGGTATTCATCAGTTATGGCCATCGGTCAGAAATCATTTAATGCCCTCGCCTGGCGGCTCGTGCATTAAGTTAATGATTTCTGCCCTCTGGCCATAACTGATTAATACCCCATAATGCCCTCCAAAAAAAGTTATTGACCAATTAACTGGTCTGCAGTACTCAGCTGATATTATTGGCAATGATAGTGTGAATTGCAGTGTAGCCTTCATATTCAGTTTCAGATATTGCTAGCATTAGTTGCTCTCTTGTAGCCAGTGATATGATCACCTCACAAACTTGAATGCTCTTCTTAGAAGCAGCTGGCAGTAAGCATGTTTCAAATCCATCTAGTGAGGTATCTATCTCTCCGTCTTTTTCCATCATGACCTCACAAATGATGGTGAACTTTCTCGAGAGGTTATTGAGACAGCATTCTACTTTCTGAAGCACCATTGCTTCTGGTTCATGGAGGATGACGTTTCTCAGCCAGGCAGCATACCTGAATCAGAAAAAAAAGTATTTAGTATAGATCATGAGTTGTGCGCTGAGTGTCCTTGACAGAATGAACTGATTTAATTCTTTCTTGAAGGTGTGGGTTTGAGCAGAACAATATGGAAAACAGTTAACACCATGTAAAATACTATGCACTGGTCTGCAACAGTGGCTGAGGCTGCTCTCTTGGCAGTGTCGCTGCACAAGAGTGTGGTCTCAGGTCTTTGTGAAGTGATTTGGAATGATATCTGCATTATCTAACCCTTGAAACCAACACGATTTCATTTCAAAGTTGCTGTTTCTCATAGTTTTATCTTATTACCTCATATTCTTCATAAAAAGATTAATCATCATAAGAAATAAGTCACATACGCCTCCCTGACACCAAGAAACCATATTTTATCACCAGTTGTAGCTCTTTAGGTATTTTTATATCTTCTCATAGGCATACGGGACAGGTGTTTTGAGGGGTGGAGGCTGTCTCTATTTTTCCCTGAAGTTTTAGCATGGCACGGGTGTGACCAGGCTAGTAGATCTGCCCTGATTGGTCAGGATTTTCCCTGATTTATGCCATTTGCCCTGATGCAGGTGGGGCTGCAGCCTCCCCTGACCTCCCGCGAAATACGCCTATGTATCTTCGTATCTTCTTTACATGACAGGTAGATATGGAATGTCCTTTCGAAGACCCAAATACTTTTGGTACCAGAACAAAACATTTTGCGAACCTGTTTGCATGAATAAGAAGAGGTAGTGATGTTGGTCTGGGCTGCCTACATGTATGAAAAAAAAAATGCTGGGAAATGTCATATTACATATTAATAATGCTTAACTCGCATCTGAAAGGCAACCATTTCTTTCACATGTTGATATGAACAGTGTTATATCTTAGAACTCTCATGTGTGACGGTGCTCCATTGCTAAACAATTTTACTCCTTCCACCATTGAGATTATGGTGTCTTGCAGTGGCTAATGTGGATATTTGGATATACAATGTAAATACAGAAAGGAATTTTCACTTCATCACTTTATTTGAGAAAAGTGACCCTGTGGATATTTGGATATACAATGTAAATACAGAAAGGAATTTTCACTTCATCACTTTATTTGAGAATAGTGACCCTGTGGATATTTGGATATACAATGTAAATACAGAAAGTAATTTTCACTTCATCACTTTATTTGAGAATAGTGACCCTGTGGATATTTGGATATACAATGTAAATACAGAAAGGAATTTTCACTTCATAAGATTCTATGAATGTTTTTACCGATTATAATTATATAAAAAATTGAAGTCACTTACTTCTCCCCTTGTCCATCTTTAATCTCTCCAGGCCAAGTGTTGGTTCTTGGAGAATCAATTTTCTTTCTCCTTGAAATCAGAGCAAGTTTGGCTCTCAGCCGATCACCCATGTTTTTCAGAAATGCTTTGTTGAATTCCGGTTGCTGTGGGGTGACACCCTCGGTTTCTGTGACGCAGTTTGGCAGTCTCTCGTCTTCTGTTTCTGTTTCCATGTTCTCATGTACTACAGGCTTTCTGATACAAATAACATGGGTTTAATTATTTTGAGTTGAGTGTGATATGGTGAGGCTACCAGCAGTTTAACACTCTGCAGACTGTGTGCATGTGTGAAGGTTCTGACTGGCTCCACCTATAAAAGGTTTTCTACAGAATAAGCATTCTGTAAATAAATTGTGACATTGTGCCAATTAAGCAGAGTAAACATTGCCAACAAATTGTTACTAGCCACAAGTCATCAGCTAAAAGCTTTCCTGGGCGTCAAGAATTTTTAACCGGCGCTCAACATAAAAAATGACAGAAGTTACTTTGAAAATAAAAAAGGTGAAAATTAGGGCATTAATACTTTTAGGACAATCACAATGCGGAGGAGTTTTATGCAATATCAATTTCTGCTTTATTTTTTGTTAAATACCATTTATCATGTACTAAGATTGTTATTGTTATCTTCATTGTAAGTGATCCATTAGACCTGTTTTGGAATATCACTTTTGCACATCTGTAATTAAACTATGTGTCTCATTTTCAAGTAGTAACATGTAAAAAGATACAATTATTTGTCATATTAAACTGACTAAATATTTCTAGGAGATTGTTATCAAGAAGAAGTGATCTGCTGGAAGCATTGCTAGGATGTCAAGGGTTTGTTTCCAATCTTGAATTGTAACAGGCAGGTTAATGTAAACATTTATTTCTCAAAAAGAAAATAAGACCATCGAAGCCATTTATCACACTAGCTGAAGGAGGCATATCCACCATTTCATAATTAGAACCCTAGTTACTGACAAAACTCAATATAAATACAAATTGTCATCACTTGTCGAGTAAAAGTAAATAGCCAAAGGAAATTAAATGACAGGTATCAAAATTTGCTGTTTTTTTTTCTCATTAAAAATGGTTGCTGAGTCTCATTCGAGAGGAAATGTTTCTTCTTGAATTACAATTTTTAAAAATGATAAATGGCGGAGAATTTTTACCTGGTAACAATTTCATGTCTGTCTCCTTGGCGATAACTATTTCAGCTGTGAAATGAGACTTTGCGATGTTGTGTTGAATGTGTACAAAGTGAAACTAAACTGACCCAATGTATATTTGATCCTGAAATTTTGCCTACCAAAACTTTCAGCCATCTCTCATGGCTCCCCTCCATCTACAACCGTCTTTTGTTGCCCAACTAACATCTAACTGTTGGGTAACAAACAAAAGAAGTGACAACAACACCAGTCTGTTTCATAACAGTGAAGAAAGCCATGAGAGATGGCTGAAAGCTTTGGTAAGCTAAATTTTCAGACTCTAAGAGACTATTATAGTTACTTATATAAAACTAAACTGTTTACCTCCTATGAATTCTAGACTCTTTCAGACAAATAGAAGTAGGCATAATATCCGCAACGAAATTATGATGCTCCCAAAATATGACACTGTATAATATGGTTGTTATTCATTCAGATTCTATGGTGCTTCAATGTATAACATTTGATTTTAAATAGTTGATTGTTCAAGATATTAGAAATGCTATAAAAGATTTGAAGCCTGTCTGCCAATTTGGTACTTGTGTTTTATGTACCTGGAGATTTTAATGCTTAATCTATGATTTTTAATGACTCATATCATTTGTAAATGTTTCATCCTTGTTTTACATCTTGTTGTTTTTTAGTCCGTTAAAGGCATTTTGCTTTGTTTATTTGTTGTATTGTACTAATCCGACTGTAAACAAAAGTTTACTAACTTACTTACTTGCTTACTTAGCTGTCTCACCTGATGAAATAGACATGATATGTGGAGAAATTGGATGGTCCCTACCTCAGAACTTTGATGCACTGGCACATCAACAAAAACATACCATAAAATAAAAATATATAAATTTATATCGAGGATAATTATTCTCAGGTCCAAGAACAACAACTGGCAACTCCTCTGAAGGGCTCATAAAACCAAAAGCAAATTCTGACATTTCTTTAAAAAAATCTGCCAGTGGTGTTCATAAACTTCTTTGGCGAGTGATGACTGATGACAGTTGTTTGTATTTCTATTTGTATTTGATTAACTTCTTGTTCCCCTGGTGCACCAAAATGCACAGTGAGCCGTCCACTGATTACAGCTTAGGGCAGCCACAGGGCAGCTCCCACAGGGAGAGTATATAGGAACATTGTCCAAGGTTCCTATTTTGTAGTGTGCTCCAGTGTTGGTGATCGCCGTATGATGATGATTGATAAGACTGTGAGTCTGGCGCAAGCCCTATTAACTCAGGGATGCCAAGGGTCTTCCAGTTGCCCCCGTTTGGAACACTGGGTACAACCTGCCTTTATTTAATGTCTCAATTGCTCGGACAAAATTTAGTTGGGAGGGGGATTCAAGCCCACACCTCAGAGCAAGTGGTTTGGCAAAAAAGCACTCTAAACCATTGGCCCACAGAAGAACTCTCTGTTGACATCTGTGTGAGGTGGCGTCCTTAACAAAGTCTGTCATCCGAAAATTGAGGATTACCCATTTTGATATTGACTCATGAATACTTTAAAACAGATGTGTTAAAATTCATTATGGGTCTCAATTTCCTCCCCTTTTTCCACATGTCAAATACTTGACATCCTAGGAAGGCTTTTAGTAGATAGCTTCTGGTTCATAACAGGTTGTGGTTAATAATTTACTAAGCCTGATTGTGTTGATGCCTTTGTTTATTCAGAGAGGGCTCATTCTGCTACCAATTCAAAATAACACCCTTAGCATCCGACATGAGACCCATACCATTAACTAATGTCAATCAGCATGTAATTGCCTATTCTAGGAGGAGCTTATGTTGGTGCTGCTGTTTGGACAATACTGGATACAGAGCGTATGACAACAGAACTTTGTTTGCATGGGAAGCAGCAATGACACAGCAAATCATTTTATAGGTGGAGCTGGTCAGTTCTCACTCAGTGGAACAAGAACTGCAGGTTAATGCTCCATATCGCATCATACTAAAAAAATTGACACTGAAACAGGATCATGTACGAGATAGCCGAGAGTTCATAAGGATATGGAGGTAAAACCAGAAGACGGACTGCCCAATTACATCACGCAAAGGAAGGACTCCCCCTTACAACAACCCGAATTTAACAAAGCGTTTCTTAAAAACATGGGTGATCGACTGAGATCCAAACTTGCTCTGATTTCGAGGAGCAAGAAAATTAATTCTTCAAGAACCAACACTTGGCCTGGAGAGATTAAAGATGGACAAGAGGAGGAGTAAGTGGCTTCCACTTTTGATGTGATCAGTAACAATTTTGATCTAGGCCAATGAAGTTTACATTGAGTTAATTTTAGAATCTGACAAAGTGAAAATTCTGTATCTAAGTGAAAATTCTGTATTTAAGTATGTGTGTCTATGGAGTTAAAATATCCTCAAATGAAGAGAAAATATCTCTCATCTCCGTCCATGCCATAGTGTATCGGATCTTAGTTCTTATCAATATGTTTTAATTTATGTTTTTACGTTACTTTTATTTTAATTGTTTTATTTGTATTTATGTTATTTACCAAATGTTATTAATTCTTTACTCTCATTCTGTCATGATATTTTCGGTGACACTAGCCAATGGCTAATTTTTCTTGTACAAAAACTGTAATAAAATGAGCCTTGTCGTTGTCATGTTCTTTGTCATTGAAATAAATAATTATTGAATTCCAACTTTCGTATGACACCTGCACTTGACTACATCAGGATACCTTTATTTAAGTATTTCCGCATATCAAATACTTGACATCCTAGGAAGGCTTTTAGTAGATAACTTCTGGTTCATACAGGTTGTGGAGAATAATTCAATAATGTTAGAAAAGTCAATGCAGCACTTTCATGCAAGACAAGGTAAAACGCTGTTTTAATACATAAGTATAATACCATATCCAAGCAATAAAACACCATAACTCGTTTCATGCATAGACCAGACTTGCATCAAAACCCTAGTGACGTAGCTCAAACCGAAAAAAAAATCACTTAAGGCCTATCTCAAAAATAATGAAGCCAAAGTGTGACATGACCATCACAATTTTTTAATGCATTTTTCTATCAAATGACCATGCGGTTTTGTTAAGAACATATCTAAGTTCAAGAAAATATATTTATCATAGAATTCCAACCAGTGGAAATAACTGACGATAGCAGAAAAATACCGAATATTTAAAAGTTTTTATTTCCATGTCTACAAAAGAAAACTAAACTAAATGTCAATTTATCATCAAAGGAAATCAAATTTCTTTATATGATGACATAGGGCAAATAGTGTGGAGTCTTCAGGGCAGTTTTCATTCCAATACACCAAATATATTGTGAGAAAGACACTATTTTTGATAATTTTTCAGCAATATTTTTTCAAAAACTTAATTAAATTTGCCTCAGAAACATATGTGTTCCTTTTAAAACGATTTCAACTGTCCTATGTTATGGGTCTGGATGTTGGCTTCAAATTCATACCAAATAAGTGCTACGGAAGTGAAAATTAACTCAGCAAAAGATGAAAGAAGCACGATTTTTGGCCCCTTTTTCTGATAAAATCAGGATTTTGAGTAACGATGTCGCATGAAATTGAAAAAAATGTTCTGGTTTTGCTTACAATTGATTTTATATGATATTATAAGTCATAACTGATGGAAAAGTGTGATCATTTCGAATGAAAAGGGTGTTTTTTAATTTGATATTGCCTTTATAGCCAATTTGGCCCCAAATTTTCAAAAAACTTCATATATGCCATTATATTATCGGTTAGGTCCTGAAACATGTTGAAAATACAAAAATAGTTTGGTGATTGTCACAACAGGTAATATTAGTATCATGGCTCCATTATTTACAGTAAAAAAATTTGAATATGATCAATATTTTTGTGAGTGTTACGCGTGCGACAAAGGTATTTTTTTATTTTACCACCAGACAACAGTCACCAACATGTATTGGTTCATGGTTTATTTATTCTTCACAGATTTACTATGTTTCAAGCCAATCCAGGTTAAAAGGGCTTTCATAGCTTTTTGTCGCATGAAAGTACTCCTTGCGTTACGCGTGCGACACATGCACCTTCCCTCATATTCATTGGAATTTTTTCATGAAATGAATTTTTCACAAGCATGAAAGGTTCCAAAACAACTAAGTAGATATTATACTAGATCTTAATGGCAAAAAGATTCAACTGACATGTGAAAAAGGGAAATTACAACATCCCAGATTAGGAAGCTTCAAATTTGACTAAATTTTTCCAATGAAGAATTCAATGATGTCAAAACAAGCATATAAATATACTTGTTTCAATGAATTTATGAAGCCCTTGGACATAGAGATAAAAGGAAAATTAAGAAAATGACAATGAGATATGTCAAATTTCATACACCTGAAATAATTCAAGTGAAAAAAAATGTGATGTCACGCTAAAATAGTGAAATTTACGTTTTTCAATGTACTTTTAAGATTATCTCGACAACCGTCTGTAACATTGTCATGAAATTTTCTGGACTTTGGCACAAGAATGTATTCAAAGCAATAGTGCAATATAAAGTTGTTGCATACATCCATTCCTACATTTTTTTTACCCCCAATTAAAATTTGGCCCAGTGGCTTCATTATTTTTGAGATAGGCCTTAAGTCTGTCATGGATGCTTGGCACAATGTGACGGGTAAAAGCCATGATAGTAAAAATAAATTCTTTCTTATTCAGATATGCCTCGTTGCTGAGAAATGTCGTCCTCCATGCACCGGAAGAAATGATGCTTCAGAAGATGGAATGTTGCCGTAACAACCTTTGGAAAAAGTTCACGATTATATGTGAAGTCATGATGGAAAAAGACGGAGAAATCGACATCTCTCTGGATGGGTTGAAAACCTGTTTACTGCCAGCTGCTGCTAAGAGAAGCATTCAAGTTTGTGAGATCGTCATATCACTGGCAACGAGGGAACAGCTCATGGTTGCCATATCTGAAGCTGAACATGAGGGGTGCACCGCAATTCACGTTATCATCGCCAATAATCTCAGTGACATTTTGAAGAAGTACATGGATCAACTAGACAACGTAGACCAGTTAGTAATGCTTAACTGTCATCTGAAAGGCAGCCATTTCTTGGAGAAGATGAAATTGACCAGCTTGCCTCTACACCTCGCTTGTTGGAGTGGCAACCAGGACATTTTGGAAATGCTGATCTCTTACGGAGCGGAGCTAGATGCACAAGATTCAACAGGAAATTCTATCATACACGTTTTGGTGGAACTGGGACTGAGTAAACCAGAACTAGCCAAAGAAATGATGACAGTTGTTTTGACAAGTAAAGCAAGCCAAGAATGGTTCTGCCTGAGAATTAAGCAAGATCTTTGCCACTGGACTGCTTATGATGATGTCAAACTCAAACAGCACTTGTTATACATTGAGAACAATGACGGATACACTCCAGTTACATGGGCTGCTAAATTCAAACACAAAGAGATGCTGGAATTCATTCTTAACATCGAAGGAGTTTATCGTCAGACAGTTTGGCAATTCGGACATTCCTCTTTTCTCCATTACGACATGAAAGATATAGACCCCGTCATCACAAATCTACAGAAACCTGGAAAGCCAAGTGTCTTGGAACTTCTTACTTACAGTCCAGTAAGAGGAAATACACTGGCCTGTTTCTCTATTCCAGTAATCAAGGAACTTGTCTCCTACAAATGGAAATTCCATCGTTTTGGGTTCTTCAATTGGGGGCTCATGCATTTGGTTTTGATGGTTCTTTGTTTTCAATTTCCTATTACCCTCAAGGAAGGTCTAACAGCTCGTAACATACCTAATGCAACTCTAGCTGGTAAAAATACCACATCAATAGAATTGTTGAAAGAATCTCTAAAGCTTCAATTAGTTCTGCTTTTCATGGCAGCCACTCTTCTTGTATTCATGGTCATAGAATTTAGTGTCTGGGCCAGAAGCTTGATGTGTCTGATTGTGGTTCTAACACGTAGATGGCATGGCAGGAGTTATAAGGCTCCATTTGGTATCATCATGAAAAGTGACATCTTTCGAGCGGTTTTTGCAGTGTTCTTGGTCTCACAAACCATCTCAGTTGTCTATGCTTTACTTGATCTGGAAGCAACAGTAAGCAAGGCCTTAGCTTTCGTCTCGGGGTGCTATTTCTTACTTTACTTCTTACAAGGACTCCGCAGGACTAGCTACTTTCAAAGGGAACGATCATGCATCTGGTCATTTTCACAGACATCATCAGTTTTGCTTTCGTGTTTTGTATCTTGTTGGTGGGATTTGGTGGTACAATGATGATGGTTGTTTACGATTCAGCCGATACGGTAACAGGATTTGAAAATCTGCAAAGTGCAACGTATTCAATGTTTCTCCTTATGACAGGACTGGGTATGAATGAGAGCTTCAGCAGCATACAAAACAACGAGATAGCCAAGGTAGTTCTAGTCCTCTTCATTTGCCTGACTGTGATTCTTCTCCTGAACATGCTGATTGCTGCAATGAGTGAAACTTACTCAAGATTGTCTCAACAGCGAGACGAAATCTGGACCAGAAATCGCTCCTCAGTCATGCTTAGGTTTGAAAGCTTTTCTCTGAATCTGTGGCTGAGGATGAAACTGGGGAAATATCTGGTATTGGAGAAAGACAGCAATCAATACGTTTTGCATATCGAAAACTCTGACCCCCCAAATTGTCTGGGACCTGGATGATTAAGCAAAAACTACAATTTCCTCCTCTGCGATGTGATAGCTAAACTGTGACGGTTTGTCCCCTGCTGGTACCATTATACATTTTACAGGTTCTTAATCCTTCAGGTGTCACTACAATCATTTTACAGATTCTTAATCATGCAGTTGTCACTTTTACAGATTCTTAGTCCTGAAGGTGTCACTACAATCATTTTACAGATTCTTAATCCTGCAGGTGTCACTACAATCATTGTATAGATTCTTAATCCTGCAGGTGTCACTTCAATCATTGTATAGATTCTTAATCCTGTAGGTGTCACTTCAATCATTTTACAGATTCTTAGTCCTGCAGGTGTCACTACAGTCATTGTACAGATTCTTAGTCCTGTAGCAGCACCCAGACTAATGTTTCCAGTTCATATGTCTGTCTGTCAATCTGCCAAGGACCTGTAGCAGAAAAGGCTGCACTGTTTCCAATATATCCATCTGAATGATAACGAGCTACGTGAATCCGTAGAAGGTCCTTTGTTAAAAATCTGTGCTACTTTCACATTCAAATTGTGAACATCATCACATAATGTGTTGTTATGCAGACAACTTTACCTTACTAGCTCCCACTGTTGAAGGATTACAGCAGATGTTAAAAGTCTGCGATGATTATCCAAACGACTATTGGATGTTATATACAAAATATGTGTGTCTTATGTTCACAAGGAAGAAAATGGTAAACTGTACGTCCTCCTGTTCGTCTTTGTGGTGCTGAATTGTCATGGGTACAGAAGGTGAAGCACCCAGTGTCAATTCTATGCAGCAACTTAAATGAAGGGCCTGAGATAAATCTGAAGAGGGGAGATCTGGCAGGGAGAACAAACCTCTTAATGGCAACTCTTCCGAAAGCACCTGATGATATATAAAATAGGAAGTGTTCCAAAAACAGGTGTGTCACTTCTGTGGGGCTGAAGCATGGGATTTCACTGATCCAAAAGTTAAAGATTTGCACACCATGTGGAACAAGTGTGCCAGGCAGATATTGGGTCTCCCGTTTAGGACTCACACCAGATATTTGCCAAAACTTGTCTACCAGTTCAATAAAACAAGTTTTCAACAGATTTCTGAAGTGTCTGAAGACCATGATTGAAAGTGACAATCCAGTTGTGAAGCATATAGCAAACAATGGCTTAGGCAATGTGAATTCATTGATTGGTCATAACTTGAGTGCAATTGCCAGCAACAAATCAATTGAAAAACATCAAATGTTAAACGTCAAACTGAGATTAACGGACAAATTCTCTCTGGAAGATCGGCTAACTGTGCAGTGTGCAAGCTATAAAAGACTTGAGAAATGGCTCTATTGAATTTGAAGAAAATTAATGTTTATATATATACATGTATATTGTGTACTAGTAACTTTGTCATCGTTGTAAACTGTAACCTATATAATTTATACTTATATTTCCATAGTCCATACACTGTAAAATTTGAATTTTGAGTTAGCTTAAATGATTGAGTGAGATGGTTGCACAATTCCTTTGAGCTATCATAGCTTGTTGTTTTAAGTTATAACAACAGAAAGATTATCATAACTCACAATATCAAGCTATGTTAGCTCAAACAAATTGTGCAACCATCTCACTCAATCATTTGAGCTGACTCAAAATTTCAAATTTTACAGTGTATAGTACTTTGTAAAAGTGTATGAAGAGAAATACATATACATATTAATGCAGATTCCGACACTGACTATAAAACCAGTTTGAATGTTGGAGGGTAGTTCAGAAGTCATTGCGAAGAGTTGTAAATTAGTCTTCTTTTGGGAATCACATGTCTGGAAGTCTCAGTTAGCATCTGCTGAAAATTGCCGCACAGACGTTAACTCTTCATCTTCAGTTACGGAGAATTTTGATTATTTTAAGCAGTTATATTGATATACATCTTAATTTAACATTGAAATTTTGAAATACTCTGATGTATTTGTTTTGTATTTGTGTCATGTTTTTAGTGACATTCACTGCATACAACATATATACGTTGACACCACAATGAAAGAAATGCATGTAATCTATTTAATTATATTGATTATCTTCAGTCGGAAC
The DNA here is from genome assembly GCA_026936325.1 of Platynereis dumerilii. Classification (NCBI taxonomy): domain Eukaryota; kingdom Metazoa; phylum Annelida; class Polychaeta; order Phyllodocida; family Nereididae; genus Platynereis; species Platynereis dumerilii. The sequence goes on from JAPTHN010000003.1 coordinate 19,450,412, forward strand.
AAGAAGTTAAATGAAGGAATACAAAAAAATATGGAACTTGCTGGTGCTTATTTGAATGCACTTCGGTCTTACAGCCAGGAAATTTGATATGCAGAAAGAAAGAACTACTGCCCTGTGAAAATTTCACTCTGTTAGTCATCATGCTGATGATTTGTCATGATCATACCCAATACTTTCAATGTTAATTTGATTAAGGGAGACTAATCCTGCTTGTTGGTGACAGGCAAACGACAGGATTATGCATCTGATTTTTACTCTAAAAACAGTTATGGCAAATCAAATGGCCTTCTCTCGATCATGACTAATCAAACAGTGTCTATGTTTCCCATGTTGAATGTAGAGAAGATGACACTTCATCAGCTATCATGAGTCGCGAAGTGCCATTTTCACAGTGCAGCAGTCCACTCTTTTTGCATATCAAATTTCCTGGATGTAAAGGCCTATAGAGCGGCTTTTTTTTTTTTACAAAATAGTGCCAAAATTTTGTGTATCAAAACTGACTCAACCACTTTGGTATGGTTTTTAATATGGTAAGAATTAAGAATATAAATTTGGTAAAATGCTTGAGGCTTTTGTTGCCCTGCAGGTCTAGATTCAGTAGTATAGGTCCCATTGCCAGGGAGGATCATGTCTGATATGACGTCATGTTACAGCCTCATTCTGGTGCCGTGTTACAGCCTCATTCTGGTATCATGTAATTCAGCCTCATTCTAAGATAGACACTTTCTATGTATACAAGTCAATCATTAAACAGCTTGCCAACAGCTAAGTCTTGTTAATATATTACAATGTCATTTTCTGCGGTTTTTTTACCCATTCCTCGTCCTTATCCATAACCAATATAGGATCGTATCTCGGCATGGATACAAAATCTGTTTTGAATAAATTTGCTTATTGAATAAATTGTATAATAACAAAAACAAAATACTTTTAATAATGAGTTTTCAATTTGAAAAGTGATTTCCCCTACTAAAAAACATATGTTTAATACACTGATGACTCTAAGGTAAGGCACTAAGGCAGGCAGAGTAACTGACATCGATTACAAACTCATAACCAGGTTATAGTAAAAGGAATGCGAAACCAAATGCCTTTTCGTAATTCTTTTTGAGCATCCCTCGGGCACATAAAAATGGAGCCTGTGGCATATGGATTTCTAATAAAGAAATTGGAGGTGCAAACAAGTACAACAGATCTCCCAACTGAGAAGGCCAGCAAGTGCAAGTATAGATATTATATAAACATTTTTTAACTGCCTTCAAAACGACTATGTTTGGTTTCTCATTTAATGAGGTGCAGTCATTTTCAGTACAATATATTTTGACAGTATTTTCTAACTTTATTTGACACTTTGATTTTAGGATTGAGTCTAAGAAATTGCTGGCCTCATTCTCTTTCATTTCAAGTAATTATAGAAATTGCTGGCCTCATTATCTTTTATTTCAAGTAATTATAGAAATTGCTGGCCTCATTATCTTTTATTTCAAGTAATTATAGAAAATTGTGCATGTCTCAATAATCTGCCAATAGACGTTGAGAAGATCTTCAGCTTCTTAACATGTTTTAAAAAATCTTGTTGTCATATATATCTTATCCTCTAAACTACAACAATATCTTCTACTTCTACTTCTATGTTGTACTGGACTAGGGTCTTCGACGTCCAGGGTGCATGGTCACGTGATTAGGTGTCGGCTAAAAACTTATTAATATAGTCTTTTTTTTGGTATTTTTGATGTTTAAAAACTGCAGGTGCTCAGAATAGGATTGCTGCAGTATCCCTGTTGTCACTTCTGGCTACCGGGGATACTAGTCTCGATGTTGGGAGCCTGTTTTCAGCAATCAATAATGTCCTTTTTTCCAGGTGTTGATTCAGCGATGATCTGAAGGCTTCAACTGTGAGCTGTTGAGCCATGACATTAGTAGGGGGGGGGACTTAATTTGCTTTTTTGGGAAATTCAATATGTATACCAGCCCAATTTGTGCCATTGGGTCCCCCATTAACAAAAAACCCATTTTTTGAAAATCGGACTGGTGCTACCCTCCTTGACATATGCCCTGAAGTTTTGGTGGTTTAAAACGATCGCAAGAACGTTTTTATCTACCGCGTTTAGTGACTATTAGACATATGATAAAACAAATAGTATCGATGGATTCCTCTCGTCAAGGGCTTTAAAATGAGTACCCACATGATGGGTCTACTATGATATTTGCTGTAAGATTTATTTTAGAATTTCTACTGTAAATTGCAGCGAGTAGCACCTTCAATTTAACTCAATGAAGTTCAGGAAACTTTGATAAATTTTAAAGTCCAAGTCTTTTAGTGAAATATTTAATACCAAACACAACTTTTTTTAAATCTCAATTTGGCATCTGAACATATTTTATGGTTTAACCATTTGAAAAATTGTCATTGCTTTATTCAGAAATAATATGATAATGCCGCAGCATAGAAGATGGGACGTGAAAATACTCGTTTGCATAGGTAAATGCCAAAGCATTATTGTTTTAGCAATTGTTGTTTCAAACTTTTTTTTACTTTGGGAAATTTTTAGTTATCACTTCATTTTTGGGAAAAACATTTTTTCAAATTTTTTTCTATTTTCCATTTTTATTTTTTCTAAATTTTTTGTTTTCTTTGGAAATTTTTTTTTTTGGGGTAGGGCCTATTTTTTTTTTTTTTCGGAAATTTTAATTTTTGTTGGAAAATTTTTTTTTTTTGGGAATTTTTTTTTTTTTGGAATTTTTTTTTTTGGAACATTTTTTTTTTCTGAAATTTTTTCTTTTTTTCAAAATGGCGGAATATCAAACCGAAGAAGAAGGAGGAAGTCACGTTGTAGTCACGCGTGACGAGAAGCAAGTGCCAGGATCATATTATGGGATGTCTGAATCAAAATTTTTTATTGTATTGAACCATCTGGCTGGCTCCACTCACATGTTAGCTGTAAGGGACGAGACACCTCGCTTCGCACGGTGAGCCGGTGGCTCTGTCCCGTCTATTATTGCTTTTATTCGCACAACACAATATTACTGATTCATTCACTAACACTCATGATAATATTATGCAATCCATACAAATGAATTCTTTGAGGTAGGCTAACAGAAAATAGCCTATTACAATTTTGGTAATTATTATCTTCAATTAATCTAATAGACATCAGGAAGTATATTAAAATTAGAGTACACTGCAATGTCAGGCAATCTATTAAGAAATATTGAAGTTACGAGAAATGATATGTCACAAAATTTATCTATAGAATAATATATTTCATGTGAATTACATAGAGCTATTTCAAGATCAAGCCATCCATGTAGGAGAATTGATATTATTGCCTACTCTGATTTAGACTTACATTCTGATTGGGCAGACCAGGTAATATAGCCCAGGTAATGTGGATATTATAAATATCAATATTCAATCAACAGGAAAGTTGGATGTTTGAAAACATTGATGCCTGTAGTGTCAGTGGTGGGATTACTTAGCTTTCAGAATCAACTGCCCATTCATATGTCTTGAAAGATTAGTAACATAAGTTTGACTTAGCAATTCCATCCATTGATATTTTTAAAACTATTCAGTTGATTTTGGATGATCAATTTGAAGTGTTAATTAGTTCTGACACTTTTGAATATATCATTTTACAAAACTACAGCCTACTTAAATTACTAGTTCTAATTTCTGGGCAAGGAATGTCTAATAAATAAATTATCATGGTTCTATCTTTGAAGTACTTTGCATGCAGTTTCATGTATATGATAAATATGATTTGTGTAATTGCTTCTACCCATTTTAGATGAAATTTTGACTGAATTTCGCATGATTACCATATATTGAGAGGCCTAAATATCCATGGCATCTATTTAGTGCAGGATATAGGCCTACATTAGCATTATTTATTATTGCACATAGTCCATGTGAGGTTATTCTTTGTCTGGCAGCATTTGGCCTCATAACAATTTAACTTTATGAAAGGCAAAATACAACCAATGATAATAGTATTTTAATGATTTGCGGAAAATCATTGATTTATCAAAGTGTTGTGTACTTGGTAGTTTTAGACCAATTTTCTAGTGAGCCAGAAGGGCCAGGCTTCAGATAAATAAGTCAAAACCCTTCAACCACATATAGGTAGCTTATTAACAGTTGATGTCATTCTTCCTCGTCCTTTTTTCAGTGCCATACAAACCCTTTATCATGTTTATGGCACTCTGACCATAACATTCACAGTCAAAAAAGAATACCAAGTAAAATATCATTCCATTCATAAAAGTACATAAGCACAAAATATGTAAAATCAATTTAAAAAAGAAAAAATATATAATGGTAACATTTGCTTATGAAATATGAATACCAGAAGTGTTTGACATTAACAATGGTTCAGAACATTAGCATTGCCTTTAGATTATCGGATATATAGCTTCCTGGTATTCATTTTGAAGGAAATTTTCCATCGAATCCAAATATGTTATTCCTATTCTTCTATCTATGATAGGGCCGAAGATATCGCAAACCGCGACTTCGCGGATGCGTGATATATCCTGAAAACTTCAAGGCCTATGTCAACGGGGTAGCGGTGCTCCGATTTTCAAAATTTTTTTTTTAATGTTCATATCTCACCTAATGGCACATTTTGAGCCGGTATACGTATAAAAGTAGGATTAAGTCCCCCCCCTAACATTAGGCAGGACATTCCAACTTCTGATAGTTCTTGGCCAGAAACTATCTCCATACATGTTTGTCTTTACAGTGATCGGTGCTAGCTGCAATGGGTGTCTTCTTGGTGATGGTCTTGTTTGCTTCTGCACATACTGGTGATGGTCTTGTTTGCTTCTGCACATATGATGGTATCTCGATCGCAAATAAGTTGTTGTAGGCTTGATAGAGTAGCACTAGCCTTCTCGAAATCGCTGATTTTTTCCCAGTTAATACCTGGTTTTTTTTTTCGCCATAGCTGTTCAAATATATGAACACATGCATCGTGATATTTCTTGGTCTAATAAAAGTCTTCAGTATATATAGTGCTTGGTTTTAACGTTAAAAATCATTGTTCCCACAATTCAACTGCAAAAATGTACTTATCATCTTCATTTACAGGTAGCGGAATGATGAGGATCTTGGCCTTTTTGGTAACAGTTTCAATTGCCTGTTTTGGAATTGATGCAATGGTTCCATTCGAAGGAAAGTCAATATTTTGTAATCATGCTCAAACAAATAAGCAAGGTCATGGGTTGAAAATTTTGAAATTTTGAGTTATCTTAAATGTCCGAGGGAGATGGTTGCACCATTTTAAGTTACGATAATCTGTACGTTGTCATAAAATAACAAGCTAAGTTAGCTCAAAGGAATTGTGCAACCATCTTCATTGAGCTCACCCAAAATTCAACTTTTACAGTGCAAACAGGGCGTTGGCTAAATAAGTAGGCCTAGTTCTTAAATATCAACCAGATGTGAAATCGAATGCTGATATCCAAAGCCAACCTTCCAAATTAACTTTATCCAAGGACCAATGTCATGTGTGTGCTTGTGTTTTGATCTTTAAACTTTCATTCCATCATGGATGTCATGGATGACTGAGACGAAAAAAACATTTTTACATTTGACACTCAGCATGTCTCTGGGCCAGGTATTTAGAAGTCTTTACCCCTGGCTGCTGAGCCCATTATTTGGAAAATGCTCAAAAAACATTGATCTTTGAACCTCAGTGATGACTTCTTGTCTAATACTTCTCTAATTATTAACCAAGTGGTCATCTGATGGCATAATTACATCAGACTGATGTTAGGAAGACAACTGTAATGTCAGGTGACATAACTACACCACCCTGATGTCAATAGGAGTCAAAATTCTTACAGGAAAGAATCTTTCAGTCAGTGTTTTTCTAAAAACATCAGGTTACTCTCAACATGTATAGATTCCCTTTTAGTGCTCAATGTGAGGTTCTGTTATAATGCAGCGACAGTTGTTTGAGTCTTGTTGAGGGATGACGCAAAAAATACTGAATATCTGTTAATTCAAACTCTATCAGTAAATTCAAACTCTTTCAAATTGTTTGGCAATTTTCACACCATTTCAGTAAAAATTCGATGGAAAAGAGACTTAAATTTTATGTGGTGTTTATTGTGATTTGGTTAAGTTTGATCTGTTCTATTCCAGATTGCTATCCAGGAGGAAACCAAAGTCCAGGAAGGAGTTTATTTGGTTGGACAACCCACGGAAATGCCGAAATAACTCTGTAGTATTTGCATGGGAACGTCTGCTACCAGTATGTGTCATTGATATTACAGGGCTAACACATAAGCTGTCATTAAGCCAGGGAAATTGTCAATTCTGCATTAATATGTGTAATTTTATGATGTGTAATTTGAACAGTTTCAGTTTTCAAAGTGCATTTTTTAAGACCACCAGGTGGCTGTACTTTATCCTGTTTACGCATTTCTTCAGTGTTGGAACGAACATTCTTGAGAAAAATAAGCCTCCAAACCATAGCGCAAATAAGAATGATAAAAGAATACATTTCTATTCGACACTTTTGGAGCTATACTTACCTTTTACTGTGATATTTCTCTGCAGACTTGTTTATGATGCGGAGAAGGAAAACAGTGCCATAGACGTGACCAATGAAGAAAGTTCGAAAACGTACAACACAGCAATATGCTATCCAGCAGTGTTTGATCTTGCTGTCTTCGTAAAATGCAGGTAACGCCTATAATACCAACAGTCCAACACTGTTAAATCAGTTGTGTCACTGTTACAGCAGTCATTATTAAAATTACATTAAGTGTGTTACAATGGTTTTCTGCTGTAAAATTACAATTTTGTATTCATAATGGTAGTCGCCGTAGAAGAGACAGCTGGATATACAGCATGGTGTCTGATTGTTATTGTCCAGTTGTGGATCCAGAGCAGGGGGGAGTTTAGGGGGTTCAACCCCCCACTCCCTTGGGCCTGTAGATTTTGTATGAAATTAAAATCCCGATATTTTAGTACATTTTCATTTGTAAACCCACCCCCCCCCCCCGTCCAACATTTTCCAGATCAACATTTGCAGGATAAAACATGCAAGTTTGGAATGCTATGTTTTCCCGTTTATACATAATGAATTTCTTGAAACTACACATGATGTATAAGTTGTTGTTCTTGTTACAGATGAAAACGAATGCAATAGTTTTGGACAAATGGAAAAGGATCGCTCGGAAAGATCCCACAGTAGCGATGAAACTGGCGTTGAAAAGGCAGTCGGGGCTTCCCGGAAAAGTGGACCAAACCAAAGTTTTCTGGGAATCAATTTGATTGTGATATATTTTGTGCTGTTCAATTGACGTGAATGAGTGTGTGTGTGTGTGTGTGTGAGTGAGTTCTGCTAATCTGAATTATCCATTGGTTGCCATAAAATGTAAATTGCAAGATTTGTTTAAATTGTGATTGATGTTTAGTGGTCTCACAAGATGCTTTTATTTGTACTTTTGGAATAAAACGAAACTGAATCGATAAGGGTGATTTTGTTTTATTTTTCAAATATGCTTCAGTTTGCTGACTAATATGATAAATTATGTTTGAAGACTCCCATTATGTCAAAAGCAAGCCTTTAATTTACAACACTTCAATCTTGTGTTTTTCTTTGATAGAACCTTTGTAATGCTCTGAGATGCAGCAGGGCAATTGTGTTCACACAAGTTCGCAATTTTGCACTGCACATAACTATAGGATAGAATTGTTCTTGAAGAATTGATTTGAACAAAAATAAGACATTCACATATATACAGTGAGGGTTCTTACAGTCGGAAATTTAATACTTAAAGTAGTGGTGTAATTGAGGGGTCTGAAGTTGGGGGGGGGGGGCACCATGGGGGCAAGACATTTTCTGGAGGGGAACTCCATTTTTTGGGGCATACATAATTGTAATAAACACCAAAATTTCCACATAGGGTGGTTGGTCAACGGTATCCATATCGGAGGACGTGTGCTATCGTGAACCGTGTCCAAGGAAAGGGGGCCCAAGGGTGCTACACCAGCCGTACAACCCCCCCCCCTCCCAAACCATCAGGCTATGGGTTCGACCCTGGAATTATAGTCTCTACACAGTAGCACCTGTTCTGAAAATTGTTGAATGGAAGAATGTTGCATAATAACTAAGGCAAAACAAAAAAAACAAAGAAGTGTCTGGATCTGTTGGGCACAAATTAAACTAGAATGGGCGCTCAGAGAGCACACAGCTTCGCTGTTCACTAAAATTCTCACAGGTGTATCTGGAAATACCAGGGGGAGCCATAATATTTGGCGAATACACAGCTACTTGCGGTGTTCTCCATTTTCTCACTGTTAATTTTAGGCAGGGGGAATGGCCTTTGCAATGGCGGCCTTAAATATGCCTCTGAACATCCCACAAGTGCAAGATGCACTGGTGTTTGTTGGTTTAAATGTGGGATTCTCAAAAATTCCAAAAAATAATGTGTTTAATGAGAAAACCCACAAGAATATCCTTTTCCACAATATGAAACAAAAACAACCCAGAAAGGGGGCTCTTCAGCCTATTTATAATATTTAGTTTTCTTTTGTGGGATTCACATGCTCTAAGCAGAAACATTTTGGTGATACTGCTCATGTCAATCTTGATAGAAGCAAGCCTGCATCAGATATCATGCATCACAATAAGTTAAAAGGCCCAGAGCACTGCACTGTAGGCTCTCATCTATGCATTTCTCAACAGCAACCCTTAAACAGCACCAACAGCAACCAAAATTTAATCAGGTATTCTGTGGGGCAAAGGAAGACATGCTGCCAAAAATCAGGTAAATTGGAAGTGCTGTTTTCCCAGGATTCAATTAACACACACACAGACACACAGGTGAAAATGGCCAGGACTACAATAGCTACGCTTTCAGCGAAGCTAATTAAGCATTCATGACAAAACCACAATTAAATATGAACATTGGTTCACCGGGTTTGCTTGAAGTCTTTATAAGTAGAAAAATTGTTACTTCTCAAGTTAAATAAAATAATAGTAAAACTTCCTTCTTCTGAAATAATTAATTTGTTTCATTAAATTTCACATCTATGGAAGGGATTCCACGCAATTTTATTTCAGATGAGAAGTGTTCTATCTTCCTACACCTGCTTAAAAATTGGTCATATTTAAAGCAAAAATATTACATGTAAAAACCCAATGAACCAACAATTCAACCACGTAATTATTTGTAATTTAGTCATGTATGCTGAATTTGATGTGTACCTAACACATCCAGACACTTTGCTGACTATTACCATCATGCAAATAACAGATAGCATCAGAATAGATTTTATGCTTATAAATATTTCAACTGATTCAGTATTCGCCTCACCACTACTACTGCATGCAACATGATTTCATGCAACTATTTCTATCAAAACACTGCTACTGTATATATGCAGACTATTATAACTGGCATTTTGGTGAAGATAAAGCAAGTATTTGCTTTGTCATGATTGGTCACAATGATAGCCCCATGGTGAAAGCACAACAGCTGAGTGAAAACTTCAACATCGCACCAACTTTTGACAGAGTCACAGACAGACATATGCCACTGAAACCATCAGTGTGGGTGCAACTACAGGACTAACAATCAGAAAATGATCATAATGACACCTGCAGGAAGTAAACAAACCCAGAACATGATCATAGTGACACCTACAGGAGAGTAAACAAACCCAGAACATGATCATAGTGACAACTGAAGGAAGGAAACAAACCCAGAAAATTATAATAGTTACAACTGAAGGAAGGAAACAAACCCAGAACATGATCATAGTGACACCTGCAGGAAGGAAACAAACCCAGAAAATGATCATAGTGACACCTGCAGGAAGTAAACAAACCCAGAACATGATCATAGTGACACCTGAAGGAAGGAAACAAACCTAGAAAATGAACATAGTGACACCTACAGGAAGGAAACAAACCTAGAAAATGATCATAATGAAAGTCCTACACAATTAGGAGGGTCAGAGCTTTCAACATTCAAGATGTGTCGATTGCTGCCTTTCTCCAACTCCAGATATTTTCCGTGTTTCATCCTCAGCCACAGATTCAGAGAAAAGCTTTCAAACCTGAGCATGACTGAAGATCGATTTCTGGTCCAGATTTCATCTCGCCTTCGTGACAATCTTGAGTAAGTTTCACTCATTGCAGCAATCAGCATGTTCAGGAGAAGAATCACAGTCAGGCAAATGAAGAGGACTAAAAATACCTTGGCTATTTCATTGTTTCGTATGCTGTTGAAACTCTCATTCATACCCAGCCCTGTATTAAGGAGAAACATGGAATATGTTGCACTTTGCAGAGATTCAAATCCGTCACCGAATTGCCTGAATCATAAACAACCATCATCATTGTACCACCAAATCCCACCAACAAGATACAAAACACGAAAGCAAAACTGATGATGTCTGTGAAAATGACCAGATGCATGATCGTTCCAAAGTAGCTAGTCCTGCGGAGTCCTTGAAAGAAGTGCAGTAAGAAATAGCATCCAGAGACAAAAGCCATTGCCTTGCTGACTGCTGTTTTTAGATCAAGTAAAGTGAAGACCACTGAGATGGTTTGTGAGACCAAAAACACTGCAAAAACCGCTAAAGATGTCACTTTTCATGATGACATTAAATGGAGCCTTGTAACTTCGGCCATGCCATCTACGTGTGAGAACAATCATCAGACACATCAAGCTTCTTGCCCAGATACTAAATTCTGTGACCATGAATACAAGAAGAATGGCTGCCATAAAAACAAGAACTAATTGAAGCTTGAGGGACTCTTTCAACAATTCAATTGATGTGGTATTTTCACCAGCTAGAGTTGCATTTGGCACGTTACGAGCTGTTAGACCTTTCTTGAGGGCACTAGGAAATTGAAAACAAACAACCATCAAAGTCAAATGCAGAAGACCCCAGGAGAAGAAACCAAACGAGTGTAATTTCCATTTGTAAGCAACAAGTTCCTTGATTACAGGAATAGAGAAACAGGCCAGAGTATTTTCCCTTATCCATGTACTTCTTTAAGACGTCGGTGAGATTATTGGTGATGATTGTGTGGATAGCAGTGCACCCCTCATGTTCGATGTCTGATATTCCTAGCATGAGTTGCTCCCTCGTTGCCAATGATATGATGATCTCACAAACCTGAATGCTTTTCTTGGTAGCAGCTGGCAATAAACATGTTGCTAATCCATCTAATGAAATATCTATCCCGCCATCTTTTTCCATCATGACGTCACACAAAATGGTGAACTTTTTGGAGAGGTTATTGATGCAGCATTCAAGTTTCTGAAGCATCATTACTTCCGGTTCATGGAGGATGACATTTCTCAGCCAGGAAGCATACCTGAATCGAGAAAATTATTATTACCATACAGACTGCAAAGCATAGACTGAATAAACAAACTCAATTCCTTCTCAAGCAGCATGGAGCGATTGGATACCTGAATTATATATGAATTACAACTTTCACTTCAGTACAGGATTTTTCACTTTACTGTAGACCACAGGCACTCAGAACTACACTGTTCACACATGTTGCTTGTACATAAACAGCAATGGAAATTCACTTCATCATTTTCGATCACAGACAGACAGACAGACAGACAGACAGACAGTTTTTATTTTTGCCAAAGTTGAAGATACAATAGGAGGTACAATAATTAACAAAAAAAAAAAAAAAGAGTGGCACAGGCGATGCTTAATTTGCCTAAAAAAGGCGCTATCTTAAGCACCCCTGTTGAAATTGAAAAATATTAAATATATTAATTCACAGTCACTGCAGACAACTGAAGGCAATATATAATTCGATATGGATAGAACATTTTGTTGTCAGTAATTTAATGATAAATAAAATAAACTAATCATGTGGTAAATTGGGTCGGGGAGGAGGGGGGGGGGCTTGTGTTTATGACTGACATATATAGCAATTAACAATATGGCATTCATTATTATAAAGATTAATAAGATATTTTTTGAAGTAGGAGGCAAAACCAAACTCACTGTGAGTATCAACTTTATCAATTACTTGTGCAGGCAACTCATTCAGGAGTCTTGGCAGCTGATGGCGCACACATTTCTCTGCAAAGACAAAAAAATGAACTCAAAAATGAAATGCTGCTTCCTGCTTCAGAAGGATCAATGTTTAGTTGGGTGTAAATTTTTAAATTCAAAATGCACCACTGACATTGGTATTCAAAGGATGGTTATTTTTTAGGGATTTCCAACCATGGCAATTAGAATGCTGTATGACACACAGGGAAAGTAGTCAAAAACTGAAAAAAAAAACATTGTTTTTTTTTTAAACTAAAATTGAAGTAGGTTGGAATTGTCATATCATTGCCATTTGGAGAAAAAATTTCGATTCCCTAACACACATTTAAGTTCTTTTTGAATTTGCTTAAAAAAATTTAATTGACACACAAAACTGTCTATATCAAAGGTTGAAGCCTCTTACCTCTCTTCCTGCTCATCTCTAACCTCTCCAGGCCAGGTGTTTGTTGTTGAAGATTCCCTGATTTTATTGCTCCTGAAAATCATAGCAAGTTTGGCTTTCAGTGGGTGATGCATTCTTTGCAGAAATGCTTTGTTGAATTCTGGTTGCGGTCGGATAACATCCTCAGTTTCAGTGATGTTGCTGGGCAGTCCGTCTCCTGATTTGGTCTCCATGTTCCTATGAGTTCCTGGCTTAAGGGATATAGCCTTTCTTGCTCCTCTTATATCCAGTGTTGTCCAAACAGCAGCTGCAGCATCAGTATATTATCCAGGAATAGGCAATTACATACTGATTGACTTCAGTTGTAGAGTAAGGATCTGGGTCCCATTGCGAATGGTGACAATAATTATAAGCTTTCTGTCAAGATTGTGTGACATTATCGCAGTTGAGCTGAGTAAATACCTACCATTACATGGTTACTAGCCAATGTTATCAGCTAAAAGCCTTTCTATGATTTCAAGTATTTGTTTTCTTGTCATCAACAGAAAGCATGACAAAAAATTAATACGAAAAAGAGAGGAGATTAGACACGTAATTCCACTTACCACACCTGACACAGGAGATTGCGTTGAAGTTGACTTCAGGATATTTGTACAAACTGTTTTCAGACATTTTTTTTTGCTCTTTATCTAAAATAATATGCATCAATCATGATCTGCTTTAGCCTGCAGCAGATTATGGTTATTTTAATGAAATTGTGACTTAAAATATGGCAGCAATATCAGTCAAAATTGTTTAGTAATTCAAAATTGATTTATAAATCTTGACATGTCGTACTCTTGCGACCCATGGAGCAAACTCACAATTAAATATAGATGCTCAGTGTCCAATCAAATTCAAGAACAACAATGAATCACTGTCAAAAACAACTGTGATAATAGATTATAGTTCCATTCACAAACACAAATTCATTTACTATTGAATAAGATTAATGTTTCACTTCAGTGGGTACCTACCACACGTCATGGTCTAGCAAATAGCAAGAAGAATTAATAGTGTAGATTCTCAGACATCCAGGTAATGATCCAACTGTGAAGGTTTAAAACATTTCTCTAGACGTACTTTTGTTGGGAGCAACGTTTCACTTGTAAACCATACAAGCATCATCAGGCTACTGAGCTATTGCCACTTGTACGTGAGAAAACTGTGATGGTGTTGGTGTTGTTATCCTACCTGTGAGATAACAGATGTCTCAGGCCTCCTCTGCGGTTCATTAATGGTCGGTGTGCTGTTATAGGACCAGGCCCTTTGTTAAGGATACCAACTCACACAGATGTCAAATAATTCTAACACCCCCTTGCAAGTCAATAGACACAATCAGAAGATAAAACATCAGATATCAGAATTTGCTTATTGTTTTGTCTGTGACGCAGCGGAATTCGTTGCTTATTATTATTATTAGAAAAATGATTACAAAGAGAAGCTGTTCTGGTGTGGAAAAAACTCTGGAGCTCTGCGACTCTGCGTCGATTGATGCCTGCTTAATAAAAATACCGAAGAATGTATTCAGACTGCCTCGAATATATGAATATGTAGAGAGCATACTAGGGGCAAAACTTGTCTCTGCCTTGGATTAAGGCAGCCTATGCACAGGAGCCAATAAGCCTGTCTCCATGTGGGGATTACAATAGGTATTATGGGTAGGTAGAACTACAATAAGTGGGTAGGGCTATTTTTGTCTTTGGGGGAGCCCACCAAATGACATATCATCTGGTTTGTTAACAAAGTGGAATCCTTTGACCAACAGTTAATAATAATCTGGTTGTTAACATGTTGCAATCCCCCAATCTGTATGATAGCAACACTCTTTTCCGTTCAGCTGTTGTCTTAAGAACATTCAGCAAACACACTCATTAAGTCGGACTCCTTGGCTTGGTCAACAACACAAATCACCTTCTTGAGAGGCAAAAGGGATTCCATCAGAGCTCCTATTGCTTGGAGACACCACCTGTACATAAATTCAGAACTAAAAATGGAGACAGACCTAATGCCAAAGAGGATCAGGAGACTGCTTTTTCAACACTGATGGGGCTGTTTGAACACAACAGGATGCCGTTCTGCCTCTTTTCAACACTGATGGGGCTGTTTGAACACAACAGGATGCCGTTCTGCCTCTTTTCAACACTGATGGGGCTGTTTGAACACAACAGGATGCCGTTCTGCCTCTTTTCAACACTGATGGGGCTGTTTGAACACAACAGGATGCCGTTCTGCCTCTTTTCAACACTGATGGGGCTGTTTGAACACAACAGGATGCCGTTCTGCCTCTTTTCAACACTGATGGGGCTGTTTGAACACAACAGGATGCCGTTCTGCCTCTTTTCAACACTGATGGGGCTGTTTGAACACAACAGGATGCCATTCGGCCTCTGCAACCGTCTGGCAACCTTTCAGCAGCATTTGATGAACATCTTTAAATCAGAGTTAATTGAATAGATACCAATCTTCCTTATGACATCCTGGTGTAGCGATTTTGAACACTACCTCAACTGTTTTTCTTAAACCTCCCATGTGCTGCAACCAAACACAGATCTCCTCAAGATGTGCACCATACCATCCTCATGATAATTTTTTGGCTTTCCTTGATTTTGCTTATGGCTCAAACAAAAGACAATTACCATAATCAACTACATTCTACTTTATTGTTGTGATTACATTACGTTTATCGTGGTGTCAGTGTAAATGTGTATGTAGAAAGTATTATTATATAAGTGGCACAGATACAAAGCAATTTCATCAAAGCAGTTTTAAAATTGAATGTTAGAAAAAAGACACATATTGCATGTTTAAAACAATTTTTAAAAAACTCCAGAAGTGGAGAGTGATGGGAGTTTACTTTGGTCTGCCAGTGCCCAACAGATACTAACAGAGACTTCCTGTGCTGTGCTTCTTAAAACGAGACTAATTCACTACTCTTCTGCTGACTTTTTAACTACCCTTCAGCCAAACTGACTCAATAATCAGTGAAGGGATCTATACATGTGATGATGTCATAATTAGAATATTAGAATGGAAACATACAACAGATCTTCTCACAAAAGATCTTCAGCGAAATCA
The DNA here is from genome assembly GCA_026936325.1 of Platynereis dumerilii. NCBI lineage: Eukaryota > Metazoa > Annelida > Polychaeta > Phyllodocida > Nereididae > Platynereis > Platynereis dumerilii. The sequence continues at coordinate 19,465,969 of JAPTHN010000003.1, forward strand.
AATAAGCTCTTCATTTTGGAGCACAGATCTTCTCACAAATGATATTCTGCAATATCAAATAAGCTCGTCATTTTGGAGGGTGGAAATACCAAGGTAAGTTTTGGGAAATAGTGCAGCTATTTTTGCACCAGCTTTGTGACAGCAATATTGACACAGAGACATACGTAACAGAAAGCATTAGTGTAGGTGCTACAACAGGACTAAAAGTAAGAAAAGGATCATAGTGATACACGCAGGAAGAAAATAACATTTATATGTCATGCCAAGTCATTGAAGTCCTAACCACAATTAGGTGGGTCAGAGCTCTCAACATGTAAAATGTATCGATTGCTGCCTTTCTCCAATACCAGGTATTTTTCCATTTTAAGCCTCAGCCATAGATTCAGAGAAAAGCTTTCAAACCTAAGCATGACTGAAGCGCGATTTCTGGTACAGATTTCATCGCTAAATGGAGCGACCTTTGAATAAGTTTCGCTCATTGCAGCTATCAACATGTTCAGCAGCAGAATCACAGTCATGCAAATGAAGAGGACAAGAACAACCTTGGCTATCTCATTGCTTTGTATGCTGCTGAAACTGTCATTCATACCCAGTCCTGTCATCAGTAGAAACATAGAGTACATTGCACTTTGCAGAGATTCAAATCCCATCACTGGATTGGCTGGGTCGTAAACAACCATCATCATTGTACCACCAAATGCCACCAACAAGATACAAAACACAAAAGCGAAACTGACAATATCAAGGAAAATGACCAAATGCATGACTGTTCCAAAATAGCTAGTCCGACGAAACCCCTGGAAGAAGAACAGTAAGTAATAACAGCCGGAGACAAAAGCTATGGCCTCACTGACTGATGCTTCCAGATCAAGTAAAGTGAAGATCGTTGAGATAGTTTGTGAGACCAAGAACACTGCAAAAACCACTCGAAATATGTCACTTTTCATGATGACATTAAATGGAGCCTTGTAACATCGGCCATGCCATCTACGTGTTAGAACCATAATCAGACAAATCAAGCTTCTTCCCCAAACAGTTACTTCTGTGAAAATGAATATGAAAAGAATAAATACCATGAAAGCCAAAACCAATTGAAGTTTGAGGGACTCTTTCAGCAATTCTACTGTAGTGGTTGCAGCACCAACTGAGGTTGCATTTGGTAAAGTAGCATGAGCTGCAAAACTTTCCTTGAGAGTAATCGGAAATTGATAACAAAGAACCATCAAAGCCAAATGCAGAAGACCCCATGAGTAGAAACCAAAACAGTCAAATTTCCATTTGTAAGCAACAAGTTCCTTGATTACTGGAATAGAGATACAATTCAGTGTATTTCCTCTCACTGGACTGTAAGTCAAAAGTTCCAAGACACTCGGCTTTCCTGGTTTCTGGATACTGGTGACGACCGAGTCTATATCTTTCATGTCATAATGTAGAAAAGATGAATGTCCGAATTGCCAAACTGTCTGTCGATAAACTCCTTCTATGTTGAGGATGAAGTCAAGCATCTCTTTATGTTTGAATTTAGCAGCCCATGTCACTGGAGTGAATCCGTCATTGTTTTCAATGTATAACAAGTGCTGTTTGAGTTTGACATCATCATAAGCAGTCCAATGGCAAAGATCTTGCTTATTTCTGTGACAGAACCATTCTCTGCTCGCTTCACTCGACAAAACAACGGTCATCATTTGTTTGGCAAGTTCTGGTTTACTCAGTCCCAGTTCCACCAAAACGTGTATGATAGAATTTCCCGTGGAATCTTGTGCATCTAGCTCCGCTCCGTAAGAGATCAGCATTTCAAAAATGTCCTGGTTGCCACTCCAACAAGCGAGGTGTAGAGGCAAGCTGGTCAATTTCATCTTCTCCAAGAAATGGCTGCCTTTCAGATGACAGTTAAGCATTACTAACTGGTCTACGTTGTCTAGTTGATCCATGTACTTCTTCAAAATATCACTGAGATTATTGGTGATGATTATGTGAATTGCAGTGCAACCTTCATGTTCAGTTTCAGATACGGCAACCATGAGCTGTTCCCTCGTTGCCAGTGATATGATGATCTCACAAACTTGAATGCTTCTCTTAGCAGCAGCTGGCAGTAAACAGGTTCCCAACTCATCTAGAGAGATGTCGATTTCTCCATCTTTTTCCATCATGACTTCGCATATAATCGTGAACTTTTTCCAGAGGTTGTTAAGGCAACATTCCATCTTCTGAAGCATCATTTCTTCCGGTGCATGGAGGATGACATTTCTCAGCCAAGAGGCATATCTGAATAAGAAAGAATTTCATTTTACTATCATGGGGTATGTGCCATTGTGCCAAGCATCCACAACAGACTGAATTGAATTTTTTCCTGTTTCAGCCAAGTCACTAGGGTTTTGATGCTAGCCTGGTCTATTGATGAAAAGGATTATAGTGTTTTATTGCTTGGATATGTTATAATACTTACGTGTTTGAAAACTAACATTAATACAAACAGTGTTTTACCCTCTCTTGCGCAAAAACATCCTGACAGAGAATACCCTGACAACTCAGCCTGGACTTTTGAGTATTCTGCATCAAGGGTCTGTACGCATCACTCAAGGCCATGCAACACCCCTTTACTGGTTCTTTACCCCTCCCCAAATGGCCTGGCCATTGGCCAAGCAGATTTAAGGAATTAAAGCTGTCACTCAAAGATAAAAGAGTGGGGCGACTTGGCTGGGGCGTGGCTATTGTATGAATAACAAATGTCTCATTGGCTGGCCACCTCTGTCTATTTGAAGACGGAGATGAGAGAATTTTCTCTTCATTTGAGGATATTTTAACGCCATAGACACAAGTACTTAAATGCAGAATTTTCACTTACATACAGAATTTTCACTTTGTCAGATTCTGAAATTAACTCAATGTAAACTTCATAGGCCTAGATCAAAATTGTTACTGATCATATCAAAAGTGGAAGCCACCTACTCCTCCTCTTGCCCATCTTTGATCTCTCCCGGCCAAGTGTTGCTTCTTGAAGATTTAATTTTCTTACTCCTCGAAATCAGAGCAAGTTTGGATCTCAGTCGATCACCCATGTTTTTGAGAAACGCTTTGTTGAATTCGGATTGTTGTAGGGGGGAGTCCTTCCTCTCCGTGATGTAATTGGGCAGTCCGTCTTCTGGTTTTACCTCCATGTTCTTATGAACTCTCGGCTATCTGGTACATGATCCTGTTTCAGTGTGAATTTTTATCGTATGATATGATAGGTAGCATTCACCAGCAGTTCTCCTTCCACTGAGTGAGAACTGACCGGCTCCACCTATAAATGGATTTGCTGTGTCATTGCCGTTTCCCAAGCAAACAAAGTTCTATTTTCATACGCTCTGTATCCAGCTTTGTCCAAACAGCAGCACCAACATAAGCTCCTCCTGCAATAGGCAATTACATGCTGATTGACATTAGTTAATGGTATGGGTCTCACGTTGTATAAGGATGTCATTTTGAATTGGTAGCAGCACCAGCCCTCTCTGAATAAACAAAGGCATCAACACAATCAGGCTTAGTAAATTATTAACCACAACCTGTTATGAACTAGAACTTATCTGCTAAAAGCCTTCATGGGATGTCAAGTATTTGATATGTGGAAAAAGGGGAGAAAATTGAGACACGTAATGAATTTTAACGCATCTGTTAAAGTATTCATGAGTCCATATCAAAATGGGTAATCCTCTATTTTCGGATGACAGACTTTGTTAAGGATGCCACTCCAAACAGATGTCAACAGTGAGCTCCTCTGTGGCCTAATGGTTTAGAGTGCTTGTTTGCGAAACCACTGGCTCTGAGGTGTGGGCCCGAATCCCCCCCCCAAACTAAATTTTGTCTGATCCCTTGAGACATTAAATGAAGGCGGGTTGTATCCAATGTTCTAAACTGGGGCAACTGGAAGACCCTGGCCATCTCCGAGTTAATCGGCCTTGTGCCAGACTCACAGTCTTATCAATCATCATTATCCGTCGATCACCAACACTGAATCGTGCGCCGGCATAGAAACCATGGGCAATGTTCCTATATCCACTGCCCGTGGGTGCTACTCTCTGGCTGCCCTGAGCTGTAATCAGTGGAAGGCTCTCTATGAATTTTCCCCGCACCAGGGGACCAAGAAGTTATACAAATACAAATACAAACAACTGTCGTCAGTCATCACTTGCCAAGGAAGTTAATGGACACAATTGGCAGATTTTTTTAAAAAGAGCCAGATGTCAGAATTTGCTTTTGGTTTTATCAGCCCTTCAGAGCAGTTGCCAGTTGTTGTTCTTGGACCTGAGAATTATTGCCTCAATACAAATTGATATTTTTTTAATGTATGGTATGTTTTTGTTGATGTGCCAGTTCATTAATGTTCTGAGGTAGGGATAATCCAATTTCTCTACATTTCATGGCTATTTCAAAAGGTTACATGGCTGAAATAGTCATTGCCAAAGAGACAGACATGGAATTGTTAGCAGGTAAAAATATCTGCGTCATTTATTGTTTTTAAAAATTGTAATTCCAGAGGTAACATTTCCTCACCAGGAAGTCTCCGCAACCATTTTTAATGGAAAAAAATTAATATCTGTCGTTTAATTTCCTTTTACTGTTTACTTTTACTCGACAAGTGACAACCATTTGTATTTATATTGAGTTTTGTCAGTAAAGAGGGTTCCAAGTATGAAGTGGTGGACATTCCTCTCTGTGACAAAACGGTCCTTCAGCTAGGGCGATAAATGGCTTCTCATTTTCTTTTTGAGAAATAAATGATTTCATTTAAAACCTGCCTGCTGCATTTCAAGGGCTGGAAACAAACACTTGACACCCTGGCAATGCTTCTAGGGATCACTTCTTGTTGATAACAATCTCCTGGAAATATTTAGTCAGTTCAATCAGATGTCACTCTTTAATAAATAATTGCAGCATTTTACATGTTACCACTTGAAAATGAGACACACATTGTTTAATTACCCATGTGCAAAAGGGATAATTTCAAAACTGGTCTAACTGATCCTTACAATAAAGATAACAATAACAATCTTAATATGTGTGATATATGGAATTTTATGAAGAAATTTTAAAAACGACAATTGGTATTTGGTTCAACTTTGTCTCATTGTAATAATGTCCCTCATTTTCTCCTTTTTTTTCTAATTAACTTCTGTCATTTTTTATGTTGAGCGCCGGAAAACAAATACTTGACGCCCAGGAAAGCTTTTAGCTGATAACTTGTGGCTAGTAACAATTTGTTTGCAACGTTTACTCTGCTTAATTGGGACAATGTCACAATTTATTTACAGAATGCTTATGGCATTGCCATTCAAGAGAGGACCCATATCAAGTAAATTGCATATAAAAGGGACTAGTATTGACTCCGCGGTTTGGACAATACTGGATACAAAGCATTTGGCAACAGAACTTTGTTTATATAGGAATCAGCAGTAATAGACCAAAAAATATATATATGTAAAAAAAACTCTATCTTTCAAATTTTCCAAGTTAGAAAATATTGTCAAAATGCATTGTACTGAATATGACTGTACCTCATTGAATTGAGCAATTTGAACTGCATAAAGTCGTTTTACGTCCAAGCTAGAAATGAAAAATTGATATACTTACACTTGCTGCCCTCAATTAGGAGACCTATTGTGCTTGTTTGCACCTCCAATTTCTTTATAAGAAATCCACATGCCAGTGGCTCCATCTTTATGTGCCCAAGGTTGCTCAAAAAGTATTGCGAAAAGTCATCTGTTTTTGCATTCCACTTGACTATTAACTTGTTATGAGTTTCTAATCAATGTCAGTTACTCTGCCTGCCTTAGTGCCTTACCTTGGAGCCATCAGTGTATTAAACAGATGTTTTTTAGTATGGGAAATCACTTTTCAAATTGAAAACTCATTAAATTAATTTTGTTTTTTTAATTAGACAATAGGCAAATTTATTCAAAACAGATTTTGTATCCATGCCGAGATGGGATCAATAATGACGTGGAATGGGTAAAAAAATTAACTTGAACCTCGGAAAATGACATGATCATCCCTGTTAATGGTATGAGACCTACTGAAACTAGACCTACAGGGCAACAAAAGCCTCAAGCATTTTACCAAAATTTAAATTCTTAATTCTTACCTTATTAAAATCCATACCAAAGTGGTTGAGTCAGTTGCGATACACCAAATTCCTCACTATTTTGTAGAAAAAAACAAAAAAAAGCTTCTCCAGACCTTTAAGGCTAAATTGCATTCAATTAAACACAAGCAATTGAAAACATGTGTCATAATTTTTTTTGTTTCCTAACTTTTGGATAATCGCCACCATTAACTAAATTCCACTTTGCTTTATGTATTTCTTTTATTGCGTTGTCAATGTATATATTATGTTGTATGCAATGAATGTCTCTATAAACATGACACAAATACAGAACAATTACATAAAATAATTTTAAATCTTACTGCTAAAAATTGAGATACATCAATGTAGCTATCCCTATTGTTTACACTAGGCGCCCAGTGTGCAGATGTAATGATGAGATGGCAATTGATAGTTTTTGCTGTAAAAACGTTTGATAAAGTCGTATTTTTATGGAATATTCATGGAATTTTATTAAAATTGGTTCTTTATGAATCAAAATTTTCCACAAACAAAGAGTGATAGAAGAGTTTATGTTGGTGTTGCGATGTTGAATAGAAAGTAACAGAGACTTCAAGATGTGGTTCCCAAAAGAGGCTTATTTACAAATCTTCCCAATGTCTTCTGAACTACCCTCCTACATTTGAACCGACTTAATATTCAGTGAAGGAATCTACAATGTGATGATGATGTTCATAATTAGAATGGGAAAGCAGCACAGATCTGCTCACATGAAGCTGTCTACAAAATCAAATAATCACTTCAGTGTGGATACTGGAAATATCCAGGTAGCCATTTTTGCTCCAGCCTCGTGGCAGATTCATAGGCACTGGCATATGAACTTGAAACATCAGTCTGGGTATTACAAATAATCTACAAAATGATTGTAGTGACACCTGCAGGACTAAGAATCTGCAAAATGATTGTAGTGACACCTACAGGACAAAGAATCTACAAAATGATTGTATTGGCAGGGTTGAGACAAACAGTGACAGTGCTACCACATTGCAGAGGAAGGGATTGTAGCTTTTGCTTAATCAGCAAGGTCCTACACAATTTGGAGGGTCAGAGTTTTCAATATGCAAAGTGTATCGATTGTTTCCTGTCTCAAACACCAGATATTTTTCCAGCTTCAGCCTTAGCCACAGATTTAGTGAAAAGCTTTCAAACCTGAGCATGACCGAAGAGCGATTTCTGGTCCAGATTTCGTCTCGACATAAAGATAACCTTGAGTAAGTTTCACTCATTGCAGCAATCAGCATGCTCAGCAGCAGAATCACAGTCAGGCAAATGAAGAGGACTAGAACTACCTTGGCTATCTCATTGTTTTGTATGCTGCTGAAACTGTCATTCATCCCAAGCCCTGTCATAAGTAGAAACATCGAATACGTTGCACTTTGCAGACTGTCAAATCCTGTCACCGCATCGGCTGAATCGTAAACAACCATCAACATTGTACCACCAAATCCCACCAACAAGATACAAAACACAAAAGCAAAACTGATGATGTCTGTGAAAATGACCAGATGCATGATCGTTCCAAAGTAGCTAGTCCTGCGGAGTCCTTGAAAGAAGTAAAGTAAGAAATAGCAGCCAGAGACAAAAGCTATAGCCTTGCAGACTGTTGCTTCCAGATTAAGTAAAGCATAGACAACTGAAATAGTTTGTGAGACCAAGAACACTGCAAAAACCGCTCTGAAGATGTCACTTTTCATGATGACACCAAATGGAGCCTTGTAACTGCTGCCGTGCCATCTACGTGTCAGAACCATAATAAGACACATCAAGCTTCTTGCCCAAACAGCTACTTCCGTAATAATGAATACAAAAAGAACACAAACCATGAAACCAAGAACTAATTTTTGCAGAGGAAGGGATTGTAGCTTTTGCTTAATCAGCAAGGTCCTACACAATTTGGAGGGTCAGAGTTTTCAATATGCAAAGTGTATCGATTGTTTCCTGTCTCAAACACCAGATATTTTTCCAGCTTCAGCCTTAGCCACAGATTTAGTGAAAAGCTTTCAAACCTGAGCATGACCGAAGAGCGATTTCTGGTCCAGATTTCGTCTCGACATAAAGATAACCTTGAGTAAGTTTCACTCATTGCAGCAATCAGCATGTTCAGCAGCAGAATCACAGTCAGGCAAATGAAGAGGACTAGAACTACCTTGGCTATCTCATTGTTTTGTATGCTGCTGAAACTGTCATTCATCCCAAGCCCTGTCATAAGTAGAAACATCGAATACGTTGCACTTTGCAGACTTTCAAATCCTGTCACCGCATCGGCTGAATCGTAAACAACCATCATCATTGTACCACCAAATCCCACCAACAAGATACAAAAAACAAAAGCAAAACTGACTATGTCTGTCGAAATGACCAGATGCATGATCGTTCCAAAGTAGCTAGTCCTGCGGAGTCCTTGAAAGAAGTAAAGTAAGAAATAGCAGCCAGAGACAAAAGCTATGGCCTTGCAGACTGTTGCTTCCAGATTAAGTAAAGCATAGACAACTGAAATAGTTTGTGAGACCAAGAACACTGCAAAAACCGCTCGGAAGATGTCACTTTTCATGATGACACCAAATGGAGCCTTGTAACTCCTGCCGTGCCATCTACGTGTCAGAACCATAATCAGACACATCAAGCTTCTTGCCCAAACAGTTACTTCCGTAATAATGAATACAAAAAGAACAGAAACCATGAAACCAAGAACTAATTTTAGTTTGAGGGACTCTTTCAGCAATTCTATTACAGAGATAGTTGCGCCAGTTGAAGTTGCATTTGTCAAATTCACTTTAGCTGTAAAAGTCTCCCTGAGAGTAATTGGAAATTGAAAACAAAGAACCATCAAAGCCAAATGCATGAGACCCCAATTGAAGAACCCAAAACGATGGAACTTCCATTTGTAGGAGACAAGTTCCTTGATTACTGGAATAGAGAAACAGGCCAGCGTACTTCCTCTTACTGGACTGTAAGTAAGAAGTTCCAAGACACTTGGCTTTCCAGGTTTCTGGTGGCTTGTGATGACAGGATCTATGTCTTTCACGTCATAATGGAGAAAAGAAGAATGTCCAAATTGCCAAACTGTCTGACGATAAACTCCTTCGATGTTAAGAATGAAATCAAGCATATCTTTGTGTTTGAATTTAGCAGCCCATGTAACTGGAGTGTATCCGTCATTGTTCTCAATGTATAACAAGTGCCGTTTGAGTTCAACATCATCAAACGCAGTCCAGTGGTCAGGATCTTGCTTCTTTTTTAAACAGAACCATTTTCGGCTTGCTTCACTTGTCAAAACAGCTGTCATCATTTGTTTGGCTAGTTCTGGTTTACTCAGTCCCAGTTCCACCAAGACGTGTATGATAGAATTTCCCACAGAGTCTTGCGTATCTAACTCCGCTCCGTAAGAGATCAGTGTTTCAAAAATTTCCGGGTTAGCATTCCAACAAGCAAGATGCAGAGGTAAGCTGGTCAATTTCATCTTCTCCAAGAAATGGCTGCCTTTCAGATGAGAGTTAAGCATTATTAACTGGTCCGCAGTATTTAGCTGATCCATGTACTTCTTTAAGACATCGGTGAGATTATTGGCAATGATTGTGTGAATTGCAGTGCAGCCTTCATATTCAGTTTCTGATATTGCTTGCACGAGTTGCTCTCTTGTAGCCAATGATATGATGATCTCACAAACCTGAATGCTTTTTTTGGTAGAAGCTGGCAGTAAACATGTTGCCAATCCATCCAGTGAAATATCTATCTCACCATCTTTTTCCATCATGACATCACACAAAATGGTAAACTTTCTGGAGAGGTTATTGATGCAGCATTCAAGTTTCTGAAGCATCATTACTTCCGGTTCATGGATGATGACATTTCTCAGCCAGGAAGCATACCTGAATTGAGAAAATTATTATTACCATACAGACTGCAAAGCATAGACTGAATAAAACTCAATTCCTTCTCAAGCAACACGGAGTGATTGGATACCTGAATTATATAAGAATTATAACTTTCACTTCAATACAGGATTTTTCACTTTACTGTAGACCACAGGCACTCAGAACTACACTGTTCACACATGTTGCTTGTACATAAACAGCAATGAAATTCACTTCATCATTTGTTGCTTGTACATAAACAGCAATGAAATTCACTTCATCATTTGTTGCTTGTACATAAACAGCAATGAAATTCACTTCATCATTTGTTGCTTGTTCATAAACAGCAATGAAATTCACTTCATCATTTGTTGCTTGTACATAAACAGCAATGAAATTCACTTCATCATTTGTTGCTTGTTCATAAACAGCAATGAAATTCACTTCATCATTTGTTGCTTGTACATAAACAGCAATGAAATTCACTTCATCATTTGTTGCTTGTTCATAAACAGCAATGAAATTCACTTCATCATTTGTTGCTTGTTCATAAACAGCAATGAAATTCACTTCATCATTTGTTGCTTGTACATAAACAGCAATGAAATTCACTTCATCATTTGTTGCTTGTTCATAAACAGCAATGAAATTCACTTCATCATTTGTTGCTTGTACATAAACAGCAATGAAATTCACTTCATCATTTTGGATCACAAAAAAATGAACTCAAAAATGAAATGCTGCTTCCTGCTTCAGAAACATCAATGTTTAGTTGGGTGTAAATTTTTAATTTATGTGCAAATTCAAAATGCACCACTGACATTGGTATTCAAAGGATGGTTATTTTTTAAGGATTTCCAACCATGGCAATTAGAATGCTGAATGACACATAGGGAAAGTAGTCAAAAACTGAAAAAAAAAAAAACATTTTTTTTTAAAACTAAAATTGAAGTAGGTTGGAATTGTCATATCATCGCCATTTGGAGAACAGATTTCGATTCCCTAACACACATTTAAGTGCTTTTTGAATTTGCATAAAAAAATTTAATTGACACACAAAACTGTCTATATCAAAGGTTGAAGCCTCTTACCTCTCTTCCTGCTCATCTCTAACCTCTCCAGGCCAAGAATTTGTGACTGAAGATTCCCTGATTTTATTGCTCCTGGAAATCAGAGCAAGTTTGGCTTTCAGTGGGTGATGCATTCTTTGCAGAAATGCTTTGTTGAATTCTGGTTGCGGTCGGGTAACATCCTCAGTTTCAGTGATGTTGCTGGGCAGTCCGTCTCCTGATTTTGTCTCCATGTTCTCATCAGTTCTTGGCTTAAGGGATATAACCTGTCTTGCCCCTCTTGAGTACAATCCTTTCCTTTGTCACTACTGATCTTAAGTTATCAAAGTTCTTTTATCTATTGCCTGATATCCAGTGTTGCCAAACAGCAGCTGCCGCATCAGTATATTATCCAGGAACAGGCAATTACATACTGATTGACTTCAGTTGTAGAGTGACGATCTGGGTCCCATTGCGAATGGTGACAATAATTATAAGCATTCTGTCAAGATTGTGTGACATTATCGCAGTTGAGCTGAGTAAATACCTACCATTACACTGTTACTAGCCAATGTTATCAGCTAAAAGCCTTTCTATGATTTCAAGTATTTGTTTTCTTGTCATCAACAGAAAGCATAACGAAAATTAATATGAAAAATATGAAGGTGATTAGACACATAATGCCACTTACCACACCTGTTGCAGGAGATTGTGTTGCAGTTGACTTCAGGATATTTTTACCATCGGTTTTCAGACAAATTTTTGTTTGCTCTCTATCTAAAATAATATGTATCAATCAAGATCTGGTTAAGCCTGCTGCAGAGCACAATTACTTGAATGATATTTTGACTTAGAATTTGTCACCCAATATGTGTAGTTACTAAAAATTGGTTAATAAATCTTGACATGTCATACTCTTGCTACTGATGGAGCATACAATAAAATATAGAGGCTCAGTGTCAAATCAAATTCAAGAAAACAACAATGAATGACTGTCAAAAACAACTGTGATAATAGCTTACTAGCATACCCGCTGGAAATAGATTTGCGACATATGAAGAGTTTGGTGTATGAATTTAATTAATAGCTATTAATAATGTAAAGGCTTGGCCATGAAATGTGCGCAGCACTCAAAGGTGTTTGTAGGAGTTATTGTGTTACTATAAGTTTCATAGTTATTGCATATTCAATGAATGAAAGGCAGTCATTTAAGTGTTCAAAATAATAATTAACTATTCCTTAAAAATGATAAGTACAGAGAATATGACTGAAGAAAATAGAATGTGTAAGGCACTTGTGAAGATGAATTTGTTCTGTTGTGTGAAATACGAAAGTGAATGATTGATAAGAAAGTGGAACCACTTGACTTAACTGGAAGCTGTGGACTGTTAAAGTTGAGACCATTACTGCACAGAGTTTTGAATCCTCTCTTGGGGTCAATGCGCAGCGCGAATATGAGACAGTGGCTTCAGTTGTATGTTGTAAGGGGGGGGGGGATTTTCAATGTTAATTGGTGGACAGACTAATTAGCTGTCTATATGTCTGTCTATCTATCTATCTATCTATCTATCTATCTATCTATCTATCTATCTACAGGCCAATACGTATCCATAAATTCTATCTATCTATCTATCTACCTAATCTATCTGTGTACCCATCAGTAATTGGTCTATGTACACGTGGGGCTGTTTATCCATCTGCCTGTCTATCTATCTATCCTTGCTTGCATGCTTTCTTTCTTTCTGTTACAGTACAACCCAAAATAAAGTAAGAATATTTTCTGTCAGAAGTCCTCTGTTTACCTATTTTGCCCTCTTTTCTCCTCTCCACCCCAAATCCCCTTACAACTCCCTTTGACTCCTTACAACAACCTTAGCCTCCATTAAGAACTCTATTTAGACAGCTACCAATGTAACTGCAATTAGCAGAGGTGAAAAATATCAAGTAAATCAAACATAATGGGGGTGATTGAGTTTAAATTGGTGTTGTTTAAATATGATTTTAATGTAATTTTAAAAAGTAGTTTCAAGAAGGTAAAAGTAGGAAGTGATTCAGAGGTAGTCAAAAGGTGTGAAAGGGCAAAGTAGTGGCTGATTCTTCCTTCCTGCTGGGGTAATCGTACTTTATTTTGGGTTGTACTGTAGATGTGTATCTTTTCAATAAGAAATGTTATCCCATGGTGAGTTTGCGATGGATGCAGTCAGAAGAGGGGAGGGGGTGGGTGTGGATTGGGAGGTTTTTGTGTGCTTATGTAGCGAGGGCCTTTTCAAGATCAATATAGAGGGGTAATTGTGTAACAGTGCATGCAGGAAATGTAATTTTAAAAATGGAACAGGCAGGAAAAATTTAGTGAGGCTCTTGAACAGTGAGGCTTGCTCTTTTGATTGTGTGTACTCTTTGGTGGGCACTGGATTGGCCAAAGCCCGCGAATACTGCTTAGGGACAGGACAGGCCAGGCGAAACTGTTGTTTTAGTGGCTGTGCCTCCCCCTGAAATACATAGGGTCACTAAAAAGAGCAGGGGGAATAGGTGCAAATAACATGAGGGCCCAATTAATGGTGTCGTGGAGGTGCATGAAGGAGTTTCGTGAAAAGGGCCGTGGAAAAAGATGATTAGCAACAAATAAGGGAGGACTTCAAGGCATTTTATTGGCCACGCTCAAAGGCAATGTCAGCAGGAATCGTCATGCAAAATGTGGTGGATGTGGCTGGAGTAGGGATGGAGGAGAAGAGGTGACATCACAGTTGAATAGATAGAGTTTTAAGGGTAGGATAGTTCCATTCACAAACACAAATTCATTTACTATTGAATAAGATTAATGTTTCACTTGAGTGGGTATCTATCACAGGTCATGGTCAAGCAAACATCAAGAAGAAATAATAGTGTAGATTCTCAGACATCCAGGTAATGATGAAATTGTGAAGGTTTGAAACATTTCTCTGGACTTACTTTATTGGGTGCAATGTTTCACTTGTAAACCATACAAGCATCATCAGGCTACTGAGCTACATGTATTGCCACTTTTACGTGAGAAAACTGTGATGGTGTTGGTGCTGTTATCCTACCTGTGAGATAACAGATGTCTCAGGCCTCCTCTGCGGTTCATTAATGGTCGGTTTGCTGTTATAGGACCAGGCCCTTTGTTAAGGATACCAAGTCACACAGATGTCAAATAATTATAACACCCCTTGCAAGTCAATAGACACAATCACAAGATAAAACATCAGATATCTGAATTTGCTTTTTGTTTTGTCAGAGCCACAGCGGAATTCTTTGCTAGTTATTATTATTAGAAAAATGATTACAAAGAGAAGCTGTTCTGGTGCGGAAAAAATCTGGAGCTCTGCGACTCTGCGTCGATTACCGCCTGCTTAATTAAAAAACCGAAGGATGTATTCCCACGGCCTCGAATATATGAATATGTAGACAGCCTATCAGGGGCGAAACTTGTCTCTGCCTTGGATTTAAAGGCAGCCTATGCACAGATTGCACAGGTGCCAATTTCTGAAGAAGACATGACTGCTTTTTTTCTACACAGATTGGGCTGTTTGAATACAACAGGATGCCCTTTGGCCTCTGTCACAGTCCAGCAACCTTTCAGCGGCATTTCATGAACATCTTTAAATCAGAGTTAATTGAATAGATACCAATGTTGCTTATGATGTCCTGGTGTAGCGATTTTGACACTACCTCAACTTCTCCTTAAACCTCACATGTGCTGCAAACCAAACACAGATCTCCTCAAGATGCGCACTTGATGACATTATAAACATATACCATCCTCATGATAATTTTTTGGCTTTCCTTGATTTTGCTTATGGCTCAAACAAAAGACAATTACCATAATCAACTACATTCTACTTTATTGTTGTGACATTCTACTTTATTGTTGTGATTACATTACGTTTATCGTGGTGTCAGTGTAAATGTGTATGTAGAAAGTATTATTATATAAGTGGCACAAATACAAAGCAATTTCATCAAAGCAGTTTTAAAATTGAATGTTAGAAAAAAGACACATATTGCATGTTTAAAACAATTTTTAAAAAACTCCAGAAGTGGAGAGTGATGGGAGTTTACTTTGGTCTGCCAGTGCCCAACAGATACTAACAGAGACTTCCGGTGCTGTGCTTCTTAAAACGAGACTAATTCACTACTCTTCCTGCTGACTTTTTTTACTATCCTACAGCCAAACTGACTCAATAATCAGTGAAGAGATCTATACATGTGATGATGTCATAATTAGAATATTAGAATGGGAACATACAACAGATCTACTCACAAAAGATCTTCTGCGAAATCAAATAAGCTCGTCATTTTAGAGGGTGGAAATGCCAAGGTAAGTTTTGGGAAATAGGGCAGCTATTACTGCACCAGCTTTGTGACAGATTGACACAGAGACATATGTAAGAGAAATTATTAGTGTAGGTGCTACCACAGGACTAAAAGTAAGAAAAGGATCATAGTGATACCTGCAGGAAGAAAATAACATTTATATGTCATGCCAAGTCATTGAAGTCCTAACCACAATTAGGTGGGTCAGAGCTCTCAACATGTAAAATGTATCGATTGCTGCCTTTCTCCAATACCAGGTATTTTTCCATTTTAAGCCTCAGCCATAGATTAAGAGAAAAGCTTTCAAACCTAAGCATGACTGAAGCGCGATTTCTGGTACAGATTTCATCGCTAAATGGAGCGACCTTTGAATAAGTTTCGCTCATTGCAGCTATCAACATGTTCAGCAGCAGAATCACAGTCATGCAAATGAAGAGGACAAGAACAACCTTGGCTATCTCATTGCTTTGTATGCTGCTGAAACTGTCATTCATACCCAGTCCTGTCATCAGTAGAAACATAGAGTACATTGCACTTTGCAGAGATTCAAATCCCATCACTGGATTGGCTGGGTCGTAAACAACCATCATCATTGTACCACCAAATGCCACCAACAAGATACAAAACACAAAAGCGAAACTGACAATATCAAGGAAAATGACCAAATGCATGACTGTTCCAAAATAGCTAGTCCGACGAAACCCCTGGAAGAAGAACAGTAAGTAGTAACAGCCGGAGACAAAAGCTATCGCCTCACTGACTGATGCTTCCAGATCAAGTAAAGTGAAGATCGTTGAGATAGTTTGTGAGATCAAGAACACTGCAAAAACCACTCGAAATATGTCACTTTTCATGATGACATTAGATGGAGCCTTGTAACATCGGCCATGCCATCTACGTGTTAGAACCATAATCAGACAAATCAAGCTTCTTCCCCAAACAGTTACTTCTGTGAAAATGAATATGAAAAGAATAAATACCATGAAAGCCAAAACCAATTGAAGTTTGAGGGACTCTTTCAGCAATTCTACTGTAGTGGTTGCAGCACCAACTGAGGTTGCATTTGGTAAAGTAGCATGAGCTGCAAAACTTTCCTTGAGAGTAATCGGAAATTGATAACAAAGAACCATCAAAGCCAAATGCAGAAGACCCCATGAGTAGAAACCAAAACAGTCAAATTTCCATTTGTAAGCAACAAGTTCCTTGATTACTGGAATAGAGATACAATTCAGTGTATTTCCTCTCACTGGACTGTAAGTCAAAAGTTCCAAGACACTCGGCTTTCCTGGTTTCTGGATACTGGTGACGACCGAGTCTATATCTTTCATGTCATAATGTAGAAAAGATGAATGTCCGAATTGCCAAACTGTCTGTCGATAAACTCCTTCTATGTTGAGGATGAAGTCAAGCATCTCTTTGTGTTTGAATTTAGCAGCCCATGTCACTGGAGTGAATCCGTCATTGTTTTCAATGTATAACAAGTGCTGTTTGAGTTTGACATCATCATAAGCAGTCCAATGGCAAAGATCTTGCTTATTTCTGTGACAGAACCATTCTCTGCTTGCTTCACTTGTCAAAACAACTCTCATCATTTTTTTGGCTAGTTCTGGTTTACTCAGTCCCAGTTCCACCAAAACGTGTATGATAGAATTTCCCGTGGAATCTTGTGCATCTAGCTCCGCTCCGTAAGAGATCAGCATTTCAAAAATGTCCTGGTTGCCACTCCGACAAGCGAGGTGTAGAGGCAAGCTGGTCAATTTCATCTTCTCCAAGAAATGGCTGCCTTTCAGATGACAGTTTAGCATTACTAACTGGTCTACGTTGTCTAGTTGATCCATGTACTTCTTCAAAATGTCAGTGAGATAATTGGCGATGATAACGTGTATTGCAGTGCACCCCTCATGTTCAGTTTCAGATACGGCAACCATGAGCTGTTCCCTCGTTGCCAGTGATAAGATGATCTCACAAACTTGAATGCTTCTCTTAGCAGCAGCTGCCAGTAAGCAGGTTCCCAACCCATCTAGAGAGATGTCGATTTCTCCGTCTTTTTCCATCATGACTTCGCATATAATCGTGAACTTTTTCCAGAGGTTGTTAAGGCAGCATTCCATCTTCTGTAGCATCATTTCTTCCGGTGCATGGAGGATGACATTTCTCAGCCACGAGGCATATCTGAATAAGAAAGAATTTCATTTTACTATCATGGGGTATGTGCCATTGTGCCAAGAATTAGTAACAGAATGAAGTGAATTTGTTTCTGTTTTAAAAAGTTTAGTCACTAGAGTTTTGATGCTAGTATGGTCTATTGATGAAAAGAGTTATAGTGTTTTATTGTTTGGATATGTTGTAATACTTATGTGTTTGAAACTAACATTGATACAGTGTTTTACCTTCTCTCGGATGTGAAAATGCCGCATTGACTTCTATAAACTTAGTAAATTATTAATCACGACTTGTTATGAACCAGAAGTTATCTACTAAAAGCCTTCCTAGGATGTCAAATATTTCATATGCGGAAATACTTAAATAACGATATCCTGATGTAGTCAAGTGCAGGTGTCATACGAAAGTTGGAATTCAATAACTGTTTATTTCAATGACAATGATCATGACAATAAAAAGCTTATTTTATCTCGGTTTTTGTAATGAAAAATTAGCCACTGACTAGAGTCACCGAAAATATCATGACAGAATGAGAGTAAAAAATTAATAACATTTGGTAAATAACATTTATAAATACGAATAAAACAATTAAAATTAATGTAACGTAAAAACATAAATTGAAACCTATTGATAAGATCTAAGATCCGATGCATTATGGCATGGACGGAGATGAGAGATATTTCCTCTTCATTTGAGGGTATTTTAACGCCATAGACACAAAAACTTAAATACAGAATTTTCACTTACATACAGAATTTTCACTTTGTCAGATTCTAAAATTACCTCGATCTAAACTTCACTGGCTTAGATCAAAATTGTTACTGATCATATCAAAAATGGAAGCTACCTACTCCTCCTCTTGCCAATCTTTGATCTCTCCTGGCCAAGTGTTGCTTCTTGAAGATTGAATTTTCTTACTCCTCGAAATCAGAGCAAGTTTGGATCTCAGTCGATCACCCATGTTTTTGAGAAACGCTTTGTTGAATTCGGATTGTTGTAGGGGGGAGTCCTTCCTCTCCGTGATGTAATTGGGCAGTCCGTCTTCTGGTTTTACCTCCATATCCTTATGAACTCTTGGCTATCTCGTACATGATCCTGTTTCAGTGTGATTTTTTTTTGTATGTTGCGATATGGAGCATTAACCCGCAGTTCTTCCACTGAGTGAGAACTGACCGGCTCCACCTATAAAAAGTGGATTTGCTGTGTCATTGCTGATTCCCATGCAAACAAAGTTCTATTGTCATACGCTCTGTATCCAGCATTGTCCAAACAGCAGCACCAACATAAGCTCCTCCTGGAGTAGGCAATTACGTGCTGATTGACATTAGTTAATGGTATGGGTCTCATGTCGGATGATAAGGGTGTCATTTTGAATTGGTAGCAGCATGCGCCCTCTCTGAATAAACAAAGGCATCCACACAATCAGGCTTAGTCAATTATTAACCACAACCTGTTATGAACTAGAACTTATCTACTAAAAGCCTTCATGGGATGTCAAGTATTTGATATGTGGAAAAAGGGGAGAAAATTGAGACACATAATGAATTTTAACACATCTGTTAAAGTATTCATGAGTCAATATCAAAATGGGTAATCCTCTATTTTCGGATGACAGACTTTGTTAAGGATGCCACTCCAAACAGATGTCAACAGAGAGCTCCTCTGTGGCCTAATGGTTTAGAGTGCTTGTTTGCGAAACCACTGGCTCTGAGGTGTGGGCCCTAATCCCGGCCCCCCCAAACTAAATTTTGTCCGATCCCTTGAGACATTAAATGAAGGCGGCTTGTATCCAGTGTTCTAAACTGGGGCAACTGGAAGACCCTGGCCATCTCCGAGTTAATCGGCCTTGTACCAGACTCACAGTCTTATCAATCATCATCATCCATCGATCACCAACACTGAAGCGTGCGCCGGCATAGAAACTATGGGCAATGTTCCTAAATCCACTGCCTGTGGGTGCTACTCTCTGGCTGCCCTGAGCTGTAATCAGTGGAAGGCTCTCTATGAATTTTCCCTGCACCAGGGGACCAAGAAGTTATACAAATACAAATACAAACAACTGTCGTCAGTCATCACTCGCCAAGGAAGTTAAATGACACATTTGGCAGATTTTTTTTTTAAAAAGTCAGATGTCACTTTTGGTTTTATCGGCCCTGCAGAGCAGCAGTTTGCCAGTTGTTGTTCTTGGACCTGAGAATAATTGCCTCAATACAAATTGATATTTTTTTAATGTATGGTATGTTTTTGTTGATGTGCCAGTTCATTAATGTTCTTAGGTAGGGATAATCCAATTTCAGCCGTGCAGCCTAAGAGACAGACATGGAATTGTTAGCAGGTAAAAATATCTGCGTCATTTATTGTTTTTAAAAATTGTAATTCCAGAGGTAACATTTCCTCTCCATGAAGTCTCCGCAACCATTTTAAATGGAAAAAAAAATTGATATCTGTTGTTTCATTTCCTTTTACTGTTTACTTTTACTCGACAAGTGACAACAATTTGCATTTATATTGAGTTTTGTCAGTAAAGAGGGTTCCAAGTATAAAATGGTGGACATTCCTCTCTGTGACAAAACGGTCCTTCAGCTAGTGCGATAAATGGCCTCTCATTTTCTTTTTGAGAAATAAATAATTTCATTTAAAACCTGCCTGTTGCATTTCAAGGGCTGGAAACAAACTCTTGACACCCTGGCAATGCTTCTAGGGATCACTTCTTGTTGATAACAATCTCCTGGAAATATTTAATCAGTTCAATCAGATGTCACTCTTTAATAAATAATTGCAGCATTTTACATGTTACCACTTGAAAATGAGACACACATTGTTTAATTACCCATGTGCAAAAGGGATAATTTCAAAACTGGTCTAACTGATCCGTACAATAAAGATAACAATAACAATCTTAATATGTGTAATATATGGAATTTTATGAAGAAATTTTAAAAACTGACAATTGGTATTTGGTTCAACTTTGTCTCATTGTAATAATGTCCCTCATTTTCTCCTGTTTTTTTTCATATTAACTTCTGTAATTTTTTATGTTGAGCGCCGGAAAACAAATATTTGACGCCCAGGAAAGCTTTTAGCTGATAACTTGTGGCTAGTAACAATTTGTTGGCAATGTTTACTCTGCTTAATTGGGACAATGTCACAATTTATTTACAGAATGCTTATGCTGTAGCCATTCAAAAGAGGACCCATATCATCAACTAGTGTCAATCAGCATTTAATGGCATATATTACAGGGACTGCTATTGATGCTGCAGTTTGGACAACACTGGATAAAAAGCATTTGGCAACAAAACTTTGTTTACACAGGAATCAGCAGTAATAGAGCAAAACATTTTATAGGTGGAGCCAGTCAGAAACTTGCACACAAACTCTGTCTGCAGAGCGTTAAACTTCTTGTAGGCTCACCATATCACAAGCAACTCAAAATAATTACAATGATTTGTATCAGAAAGCCTGGAGTACACGAGAACATGGAAACAAAAGCAGAAGACGAGAGACTGCCCAATTACATTACAGAAACCGAGGGTGTTACCCAACAGCAACCGGAATTCAACAAAGCATTTCTGAAAAACATGGGTGATCGACTGAGAGCCAAACTTGCTCTGATTTCAAGAACAAAGAAAATTGATTCTCCAAGAACAAACACTTGGCCTGGAGAGATTAAAGATGGACAAGGGGAGAAGTAAGTGACTTCAATTTTTTATATCATTATAATCGGTAAAAACATTCATAGAATCTGATGAAGTGAAAATTCCTGTCTGTATTTATATCGCAATCTTCACAGAGTCACTATTCCCAAATAAAGTGAATGTTATTGCCCCATCATTTCTGCGTGACTGTTGATGTAATTCTAGCTTCAGTATGAAACCTACACTTGACCACATCAGCCGCTGCAAGATACCATCATTTCAATGTGGAAGGGGTAAAACTGTTTATCAATGGAGCACTGTAACATTGAGAGTTCTAAGATATAACACTGTTCATATCAACATGTGAAAGAGTTTCTTTTGGTTTTTTCAAACACATCCAAGATTCCAAGTAATACGACATATCCCAGCCTTTTTTTTCATAGGCAGGACAGACCAACATCACCACGTCTTCTTATTCATGCAAACAAGTTCACAAAATGTTTTGTTCTGTTACCAAAAGTATTCGGGTCTTCGAAAGGACATTCCATTTCTACCTGTCATGTAAAGAAATATGAAGATATGAAAATACCTGAAGTGCTACAGCTAGCGATAAAATATGGTTTCTTGGTGTCAGGGAGGCGTATGTGACTTACTTCTTATTATGATTAATCTTTTTATGAAGAATATGAGGTAATAAGATAAAACTATGAGAAACAGCAACTTTGAAATGAAATTGTGCTGGTTTCAAGGGTCAGATAATTCAGATATCATTCCAAATCACTTCAGGAAGACCTGAGACCACACTCTCATGCAGCGACACTGCCAAGAGAGCAGCCTCAGCCACTGTTGCAGTGTTTTAAATGGTGTTAACTGTTTTCCATATTGTTCTACTCAAACCCACACCTTCAAGAGAGAACTTAGTCAGTTCATTCTGTCAAGGACACTTAGCGCACACCTCACGATCTATACTAAATACATTTTTTTCCAATTCAGGTATGCTGCCTGGCTGAGAAACGTCATCCTCCATGAACCAGAAGCAATGGTGCTTCAGAAATTAGAATGCTGTTTCAATGACCTCTCGAGAAAGTTCACCATCATTTGTGAGGTCATGATGGAAAAAGACGGAGAGATAGATATCTCACTAGATGGATTTGCAACATGCTTACTGCCAGCTGCTGCTAAGAAGAGCATTCAAGTTTGTGAGGTAATCATATCATTGGCTACAAGAGAGCAACTCATGCAAGCAATATCTGAAACTGAATATGAAGGCTGCACTGCAATTCACACAATCATCGCCAATAATCTCAGTGACGTCTTGAAGAAGTACATGGATCAGCTGAGTACTGCGGACCAGTTAATTATGCTTAACTCTCATCTGAAAGGCAGCCATTTCTTGGAGAAGATGAAATTGACCAGCTTGCCTCTACACCTCGCTTGTTGGAATGGAAACCAGGAAATTTTTGAAATACTGATCTCTTACGGAGCGGAGTTACAGTAGATGCGCAAGACTCTGTGGGAAATTCTGTAATACATGTT
Organism: Platynereis dumerilii; assembly: GCA_026936325.1. Lineage (NCBI taxonomy): Eukaryota > Metazoa > Annelida > Polychaeta > Phyllodocida > Nereididae > Platynereis > Platynereis dumerilii. The sequence continues at coordinate 19,488,686 of JAPTHN010000003.1, forward strand.
TTGGTTAAACTGGGACTGAGTAAACCAGAACTAGCCAAAAAAATTATGACAGCCGTTTTGACTAGTGAAGCCAGCAGAAAATGGTTCTGTTTAAAAAAGAAGCAAGATCCCGACCACTGGAGTACATTTGATGATGTTGAACTCAAACGACACTTGTTATACATTGAGAACAATGATGGATACACTCCAGTTACTTGGATTGCTAAATGCAAACATAAAGAGATGCTCGACTTCATTCTAGACATAGATGTAGTTTATCGACTATAAGTGTACCCAATTTCATCCATGTAAATGCAATAGTGGCTGGCCATATGTCATGAACTGGTCTGCTAAAATGGCGGATTTGTTACAAGAAATCTCAAAACAAAATATTCAATAGAACTTTTCTACAGCTTCCACACTGGTTTTTTCAACATATTGAACATGTGAAGATAGAAAATATTCTCTAGTTTACAGAAGCATGTCAGTCAAAGTCAGATATTTCAGATTCAGATGATTTATTTGTAGCTCATATACAATTTTATAAACAATAATTACTATTCCATAGTATATTACATTGAAGATAAATATATAAGCTACGGGAACTCCTCTAAGGCGATGTTGTGCCACTGTCGAGGAGTCCCTGTAAGAGTTCCTGTTATTGTCCCTGTTATTATTTGTGGCTGGTGCTTTAAAAATGTTTTTAAAAGAAAAATTTAGAAAGAAACAGAAAACCTGTAGTTGACAGACCTGAAGAGGTGACCATCTAAAATTTGGAGAAACTCTAAATGCAATTATCTACACACATTACAATGAGGATTGGTGCATGTGCTAGTATAACTTTCTAAAATTGTTTTCTCTATAACTTAAAATCTAGAAAAACTATGTGTAAAATTTTTTGTTTAAATTAATCAGGCATATTGTTATAAAATTTAGGAAACCTGTACCTGATACCATTTCTCGCGAATTCAAGTCTCACGGTAGGCAGACACAGGTCAGTTGCATGTCTGGTGTTATGAATGCAGCTGCAAAAGGATCTAGCTGGTGTAGTAAAAAGACGGGAGTCAAACCATTAATCTGGGGTGGATGTGGAGTCGGGGTTGCGGAGTCAGAGTAGCAATATTGTGAACAGAAGAAATCCGTCTCCTGCACTGTCCCAATCATGGTTTAGTTTTCTCGAAAGTTATTTCAGTTCATGTGTTATGCTATATATGTCTTACTTGGGATTTTTGAGCATTTCTAAATCTAGACAAAGAATGACGTAGTTTCTGATCCCAAATATTTTCAATGCACACTTAAATGCACACCTAAAAGCAAAATCCAAGCTTAATACATTCAGATTAGTTGTTAAATAACCAGAACTGTCAGGATAGGACAATTTATTTTCAAGTATCAGTTCGTAACTACATACTTGTGGAAAATTACAAGGACTAGTTAGCCCTTGTCGTAATTACCTCATAGTTATCTCAAAAAGAAAAAGAAAAAAAGATACATGCATTTTGTGTGTGTGGACAGTTTACTTGTGATATGATTTTATTTGACTGTTGATTTTATAATTACACATGTATATACAACTGTAAAGATTTATATATTTATTCTATTGTAATATTTACTGCTAAACCTTTTACATTGTGAACGCGTTTGAATAAAATATTTATAATATATGTGTAGCAATAGTAAAGCAAGTAAGTTATTTTAGCATTTGAAAAGAAAAAAAATAATAAAATAAAATAAAATAGATGTATAAATGAAAAGTAATAAATAAAGAAATATATGAACAAAGGATCAATAAAGTGAAACAGGGTGACAGGTGTCCCCACTGTACAGTATAATTTGTAACACAAGAGGGCAGCAGTTTCTATTTGAAACTGATGGCAGCTAGGTGGTGCTAGGGAATAATTTGCCACTCACTTTTGACACAGAAGCCATGTGAGAAGCATGTGGCCTGCTTTGTGATGTTTGCAGATATTAATACTTGCTAATTAGGTGAGTTGAATTTATATTATTGTTAGCCTAAATTCAATAGTATTTGTGAATTAATTATGCAGGATGTAGACTAACGGTGCTCTTTTTGGCAGGATAGCACACAATCACAATAATTACTTGGTTTTTAGCAGCACAGCTGCTCTTACCCAAAGAATTTCCACACAATCTTGTTAGCACTCTGGAGGTCACTCTCTTTCACCAATCTCATTAAAATTTACACTGCATTTTCTGTAGGTTTTTAACTTTCGACCAGTCACTTTTGGTGCCCTTCTGTGATGGTAAAAATTATAAAGAAACTAAAATGGACTGGCTTCCATGGGTCAAAGGTCAACCATGCCTTCTTCTTCTTCTCATTAGTATATCCGAGACCGGTGTGCCACTGTGCCTGTGTAGGAACCATGCACTGTCTGTGCTGCTTAAAGTGCTTGCACGTTATTTTTGAATCTACAATACAATAATATACCAATAAACATGAATGTGTAATAGGCTTAGTATCAATCTAAAGTAAATTGATGTGAAAAATAAATGATTTCGCTGGCTATTCTGGTTGGCAAACTATTAGATATAATAGACTAATCTCAACTAAATATGTGGATAATTTTAAACTTCCTGGTGTGAAACTATAATTTGGCTGTGAGCCAGTCAGTCAGAGATGAATGGATGGATGATTTGGGCTGTACGTCCTGTATTTGTGCACTTGGTAGGCTAATTAGGACAGGAGGAGGACACAGCAATGAGGCTATCATAGACCCAGGTGACCCGGCAAGAGCTGGATTCGAACCCTGGACCCAGCGATTAGCAGTCCAGCACGCTACCACTAGACCAACCCTCCCCCTCCAGTCAGTTAGAGAGGCTGATGAACTAAACTTATATGGGCAAAAATGTTGGATCAGTCTAGCTTCTATAACTTTCTAGTTCTAGAAGCTCCTTTCATATATGAGAAATGTACATTGGTCCCAATTTATTATGCATGTAGGTTTTTTACCAATAATAGTATTTTGACATCCTTGACAAACAATGACGTATATTTAGTAGCCAATACCCTGTAAGTTTTGACCAATTCTGTTCCATATACCTCGTTTTTGGGTGTCCCAATTATCAATGCAATGGCAAGAAAAAGTGATCCAAAAACTTAGTTTTGTAAGGATTACATTGATCATATATTACTAATTATTAGAAACAACCCGGACGTTTAAAAAAATACTGGTAAATATTGAATCACTAATTTTTTATCAGCAGCAGTGTGTGATATGCCCAATTAAACTATTGTTTAAAAGTGAGATACGTGCAAGGAAGTAAGCTTGTGGAAATATAATTTTCAGAGTGACGCCAGAAAACAGTCAGCACACTCCACAAAGTGTCAAGGTATGTAAGTTTTGATGATGATATAAATCGAATCGCCAGATCTGGAAACAGTGGGAACGAAAGCCAGTGACAGATAAAGCTGAGAAATTAATAAGACACCTACAGCCATGGCCGTTAGTTTAGGCTCAGCTGCTATGTTTCAATATGGGGTTATTATTGTGACCAATCATAACATTGTAAATACTTGCTCAATCTTCCCTAAAATCTCAGGAATTGTAGTCTGTACACATTGGCATGTGTTTCGATAGAAACTTTTGAATTAAATAATGTTTCATGTTAATAGTGAGGCAAATTCTGAATTAGTTTAAATATTAGCATAAAATCAATTCTGATGCTGGATGTTATTTGCATGATAGTAATAGTCACCAAGTGTCTGGATTTTTTAGGAATGCATCAATATAAATATTCATGACAAAATCACAATTAAATATGGGATTGAATTGTTGGTTCATTGGGGTTTTAACTAAACAATTTTTTCTTTAAATTTGGCTAGTTTTTACTCAAGTTTAGTAAGTTAGAACCTTTTTCATCTGGACAGAAATTTGTGTCAAATGTTTTCCATAGATGTGGAATTTAATGAAACAAATGCAATTTTACCAGAAGAAAAAAATTTCACTACTTTATTCTTATTTCAGAAATTAACAATTTTTTGTACAATAAACACTTCACGGAAACCCCGATGAACCAACATTAAAGCTGCATATTTAACTGTGATTTTGTCATGAATGCTTAATTTGGTGTGTGCCCAACACTTCCAGACACTTTGGTGACAATTACTAGCACAAAAACTGATTATATGCTTCAATTTCAACTAATTCAGTTTTTTGTCTTATATTTATTATGTAACATTCATTATTCCATTAAATAGTTTTTTATCAGAACACCTGCTGCTGTAACTATGTAGGTTTAATCCTGACCTTTGGAAATTCGTAGAGTCAATAATTCCAAACAACAAAGGTCTATTTTTTACTCACAGGGAGCTTTCGTCCTTGTCTCAAGGACTTCTTCAGCCTTCTGACAAATGCTCAGGGGTCACATGACCGCCTATGGTCAAGGTCATGTGACTGGAGGAGATTACATACGAGTCAGCCAAACTCCTAGCCAAAATCCTAGGACCACTCACTGGAAAAACTGAACATCACATCAAGAACAGCTCAGAATTTGTAGAGAAAATAAGGGATCTCGAAGTACCTCCCCCTTGGAAACTAGTGTCATATGACGTATCGGCGCTCTTTACCAGCATTCCAATAACAGAAGCTTTGGAGGTGACCAAGAAACGATTGTATGAGGATAAATCTTGGATGGATAAAAGTTAGAAGCCAAGGACATATTGGAACTCTTGAACATTTGCCTGAACACCACGTATTTCACCTACAAGGGGACTTACTACCAACAGAAGCAGGGAGCAGCAATGGGTTCACCAGTTTCCCCTATCATAGCAAATTTGTTCATGGAGAATTTTGAGAAAATGGCCCTCAGCACAGCAAATATTCCACCAAAGTTATGGTATAGATATGTGGACGACACCTTCACGATGGTGCATATGTATGAGATTGACAGTTTCACAAAACATCTGAACAGTATTAACAGAAGTATCCAGTTCACAAGAGAAGAATTCATTGCGTTTCTGGACGTTTTGGTTCATGTAAAAGATGATGAAAGTACAAAGACAACAGTGTACAGGAAGAGTACACACACGAACCAGTATTTGAATTTCTTTTCAAATCACCACCTGGAACATAAACGATCTGTGGTCCGGACACTATTACACAGAGCAAAAAAGATCAACCAAGAAGACCAAGATAAGAAGGAGGAGATAAAACATGTGAAAGAAGCACTGCGAGCGAACAATTACGAGGAATGGATGCTGGAGATACCTGCAAGGAAAGAGACAACAAATACAGAAACTAGCAAGAAGAAGATGAGCACAATGACAGGATTACCTTATATCAAAGGAGTATCAGAACCGTTAGCAAGAGTTTTTGAGAAACATGGGGTGACAGTGTTCCACAAGCCCATCAACACATTAAGGAGACAATTGGTCCATCCGAAGGACGTTACCCCGAAACTGAATAGAACAGGCGTAATATATGAGATTGGATGCAAGACGTGCAGGAAGACATACATTGGAGAAACAGGGCGAACATTATCAAAAAGAATAGAGAACATAAAAAGTTGACATCATCGGCAATTCACGAACACTTAACAAACACAAATCATAAGATTGATTGGGACAATCCAAGATTCTCGGCAGAGAAGAGAACCTGATGAAGAGAGAGATCAAGGAAGCTATAGAGATCAAGAAGCGCAATCAATCATTAAATCGGGACCAAGGCCTGGACCTCCCCCCGATTTATGGCAGTCTCCTCCAGTCACATGACCTTGACCATAGGCGGTCATGTGACCCCTGAGCATTTGTCAGAAGGCTGAAGAAGTCCTTGAGACAAGGACGAAAGCTCCCTGTGAGTAAAAAATAGACCTTTGTTGTTTGGAATTATTGACTGTACCTGCTGCAGGTGTAGGAAATTTAACATATCTCAGTGTCATTTACTTAATTTTCCTTTTATCTCTATGTCCAAAGGCTTCATAAATTCATTGAAACAAGTATATTTATGTGCTTGTTTTGACATCATTGAATTCTTCGTTTTCAAAGGTTGACTTCGAAAAATTGAGTCAAATTTGAAGCTTCCTGATCTAGGATGTTGTAATTTCCCTTTTACACATGTCAGTTGAATCATTTTGCCATTTAGATCTAGTATAATATCTACTTAGCTGTTTTGGAGCCTTTCATGCTTGTGAAAAAATAATTTCGTGAAAAAATTCTAATGAATATGTGGGAAGGTGCATGTGTCGCACGCGTAATGCAAGGAGTACTTTCATGCGGCAAAAAGCTATGAAAGCTCTGATTTTAACCTGGATTGGCTTGAGACTTAGTAATTCTGTGAAGAATAAATAAACTATAAACTAATTCATGTTAGTGACTAATACCTGGTGGTAAAATAAAAAAATTACTTCGTCGCACGCGTAACGCTGACAAAAATACACTGTGTCCCAAAAGTTCGTTCCTCTCATACTTGGCTCTTTGTTCTCTCAAATTATGGCAAAAGAACCAAATTTTTTCGTATCCAGGATTTATTTGTTATACCATACACGATTATATTGTGCTTTTTCTTTGAATTTATCATAGTTTTGAAATTTTGAGGGATGAAGTCGAGCCTTCTTTATGAGACTCCAAATTAAATTGTTTTGTGAAAGTCAGGATGGGGTTACAAAAAGGCCTCCCATTTAAAAACGATCAAATATTTTGATTTGAAATCAAGTCAGATGACTTACCAAGATCTTTTCATCACACAGAATATTCAAAAATCTTCTTTAGAAATTATAATAAGCTTGAGCGACACATCTGACCCGAGCCATTCCGCCATGTGACATGTCATGTTTCATCCAGGTTTATTAATTTTTCCTTATTGCGAAACCATTTTTCTATACCCTTATTTGTGCTCTTCACCGTTGTATGTGAATAACTGAGGCCATATCTCTCATGGATCATGTGGTGCTTTAGGACCACTCTGCGTCGATTGCTCCATTTAATTTATGGATGCTAGCTAAGAAAAACTAATTTTTGGTATTTCACTGTCAGAAAATGATAAAAGGTACTCTTTTTAAAGCATATCCATACATTTTATCCATTTCCACTGAAAATATTGAGCTTCACAGCTATATATGAACTCGTTTTTCTCGGCAAAATTGTGAAAATCAATAAAACTGGAAATTATATTACTAATTGTGCACGTGTAAATTAAGAATTCAAGTTGAGGGAGATTAACTATGTCCTTAGACATATGTTCCAACAGTCTTGAATGAATACAACAATTATTTTGGACTCAGTGCCATTTTAGGTAACTTTACTTCAAGCAGTCTGTTTTCATTTTTGTAGGAGCATTTGAAGGTACCTAAAACAAACCAGTTTAAATAAATGGGTTCCAAACATTATTAAGCACCCGAATTTTTTTTTCTAAATATTTTTTAAACTCTTTTACATAGCTTAGGCATCAATCACTGAGATTTTGAACCAATTCCTACCCCCTCAATTTAAATCACAAAGTAGAAACTACTAAATTGCAGCTTGTCCACTTGGGGTCTTTTTCACGATGTACATGGTTCATTCTTCAATGCCAAAATGACAGTTAAAATCATCCGAACGATTTCAAAATAGGTTTATCTGGTAGATAAAAGTTCAATGATCCACCAACAGGTGTATAACCCTTCAGAGACATTCAGTTTAGAAAATACAGATAAAGTTATGAGAGGCAGTGAGAGGAACAAACTTTTGGGACACAGTGTATTGATCATATTCAATTTTTTTTTCCTGTAAATAGTGGAGCCATGATACTAATATTACCTGTTGTGACAATTACCACACTATTTTAGTAGTTTGAATAAGTTTCATGACCTAGCCAATAATATAATGGCATATAAGAAGTTTTTTGAACATCTGGGGCCAAATTAGCTATAAAGGCAATATCCAATCAAAAAACATCTTTTTCATTCGAAATTGTCGTAATTTTCCATCAGTTATGACATATAATATCATATTAAATCGATTGCAAGGAAAACCAGAACATTTTTAGCAATTTCATGCGACATCATTACTCAAAATCAGGATTTTATCTGAAAAAAGGGTCAAAAATCATGCTTCTTTGATTTTTTGCTGAGTTAATACTCACTTCAGTGGCACTTATTTGGTATGAATTTGAAGCCAACATCCAGACTCATAACGTAGGGCATTTGAAATCGTTTTAAAGGAAAACATATGTTTCTGAGGCAAATTTAATTACGTTGTTGAAAAAAAATTGCTGAAAAATTACCAAAAATGGTGTGTTTCTCACAATATATTTGGTGTATTGGAATGAAAACTGCCCTGAAGAATCTACACTATTTGCCCTATGTCATCATATAAAGAAATTTAATTTACTTTGATGATAAATTAAAATTTAGTTTAGTTTTCTTTAGTACACATGGAAATAAAAACTTTTAAATATTCGGTATTATTCTGCTGCCATCAGTTATTTCCACAGGTTGGAACTCTATGGTAAATATAATTTCTGGAACTTAGATATGTTCTTAACAAAACTGCATGGTCATTTGATAAACAAATACATTATAAAATTTTGATGGTCATGTCACACTTTGGCTTCATTATTTTTGAGATAGGCCATAATGGATTATTACGGACTGCAGAACTTTAAATTAAGCGGTTCCTTAGCTCAAATTTGACACCATGTTTGCCCAATTTTGATGCCTCATAAGGTTCAAATTACATATAATGCTTTTTTTTTTCGAACTTTTTTTTTCGAACATTTTTGGTAGTCACGTGTGATGAGAAAAGAATGCCAGGATCATATTATGGGTGTCTGAATCACTTCTTTTGATTGAACCATCCGGTTCACTCCTCGCATGTTTGGCATAAGGGAAGAGACACCTCGCTCCACTCGGTGAGCCGGTGGCTCTGTCCCGTCTATTAATTATAAAATAAACTCTGTTGTTCCGGTATTATACAATGCTCAGAATAATAATTATTCTATCACTTTCAGAGATGTCGGACAATAATGAAACTGTCGTAGCCAAACTTTCCAAAGCAGAGACAGATACATTTGATGATTATCAGAAAGGGCAGGCAGATGGTGAGAAAGGTCAGGCAGATGGTCAGAAAGGTCAGGCAGATGGTCAGAAATGGGGATGTCCACCACCCAAAGATATCATTGACAAACTTAAGATGGAGGTCTCACATCTTGCCAAGAAGTGCGACTCATTGGAACAAAATGTCGCTGAATTAACTGCATTAAACGAGGAACTAAAGGAAATCAATTTAAACACATTCGCCGAATGGGAAGAACTTAGAAGGTTATACAAGGACTCTGAATCCGAAAAAATTGAATTGATGGAACAACTTACAAATGAAATTGACAAAAGTGTCAACTTGGAGAAGGTGAAGGGTCTGTTTATCTGTGATGATGTAACAAAGGATCTGACGAACAAATTGCCCAAAAGTGTGCAATGGGAAGTGATGTGCTGTAACCTGGAAGATATCAAAATGGAGCATGTCATTGAATTCTCTGAAAGGATGGATTTGATCCTTTTCTCAACTGGTACTGATGAAATAAGACGAACCAAAAAAGGGCTTGAAGTGTTCTCTAAATTCCATAAATTTGCATCGGAGGCTGCGAAACGAACCACTGTTGCAACAACAAATCTTCCACCGACACTGAAGAAGGGTTCCGCTCAAATATCACTCTACAATTTCAAACTTGGAAAAAGCCAATCCAATTATCAGATCATCAGAGTTGAGTTCACAAAACTGTCCTTAAACGAGGATGACTCTCTATCTGAGAAGGCCTTAAACATGTTAGCAGAAAAGATTGAGCTTGAACTTTTTAAGTCACCGACCACCTTGAAAAGTCAAGCGCAGTCCTCAACCATGGACTCAGATACAGGCTATCAGACACAGGTCCTATTTGAAATCAACGTAGACACAGTGAAAGGCAAATCTGGTTTCACTGTCGCAAAGCTTACAACAGACCACAAGGTTTCGATGTCTAAATGGTGTGAACCAAAGAAAGGCAAGAAGGAAGAAGGTGCTGGCGGGAAAGAAGCAAGGAAGGAGGAATCCAACGAGACAGAAAATATTGCAAAGAAGGAAGAGGCTGCCGTTTGGAAGGAAGGAAGAGTGGAAGAATCCAGTGAAGTAGATGATATGGCAAAGAAGGAAGAGACTACAGCAGGGAAGAACAGAAGGACGGAAGCAGCAAATACAGTGAAGAAGGCAGCTGTGAAAGAAACCATTCTTGAAGAAAAGGATGAAACAGAGCACCATATACCAATTGTAGCTGAGCATTTACCATCCCTGCTGGTTGCAAGCACTGCATCAACAAATAGGAAAGAGACGAAGGAAGGGATTGAATCTCCGAACGAAGCAGTCGTTCAAGAAGAAAGTAAAAAATTGATGCCATTTGCAACAAGAGAGAGTAAGACAGAAATGACGATTAAATCAGACTGTGAAGTCATTCCTTTGGCCAAAAGTCAAGCTGTCTTTCCTATTAATTCACTACTGGCCAAAGAAAGCATGCCCCAAGAAGAAATTTATGAAAAGTTATCGAACAGCGAAGCCGCGGCTCAGGTGGAGAGTAAGCCGGTGTTTCAGAGAACGACAAGAGAAAGAGAGGCCAAGATTATTTTTGACAATGAAGGTGATGGTCAAGCAGAAAATGAAGCATTCATTCTGGAATTACCGGCAGAAGAAGGTACGACACAAGAAGAAATTAAGAGGACAATTCAATCTCACTGTAAAGCTGCAACCGATTCAGATGATGTTGAAAAAAGTTCCAGGTGGGTTCTCATTTGTTTTTCTCGTTTCTGCATTAAAGGTACATGTTTGTGCTACCAGTCTGGCTGTGAGGTTGTAGGTTGGAATCCCACTGCTGGTACTCAATTGGGCCAAGCCCAAGGGACATTAAATTGCGGTGGGTTGTATCAAGTGTTCTGTGCTGGGTTAACTGAAAGAACCCGGGCATCCCTGAATGAATAGTGTATGTGCCAGACTCACAGCATTCATCATTGTGGCATCAAAATTTCTACCATTGTGTTCTCTGTGACCAAGGGAAAAAGTCTGACAAGCCCTTCACCAATCAGCAATGTTTTGTGACCATTGGAACTGAAGCAGAATTATTACATTTTTCATGGCTTCCGGTGTTCAACATACAGGAGGAAGTTTTATTGCTCATGGTCAAACATGCAGACAAGCTATAAATAATACATAGACCTGAGAAAAATATACTAAAAAACTGGCATCTTCATTTTGAATGAAATTCTTTGTGTTCCTATGACTATACTGTGTGAGTGTTATACCCTGCACCGACGGATAATGTTTTTTCTCAGTGGATTTTGGGTGCTTAGAGCCTCCATAAAACATTCATGGCGGGTAACAAGATATATCCTTGAGCATTACGTGAAAATGGCCAAATTCAAAATGGCCACTGACACGTTCATCGGTCAGTCTAACTTTCTAATTATAAGTCAATTGCTACCCCACTCCAAAGCCCTGATTTACTTACACATAGAAGACTAGAAATAAAATTTGTGGTCTGAAACTTGCTTTAACTTGAAATTAAGATAAATTTTAGAGATAATTTTATTTTTAAATCCAAATACCAATTTTACTGGAAATAGTGGTATTGCACAGCTTTCTTGCCAAAAAATCAAGAAAGTTAGGCTGACCGATGGACGTTTTGCTGGCCATTTTGAATTTGGCCATTTTCTCAAAATACTTAATGATACGCTCTTGTTACCCACCATGTATGTTTTATGGAGGCTCAAAGGACCCCAAATCTACTGAGAAAAAAACGTTATCCATCAGTTAGGGTCCAAAATCAAGTTGGGCTGGCTGATTACAGTCATTGTCAAGGTTAGCTGAGCTCCTCCTGATCAGGATGGTTTTTTAAATTGTTTAAATCCATCTATTAAATAGGACAACTCATTTCCTTTGGTTCACTGTCAACAGTCAATAAAGTCTCTATGATGTCACTAGCATGTTCATGTCACGATTTGATGCAGTGGTCGAAATAGCCCATGTCATTTGGGGGGGTCTGTCACAGGCAAGGCCCGAAGGGTCGAAGCTTTTTGGGCCGGAGGTCCGCGAGCCGCTGAGGGGTTTTAGAAGGGACTACGTGCACTCTAAAATGAATTCTGAGTGTTTTAAGCATGTATTATCCTAGACAATTACTTGTGTAAACCCCATTTCTGGATTAAATCCTTCACATTTAGTATTTGAGGGGGTTTTTTCAGGACCCCCCCCTGGGTCCCTCTAAAATATATTTGAGGGGGTCTTTATAGCGTTAGGGGGGGGGGACAAAACCCCTTGATCCCTCCCCCTTATTTCGAACACTGATTTTGTGAAATACACAAGGGGGAGCTCAGGTAATAATGTCCGTAATGAATTGATACTCAGGCAATCACTGGTAGGCATCAGTTCTTTACCTGGGTATTAGTTCAAATAAATAAATAATAATAATAATAATAATAAAAATCTTTATTTTATGTCACTGGGTAGGCAATACAAACATTAGCTATTATGTGACAAAACAAATAAAACAATAAGAACAATAACAATAACAATCAATAAAATAATACTATAAATTATAGTACTTAAATATCACAGATTACATATATTGCATGAACACGTGGGCCCTTCCCAAGTATGCAGTAAATTTCTAAAACCATCCAAGTCAATACATTGTTTCATGTCATTCGGTAGCAAGTTCCAAAGATGGGCGCCATAATAAGTAAATGTCTTTTTGCCATATCTTATCGTATTAAATCTTGGAACAAATAGAATAGATGGATCTCTTAGATTCCGCACATTTTCTTTTACATGAACCATTGCATTTAAGAAGGAAGGGTTCAGTTTATAGATACACTAGCAGCAGTGGCGGAGCTATGGGGGGGCCTGGGGGGGCCAGGGCCCCCCCAAATGGATAAGTGGCCCCCCCACTGGCCCCCCCATTTGAGATTTGAAAATATTGAAAAAAATATTGGAGCAGCAACAGTCGCTGGAACAAGTCCATCTAAAGTTGTGGTCTTCGCTGGCACTCACTCATAAATAGCCAATTTTCTCTAGAATGACAGTTGGCCTTTGAAACGTTCTGAGGCTTATATGCGTTTTTGAATATATCTAGCAATATGTGTACTGCAGGCAAACCTTTTAGGGGGTGAGCGACATTTACCTGAATATCAGTATCCACATTTGGCAAAATTCCAAAAGAAATCTCTTCGAGACCATTGATTCTTAATTATGTTTATTTAATTGTCTGCCCGAATTGTTTTGCCTTTTTGCCCGAATCTTAGTGTTTCCCAATTTTTTTGGGGGGAGGGTGACTACTCCCCCTTCCAGCAGGTATGCCTTTGTATCTAGAGATTCCATGCAACATCTAAAATCAGGGTGCTTCGAGGAAATCTTTCCGGTGCCATTGCTCAGTTAAAGAATAATGCTCCTTTGAGAGTTTTCTATACATAGATATAATAAAACAGATCTGATTTACCAGAGTTATTTTTAGAAACTGCTCAATTTTTCATATATATGTGCATGGAATTTTTTCCATACACGTTTGATATTTCTGTCATTAGCACAAATTGCTACTACCTTTTAGGCCTATTTGAGGAGTTGGATAGATTTCTATCAAAAGGACTTTCATAAATTTTCGATTTAGACCCAATATATAAACTGAAAAAGAAGACATTTTCAGCAGGAATATACTCAAAACTTGCAAAGACAGTTATGAAAAAAAAACAAGAGGACTATTTCAATGCAAAAGATACTCTTTGTGACTCACGGTAATTGATGAGGTGTCACTGTCATACTTTTAATAACGGAACCATAGGATCTGTTTCATTATTTTTTGATAGGTCAAAACTGATTTTAGTATGAGATGTATGGTAATTTTGTTTATCAGTCACAAAAGATAAGACGGTCAACATTGATAATTCTTTGCGAAGAAGGCTTGTAATGCTTTGTCAATTTTCATCCGTGTAAGGCCGCAAAAATGTTGCAAAAATGCCGTAAAAGCTTGGCCCCCCTAGTCCAGACCCTGGCCCCCCCTTGGCCCCCCCACTCATGGATTTCTGGCTACGCCACTGACTAGCAGAGTACCCGTCTAAAGATGCGTAGAGAGAGCATTGAAATTGTATTGTTTATTTACCAATCCGGGTTTGTGTGAATATGTCAACATTATCTGTCTAATAATACTTGTTCACAGCGAATTTAAATAAAATTGCTACTTTGAATGCCCTCCCCTTTTATGTGGATCCTGGCCTATGTTGGACAGCAGTTTCACATGTAGCTCTACTGCTTTGCCTCATTGAGAATTAGTCCTTGTGTCCAAATTAAGCTGTGTTGTGTATAAATGCATGATGCAAAGTCCCAATCATCCGTCCAACATATTTCCATTCGTCCCATAGTCTTATTTTTGCTTTTCTTTTTATTATTATTATTATTATTATTTGAACATTTTTATACCGCTACATATAATCTTCCAGATCAATCTAGTGCGGTTTACAATGAAATGTACAATCTGTGATGACTGGCAGTCTTCAGCACTCCTGGTGACAGCTCTTTCCTTGGTGTGGCAGTCACATGCCACTGCTAATCCAGTCATCCAGTCCAGGGGAATCTGGCTGGAGTGTTGCTGCTCACACCTGACAGGAGGGTGAACTCCTGCCAACACAAGTGGGCACCCTCCCCGGCCACAGCCACAACCAACTCACTCCAATTGAGTTCCAGGAGCGGGGTTCGAACCCGCGTCCTCAAGTGCCATTGGATTCGCAGTCAAGCGCTCTAACCATTAGGCTATGGGAACTCTTTTCTTTGTAACCATGGTGTCCTTTGGGGTCTAGAAAGTAATTATATCTTCTCCTTCGATATAGTGTTGTCCCTGTGGACGCCTGCAATTGTTTCCGTGAAGTCTTCCTCATGTTCTATCTTCCTTCTTTCCATCCTTCCTCCTTCCTTTCTATTTTCCTTTTGGCCTTCTTTCATCCCTTTCTTCATGTCTTCCTTGAAGTATGCATTCTTTCATTTCTTAATTCCTTCATTCCTTCCTATGTGCATTCCTCTCTTCCTTAATTCCTGCATTCCTTCCTATGTGCATTCCTCTCTTCCTTAATTCCTTCCTTATTCCCTTGATTGAATGCTACCTTAATCCCTACATTAATTCCTTTTAATTGCTTCTTTCATTCATTCCGTCCTTCTATAGTGTAACGCTTTTTGATAAATGTGGACAATCGCTCTGACTGGCTGCTGCTGTTGCTCCTGCTATGACTGCAGCAGGACAGTCATAATTAACGGAAAACTTGACATTTTAGTAAATATTCGGAAGTTTTGGTAAATTTGAAGTGATACAAACACAGTTCAGACATAGCAGGACACTGTGGTAAAATATTGTGACAGTGAGGTAAGCCATAGCTGAGAACACCCGTGACAAAGGAATATGGGGAGGTGAATTTTATATATGTATATTGATTTGAAAACTTCAATAGCTATTTTCTTTACAGGTGATTTCATTACCATGCGATTCTTGTCATTCACACTTGGCTGTGTGCAGTCAATGCTAAACAAGTACTTACTACGTTTGATAAAAGCAGTGTGTGACGTTCTGTTGTTTCTAATCCAATCAGATTAACTAAAAATGTCATATATTTGGTGGACCTAGAACCCAAGAATCGTGTACTAATGAAATCACCTGTAATCTATTCAAATGTAGTGTCTTGAGTCCACTCTTTTTCAGTAATTCGGGATAAGTGCTTCTAGAGTCCATAAGTAGAAATCTAAGTGCTACATGTCATGTGGACTGGATTTGACCAATCAGAGCACAGGGATCACAGGGATCACAGGGGAAATGTGATAAACACCTGTATATAAGTACTGTTAGACCTATGCCCCTTGGAGGTCACACACAGATTCCTTGACTTCGTGCATAAAAAAGTGCAGATTAACGGAGTGTGTCGTGTTTTATAACATTTTTGTTTTGTTAAAATGTCTTAGTCCCCTTTTGATGTGTTGTCAAAAATTAATCATCCTTGAAACATATGTGAAAATGTAATACCCCCTGAGGAAAAAATCCCACTAGCCCTCCCCCAGTCATAAATTCTGAATGGTCCCTTTTCCCAACCTTACAATAATATATCAAGTGTAACAAAACTTTTTAGAGCACTTGGGTAGCTTTCACAGATTTTTGTTTTGCGTATGTTTGCAGAGAAAGACATCTGGAAGAAATTCTAAAAAGGTTGCTGACATTTGATGAGCTTCTTGGTCATCGTCTGGGACAGAGTGAAAGGCCATGCACAAAGATAATGGCAGAACTCGAAAGGGAAATTCACAAAGATATCGAGAAAGTCAAAGACCTGAAAATAAAGGGGTGTGGAGAATGCCTATCGCGTCTTCCAGAAATGAAAGAATGCCAGGATTTCACCAAAGAGCTAGCTTTCATCAAAAATAAGAAAATTCTTCAGAATTGTTACGACATATTGCCAATTATGACAAGTGAAAGCAATGCTCTAGAAAATTATGAATTTTTTAACATTTGGGCTTGCCTGAATGAAAGAAAGCACAACTCTTTTGCATTCATCTACTTGCTACAACAGTGCATTGACAAAGTGACTCATTTCACCAAACTTCCACGGGAGCATGATTTGCTGAGATTAGAAAGTTTCGAAAGAATTGAAGCCTTGTTTGCCAGTCTTCAATTGTTGGAACAAATTATTAAGGCTTGCAGAAACAATGGCAATTTTGACCCAATTGGCATATACCTGAATCCAATACAAGATCTATACCAAGTCAGTGAAGACCTGAGATTAGCGGCTGGTCGAGTCATTAAAGCTGCTTATTGCACACTTAGCAATTGCCTGAAATCAGAAAGTGTGACCAACACTCTACTCTTTTTAGGCTGTGGATGGGATAATTGTGACAATATCACAATCAAGGAATGCCTGCAAATTGCTGAAGGCTTCCCGCAAGGGAAATTCGCTTACCTTCATGGTTTGCCTGATAGATTGTCAATGACATGCGGATTGTTACGAAGAAATAACAACAACCTTGAAAGGAGTGTGTTGCACTTACTTGCCGTCTTTGTGCGCGATAAACATGTACTGGAACAGATTCCTCAGGCACTAATCGAAAAATGGAAAGATGCAAGGGACCTGCACGGCTGCACTCCCTTGCACATCGCACATATCCATGACAACCAGTCATTCATCTCACTCTTGGAAGCTAATCAAGCGAAAGTAGTCACCGATTACTTTGGAAGAACCCCTGAGTCATTTGCAGTTCCCTATGAATATTGTGAGGGTGATTATACAGCATATTGTCAGAACATTTTAAGTACCAAGTCGTCTGTATTTGATGCAATGAAGGATATGCTTGTCCTGCCGGTCAAAGACTGTGAAGCTATAGAGGATAATTTCCAAGTACTGTTTGAAAGAATGGTAGTTAGTGAAGATGCTCATGTACAAATAGCAGGATCTGTACGAGAAAAACTGAAAGTGGCCAGATTGGATGAGGCGGATGTGCAGATTTGCGTGAAGCATCCGCTTGTTCAAGAAGATGGTGGAGCAGTTCTTCAACTTCATGAGCACCTAGTCAAGAAAATGGCTGAAATTGAATGGGACAACATTTTCTTAAGGCCTGTTTCATTTTCAATGCATTCTCCATGGAAGTTCATTTGGGAAAAGAAAGGCAGGTACAATGGCCTTGTGATATCTGTTGATGTTGTGCACATCTTGATCAATAATCCAGGAATGATGAAAGAACGAAAAAGGCAGAACTTCAAAAATGCTCCGCCACACGAAATACTTGAACGTTGGTATTTGGATTGGACTGGCTCTGAAGGGGTTTCAGCAATATCCGAATCAGTCTGTATGAGTGAATGGGACATTCTTGATCACATGCCTCCTGGTTGCCGCTTGGGAATCCTCATTGCCAAAGCCTTGTTGGAGGTTTGAGATTTACTTATTTGTTTGATTTAATGAAATGCAATAGTTATCTTTTTGTCATAAAATTTGCACTATACAATTGCTAGCTCATGCCTGATATGCATGGTTTACAAATATCAAGCTTAGTATGAAAAATACAATCATTTGGTTCAAACTTAAAGAAATGAAGATGTGGAGTTGTAAACACACCGTCTGCACCTGTCTCGAATTATACATCAGTTTTGAAATACTTTTTACCTCCAGCGAACTAAGTTATATAGTTAGTTGCCAGGCCAGAACTCAGCCCCTATTGAATGTACATGGATAAAATTTGGTACACACTACACATGTAGCATATATGGTCTAGTTGTGTCTTTTGATGGTAAGATTGATGGATATTCTATACTTTTTGAAATATTGTGAAAAAAAAATCTTTTTCATTTCCGGACCAGCACTCAGTCCCTATTGCATGTACATGGATGAAATCTGGTAATTGGTACACATACAGCCTGTAAGATCCAACTGTGCCTTTTGATGTTCAGAGCGATGGTTATTCCATACTTTTTGAAATATTGAGAAAAATTTAAAATAATATTTTTTTCATTTTCTTGGCCAAAACATGAACACTATTGCATGTAGATGGGTGAAATTTGACACACATATCACTTATCACCTATAATTATAATGTACATGGATGAAATTTGATCCACATATTGCCTATAGATATATTGTTTTAGTGCCTTTCAGTGGTCTGATTGATAGGTATTTTAAACACATTTAGAAAAACTGAATAAATAAATTTTTTTGGTTTCTGACCCACAGCTCACAACCTACTCCTTGTAGGCCTACATGCTTGAAACAGCACCATAATATGTGCAAATTAGAATAGTTAGGCCTTTCTAGGTTTTTACATACCCCGGCAGTTGGCAGGGCAGCGCGCATATAGATATCAGGCCAAGAGTCGGCCACTATAATAATATAGCTATATTATCTTACCAGTACCTTCAAGCGCATGGGATCTTCGTGATCGCCAGCCAGCATTTAAGCTGCCTGATGACGTCACAATCCAAACAATGGCAAAAACAATGAGATTGTGATATCATATCCATTGTTACTCCATGGCGAAGTCACATTTTTGTAATGGCAGAAAATAGTCTCTCTTTTATAACTAAAATTTTGAGATAAAACCAGGTGATAAAAAAAACAACCACACATCAGGGCACTTCGTAAAAAAAGTAATCTTTATTTAACGTCCGATATCACAAAGCAGACAACATAAGCACAATTGCTTTTTGCCGACATATTAAAAACGATGAGTAAGTATATACAAAGAAGGGGTACAATTATGGGTATACAGTGATGGAAATGGGGGGGAGCTCGAGGGAGCTGAGCTCCCTTGACCAAAAAACAGGGGGAGCTGTACCCTGCTACAGCTCCCCCAATGAGCAGTGGTGAAATTACAATTATCATGTCACTTTTTCAGTCCTCATGCTATTTTTAGCCGTGATTATGCTCTGGCACCTTGAAGAATTCTTTCCGACTAAAAAATTTGGAATAGCGAGCCGCTGCCGCACGAGCCGAGAGCTCCCCTGATGAAAATTTTCCATTTCCATCACTGTGGGTATATATAGATGAAAATTACATATGAGACAAAAATCACGTAAATTGACTAAAAACAGTTAATTTCGTGAATAATCATAACAGCATTTAAAAACATCTAATAATTTAAAAATTGATAAAATAGAAAACCTTAAAAAACCTTTACAATATCACTCGCTGTCAAGTGAACTAATATCACACTCGCTCTTCGGGCTCAAGTGATATTAATTCACACCAGCTTGTGATATTGTTACTCAGTGATGTGGACATGGGTTGTTTTGTTACAATGTATTTGGAACACATATCAATTTCATGGTGTAATTGTGGCTTTTATCGATATTTTCGCTAAAGGTTTGCTGTGTTCCTGCTATTTTTGTTGAAGGTCCAGGGCCAAGTGAATAACAATTATGACGTTGCCGTTCTGAATGCTCCAATCACTTCTTATGTTATCAAGAATACATTGCTCTGGATTCTCGCTGGGGAAACGGTATGTAGATGGTTGGGGACGAAACCTGTTGGTTGTTGTCCCATCAATTTTTCCTATATATGGCAGGATCTCTTCTAAAAAGGATTTTCTCTTGTAGATGCTCACAAGCATCTCATTTCCTCTTTCTCTGATCTTGGAAGAATAAGTAGCTTATTCATCCAAGCTCTGATGTTATGAACTTGGGCTCTGATGTTATGAACTTGGGTGCCAGCAGGAAACAAGGGCGGCAGGGGTGGGCGGATAAAAAAGGACAAATCCATTCTGGGGGACCAAACTATATCATAAATGTTGATAATAATTGTGCATAATTTCTTACTAATTTGTGTCTGAGATAAAGCTCAATAATGTTTTGTCTTCAAGCTAAAAGGGCACACCTTAGACCATGGCAATAACCCCCTGCCCCCCCCCCTCCCGCTGCCCTCCTGCCCCGAGGAGTATATAATTTCTTCCTGCAGTTCTGCAAAAAACTGCAGAATTCTGCAGTTCTGCAAAAAGCTGCAGAATTCTGCAAAAAACTGCAGAATTCTGTAGGAAACTGCAGAATTCTGCAGTTCTACAAAAAACTGCAGAATTCTGCAAAAAACTGCAGAATTCTGCAGGAAGCTGCAGAATTCTGCAGGAAGCTGCAGAATTCTGCAGGTCCAAAAAAATCTGCAGAATTCTGCAGTTTCAAAAAAAACTCTGCAGGAAGCTGCAGAATTCTGCAGCTAACTGCATGATTTCTGAACCTCTGTTACTTCCTCCAGTGTATTGCATCTGTACAGTTCAGACCTCTTTGACATTGGGCTTGCCGCTACCAAGTAAACATTTATTTGGGGGGTTGTGGTTTGGGGGGTCTGGGTTTTGGTAGTCCTCTGTCATTGCGGCGTTTCTGAAAAGTTTCTGCAGCAAAATCTGTAATCCTGTAGGAGATATGCAGCCTGGGAGGTTTTATGCAGTTCTGCAAAAAACTGCAGAATTCTGCAGAAAACTGCAGAATTCTGCAGGAAGCTGCAGAATTCTGCAGTTCCAAAAAAATCTGCAGAATTCTGCAGTTTCAAAAAAAACTCTGCAGGAAGCTGCAGAATTCTGCAGCTAACTGCATGATTTCTGAACCTCTGTTACTTCCTCCAGTGTATTGCATCTGTACAGTTCAGAACTCTTTGACATTGGGCTTGCCGCTACCAAGGAAACATTTATTTGGGGGGTTGGTTTGGGGGGTTGTGGTTTGGGGGGGTCTGGGTTTTGGTAGTCCTCTGTCATTGCAGCGTTTCTGAAAAGTTTCTGCAGCAAAATCTGTAATCCTGTAGGAGAAATTATATGCAGCCTGGGAGGTTTCATGCAGCTCTGCAAAAAACTGCAGAATTCTGCAAAAAACTGCAGAATTCTGCAGAAAACTGCAGAATTCTGCAGTTCTACAAAAAAACTGCAGAATTCTGCAGTTTCAAAAAAAATCTGCAGGAAGCTGCAGAATTCTGCAGTTCTGTAGCAAATTCTGCAGTTCTACCAGGTAGCAGTTTGTGGAATGACATTTTTGCGAGCACACAGACCGCCGAAAAAAGTGCCTTACGGCAAAAAGAAACAAAGACGGACAAAGACTGACTACTGTATTGAATAGACCTGGTTGCAGAGTACCTGAAACTTTTTTCGGAATGAAATTAGGTTGAGAATTGACCCAGCAGTGAGGAAAAATGTCCATGGAAGTTCATTTTGATAGAGCACTGTCAGCAGTTTATGAAATGACATTTTTGCGAGCTGACCGATCGCCGAAAAACGGGTCGTACGGCAAAAAGAAACAACGACGGACAAAGACTGACTATTGTATTAAATAGACCTGGTTGCAGAGTATCTGAAACTTTTTTCGGAATGAAATTTGGTTGAGAATTAACCGAGCAGAGAGGCAAAACGTCCATTGAAGTTTATTTTGATAGAGCACTGTCAGTAGTTTATAAAATGACATTTTGGCGAGCTGACCGATCGCCGAAAAAAGGGTCGCATGGCGAAAAAAAACTACGACGGACAAAGACTGACTAGTGTAGTCAATAGACCTGGTTGTTGGGTACCTGAAACATTTTTCTGAATGAAATTTGGTTGAGAATTGACCGAGCAGAGAGGCAAAACGTCAATGGAAGTTTATTTTGATACAGCAGTTTGTAAAATGACATTTTTGTGATCCCACTTGTTTCCTCACAGACCTCATTCTTGTATAGGTATTAATGGAGCTGCAGAACTGCAGAATTCTGCAGTTTCCTACAGAACTGCAGAATTTATTGCAGAACTGCAGAATTCTGCAGCTTCCTGCAGAATTCTGCAGTTTCCTTCAGAACTGCAGAATTTTTTGCAGAACTGCAGAATTCTGCAGTTTTCTGCAGAATTCTGCAGTTTTCTGCAGAATTCTGCAGTTTCCTACAGAACTGCAGAATTTATTGCAGAACTGCAGAATTCTGCAGCTTCCTGCAGAATTCTGCAGTTTCCTTCAGAACTGCAGAATTTTTTGCAGAACTGCAGAATTCTGCAGTTTTCTGCAGAATTCTGCAGTTTTCTGCAGAATTCTGCAGTTTCCTACAGAACTGCAGAATTTTTTTGCAGAACTGCAGAATTCTGCAGTTTTCGGCAGAATTCTGCAGTTTCTATTGCAGAATATGCAGCTGCAGGAAGAAATTTAAGTGTACTGCCTGCCCCCCTGTTCCGGCTCCTCTGGTTATGAAAATTCAAAGTTTGATGCATGATTTGATGAGGTAGTACATGGATGATGTTTTGAGGGCCTAGTGATGGTTGAATAGGGTCTGGATCGACCACTTTATCTGTCTTTTACAATACAAATATTGACTGATTTCGAGGGCATCAAATCTATTTCCCTCGATGGTGTGTAAGTGGAAAACTATTTCACTAGGCCGTAGTGGGATTATTTTTAAAAACTTTATATTGACCCTGCATGATAACTCAATTTGTTTGAATAACAATAGTATCTGTGGCCGAGGGTAGTACTTGCGTCAGCAGTATTTTTAAATAATAGTTTCAAGCAACCAATCTATATAGGTTCTCGTCTCACCGTCAAACTTCTGACTAATAGTTTTTAAGGTGGCTTGATACGTGTGAACTTTCCGGGATAGAATTTCTTCAAAATAGTTCAAAACCATCAAAAATATGGTTTTTAGGAGGGATGCGTAAAATAATTTTGGGCTTACCATGCTTTTTTTTTCAAAATATTTGAGATTATATATATAAGAAAGTCAGTCCATACATACCTGAATAGTTTTTTCTTAACATTTTTACTGTGAAGTTGCCCCACCATTCAGTGGTCTGCATCCCATATTATGCAAAGAAGGGTGAAATTTAAAAAACCTTTTTATGGAAAAGCTGATTACAATTTCAAAGACATACATTTTGGAATAAAAGTTTTGATTTTTTACAATTTTAACTTTTCTTATAAACAATGGTGCTAGAAAAAATTGACAAGATGGAATTTCTTATTTCTTTGCCATTTATTTCAGAAATAGCTAGGAACAATATTATGCACAGGGCGGATCCAGAAATGTCGGATGGGGGGGGGGGTTGAGAATGAAAATGACTTGGGAGCGGGAGTGGACAGGCGCCCCCTCATATAGAATAAGTACTCCCTTCTACCACCATATATATTATATTTTCCTCCCATTGTCTAAGAATATATTATACATAAATTTTTAATCCTAAATCATTACACAAATGAAATGAATTTTTGTATCGCCTAAAGCAGTCGTACCATGCATATAGAACCAGCAGTTTATAAATTTTAAAGTTATTCTTAGTTGTTTAAGGATCCTGATAAACGGTGGCATTTTCAGCCAGGACGTATCAAACATGATCATGGAGATATCATAGGAGAGAGATACGGGCACCTGCAGCAGCAGTTGGACTTCAAAGGAACCAGACCAACATGGACGACTGAGGATGATTTGGAGAGATACGGAGAGGAAGGGAGATTCTGGGCCGAGACCATATTTGATGCCATCCATTTCCTGGCTAGGAATTACAAAAGAACTTGTGGTGGCTTCTTACAAAACAACAGTGATGACCTCACCAACCGCGAGTTATATGATGTGTTAGATACCTGTGAGAGATGCTTGGAGAGGCTGAGACCATGTGTCTTCTTCAATGATTGAGAAAGCCAGTAGTTTCGGAAATTATTTCAGGATTGGGTTCCGCCTGACAGTATATGTTTTTATTTTAACAATTTTTAAAGTCCTCTTTTTATGCCATTATTTAAAATTAATTTTAAATGTTTTTTTCCAAATAATGCACTCTGCATTACATGATTCAAGGACTCATTGTGAATTTTTTTATCAATTTTGAATAATGGACTATTTAACAGTCAATAAACTACTACTACTACTACACAGCCAAGGTAGTCACTTAAATTAGGGGAGCCTGGGGTTAGTTGAAGCACCAATTTTTTGTCGCATTCTGCTGAGCTGATGGTAGTAGATACGGGTAAAAAAAAAAAAAAATTTGGCAAGTGCTCTACAGTATTCACCTCAACATTCCATGGAACAACTTGTCTAAGTTGGGGTTAGTTGAAGAACAACATAGGGCTAGTTGAGTCATTATAAATAACTTGCAAAAATCATATTTATTGATCGAACTTAATAAACATTTATTATACAAAATCTGATTCCTTAAAAGCGAATTCAGTCAATGCAAGTGGCGGCCCTGATTAGAACTACCTTGGCTATTTCATTGTTTTGTATGCTACTGAAGCTGTCATTCATACCCAGCCCTGTCATGAGGAGAAACATGGAATACGTTGCACTTTGCAGAGATTCAAATCCCACCACCGTATTGGCTGAATCGTAAACAATTATCACTGTACCACCAAATCCCACCAACAAGATACAAAACACAAAAGCAAAACTGATGATGTCTGTGAAAATTACCAGATGCATGATCGTTCCAAAGGGCGTCTGACAGGGATCGGTAATAGGACCAATGTTATTCAACCTATTTATATGTCATTTTCTCATGAAAATCCTGATTATATTTAAATATGTGCTTGAAGATGAATGTACAAATACTTTTAGTTGGTTCCAAAATAACGGAATTAAAGCAAATCCTGAAAAGTGTAATGCAATATTTGTAGAAAATAATGTAAAAATTTCTTTCTCAAATTTAGATGTTGCAAATTGCGATTATGATATTGATGAATGTATAAAAGTCCTAGGAGTTAATGTTGATAGTCAGTTAAAATTTGACAAGCATGTAGACTACATTTGTAAAAAGGCTATTTCTCAACTCAATGCTGTAATGCATATTTCGAAATATTTAGATGAGAAAACAAGAAATGTCATTTATGACTCTTTTATTGTGTCAAATTTTACATACTGCCCTCTTGTAAGGATGTTCTGCGGTAAGGTGAAAATGCATAAAATCAAAAATTACTATTCAGGGCTTTAAAATTTGTCACTAATGATTACATATAATCTGATGAAAAACTGTTAGAAATAACCAGACTTTTAGCTATTGCGATGTATAAGGTTGTAAACCGAATTGCACCAGAATATATTTGTCAATTGTTCGAACAGCATAATATAAATTATGGACTCAGGGACAATAACAGACTGATGCAGAATCGATTCAGTGCTATTAAATTCGTGTCAAATACATTGGAGTGAAGCTGTGAAACAACCTACCAGTCAAGTTAAAGAACTCAGAAAACCTGCCAATCTTCAAAAAAATTGGGGGATTTGGACACAAAAGCTGTAATACAGAAATGTGGTGCTAGATGAAAATTTAAAATCTCATTTTATGTGTTTTTATTTAATTTTGTTTTTATGTTTAAGTTGTTTCACAATAGCCTAAGGCTAATGTTCCCTGTTTTTTTACGTGTGACGAAAAATAAAAATTGTTTATTGTCATTATTGTTATTGTCACTTCTAAAGTAAAATATAGTGAAAGTAAAACTTGAATTTCACACAATTTTATATTCAGATGGGAAGTGCTCTATCTTCTCACACCTACTTAAAAATTGGCCATATTTAAAGCAAAAATAGTTCATGTAAAACCCCAATGAACCGACGATTCAACAATGTAATTATTTGTAATTTTGTCATGTATCCTGATTTTGATGTGTACCTAACACATCCAGACACTTTGGTGCCCATTACCATCATGCAAATAACAGATGGAATCAGAATAGATTTTATGCTTATGAATATTTCAACTGATTCAGTCTTTGACACACCATAACTATATGCAACATGATTTAATGCAACTATTACTATGAAAACACATGCTACTGTATGCGGACTATAATTCCTTACATTTTTGGTGAAGATTAAGCAAGCATTTATTTTGTTATAATTGGTCACAATGATAGCCCCATGGTGAAGCACAACAGCTGAGTGAAAATTTACGGCCAAGGCTGTAGCTGTGTTACATTTGTGGCAGCTACCATCAAAACAACAGCACCAGATGTAAAAACAACGGTTTTATGCGGTAAAATGGCACTTTTGTGTATTCATCATCACACCAACTTTTGAAAGAGTGACAGACAGACATTATAGACATATTCCACTGAAGCCATCAGTATGGGTGATACTACAGGACTAACAATCAGAAAATAAGCGTAGTGCCAGGAAACAAACCCAGAAAATGAACATAGTGACATCTGCAGGGAGGAAACAAACCCAGAAAATGATGATAGTGACACCTAGAGGTAGGAAACAAACCCAGAAAATGATCACAGTGACACCTAGAGGTAGGAAACAAACCCAGAAAATGATCATAGTGACACCTGCAGGGAGGAAAAAAATCCAAAAATGATCATAGTAACACCTGCAGGGCGGAAACAAACCAAGAACATAATCAAACAAACCCAGAAAATGATCATAGCAACACCTACAGGAAGGAAACACACCTAGAAAATGAACATAGTGACACCTGCAGGAAGGAAACAAACCCAGACGATTCAGCGGCCACAAAGTCCTACACAATTAGGAGGGTCAGAGCTTTCAACCTGCAAGACGTATCGATTGCTCCCTTTCTCCAACTCCAGATATTTTCTCTGTTTCATCCTCAGCCACAGATTCAGAGAAAAGCTTTCAAACCTAAGCATGACTGAAGAGCGATTTCTGATCCAGATTTCGTCTCGCTTTCGTGACAATCTTGAGTAAGTTTCATTCATTGCGGCAATCAGCATGTTCAGGAGAAGAATCACAGTCAGGCAAATGAAGAGGACTAAAACTACCTTGGCTATCTCATTGTTTCGTATGCTGTTGAAACTCTCATTCATAACCAGCCCTGTCATAAGTAGAAACATGGAATAGGTTGCACTTTGCAGAGATTCAAATCCCGTCACCGAATTGCCTGAATCGTAAACAACCATCATCATTGTACCACCAAATCCCACCAACAAGATACAAAACATAAAAGCAAAACTGATGATGTCTGTGAAAATGACCAGATGCATGATCGTTCCAAAGTAGCTAGTCCTGTGGAGTCCTTGAAAGAAGTGCAGTAAGAAATAGCAGCCTGAGACAAAAGCCATGGCCTTGCTGACTGTTGTTTTTAGATCAAGTAAAGTGAAGACCACTGAGATGGTTTGTGAGACCAAAAACACTGCAAAAACCGCTCGAAAGATGTCACTTTTCATGATGACATTAAATGGAGCCTTATAACTACGACCATGCCATCTACGTGTGAGAACAATCATCAGACACATCAAGCTTCTTGCCCAGATACTAAATTCTGTGACTATGAATACAAGAAGAATGGCTGCCATGAAAAACAGAACTAATTGAAGCTTGAGGCACTCTTTCAACAACTCTATGGAAGTGGCATTTTTACCTGCTGAATTTGCATTAAGCATGTGCGGATAAGCTGTTTCTTTGAGGGTAATTGGAAATTGCAAACAAAGAACCATCAAAGCCAAATGCACAAGACCCCAGGAGAAGAAACCAAAACGGTGGAATTTCCATTTGAAAGCAACAAGTTCCTTGATTACAGGAATAGAGAAACAGGCCAGTGTATTTTCTCTAACTGGACTGTAAGTCAGAAGTTCCAAGACACTTGGCTTTCCTGGTTTCTGTAGATTCGTGATGATGGGGTCTATATTGTTGTAGGCGGCGCTGCGGTTGGCTGGACTGCCCCCTGCTGGCCAGCCACCGCGACGCTTTGTCTATTGCTTGCCGTCGTACTGATAACATCGTGTTCTGGTGAGTCTAGGCCATAGGCTTCCACATTGGTGTCAAAATGGGATTCGAGCCCACTCCACTTCAGTAAGAGTATCTGTATATGCTCAGGCTGGCCCTGTTCTTATTCCTGACCTAATTTTAAGAGCTGTTTTGTCCTATATACTGCTGTCAGTCTCCCGGCGTGGCACTCCAGCTGAATGGCTGGCAGTAGCAGGTGTCAATGTGTGTGTAACCTCCATGTGCAACTACAAGCAAGCAAGTAAGACCTAAAACAACCCCCAAGAACTAAGCAAACATGTACATGCCTTGTGCCTTGCTGTGACTTTGTGTTATGATTGAATAGAAGTGAATTTTTGCAGTTTTTTTCCATCGTGCTGCCTGTCAACACTTGTGCTATTTTTAGACCAGCCCCAGACTGCACAGTGCTGCAAGCACGTGTTTTGAGGCAGCTGCTGCTGGTGCTGTGTGGCCACTGCCAGTGCTTGTGAGAGTGACATGGACTGCTGTGAGCTTATTTAGGGCTCCCTTGCCATTATTTCTGCGTTTATAATTCTTTCCTGATACTTTAACATTGTGTGTTGGGACTTAGGCCTGTATTGGCCTTCAATGCTAATCTGTGTTGGCCTTCAATGCTAATCTGCCCTGGATTAATGCTAGGTTGTCACACCTGTGGAGTGGTATCTACATGCAATACATGCAGTATCCTTCTCTTGGATTATATGGGTACAGTAAATTAAAGGTACTCAGGTGTATGCCTGGTCTTCCCATTAGTAATTTTTATTTGTGGCCCCACTAGTTGTTTTTGTTTGTGGAAATAAAGAAATAAAATACAACATATAAAAATAAATACTTTAAGCTGTACCCAAGTGCATGCCTGATTTTCCCTTTAATATTGATTCCTGTCAGGTGCATGCCTGATTACTGCACTGCAGGGTTTACTAGGGATTACTGCATTCCTGTCCGGTGCATGCCTGATTACTGCATTCCTGTCAGGTGCATGCCTGATTACTGCATTCCTGTCAGGTGCATGCCTGATTACCTCCCATCTGAAATACTGCATTGAAGTCAGGTGAATGCCTGATTACCTTCCATTCTGAATTACTGCATTGAAGTCAGGTGAATGCCTGATTACCTTCCATTCTGAATTACGGCATTGAAGTCAGGTGAATGCCTGTTTACCACTCTGTGAACTTTGCCATTGATATCAGGTGTATGCCTGACACTTATCCGACCCAATCCAATCCCATTGCCTGCATTCCATTATTAGCTGTGGTCTCTCCTGTTCCCATTTACCTGGCCCTATGATTATCTGTTCCCAGTTCATACCATCTGGCCCCTGCCACATCCATATACATGCCCCAATGGATGTTTGAATAAAGTGTCGTGTGTTTAATAAAGTTAACAATTCTGTGCCAACATTTGAGTATTTAATCTAATTCCAACTGTGTTGGTGTGTTGAAACTTATCAGGTGCGGGCCTGATTCGGATGTATGTTTAACCACTACAATCCATAACTTTATTAACATTTTGCACCGGGTGCCATGTTGTTTGGACTTTGCGGTCCAGTCAGGTGTAGCCTGCTTTTGCCCTAGCCCTAAAGTCTTACCCCTTGTTTCGCCCCTTGCCCCGTGTACCCTCCCAGACTACCAGTATGGCGATCCATTTGGATACTGCGGATATATTTGAGCTTATGGAACTTAGAGGCATTGGTCCTGTGTCTGCCCAAAATATTATTAAATCCAGACCTATTACTTCTTGGGAGCAGCTACATGCATGTTGTAAGAAGGTGTCGAGGCGTGAATTTATGGCCTGGCACCAGCGGGGTGTCATTGCTTCCAACATCCCCGAGTTCTCTACACTTAATGCTGGCTTAGGCTCCCGTGACCCCGCCTTAAACCCCTACCGCTTAGCGGCAGTCCCTACTGGTGATGACCTTCTTGGTGCCAGTATACGCCCCCCGGGTCACCACCCTCCCACTGCCGCTGACTTGTATCAACGTTCTATGAAGGTTCCGCTCACGCCATCTGGTGTAAGCCAGCTGTCTGACCATGATACCCTCCCACCGCCACTGCAGCCTGGCATGCCCCCACTGATTGATACCCGCGGGTTGCCTCCTTTCCCTTTCCCTGGCTCTGGCCAGCCCCCGGCTGATGGATATCAGCCTAAGTTGTCGCCCCCATCATTTTCCCAGTCTGGATCCCCTGTGCTTAAACCTAAGGTGAATGCCTTTTACCCGACCCTGCAATTCCGCGCTCCCGTCACTCCCCCGGGACTACTCCAGCCTTTCAGGCACAGGGTCCCGGTGATAGCCCAGCCTCAAACTCTTCCAGTCAAATTGTCCAGGACTTGGTAACCGGAATCCGTAAATTAAGCATGGATGTACAAACCGAGGGTCTTGCACAACGGAAGGCTCAAATGGACTTTTTCCGGCAACTCCAGGCCAATTCCGAGGAGTCCCGTGCTGCTGATAAGCATTATTTTGGGTCCCTCCTTAGCCAATCACACATGGCCTTCCAGGAGCAATTCCAGTTAGCCGAGAAGGCACGTCGTGAGGAGGAGAGGCAGAGGCTCCAGTTAGAGGAGGGTCGTCGGGCCGATGAAATGAGCCGCCTTGAGGTCCGTTGGGATGAGGAGCAGCGCCGATTTGAGGCCCGTGCAGCTGCGGACCAGAGTCGCCTTACTGCTTTTGATCAGGGTATGAAATCCTTAGTTGAAGAGGTTAAGGGTGCTATTTTGGAGGGGGTTACCCAACAGCGAGAGGAGAGCGTCCGTTTGAGGGAGGCTTTCATGGCCGCCAATGAACGGCTGGTAGATACAAATGAGCGGCTGATTGAGGCAGTGAAGTCTGAGCCTCACACCCCTGCCCCCCAGCAACAGCCGTCTACCACCCCAGTTGCCCATACGTCTGCTTCTTCTGTCACCCAGACCTTGAGGCCATCCCCCATTTCCAACACCACCCCTGCTCAGCGCCGGCCCTCTGCTTCCTCTGTCGCCCACACCCAGAGGCCTTCCCCTAATGCCCTAAACCGGGGCTTAATTGAGGAACCGGTTGAGGAGCAGCCAGAAGAGATGGAGGATCCTGGAGACTTGGATGATCTGAATGTGGGGCTTGATTTCGGATTTGAGGGCCTCCGGCATGTGTTCCCGCCGGATGGCCGGTACCGACCCCGACGAAGGGACGGTGCCCAGAACCAATGGGGACGACCTAGGAATGATGCCCAGGGTGCCCAGGGTGCCCAGATCCGACGAAGGAATGAGGCCCAGGATGCCCAGGATGCCCAGATCCGAAGAAGAAAGCTGACCTCCGCGGAATCCAACCTCCTTGAGAACTTTGAGGGGGCCACTACTAAGTGGGAGGCCTGGAAAAAGACTTTCTTGTTTGTGGCTAATGCCTGTGAGTGGACTGCAAATGAGAAGTTGCTAATGCTTAGGACACATTTGAGGGGCCCTGCAATGATAGCTGTTCAGAATTTGGGGGATGCCACTCTTGCCAATTGGGAAGCCGTCCTTTCTGCCCTGGATGCCCGGTATGGTGCGAAAAGCGAGTCCACTAAGAAGAGGCTCCGGGCTGAACTGTTGTCCGCAAAGCAGTTGGAGTCTGAGGATTTGGAAACCTTTGCCGACAGGGTGTATGCTCACACCCTCAGCGCCCATCCAGAGGACCTTGGTGCCCGCCATATTGAGACCTATGCTGTGGAGGCCTTTCTGGATGGCTGCAGGGATCGCAATGCCGCCTTCCTTACTGGCCTGCAGAATCCAGCCACCATCCGAGATGCTGTCGAAAGGATCAAGACTGCCCAGGTGCATGGCCTTAGAACCGGCACAAAGCTGCTCACTCGTCAGATCTCCTTTGGTGAGCCAGTGGCGACGTCTGAGCCCCCCTGCCATCATGTGCGAAGTGTGTCCTCCAACCCCATAAGGTGTTTTACTTGTGATGGTGTAGGCCATCGTTCCCGAGAGTGTGCCAACAAGAGGCGCCGTTCCCCCTCCCCCTTTCGGTGCTTCGAGTGCCAGGGTATGGGGCACATGGCTGCCGAATGTGCCAACCGCCTCAAGCGACCAGTTGATAACAGGGAGCCGCAAGTTGTGAGTTTCGAGTGCAGCCCTGATGAGCACATTCCTGATTCCGGCTCTGGCGATGAAGAGGACCGCCGTAGGTCCCCTGCCCGTGGATCCAGGGACCGGCGACGCGGTCGGCGATGGTTCTCGCCTTCCCCCCAACGGAGTCAAGGCAACTCCCGTAGCCAGAACCCCAGCCCTAGGAGCTCCAGTCCCAGGAAGGGACGGCTGTTCAAACTTCTCACCCGCCTCCCTAATGAGAGTGAAAGCAAGGCCGACAAGGAGTCTCACTCTCGGCCTTCGGGCCAAAGACAGCGGAAGACTGATGATGTGCCACCCTCTACTGATGACCAGGGTGATAGGAGTCCCAGTCCAGCTAAGTCATCAGAGCGACGTGACTACAGACATTTAAACTCCAGACGGTAGACTCCCTTGCCCAGGAGTTTACCGGTGGGCTGTTGGGCCCCACTCTCCCCGAATTAGATGTAGGTCTAATAAAAAGTGAATGCACTCCCCCTGACCCCAAATTAGATGTACGTCTAATAGAAAATGCTTGCGTTGGTTGTAATCTCCTTGTCCCTATCCATTTTAATTCTCTAGCCCGCCCTGTATTGGCTGTTGTTGACACAGCAGCACAAGTGTCCATGGTGCAGGACACCTTACTTGAGCTGCCGCCTGTTCGTAATATTTCCATCAATACAGCCCAGGTGAATTGTGCTATGTTGTGTGGTGTCCTTGACCCTGTGACCTTTGATATTACTGGGAATAATTTCCAGCATCCCTTTGTCAGTGGCCCTATCTCCGATCCTTGCATTCTTGGCCTGGATTTCTTGCTGCAGCACAATGCTGTGGTGGACTTAAGTGATAGCACCCTGACTTTGGATGGTCAGAAGATTGACATTCATGTACATCGTAGCAATTGTGGTGACCATCGGGTGAGTCGGGTTCATGTGGCTGAGAAGACTGTTATTCCGCCTCAGTCAAGGCAGTTGGTCCCTGTTAGGTTGAGTAACCCTGCCTGTATTCCCTTTGTTACTACTCCCCAAGTCACGGATTGCTGGATGGTGAGTTCCTGTTTGCTGGATGGTGGGGATGTTGGTTGTGTGGAGGTCATCAATGACACTTCTTGGCCCATCACATTTCATTGTAATCAACTCATAGCTCATGCTATGGAGCTCCAAGAGGTTCTGCTCCCGAACTCTTCCCCCTCCACCCTGCCTTCCTGTGAGCTAGGGGCTGTACGGCCCCCTTTCCCATCGCCAATTTCCCCTGTTCCCAAGAGTGCTGTAGGGCACACCATTACCCCTTCAACCCCGAGATGCCGTAGGGTATCTGCTTCATGCCC
This sequence comes from Platynereis dumerilii, assembly GCA_026936325.1. Lineage (NCBI taxonomy): Eukaryota > Metazoa > Annelida > Polychaeta > Phyllodocida > Nereididae > Platynereis > Platynereis dumerilii. The sequence goes on from JAPTHN010000003.1 coordinate 19,522,170, forward strand.
TCCCCCGGACAGCAGATCTGACGATGTGTCAGACGACCCCCTCGACTGGCAGACTATTGACCAGATCAACAATGTAGGCCCTACTGTTGGTACTTCCTTCCTGCCCCCTTCCAATTGCCCAGAGAGGGAATTACGTGAACTGCTCCAGTGTGCCAGCGATGAGTTGCCTGCGCATTTACTGCCCTTGTTCACGGATGCCTGTGCCCGCCTTGAGATGAGAGAACAGATTGCTATTGCTCGTCTGTTAACTGTGTATGCTGATACATTCTCTTGTGGTTCCATGGACCTAGGCATATTCACCCTGTTAAAACACAGGATCCGTACCTACAATGAGGAGCCAGTTCGGGAACGGTTACGAAGGACCCCACTCAAGTTCCAAGCAGAGGAAGAGACCACCCTGAACAATATGTTGTCAGCCGGGGTAATTGAGCCCTCTTTTTCAGAGTGGGCCTCTGCGCCTGTATTAGTTAGGAAGCGGGATGGGGAGGTACGCTACACTGTTGACTTTCGCCAGCTCAATGTTAAGACCCGTAAGGATGCCTACCCCTTGCCCCTAATTGACGAGTGTACGGACACCCTGGCTGGAAATTTGTGGTTCCACACTCTAGACCTTGCTTCCGGCTACTGGCAAATAGCTGTACACCCTAAGGACAAGCACAAGACCGCCTTCCTTACAAAATACGGCCTGTTCCAACATGTGCGCATGGCCCAAGGATTATGCAATGCGCCCGCAACATTCCAGCGGGTCATGCACCTTGTTCTCCGTGGGTTAACGTGGGACAAGGTCCTTGTATATCTTGATGATGTCATCATTCTGGGAAGGTCGTATGAGGAATCGTTAATTAATTTAGAGTTGGTACTCCTTCGTTTCCGTGCCCATGGGCTGAAATTGAAGCCAAAGAAATGTAGTTTGTTTTGTTCGGAAGTCCGTTTCCTTGGTAGGAGTGTATCCCGTGATGGTGTAGCCATTACTAATGCCCATGTCCAATGTGTCCTTGACTGGCCCTCCCCTAGAAACATCAAGGAGCTTGAGAAATTCTTAGGATTTGTCAATTATCATAGGGACTTTGTACCTAACATGGCCGAAATACTGTCTCCTATAACCCAACTCACTAAGAAAAGTGTCCCTTTCTATTGGTCACCTGCTTGTGAGGAAGCATTTGAGCAGCTCAAGTCCATCATGGCTAGCCCCCCTGTACTTGCATATCCGAACAATGAGGATCCTTATGTTCTTGACACTGACGCAAGCGGAGTTTCTGTTGCTGCTGCCTTATATCAGCTGCAAAATGGCCGTGAAAAGCCCATTTCCTTCGCTTCCCTTACCCTAACCCCCAGCCAGCGAAAGTACTGTACAACTAGGCAAGAGTTGCTGGCAGTAGTGGTGTTCACCCGCAGATTCCGCCACTATCTTCTGGGACGCCACTTCACGGTCCGTACCGACCATGGTTCCTTGGCTTGGCTGTGCCGTTTTAAGAATCCTACAGGTCAGCTTGGGCGCTGGCTGGAAGAGCTATCCCAGTATGACATGTCCATTGAACACCGTCCTGGTACGAAGCACTTGAATGCGGATGGCCTATCACGAATACCGGATGTGTCCCCCTCATGTGATTGTTACGTGGCTGGAGCAGACCTAGCTTCCTTACCTTGTGGTGGGTGCCCTTATTGCCAGCGTTTACACACCCAGTGGGCCCGTTTCGATTCAGATGTTGATTATGTGTCCCCCCTTCTGGTACGTCAGTCCTCAATTCCCACAGTAGGGTCTCGACCTGATGATGATGTTCATGTTACCCCACCTTACCCATCTAACTATCTAGCTCAGTATCAGCCCAGTGACCTTCGTGAGCTCCAGCGACGTGACCAGGAGCTTCGCCCCATTTTATCTTGGTTGGAAAATGGAGAACCATCAAATGATGTATTAATGTCTGAGGGCTTTGTTACCAAGCACTTGTGGCGACACCGAGATAATCTTAGGCTAAGTGATGGTGTTTTGTATTACCGCTGGTTTCTGTCTGATTCCCATCGTGATTGCCTGGTTGTGCCTCTTAAGGGCCGTGAGGACATAATCCAACAACTACATGACACCCCTGTCGGCGGCCATTGGGGCAGAGACAAAACCCTCCACCTCCTGTCCCAGCGGTTCTACTGGCCTACTATGAAGCGCGACGTGGAGTTGTTTATTGCTTCATGCCTCACCTGCTCCAAGAATAAATACCAGCTGAAGCCCAGGGCTCCTCTTTTGTCCTTCCAAGCTGGTTGTCCTGGGGAGAGGGTCCATATGGACATCCTTGGGCCATTCACCACCAGCTCCTCAGGCAACCGTTATGTGTTGTCAATTGTTGACCAATTTACAAAGTGGCTGGAGTTGTGTCCCCTTCCGGAGCAATCTGCAGAGGCTACCGCCCAAGCCGCCTTGAATTCCTGGATTGTTAGGTTTGGGGTTCCCCGCATTATCCACACAGACCAGGGGAGAAATTTTGAGAGCCATCTTTTTGGTGAGCTATGTTCACGCCTCCAGGCCGCCAAGACCCGAACTACCCCATACCACCCGCGAAGCAATGGGCAGGTGGAACGTTACAACCAACAAATTGCATCCTATGTGAGGTGCTTCCTGGCCGGAAAAACGGATACTTGGGATACCCACCTGCCCCTACTTGGCATGAGCCTCCGAGCCACCGTCTCCCGGGTTACTGGGTTCACCCCAAATATGTTAATGCTGGGGCATGAGGTCAATTTACCATCTGACGTCCTCTTTGGTATCCCACAAGGTGAGCCTCAAACGGCCAATACACATGTCAAGGACCTACTGCTGAAGATGTCTTCAATATTTGCCACCACCAGAGAGAGGATGAAGTCCTCCCAGCGACGCAGCAAGCAGTATTATGACATGCAGGCCCCTTTGAGACATCACCTCTTTGAGCCAGGAGACCTGGTTATGGTGACAAATTCTGCCACCACAGCTGGTGTGAGCCGGAAGCTCCAGCCTTTGTGGAAAGGCCCATTTGTAGTCACCCAGGTTGTGTCCCCAGTGCTTTATCGGGTGTCAGGTCAACGTAGGGCAACGGTCCAGCACCATGATCGGTTGCGGCCATTTCATGAGCGTTCCGTGCCTCTTTGGGTGCATAGAAAGCGTGCATCCCTTGACCAAAACTCCCGGTCTGACACCCTACCCCTCCCTCTTGCAGCAGGTGTAGGCCTGCACGACTCCCTTGATTCCCCCCCAAGTGACCCTTTAGCTGACGTACATCAGCTGTTTTCCCTACCTTCCTGCTCTACTGATCCCTCCAGTCCTTCCCCCTACGAATCCAGTTCTGATGAATTGTGGCGCCCTGCCACCACACGAGCTGGAAGGACCACACGGATGCCATCTCGTCTGAGGGACAATTTCTTAAGTTAAGTCACTTATACACTAACACTTTTGCGGTTGGGTTGAATTTATATGTGCTATTTCGTGACCGAACCTGTGACTATTCCCCCATTCATAGTGGCTTTGTGCTATTTCCAGATCAACATGGCCAGTGACAGCAGTGATGAGGAGGTTCCTCGACGACAGTGGTTGTCCAGGCAAGTGGAACTGGATGACTCCGATGTAGCCCCTCGCCCTTCGGCATCTAGTGCTCCTGCACCTTCAACATCATCGAGTATCCCTCCCCTGATGTCACTCGCGACTCAGAGTCCCATCCCCTCTCTGATGTCATTGGTCTTACCCGCCAACCCTGCTGCCGTACAGCAGCTTATTCCCCGCAGTGCCCCCTCCTCCCAAGTGTGCCCCCTGTGTCAGGAAGTACCCCCCCACTTGCGGCGTCATGTCCAAAGGTGCCATCTTCCCTACTGGCATCATATTGAGGTCGTGTGTTTGGAGTGTGAAACGATCTTTGATAACACCCAGGACCTGAGAGCCCATGAGTTGGAAGCCGGGCACGTCCGTCCTGATGAGGATGAGGTCAGTTACTCCTGGTTTGCAGGCTGTGGGGATCTGCTCTTGCTAATTGCCAGGGCGATGGATCTGTCGATCGGCCGGTTGCCCGCCGCCTTCATCCGGAACGGCTGGACTACGGATGCCACTGTGCAGATGTTCGGGGCTACCACTGCTGCCCTCTTGCGGGATGCTGCGGCCTACATGGGTGTGGAGATCCCGCTTTCGCTCAACCTGAGCCCATGGGACCCCGCCTATGCGGTGGAGCTACTCCACTGGCGTTCCTTAGTGCTCTTTTTGGCCGAGCAGTCCCCAGCCCTGCAGGAGGAAGTTAGGTCCCTCCCCCTTCCCACCTACAACGGGGCCTACGATATTTTACCAGTGGCCTACGATGCCCATTGCCATTTGTCGTCCCTCCCCCCTTCGTCCCAGGAGCTGGATGGCTCTCTCCGCCTGGCTGGAATCGCCAATAACCGCGTATTCCCCAGAGAATGGCGCTCCCTTCCCGCCCCCGCCTTGTCCCATGTGGACTGTTTTGGGATCCATCCCACCCAGGCGCGACGCCTCGAGCTGCGAGATGCAGTGCTGCCCCGCATGCTGGCCCCGGAATGCATGGGCATCGGTGAATGTGGGATTGACCTCTACCGGAGTCCCAGGTCCCTGGATGCCCAGGTTGACCTCCTGAAGTTTCACATCCGGGCTTCGGTAGAGTCCCACAAGCCCCTCATCCTGCATCTCCGGGGTGAGAACGTCTTCCGGCTCACCAGGAGGGTGCTCCGCCACCAGGACGTCACTGCTCATCATCCTCTTTATGTCCACTGCTTCACAGGGGATATGGGTGAGCAGGAGGCTTGGATCCGGGACTTCCCCTCCACCGTCTTTGGCGTGTCTCCTGCCACCATCCGCAACACCGGCAGTGATGACTTCTGCCGTCGGGCCCCCCTTGAGCGGATCGTCCTGGAGTCAGATGCCCCCTACCTGGGCCGCTTTGCCTATGATGTGCTCCCCCAGGCCGCCCATCTTGCAACCCTACGCGGAGTGAGCATCCGGGCGGTTCTGGGAGCTACGGCACACACGGCTGCCCTTTTCTTCCGCCCCATCCCCTTGTCGGCTCTGCCCACCCCTCCCCCTTAATCTTGGAGCTGTATGGCTCAGCCTGGATTCTCCCTTCCCCAGCCACATGAATATGGGTTTAATGTCATTAGTCCGTCCTTTGTGTACTGTCCCGTCCTTTGTGTACTGTCCCGTCCTTTGCTTTAGTTGGTCCGTCCTTTGTGTTCTTTAAGAGTGTACCCTTAAGTTCCCTAACCATGTTTGTTAAACATATGAAAATATGATAATTAAACTTTGGTCCTGTGTTGGTCCTGTGTCTGCCCAAAATATTATTAAATCCAGACCTATTACTTCTTGGGAGCAGCTACATGCATGTTGTAAGAAGGTGTCGAGGCGTGAATTTATGGCCTGGCACCAGCGGGGTGTCATTGCTTCCAACATCCCCGAGTTCTCTACACTTAATGCTGGCTTAGGCTCCCGTGACCCCGCCTTAAACCCCTACCGCTTAGCGGCAGTCCCTACTGGTGATGACCTTCTTGGTGCCAGTATACGCCCCCCGGGTCACCACCCTCCCACTGCCGCTGACTTGTATCAACGTTCTATGAAGGTTCCGCTCACGCCATCTGGTGTAAGCCAGCTGTCTGACCATGATACCCTCCCACCGCCACTGCAGCCTGGCATGCCCCCACTGATTGATACCCGCGGGTTGCCTCCTTTCCCTTTCCCTGGCTCTGGCCAGCCCCCGGCTGATGGATATCAGCCTAAGTTGTCGCCCCCATCATTTTCCCAGTCTGGATCCCCTGTGCTTAAACCTAAGGTGAATGCCTTTTACCCGACCCTGCAATTCCGCGCTCCCGTCACTCCCCCCGGGACTACTCCAGCCTTTCAGGCACAGGGTCCCGGTGATAGCCCAGCCTCAAACTCTTCCAGTCAAATTGTCCAGGACTTGGTAACCGGAATCCGTAAATTAAGCATGGATGTACAAACCGAGGGTCTTGCACAACGGAAGGCTCAAATGGACTTTTTCCGGCAACTCCAGGCCAATTCCGAGGAGTCCCGTGCTGCTGATAAGCATTATTTTGGGTCCCTCCTTAGCCAATCACACATGGCCTTCCAGGAGCAATTCCAGTTAGCCGAGAAGGCACGTCGTGAGGAGGAGAGGCAGAGGCTCCAGTTAGAGGAGGGTCGTCGGGCCGATGAAATGAGCCGCCTTGAGGTCCGTTGGGATGAGGAGCAGCGCCGATTTGAGGCCCGTGCAGCTGCGGACCAGAGTCGCCTTACTGCTTTTGATCAGGGTATGAAATCCTTAGTTGAAGAGGTTAAGGGTGCTATTTTGGAGGGGGTTACCCAACAGCGAGAGGAGAGCGTCCGTTTGAGGGAGGCTTTCATGGCCGCCAATGAACGGCTGGTAGATACAAATGAGCGGCTGATTGAGGCAGTGAAGTCTGAGCCTCACACCCCTGCCCCCCAGCAACAGCCGTCTACCACCCCAGTTGCCCATACGTCTGCTTCTTCTGTCACCCAGACCTTGAGGCCATCCCCCATTTCCAACACCACCCCTGCTCAGCGCCGGCCCTCTGCTTCCTCTGTCGCCCACACCCAGAGGCCTTCCCCTAATGCCCTAAACCGGGGCTTAATTGAGGAACCGGTTGAGGAGCAGCCAGAAGAGATGGAGGATCCTGGAGACTTGGATGATCTGAATGTGGGGCTTGATTTCGGATTTGAGGGCCTCCGGCATGTGTTCCCGCCGGATGGCCGGTACCGACCCCGACGAAGGGACGGTGCCCAGAACCAATGGGGACGACCTAGGAATGATGCCCAGGGTGCCCAGGGTGCCCAGATCCGACGAAGGAATGAGGCCCAGGATGCCCAGGATGCCCAGATCCGAAGAAGAAAGCTGACCTCCGCGGAATCCAACCTCCTTGAGAACTTTGAGGGGGCCACTACTAAGTGGGAGGCCTGGAAAAAGACTTTCTTGTTTGTGGCTAATGCCTGTGAGTGGACTGCAAATGAGAAGTTGCTAATGCTTAGGACACATTTGAGGGGCCCTGCAATGATAGCTGTTCAGAATTTGGGGGATGCCACTCTTGCCAATTGGGAAGCCGTCCTTTCTGCCCTGGATGCCCGGTATGGTGCGAAAAGCGAGTCCACTAAGAAGAGGCTCCGGGCTGAACTGTTGTCCGCAAAGCAGTTGGAGTCTGAGGATTTGGAAACCTTTGCCGACAGGGTGTATGCTCACACCCTCAGCGCCCATCCAGAGGACCTTGGTGCCCGCCATATTGAGACCTATGCTGTGGAGGCCTTTCTGGATGGCTGCAGGGATCGCAATGCCGCCTTCCTTACTGGCCTGCAGAATCCAGCCACCATCCGAGATGCTGTCGAAAGGATCAAGACTGCCCAGGTGCATGGCCTTAGAACCGGCACAAAGCTGCTCACTCGTCAGATCTCCTTTGGTGAGCCAGTGGCGACGTCTGAGCCCCCCTGCCATCATGTGCGAAGTGTGTCCTCCAACCCCATAAGGTGTTTTACTTGTGATGGTGTAGGCCATCGTTCCCGAGAGTGTGCCAACAAGAGGCGCCGTTCCCCCTCCCCCTTTCGGTGCTTCGAGTGCCAGGGTATGGGGCACATGGCTGCCGAATGTGCCAACCGCCTCAAGCGACCAGTTGATAACAGGGAGCCGCAAGTTGTGAGTTTCGAGTGCAGCCCTGATGAGCACATTCCTGATTCCGGCTCTGGCGATGAAGAGGACCGCCGTAGGTCCCCTGCCCGTGGATCCAGGGACCGGCGACGCGGTCGGCGATGGTTCTCGCCTTCCCCCCAACGGAGTCAAGGCAACTCCCGTAGCCAGAACCACAGCCCTAGGAGCTCCAGTCCCAGGAAGGGACGGCTGTTCAAACTTCTCACCCGCCTCCCTAATGAGAGTGAAAGCAAGGCCGACAAGGAGTCTCACTCTCGGCCTTCGGGCCAAAGACAGCGGAAGACTGATGATGTGCCACCCTCTACTGATGACCAGGGTGATAGGAGTCCCAGTCCAGCTAAGTCATCAGAGCGACGTGACTACAGACATTTAGACCCCAGACGGTAGACTCCCTTGCCCAGGAGTTTACCGGTGGGCTGTTGGGCCCCACTCTCCCCGAATTAGATGTAGGTCTAATAAAAAGTGAATGCACTCCCCCTGACCCCAAATTAGATGTACGTCTAATAGAAAATGCTTGCGTTGGTTGTAATCTCCTTGTCCCTATCCATTTTAATTCTCTAGCCCGCCCTGTATTGGCTGTTGTTGACACAGCAGCACAAGTGTCCATGGTGCAGGACACCTTACTTGAGCTGCCGCCTGTTCGTAATATTTCCATCAATACAGCCCAGGTGAATTGTGCTATGTTGTGTGGTGTCCTTGACCCTGTGACCTTTGATATTACTGGGAATAATTTCCAGCATCCCTTTGTCAGTGGCCCTATCTCCGATCCTTGCATTCTTGGCCTGGATTTCTTGCTGCAGCACAATGCTGTGGTGGACTTAAGTGATAGCACCCTGACTTTGGATGGTCAGAAGATTGACATTCATGTACATCGTAGCAATTGTGGTGACCATCGGGTGAGTCGGGTTCATGTGGCTGAGAAGACTGTTATTCCGCCTCAGTCAAGGCAGTTGGTCCCTGTTAGGTTGAGTAACCCTGCCTGTATTCCCTTTGTTACTACTCCCCAAGTCACGGATTGCTGGATGGTGAGTTCCTGTTTGCTGGATGGTGGGGATGTTGGTTGTGTGGAGGTCATCAATGACACTTCTTGGCCCATCACATTTCATTGTAATCAACTCATAGCTCATGCTATGGAGCTCCAAGAGGTTCTGCTCCCGAACTCTTCCCCCTCCACCCTGCCTTCCTGTGAGCTAGGGGCTGTACGGCCCCCTTTCCCATCGCCAATTTCCCCTGTTCCCAAGAGTGCTGTAGGGCACACCATTACCCCTTCAACCCCGAGATGCCGTAGGGTATCTGCTTCATGCCCTCCCCCGGACAGCAGATCTGACGATGTGTCAGACGACCCCCTCGACTGGCAGACTATTGACCAGATCAACAATGTAGGCCCTACTGTTGGTACTTCCTTCCTGCCCCCTTCCAATTGCCCAGAGAGGGAATTACGTGAACTGCTCCAGTGTGCCAGCGATGAGTTGCCTGCGCATTTACTGCCCTTGTTCACGGATGCCTGTGCCCGCCTTGAGATGAGAGAACAGATTGCTATTGCTCGTCTGTTAACTGTGTATGCTGATACATTCTCTTGTGGTTCCATGGACCTAGGCATATTCACCCTGTTAAAACACAGGATCCGTACCTACAATGAGGAGCCAGTTCGGGAACGGTTACGAAGGACCCCACTCAAGTTCCAAGCAGAGGAAGAGACCACCCTGAACAATATGTTGTCAGCCGGGGTAATTGAGCCCTCTTTTTCAGAGTGGGCCTCTGCGCCTGTATTAGTTAGGAAGCGGGATGGGGAGGTACGCTACACTGTTGACTTTCGCCAGCTCAATGTTAAGACCCGTAAGGATGCCTACCCCTTGCCCCTAATTGACGAGTGTACGGACACCCTGGCTGGAAATTTGTGGTTCCACACTCTAGACCTTGCTTCCGGCTACTGGCAAATAGCTGTACACCCTAAGGACAAGCACAAGACCGCCTTCCTTACAAAATACGGCCTGTTCCAACATGTGCGCATGGCCCAAGGATTATGCAATGCGCCCGCAACATTCCAGCGGGTCATGCACCTTGTTCTCCGTGGGTTAACGTGGGACAAGGTCCTTGTATATCTTGATGATGTCATCATTCTGGGAAGGTCGTATGAGGAATCGTTAATTAATTTAGAGTTGGTACTCCTTCGTTTCCGTGCCCATGGGCTGAAATTGAAGCCAAAGAAATGTAGTTTGTTTTGTTCGGAAGTCCGTTTCCTTGGTAGGAGTGTATCCCGTGATGGTGTAGCCATTACTAATGCCCATGTCCAATGTGTCCTTGACTGGCCCTCCCCTAGAAACATCAAGGAGCTTGAGAAATTCTTAGGATTTGTCAATTATCATAGGGACTTTGTACCTAACATGGCCGAAATACTGTCTCCTATAACCCAACTCACTAAGAAAAGTGTCCCTTTCTATTGGTCACCTGCTTGTGAGGAAGCATTTGAGCAGCTCAAGTCCATCATGGCTAGCCCCCCTGTACTTGCATATCCGAACAATGAGGATCCTTATGTTCTTGACACTGACGCAAGCGGAGTTTCTGTTGCTGCTGCCTTATATCAGCTGCAAAATGGCCGTGAAAAGCCCATTTCCTTCGCTTCCCTTACCCTAACCCCCAGCCAGCGAAAGTACTGTACAACTAGGCAAGAGTTGCTGGCAGTAGTGGTGTTCACCCGCAGATTCCGCCACTATCTTCTGGGACGCCACTTCACGGTCCGTACCGACCATGGTTCCTTGGCTTGGCTGTGCCGTTTTAAGAATCCTACAGGTCAGCTTGGGCGCTGGCTGGAAGAGCTATCCCAGTATGACATGTCCATTGAACACCGTCCTGGTACGAAGCACTTGAATGCGGATGGCCTATCACGAATACCGGATGTGTCCCCCTCATGTGATTGTTACGTGGCTGGAGCAGACCTAGCTTCCTTACCTTGTGGTGGGTGCCCTTATTGCCAGCGTTTACACACCCAGTGGGCCCGTTTCGATTCAGATGTTGATTATGTGTCCCCCCTTCTGGTACGTCAGTCCTCAATTCCCACAGTAGGGTCTCGACCTGATGATGATGTTCATGTTACCCCACCTTACCCATCTAACTATCTAGCTCAGTATCAGCCCAGTGACCTTCGTGAGCTCCAGCGACGTGACCAGGAGCTTCGCCCCATTTTATCTTGGTTGGAAAATGGAGAACCATCAAATGATGTATTAATGTCTGAGGGCTTTGTTACCAAGCACTTGTGGCGACACCGAGATAATCTTAGGCTAAGTGATGGTGTTTTGTATTACCGCTGGTTTCTGTCTGATTCCCATCGTGATTGCCTGGTTGTGCCTCTTAAGGGCCGTGAGGACATAATCCAACAACTACATGACACCCCTGTCGGCGGCCATTGGGGCAGAGACAAAACCCTCCACCTCCTGTCCCAGCGGTTCTACTGGCCTACTATGAAGCGCGACGTGGAGTTGTTTATTGCTTCATGCCTCACCTGCTCCAAGAATAAATACCAGCTGAAGCCCAGGGCTCCTCTTTTGTCCTTCCAAGCTGGTTGTCCTGGGGAGAGGGTCCATATGGACATCCTTGGGCCATTCACCACCAGCTCCTCAGGCAACCGTTATGTGTTGTCAATTGTTGACCAATTTACAAAGTGGCTGGAGTTGTGTCCCCTTCCGGAGCAATCTGCAAAGGCTACCGCCCAAGCCGCCTTGAATTCCTGGATTGTTAGGTTTGGGGTTCCCCGCATTATCCACACAGACCAGGGGAGAAATTTTGAGAGCCATCTTTTTGGTGAGCTATGTTCACGCCTCCAGGCCGCCAAGACCCGAACTACCCCATACCACCCGCGAAGCAATGGGCAGGTGGAACGTTACAACCAACAAATTGCATCCTATGTGAGGTGCTTCCTGGCCGGAAAAACGGATACTTGGGATACCCACCTGCCCCTACTTGGCATGAGCCTCCGAGCCACCGTCTCCCGGGTTACTGGGTTCACCCCAAATATGTTAATGCTGGGGCATGAGGTCAATTTACCATCTGACGTCCTCTTTGGTATCCCACAAGGTGAGCCTCAAACGGCCAATACACATGTCAAGGACCTACTGCTGAAGATGTCTTCAATATTTGCCACCACCAGAGAGAGGATGAAGTCCTCCCAGCGACGCAGCAAGCAGTATTATGACATGCAGGCCCCTTTGAGACATCACCTCTTTGAGCCAGGAGACCTGGTTATGGTGACAAATTCTGCCACCACAGCTGGTGTGAGCCGGAAGCTCCAGCCTTTGTGGAAAGGCCCATTTGTAGTCACCCAGGTTGTGTCCCCAGTGCTTTATCGGGTGTCAGGTCAACGTAGGGCAACGGTCCAGCACCATGATCGGTTGCGGCCATTTCATGAGCGTTCCGTGCCTCTTTGGGTGCATAGAAAGCGTGCATCCCTTGACCAAAACTCCCGGTCTGACACCCTACCCCTCCCTCTTGCAGCAGGTGTAGGCCTGCACGACTCCCTTGATTCCCCCCAAGTGACCCTTTAGCTGACGTACATCAGCTGTTTTCCCTACCTTCCTGCTCTACTGATCCCTCCAGTCCTTCCCCCTACGAATCCAGTTCTGATGAATTGTGGCGCCCTGCCACCACACGAGCTGGAAGGACCACACGGATGCCATCTCGTCTGAGGGACAATTTCTTAAGTTAAGTCACTTATACACTAACACTTTTGCGGTTGGGTTGAATTTATATGTGCTATTTCGTGACCGAACCTGTGACTATTCCCCCATTCATAGTGGCTTTGTGCTATTTCCAGATCAACATGGCCAGTGACAGCAGTGATGAGGAGGTTCCTCGACGACAGTGGTTGTCCAGGCAAGTGGAACTGGATGACTCCGATGTAGCCCCTCGCCCTTCGGCATCTAGTGCTCCTGCACCTTCAACATCATCGAGTATCCCTCCCCTGATGTCACTCGCGACTCAGAGTCCCATCCCCTCTCTGATGTCATTGGTCTTACCCGCCAACCCTGCTGCCGTACAGCAGCTTATTCCCCGCAGTGCCCCCTCCTCCCAAGTGTGCCCCCTGTGTCAGGAAGTACCCCCCCACTTGCGGCGTCATGTCCAAAGGTGCCATCTTCCCTACTGGCATCATATTGAGGTCGTGTGTTTGGAGTGTGAAACGATCTTTGACAACACCCAGGACCTGAGAGCCCATGAGTTGGAAGCCGGGCACGTCCGTCCTGATGAGGATGAGGTCAGTTACTCCTGGTTTGCAGGCTGTGGGGATCTGCTCTTGCTAATTGCCAGGGCGATGGATCTGTCGATCGGCCGGTTGCCCGCCGCCTTCATCCGGAACGGCTGGACTACGGATGCCACTGTGCAGATGTTCGGGGCTACCACTGCTGCCCTCTTGCGGGATGCTGCGGCCTACATGGGTGTGGAGATCCCGCTTTCGCTCAACCTGAGCCCATGGGACCCCGCCTATGCGGTGGAGCTACTCCACTGGCGTTCCTTAGTGCTCTTTTTGGCCGAGCAGTCCCCAGCCCTGCAGGAGGAAGTTAGGTCCCTCCCCCTTCCCACCTACAACGGGGCCTACGATATTTTACCAGTGGCCTACGATGCCCATTGCCATTTGTCGTCCCTCCCCCCTTCGTCCCAGGAGCTGGATGGCTCTCTCCGCCTGGCTGGAATCGCCAATAACCGCGTATTCCCCAGAGAATGGCGCTCCCTTCCCGCCCCCGCCTTGTCCCATGTGGACTGTTTTGGGATCCATCCCACCCAGGCGCGACGCCTCGAGCTGCGAGATGCAGTGCTGCCCCGCATGCTGGCCCCGGAATGCATGGGCATCGGTGAATGTGGGATTGACCTCTACCGGAGTCCCAGGTCCCTGGATGCCCAGGTTGACCTCCTGAAGTTTCACATCCGGGCTTCGGTAGAGTCCCACAAGCCCCTCATCCTGCATCTCCGGGGTGAGAACGTCTTCCGGCTCACCAGGAGGGTGCTCCGCCACCAGGACGTCACTGCTCATCATCCTCTTTATGTCCACTGCTTCACAGGGGATATGGGTGAGCAGGAGGCTTGGATCCGGGACTTCCCCTCCACCGTCTTTGGCGTGTCTCCTGCCACCATCCGCAACACCGGCAGTGATGACTTCTGCCGTCGGGCCCCCCTTGAGCGGATCGTCCTGGAGTCAGATGCCCCCTACCTGGGCCGCTTTGCCTATGATGTGCTCCCCCAGGCCGCCCATCTTGCAACCCTACGCGGAGTGAGCATCCGGGCGGTTCTGGGAGCTACGGCACACACGGCTGCCCTTTTCTTCCGCCCCATCCCCTTGTCGGCTCTGCCCACCCCTCCCCCTTAATCTTGGAGCTGTATGGCTCAGCCTGGATTCTCCCTTCCCCAGCCACATGAATATGGGTTTAATGTCATTAGTCCGTCCTTTGTGTACTGTCCCGTCCTTTGTGTACTGTCCCGTCCTTTGCTTTAGTTGGTCCGTCCTTTGTGTTCTTTAAGAGTGTACCCTTAAGTTCCCTAACCATGTTTGTTAAAAGTTGGGTGTGGGTATTTGTTCCTTTACATGATGCGTATCCCTTTTGTGGGTAATTGCTCCTTTACCTGTTGTATTCTCCAGGCTGTATGGCCTGCGCCTTGCAGACAATGTCCGCCCCCACCTGTAATTTTCCCCCCTCCATCTTAGAGCCGTATAGCTCTGTTTCTACAACCCATATGGACATTTGCTGTTTAATTATCATATTTTCATATTTTTGGACTTGACATTTTCTATATTTCTATATTTCTATATTTTCTATATATTTCTACAATTTGTGGTTCAAAAAATAATAAAACCATATGGTATGTTGTAGGCGGCGCTGCGGTTGGCTGGACTGCCCCCTGCTGGCCAGCCACCGCGACGCTTGTCTATTGCTTGCCGTCGTACTGATAACATCGTGTTCTGGTGAGTCTAGGCCATAGCCTTCCACATTGGTGTCAGAAGTGGGATTCGAGCCCACTCCACTTCAGTAAGAGTATCTGTATATGCTCAGACTGGCCCTGTTCTTATTCCTGACCTAATTTTCAACAATGTAGGCCCTACTGTTGGTACTTCCTTCCTGCCCCCTTCCAATTGCCCAGAGAGGGAATTACGTGAACTGCTCCAGTGTGCCAGCGATGAGTTGCCTGCGCATTTACTGCCCTTGTTCACGGATGCCTGTGCCCGCCTTGAGATGAGAGAACAGATTGCTATTGCTCGTCTGTTAACTGTGTATGCTGATACATTCTCTTGTGGTTCCATGGACCTAGGCATATTCACCCTGTTAAAACACAGGATCCGTACCTACAATGAGGAGCCAGTTCGGGAACGGTTACGAAGGACCCCACTCAAGTTCCAAGCAGAGGAAGAGACCACCCTGAACAATATGTTGTCAGCCGGGGTAATTGAGCCCTCTTTTTCAGAGTGGGCCTCTGCGCCTGTATTAGTTAGGAAGCGGGATGGGGAGGTACGCTACACTGTTGACTTTCGCCAGCTCAATGTTAAGACCCGTAAGGATGCCTACCCCTTGCCCCTAATTGACGAGTGTACGGACACCCTGGCTGGAAATTTGTGGTTCAAAAAATAATAAAACCATATGGTATGTTGTAGGCGGCGCTGCGGTTGGCTGGACTGCCCCCTGCTGGCCAGCCACCGCGACGCTTGTCTATTGCTTGCCGTCGTACTGATAACATCGTGTTCTGGTGAGTCTAGGCCATAGGCTTCCACATTGGTGTCAAAATGGGATTCGAGCCCACTCCACTTCAGTAAGAGTATCTGTATATGCTCAGGCTGGCCCTGTTCTTATTCCTGACCTAATTTTAAGAGCTGTTTTGTCCTATATACTGCTGTCAGTCTCCCGGCGTGGCACTCCAGCTGAATGGCTGGCAGTAGCAGGTGTCAATGTGTGTGTAACCTCCATGTGCAACTACAAGCAAGCAAGTAAGACCTAAAACAACCCCCAAGAACTAAGCAAACATGTACATGCCTTGTGCCTTGCTGTGACTTTGTGTTATGATTGAATAGAAGTGAATTTTTGCAGTTTTTTTCCATCGTGCTGCCTGTCAACACTTGTGCTATTTTTAGACCAGCCCCAGACTGCACAGTGCTGCAAGCACGTGTTTTGAGGCAGCTGCTGCTGGTGCTGTGTGGCCACTGCCAGTGCTTGTGAGAGTGACATGGACTGCTGTGAGCTTATTTAGGGCTCCCTTGCCATTATTTCTGCGTTTATAATTCTTTCCTGATACTTTAACATTGTGTGTTGGGACTTAGGCCTGTATTGGCCTTCAATGCTAATCTGTGTTGGCCTTCAATGCTAATCTGCCCTGGATTAATGCTAGGTTGTCACACCTGTGGAGTGGTATCTACATGCAATACATGCAGTATCCTTCTCTTGGATTATATGGGTACAGCAAATTAAAGGTACTCAGGTGTATGCCTGGTCTTCCCATTAGTAATTTTTATTTGTGGCCCCACTAGTTGTTTTTGTTTGTGGAAATAAAGAAATAAAATACAACATATAAAAATAAATACTTTAAGCTGTACCCAAGTGCATGCCTGATTTTCCCTTTAATATTGATTCCTGTCAGGTGCATGCCTGATTACTGCACTGCAGGGTTTACTAGGGATTACTGCATTCCTGTCCGGTGCATGCCTGATTACTGCATTCCTGTCAGGTGCATGCCTGATTACTGCATTCCTGTCAGGTGCATGCCTGATTACCTCCCATCTGAAATACTGCATTGAAGTCAGGTGAATGCCTGATTACCTTCCATTCTGAATTACTGCATTGAAGTCAGGTGAATGCCTGATTACCTTCCATTCTGAATTACTGCATTGAAGTCAGGTGAATGCCTGTTTACCACTCTGTGAACTTTGCCATTGATATCAGGTGTATGCCTGACACTTATCCAACCCAATCCAATCCCATTGCCTGCATTCCATTATTAGCTGTGGTCTCTCCTGTTCCCATTTACCTGGCCCTATGATTATCTGTTCCCAGTTCATACCATCTGGCCCCTGCCACATCCATATACATGCCCCAATGGATGTTTGAATAAAGTGTCGTGTGTTTAATAAAGTTAACAATTCTGTGCCAACATTTGAGTATTTAATCTAATTCCAACTGTGTTGGTGTGTTGAAACTTATCAGGTGCGGGCCTGATTCGGATGTATGTTTAACCACTACAATCCATAACTTTATTAACATTTTGCACCGGGTGCCATGTTGTTTGGACTTTGCGGTCCAGTCAGGTGTAGCCTGCTTTTGCCCTAGCCCTAAAGTCTTACCCCTTGTTTCGCCCCTTGCCCCGTGTACCCTCCCAGACTACCAGTATGGCGATCCATTTGGATACTGCGGATATATTTGAGCTTATGGAACTTAGAGGCCAGCCACCGCGACGCTTGTCTATTGCTTGCCGTCGTACTGATAACATCGTGTTCTGGTGAGTCTAGGCCATAGCCTTCCACAATATCTTTCATGTCGTAATGGAGAAAAGAGGAATGTCCGAATAGCCAAACTGTCTGTCGATAAACTCCTTCTATATCTAGAATGAATTCCAGCATCTCTTTGTGTTTGAATTTGGCAGCCCATGTGACTGGGGTGTATCCGTCATTGTTCTCAATGTATAACAAGTGCCGTTTAAGTTCAACATCATCAAATGCAGTCCAGTGGTCAGGATCTTGCTCCTTTTTTAAACAGAACCATTTTCGGCTTGCTTCACTTGTCAAAACAGCTGTCATCATTTGTTTGGCTAGTTCCGATTTCTTCAGCCCAAGTTCAACCAAAACATGAGTGACAGAATTTCCCACGGAGTCTTGTGCATCTAACTCTGCACCATAAGTAATCAGTGTTTCAAAAATTTCCGGGTTAGCATTCCAACAAGCAAGATGCAGTGGTAAGCTGGTCAATTTCATCTTCTCCAAGAAATGGCTGCCTTTCAGATGAGCGCTAAGCATTACTAACTGATCTACAGTATTCAGCTGATCCATGTACTTCTTTAAGACATCGTTGAGATTATTGGCAATGATTGTGTGAATTGCAGTGCAGCCTTCATATTCAGTTTCTGATATTGCTTGCATGAGTTGCTCTCTTGTAGCCAATGATATGATGATCTCACAAACTTGAATGCTTTTCTTGGTAGAAGCTGGCAGTAAACATGTTGCCAATCCATCCAGTGAAATATCTATCTCGCCATCTTTTTCCATCATGACATCACACAAAATGGTAAACTTTCTGGAGAGGTTATTGATGCAGCATTCAAGTTTCTGAAGCATCATTACTTCCGGTTCATGGAGGATGACATTTCTCAGCCAGGAAGCATACCTGAATTGAGAAAATTATTATTACCATACAGACTGCAAAGCATAGACTGAATAAAACTCAATTACTTCTCAAGCAGCACGGTGCGATTGGATACCTGAATTATATAAGAATTATAACTTTCACTTCAATACAGGATTTTTCACTTTACTGTAGACCACAGGCACTCAGAACTACACTGTTCACACATGTTGCTTGTACATAAACAGCAATGGAAATTCACTTCATCATTTTCGATCACAAAAAAATGAACTCAAAAATGAAATGCGCTGTCCTGCGTCAGAAGGATCAATGTTTAATTGGGTGTAAATTTTTAATTTATGTGCAAATTCAAAATGCACCACTGAAATTGGTATTCAAAGGATGGTTATTTTTTAGGGATTTCCAACCATGGCAATTAGAATGCTGTATGACACATAGGGAAAGTAGTCAAAAACTGAAAAAAAAAACATTGTTGTTTTTTTTAACTAAAATTGAAGTAGGTTGGAATTGTCATATTATCGCCATTTGGAGAACAGATTTCGATTCCCTAACACACATTTAAGTTCTTTTTGAATTTGCTTAAAAAAATTTAATTGACACACAAAACTGTCTAAAGTGATCCCTGCATTATAAGACCGCCCCTTCTGCAGTCATGAAGCGGTCTCTCGTGGGGGTGTGGTCTCTCGTCGGGGTGCAAAATGCACTAAAAATACTACCTAGTGCGGGAGGAAGGCGGTCACATAAGGCAAGGCGGTCTTACAACAGGGGGTCTTATAATGCAGGGACCACTGTATATCAAAGGTTGAAGCCACTTACCTCTCTTCCTGCCCATCTCTAACCTCTCCAGGCCAGGTGTTAGTTGTCGAAGATTCCCTGATTTTATTGCTCCTGGAAATCAGAGCAAGTTTGGCTTTCAGTGGGTGATGCATTCTTTGCAGAAATGCTTTGTTGAATTCTGGTTGCTGTGGGTTAACATCCTCAGTTTCAGTGATGTTGCTGGGCAGTCCGTCTCCTGATTTTGTCTCCATGTTCTCATCAGTTCTTGGCTTAAGGGATATAACCTGTCTTGCCCCTCTTGAGTACAATCCTTTCCTTTGTCACTACTGATCTTAAGTTATCAAAGTTCTTTTATCTATTGCCTGATATCCAGTGTTGTCCAAACAGCAGCTGCCGCATCTGTATATTATCCAGGAATAGGCAATTACATACTGATTGACTTCAGTTGTAGAGTGACGATCTGGGTCCCATTGCGAATGGTGACCATAATTATAAGTATTCTGTCAATATTGTGTGACATTATCGCAGTTGAGCTGAGTAAATACCTACCATTACACTGTTACTAGCCAATTTTATCAGCTAAAAGCCTTTCTATGATTTCAAGTATTTGCTTTCCGATCATCAACAGGAAGCATGACAAAAATTAATACGAAAAAGAGAGGAGATTAGACACATAATGCCACTTACCACACCTGACACAGGAGATTGCGTTGAAGTTGACTTCAGGATATTTGTACAAACTGTTTTCAGACATTTTTTTTTGCTCTTTATCTAAAATAATACGCATCAATCATGATCTGCTTTAGCCTGCAGCGCAGATTATGGTTATTATAATGAAATTGTGACTTAAAATATGGCAGCAATATCAGTCAAAATTGTTTAGTAATTCAAAATTGGTTAATAAATCTTGACATGTCGCACTCTTGCGACCGATGGAGCATACTCACAATAAAATATAGAGGCTCAGTGTCAAATCAAATTCATGAAAAACAATGAATCACTGTCAAAACAAACTATTATAATAGATTATAGTTCCATTCACAAACACAAATTCATTTACTATTGAATAAGATTAATGTTTCACTTGAGTGGGTATCTACCACATGTCATGGTCAAGCAAACAGCAAGAAAGAATTAATAGTGTAAAGAATTAATAGTGTGGATTCTCAGATATCCAGGTAATGATCCAACTGTGAAGGTTTAAAACATTTCTCTGGACTTACTTTTGTTGGGAGCAACGTTTCACTTGTAAATCATACAAGCATCATCATTCATCAGGCTACTGAGTACTGAGCTATTGCCACTTCTAGGTGAGAAAACTGTGATGGTGTTGGTGTTGTTATCCTACCTGTGAGATAACAGATGTCTCAGGCCTCCTCTGCGGTTCATTAATGGTCGGTGTGCTGTTAGAAGACCAGGCCCTTTGTTAAGGATACCAACTCACACAGATGTCAAATAATTATAACACCCCTTGCAAGTCAATAGACACAATCGGCAGATAAAACATCAAATATCAGAATTTGCTTATTGTTTTGTCAGAGCCACAGCGGAATTCTTTGCTAGTTATTATTATTAGAAAAATGATTACAAAGAGAAGCTGTTCTGGTGCGAAAAAACTCTGGAGCTCTGCGACTCTGCTTTTTTTATTAAGCAGGCAGTAATCGACGCAAAGGATGCTTTCCCACTGCTTCGAATATATGAAAATGTAGAGAGCCTATCAGGGGCGAAACTTGTCTCTGCCTTGGATTTAAAGGCAGCCTGTGCACACATTGCACAGGTGCCAATTTCTGAAGAACACAAGACTGCTTTTTTTCTACACAGATTGGGCTGTTTGAATAAACAGGATGCCGTTCGACCTCTGCAACAGTCTGACAACCTTTCAGCGGCATTTGATGAACATCTTTAAATCAGAGTTAATTGAATAGATACCAATGTGGCTTATGATGCCCTGGTGTAGTGATTTTGACACTAATTCAACTTCTCCTTAAACCTCCCGCGTCCTACAAAACAAAGACAGACTTCTCCTCAAGATGCGCACATGCATGACATTATAAACATATACTATCCTCACGATAAACAAAAGACAATTACCATAATCAACTAAATTCTACTTTATTGTTGTGATCACATTACGTTTTTTGTGGTGTCAGTGTATGTAGCAAATATCATTATAAACAAGAATACAAAGCAATTTCATCAAAGCAGTTTTAAAAATGAATTTTAAAAAATAACACACATGTTTCAAGGTAACTGCATGTTCAAAGCAATAAAACAAATCTCTAGAACCGGAGAGTGATTGAGGAGTTTACTTCGATCTGCCTGTGTTCAACAGATATCAACAGAGACTTCCGAAGATGTGCTTCTTAAAACAAGACTAATTCACTACTCTTCCTGCTGACTTTTTAACTATCCTCCTACAGCCAATCTGACTTAATAATCATATAATCAGTGAAGGGATCTATACATGTGATGATGTCATAATTAAAATACATTGTATTAGAATGGGAACGTAGCACAGACCTTCTCACAAAAGATCTTCTGCAAAATCGAACAAGCTCTTCATTTTGGAGGGTGGAGATACCAAGGTGAGTTTTGGGAAATAGTGCAGCTATTTTTGCACCAGCTTTGTGACAGATTGACACAGAGACATATGCAACAGAAAACATTAGTCTAGGTGCTACCATAGGACTCAAAGTAAGAAAATCATCATAGTGATACCTGCAGGAAAAAAATAATATTGACAGTTTAGCTACCAAATAGCAGAGGAGAGGATTATATGTTATTCCAAGTCATTGAAGTCCTTAACACAATTAGGTGGGTCAGAGCTCTCAACATGCAAAATGTATCGATTGCTGCCTTTCTCCAATACCAGGTATTTTTCCATTTTAAGCCTCAGCCATAGATTCAGAGAAAAGCTTTCAAACCTAAGCATGACTGAAGCGCGATTTCTGGTACAGATTTCATCGCTAAATGGAGCGACCTTTGAATAAGTTTCACTCATTGCAGCTATCAACATGTTCAGCAGCAGAATCACAGTCATGCAAATGAAGAGGATAAGAACTACCTTGGCTATTTCATTGCTTTGTATGCTACTGAAACTGTCATTCATACCCAGTCCTGTCATCAGTAGAAACATAGAGTACATTGCACGTTGCAGTGATTCAAATCCCATCACCGGATTGGCTGGGTCGTAAACAACCATCATCATTGTACCACCAAAAGCCACCAACAAGATACAAAACACAAAAGCGAAACTGACAATATCAAGGAAAATGACCAAATGCATGACTGTTCCAAAATAGCTAGTCCGACGAAACCCCTGGAAGAAGAACAGTAAGTAATAACAGCCGGAGACAAAAGCTATGGCCTCACTGACTGATGCTTCCAGATCAAGTAAAGTGAAGACCACTGAGATAGTTTGTGAGACCAAGAACACTGCAAAAACCACTCGAAAGATGTCACTTTTCATGATGACATTAAATGGAGCCTTGTAACATCGGCCATGCCATCTACGGGTTAGAACCATAATCAGACAAATCAAACTTCTTCCCCAAACAGTAACTTCTGTGATAATGAAAATGAAAAGAATAAATACCATGAAAGCCAAAACTAATTGAAGCTTGAGGGACTCTTTTAACAATTCTATTACAGTGGTTGCAGCACCAACTGAGGTTGCATTTGGTAAAGTAGGATGAGCTGCAAAACTTTCCTTGAGAGTAATTGGAAATTGATAACAAAGAACCATCAAAGCCAAATGCAGAAGACCCCATGAGTAGAAACCAAAACAGTCAAATTTCCATCTGTAAGCAACAAGTTCCTTGATTACTGGAATAGAGATACAATTCAGTGTATTTCCTCTCACTGGACTGTAAGTCAAAAGTTCCAAGACACTCGGCTTTCCTGGTTTCTGGATACTGGTGACGACTGAGTCTATATCTTTCATGTCATAATGTAGAAAAGATGAATGTCCGAATTGCCAAACTGTCTGTCGATAAACTCCTTCTATGTTGAGGATGAAGTCAAGCATCTCTTTGTGTTTGAATTTGGCAGCCCATGTCACTGGAGTGAATCCGTCATTATTTTCAATGTATAACAAGTGCTGTTTGAGTTTGACATCATCATAAGCAGTCCAATGGCAAAGATCTTGCTTATTTCTGTGACCGAACCATTCTCTGCTCGCTTCACTCATCAAAACAACTGACATCATTTGTTTGGCCAGTTCTTGTTTACTCAGTCCTAGTTCAACCAAAACGTGTATGATAGAATTTCCCGTGGAATCTTGTGCATCTAGCTCCGCTCCGTAAGAGATCAGCATTTCAAAAATTTCCTGGTTGCCACTCCAGCAAGCGAGGTGTAGAGGCAAGCTGGTCAATTTCATCTTCTCCAAGAAATGGCTGCCTTTCAGATGACAGTTAAGCATTACTAACTGGTCGACGTTGTCTAGTTGATCCATGTACTTCTTCAAAATATCACTGAGATTATTGGCGATGATTATGTGAATTGCAGTGCAACCTTCATGTTCAGTTTCAGATACGGCAACCATGAGCTGTTCCCTCGTTGCCAGTGATATGATGATCTCACAAACTTGAATGCTTCTCTTGGCAGCAGCTGGCAGTAAACAGGTTCCTAACTCATCTAGAGAGATGTCAATTTCTCCGTCTTTTTCCATCATGACTTCACATATAATCGTGAACTTTTTCCAGAGGTTGTTAAGGCAACATTCCATCTTCTGAAGCATCATTTCTTCCGGTGCATGGAGGATGACATTTCTCAGCCATGAGGCATATCTGAATAATAAAGAATTTCATTTTACTATCATGGGGTATGTGCCATTGTGCCAAGCATCCACAACAAATTGAAGTGAATTTTTTCCTGTTTCAGCCAAGTCACTAGGGTTTTGATGCTAGTCTGGTCTATTGATGAAAAGGATTATTGTGTTTTATTGCTTGGATATGTTATAATACTTATGTGTTTGAAAACTAACATTAATACAAACAGTGTTTTACCCTCTCTTGCGCAAAAACATCCTGACAGAGAATACCCTGACACCTCAGCCTGGACTTTTGAGTATTCTGCGTCAAGGGTCTGTACGCATCACTCAAGGCCATGCAACACCCCTTTACTGGTTCTTTACCCCCTCCCCAAATGGCCTGGCCATTGGCCAAGCAGATTTAAGAAATTAAAGCTGTCACTCAAAGATAAAAGAGTGGGGTGACTTGGCTGGGGCGTGGCTATTGTGTGAACAACAAATGTCTCATTGGCTGGCCACCTCTGTCTATTTGAAGACGGAGATGAGAGAATTTTCTCTTCATTTGAGGATATTGTAACGCCATAGACACAAATACTTAAATGTAGAATTTTCACTCACATACAGAATTTTCACTTTGTCAGATTCTGAAATTAACTCAATGTAAACTTCACTGGTCTAGATCAAAATTGTTACTGATCATATCAAAAGTGGAAGCCACCTACTCCTCCTCTTGCCCATCTTTGATCTCTCCTGGCCAAGTGTTGCTTCTTGAAGATTTAATTTTCTTACTCCTCGAAATCAGAGCAAGTTTGGATCTCAGTCGATCACCTTTGTTTTTGAGAAACGCTTTGTTGAATTCGGATTGTTGTAGGGGGGAGTCCTTCCTCTCCGTGATGTAATTGGGCAGTCCGTCTTCTGGTTTTACCTCCATGTTCTTATGAACTCTCGGCTATCTGGTACATGATCCTGTTTCAATGTGAATTTTTTTCGTATGATATGATAGGGAGCATTCACCGGCAGTTCTCCTTCCACTGAGTGAGAACTGACCGGCTCCACCTATAAATGGATTTGCTGTGTCATTGCCGTTTCCCAAGCAAACAAAGTTCTATTGTCATACGCTCTGTATCCAGCTTTGTCCAAACAGCAGCACCAATATAAGCTCCTCCTGCAATAGGCAATTACATGCTGATTGACATTAGTTAATGGTATGGGTCTCACGTTGTATAAGGGTGTCATATTGAATTGGTAGCAGCATCAGCCCTCTCTGAATAAACAATGGCATCAACACAATCAGGCTTAGTAAATTATTAACCACAACCTGTTATGAACTAGAACTTATCTACTAAAAGCCTGCATGGGATGTCAAGTATTTGATATGTGGAAAAAGGGGAGAAAATTGAGACACGTAATGAATTTTAACACTTCTGTTAAAGTATGCATGAGTCAATATCAAACTGGGTAATCCTCTATTTTCAGATGACAGACTTTGTTAAGGATGCCACTCCAAACAGATGTCAACAGAGAGCTCCTCTGTGGCCTAATGGTTTAGAGTGCTTGTTTGCGAAACCACTGGCTCTGCGGTGTGGGCCCGAATCCCCGCCCCCCAAACTAAATTTTGTCTGATCCCTTGAGACATTAAATGAAGGCGGGTTGTATCCAATGTTCTAAACTGGGGCAACTGGAAGACCCTGGCCATTTCCGAGTTAATCGGCCTTGTGCCAGACTCACAGTCTTATCAATCATCATTATCCGTCGATCACCAACACTGAATTGTGCGCCGGCATAGAAACCATGGGCAATGTTCCTATATCCCCTGCTATTGGGTGCTACTCTCTGGCTGCCCTGAGCTGTAATCAGGGGAAGGCTCTCTATGAATTTTCCTTGCACCAGGGGACCAAGAAGTTATACAAATACAAATACAAACAACTGTCATCGGTCATCACTCGCCAAGGAAGTTAATGGAAACAATTGGCAGATTGTTTTTTTAAAAGAGTCAGATGTCACTTTTGGTTTCATCGGCCCTGCAGAGCAATAGTTTGCCAGTTGTTGGTCTTGGACCTGAGAATAATTGCCTCAATATAAATTGATATTTTTTTAATGTATTGTATGTTTTTGTTGGTGTGCCAGTTCATTAATGTTCTGAGGTAGGGATAATCCAATTTCTCTGGCTATTTCAATAGGTTACATGGCTGAAATAGTCATTGCCAAAGAGACAGACATGGAATTGTTAGCAGGTAAAAATATCTGCGTCATTTATTGTTTTTAAAAATTGTAATTCCAGAGGTAACATTTCCTCTCCAGGAAGTCTCCGCAACCATTTTTAATGAAAAAAAATATTGATATCTGTCGTTTAATTTCCTTTGACTGTTTACTTTTACTCGACAAGTGACGACCATTTGTATTTATATTGAGTTTTATCAGTAAAGAGGGTTCCAAGTATGACATGGTGGACATTCCTCTCTGTGACAAAACGGTCCTTCAGCTAGTGCGATAAATGGCTTCTCATTTTCTTTTTGAGAAATAAATGTTTTCACTAACCAGCCTGTTGCATTTCAAGGGCTGGAAACAAACCCTTGACACCCTGGCAATGCTTCCAGGGATCACTTCTTGATGATAACAATATCCTGGAAATATTTAATCAGTTCAATCAGATGTCCTACTTTAATCAACAATTGGATCTTTTTACATGTTACCACTTGAAAATGAGACACACATAGTTTAATTATAAATGCGCAAAAATGATTATTATTGTTCGCCTAAATTCTATTTAAGGTTGTACTTGCGAATTAATTATGCAGGATGTAGACTAACGGTGCTCTTTTTGACAGGATGGCACACAATCACAATAATTACTTGGTTTTTTTAATCTATGTACAGTATATAGTCTATATACCACTAAACATGAATGTTTAATAGGCTCAATATTAATCTAAAGCATAAATTTTAATTGCTTCCGCTTCAAGTAAATTGATGTAAAAAAAATACATGTATTCGCTGACTATTCTGGTTGGCAAACTTTTAGATATGATAGACTAATCTAGAATAAATACATGGATAATTTTAAACTTCCTGGTGTGAAACTATAATTTGGCTGTGAGCCAGTCAGTCAGAGAAGCTGTTGAACTAAACTTAGATGGGCAAAAATGTTGTATCAGTCTAGTTTTTATCAATTTCAAGTTTTCAGAAGCTCTTTTCATATGAGAAATGTACAGTGGTCCCAATTTATTATGCAAGTAGGTTGTTTGTGATATCTCCAAAACCAATAATAGTATTTTGTCATCCTTGACAAATGAAGCCGTATATTTCGTAGCCAATACCCTGTAAGTTTTGACCAATTCTGTTCGTGCAGTGAGGAGTTATGTCACAAACCATCCATAAACCCCGTTTTTGGGTGTCCCTAATTATCATGCAATGGCACAAAAAGCTCCCCAAAAACTTCACTTAGTTTTGTAAGGATTACATTGATCATAAATTGCTAATTATTAGAAACAACCCGGACGTAACAAAATACTGGTAAATATTGAATCACCGAGTTTTTATCAGCTGTGATATGCCCAATTAAACTGGCCTATTGTTTAAAAGTGAGATATGTGCAATTAAGGAAACTAGAGGAAATTTCATTTTCAGAGTGACACCAGGAAGCAGCCAACACACGCCACAAAGTGTCAAGGTATGTAAGTTTTGATGATGATATAAATCGAATCACCAGATCTAGATAGATATGGTAAGTGCAGCCCTCTGAGCCCAATTCTGGGTGCTCACGACGGTTGTCCTCAACATGTTACACATTTACCCCATGTGAGGGATCTTTTACTTGCCCAGCACAGACACTGCCAGCATTCACACATTCCTCGTGCTCTATTGTATCACCCGAGGTATCCTCGGGTAAAAACTAACAAAGTATGCTGGTCACTTCTGTAACATGTTAAGATTTCAGGGAAAAAAGCGACCCTCCCCCCCCCCCTCCACCAACGGCAGTCCCGTACTCCTATTGTAATTATGAAATACAAAAATTAACTCAAGTAATTCCATACGTTAACTTGACACCAAAGTCAGGTAGCCAAATCTGATTTTTTACCCTAACCCTGCACCGATGGATAAAGTTTTTTTCTCAGTGGATTTGAGCCTCCATAAAATATAAATGGCGGGTAACGAGAGTGTATCCTTGAGCATTTTGATAAAATAGCCGAATTCAAAATGGCCACCAAAACTGGTATGAGTCAGTCTAACTTTCTTAATTTTGGGCCTAGAAAGGTGTGCAATACCTCTATTTCAGATAAGATTAGCCTTGTTAAAACCATCCTATTTCATGATATATTGAAAACAAAGCCAATTTATCTCTCGAATTTGCAATTATTCTAAGTGGAAGTCATGATTCTATACATTTTTTGTAGGGACCATCTCAGATCTATCTTACAAGCTTCAAATGATGAAAGACTTAACATTGAAGGTACCTAACTAAAGGGACAAAAATACCCAGCCAAGTGCAATTTGTCATCAGTTATTGTGTACTGCAGTGGTGGAGCTTCTAAGTTTCTGGAGGAGGTCACAGGTAAGTTGGACTTGCAGAGATACTTTCCCTATAGCATGAGTACCCTCCTAATTGACCTCCAATATTAGGAGGGTACTCATGCCACAGAGGAGGTATCTGTGAGTACAATTTACAAATCAAGTACATGTTGCCCCCTCTTGATACACAGTAGCTACACCAGAGAGGGAGCAGCCACTCAACCATGACAAAGGGGTCAACTGGTCATGGTTGGATGATTGGGGACCATCTCCAAAGCACACCTGGAGCATATCCCATAGAGATTTCCTTCAGGAAATTGGTCAAATATAGCCTAAGTTTATGAAGATTTGGGATCATATAATAGAAGTGTACAAACATACTGTATGAAAACATTAGATATTCAACTTCTCACTACTCCTATGATGTTCACAAGCTTATGAAAAGTGTAATAATACTAATAAGCAAGCAAGAATTAGTTTGTTGTTATAGAAATTTTCTTTATGACAAAAAATATTTATAACAACTATAATTAGGCATGCCCAATCATGAGGTAACATGCAGTGGGTTTGTCAAATTGGAGGTATAGATGTGACTACACATACATAGGAAATCAATTGAATATTTGGAAAATAAAATATGTGTTTGAAGAAACCTCATATTTCACACAAAGGTCCCTACAATTCTTTTTTTAAAAAGAATTTCTTGTTTTTTTTATGCAAGCACATATGTCACTTTTATTTTAACACTTCAATAGTTCTTATAATTTATTCTCAGTGCATCATAAGTTAATATATTGCTTGGTAATTGTGATGTGTTTAGGTCAAAATGTCTAAAATGTGATTTTGAACTATAGTAGGGGGCTTAGTAAAAAAATCGTTCACTTTATTACGATTTTATGAGGTTTTGGTTGTGGGTAGCCATGACCAAAACCTATCAAAATCCACCGTCTGCCAAGCGGATTTCACCTCCTGGTGGCTGTATTTGGCGAATCCAATATGCCAGCCATCGGATATCGGCAATTTCGTAACTTTTCAACCAGGCATCGTAAAAACGTAATATAAGTGATACCTCTAGTTTGGGGTTTTTCTGACTGAGGAATTCATTTTTGGCATCAATTTGGTGATTTAAGCAATCCTGGTGGCCATATTGCACAAAATCAAGATGGCCACGCTAAAATTGACGGATTAACGTACCTTCATTACTAAGCATCATATATTCTCATATGATACCTCTGTTTTGGGGTTTTAATAGGCAAGGAATTAATTTTTTATATACATGATTTTTTATGCAAACCTATATTTTATGTTATTAGAAACATAAACATTTATTTCATTCTATTGTATATTTTATAATTGCTCCTTCTTCCTAGTCGTAGCTAGTAACTATCCCTCTTTTGTACATACTTCTTATTTATGTTTTTATCTTATTTATATGACACATGTATCTTGATGATATTCCGTTGTCCAATAAAATTCTATATATTTTTTTTTCTTTGATTGGAGCACCCCTGGTGGATTCTGACAATATGTTTTTGAGTCAATGGAAACAATGCACATGTATTTTGTAGCATTGAATTAAGTATTGTAGACCTAAAGAATTGCATTGAGATTTTTTAACTGAGACCCTTTTTTATGGCTCTTTATCTTGAGAAGCTATTTTCATTCAATTTGCATTGCAAGATCACTCAATTAATAGGGACAATAGGGCATACTCTTTGCTTTTAGACCTTGAAACAGCAGCACAACTTCCTATGTGACAGTGACTAGGCATTAAGAGAGAAAGTTCAGAGTCGATAAAACCTGTTTAGGGCATCCAAAATGTATGAGGTGGGTATAAACCCACTTTCCATAATGAGCATCATTTTCATATTCCCTGCAGACCTTCTTCTCATAAAAGCATCCCGAATGATGATTTAAGCTTAAGAATTAGGTCCCTGCAAGTTGGTCAAAAAGGCCTGTGACTTTTTACCCCTGTGACTTTTCACCCCCTCTTCCTCTAAACATACATTCATACAAACAATAAAAATTACAAAATTACATCTAGGGGCAGATGTCTGGTGGACATATTTTGCCCAAACAATTTTCAAAATGCTCAAGGATACGTTCTCGTTACCCGCCATGGTCTGAAGCTTGCTTTATTTATAGTTCTCTATGTGTAAGTAAATCAGGGCTTTGGAGTGGGGTAGCAATTGACTTATAATTAGAAAGTATAGGCTGACCAATGGACGTTTCAGTGGCCATTTTGAATTTTTCCATTTTCTCATAATGGTCAATATACAAGGATACTCTCTCATTACCCATCATGAATGTTTTATGGAGGGTCTAAGGACCTCAAATCAACAGAGAAAAAAATGTATCCGTCGCTGCAGGATATAACCCTCTGGCTACCTGACTAAACAGACTCTCAACATTTCTCTAAATATACTAAATATGGCTTTATAACTCTGTACTTGGAAACATTATAGAATATAAAGTGACAAATTTACTAGTAGGCCTACATATAGGTATTAATCACTAAAATAAACTCTGTTGTTCCGGTATTATACAATGCTCAGAATAATAATTATTCTATCACTTTCAGAGATGTCGGACAATAATGAAACTGTCGTAGCCAAACTTTCCAAAGCAGAGACAGATACATTTGATGATTATCAGAAAGGGCAGGCAGATGGTGAGAAAGGTCAGGCAGATGGTCAGAAAGGTCAGGCAGATGGTCAGAAATGGGGATGTCCACCACCCAAAGATATCATTGACAAACTTAAGATGGAGGTCTCACATCTTGCCAAGAAGTGCGACTCATTGGAACAAAATGTCGCTGAATTAACTGCATTAAACGAGGAACTAAAGGAAATTAATTTAAACACATTCACCAAATTGGAAGAACTTAGAAGGTTATACAAGGACTCTGAATCCGAAAAAATTGAATTGATGGAACAACTTACAAATGAAATTGACAAAAGTGTCAACTTGGAGAAGGTGAAGGGTCTGTTTATCTGTGATGATGTAACAAAGGATCTGACGAACAAATTGCCCAAAAGTGTGCAATGGGAAGTGATGTGCTGTAACCTGGAAGATATCAAAATGGAGCATGTCATTGAATTCTCTGAAAGGATGGATTTGATCCTTTTCTCAACTGGTACTGATGAAATAAGACGAACCAAAAAAGGGCTTGAAGTGTTCTCTAAATTCCATAAATTTGCATCGGAGGCTGCGAAACGAACCACTGTTGCAACAACAAATCTTCCACCGACACTGAAGAAGGGTTCCTCTCAAATATCACTCTACAATTTCAAACTTGGAAAAAGCCAATCCAATTATCAGATCATCCTAGTTGAGTTCACAAAACTGTCCTTAAACGAGGATGACTCTCTATCTGAGAAGGCCTTAAACATGTTAGCAGAAAAGATTGAGCTTGAACTTTTTAAGTCACCGACCACCTTGAAAAGTCAAGCGCAGTCCTCAACCATGGACTCAGATACAGGCTATCAGACACAGGTCCTATTTGAAATCAACGTAGACACAGTGAAAGGCAAATCTGGTTTCACTGTCGCAAAGCTTACAACAGACCACAAGGTTTCGATGTCTAAATGGTGTGAACCAAAGAAAGACAAGAAGGAAGAAGGTGCTGGCGGGAAAGAAACAAGGAAGGAGGAATCCAACGAGACAGAAAATATTGCAAAGAAGGAAGAGGCTGCCGTTTGGAAGGAAGGAAGAGCGGAAGAATCCAGTGAAGTAGATGATATGGCAAAGAAGGAAGGGACTACAGCAGGGAAAGGCAGGAGGGTGGAAGCAGCAAATACAGTGAAGAAGGCAGCTGTGAAAGAAACCAATCTTGAAGAAAAGGATGAAACAGAGCACCATATAGCAATTGTAGCTGAGCATTTACCATCGTTGCTGGTTGCAAGCACCACATCATCAAATAGGGAAAAGACAAAGGAAGGGATTGAATCTCCAAACGAAGCAGTCGTTCATGAAGAAAGTAAAAAATTGATGCCATTTGCAGCTAGAGAGAGTAAGACAGAAATGACGATTAAATCAGACTGTGAAGTCATTCCTTTGGCCAAAAGTCAAGCTGTCTTTCCTATTAATTCATTATTGGCCAAAGAAGGCATGCCCCAAGAAGAAATTTATAAAAAGATATCAGACAGCGGATCCGCGGCTCAGGTGGATAGTAAGCCGGTGTTTCAGAGAACGACAAGAGAAAGAGAGGCCAAGATTCAATTTGACAACGAAGGTGATGGTCAAGCAGAAAATGAAGCATTCATTCTGGAATTACCGGCAGAAGAAGGTACGACACAAGAAGAAATTAAGAGGACAATTCAATCTCACTGTAAAGCTGCAACCGATTCAGATGATGTTGAAAAAAGTTCCAGGTGGGTTCTCATTTGTTTTTCTCGTTTCTGCATTAAAGGTGCATGTTTGTGCTACCAGTATGGCAGTGAGGTTGTAGGTTGGAATCCCACTGCTGGTACTCAATTGGGCCAAGCCCAAGGGACATTAAATTGCGGTGGGTTGTATCAAGTGTTCTGTGCTGGGTTAACTGAAAGAACCCGGGCATCCCTGAATGAATAGTGTATGTGCCAGACTCACAGCATTCATCATTGTGGCATCAAAAAATTTCTACCATTGTATTCTCTGTGACCAAGGGGAAAAGTCTGACAAGCCCTCCACCAATCAGCAATGTTCTGTGTCCCTTGGAACTGAAGCAGAATTATTACATTTTTCATGGCTTCCGGTGTTCAACATACAGGAGGAAGTTTTATTGCTCATGGTCAAACATGCAGACAAGCTATAAATAATACATAGACCTGAGAAAAATATACTAAAAAACTGGCATCTTCATTTTGAATGAAATTCTTTGTGTTCCTGTGACTATAAACTTTAATCATAATTTGTCACTAATTTGCAAAAAGGCTGCAAGACAAATAAATGCACTTCAAAGATTATGTAAATATGTTGATTATGAAGGACGACTCAGGATTTATGAGGCATTTGTAGCTTCTAATTTTATTTATTGTTCTATTGCCTATCAGACTTACACTCCAGGACATGATAGGAAAATTGAAAAACTAAATGAAAGAGCATTAAGACTTGTTTGCAATGACTATGAGAGCACATGTAATGATCTACTCATAAAAACAGGCAAAAAAATGCTTCACGTAACTTGTAAAAATAACTTAGTTGAATTCGTATACAAGATACTTCATGGCCTTGCACCGCCGTTGGAAAGTTCATTTTTTGAGAAACAAGTCTCTCCATATAATATGCGGGACAGTGACAAACTAGTCCTACCCACTTTTAATGCAATGCAATATGGTAAAAGGTCTATTAGTTACCAAGGTCCCTCATTATGGAATATTCTGCCCTCTCATTTGAAATGTTCAGATGACTTAGGATCTTTCAAGTCAGACTTGCGGAGAAATAACTACTTCAATCAATGTGAATGTGGAACATGTTTAGTATGTCTCAGAAATTCTTTGTAAAACTTATATGTCATGATATGAGTAATGTTACACAAATATGTGTCAAAGTAAGAACACAAATGTATATTTATTTCACTCATCACTTTCATTTGTACATAACTTCATCATTTGTTCTGTTGTTTTAACTTGTCGGTAAAAAGCTTATAGCTTGTGTTTATTGTTTTATTGTCACCGCCGACGTTAAATAAAGTTTTACCTTACCTTACCTTACCTTATACTGTGTGAGTGTTATACCCTGCGCCGATGGATAATGTTTTTTCTCAGTGGATTTTGGGTGCTTAGAGCCTCCATAAAACATTCATGGCGGGTAACAAGATAGTATCCTTGAGCATTTTGAGAAAATGGCCAAATTCAAAATGGCCACTGAAACGTTCATCGGTCAGTCTAACTTTCTAATTATAAGTCAATTGCTACCCCACTCCAAAGCCCTGATTTACTTACACATAGAAGACTAGAAATAAAATTTGTGGTCTGAAACTTGCTTTAACTTGAAATTATCATAAATTTGAGAGATAATTTTATTTTGTAATACCAATTTTACTGGAAATAGTGGTATTGCACAGCTTTCTTGCCAAAAAATCAAGAAAGTTAGGCTGACCGATGGACGTTTTGCTGGCCATTTTGAATTTGGCCATTTTCTCAAAATACTTAATGATACGCTCTTGTTACCCACCATGTATGTTTTATGGAGGCTCAAAGGACCCCAAATCTACTGAGAAAAAAACGTTATCCATCAGTTAGGGTCCAAAATCAAGTTGGGCTGGCTGATTACAGTCATTGTCAAGGTTAGCTGAGCTCCTCCTGATCAGGATGGTTTTTTAAATTGTTTAAATCCATCTATTAAATAGGACAACTCATTTCCTTTGGTTCACTGTCAACAGTCAATAAAGTCTCTATGATGTCACTAGCATGTTCATGTCACGATTTGATGCAGTGGTCGAAATAGCCCATGTCATTTGGGGGGGTCTGTCACAGGCAAGGCCCGAAGGGTCGAAGCTTTTTGGGCCGGAGGTCCGCGAGCCGCTGAGGGGTTTTAGAAGGGACTACGTGCACTCTAAAATGAATTCTGAGTGTTTTAAGCATGTATTATCCTAGACAATTACTTGTGTAAACCCCATTTCTGGATTAAATCCTTCACATTTAGTATTTGAGGGGGTTTTTTCAGGACCCCCCCCTGGGTCCCTCTAAAATATATTTGAGGGGGTCTTTATAGCGTTAGGGGGGGGGGACAAAACCCCTTGATCCCTCCCCCTTATTTCGAACACTGATTTTGTGAAATACACAAGGGGGAGCTCAGGTAATAATGTCCGTAATGAATTGATACTCAGGCAATCACTGGTAGGCATCAGTTCTTTACCTGGGTATTAGTTCAAATAATTAAATAAATAATAATAATAATAATAATAATAAAAATCTTTATTTTATGTCACAGGGTAGGCAATACAAACATTAGCTCAGAGGCTATTATGTGACAAAACAAATAAAACATTAACAATAACAATCAATAAAATAATACTATAAATTATAGTACTTAAATATCACAGATTACATATATTGCATGAACACGTGGGCCCTTCCCAAGTATGCAGTAAATTTCTAAAACCATCCAAGTCAATACATTGTTTCATGTCATTCGGTAGCAAGTTCCAAAGATGGGCGCCATAATAAGTAAATGTCTTTTTGCCATATCTTATCGTATTAAATCTTGGAACAAAAAGAATAGATGGATCTCTTAGATTCCGCACATTTTCTTTTACATGAAACATTGCATTTAAGAAGGAAGGGTTCAGTTTATAGATACATTTGAAAACTTCAATAGCTATTTTCTTTAATCTATTCAAATGTAGTGTCTTGAGTCCACTCTTTTTCAGTAATTCGGGATAAGTGCTTCTAGAGTCCATAAGTAGAAATCTAAGTGCTACATATCATGGGACTGGTTTTGACCAATCAGAGCACAGGGATCACAGGGGAAATGTGATAAACACCTGTATATAAGTACTGTTAGACCTATGCCCCTTGGAGGTCACACACAGATTCCTTGACTTCGTGCATAAAAAAGTGCAGATTAACGGAGTGTGTCGTGTTTTATAACATTTTTGTTTTGTTAAAATGTCTTAGTCCCCTTTTGATGTGTTGTCAAAAATTAATCATCCTTGAAACATATGTGAAAATGTAATACCCCCTGAGGAAAAAATCCCACTAGCCCTCCCCCAGTCATAAATTCTGAATGGTCCCTTTTCCCAACCTTACAATAATATATCAAGTGTAACAAAACTTTTTAGAGCACTTGGGTAGCTTTCACAGATTTTTGTTTTGCGTATGTTTGCAGAGAAAGACATCTGGAAGAAATTCTGAAAAGGTTGCTGACATTTGATGAGCTTCTTGGTCATCGTCTGGGACAGAGTGAAAGGCCATGCACAAAGATAATGGCAGAACTCGAAAGGGAAATTCACAAAGATATCGAGAAAGTCAAAGACCTGAAAATAAAGGGGTGTGGAGAATGCCTATCGCGTCTTCCAGAAATGAAAGAATGCCAGGATTTCACCAAAGAGCTAGCTTTCATCAAAAATAAGAAAATTCTTCAGAATTGTTACGACATATTGCCAATTATGACAAGTGAAAGCAATGCTCTGAAAAATTATGAATTTTTTAACATTTGGGCTTGCCTGGATCAAAGAAAGCACAACTCTTTTGCATTCATCTACTTGCTACAACAGTGCATTGACAAAGTAACTCATTTCACCAAACTTCCAGGGGAGGCTGATTTGCGAAATTTGCTGAGATTAGAAAGTTTCGAAAGAATTGAAGCCTTGTTTGCCAGTCTTCAATTGTTGGAACAAATTATTGAGGCACGCAGAGACAATGGCTATTTTGACCCGATTGATATATACCTGAATCCAATACAAGATCTATTCCAAGTCAGTGAAGACTTGAGATTAACGGCTGGTCGAGTCATTAAAGCCGCTTATTGCACACTCAGCAATTGCCTGAAATCAAAAAGTGTGACCAACACTTTACTTTTTTTAGGCTGTGGTACGAATAATTGTGACAATATCACAATTAAGGAATGTCTGCAAATTGCTGATGGCTTCCCGCAAGGGAAATTCGATTACAGTTGGGGTATTCCTCAGAGATCAAGAGTGACAAGTCAATTGTTACGAAGAAATGATAACTACCTTGAAAGGAGCGTGTTGCACCTACTTGCCGTCTTTGTGCACGATAAACATGTACTGGAACAGATTCCTCAGGCACTAATCGAAAAATGGAAAGATGCAAGGGACCTGCACGGCTGCACTCCCTTGCACATCGCACATATCCATGACAACCAGTCATTCATCTCACTCTTGGAAGCTAATCAAGCGAAAGTAGTCACCGATTACTTTGGAAGAACCCCTGAGTCATTTGCAGTTCCCTATGAATATTGTGAGGGTGATTATACAGCATATTGTCAGAACATTTGGACTACTAAGTTGTCTTTATTTGATGCAATGAAGGAAATGCTTGTCCTGCCGGTCAAAGACTGTGAAGCTATAGAAGATAATTTCCTAGTACTGTTTGAAAGAATGGTAGTTAGTGAAGATGCTCATGTACAAATAGCAGGATCTGTACGAGAAAAACTGAAAGTGGCCAGATTGGATGAGGCGGATGTGCAGATTTGCCTGATGGATCGGCTTGTTCAAGAAGATGGTGGAGAATTTCCTGAATTTCATGAGCGCCTAGTCAAGAAAATGGCTGGAATTGAATGGGACAACATTTTCTTAAGGCCTGTCTCAGTTTCAATGCATTCTCCATGGAAGTTCATTTGGGAAAAGAAAGGCAGGTACAACGGCCTTGTGATATCTGTTGATGTTGTGCACATCTTGATAGAAGATCCAGGATTGAGGAAAGAAGAAAAAAGACAGAACTTGGTTATCAAAAATGCTCCGGGACACGAAATGCTTGAACGCTTGCATTTGAGTTGGAATGGTACTGAAGGGGTTTCACAAAGAAGCGAATCAGTCTGTATGCATGAATGGGACATTCTTGATCACATGCCTCCTGGTTGCCGCTTGGGAATCCTCATTGCCAAAGCCTTGTTGGAGGTTTGAGATTTACTTATTTGTTTGATTTAATGAAATGCAATAGTTATCTTTTTGCCGTAAAATTTGCACTTCACAATTGTTAGCTCATGTATGGTTTACAAATATCAAGCAAAGTATGAAAAATACATCATTTGGTTCAAACTTAAAGAAACGAAGATGTGCAGTCGTAAACACACCGTCTGCACCTGTCGCAAATGATACATCAATTTTTAAAATACCGTAAGAAGGGGTTGCTTTGGCCGTTTCAGGACACCAAATTTGTCTTCTGAGAAAAACTGTTTGTTGAATATCAACAGTTTTGTGCCATAACACAGCCAGTACATTGAGGTTCTCATCTGTCAAAAAGCTTTCCAAAATCTATGATAGTTCTATGTTTTATTACATAATTAAAGGGTCGGCCAAAGTAACCCTGAAGTGAGGATAACTTTGGCCACCTTAGATTTTGAGCATGTAATATACTGTGTACCGCAGTAGAATTTAATTAGTGATGTTCTTTTGGCTACCCAATAAGCCGAGGAATGTATATTTGTAATCTAAAATGAGTTGTGACTCATTTGCAGAGTTCAGAAAAATTAAGTGTTGATACGTGTACCACACTCAGTGTACTAAATTGCCTCCTAATTCAGAATGACATAGTGTGAACATACCCCAGTTTTTAGGCCACAAGAATTTAAGATATGCTACCAGGCATAAAAGGTGTCATTTTATAACAATTTTTATCAATCATATGGCATTTTACATTTCTATTCTAATTTTCAATTTTTTGCATAATTCACCGATGTAACATTATGTTGACACCATAAAAAGTAATCCAAGATGAAATAACTTTATCTAATGCTATTTTGGATGAAATCAATATCTACAGTGGTTCGCAGCATCCTTAGCAGCCAGTACATAATCGCTATGTTATGCTTGTTAAATGACGCAAATCGCAATTATTGCATTAGACAATTTATGATATTTTTTAAGCATCTATGGCTCAACATAATTTTCAGGGTCATTTACCTGTTTGTCAAATCAAGGTTTATACCTCCTTGACAGCTACAGTGCCGCCTGTAAGTAAGTGAAACGCATGAGATGGTGTCATTGCATCAATGCTAAACATCCTCAGCGAAACTTCTCATCCGATGAGATGAAAACATATTGGGTCATAAAGGCCGATATGTGAGGCATGTTGGATAACAATGGCTGCCAATTTTCTTTGCTGTAGTCGGAGTTAGGTATGGGTTGAAGTCTTTGATAAGTAAGTGAAACACAGGCCTAATGTTATTTAATAGGGAAGGGTGGTTCACTTACTTATCAAAGACTTTGACCCATACCTAACTACGACTACAGCAGAGAAAATTGGCTGCACATTGTTATGGTGACAATTAATGCCTCCTCCAGCAGTTTGGTTGAGGATGTTTAGCATTGATACAATGGCACAATATCATGCGTTTCACTTACTTACAGGCGGCACTGTATTGACTACAAATTGTGCCAACTCTTGCCAATTGCCATATCTAGGGGTGGCCAAAGTAACCCAGACACCGAGATTTGGGGTAAAATTGGCCAAAGCCCGAAACTCACTAAATAACATAACATATAAACAAATCCTGTATAGTTCGAAACTTTGATACATTATCTTTAAAAATCATCCACAATTTTCACTGCGTAAGCTTGCGCTTTACCCACCCACGACAAAATAGACACTTCCCTGCAAAATCACACTTTTTTGCAAATCTGCTTTTTCCCAGAATGGCCTTCACAAGAAGCACTGATATCATGATATTGAAACAAAAATAATATACATAAAAAGTAGACAAGTTACTCTAGCAGATGCAAAAAGAAATTTCCTGGTATCTATATTGGTTTGAGAGAAACAGGATACTGAATGTTTTTCTCATTTGGTGGCCAAAGTAGTACAGAACGGCCAAAGTAACCCCTTGCTGTCATGTGAATTAATATTAATTCACACAACAGCTCGTGATATTGTTACTCAGTGACCCTGACTTGGATGGTTTTGTTATAATGCATTTGGTACACATATCAATTTCATGGTGTAATTGTTGTGTCTTTCATCGGTATTTTTTCGCTGAAGGTTTGCTGCTGTGCAGACTATGTTTTGTAATATGGTAAGCAAAAAACAAAAATGTACCCATGTTCCTGCTATTTTTGTTGAAGGTCCAGGGCCAAGTGAATAACAATTATGACGTTGCCGTTCTGAATGCTCCAATCACTTCTTATGTTATCAAGAATACATTGCTCTGGATTCTCGCTGGGGAAACGGTATGTAGATGGTTGGGGACGAAACCTGTTGGTTGTTGTCCCATCAATTTTTCCTATATATAGCGGCCTTTCTTCTAAAATTGATTTTTTTTTGTAGATGCACACACACATTTAATTTCCTCTTTCTCTGATCTTGGAAGAATAAGCAGCTTATTCATCCAAGCTCTGATGTTATAAACTAGGGTGCCAGAAGGAAACGCGGGCGGCAGGGGTGGTTGGATAAAAATGGGCAAATCCATTCTGGGAGGCAAAATTATGTTATAATGTTGATAATAATTTTGCATAATTTCTTACTAATTTGTGTCTAAACTAAAGCTCAATAATGTTTTGTCTTCAAGCTCAAAGGGCACAACTTAGACCATGGCAATAGCCCCCTGCCGCCCCTCCCGCTGCCCTCCTGCCTCCCTGTTCCGGCTCCTCTGGTTATGAAAATTCAAAGTTTGATGCATGATTTGATGAGGTAATACAGGGATGATGTTTTGAGGGCCTAGTGATGGTTGAATAGGGTCTGGATTGACTACTTTATCTGTCTGTTACAATACAAATATTGACTGATTTCGAGGGCATAAGTCAAATCTATTTCCCTCGAGGGTGTGTAAGTGAAAACTATTTCACTAGGCCATATAGTGGGATTATTTTTAAAAACTTTATATTGACCCTGCACCCTGCATGATAACTCAATTTGTTTGAATAACAATAGTATCTGTGGCCGAGGGTAGTACTTGCGTCAGCAGTATTTTTAAATAATAGTTTCAAGCAACCAATCTATATAGGTTCTCGTCTCACCGTCAAACTTCTGACTAATAGTTTTTAAGGTGGCTTGATACGTGTGAACTTTCCGGGATAGAATTTCTTCAAAATAGTTCAAAACCATCAAAAATATGGTTTTTAGGAGGGATGCGTAAAATAATTTTGGGCTTACCATGCTTCTTTTTTTTTCAAAATATTTGAGATTATATATATAAGAAAGTCAGTCCATACATACCTGAAAAGTTAAAATTTTTTCTTAACATTTTTACTGTGAAGTTGCCCCACCATTCAGTGGTCTGCATCCCATATTATGCAAAGAAGGGTGAAATTTAAAAAACCTTTTTATGGAAAAGCTGATTACAATTTCAAAGACATACATTTTGGAATAAAAGTTTTGATTTTT
This sequence comes from Platynereis dumerilii, assembly GCA_026936325.1. Lineage (NCBI taxonomy): Eukaryota > Metazoa > Annelida > Polychaeta > Phyllodocida > Nereididae > Platynereis > Platynereis dumerilii. The sequence goes on from JAPTHN010000003.1 coordinate 19,563,178, forward strand.
TACAATTTTAACTTTTCTTATAAACAATGGTGCTAGAAAAAATTGACAAGATGGAATTTCTTATTTCTTTGCCATTTATTTCAGAAATAGCTAGGAACAATATTATGCACAGGGCGGATCCAGAAATGTCGGATGGGGGGGGGGGTTGAGAATGAAAATGACTTGGGAGCGGGAGTGGACAGGCGCCCCCTCATATAGAATAAGTACTCCCTTCTACCACCATATCATTCTAACATTCAAACTAAACCTCAGCTGACATGGCCTGACTGTTGTGCACAATAAACGTCTCCCCCAGGCAGCTCACTCACCCTAAGTATCCACCTATCCTTCTTTTTCTCTCCTGTCCTTCTGATGAGGGCAATCCACCTCCTGACTACTCCCTTATTCACCCTTTTGACTACACCTCTGCCCCAAATCCAGGTTTTTGTTTACAAATCTAGCAATGCAGGGCTCTCCTTAAGTAATTTAAGGCTTTGCAATCTATTAAACTCACTTAATTATGGCAAACACTGAATTATGTTGCTTGGAAATGTATACTATACTTAAAATATATCAGTTTATGATCTATTTTTGCAAGTTGAATTTTTACATAGAATAGGCGGACTTACTACCTTTAACAAAATCGTTCCCCCTTTTCAGCACAGCTCCTTACCATTCATATTCAATTACCAAATGAATTATTACATTTTCTTAACCCCTAATCATCTACCATACGGCTATCTTCTACTCTTATTGGATAATTACCTTTTTACACATGCTGCCATTTACGTAATGTATGTTGTCAATGGGTTTTTCTAGTATATTATATTTTCCTCCCATTGTCTAAGAATATATTATACATAAATTTTTAATCCTAAATCATTACACAAATGAAATGAATTTTTGTATCGCCTAAAGCAGTCGTACCATGCATATAGAACCAGCAGTTTATAAATTTTAAAGTTATTCTTAGTTGTTTAAGGATGTTAATAAACAGTGGTATTTTCAGCCAAGACTCATCAAAAGAGATCATGGAAATTTCATTGGAGAGAGATATGGACACCTGCAGCAGCAGTTGGACTTCAAGGGTACCAGACCAACATGGACGACTGAGGACGATTTGGAGAGATACGGAGAGGAAGGGAGATTCTGGGCCGAGACCATATTTGATGCCATCCATTTCCTGGCAAAGAATTGCAAAGGAGCTTTTAGTAGCTTCTTCCGAGACAACAGTGATGACCTCACCAACCGCGAGTTATATGATGTGTTAGATACCTGTGAGAGATGCTTGGAGAGGCTGAGACCATGTGTCTTCTTCAATGAAAGGGAAAGCCGGTAACTTAAACAACTTTCGGAAATTATTACAGGATTGGGTTCCGCCTGACAGTATGTTTTTATTTTAACACTTTTTAAATTCCTTTTTTTATATTATGCCATTATTTAAAATACATTTTAAATGTTTTTTTCCAAATAATGCACTCTGCATTACATGATTCAAGGACTCATTGTGAATTTTTTTATCAATTTTGAATAATGGACTATTTAACAGTCAATAAACTACTACTACTACTACACAGCCAAGGTAGTCACTTAAATTAGGGGAGCCTGGGGTTAGTTGAAGCACCAATTTTTTGTCGCATTCTGCTGAGCTGATGGTAGTAGATACGGGTAAAAAAAAAAAAAAATTTGGCAAGTGCTCTACAGTATTCACCTCAACATTCCATGGAACAACTTGTCTAAGTTGAGGTTAGTTGAAGAACAACATAGGGCTAGTTGAATCATTGCAAATAACTTGCAAAAATCATATTTATTGATCGAACTTAATAAACATTTATTATACAAAATCTGATTCCTTAAAAGCAAGTTCAGTCAATGCAAGTGGCGGCCCTGATTAGAACTACCTTGGCTATTTCATTGTTTTGTATGCTACTGAAGCTGTCATTCATACCCAGCCCTGTCATGAGGAGAAACATGGAATACGTTGCACTTTGCAGAGATTCAAATCCCGTCACCGAATTGGCTGAATCATAAACAACCATCATCATTGTACCACCAAATCCCACCAACAAGATACAAAACACAAAAGCAAAACTGATGATGTCTGTGAAAATTACCAGATGCATGATCGTTCCAAAGGGCGTCTGACAGGGATCGGTAATAGGACCAATGTTATTCAACCTATTTATATGTCTTTTTCTCATGAAAATCCTGATTATATTAAATATGTTCTTGAAGATGAATGTACAAATACTTTTAGTTGGTTCCAAAATAATGGAATGAAAGCAAATCCTGAAAAGTGTAATGCAATATTTGTAGAAAATAATGTAAAAATTTCTTTCTCAAATTTAGATGTTGCAAATTGCGATTATGATATTGATGAATGTATAAAAGTCCTAGGAGTTAATGTTGATAGTCAGTTAAAATTTGACAAGCATGTAGACTACATTTGTAAAAAGGCTATTTCTCAACTCAATGCTGTAATGCATATTTCGAAATATTTAGATGAGAAAACAAGAAATGTCATTTATGACTCTTTTATTGTGTCAAATTTTACATACTGCCCTCTTGTAAGGATGTTCTGCGGTAAGGTGAAAATGCATAAAATCAAAAATTACTATTCAGGGCTTTAAAATTTGTCACTAATGATTACATATAATCTGATGAAAAACTGTTAGAAATAACCAGACTTTTAGCTATTGCGATGTATAAGGTTGTAAACCGAATTGCACCAGAATATATTTGTCAATTGTTCGAACAGCATAATATAAATTATGGACTCAGGGACAATAACAGACTGATGCAGAATCGATTCAGTGCTATTAAATTCGTGTCAAATACATTGGAGTGAAGCTGTGAAACAACCTACCAGTCAAGTTAAAGAACTCAGAAAACCTGCCAATCTTCAAAAAAATTGGGGGATTTGGACACAAAAGCTGTAATACAGAAATGTGGTGCTAGATGAAAATTTAAAATCTCATTTTATGTGTTTTTATTTAATTTTGTTTTTATGTTTAAGTTGTTTCACAATAGCCTAAGGCTAATGTTCCCTGTTTTTTTACGTGTGACGAAAAATAAAAATTGTTTATTGTCATTATTGTTATTGTCACTTCTAAAGTAAAATATAGTGAAAGTAAAACTTGAATTTCACACAATTTTATATTCAGATGGGAAGTGCTCTATCTTCTCACACCTACTTAAAAATTGGCCATATTTAAAGCAAAAATAGTTCATGTAAAACCCCAATGAACCGACGATTCAACAATGTAATTATTTGTAATTTTGTCATGTATCCTGATTTTGATGTGTACCTAACACATCCAGACACTTTGGTGCCCATTACCATCATGCAAATAACAGATGGAATCAGAATAGATTTTATGCTTATGAATATTTCAACTGATTCAGTCTTTGCCACACCATAACTATATGCAACATGATTTAATGCAACTATTACTATGAAAACACATGCTACTGTATGCGGACTATAATTCCTTACATTTTTGGTGAAGATTAAGCAAGCATTTATTTTGTTATAATTGGTCACAATGATAGCCCCATGGTGAAGCACAACAGCTGAGTGAAAATTTACGGCCAAGGCTGTAGCTGTGTTACATTTGTGGCAGCTACCATCAAAACAACAGCACCAGATGTAAAAACAACGGTTTTATGCAGTAAAATGGCACTTTTGTGTATTCATCATCACACCAACTTTTGACAGAGTGACAGACAGACATTATAGACATATTCCACTGAAGCCATCAGTATGGGTGATACTACAGGACTAACAATCAGAAAATAAGCGTAGTGCCAGGAAACAAACCCAGAAAATGAACATAGTGACATCTGCAGGGAGGAAACAAACCCAGAAAATGATGATAGTGACATCTGCAGGGAGGAAACAGACCCAGAAAATGATCATAGTGACACCTAGAGGTAGGAAACAAACCCAGAAAATGATCATAGTGACATCTGCAGGGAGGAAACAAACCCAGAAAATGATTATAGTGACACCTAGAGGTAGGAAACAAACCCAGAAAATGATCATAGTGACATCTGCAGGGAGGAAACAAACCCAGAAAATGATAATAGTGACATCTGCAGGGAGGAAACAAACCCAGAAAATGATCATAGTGACACCTGGAGGTAGGAAACAAACCCAGAAAATGATCATAGTGACACCTAGAGGTAGGAAACAAACCCAGAAAATGATCATAGTGACATCTGCAGGGAGGAAACAAACCCAGAAAATGATCATAGTGACACCTAGAGGTAGGAAACAAACCCAGAAAATGATCATAGTGACATCTGCAGGGAGGAAACAAACCCAGAAAATGATCATAGTGACACCTAGAGGTAGGAAACAAACCCAGAAAATGATCATAGTGACACCTGCAGGGAGGAAACAAACCCAGAAAATGATCATAGTGACACCTGCACTGTAGGGTGTGGCTGGTGCCCCTCAAAAAAGAAAAAATTGGAGGAGACCCCTGTACCTCTTTTTGGTATTGTGGTTTGACCTAAGGCACATGCCTGAGACATTTCATGAGAATTGATAAATGTTTACCTTGAGCACAATTCAGTTGAAGTTTCTTCGTGATTTGCTACAATCGGAAGTCGCGGTGTTGTATAACTTTGTCAATTTACATTTCACAACAATTAAACTTGTATGACTGGACAGGCCTCACTTAGAGCTTTATTTTGAATACCAACTTCAATGGTTTTGGATAATTTTATGCAGTACCAATTTTTTATTTTATTGCTTCTGGCGACCTTTTTCTTCATGCCTATTAGATATGTGCAAACCTGGGCCAATTTCAGGATATTTTACATCATAACTTACGAGAGTAAGAAACTGATCTTAATAGACATCAATAAAACTCTTTTAAGAATCTGTCATGAATTGACAGGACTGTGTGGTGCTTGTTGTGTATTTAAAAAATGTGGATGAACGAGATCGCATTTTGAATGTCGAAATTTTTGACATATGTCCATATTAATGGCTGACTTTGGCCCACTAAGTACAATTATTAAACAAATGTTATGTAGGCTAATGAGGTAACTAATGTTTATTATTGTTCAATTGCTTTGTCACATATACACACAAGAATACAGACTTTCAAAAAACATGCCGCATGGCGTACTGCTGTAAAAATATTATTTCCATTGTCTCGTAAGATGCATTGTCACTTGTTGTGGTTTTCTACACATCTTACCTCTGGAGATAGCTTTACAAATCTTATTTGTAAGTTCATAAAAGGCAATGTCAAAAAGAAATTTATTCAGTGGGCTATAATGAACCATATTCTATAAGTGTAGCCTTGATTGTCTATGCAACGTCAAGGACAGGAAATTAAAGGAGAATCCTCTTGCAAGCGTCAAAATGAGGATTATTACTCAATTTCAAAAGTGTTGCTGATCCTGTTCACACAGTTAACGAATCAATACTATGGTGTATCTGAAAGTGTGCCAGCTTATCATTAGGGAATATTGATAAATGACTGTCTTATATATACAATGAACATCTTAACATTGGCTGGCTACCTAGGACTCAAATAGAACACAGGCTGTTACACAACAATGAGGTGAAGAATTTCTGTCAAACAATTATAAATTCAGTGATCCTATTCCCATTAGAGCTGGAATCAAACCCAGTGCCCAGCAAAAAGGAGACCCAGAGGATCCACTCCCCTTCAGCTAACCATATATTGTGATACCCTGGAGAATTATTAGAAACCTTAATGCATTGACTCCGGTGTCATCTTCCTGGTATACCAACTTCATGATCTGTTATTTTGTAAAGTAATTCATGTTTTTAAACTGTATGTTATTTCAAATATTTGTTTATGTGCCATGGTGTGTAAAAATAAAATATTGAATACACAAAATACCTGAAACTCTAAAATGTGTGATGAATCCGATGACATGAGATAATGCAAAAATTCATCATCTCAAAAACACAACATTTACCACAGAATGTAGATTTTGCACTAAAGGAGTCAAGATATCATCAAAATACATTTGATCTGTCAAGACATTGTCCTTGGCGTCTTGTGGGTAAGATATAATCAGATAAGCAACAAAAGTTTTGGTTTTTTTAAATCTGCAAGGTATTTTCCATACGAGCACAGTATTATTAATTTGATGTACTTTGTAAAATTGTCCGAGACCATCGAAGTTGGTACTCAAAATGAAGCTCTAATTAAGACAAGTTCAACCATGAAACTTTTATCATTGTAAGATTAATATTGACAAAGTTATACAAAACCGCGGTTTGCGTTCATAACCAAAAACAAGAAAATTATAACTGCATTGTGCTCAAGGTAAGAATGTTCCGATTTCCCTTTTAACTTTCCACACATATTATTTTGACCAAAACACAGTACCAAAATAAGGTACAGCTTGATCTGACAACCTTGGGGCACCAGCCACACCCTAACCTGCAGGGAGGAAACAAACCCAGAAAATGATCATAGTGACACCTAGAGGTAGGAAACAAACCCAGAAAATGATCATAGTGACATCTGCAGGAAGGAAACACACCTAGAAAATGAACATAGTGACACCTGCAGGAAGGAAACAAACCCAGACGATTCAGCGGCCACAAAGTCCTACACAATTAGGAGGGTCAGAGCTTTCAACATTCAAGATGTGTCGATTGCTGCCTTTCTCCAACTCCAGATATTTTCTCTGTTTCATCCGCAGCCACAGATTAGGAGAAAAGCTTTCAAACCTAAGCATGACTGAAGAGCGATTTCTTGTCCAGATTTCGTCTCGCTGTTGAGATAATCTTGAGTAAGTTTCATTCATTGCAGCAATCAGCATGTTGAGGAGAAGAATCACAGTCAAGCAAATGAAAAGAACTAGAACTGCCTTGGCTATTTCATTGTTTCGTATGCTGTTGAAACTCTCATTCATAACCAGCCCTGTCATAAGTAGAAACATCGAATATGTTGCACTTTGCAGACTTTCAAATCCTGTCACCGCATCAGCTGAATCGTAAACAACCATCATCATTGTACCACCAAATCCCACCAACAAGATACAAAACATAAAAGCAAAACTGATGATGTCTGTGAAAATGACCAGATGCATGATCGTTCCAAAGTAGCTAGTCCTGCGGAGTCCTTGAAAGAAGTGCAGTAAGAAATAGCAGCCGGAGACAAAAGCCATGGCCTTGCTGACTGTTGTTTTTAGATCAAGTAAAGTGAAGACCACTGAGATGGTTTGTGAGACCAAAAACACTGCAAAAACCGCTCGAAAGATGTCACTTTTCATGATGACATTAAATGAAGCCTTATAACTACGACCATGCCATCTACGTGTGAGAACAATCATCAGACACATCAAGCTTCTTGCCCAGATACTAAATTCTGTGACTATGAATACAAGAAGAGTGGCTGCCATGAAAGACAGAACTAATTGAAGCTTGAGGGACTCTTTCAACAATTCTATGGAAGTTGCATTTTTACCTGCTGAATTTGCATTTAGCATATGAGGATAAGGTGTTTCTTTGAGGGTAATTGGAAATTGCAAACAAAGAACCATCAAAGCAAAATGCACAAGACCCCAGGAGAAGAAACCAAATGAGTGTAATTTCCATTTGTAAGCAACAAGTTCCTTGATTACAGGAATAGAGAAACAGGCCAGTGTATTTTCTCTAACTGGACTGTAAGTCAGAAGTTCCAAGACACTTGGCTTTCCAGGTTTCTGTAGATTCGTGATGATGGGGTCTATATCTTTCATGTCGTAATGGAGAAAAGAGGAATGTCCGAATTGCCAAACTGTCTGTCGATAAACTCCTTCTATATCTAGAATGAATTCCAGCATCTCTTTGTGTTTGAATTTGGCAGCCCATGTGACTGGAGTGTATCCGTCATTGTTCTCAATGTATAACAAGTGCCGTTTGAGTTCAAAGTCATCAAATGCAGTCCAGTGGTCAGGATCTTGCTCCTTTTTTAAACAGAACCATTTTCGGCTTGCGTTACTTGTTAAAACAACTGTCATCATTTGTTTGGCTAGTTCCGATTTCTTCAGCCCAAGTTCAACCAAAACATGTGTGACAGAATTTCCCACGGAGTCTTGTGCATCTAACTCTGCACCATAAGTAATCAGTGTTTCAAAAATTTCCGGGTTAGCATTCCAACAAGCAAGATGCAGTGGTAAGCTGGTCAATTTCATCTTCTCCAAGAAATGGCTGCCTTTCAGATGAGTGTGAAGCATTGCTAACTGATCAGCTCTATTCAGCTGATCCATGTACTTCTTCAAGACATCGTTGAGATTATTGGCAATGATTGTGTGAATTGCAGTGCAGCCTTCATATTCAGTTTCTGATATTGCTAGCATGAGTTGTTCTCTTGTAGCCAATGATATGATGATCTCACAAACTTGAATGCTTTTCTTGGTAGAAGCTGGCAGTAAACATGTTGCCAATCCATCCAGTGAAATATCTATCTCACCATCTTTTTCCATCATGACATCACACAAAATGGTAAACTTTCTGGAGAGGTTATTGATGCAGCATTCAAGTTTCTGAAGCATCATTACTTCCGGTTCATGGAGGATGACATTTCTCAGCCAGGAAGCATACCTGAATCGAGAAAATTATTATTACCATACAGACTGCAAAGCTTAGACTGAATAAACAAACTCAATTCCTTCTCAAGCTGCATGGAGCGTTGGATACCTGAATTATATATGAATTATAACTTTCACTTCAATACAGGATTTTTCACTTTACTGTAGACCACAGGCACTCAGAACTACACTGTTCACACATGTTGCTTGTACATAAACAGCAATGGAAATTCACTTCATCATTTTCGATCACAAAAAAATGAACTCAAAAATGAAATGCGCTGTCCTGTGTCAGAAGGATCAATGTTTAGTTGGGTGTAAATTTTTAAATTCAAAATGCACCACTGACATTGGTGTTCAAAGGATGGTTATTAGCATGCTGTATGACACATAGGGAAAGTAGTCAAAAACTGAAAAAAAAAAACATTGTTTTTTTTTTAAACTAAAATTGAAGTAGGTTGGAATTGTCATATCATCGCCATTTGGAGAACAGATTTCGATTCCCTAACACACATTTAAGCGCTTTTTGAATTTGCATAAAAAAATTTAATTGACACACAAAACTGTCTATATCAAAGGTTGAAGCCTCTTACCTCTCTTCCTGCCCATCTCTAACCTCTCCAGGCCAGGTGTTTGTTGTTGAAGATTCCCTGATTTTATTGCTCCTGGAAATCAGAGCTAGTTTGGCTTTCAGTGGGTGATGCATTCTTTGCAGAAATGCTTTGTTGAATTCTGGTTGCGGTCGGGTAACATCCTCAGTTTCAGTGATGTTGCTGGGCAGTCCGTCTCCCGATTTGGTCTCCATGTTCCTATGAGTTCCTGGCTTAAGGGATATAACCTGTCTTGCCCCTCCGAGTGCAATCCTTTCGCTGTTGATTCCTATGTAAACCGTACTACGTACTACTAAACAGTTCTTTTATCAATTGGCTGATATCCAGTGTTGTCCAAACAGCAGCTGCCACATCAGTATATTATCCAGAAATAGGCAATTACATACTGATTGACTTCAGTTGTAGAGTGACGATCTGGGTCCCATTGCGAATGGTGACAATAATTATAAGCATTCTGTCAAGATTGTGTGACATTATCGCAGTTGAGCTGAGTAAACACCTACCATTACACTGTTACTAGCCAATGTTATCAGCTAAAAGCCTTTCTAGGATTTCAAGTATTTGCTTTCCGATCATCAACAGAAAGCATAACGAAAATTAATATGAAAAATATGAAGGTGATTAGACACATAATGCCACTTACCACACCTGTTGCAGGAGATTGTGTTGCAGTTGACTTCAGGATATCTACACCATCAGTCTTAGAATTTGTCACCCAATATGTGTAGTTACTAAAAATTGGTTAATAAATCTTGACATGTCATACTCTTGCAACTGATGGAGCATACTAACAATAAAATATAGAGGCTCAGTGTCAAATCAAATTCAAGAAAACAACAATGAATGACTGTCAAAAACAACTGTGATAATAGCTTATAGTTCCATTCACAAACACAAATTAATTTACTATTGAATAAGATTAATGTTTCACTTGAGTGGGTATCTACCACAGGTCATGGTCTAGCAAATAGCAAGAAGAATTAATTGTGTGGATTCTCAGACATCCAGGTAATGATCCAACTGTGAAGGTTTAAAACATTTCTCTGGACTTACATTTGTTGGGAGCAACGTTTCACTTGTAAATCATACAAGCATCATCATTCATCAGGCTACTGAGTACTGAGCTATTGCCACTTCTAGGTCAGAAAACTGTGATGGTGTTGGTGTTGGCATCCCAAGTGTAAGATAACAGATGTCTCAGGCCTCATCTGTGGTTCATTAATGGTCGGTATTCTGTTATAGGACCAGGCCCTTTGTTAAGAATAACAACTCACACAGATGTCAAATAATTATAACACCCCTTGCAAGTCAATAGACACAATCAGAAGATAAAACATCAAATATCAGAATTTGCTTATTGTTTTGTCAGAGCCACAGCGGAATTCTTTGCTAGTTATTATTATTAGAAAAATGATTACAAAGAGAAGCTGTTCTGGTGCGAAAAAACTCTGGAGCTCTGCGACTCTGCGTCGATTCATGCCTGCTTAATAAAAATACCGAAAAATGTATTCAGACTGCCTCGAATATATGAATACGTAGAGAGCATATTAGGGGCAAAACTTGTCTCTGCCTTGGATTTAAAGGCAGCCTATGCACAGGTGCCAATAGGTCTGTCTCCATGTGGGGATTACAACAGGTATTATGGGTAGGTGGAACTACAATAAGGGGGTAGGGCTATTTTTGTCTTTGGGGGAGCCCACCAAATGACATATTATCTGGTTTGTTAACAAAGTGGAATCCTTTGACCAACAGTTAATAATAATCTGGTTGTTAACATGTTGCAATCCCCCAATCTGTATGATAGCAACACTCTTTTCCGTTCAGCTGTTGTCTTAAGAACATTCAGCAAACACACTCATTAAGTCAGACTCCTTGGCTTGGTCAACAACACAAATCACCTTCTTGAGGTGCAAAGGGGATTCCATCAGTGCTCCTATTGCTTGGAGACACCACCTGTACATAAATTCAGAACTAAAAATAGCATGCAATGCATGCACTGTGGCCTCGGGAAATTCAGTTTTACCCCTTACATGCAGCCTACTCAAGCGTGGAATCATATTCATATTGACCTGTCTATCTAACTGTCCATCTCTGTCTATTTATCTTTTTATGTTTGTCATACCTGGCAAATTAACGTAACTGTCGTCGTAAGGTCAATATGAAAACCCCAATCTATGAAGTTCATGCAGTGGAAAACCCTTGTAAACCTTGTACATGTTGTAAATGCACTATTGTACATGGATCTGCCAGGGAGACATGCAGCGCCATCTATAACATACCTGAGCACAAGCTATAAGTTTTCTATGACTTTTTTTGTATTAGAAAAGATTTATGCTTACCAAACAAATGTAAAGACGTAGGATTATCTCTGTTACATACACTAACACGGAAAACTGTATGAATAAACAAATAGTTTATCATATCTAGTAGCCCAAAGTTTGGACCTTCTGTGACCACAAACCACCAAGTGACTGCAGCATATAGTATCACATTTGCATTCAGTCATGTACACTTTTTACAGTGCGCTCGCCTGCCATTGCCATAACGTTGTTTACAACGTGCTCACCTGCGCATGCGCGTGAAGTCGTTTTTGGCGAGGTTAGTGATCAATTTTGGTTTGTAACATTAAAGTATTTCATTGGTTACAATGTAATTGGTAAACATTTGGTGCATGTAGTGATGAAGTGCAAATCTTAAACAGCTGTGTAATCATTTGGGATCATCACTTTTGGTTGTCATTTCCTGCATAAAACGTTTTTGTCCCCACAACAGTTTGATATTTCCATTTCCTGTTTACTTAGAAACCATTGATGATGACTAAAGGGACCGCGTCCCTCGGCCATAAAAATGGAGACAGACCTAATGCCAAAGAGGATCATTGGGAGACTGCTTTTTCAACACTGATGGGGCTGTTTGAACACAACAGGATGCCATTCGGCCTCTGCAACCGTCTGGCAACCTTTCAGCAGCATTCAATGAACATCTTTAAATCAGAGTTAATTGAATAGATACCAATTTTCCTTATGACGTCCCGGTGTAGCGATTTTGAACACTACCTCAACGGTTTTTCTTAAACCTCTCATGTGCTGCAAACCAAACACAGATCTCCTCAAGATGTTCACTTGAGTGACATTATAAAAACATACCATCCTCATGATAATTTTTTGGCTTTTCTTGATTTTGCTTATGGCTCAAACAAAAGACAATTACCATAATCAACTACATTCTACTTTATTTATGTGATTACATTACGTTTATCGTGGTGTCAGTGTAGATGCGTATGTAGTGAATAGCATTATAAACGTCACATGAATACAAAGCAATTTCATCAAAGCAGTTTTAAAAATTGAATGTTAGAAAAAAAGAGCACAGTGCATGTTTTAAACAATTTTTAAAAAACTCCAGAAGTGGAGAGTGATGGGAGTTTACTTTGGTCTGCCAGTGCCCAACAGATACTAACAGAGACTTCCGGTGATGTGCTTCTTAAAACGAGACTAATTCCCTACTCTTCCTGCTGACTTTTTAACTATCCTACAGCCAAACTGACTCAATAATCAGTGAAGAGATCTATACATGTGATGATGTCATAATTAGAATATTAGAATGGGAACATACAACAGATCTTCTCACAAAAGATCTTCTGCGAAATCAAATAAGCTCTTCATTTTGGAGCACAGATCTTTTCACAAATGACATTCTGCAATATCAAATAAGCTCGTCATTTTGGAGGGTGGAAATACCAAGGTAAGTTTTGGGAAATAGGGCAGCTATTTCTGCACCAGCTTTGTGACAGATTGACACAGAGACATATGTAAGAGAAATTATTAGTGTAGGTGCTACCACAGGACTAAAAGTAAGAAAAGGATCAAAGTGATACCTGCAGGAAGAAAATAACATTTATACGTCATGCCAAGTCATTGAAGTCTTAAACACAATTAGGTGGGTCAGAGCTCTCAACATGTAAAATGTATCGATTGCTGCCTTTCTCCAATACCAGGTATTTTTCCATTTTAAGCCTCAGCCATAGATTAAGAGAAAAGCTTTCAAACCTAAGCATGACTGAAGCGCGATTTCTGGTACAGATTTCATCGCTAAATGGAGCGACCTTTGAATAAGTTTCGCTCATTGCAGCTATCAACATGTTCAGCAGCAGAATCACAGTCATGCAAATGAAGAGGACTAGAACTACCTTGGCTATTTCATTGCTTTGTATGCTACTGAAGCTGTCATTCATACCCAGTCCTGTCATGAGTAGAAACATAGAGTACATTGCACTTTGCAGAGATTCAAATCCCATCACTGGATTGGCTGGGTCATAAACAACCATCATCATTGTACCACCAAATGCCACCAACAAGATACAAAACACAAAAGCGAAACTGACGATATCAAGGAAAATGACCAAGTGCATGACTGTTCCAAAATAGCTAGTCCGACGAAACCCCTGGAAAAAGAACAGTAAATAATAACAGCCGGAGACAAAAGCTATGGCCTCACTGACTGATGCTTCCAGATCAAGTAAAGTGAAGATCATTGACATAGTTTGTGAGACCAAGAACACTGCAAAAACCACTCGAAATATGTCACTTTTCATGATGACATTAAATGGAGCCTTGTAACATCGGCCATGCCATCTACGTGTTAGAACCATAATCAGACAAATCAAGCTTCTTCCCCAAACAGTTACTTCTGTGAAAATGAATATGAAAAGAATAAATACCATGAAAGCCAAAACCAATTGAAGTTTGAGGGACTCTTTCAGCAATTCTACTGTAGTGGTTGCAGCACCAACTGAGGTTGCATTTGGTAAAGTAGCATGTGCTGCAAAACTTTCCTTGAGAGTAATCGGAAATTGATAACAAAGAACCATCAAAGCCAAATGGAGAAGACCCCAGAAGTAGAAACCAAAACAGTCAAATTTCCATTTGTAAGCAACAAGTTCCTTGATTACTGGAATAGAGATACAATTGAGCGTATTTCCTCTCACTGGACTGTAAGTCAAAAGTTCCAAGACACTCGGCTTTCCTGGTTTCTGGATACTGGTGACGACTGAGTCTATATCTTTCATGTCATAATGCAGAAAAGATGAATGTCCGAATTGCCAAACTGTCTGTCGATAAACTCCTTCTATGTTGAGGATGAAGTCAAGCATCTCTTTGTGTTTGAATTTAGCAGCCCATGTCACTGGAGTGAATCCGTCATTGTTTTCAATGTATAACAAGTGTCGTTTGAGTTTGACATCATCATAAGCAGTCCAGTGGCAAAGATCTTGCTTATTTCTGTGACAGAACCATTCTCTGCTCGCTTTACTCGTCAAAACAACTGTCATCATTTGTTTGGCTAGTTCTGGTTTACTCAGTCCCAGTTCCACCAAAACGTGTATGATAGAATTTCCCGTGGAATCTTGTGCATCTAGCTCCGCTCCGTAAGAGATCAGCATTTCAAAAATGTCCTGGTTGCCACTCCAACAAGCGAGGTGTAGAGGCAAGCTGGTCAATTTCATCTTCTCCAAGAAATGGCTGCCTTTCAGATGACAGTTAAGCATTACTAACTGGTCTACGTTGTCTAGTTGATCCATGTACTTCTTCAAAATGTCACTGAGATTATTGGTGATGATTACGTGAATTGCAGTGCACCCCTCATGTTCAGCTTCAGATATGGCAACCATGAGCTGTTCCCTCGTTGCCAGTGATATGATGATCTCACAAACTTGAATGCTTCTCTTGGCAGCAGCTGGCAGTAAACAGGTTCCTAACTCATCTAGAGAGATGTCAATTTCTCCGTGTTTTTCCATCATGACTTCACATATAATCGTGAACTTTTTCCAGAGGTTGTTAAGGCAACATTCCATCTTCTGAAGCATCATTTCTTCTGGTGCATGGAGGATGACATTTCTCAGCCATGAGGCATATCTGAATAATAAAGAATTTCATTTTACTATCATGGGGTATGTGCCATTGTGCCAAGCATCCACAACAAATTGAAGTGAATTTTTTCCTGTTTCAGCCAAGTCACTAGGGTTTTGATGCTAGTCTGGTCTATTGATGAAAAGGATTATTGTGTTTTATTGCTTGGATATGTTATAATACTTATGTGTTTGAAAACTAACATTAATACAAACAGTGTTTTACCCTCTCTTTGGCAAAAACATCCTGACAGAGAATACCCTGACACCTCAGCCTGGACTTTTGAGTATTCTGCGTCAAGGGTCTGTACGTATCACTCAAGGCCATGCAACACCCCTTTACTGGTTCTTTACCCCCTCCCCAAATGGCCTGGCGATTGGCCAAGCAGATTTAAGAAATTAAAGCTGTCACTCAAAAATAAAAGAGTGGGATGACTTGGTTGGGGCGTGGCTGTTGTGTGAACAACAAATGTCTCATTGGCTGGCCACCTCTGTCTATTTGAAGTCGGAGATGAGAGAATTTTCTCTTCATTTGAGGATATTTTAACGCCATAGACACAAATACTTAAATGTAGAATTTTCACTTACATACAGAATTTTCACTTTGTCAGATTCTGAAATTAACTCAATGTAAACTTCATAGGCCTAGATCAAAATTGTTAGTGATCATATCAAAAGTGGAAGCCACCTACTCCTCCTCTTGCCCATCTTTGATCTCTCCTGGCCAAGTGTTGCTTCTTGAAGATTTAATTTTCTTACTCCTCGAAATCAGAGCAAGTTTGGCTCTCAGTCGGTCACCCATGTTTTTAAGAAACGCTTTGTTGAATTTCGGATTGTTGTAAGGGGGAGTCCTTCCTTTGCGTGATGTAATTGGGCAGTCTGTCTTCTGGTTTTACCTCCATGTTCTTATGAACTCTCGGCTATCTCGTACATGATCCTGTTTCAGTGCGAATTTTTTTTGTATGAGGCGATATGGAGCATTAACCCACAGTTCTCCTTCCACTGAGTGAGAACTGACCGGCTCCACCTATAAAAGGATTTGCAGTGTCATTGCCGTTTCCCAAGCAAACAAAGTTCTATTGTCATACGCTCTGTATCCAGCTTTGTCCAAACAGCAGCACCAATATAAGCTCCTCCTGCAATAGGCAATTACATGCTGATTGACATTAGTTAATGGTATGGGTCTCACGTTGTATAAGGGTGTCATTTTGAATTGGTAGCAGCATCAGCCCTCTCTGAATAAACAATGGCATCAACACAATCAGGCTCAGTAAGTTATTAACCACAACCTGTTATGAACTAGAACTTATCTACTAAAAGCCTACATGGGATGTCAAGTATTTGATATGTGGAAAAAGGGGAGAAAATTGAGACACGTAATGAATTTTAACACATCTGTTAAAGTATTCATGAGTCAATATCAAAATGGGTAATCCTCTATTTTCGGATGACAGACTTTGTTAAGGATGCCACTCCAAACAGATGTCAACAGAGAGCTCCTCTGTGGCCTAATGGTTTAGAGTGCTTGTTTGCGAAACCACCAGCTCTGCGGTGTGGGCCCGAATCCCCGCCCCCAAACTAAATTTTGTCTGATCCCTTGAGACATTAAGTGAAGGCGGGTTGTATCCAATGTTCTAAACTGGGGCAACTGGAAGACCCTGGCCATCTTCGAGTTAATCGGCCTTGTGCCAGACTCACAGTCTTATCAATCATCATTATCCGTCGATCACCAACACTGAATCGTGCGCCGGCATTGAAACCATTGGCAATGTTCCTATATCCACTGCCCGTTGGTGCTACTCTCTGGCTGCCCTGAGCTGTAATCAGGGGAAGGCTCTCTATGAATTTTCCCCGCACCAGGGGACCAAGAAGTTATACAAATACAAATACAAACAACTGTCATCGGTCATCACTCGCCAAGGAAGTTAATGGAAACAATTGGCAGATTTTTTTTTTAAAGAGTCAGATGTCACTTTTGGTTTTATCGGCCCTGCAGAGCAGTAGTTTGCCAGTTGTTGTTCTTGGACCTGAGAATAATTGCCTCAATATAAATTGATATTTTTTTAATGTATGGTATGTTTTTGTTGATGTGCCAGTTCATTAATGTTCTGAGGTAGGGATAATCCAATTTCTCTACATTTCATGGCTATTTCAATAGGTTACATGGCTGAAATAGTCATTGCCAAAGAGACAGACATGGAATTGTTAGCAGGTAAAAATATCTGCGTCATTTATTGTTTTTAAAAATTGTAATTCCAGAGGTAACATTTCCTCTCCAGGAAGTCTCCGCAACCATTTTTAATGAAAATGGATATCTGTCGTTTAATTTCCTTTGACTGTTTACTTTTACTCGACAAGTGACAACCATTTGTATTTATATTGAGTTTTGTCAGTAAAGAGGGTTCCAAGTATGAAATGGTGGACATTCCTCTCTGTGACAAAACGGTCCTTCAGCTAGTGCGATAAATGGCTTCTCATTTTCTTTTTGAGAAATAAATGATTTCATTTAAAACCTGCCTGTTGCATTTCAAGGGCTGGAAACAAACTCTTGACACCCTGGCAATGCTTCCAGGGATCACAATCTGTTGATAACAATCTCCTGGAAATATTTATTCAGTTCAATCAGATGTCACTCTTTAATAAATAATTGCAGCTTTTTACATGTTACCACTTGTAAATGAGACACACATTGTTTAATTACTAAAAGAGGTAATTCCAAAACTGTTCTCATTGATCCTGCACAATGAAAGACAACAATCTTAACTAATCATGTTTGATAAATAGAATTTTATAAAATAATGAAACAGACAATTGGTATTTGGTTCAACTTCGTCTCATTTTAATAATGTCCTTCATTTTCTCATTTTTTTCATTTTAACTTCCGTCATTTTTTATGTTGAGGGCCGGATAACAAATACTTGACGCCCAGGAAAGCTTTTAGCTGATAACTTGTGACCAGGAACAATTTGTTGGCAACGTTTACTCTGCTTAATTGGGACAATGTCACAATTTATTTACAGAAGCTTATGGCGTTGTCATTCAAGAGAGGACCCATATCAAGTAAATTGCATATAAAAAGGGAGTATTGACGCCGCGGTTTGGACAATACTGGATACAAAGCATTTGGCAACAGAACTTTGTTTACACAGGAATCAGCGGTAATAGTGCAAAAATATATATATGTAAAACAAGAACCCGCGGGTTGCATAATGCAGGTGCAATATACTAATATCGGGTTTGCGATTGACCAAATATTTTCGAGACTTAAGAGATTTTCATATAAATCTTGATATTTTGTACAAGCAAATGACCTTGAAAAAAGCCAATGTTATGTCCTCTGGATTTGCGCCAAAAACCCTAGTTCCAAAAATCAATGTTGGTGAGATCAAGACTGTCTCTGATTATACTGGGGTATGACAAATACTAGAAGTTTGAAAGCAAATCCCTTTTTTCCAATCTCACAAAGGGAGAATCGGAATGCAATACATCTAATTTGTTTCGGCTCTCAGAGAAGCATAATTTTGCTAATAAATGAGAATAGCCGTCTCTTAAAAACCTATACATTGCTATACATAACCCATAATGCACCTTCACACCATTGTTGATGTTCTCCATAAGCGAAAATTATATTTAAATGACAAGATCAAAGAGCTCCATCAAATTCACAAATCCCATCTACAGAACAATCTGTAATTAGATATGGAGCGCTAAAAACATTTGTAAGCAAAATATAGTTATATCGAATGCCTGAAGTACATTTAAGATACTTTTTTTCTTATTTATTACATAGAGAACAGGAAAAGGAAAAAGTAAATATTATTATAAAAACATAATTTTATTATTTTGGTTACAGGCGAGAATATTTTATTTGTCTCTTAATACCCTGTCCATAATCTGAAATGCTCTTATACACCATTGTAGATACTCTCCATAAGTGAAAATCTGACTTACAAATAAGAAAATGCAATTCAGATGGTAAGATCATGGCGTTCGACCCAATCCACAAAACCCATTTTTCTACAGAAACGATTTCTCAACAGGCCTGGAGCAATAACCAATCGACTTTTCAAAGCGAAAATTGGTATATAGATTGCCTGATATATATTCTCCATACGTTTTTCATCATTCTTAAATGTGGGGAATAGAAAAAATTTAATCTTATTTTTTCGGTCATCAGAAATGCATCATTTCACTTCATCTCATAACAAATACGATTTTCTTTCCAAAAATAACCTATACATTATCCAAAATGCTTCTGCGCACAACAAGTGGGGTTCTCTACTGACGGAAAATTTGATTTTCAAAACCGAAAATGCATTATTTGATAGCAATATGCCCGTGCATGTTCCAATCCACAAAACCCATTATATTGACTGGTATAATGCAGTTGCGCATGCGCACCTGCATTAAAAACTCTAGTCTTTCAAATTTTCCAAGTTAGAAAATATTGTAAAAATGCATTGTACTGAATATGACTGCATCTCATTGAATTGAGCAATTTGAGCTGCATAAAGTCGTTTTAAGTCCGAGCTAGAAATGTGACATTGATATACTTACACTTGCTGCCCTCAATTAGGAGATCTATTGTGCTTTTTTGCACCTCCAAATTCTTTATAAGAAAATCCACATGCCAGTGGCTCCATCTTTATGTTCCCGAGGATGCTCAAAAAGTATTGCGAAAAGTCATCTGTTTTTGCATTCCATTTGACTATTTTCTTGTTATGAGTTTCTAATCAATGTCAGTTACTCTGCCTGCCTCACCTGAGAGTCATCAGATGTTTTTTAGTATGGGAAATCACTTTTAAATTGAAAACTCATTAAATTTATTTCGTTTTTGTTATTATACTATAGGCAAATTTTTTCAAAACAGATTTTGTGTCCATGCCGAGACACGATCCTATATTGGTATTTGATAATGACGAGGAATGGATAAAAAAAACTAAGAAAATGACATGATCATCCCTGTTAATGGTATGAGACCTACTGAAACTAGACCTACAGGGCAAAAAAAGCCTCAAGCATTTTACCAAAATTTATACAGTTCTGCCCAAAAGTTTACATACCCCGATGCAAAATGACCAATTTCTCTATTTCCAGGGCAATTTTAACAACAATGGGCAAATTATACATGAAATGCAATGCACTGCATGCTGCTGCACACTTCTGAACCATTGAAAATTCAATAGCAATGAGATTCTATGATATTTTTGGTCAATTGCATTTTATGAAATTTTCAAAAGTTTACATACCCTTTTGTAATATCATATAATTTCCCCCTTGGGATCATGATAGGACTGCTGGATTTTACTACATTATTTCAAAAGTCCTCAGACGACATAAGCAGTGATTTTAATCCATTCTGCTTCACAGAATTTCTGTAACTCCACGTTCATGTTAGTCTCCGTCGGGGCACTACCTGTCTCAGATCATACCATAATTTATCAATAACATTCCAGTCTGGAGGGTGTCAAACCACTCGAGGACCTTTTCCCAACTGTCCTGGAAATATTTTAGGCAGAATTAGTGGAAGGTTTTGGATTGTTGTCCTGATGCAGCGACTTGTTTCAGTCCACTCCCAACTTTCACACTGAATCATGTTGGTTTTTGTTCCAAAATTTTATGGAAATCAGTGGCATTACAACTTTCAATAGTTTTGACCAATATTCCAGTAATGTGTGCACTGAAATAGCCACTATTTATCAAAAATGCACCACCTGGGTTTACTTTGAGAATGGTACTATTTTGCTTGCATACCTGATAGACATGCCTGCAACAGGGCGGGGGTGATTATGGGACAAACTTGGCTGCAGTACACCTAAAGCAGTTTGGTAAGTCCCAAGCCATCTGCCAAAATGTTTCTGAATAGACGGGACTTAGCTGAGGTGTTATATCATTAAAATCTTTTGCACTGTGTTTGTAAGGATTTTATTCAGATTTACGATGAAAAGAAGAACATTGCTAAATTGAACCAGGGTGATGCACCTTCAATAATTTGCAGCTGTTTCAGTTCGAATATCACCAGAGACATTGTCAAGACTAAAGAAATGTTTAATATCACTGATTTCCATAAAATTTTGGAAGAGAACCAACATGATACATTGTGAAAGTTAGGAACGGGATGAAACAAGTCGCTGTGACAGGACAACAATCCAAAACCTTCCACTAATTCTGCCTAAAATATTTCCAGGACAGTTGGGAAAAGGTCCTTGAGTGGTTTGACACCCTCCAGAATGGAATGTTATTGATAAATTATGGTATGATCTAAGAGAGGCCGTGCCACGATGGAGACCAACAATGAACGTGGAGTTACAGAAATTCTGTGAAGCAGAATGGATTAAAATCACTGCTTATGACGTCTGAGGACTTTTGAAATAATTTAGTAAAATCCTGCAATCTATTCATGATCCCAAGGGGGAAAATATATGATTTTACAAAAGGGTATGTAAACTTTTGAAAATTTCATAAAATGCAATTGACCAATAATATCATAGAATCTCATTGCTATTGAATTTTCAATGGTTCAGAAGTGTGCAGCAGCATGCAGTGCATTGTATTTCATGTATAATTTGCCCATTGTTGTTAAAATTGCCCTGGAAATAGAGAAATTGGTCATTTTGCATCGGGGTATGTAAACTTTTGGGCAGAACTGTATTCTTAATATATATCATTTATTCGTGCATTGAACACAAGTATACAATATAGCAAATGTAAGTAATTTTTAAATAATTAAGTAAATTAAGCAAATAAATACAAGTTTAGATAAGTCAATTAATTGAAAATTTTAAGATAGTGTCTTTGATCTCAGCAAGTGTCCATTGGTCGAGATGGTAGACACCCTGGGCAGCAAGTGAGAGTTCCCTGATGGCCTCTCCCGTTGTCTTTGAACAGCTGTCTTCGTGGCAGATAGGGAATTTCAGTTGATGGCCAGTTGTTAAAGGGACTTGGGCTGCGCCATAAATCTTATTCAGGTTCCTGGCAGTGATGCTTCTGACATTGGACCGGACTGTCTGTATAAGTTGTGAGATGGTGCGGTTTTCGCCTCCGGTTATGCTGTTGATCATCTGCACAAACCTGCATCCAATGGCATCGTCCAGAGCTTTACTGTGAGCAATATATGGGAGCAAACAGCGGTGTGTTTGCCGGTCTAGATTCCAGACTTTTCTCATGCATACATTCCATGCAGTTTGGTACTTGGTTATATTGCTATCATCAAGTATCCAGGAAGCAGCACCATACATGTGAACACACACCGAGTCAAAGATTTTTGTTTTCACATCACTGCCGACCCCACCATATTTGGACATGGCATAGTGAAAACGTCTGATAGAGTCCGAGCGTTTGCTTTCCATTTCTTTACCTTCACTTAGATTAAAACTGATAATCTGGCCTAAATGCTTTATAGTGGACCAGCCAAAGTCCAAAAAAGCCTCTAGAAAATTTTTTTCCGGCATTTCTTGTTAATACTTGGCAACCATGGCAGAAGTGGGCTATGGGGGAAGGGATTAAAGGTAGGGGTGGATGCCGGCGTCAATTTTTAATTTTAAGGTCAATTAGGGGTCGTTAAAGGTAATTAAGGCAAAATTACTGAAAATTCATGTTTTTTCTCTTTCAGTTGTGTTAATGTTGCCCATGGTACACAGAATAGCTTAAAAAGGATCAGAGGGGTTGGACTTTCACACTTGTGACCATATCATTACCCTTTAAATCATTAATTAGGCAATAATTACTGTTTTGCAATTAGCAAAGGTCGTCAAGCAGTCCTTGTATCACGAGGAAGAAAAATCACTGAAATTTAATCAGTTACTTGGTTTAGGCACTACAATGTATTTATATGTGATCTTATATGTTTTTGCCATAGTTTTTATGAAAATTACAAGATTTATATGCACTACAATATATGGGTTCCCCATGCGTACAAGCTAAGAAGACGATCAACAATTGCAAGAGCCTGGAAAATGATATGGCTGTTCAACTACTATGTTCACAGTCTTAGTGATTCATTGTTCAATTGGACTGTTATACACATTTTTCTGATGGAATTATATCATGTTAATTTTGATATCATTATCCTTAACAATTCAAATTTATTTTCCTACCAGTCCAGCATCATTAATATTCACACTGAGAAAATGGAAAAATCAATTTGTTCTCATCTTGCCAATCTAGAGATCACATGACAATCACGAGATAACTCATTCCTAACCAACCAAAAATATGTGGATGGATAGCCATTGAAGTCAGTTTTCATTTGACACCTTAGTTTCCTTATCACTACAATTTACAACCGTCTAAAAAGCTAAATAAATGTTATTGTCAGTGTCGAAAATCTCCTCGGAAACACCAAATTCCCCCATGTATTTTCAATTCCCTCTGTCCTAATCACCATAAAACTCATTCCTAATCCATCAAAATGGATAGGGAAAAATAGCCCTTGATGTAAGCTTGCATTTGGCATATTGGTTTCCTTGTCACTACAGTTTTCAATCCTCCAAAAGCTAAATAGATGTTGCGGTCAGTGTTAAAATCTCCTCGGAAACACAAAACTCTCCCATGTATTTTCAATTCCCTCTGTCCTAATCAACATATAACTCATTCCTAACCCATCAAAATGGATGTGGATAAATAGCCCTTGATGTAAGCTTGCATTTGGCACATTGTTTTCCTTTTTACTACAGTTTTCAACCCTCCAAAAGCCAAATAAATGTTGCAGTCAGTGTCAAAAATCTCCTCGGAAACACAAAATTCTCCCATGTTTTTCAAATTTCACCTGTCCTAATCACCACAAAAATCATTCCTAACCAAACAAAACAAATGTGGATACACAGCTCTTGATGTATGTCTTCATATGGCACCTTTGTTCCTTGTTACTACAACTGTCAACCCTCTAAAAGCTAAATAAATGTTATGGTCAGTGTCAAAAATCTTCTCGAAAACCCAAACTTTTCCCATGTTTTTTCAATTCCGCCTGTCCTAATCACCATATAACTCCTTTCTAACCAATCAAAATGGATATGGATAAATAGCCCTTGATGTAAGCTTGTATTTGGCACATTGTTTTCTTTGTTACTACATTTTTCCATCCTTAAAAAGCAAAATAAATGTTGCGGTCAGTGTCAAAAATCTCCTCGGAAACACTAGACTCTCCCATGTATTTTTAATTCTGCCTGTCCTAATCACCATTTAACTCCTTTCTAACCCATCAAAATGGATAGGGATAAATAGCCCTTTGTGCAAGCTTTCATTTTGCACCTTGGTCTCCTTGTTAATATAGTTGTCAACCCTCCAAAAGCTAAATAAATGTTGCAGTCAGTGTCGAAAATCTCCTCGGAAACACAAAATTCTCACATGTATTTTCAATTCCACCTGTCCTTATCACCATATAAATCATTCCTAACCAAACAAAACAAATGTAGATGGACAGCCCTTGATATAAACCTTCATTTGGCACCATGTTTCCTTGTTACTACAACTGTCAACCCTCTGAAAGCTAAATAAATGTTGCGGTCAGTGTCAAGAATCTCCTCGGAAACACAAAATTCTCCCATATATTTTCAATTCCACCTGTCCTAATCACCATATAACTCCTTTCTAACTCATCAAAATGGAAAATTGGATATGTATAGATAGCCCTTGATGTAAGCCTTCATTTAGCACATTGGTTCCTGGTTACTACAACTGTCAACCCTCCAAAAGCTAAAAGCTCCAAAAGCTAAATAAATGTTATGGTCAGTGTCAAAATTCTCAAATGTATTTTCAATCCCACCTATCCTAATCACTATATTAGGCATTCTTAACATACCAGAATGGATATAAATGGATAGCCCATAATGACTGCTTTCATTTGGCATCTTTGTTTTCATGTTACTACAACTGTCAACCCTCCAAACCCTAAATAAATGTTGCTGTCAGTGTCAAAAATCTCTTCTGAAACACGAAACTCTCTCATGTTTTTTCAATTCCACGTTTCTTGATCACTGGATAACTCATTCCCAACCTGCCATTAATAGGGTGCCAAAATAACTTGGTCCCATTAACTATTCACGTGGGTGCAGAGGGACCTCTCTAATTTTCCCAACTAAATCTTTGGCTGAGAAGTCCGCCTACAAATCCATGTTTCGGGAAAACTGTTATTTCTAGGTTTAAACCTTTTATCTGCAACTGCAACATTAATTAATATCGAATGAAAAAAACTCTAATTAATCAGTTTGGTCATGAGTGCATGTAGGTATATTGGAACTAACGAGAATTACTTTGGCCTGTTAGTCAGGGAGCATCCAAAATATCAATTGTTGACTTTGGCAACTTCTGTGAGTGCAAGGTTAAGTTCGCTGTGAGTCAATTAATTAATAATTATAGTACTTACTAATTGGTATAGATAGCTTTACTCGAGGAAAAGGCAGATGTTCAATATATCGATGGTGAAAGTGCAAAACCTTGTATGTCAAAATTTTGCTATTTTTAGATTTTTGGTGGAATGACTATTTTAATATCCAATACACGTTGTCAGTTGATTACCTTGCCAGTTTACTATTTTTGGAAGCTGTAACACACTGGTAACAGAATGATTTCACCAAACCTTGTATGTCGATATGTTTCAAAAAGTGAAAGTGCAAAACCTTGTAACTCAAATCTGAACTTTGAAGCACATATTGTGGGATATTTCAACTTTTTTTGAAAAAAAATTACTGTGTTACTTTTTTATGACTCCCAGCAAGTCTTCTGATTAAAAAAAATTTACCTCCCTATATTTGTTTTGGTGATGTAGGCTATTGAAAAAGAGAGTGCACGAAAATTTGAAAAAATTGTCATTTTCCTCATTCTTGCCATTGTAGCCACTCAATAGAATTTGTTATTGCAATCTGTCATAGGCAAATTATAATTTTCACTGTATATACATAGATTGAAAGTATATTCAATGCTGCAAGTTGCTTTAAAGTGTGATAAATGGTCGAGTTACAAGGTTTTGCACGGGTAGAAAGTGAAAGTGCAAAACCTCGTAAGTCGACGTTTTCAATCACATCTGATGGTAACATCAATGCAAGGGGTAAACGACCTCTGACAAAAATTTTGCTACAACAGGGTGTCACTTTCTATGTATCTAGTTGGCCATAACTCACTTATCAATAAACATTACCTTAAAAAAAGACACTTGACAGTTTTTTTCAATTTCTGAAAAACAGCTTTTTTTGACTTACGAGGTTTTGCACTTTCACCATCGATATGCTTATTATGCAGACATTCGGCAAGAAAATTTTCTCTGTATATTTGAACTGGAAAAAAATAATACTTTTTCGAGTATTCGAGTAATCATTACGTGTCCTTTTAAAATGTTCAATATATGCTTATTATGCAGACATTCGGCAAGAAAATTTTCTCTGTATATTTGAACTGGAAAAAAATAATACTTTTTCGAGTATTCGAGTAATCATTACGTGTCCTTTTAAAATACATCGTTAAGGGTGAAGTGCATTAATTAAGTATCAAAATAGCAAAGTTCATTACTTTGAGGTACATTTCTGGCCTAAGCTTGTTCTATTTAGTCACTTTAGGTCATTTTGATTAATTTTATTTTCAATATTTACTGAAAATCACCATTTTCTTGGTTTTGACCTTAATGACCTCTAATTAACCTTAAAATTCAAATCTGGAAGTGGAATCCACCCTAGTCCTTTTCTCTAACCTATTACCTATCAAACTGACATAGATTCCTTCAATTAACAAGAAATGCCTCGAACATTACAGAATCATGTATTGGCTGGTCGACTACAGTGTTTTGTATGCATTTAATTAACAAATTACAGGTAAATCACTTATGATTGTGTTAATGTTTTTTTGTGATTTGGAATTAGAAACACATAACTGAACCATTTTGTCATTTTGCTTTCCTAAATATTCGTCTGACATTTTAGAAAAGGGTGCATTCTAAGTTAAACGTATTTGACCTAGAAATGACCTAAAAACCTTAATTAAGTCATTAATTATGAGTTTTATCTTAACAATTTTTTTTTTTTGCTTAAATATCAATTTTTACCTTCATCTATCAATTTTGTCTTCATAAGGTCAATTGAACTTATTTGAACATTGAAAAATTGATAAAAACCTGAAATTTCTCCGTTTTTACCTTAACGAGCTCTAATTAACATAAATATGCAAATGTGACGGTGGCATCCACCCTAATCTTTTTCTCTAACCTATAACCTATCTAACTGGCATGGTTTCCTAGCATTAACAAAAAATGCCTCTACCAGTACAGAATCATGTCTTGGCTGGTCCACTATTATACTGTCCTGACATTTTAAACCAGAGCCATTCATGACAATCTTAAAATCCTTGTAATACTTTGAGAAGCACATTAAAATTGACTTAGCAGGATTAAACTGGATACTGTACTCAATTCCATAGGCTGTGCATATATCCACCATTTTCTGTAATCCATTACGACTCGGGCATAGTAAAGTGATATCATCAGCATAGGAGACTACTCCCACGTAGGTGCCCCCTATGTGACAACCAATTCCACTCTCCTTCAGTTCATTAATAAGCTCATCCAGATATAATGTAAATAAAATAGGCGACAGCACTCCCCCTTGCTTGACACCATTAGAGCAGCTAAAATACGCAGTACTCACACCATTCCAGGTTGTTCTCAATTGCTGTTTTTCGTACATATCGAGTAAAAGTCTTAAAACTGTAAATGGTAGTTCCCTCTTCATCAGGACATGAAATAATTTTCCATGGTGTACTCTGTCGAAAGCTTTGCTTGCGTCAAGCATACATGTAAATACTTCCGAACCCCTGTTCATGTAGTATGTAGCAACTTCTTTTACAACAAAGGAGCACATTGATGTGGAGTGTTTTTGCTTAAAAGCAAATTGTAAGTCTGATGATGCTAACTGAGGAGAAAATTTCTTAATAACAATCCAGTCAATAATCTTTGTGATACAGCTTGCAAGCGATATTCCTCTATAATTGTTCATATCACTCAAACTTGCATTTGTGTCTTTTGGCAGCGATATGAGTGATGCTGTGAGAAATTCTTCAGGAGTAAATCCATGAGTAAAAATAGCAGTAATTAAGTGACATAAGTAAGGTGCCAGAATATCCTTAGCATAAATTATATGATTTGACCAGAGGCCTGGCCCTCCATCAGATTTGTCATGTTTGAGCATCTTAACGGCGGACAAAACATCATCCACTGTAATATTTAACTGTCTCTCTGTGTGTAAGCCTGCATTAATACTCTCTTTTAATTCATCCATTGTAGATTTATTTCATACCTTATCAAAAAAAATTCCAAAGTGGTTGAGTGAGTTGTGATACACCAAATTTGTAAAGAAAAAGCCACTCTACAGGCCTTTACAGCCAGGAAATTTATATGCAAAAAGAGTGGACTGCGGCACTGTGAAAATGGCACTTCGTGACTCATGATAGCTGATGAAGTGTCATCTTCTCTACATTCAACATGGGAACATAGACACTGTTTGATTAGTCATGATCAAAAGAAGGCCATTTGATTTGTCATAACTGATTTTAGAGTAAAAATCAGATGCATAATTATCTTGTTTGCCTTTCACCAACAAGCAGGATTAGTCTCCCTAAATCAAATTAACATTGAATGTATTGGGTATGATCAAATCATCAGCATGATGACTCACAGAGTGCTATTTTCACAGTGCGGCATTCGACTCTTTTTGCATATCAAATTTCCTGGCTATAAGACCCAAGTGCATCCAATTAAGCACCAGCATGTGCCATATATTTTTTTCCCTTCCTTAATTTAACTTATTGTTCCGAATAAAGATAATCAATATAATTACGGTTTAGATTACATGTATTTCTTTTATTGTGGTGTCAACGTATATATGTTGTATGCAATGAATGTCTCTATAAACATGACACAAATACAAAACAAATACATCAGAGTATTTCTAAATGTTAATGTTAAATTAAGATATGTTTAATAATTGTAAACAATATAACTGCTTGAAATAATCAAAATTCTCAGGAACTGAAGATGAAGAGTTTACGTTTGTGTGGCAATGTTAAACAGATGCAAACTGAGACTTCCAGACGTGTGATTCCCAAAAGACTAATTTACAACTCTTCCCAATGACTTTGCCTCTAAATATCCCACACCGGTGCTGATGGGGCGTAAAACAAACTCATTCACTCACTTCCCAATGACTTCTGAACTACTCTCCAACATTCATACTGGTTTTATAATCAGTGGCAGAATCTACACTAATATAATATATTTATTTCTCTTTATACACTTTTACAAGGTATATGGAAATATGTGTATAAATTATATTAGGTTACAAATTACAACAATGACAAAGTTACAGAGTACACAAATAAATATACATACATCAATTTTCTCCAAATTCAATAGACCTTCTGAACCCATGACAACACGGCACCACAAAGATGAACAGGAGAACAGTTCACCATATTCTCCTTGTGAACATAAGACACATATTTTGTATGATTATATAACATCCCATTGTCTTTTGCATAATCCTTGCAGACTTTTAACATCTGCTGTAATCCTTTAACAGTGGGAGCTAATGAGGTTAAGTAGTCTGCATAACACATTATGCAATTATGTTCACAATTTGAATTTGAACGTACCACAGATTTCTAACAAAGGACCTTCTATGGATTCATTAGTTCATTATCATCATGCATACGGATATATTGGAAACAGCGCTGCCTTTTTTGCTCCAGGTTCTTGGCAGATTGACAGACCGACATATGAAATAGAAACATTAGTCTGGGCGCTGCTACAGGATTAAGAATCTGTACAATGATTGTAGTGACCCCTTCAGGGCTAAGAATCTGCAAAAGTGACACCTGCAGGACTAAGAATCTGTAAAATGATTGTAGTGACACCTGAAGGATTAAGAACCTGTAAAATGTATAATGGCATAGGCAGGGGAAAAACCGTGACAGTTAAGCTACCTCATCGCAGAGGAGGGGATTATACCTTTTGCTTAATCAGCAAGGTCCTACACAATTTGGAGGGTCGGAGTTTTCAATATGCAAAAGGTATCGATTGGTGCTTTTGTCCAACACCAAATATTTCCCCAGTTTCATACGTAGCCACAGATTCAGAGAAAAGCTTTCAAACCTAAGCATGACTGAAGAGCGATTTCTGGTCCATATTTCGTCTCGACATAAAGATAACCTGGAGTAAGTTTCACTCATTGCAGCAATCAGCATGTTCAGTAGTAGAATCACAGTCAAGCAAATGAAGAGGACTAGAACTACCTTGGCTATTTCGTTGTTTTGTATGCTGCTGAAACTGTCATTCATCCCAAGCCCGGTCATAAGCAGAAACATCGAATATGTTGCACTTGGCAGACTTTCAAATCCTGTCACCGCATCGGCTGAATCGTAAACAACCATCATCATTGTACCACCAAATCCCACCAACAAGATACAAAACACAAAAGCAAAACTGATGATGTCTGTGAAAATGACCAGATGCATGATCGTTCCAAAGTAGCTAGTCCTGCGGAGTCCTTGAAAGAAGTAAAGTAAGAAATAGCACCCCGAGACGAAAGCTAAGGCCTTGCTTACTGTTGCTTCCAGATTAAGTAAAGCATAGACAACTGAAATAGTTTGTGAGACCAAGAACACTGCAAAAACCGCTCTGAAGATGTCACTTTTCATGATGACACCAAATGGAGCCTTGTAACTCCTGCCGTGCCATTTACGTGTCAGAACCATAATCAGACACATCAAGCTTCTTGCCCAAACAGTTACTTCCGTAATAATGAATACCAAAAGAACACAAACCATGAAACCAAGAACTAATTTTAATTTGAGGGACTCTTTCAGCAATTCTATTACAGAGATAGTTGCGCCAGTTGAAGTTGCATTCGTCAAATTCACTTTAGCTGTAAAAGTCTCCCTGAGAGTAATTGGAAATTGAAAACAAAGAACCATCAAAGCCAAATGCATGAGACCCCAATTGAAGAACCCAAAACGATGGAACTTCCATTTGTAGGAGACAAGTTCCTTGATTACAGGAATAGAGAAACAGGCCAGTGTATTTTCTCTAACTGGACTGTAAGTCAGAAGTTCCAAGACACTTGGTTTTCCTGGTTTCTGGTGGCTTGTAATGACAGGATCTATATCTTTCATGTCGTAATGGAGAAAAGAAGAATGTCCAAATTGCCAAACTGTCTGACGATAAACTCCTTCGATGTTAAGAATGAATTCCAGCATCTCTTTGTGTTTGAATTTAGCAGCCCATGTAACTGGAGTGTATCCGTCATTGTTCTCAATGTATAACAAGTGCCGTTTGAGTTCAACATCATCAAATGCAGTCCAGTGGTCAGGATCTTGCTCCTTTTTTAAACAGAACCATTTCCTGCTGGCTTCACTTGTTAAAACAACTGTCATCATTTGTTTGGCTAGTTCTGGTTTACTCAGCCCAAGTTCAACTAAAACGTGTGTGACAGAATTTCCCACGGAGTCTTGAGCATCTAACTCTGCACCGTAAGAGATCAGTATTTCAAAAATTTCCGGGTTAGCATTCCAACAAGCAAGATGCAGTGGTAAGCTGGTCAATTTCATCTTCTCCAAGAAATGGCTGCCTTTCAGATGAGCGCTAAGCATTACTAACTGATCTACAGTATTCAGCTGATCCATGTACTTCTTCAAGACATCGTTGAGATTATTGGCAATGATTGTGTGAATTGCAGTGCAGCCTTCATATTCAGTTTCTGATATTGCTTGCATGAGTTGCTCTCTTGTAGCCAATGATATCCTTTCCACGGCCAGACTCATTCTGAACCCGCCAGCCATAGTGTGTCAATGTTGTTGGTCCGTGCAGGGCCAGAATTTTCTTCTCAGCTGCTCAACAGGCCAGCCATAGTGTGTCTGTGCTGTCAGGTCTGACTTTGTCCTATGTGTTTTTTGTTGATTGCAGGAATCCCTAGTACTGTATGTACATCTTGTTACTGCTGATACTACTTCATAATTGTGTACACTGATTAATAACTCTAAAGCTAATGAGTCAGCCAATTCCATATAAAATTCAACGTACAATCATAGATCATAAACTGATAGATTTAAAGTATAGTATACACTTCCATGGCAATACAAATGTGTGTTTTCCATAAATAAGTGAGTTTTATTTTTCTATAACAAGAAATTACTTAATGGAGGGCCCTGTAGTGTTTGATTGAATATTTTGTAAATAAAACAAGGGTTTTCCACGGCATGAAAACCCGTTTCTTTACCTTTATAAAGGAATTTAAATTGATATATTGACCTGAGAATCAGAGTTAAGTCAATTTGGCAGGTAGAATAGGTTAAATAACTTTTTATTCTGACAAATACCTGCTTTGATGAGACAAAATAAAATTATAGTTCAGGAAAAGAGTAAACTTAAAGAGGTGTTAAATATCACTCACATGTGTGTTTCTGAAATGCATTTGAGATTTATTGGCAGACTAACCTACATGGCTTGGCCCAGTTGCAGATAGACCTTTTGCAGGCATACTTCTTTTATGCTAGAGTTTTCTTCTGTATATAAAACCTACTTCTTTACTGGGCACTTATTCACTTTCATTCATCAGTGGTTTGCAATGCCTAGTTACAATCCAATATTATTATAGTAATATTATTGATTTCTTAGAAAAATGATTGCATTTTAGTGCAAAAAAATAAAGTATAACATGCTTTTTCATTTTTCTTTTGACAGTGTATTATTATGCCAGATGACAATCCGGTAAGACTTTATCAAACTACAGTGCACCAGTTGTGTAACTAGCAGGTCCTGGTGAGGGAGGGGGTGGGCAATCAAATTTACAGAGGGGAATATATTATAAATTTATGTTAATCAGATGTTTAAAAATAGATTATGCACCATTGCATTGTTCATATTATAGTGCAATACATCTGTATATCACAAAATGCTCAATTTCCTACACAAATGTATATTTCTATTTATTTTGTTTTTGTCAGAAATGTTTTGAGAATAATGATGGACCATTGACGACACAGATAGTTTCTGATCATCAACAATTAAATAATTGATTTACATTATCATTATTCATATATTTATATAGAATGTTATTTCATACAAATCAACATATTCTGAATAATCATTGACCTAATTGCCATGCTAGGTGAGGTACATGAAGATGCATTTCTTTAAAATGGTTGTAAAAAATCGAGGAAGATTGCCTTTAGTTAGTTTTCAGAAAGATGGCACAATAATGCTTGTAAACACCACCTAGTGAAAGACGCTTTGGTGTCAAGGAGAAGACACTGCCCCATGAGTCACAAACACTGCTTAATTTGACAGATGCAAAAATTAACATAACACACACTGGCTTGACTGCAGCTATGGTATAACTCTGACATTGAAAATTAAAACATGCATCAGCAAAGTTAGTCA
Organism: Platynereis dumerilii; assembly: GCA_026936325.1. Taxonomy (NCBI): domain Eukaryota; kingdom Metazoa; phylum Annelida; class Polychaeta; order Phyllodocida; family Nereididae; genus Platynereis; species Platynereis dumerilii. The sequence goes on from JAPTHN010000003.1 coordinate 19,596,662, forward strand.
TCTAATGTTCAAAATCAACAAAACTCACACTGGCCTTGAAGCATTTATGGCATTAAAATCAACATAACACACAACGGCCTGGCAACAGCCATAGCACTTATTTAGCCCTCTTATGATGAAAATCAACAAAACACACACTGGCCTGGGAGCATCTATGGCAGTAAAATCAACAAAACACACTATGGCCAGGGAGCATTTTTGGCAAGGAAATCAACAAAACACACACTGGCCTGGGTGCATCTATGGCAGAAAATCAACAAAACACACAATGGTTTGGGAACATCCATGGCATTAATTTAGCCCTCTGATGCAGAGAATCAATAAAACACACATTGGCCTGGGAGCATATATGGCAATAAAACTAACATAACACACTATGGCTTGCTGGTTCCAAAAATGTGTCTGGCCACCAGAGTAAGGTTTTTGCCCACATTCCTTTCCTTTCTGAGTGAGGAAATTTTAAGCAACATTGACACACTAAGGCCAAAGTCATGCCTAAAATGTCACAATTTTGATGTCTGCAAAAGCCACACACATTGACACACTATGGACTGGGAAATGATATGATGATCTCACAAACCTGAATGCTTTTTTTGGTAGAAGCTGGCAGTAAACATGTTGCCAATCCATCCAGTGAAATATCTATCTCACCATCTTTTTCCATCATGACATCACACAAAATGGTAAACTTTCTGGAGAGGTTATTGATGCAGCATTCAAGTTTCTGAAGCATCATTACTTCCGGTTCATGGATGATGACATTTCTCAGCCAGGAAGCATACCTGAATTGAGAAAATTATTATTACCATACAGACTGCAAAGCATAGACTGAATAAACAAACTCAATTCCTTCTCAAGCAGCATGGAGCGTTGGATACCTGAATTATATATGAATTATAACTTTCACTTCAATACAGGATTTTTCACTTTACTGTAGACCACAGGCACTCAGAACTACACTGTTCACACATGTTGCTTGTTCATAAACAGCAATGAAATTCACTTCATCATTTGTTGCTTGTACATAAACAGCAATGAAATTCACTTCATCATTTTGGATCACTCAGAACTACAGTGTTCACACATGTTGCTTGTTCATAAACAGCAATGAAATTCACTTCATCATTTTGGAGCACTCAGAACTACACTGTTCACACATGTTGCTTGTTCATAAACAGCAATGAAATTCACTTCATCATTTGTTGCTTGTTCATAAACAGCAATGAAATTCACTTCATCATTTGTTGCTTGTTCATAAACAGCAATGAAATTCACTTCATCATTTGTTGCTTGTACATAAACAGCAATGAAATTCACTTCATCATTTGTTGCTTGTTCATAAACAGCAATGAAATTCACTTCATCATTTGTTGCTTGTTCATAAACAGCAATGAAATTCACTTCATCATTTGTTGCTTGTACATAAACAGCAATGAAATTCACTTCATCATTTGTTGCTTGTTCATAAACAGCAATGAAATTCACTTCATCATTTGTTGCTTGTACATAAACAGCAATGAAATTCACTTCATCATTTGTTGCTTGTTCATAAACAGCAATGAAATTCACTTCATCATTTGTTGCTTGTTCATAAACAGCAATGAAATTCACTTCATCATTTGTTGCTTGTACATAAACAGCAATGAAATTCACTTCATCATTTGTTGCTTGTTCATAAACAGCAATGAAATTCACTTCATCATTTGTTGCTTGTTCATAAACAGCAATGAAATTCACTTCATCATTTTGGATCACAAAAAAATGAACTCAAAAATGAAATTCGCTGTCCTGTGTCAGAAGGATCAATGTTTAGTTGGATGTAAATTTTTAATTTATGTGCAAATTCAAAATGCACCACTGAAATTGGTATTCAAAGGATGGTTATTTTTTAGGGATTTCCAACCATGGCAATTAGAATGCTGAATGACACATAGGGAAAGTAGTCAAAAACTGAAAAAAAAAAAACTTTTTTTTTTTAAACTAAAATTGAAGTAGGTTGGAATTGTCATATCATCGCCATTTGGAGAACAGATTTCGATTCCCTAACACACATTTAAGAGCTTTTTTAATTTGCATAAAAAAATTTAAGAGACTAACAAAACTGTCTATATCAAAGGTTGAAGCCTCTTACCTCTCTTCCTGCCAATCTCTAACCTCTCCAGGCCAGGTGTTTGTTGTTGAAGATTCCCTGATTTTATTGCTCCTGGAAATCAGAGCAAGTTTGGCTTTCAGTGGGTGATGCATTCTTTGCAGAAATGCTTTGTTGAATTCTGGTTGCTGTGGGCTAACATCCTCAGTTTCAGTGATGTTGCTGGGCAGTCCGTCTCCTGATTTGGTCTCCATGTTCCTATGAGTTCCTGGCTTAAGGGATATAACCTGTCTTGCCCCTCCGAGTGCAATCCTTTCGCTGTTGATTCCTATGTAAACCGTACTACGTACTACTAAACAGAGTTCTTTTATCAATTGCCTGATATCCAGTGTTGTCTAAACAGCAGCTGCCACATCAGTATATTATCCAGGAATAGGCAATTACATACTGATTGACTTCAGTTGTAGAGTGAGGATCTGGGTCCCATTGCAAATGGTGACAATAATTATAAGCATTCTGTCAAGATTGTGTGACATCATCGCAGTTGAGCTGAGTAAACACCTACCATTACACTGTTACTAGCCAATTTTATCAGCTAAAAGCCTTTCTATGATTTCAAGTATTTGCTTTCCGATCATCAACAGGAAGCATGACAAAAATTAATACGAAAAAGAGAGGAGATTAGACACATAGTGCCACTTACCACACCTGTTGCAGGGGATTGCGTTGAAGTTGACTTCAGGATATTTTTACAAACTGTTTTCAGACATTTTTCTTGCTCTTTATCTAAAATAATACGCATCAATCATGATCTGCTTTAGCCTGCAGCAGATTATGGTTATTTTAATGAAATTGTGACTTAAAATATGGCAGCAATATCAGTCAAAATTGTTTAGTAATTCAAAATTGGTTAATAAATCTTGACATGTCGCACTCTTGCGACCGATGGAGCATACTCACAATAAAATATAGAGGCTCAGTGTCAAATCAAATTCAAGAAAACAACAATGAATGACTGTCAAAAACAACTGTGATAATAGCTTATAGTTCCATTCACAAACACAAATTAATTTACTATTGAATAAGATTAATGTTTCACTTGAGTGGGTATCTACCACAGGTCATGGTCAAGCAAACATCAAGAAGAAATAATAGTGTAGAACTGTAGATTCTCAGACATCCAGGTAATGATGAAATTGTGAAGGTTTAAAACATTTCTCTGGACTTACTTTTGTTGGGAGCAACGTTTCACTTGTAAACCATACAAGCATCATCATTCATCAGGCTACTGAGTACTGAGCTATTGCCACTTCTAGGTGAGAAAACTGTGATGGTGCTGGTGTTGTTATCCTACCTGTGAGATAACAGATGTCTCAGGCCTCCTCTGCGGTTCATTAATGGTCGGTGTGCTGTTATAGGACCAGGCCCTTTGTTAAGGATACCAACTCACACAGATGTCAAATAATTATAACACCCCCTTGCAAGTCAATAGACACAATCAGAAGATAAAGCATCAGATATCAGAATTTGCTTATTGTTTTGTCTGTGCCGCAGCGGAATTCGTTGCTTATTATTATTATTAGAAAAATGATTACAAAGAGAAGCTGTTCTGGTGCGGAAAAAATCTGGAGCTCTGCGACTCTGCGTCGATTCATGCCTGCTTAATAAAAATACCGAAGAATGTATTCAGACTGCCTCGAATATATGAATATGTAGAGAGCATATCAGGGGCAAAACTTGTCTCTGCCTTGGATTTAAAGGCAGCCTATGCACAGGTGCCAATAGGTCTGTCTCCATGTGGGGATTACAACAGGTATTATGGGTAGGTGGAACTACAATAAGGGGGTAGGGCTATTTTTGTCTTTGGGGGAGCCTACCAAATGACATATTATCTGGTTTGTTAACAAAGTGGAATCCTTTGACCAACAGTTAATAATAATCTGGTTGTTAACATGTTGCAATCCCCCAATCTGTATGATAGCAACACTCTTTTCCGTTCAGCTGTTGTCTTAAGAACATTCAGCAAACACACTCATTAAGTCAGACTCCTTGGCTTGGTCAACAACACAAATCACCTTCTCGAGAGGCCAAGGGGATTCCATCAGAGCTCCTATTGCTTGGAGACACCACCTGTACATAAATTCAGAACTAAAAATGGAGACAGACCTAATGCCAAAGAGGATCATTGGGAGACTGCTTTTTCAACACTGATGGGGCTGTTTGAACAGGATGCCATTCGGCCTCTGCAACCGTCTGGCAACCTTTCAGCAGCATTTGATGAACATCTTTAAATCAGAGTTAATTGAATAGATACCAATTTTCCTTATGACGTCCTGGTGTAGCGATTTTGAACTTTGAACGCTACCTCAACTGTTTTTCTTAAACCTCCCATGTGCTGCAAACCAAACACAGATCTCCTCAAGATGCGCACTTGAGTGACATTATAAACACATACCATCCTCTAGATAATTTTTTGGCTTTCCTTGATTTTGCTTATGGCTCAAACAAAAGACAATTACCATAATCAACTACATTCTACTTTATTGTTGTGATTACATTACGTTTATCGTGGTGTCAGTGTAAATGTGTATGTAGAAAGTATTATTATATAAGTGGCACAGATACAAAGCAATTTCATCAAAGCAGTTTTAAAATTGAATGTTAGAAAAAAGACACATATTGCATGTTTAAAACAATTTTTAAAAAACTCCAGAAGTGGAGAGTGATGGGAGTTTACTTTGGTCTGCCAGTGCCCAACAGATACTAACAAAGACTTCCTGTGCTGTGCTTCTTAAAACAAGACTAATTCACTACTCTTCTGCTGACTTTTTAACTACCCTTCAGCCAAACTGACTCAATAATCAGTGAAGGGATCTATACATGTGATGATGTCATAATTAGAATATTAGAATGGGAACATACAACAGATCTTCTCACAAAAGATCTTCAGCGAAATCAAATAAGCTCTTCATTTTGGAGCACAGATCTTCTCACAAATGATATTCTGCAATATCAAATAAGCTCGTCATTTTGGAGGGTGGAAATACCAAGGTAAGTTTTGGGAAATAGTGCAGCTATTTTTGCACCAGCTTCATGACAGATTGACAGAGAGACATATGTAACAGAAAACATTAGTGTAGGTGCTACCACAGGACTAAAAGTAAGAAAAGGATCATAGTGATACCTGCAGGAAGAAAATAACATTTATATGTCATGCCAAGTCATTGAAGTCCTAACCACAATTAGGTGGGTCAGAGCTCTCAACATGTAAAATGTATCGATTGCTGCCTTTCTCCAATACCAGGTATTTTTCCATTTTAAGCCTCAGCCATAGATTCAGAGAAAAGCTTTCAAACCTAAGCATGACTGAAGCGCGATTTCTGGTACAGATTTCATCGCTAAATGGAGCGACCTTTGAATAAGTTTCGCTCATTGCAGCTATCAACATGTTCAGCAGCAGAATCACAGTCATGCAAATGAAGAGGACAAGAACAACCTTGGCTATCTCATTGCTTTGTATGCTGCTGAAACTGTCATTCATACCCAGTCCTGTCATCAGTAGAAACATAGAGTACATTGCACTTTGCAGAGATTCAAATCCCATCACTGGATTGGCTGGGTCGTAAACAACCATCATCATTGTACCACCAAATGCCACCAACAAGATACAAAACACAAAAGCGAAACTGACAATATCAAGGAAAATGACCAAATGCATGACTGTTCCAAAATAGCTAGTCCGACGAAACCCCTGGAAGAAGAACAGTAAGTAATAACAGCCGGAGACAAAAGCTATGGCCTCACTGACTGATGCTTCCAGATCAAGTAAAGTGAAGATCGTTGAGATAGTTTGTGAGACCAAGAACACTGCAAAAACCACTCGAAATATGTCACTTTTCATGATGACATTAAATGGAGCCTTGTAACATCGGCCATGCCATCTACGTGTTAGAACCATAATCAGACAAATCAAGCTTCTTCCCCAAACAGTTACTTCTGTGAAAATGAATATGAAAAGAATAAATACCATGAAAGCCAAAACCAATTGAAGTTTGAGGGACTCTTTCAGCAATTCTACTGTAGTGGTTGCAGCACCAACTGAGGTTGCATTTGGTAAAGTAGCATGAGCTGCAAAACTTTCCTTGAGAGTAATCGGAAATTGATAACAAAGAACCATCAAAGCCAAATGCAGAAGACCCCATGAGTAGAAACCAAAACAGTCAAATTTCCATTTGTAAGCAACAAGTTCCTTGATTACTGGAATAGAGATACAATTCAGTGTATTTCCTCTCACTGGACTGTAAGTCAAAAGTTCCAAGACACTCGGCTTTCCTGGTTTCTGGATACTGGTGACGACCGAGTCTATATCTTTCATGTCATAATGTAGAAAAGATGAATGTCCGAATTGCCAAACTGTCTGTCGATAAACTCCTTCTATGTTGAGGATGAAGTCAAGCATCTCTTTATGTTTGAATTTAGCAGCCCATGTCACTGGAGTGAATCCGTCATTGTTTTCAATGTATAACAAGTGCTGTTTGAGTTTGACATCATCATAAGCAGTCCAATGGCAAAGATCTTGCTTATTTCTGTGACAGAACCATTCTCTGCTCGCTTCACTCGACAAAACAACGGTCATCATTTGTTTGGCTAGTTCTGGTTTACTCAGTCCCAGTTCCACCAAAACGTGTATGATACAATTTCCCGTGGAATCTTGTGCATCTAGCTCCGCTCCGTAAGAGATCAGCATTTCAAAAATGTCCTGGTTGCCACTCCAACAAGCGAGGTGTAGAGGCAAGCTGGTCAATTTCATCTTCTCCAAGAAATGGCTGCCTTTCAGATGACAGTTAAGCATTACTAACTGGTCTACTTTGTCTAGTTGATCCATGTACTTCTTCAAAATATCACTGAGATTATTGGTGATGATTACGTGAATTGCAGTGCACCCCTCATATTCAGCTTCAGATATGGCAACCATGAGCTGTTCCCTCGTTGCTAGTGATATGATGATCTCACAAACTTGAATGCTTCTCTTAGCAGCAGCTGGCAGTAAACAGGTTCCCAACTCATCTAGAGAGATGTCGATTTCTCCATCTTTTTCCATCATGACTTCACAAATAATGGTGAACTTTTTCCAAAGGTTGTTAAGGCAACGTTCCATCTTCTGAAGCATAATTTCTTCCGGTGCATGGAGGATGACATTTCTCAGCCACGAGGCATATCTGAATAATAAAGAATTTAATTGAATTTTACTATGACTTGGTATGTGCCATTGTGCCAAGCATTAGTAACAGAATGAAGTGCTGTTGCTGTTTTTAAAAAGTTTAGTCACTAGAGTTTTGATGCTAGTATGGTCTATTGATGAAAAGAGTTATAGTGTATTATTGTATGGATATGTTATAATACTTATGTGTTTGAAACTAACATTGATACAGTGTTTTACCTTCTCTCGGATGTGAAAGTGCTGCATTGACTTTTCTAACCTTAGTAAATTATTAATCACAACCTGTTATGAACCACAAGTTATCTGCTAAAAGCCTTTCTAGGATGTCAAGTATTTGATATGCGGAAATACTTAAATAAAGGTATCCTGATGTAGTCAAGTGCAGGTGTCATACGAAAGTTGGAATTCAATAACTGTTTATTTCAATGACAATGATCATGACAATAAAAAGCTTATTTTATCTCGGTTTTTGTAATGAAAAATTAGCCACTGACTAGAGTCATCGAAAATATCATGACAGAATGAGAGTAAAAAAATTGCAAAATAACATGTATAAATACGAATAAAACAATTAAAATAAAAGTAAAGTAAAAACATAAATTGAAAACTATTGATAAGATCTAAAATCCGATGCATTATGGCATGGAAGGAGACGAGAGATGTTTCCGCTTCATTTGAGGGTATTTTAACGCCACAGACTCACATACTTAAATACAGAATTTTCACTTAGACATAGAATTTTCACTTTGTCAGGTTATAAAATTAACTCGATGTAAACTTCACTGGTCTAGATCAAAATTGTTACTGATCATATCAAAAGTGGAAGCCACCTACTCCTCCTCTTGCCCATCTTTGATCTCTCCTGGCCAAGTGTTGCTTCTTGAAGATTTAATTTTCTTACTCCTCGAAATCAGAGCAAGTTTGAATCTCAGTCGATCACCCATGTTTTTGAGAAACGCTTTGTTGAATTCGTATTGTTGTAGGGGGGAGTCCTTCCTCTCCGTGATGTAATTGGGCAGTCCGTCTTCTGGTTTTACCTCCATATCTTTATGAACTCTCAGCTATCTTGAACATGATCCTGTTTCAGTGTGAATTTTTTTTCATATGATGTGATACGGAGCATTAACCCACAGTTCTCCTTCCACTGAGTGAGAACTGACCGGCTCCACCTATAAAAAGTGGTTGGGCTGTGTCATTGCTGATTCCCATGCAAACAAAGTTCTATTGTCATACGCTCTGTATCCAGCATTGTCCAAACAGTGAGACCAACACAAGCTCCTCCTGGAATAGGCAATTACATGCTGATTGACATTAGTTAATGGTATGGGTCTCGTGTCGTGTGCTGAGGGTGTCATTTTGAATTGGTAACCTGTACAAGCCCTCTCTGAATAAACAAAGGCATCAATACAATCACACTTAGTCAATTATTAACCACAACCTGTTATGAACTAGAACTTATCTACTAAAAGCCTTCATGGGATGTCAAGTATTTGATATGTGGAAAAAGGGGAGAAAATTGAGACACGTAATGAATTTTAACACATCTGTTAAAGTATTCATGAGTCAATATCAAACTGGGTAATCCTCTATTTTCAGATGACAGACTTTGTTAAGGATGCCACTCCAAACAGATGTCAACAGAGAGCTCCTCTGTGGCCTAATGGTTTAGAGTGCTTGTTTGCGAAACCACTGGCTCTGCGGTGTGGGCCCGAATCCCCGCCCCCCAAACTAAATTTTGTCTGATCCCTTGAGACATTAAATGAAGACAGGTCGTATCCAATGCTCTAAACTGGGGCAACTGGAAGACCCTGGCCATTTCCGAGTTAATCGGCCTTGTGCCAGACTCACAGTCTTATCAATCATCATTATCCGTCGATCACCAACACTGAATTGTGTGCCCGCATAGAAACCATGGGCAATGTTCCTATATATCCACTGCCCGTGGGTGCTACTCTCTGGCTGCCCTGAGCTGTAATCAGGGGAAGGCTCTCTATGAATTTTTCCCGCACCAGGGGACCAAGAAGTTATACAAATACAAATACAAACAACTGTCGTCAGTCATCACTCGCCAAGGAAGTTAATGGACACAATTGGCAGATTTTTTTTTTAAAGAGTCAGATGTCACTTTTGGTTTCATCGGCCCTGCAGAGCAATAGTTTGCCAGTTGTTGTTCTTGGACCTGAGAATTGTTGCTTGATATAAATATATTTCTTTTTAATATATGGTATGATTTTATTGATGTGCCAGTTCATTAATGTTCTGAGGTAGGGATCATCCAATTTCTCTACATATCATGGCTATTTCAATTCAAGGTTACACAGCTGAAATAGTCATTGCCAATGAGACAGACATGGAATTGTTAGCAGGTAAAAATATCTGCGTCATTTATTGTTTTTAAAAATTGTAATTCCAGAGGTAACATTTCCTCTCCAGGAAGTCTCCGCAACCATTTTTAATCGAAAAAAAAATGGATATCTGTCGTTTAATTTCCTTTGACTGTTTACTTTTACTCGACAAGTGACAACCATTTGTATTTATATTGAGTTTTGTCAGTAAAGAGGGTTCCAAGTATGAAATGGTGGACATTCCTCTCTGTGACAAAACGGTCCTTCAGCTAGTGCGATAAATGGCTTCTCATTTTCTTTTTGAGAAATAAATGATTTCATTTAAAACCTGCCTGTTGCATTTCAAGGGCTGGAAACAAACTCTTGACACCCTGGCAATGCTTCTAGGGATCACTTCTTGTTGACAACAATCTCCTGGAAATATTTAATCAGTTCAATCAGATGTCACTCAAGATTTAATAAATAAAATTTGCATCATTTTACATGTTACCACTTGAAAATGAGACATACGAGTTTAATTATACATGTGCAAAAGTGATAATTCCAAAACAGGTCTAATTGATCATTTACAATAAAGATAACAATAACAATCTTAATATGTATGACTAGAAAAAACCATTGACAACATACATTATGTAAATGGCAGCATTTGTAAAAGGTAATTATCCAATAAGAGTAGAAGTTAGCACATGTTAGATGATTGGGGGTGTACATAATGTAATTATAGATGTGGTAATTGAATATGAATGCTAAGGAGCTGTGCTGAAAAGGGAATAAAGAGTTTGTTAAATGGTTAATGGCTTGTAATTGATTGAATTTTTTTTGTGTACAATTAGAACAATGAATCTTGTTGAAGTGACAAAGTATTGCAACTGTAGCAAACTGAAAAGATTGAACTGTTTCATGACTTGTTACACAGATTTAAATGTGTGACTTGTCATGGCAGATGTGAATATTTGCATTACCAGCAGAGGGCAGGTAGATAGCTTTGTTTATTTTCGTAGTAAATGTAGTAAAAATCAAGTTGCATGTAAGCATCTGAATTTGGTACAATAATATGCCTTTGATAGCGGTTTAGAGGTTCACAAAGTATTAGTGGTGTAGTTGTAAAATTGAAAGCAGGAGAAAAAGTTTTGTAAAGTTTTTGATGACTTGTCATGACAGATTCATGCAATCCTGGATTTGGGACAGAGGTTCAGTGGAATGGATGAATAAGGAAGTAATCAGGAGGTTGATTGCCCTCATCAGAAGGGCAGGATAGAAAAAGAAGGATAGGTGGATACTTTGGCTGAGTGAGGTGCCTGGCGGAGACGTTTACTGTGGACAATGGTCAGGCCATGTCAGCTGAGGTTCTGTTTGAATGTTAGAATGATATATGGAATTTTATGAAGAAATTAAACAGACAATAGGTATTTGGTTCAACTTTGTCTCATTGTAATAATGTCCTTCATTTTCTTTTTTTTTTTTCATATTAACTTCTGTCATTTTTTATGTTGGGGGCCGGATAACACATACTTGACGCCCAGGAAAGCTTTTAGCTGATAACATTTGGCTAGTAACAATTTGTTGGCAATGTTTACTCTGCTTAATTGGGACAATGTCACAATTTATTTACAGAATGCTTATGCTGTAGCCATTCAAAAGAGGACCCATGTCATCAAGTAAATTGCATATAAAAGGGACTAGTATTGACTCCGCGGTTTGGACAATACTGGATACAAAGCATTTGGCAACAGAACTTTGTTTATATAGGAATCAGCAGTAACAGAGAAAAAATATTTATGTAAAAAAAAAGAAAATATTGTAAAAATGCATTGTACTGAATATGACTGCATCTCATTGAATTGAGCAATTTGAGCTGCATAAAGTCGTTTTCAGTCTGAGCAAAAAATGAATCATTCTATATACTTACACCTGCTGGCCTTCTAAGTTGGGAGATACGTTGTGCTTGTTTGCACCTCCAATTTCTTTATAAGAAATCCACATGCCAGTGGCTCCATCTTTATGTGCCCAAGAGATGCTCAAAAAGTATTGCAAAAAGTCATTTGGGTTTGCATTCCATTTTACTATTACCTCGTTATGAGTTTCAAATCAATTTCAGTTACTCTGCCTGCCTTAGTGCCTTACCTTGGAGTCATCAGTGTATTAAACAGATGTTTTTTACCTTCAGCGAACAAAGTTCGAAGAAGGTATTGTTATCACTTTCGGGCGGTCGGGCGTCCGGGCGTCCGGGCGTCCGGGCGTCCGGGCGTCCGGGCGGTCGGGTGACGGGCGGATAGATAGTTTCCGGGCCAGAACTCGGGCCCTATTGCATGTACATAGATGAATTTTGGTACACATATAGCCCATATGGTCTAGTACTTTTTGAAATATTGAACAAAAATATGATAAAAATATTCTTTTCTTTTCCGGATCAAGACACGATCACTATTGCATGTACACGGATGAAATGTGGTACATATAGCCTATATGTCCAATTGTACCTTTTGATGGTCTGATTGATTGGTATTCTATAGTTTTTGAAATATTGAGAAAAAATACTAAAAACAATTTTTTTTCATTTCTGGCCCTAAACTTGCCCAGTATTGCACGTACATGCATGACATTTCTTACACATATCACCTATATGATGCTGTTGTGCCTTTTGATGGTGTGATTCATGGTAGTCAGGTTGCCAAACCTAATTTTTGACTCTAACCCTGCACCGACGGATAAAGTTTTTTTCGTGATGGATTTGGGTTCCTTAGACCCTCCATAAAACATAAATGGCGGGTAACGAGAGCGTATCCTTGAGCATTTTGAGAAAATGGCCGAATTCAAAATGGCCGCCAAAACGAGCATCGGTCATCCTAACTTTCTTATTTTTTGGGCTAGAAAGGTGTGCAATACCTCTATTTCCAGTAAAATTGGCATGGGGAATTCATTTTTAAGGTTTCTAAATGATTTAAACCCACCTGTTAGCTTCTAGAATTAAAAATAGTAAAAATATCCCTCAAATTTACGATAATTTTAAGAAAAATGTTTTGGTCTGAAAACTTGCTTTTTTTCTGGTTTTCTATATGTAACTAAAATGTGAATTTGTTTTAAATACTTAAGAATAAGTGCAGAAGATTGTTAATTGATGTGGTACCGGGTAATCATGATGTTGTTCAATGTGAAAATGACATTGTCACTCTGACGTAATTTACTTTTTTGACTTGCAAATGGGTGCTGCTGTTCAGACAAACTTCAAATCTGTTAATGCAAAAAGGCCAAATGTAACACTCAACATAAAAATACAAAAAGGAGATCTGCATAAGATGTCAATATCTTTGCTTTTGCCAAACCTGGGATCTATGACATCCCAAGTCGCCCGAATTGCACATACTTCATTGGTGAAACTGAAGAAGATAAAAGTCGAAAAGACTTAGCAACAACCAAGAACAAGTGTTCAAAGAGAAAGGAATGAGTGACAGAGCAACTGGCAACAGTCCAGACATGCAGAAAACCTCAATGCAGCAGATGCAAGGTACCATTGACAATGACGCAAAGCAATGATAAGGCTACTTTGCTAAATCAGCGGCGTGAAATGAATGGTTGTTCTTTTGCAGCTCCAGTATTTTCTTCACGGGAAACACAATGTCACCCTGAAATTGAAGGATGATGATGAAGAAGACAGTTTGAAATAGCAATCAGTACAATTTTCTCTCCACTGTCAGGCTCACCCTGATGGAACGCTGCTCCAGATCAGATAAACTTCAAGACTGCCAAAGAAACCATGGGTATCAGATTGATAAAACGATATTGATGGAAAAAAGTCCCAAATGAAGTTGTTGTTCTTCTGAGCAAATTTTAAAATTAAGTTCGAACACAACTTACACAGGTTCTTAGTCATCGTAGACACTTTTGCCACAGATCTGAGCAGCTGTATGGAACGTTTCCTGTTGTGCCATGGTTATAATGGAGATGGTGCATTGGTTCAGCTGAAGCAGTCCCTGACACTAGCCCAATAGTAGGCCTACCCCATAATATATTATGTTGAAATGAGAAGCCAATGTGTGTGGGTGTGGACTGTGATGCTCACCCATACAAGCAACCCCATCAATTCTTGCTGTGGGGAATGTATTGCCGAAGCATATTGCCATTGAAACTGTAGGATTTCATCATACAAACAGCAATCAAGGAAGCTTGTAGTGGCACCATTGATGACAGTTTTAATCTGCAGGGAAGAGAGAGATTATACATACAGATGAGAATATATAATTTCCTCAGGAGAACTTCAACACAGCAAAATGTTTTGGACTTCAGCAAAACTCTTGGCAATATTCTCCCAACACCCAGGATGGTTGTTGCTCCACCCTTATTTGCCTGGCAACAAAATCAATTGTACTGTTCACAATATTCAGACTGTCTTCTCCATCTTCATCCTTCATAATCAGGGTGACATTACTATTTAGGGCTTCCTGGGAAAAAAAAATAATGGAGAAGTAAGCTGGTGATATGAGAAAAACAAAATTCTGGACTCCGCTGATTTAGCAAAGTATAGCCTTTTCATTGTTTTACCTCCAAGTTTAAGGTGCAAGGCCATCAACTGGACTGATTTCCGTTTCTTGGGGTGTTACTCTATGAGGATCTCACAGCTTCCTTGAAATTGCTCTCAAATACTGGAGATAATATGTCATGGAGTCTCCTAACCTGTTCAATTGCTAAAGAATCTGGAATAACACTGTCTAATGTGTCTATGGTAACATACATCTGTTCCGTCGAGATTTGCTGTCTTGACTGTTGACATGACCAGTTGCTCTTTCACTCATTTCTTTCTCTTCTTGTTCTTGATTGTTGCTAAGCCTTTTAAACTTTTACTTCTTCTTCAGTTTCACTAATCAAGTATGTGCCATGCGGGCGACTTGGAATGTCATAGATCCCAGGTTTGGCAAAAGCAAAGATATTGACATCTTCTTTATGTATTTTATGTTGAGTATTGCATGAGGCCATTTTGCTTTAACAGATTTGAAGTTTGTCTGAACTGCAGCACGCATTTGCAAGTCAAACAAGTAAATTATGTCAACCTTACAGTGACAATGTCAAGGTCTGTAGTCTAATTCAATCTAAATACTGTCATTTTCACATTGAACAACATCATGATTACCCAGTACCACATCAATTAACAATCTTCTGCACTTATTCTTAAGTATTTAAAACAAATTCACATTTTAGTTACATATAGAAAACCAGAAATAAAGCAAGTTTTCAGACCATAACATTTTTCCAAAAATTATCGTAAATTTGTGGGATATTTTTACTATTTTTAATTCTAGAAGCTAACAGGTGGGTCTAAATCATTTGGTTTAAACATATTTATTACCTTTGCTAACGAGCTGTAGGCTCAATTACAAGCTCAGGTGTTAGTAGTAAAACATGAAAACAAAACACACAGCTATCGGCTAAGGTCATCACCCACACAAGCATAATAAATCACTAAATTGTTACTCACATGCAATGGTGCGGCCATACCACAGCACCGTTAGCCGCTCTTGCTGCCTACAGTGCCATGGGTAGCCACACCATGCATTGAATGGTACCAGATCACAATAATAAGGGTCAAATGATTAGAATCTGCTTGAAGCGGTAATAAAACTAGCAGTGCACTTAATAATGCTAAGGGAGACATCCAGTTGCAGAGACTTGTCTCCAAATAAGAGTAAATTCACAGTTGGTTCCAAGGAAGTTAAACTGTTAATATCATTTATTAATTTTTGCCTTGGAGCAATATAAAGAGGGCACTCGAGCAGATAGTGGTGGGAGGTCTCAGAGTCATGTTGACAGCTACATCGAGGAGAGTCAATGCAACCTTTGTTAAATAAATGAGCACAGAGATCACCAAATTGTAACCTCAATTGACTGATAACAACTTCCTCTTTGCGCGACAGTTCGACAGGCAACAGTGATGGGCCATTCAGATTTTGCACGGAGGTGACAATCTTCTTAAAGGAAGCGAGACTACTGGATGCCCTTGTTTGGACCTGTAGGGAATTCCACAGTGATATGCTACTTGGAATAAAAGATTTACGATATATTTCTTTGCGCATAATTGGAAAGTTCACCTGAAGCTGATATGGCCCTCTAGTGCTATAATTGTGAGCAGGTTTCAGGTTGTCTAAGATAGATGTCAAGTAATGTGGGCAGTGATTGTAAAACATCTGGTACATTTTGAAGAGTTTCCGTCCCTGCCTTCTTGAGGATAAGGGAACCCAGCCTAACTCCCGATAAAGCTAAATCATTTAGAAACCTTAAAAATGAATTCCCCATGCCAATTTTACCACATCAATTAACAATCTTCTGCACTTATTCTTAAGTATTTAAAACAAATTCACATTCTAGTTATACATAGAAAACCAGAAATAAAGCAAGTTTTCAGACCGAAACATTTTTCTTAAAGTTATCGTAAATCTGAGCGATACTTTTACTATTTTTAATTCTAGAAGCTAACAGGTGGGTTTAAATCATTTAGTAACCTTAAAATTGAAATCCTCATGCCAATTTTACTGGAAACAGAGGTAGCCTATGTATTGCACATCTTTCTAGCTCAAAAATTAAGAAAGTGAGGCTGACCGATGCTCGTTTTGGCGGCCATTTTGAATTCGGCCATTTTCTCAAAATGCTCAAGGATACGCTCTCGTTACCCGCCATTTATGTTTTACGGAGGGTCTAAGGACCCCAAATCCATTGCGAAAAAAACTTTATCCGTCGGTGCAGGGTATAACCCTCTGGCAACCTGACTATGGTCATTCTATACTTTTTGAAATATTGACAAAATATATTGCAAATTATAATTTTATGTTTCTGGCCCAAAACTTAGCCTCTCTTGCACGTACCTGGATAATAATTCTTACACATATTGCCTATAAAGATCTTTCACTGGTCTCATTGATAAGTACTTTTAACACTTTTTAAATATTTGGAAAAAAAATTGAAAAATATAAATTAATATACTTCTTGGTTTTCGACCCACAGCTCATAACCTATTCCTTGTACATGTATGAAATTGCACCATAATATGTGTAAATTTGTCTAGTTCAGCCTTTCCATGGTTTTACATACCCTGGCAGGCAGGCGGGCAGATGGTAGGGCAGCGGGTATATAGATAATTTCAGGCCAAGATTTGGCCACGATTGCATTATACCAATTTTGTCAACATCGCTTTTATGACTTTCAAAGATGTCTTTCGCTGAAGGTTTGCTGCTGCGCAGCCTATGTTTAGTATGGATAATTACTTTTCAAATTGAAAACTCATTAAATTTACTTTGTTTTTGTTATAATACAATAAATTTATTCAAAACCGATTTTGTATCCATGCCGAGACACGATCCTATATTGGTATTTGATAATGACGAGGAATGGATAAAAAAAACTAAGAAAATGACATGATCATCCCTGTTAATGGTATGAGACCTACTGAAACTAGACCTACAGGGCAACAAAAGCCTCAAGCATTTTACCAAAATTTAAATCCTTAATTCTTACCTTATTAAAATCCATACCAAAGTGGTTGAGTGAGTTGTGATACACCAAATTTGTAAAGAAAAAGCCACTCTCCAGGCCTTTACAGCCAGGAAATTTATATGCAAAAAGAGTGGACTGCTGCACTGTGAAAATGGCACTTCGTGACTCATGATAGCTGATGAAGTGTCATCTTCTCTACATTCAACATGGGAACATAGACACTGTTTGATTAGTCATGATCAAAAGAAGGCCATTTGATTTGTCATAATTGATTTTAGAGCAAAACTCAGACGAATAATATCTTGTTTGCCTTTCACCAACAAGCAGGATTAGTCTCCCTAAATCAAATTAACATTGAATGTATTGGGTATGATCAAATCATCAGCATGATGACTCACAGAGTGCCATTTTCACAATGCAGCATTCGACTCTTTTTGCATATCAAATTTCCTGGCTGTAAGACCCAAGTGCATTCAATTAAGCACCAGCATGTGCCATCTATTTTTTTATCTTCCTTGATTTAACTTATTGTTCCGACTAAAGATAATCAATATAATTAAATAAATTCCACTTTACGGTTTAGATTACATGTATTTCTTTTATTGTGGTATCAACGTATATATGTTGTATGCAATGAATGTCTCTATAAACATGACACAAATACAAAACAAATACATCAGAGTATTTCTAAATGTTAATGTTAAATTAAGATATGTTTAATAATTGTAAACAATATAACTGCTTGAAATAATCAAAATTCTCCGCAACTGAAGATGAAGGGTTTACGTTTGTGTGGCAATGTTAAACAGATGCTAACTGAGACTTCCAGACGTCTGATTCCCAAAAGACTAATTTACAACATCCCAATGGCTTTGCCTCTAAATAGCCCACACCGGTGCTGATGGGGCGTAAAACAAACTCATTCACTCACTTCCCAATGACTTCTGAACTACTACATTCAAACTGGTTTTATAATCAGTGGCAGAATCTACACTAATATAATATATTTATTTCTCTTTATACACTTTTACAAGGTATATGGAAATATGTGTATAAATTATATTAGGTTACAAATTACAACAATGACAAAGTTACAGAGTACACAAATAAATATACATACATCAATTTTCTCCAAATTCAATAGACCTTCTGAACCCATGACAACACGGCACCACAAAGATGAACAGGAGGACAGTTCACCATATTCTTCCTTGTGAACATAAGACACACATATTTTGTATGATTATATAACATCCCATTGTCTTTTGCATAATCCTTGCAGACTTTTAACATCTGCTGTAATCCTTTAACAGTGGGAGCTAATGAGGTTAAGTAGTCTGCATAACACATTATGCAATTATGTTCACAATTTGAATTTGAACGTACCACAGATTTCTAACAAAGGACCTTCTATGGATTCATTAGTTCATTATCATCATGCATACGGATATATTGGAAACAGTGCTGCCTTTTTTGCTCCAGGTTCTTGGCAGATTGACAGACCGACATATGAAATAGAAACATTAGTCTGGGTGCTGCTACAGGACTAAGAATCTGTACAATGATTGTAGTGACACCTTCAGTGCTAAGAATCTGCAAAATGATTGTGGCGACACCTTCAGGACTAAGAATCTGTAAAATGATTGTAGTGACACCTGCATGATTAAGAATCTGTAAAATGATTGTAGTGACACCTTCAGGGCAAAGAATCTGTAAAATGATTGCAGTGACGCCTGCAGGATTAAGAATCTGTAAAATGATTGTAGTGACACCTTCAGGGCAAAGAATCTGCAAAATGATTGCAGTGACACCTGCAGGATTAAGAATCTGTAAAATGATTGTAGTGACACCTTCAGGGCAAAGAATCTGTAAAATGATTGCAGTGACGCCTGCAGGATTAAGAATCTGTAAAATGATTGTAGTGACACCTTCAGGGCAAAGAATCTGTAAAATGATTGCAGTGACGCCTGCAGGATTAAGAATCTGTAAAATGATTATAGTGACACCTTCAGGGCAAAGAATCTGTAAAATGATTGCAGTGACGCCTGCAGGATTAAGAATCTGTAAAATGATTGTAGTGACACCTTCAGGGCAAAGAATCTGTAAAATGATTGCAGTGATGCCTGCAGGTTTAAGAATCTGTAAAATGATTGTAGTGACACCTTCAGGGCAAAGAATCTGTAAAATGATTGCAGTGACACCTGCAGGATTAAGAATGTGTAAAATGATTAAAGTGACACCTTCAGGACTAAGAATCTGTAAAATGATTGTAGTGACACCAGAAGGATCATGAACCTGTAAAATGTATATTGGCAAAGGCAGGGGAAAAATCGTGACAGTTAAGCTACCTCATCGCAGAGGAGGGGATTATACCTTTTGCTTGATAATTGAGGTCCTACACAATTTGGAGGGTCGGAGTTTTCAATATGCAAAAGGTATCGATTGCTGCTTTTCTCCAACACCAAATATTTCCCCAGTTTCATCCGCAGCCACAGATTCAGGGAAAAGCTTTCAAACCTGAGCATGACTGAAGAGCGATTTCTGGTCCAGATTTCGTCCCGCTGTTGAGATAATCTTGAGTAAGTTTCACTCATTGCAGCAATCAGCATGTTCAGTAGTAGAATCACAGTCAAGCAAATGAAGAGGACTAGAACTACCTTAGCTATTTCATTGCTTTGTATGCTACTGAAACTGTCATTCATCCCAAGCCCTGTCATAAGTAGAAACATTGAATACGTTGCACTTTGCAGACTTTCAAATCCTGTCACCGCATCGGCTGAATCGTAAACAACCATCATCATTGTACCACCAAATCCCACCAACAAGATACAAAACACAAAAGCAAAACTGATGATGTCTGTGAAAATGACCAGATGCATGATCGTTCCAAAGTAGCTAGTCCTGCGGAGTCCTTGAAAGAAGTAAAGTAAGAAATAGCAGCCAGAGACAAAAGCTATCGCCTTGCTGACTGTTGCTTCCAGATTAATTAAAGCATAGACAACTGAGATGGTTTGTGAGACCAAAAACACTGCAAAAACCGCTCGGAAGATGTCACTTTTCATGATGACACCAAATGGAGCCTTGTAACTCCTGCCGTGCCATCTACGTGTCAGAACCATAATCAGACACATCAAGCTTCTTGCCCAAACAGTTACTTCCGTAATAATGAATACAAAAAGAACACAAACCATGAAACCAAGAACTAATTTCAGTTTGAGGGACTCCTTCAACAATTCTATTACAGAGATAGTTGCGCCAGTTGAAGTTGCATTCGTCAAATTCACTTTAGCTGTAAAAGTCTCCCTGAGAGTAATTGGAAATTGAAAACAAAGAACCATCAAAGCCAAATGCATGAGACCCCAATTGAAGAACCCAAAACGATGGAACTTCCATTTGTAAGCAACAAGTTCCTTGATTACTGGAATAGAGAAACAGGCCAGTGTATTTCCTCTTACTGTACTATAAGTCAGAAGTTCCAAGACACTTGGCTTTCCTGGTTTCTGTAGATTTGTGATGATGGGGTCTATATCTTTCATGTCGTAATGGAGAAAAGAGGAATGTCCGAATTGCCAAACTGTCTGTCGATAAACTCCTTCTATATCTAGAATGAATTCCAGCATCTCTTTGTGTTTGAATTTGGCAGCCCATGTGACTGGAGTGTATCCGTCATTGTTCTCAATGTATAACAAGTGGCGTTTGAGTTCAACATCATCAAGTGTAGTCCAGTGGTCAGGATCTTGCTCCTTTTTTAAACAGAACCATTTTCGGCTTGCGTTACTTGTCAAAACAACTGTCATCATTTGTTTGGCTAATTTTGCTTTCTTCAGCCCAAGTTCAACTAAAACGTGTGTGACAGAATTTCCCACGGAGTCTTGTGCATCTAACTCTGCACCATAAGAAATCAGTATTTCAAAAATTTCCTGGTTGCCACTCCAACAAGCAAGGTGTAGAGGCAAGCTGGTCAATTTCATCTTCTCTAAGAAATGGCTGCCTTTCAGATGAGCGTTAAGCATTGCTAACTGATCCACAGTATTTAGCTGATCCATGTACTTCTTTAAGATGTCGTTGAGATCATTGGCGATGATTGTGTGAATCGCAGTGCAGCCCTCATATTCAGTTTCTGATATTGCTAGCATTAGTTGTTCTCTTGTAGCCAATGATATGATGATCTCACAAACCTGAATGCTTTTCTTGGTGGAAGCTGGCAATAAACATGTTGCCAGTCCATCTAGTGAAATATCTATCTCGCCATCTTTTGCCATCATGACCTGGCATAAAATCCTGAACTTTTTCCAGAGATTGTTAAGGCAGCATTCCATTTTCTGAAACATAATTTGTTCTGGTTCATGGAGGATGACATTTCTCAGCCAGGAAGAATACCTGAATCAGAGAAAAAGAGGGTTGTATTAGTTACATTGAATCTGCAAAGCAAAGACTGAATAAACATGATCAATTCCTTCTTTAGCAGCATGATTGGATGCCAGACAGATATGGAAGGTGCAGCCCTCTGAGGTCAGTTCTTGCATGCAGCTAAAGAGGTTGATAGATGAGATCTTGTTATTCTGTCATCATTTTGAAATAAAGGCATCCCACAGAGCTATGTGGTCATGTGTAGGTTTCATTTTTAAACTGGAATATCTACAATGTATTTCACTAGATAAGATTAGATTAACAGTGATTCTAAAGTTAAGGAATTAAAACTTTCACTTCAATACAGGATTTTTCACTTTACTGTAGACCACAGGCACTCAGAACTACACTGTTCACACATGTTGCTTGTACATAAACAGCAATGGAAATTCACTTCATCATTTTCGTTTACAAAAAAAAATGACCTAAAATATGCACTGTCCTACGTCAGAAAGATCAGTCTAGCAGGGTGTCAATTTTTAATTTTTGTGCAAATTCAAAAGGCACCGCTGACATTGGTATTCAAAGTATGGTTAGTTTTTAGGGATTTCCAACCATGGTAATTAGAATGCTGTATGACACATAGGGAAAGTAGTTGAAAACGAAAAAAAAAAAATTTACACTAGAATTGAAGTAGGTTGAAATTGTCTTATTATCGCCATTTGGAGAACAGATTTCAATTCCCTAACAAACATTTAAGTGCTTTTTGAATTTGCATAAAAAAATTTAATTGACACACAAAACTGTCTATATCAAAGGTTGAAGCCACTTACCTCTCTTCCTGCCCATCTCTAACCTCTCCAGGCCAGGTGTTTGTTGTTGAAGATTCCCTGATTTTATTGCTCCTGGAAATCAGAGCTAGTTTGGCTTTCAGTCGGTGATGCATTCTTTGCAGAAATGCTTTGTTGAATTCTGGTTGCTGTGGGGTAAAATCCTCAGTTTCAGTGATGTCACTGGGCAGTCCGTCTCCTGATTTGGTCTCCATGTTCAAGGCTTTAGGGAAATAGCCTTTCTTACTCATCTGAGAGCAATTGCTTTCCTTTGTCACTGCTGATTCCTATGTAAACAGAGTTCTTTTATCAATTGCCTGATATCCAGTGTTGCCCAAACAGCAGCTACCGCATCAGTATATTATCCAGGAACAGGCAATTACATACTGATTGACTTCAGTTGTAGTGTGACGATCTGGGTCCCATTGCGAATGGTGACAATAATTATAAGCATTCTGTCAAGATTGTGTGACATTATCGCAGTTGAGCTGAGTAAACACCTACCATGACACTGTTACTAGCCACAGCTATCAGCTAAAAGCCTTTCTATGATTTCAAGTATTTGTTTTCCGATCATCAACAGGAAGCATGACAAAAATTAATGCGAAAAAGAGAGGAGATTAGACACATAATGCCACTTACCACACCATCATCCCAAGTCATACCATGACAAAATGGCCCATAACCTTTGCTAATTCATGAATACTTAATTAATTGACCCAGTTTTAGCTGAGCCAATCAGGGATTGTTGCTTCTGTTTCACACAGTTACAAATGGAGAAATTGTGTATTGTTGAAAGGTGCTATCACAGTTCCGAAAATTCCATTGAATTATGTATTTTCACAGTTCTGAAATGAAACTGTTTGTAAGTTTGCTTGTTTTACACTGTTTTTCTTAGTTCCAGTAATCCTCTAAGTGTCCATAATCTGACTAAATCTGCCTGCGAAATGCTTATGACCTAAATAAGCAGCCAATCACAGAAGAGGTTGGAAATAGCAGAAAGCCCTGTCCATTTTAGCAGGGCTTGCTTGGGGAGGATGTTACCACACCTGACACAGGAGATTGCGTTGAAGTTGACTTCAGGATATTTGTACAAACTGTTTTCAGACATTTTTTTTTGCTCTTTATCTAAAATAATACGCATCAATCATGATCTGCTTTAGCCTGCAGCAATTATGGTTATTTTAATGAAATTGTGACTTAAAATATGGCTGCAAAATCAGTCGAAATTGTTTAGTAATTCAAAATTGGTTAATAAATTTTGACATTTCGTACTCTTGCGACCAATGGAGCATACTCACAATAAAATATAGAGGCTCAGTGTCAAATCAAATTCAAGAACAGACAGACAGACAGAGACATATAGTTTATTCGACCAAAGTAATGCTCTTTTTTTTTTTTTTGACAAGTTAATAACATAACATATATATACATATACAATTGGTCTAGGAGGCATACACGTTGGCTGGAGCCGCTTATGTATATGACCCCCTAATAATTACAGATCTATAATAATATTTACAAATTTTTGATTTTGCTGCACTACTATTTAGAAAGATAAATATGAGATTTTATAACATATATGTACAACAAATAATTATTCTTTACTAACTTTTAGAAAGAAGAAGAGAAAAAAAATATATATAATATATATAGGTATAATAGGTTACTACATGATGGGAACAATTTAACAACTTATCAATGATAAATCATCTATATTGTCACTTAATTAAGTAAAAACAATATGTCATATCAGTGGGCTATCTCAATCCACAAATGTAACAATCCTGAATAGTACAATCTGTTGGATAGGCATCTATCCTCATCCTTTTTATATAAGAACTCAGACCATTAATGCTATGGGTATGCAATTTGTCTAAAATTGCTGGTGGTGCATCATTTACTATTTTGGGTATTCGGTTTTTTATTGAACAGTTGGAAAAACTATATTTTAGTCGAGGCATGACTAACTTATGTCTGTCTCTGGTAGGGTAGGGATGAATGTCTGACTGCATTTGGAAATTTAGTTCAAGAAAATATTTTGGGACTTCTCGATTTATGAATTTATGGTAGAATTTCAGTTCTTGCACATATAGAATATCCGAAAGTTTTAGGGCATTCATTCTTTTGAATAGTGGATTAGTATGAGCATTGTACTTACTTTTACTAATAATTCTCATAGACTTTTTCTGAGGTTTTACCAGTTTGGTATGTTTTGGTCCCCATAGCAGGATACCATATAGTAACTGGGAGTAAATAAGGGAATTATAAATGATAAGTAGAGTTTCTGATGGTAGGTATGATTTCATGCGGTTCATTACCCCTAATGTCTTTGCAACCTTCATTTGAACCTTATGAATATGTTCATTCCAAGTCAGACATTCATCCACTGTAATACCTAAAAAGTCAAAAGCTGTCACTCGTTCCAGTTTGTCACCGTCTAAAAATAAATTCATGTCACTAATAACTTTATTTTTGGGATGAAAAAGCATATACTTTGTTTTAGAAACATTCAAAGATAACTTGTTAAGCTTTAACCAAGTACTAAGTTTTTCTAATTCACTGTTTAGTTTTGACTCTTGTATGTTTGACCTATTATTTTTTGAAGATAGCATTGTTAACAAAGTTGTATCATCGGCATACATAACGAATCTGAACACATCCGTGGACCTGTCAAAGTCATTCATATAGATAAGAAAGAAGAGGGGGCCTAATATAGAACCCTGGAACAACAATGAACCACCATCAAAAACAACTGTGATAATAGATTATAGTTCATTCACAAACACAAATTCATTTACTATTGAATAAGATTAATGTTTCACTTGAGTGGGTATCTACCACAGGTCATGGTCAAGCAAATAGCAAGAAAAATAATAGTGTGGATTCTCAGACATCCAGGTATTGATCAAATTGTGAAGGTTTAAAACATTTCTCTGGACTTACTTGTAAATCATACAAGCATCATCAGGCTACTGAGCTATTGCCACTTGTACGTGAGAAAACTGTGATGGTGTTGGTGTTGTTATCCTACCTGTGAGATAACAGATGTCTCAGGCCTCCTCTGCGGTTCATTAATGGTCGGTGTGCTGTTATAGGACCAGGCCCTTTGTTAAGGATACCAACTCACACAGATGTCAAATAATTATAACACCCCCTTGCAAGTCAATAGACACAATCAGAAGATAAAACATCAGATATCAGAATTTGCTTATTGTTTTGTCTGTGCCGCAGCAGATTTCGTTGCTAGTTATTATTATTAGAAAAATGATTACAAAGAGAAGCTGTTCTGGTGCGGAAAAAATCTGGAGCTCTGCGACTCTGCGTCGATTGATGCCTGCTTAATAAAAATACCGAAGAATGTATTCAGACTGCCTCGAATATATGAATATGTAGAGAGCCTATCAGGCACGAAACTTGTCTCTGCCTTGGATTTAAAAGCAGCCTATGCACACATTGCACAGGTGCCAATTTCTGAAGAAGACAAGACTGCTTTTTTTCTACACAGATTGGGCTGTTTGAAACAGGATGCCGTTCGACCTCTGCAACAGTCTGGCAACCTTTCAGCAGCATTTGATGAACATCTTTAAATCAGAGTTAATTGAATAGATACCAATCTTCCTTATGACATCCTGGTGTAGCGATTTTGAACACTACCTCAACTGTTTTTCTTAAACCTCCCATGTGCTGCAACCAAACACAGATCTCCTCAAGATGCGCACTTGAGTGACATTATAAACACATACCATCCTGTAGATAATTTTTTGGCTTTCCTTGATTTTGCTTACGGCTCAAACAAAAGACAATTGCCATAATCAACTACATTCTACTTTATTGTTGTGATTAAATTACGTTTATCGTGGTGTCAGTGTAAATGTGTATGTAGCAAGTATTATTACATAAGTGGCACGAATACAAAGCAGTTTTAAAAATTGAATGTTAGAAAAAAAGACACACAGTGCATGTTTAAAACAATTTTTTAAAAACTCCAGAAGTGGAGAGTGATGGGAGTTTACTTTGGTCTGCCAGTGCCCAACAGATACTAACAGAGACTTCCGGTGATGTGCTTCTTAAAACGAGACTAATTCACTACTCTTCCTGCTGACTTTTTAACTATCCTTCAGCCAAACTGACTCAATAATCAGTGAAGGGATCTATACATGTGATGATTTCATAATTAGAATATTAGAATGGGAACATACAACAGATCTTCTCACAAAAGATCTTCTGCGAAATCAAATAAGCTCTTCATTTTGGAGGGTGGAAATGCCAAGGTAAGTTTTGGGAAATAGTGCAGTCATTTTTGCATCAGCTTTTTGACAGATTGACACAGAGACATATGCAACACAAAACATTAGTCTAGGTGCTACCACGGGACTAAAAGTAAGAAAATTATCATAGTGATACCTGCAGGAAGAAAATAACATTGACAATTTAGCTACCAAATGACAGAGGAGGGGATGATATGTTATGCAAGTCATTGAAGTCCTAACCACAATTGGCTGGGTCGAATGTATCGATTGCTGCCTTTTTCCAATACCAGATACTTTTCCAGTTTCAGCCTCAGCCATAGATTCAGAGAAAAGCTTTCAAACCTAAGCATGACTGAAGAGCGATTTCTGGTACAGATTTCATCGCTAAATGGAGCGACCTTTGAGTAAGTTTCACTCATTGCAGCTATCAACATGTTTAGCAGCAGAATCACAGTCATGCAAATGAAGAGGACAAGAACAACCTTGGCTATCTCATTGCTTTGTATGCTGCTGAAACTGTCATTCATACCCAGTCCTGTCATCAGTAGAAACATAGAATACATTGCACTTTGCAGAGATTCAAATCCCATCACTGGATTGGCTGGGTCGTAAACAACCATCATCATTGTACCACCAAATGCCACCAACAAGATACAAAACACAAAAGCGAAACTGACGATATCAAGGAAAATGACCAAATGCATGACTGTTCCAAAATAGCTAGTCCGACGAAACCCCTGGAAGAAGAACAGTAAGTAATAACAGCCGGAGACAAAAGCTATGGCCTCACTGACTGATGCTTCCAGATCAAGTAAAGTGAAGACCACTGAGATAGTTTGTGAGACCAAGAACACTGCAAAAACCACGCGAAAGATGTCACTTTTCATGATGACATTAAATGGAGCCTTGTAACTTCGACCATGCCATCTACGTGTTAGAACCATAATCAGACACATCAAGCTTCTTCCCCAAACAGTAACTTCTGAGATAATGAATATGAAAAGAATAAATACCATGAAAGCCAAAACCAATTGAAGCTTGAGGGACTCTTTCAGCAATTCTACCGCAGTGGTTGCAGCACCAACTGAGGTTGCATTTGGTAAAGTAGGATGAGCTGCAAAACTTTCCTTGAGAGTAATTGGAAATTGATAACAAAGAACCATCAAAACCAAATGCAGAAGACCCCATGAGTAGAAACCAAAACAGTCAAATTTCCATCTGTAAGCAACAAGTTCCTTGATTACTGGAATAGAGATACAATTCAGTGTATTTCCCCTCACTGAACTGCAAGTCAAAAGTTCCAAGACACTCGGCTTTCCTGGTTTCTGGATACTGGTGACAACCGAGTCTATATCTTTCATGTCGTAATGTAGAAATGAGGAATGTCCGAATTGCCAAACTGTCTGCCGATAAACTCCTTCAATGTTAAGAATGAATTCAAGCATCTCTTTGTGTTTGAATTTAGCAGCCCATGTAACTGGAGTGTATCCGTCATTGTTTTCAATGTATAACAAGTGGCGTTTGAGCTTGACATCATCATAAGCAGTCCAGTGGCAAAGATCTTGCTTATTTCTGTGACAGAACCATTCTCTGCTCGCTTCACTCATCAAAACAACTGACATCATTTGCTTGGCTAGTTCTGGTTTACTCAGTCCCAGTTCCACCAAAACGTGTATGATAGAATTTCCCGTGGAATCTTGTGCATCTAGCTCCGCTCCGTAAGAGATCAGCATTTCAAAAATTTCCTGGTTGCCACTCCAACAAGCGAGGTGTAGAGGCAAGCTGGTCAATTTCATCTTCTCCAAGAAATGGCTGCCTTTCAGATGACAGTTAAGCATAATTAACTGGTCTACGTTGTCTAGTTGATCCATGTACTTCTTCAAAATATCACTGAGATTATTGGCGATGATAACGTGAATTGCGGTGCACCCCTCATGTTCAGCTTCAGATATGGCAACCATGAGCTGTTCCCTCGTTGCTAGTGATATGATGATCTCACAAACTTGAATGCTTCTCTTAGCAGCAGCTGGCAGTAAACAGGTTCCCAACTCATCTAGAGAGATGTCGATTTCTCCGTCTTTTTCCATCATGACTTCACATATAATCGTGAACTTTTTCCAGAGGTTGTTAAGGCAACATTCCATCTTCTGAAGCATCATTTCTTCCGGTGCATGGAGGATGACATTTCTCAGCCATGAGGCATATCTGAATAATAAAGAATTTCATTTTACTATCATGGGGTATGTGCCATTGTGCCAAGCATCCACAACAAATTGAAGTGAATTTTTTCCTGTTTCAGCCAAGTCACTAGGGTTTTGATGCTAGTCTGGTCTATTGATGAAAAGGATTATTGTGTTTTATTGCTTGGATACGTTATAATACTTATGTGTTTGAAAACTAACATTAATACAAACAGTGTTTTACCCTCTCTTGCGCAAAAACATCCTGACAGAGAATACCCTGACACCTCAGCCTGGACTTTTGAGTATTCTGCGTCAAGGGTCTGTACGCATCACTCAAGGCCATGCAACACCCCTTTACTGGTTCTTTACCCCCTCCCCAAATGGCCTGGCCATTGGCCAAGCAGATTTAAGAAATTAAAGCTGTCACTCAAAGATAAAAGAGTGGGGTGACTTGGCTGGGGCTGTTGTGTGAACAACAAATGTCTCATTGGCTGGCCACCTCTGTCTATTTGAAGTCGGAGATGAGAGAATTTTCTCTTCATTTGAGGATATTTTAACGCCATAGACACAAATACTTAAATGTAGAATTTTCACTTACATACAGAATTTTCACTTTGTCAGATTCTGAAATTAACTCAATGTAAACTTCATAGGCCTAGATCAAAATTGTTAGTGATCATATCAAAAGTGGAAGCCACCTACTCCTCCTCTTGCCCATCTTTGATCTCTCCTGGCCAAGTGTTGCTTCTTGAAGATTGAATTTTCTTACTCCTCGAAATCAGAGCAAGTTTGGATCTCAGTCGATCACCCATGTTTTTGAGAAACGCTTTGTTGAATTCGGATTGTTGTAGGGGGGAGTCCTTCCTCTCCGTGATGTAATTGGGCAGTCCGTCTTCTGGTTTTACCTCCATGTTCTTATGAACTCACGGCTATCTGGTACATGATCCTGTTTCAGTGTGAATTTTTTTCGTATGATATGATAGGTAGCATTCACCAGCAGTTCTCCTTCCACTGAGTGAGAACTGACCGGCTCCACCTACAAAAGGATTTGCAGTGTCATTGCTGATTCCCATGCAAACAAAGTTCTATTGTCATACGCTCTGTATCTGGCATTGTCCAAACAGCAGCACCAACATAAGCTCCTCCCGGAATAGGCAATTACATGAAGATTGACATTAGTTAATGGTATGGGTCTCACGTTGTATAAGGATGTCATTTTGAATTGGTAGCAGCACCAGCCCTCTCTGAATAAACAAAGGCATCAACACAATCAGGCTCAGTAAGTTATTAACCACAACCTGTTATGAACTAGAACTTATCTACTAAAAGCCTTCATGGGATGTCAAGTATTTGATATGTGGAAAAAGGGGAGAAAATTGAGACACATAATGAATTTTAACACATCTGTTAAAGTATTCATGAGTCAATATCAAAATGGGTAATCCTCTATTTGCGGATGACAGACTTTGTTAAGGATGCCACCTCAAACAGATGTCAACAGAGAGTTCCTCTGTGGCCTAATGGTTTAGAGTGCTTGTTTGCGAAACCACTGGCTCTGAGGTGTGGGCCCGAATCCCGGCCCCCCAAAACTAAATTTTGTCCGATCCCTTGAGACATTAAATGAAGGCGGGTTGTATCCAATGTTCTAAACTGGGGCAACTGGAAGACCCTGGCCATCTCCGAGTTAATCGGCCTTGTGCCAGACTCACAGTCTTATCAATCATCATTATCCGTCGATCACCAACACTGAAGCGTGCTACGGCATAGGAATCATTGGCAATGTTCCTATATCCTCTGCCCGTGAAAGCTCTGTGGCTGCCCTGAGCTGTAATCATTGGAAGGCTCACCATGAATTTCCCTGCACCAGGGCACCAAGAAGTTATACAAATACAAAATACCAAATACAAATACAAATACAAATACAAATACAAAAAACTGTCGTCAGTCATCACCTCCCAAGGAAGTTAATGGACACAATTGGCAGATTTTTTATTTTTAAGAGTCAGATGTCACTTTTGGTTTTATCGGCACTGCAGAGCAGTTGTTTGTTAGTTGTTGTATTTGCCTCGATATAAATTGATAGTTTTAAAATTTGTGGTATGTTTTTGTTACTGCGTCCGTTCATCAATGTTCTGAGGTAGGGATCATCCAATTTCTCTACATATCATGGCTATTTCAATAGGTGACACAGCTGAAATAGTCATTGCCAATGAGACATGCATGCAATTGTAACCAGGTAAAAATACCCCATCATTTATCATTTTTAAAAATTGTAATTCCAGAAGAAACATTTCCTCTCCAGTGAGTCTCCGCAACCATTTTTAATGAGAAAAAAAATTGATGTTTGTCGTTTAATTTCCTTTCGCTGTTTACTTTTACTCGACAAGTGACGACCATTTGTATTTATATTGAGTTTTGCCAGTAAGGAGGGTATTAATTATTAAATGGTGGACATTCCTCCCTGTGACAAAACGCTCCTTCAAGTGTGATAAATGGCTTTGATGGTCTCATTTTTCTTTTAATAAATGTTTTCATTAACCTGCCTGCCTCATTTCAAGGGCTGGAAACAAACCCTTGACACCCTGGCAATGCTTCCAGGGATCACTTCTTGATGATAACAATATCCTGGAAATATTTAATCAGTTCAATCAGACGTCCTACTTTAATCAACAATTGGATCTTTTTGCATGTTACCACTTGAAAATGAGACACACATTGTTTAATTAACCATGTGCAAAAGGGATAATTTCAAAACTGGTCTAACTGATCCTTACAATAAAGATAACAATGAAAATCTTCATATGTGTGATAAATGGAATTTCATGAGAAATTAAATAGACAATTGGTATTGGTTCAACTTCGTCTCATTGTAATAATGTCCCTCATTTTCTCCTTTTTTCATATCAACTTCTGTCATTTTTTATGTTGGGGGCCGGATAACACATACTTGACGCCCAGGAAAGCTTTTAGCTGATAACATTTGGCTAGTAACAATTTGTTGGCAATGTTTACTCTGCTTAATTGGGACAATGTCACAATTTATTTACAGAAGCTTATGGCGTTGCCATTCAAAAGAGGACCCATATCATCAACTAATGTCAATCAGCATTTAATTGCATATTGCAGGGACTGGTATTGATGCTGGGGTTTGGACAACACTGAATAAAAAGCATTTGAAAACAAAACTTTGTTTACACAGGAATCAGCAGTAATAGAGCAAAAAAAATATATATGTAAAAAAACTCTAGTCTTTCAAATTTTCCAAGTTAGAAAATATTGTAAAAATGCATTGTACTGAATATGACTGCATCTCATTGAATTGAGCAATTTGAGCTGCATAAAGTCGTTTTACATCTAAGCTAGAAATGAAACATTTATATACTTACACTTGCTGCCCTCAATTAGGAGATCTATTGTGCTTTTTTGCACCTCCAATTTCTTTATAAGAAATCCACATGCCAGTGGCTCCATCTTTATTTGTCCGAGGGATGCTCAAAAAGTATTGCAAAAAGTCATTTGGGTTTGCATTCCATTTTACTATTACCTCGTTATGAGTTTCAAATCAATTTCAGTTACTCTGCCTGCCTTAGTGCCTTACCTTGGAGTCATCAGTGTATTAAACAGATGTTTTTTAGTATGGGAAATCACTTTTCAAATTGAAAACTCATTAAATTAATTTTGTTTTTTTAATTAGACAATAGGCAAATTTATTCAAAACAGATTTTGTATCCATGCCGAGATGGGATCCTACATTTGTAATCGATAATGACGTGGAATGGGTAAAAAAATTAACTTGAACCTCGGAAAACGACATGATCCTCGATATTAATGGTATAAGACCAACTGAAACTAGACCTGCAGGGCAACAAAAGCCTCAAGCATTTTACCAAAATTTATATTCTTAATTCATACCTTATCAAGAACAATTCCAAAGTGGTTGAGTGAGTTGTGATACACAAAGTTTTGGCACTATTTGTAGAGAAAAAGCCATTCTCCAGGCCTTTACAGCCAGGAAATTTGATATGCAAAAAGAGTGGACTGTTGCACTGTAAAAATTGCACTTTGTGAGTCATGATAGCTGATGAAGTGTCATCTTCTCTACATTCAACATGGGAACATAGACACTGTTTGATTAGTCATGATCAAAAGAAGGCCATTTGATTTGTCATAACTGATTTTAGAGTAAAAATCAGATGCATAATTATCTTGTTTGCCTTTCACCAACAAGCAGGATTAGTCTCCCTAAATCAAATTAACATTGAATGTATTGGGTATGATCAAATCATCAGCATGATGATTCACAGAGTGCCATTTTCACAGTGCAGCATTCGACTCTTTTTGCATTTCAAATTTCCTGGCTGTAAGACCCAAGTGCATTCAATTAAGCACCAGCATGTGCCATCTATTTTTTTATCTTCCTTGATTTAACTTATTGTTCCGACTAAAGATAATCAATATAATTAAATAAATTCCACTTTACGGTTTAGATATGTATATCAATATAACTGCTTGAAATAATCAAAATTCTCAGGAACTGAAGATGAAGAGTTTACGTTTGTGTGGCAATGTTAAACAGATGCAAACTGAGACTTCCAGACATGTGATTCCCAAAAGAAGACTAATTTACAACTCTTCCCAATGACTTTGCCTCTAAATATCCCACACCGGTGCTGATGGGGCGTAAAACAAACTCATTCACTCACTTCCCAATGACTTCTGAACTACTCTCCAACATTCATACTGGTTTTATAATCAGTGGCAGAATCTACACCAATATATTTATTTATTTCTCTTTATACACTTTTACAAGGTATATGGAAATATATGTATAAATTATATAAGGTTACAAATTACAACAATGACAAAGGTACAGAGTAAACAAATAAATATACATACATTAATTTTCTCCAAATTCAATAGACCTTCTGAACCCATGACAACACGGCACCACAAAGATGAACAGGAGGACAGTTCACCATATTCTTCCTTGTGAACATAAGACACACATATTTTGTATGATTATATAACATCCCATTGTCTTTTGCATAATCCTTGCAGACTTTTAACATCTGCTGTAATCCTTTAACAGTGGGAGCTAATGAGGTTATTAACACATTATGCAATTATGTTCACAATTTGAATTTGAACGTACCACAGATTTCTAACAAAGGACCTTCTATGGATTCATTAGTTCATTATCATCATGCATACGGATATATTGGAAACAGTGCTGCCTTTTTGCTCCAGGTTCTTGGCAGATTGACAGACCGACATATGAAATAGAAACATTAGTCTGGGCGCTGCTACAGGACTAAGAATCTGTACAATGATTGTAGTGACACCTGCAGGATTAAGAATCTGTACAATGATTGTAGTGACACCTGCAGGACTAAGAATCTGTAAAATGATTGTAGTGACACCTGCAGGACTAAGAATCTGCACAATGATTGTAGTGACACCTGCAGGACTAAGAATCTGTAAAATGATTAAAGTGACACCTTCAGGACTAAGAATCTGTAAAATGATTCTAGTGACACCTGCAGGATTAAGAATCTGTACAATGATTGTAGTGACCCCTTCAGGGCTAAGAATCTGCAAAAGTGACAACTGCATGATTAAGAATCTGTAAAATGATTGTGGTGACACCTTCAGGATTAAGAATCTGTACAATGATTGTAGTGACACCTGCAGGACTAAGAATCTACAAAATGATTGTGGCGACACCTTCAGGACTAAGAATCTGTACAATGATTGTAGTGACACCTGCAGGACTAAGAATCTGTAAAATGATTGAAGTGACACCTACAGGATTAAGAATCTATAAAATGATTGAAGTGACACCTACAGGATTAAGAATCTATACAATGATTGAAGTGACACCTGCAGGACTAAGAATCTGTACAATGATTGTAGTGACACCTGCAGGATTAAGAACCTGTAAAATGATTGTGGTGACACCTTCAGGATTAAGAATCTGTACAATGATTGTAGTGACACCTGCAGGATTAGGAACCTGTACAATGACTGTAGTGACACCTGCAGGACTAAGAATCTGTAAAATGATTGAAGTGACACCTACAGGATTAAGAATCTATACAATGACTGTAGTGACACCTGCAGGACTAAGAATCTGTAAAATGATTGAAGTGACACCTACAGGATTAAGAATCTATAAAATGATTGAAGTGACACCTTCAGGATTAAGAATCTGTACAATGATTGTAGTGACGCCTGCAGGATAAAGAACCTGTAAAATGATTGTGGTGACACCTGCAGGACTAAGAATCTGCAAAATGATAGTAGTGACACCTGCAGGACTAAGAATCTGCAAAATGATTCTAGTGACACCTACAGGACAAAGAATCTACAAAATGATTCTGGCGACACCTTCAGGACTAAGAATCTGTACAATGATTGTAGTGACACCTGCAGGATTAAGAATCTGTAAAATGATTGTGGTGACACCTGCAGGACTAAGAATCTGCAAAATGATTGTAGTGACACCTGCAGGATTAAGAACCTGTAAAATGATTGTAGTGACACCTGCAGGATTAAGAATCTGTACAATGATTGTAGTGACACCTGCAGGATTAAGAATCTGTACAATGATTGTAGTGACCCCTTCAGGGCTAAGAATCTGCAAAAGTGACAACTGCATGATTAAGAATCTGTAAAATGATTGTAGTGACACCTGCAGGATTAAGAATCTGTAAAATGATTGTAGTGACACTTTCAGGACTAAGAATCTGTAAAATGATTGCAGTGACACCTGCAGGACTAAGAATCTGTACAATGATTGTAGTGACACCTGCAGGATTAAGAACCTGTAAAATGATTGTGGTGACACCTTCAGGATTAAGAATCTGTACAATGATTGTAGTGACACCTGCAGGATTAAGAACCTGTACAATGATTGTGGTGACACCTTCAGGATTAAGAATATGTAAAATGATTGTGGTGACACCTGCAGGATTAAGAATCTGTAAAATGATTGTGGTGACACCTTCAGGATTAAGAATCTGTACAATGATTGTAGTGACACCTGCAGGACTAAGAATCTACAAAATGATTGTGGCGACACCTTCAGGACTAAGAATCTGTACAATGATTGTAGTGACACCTGCAGGACTAAGAATCTGTAAAATGATTGAAGTGACACCTACAGGATTAAGAATCTATAAAATGATTGAAGTGACACCTACAGGATTAAGAATCTATACAATGATTGAAGTGACACCTGCAGGACTAAGAATCTGCAAAATGATTGTAGTGACACCTGCAGGATTAAGAACCTGTGAAATGATTGTGGTGACACCTTCAGGATTAAGAATCTGCACAATGATTGTAGTGACACCTGCAGGACTGAGAATGTGTAAAATGATTAAAGTGACACCTTCAGGACTAAGAATCTGTAAAATGATTGAAGTGACACCTACAGGATTAAGAATCTATACAATGACTGTAGTGACACCTGCAGGACTAAGAATCTGTAAAATGATTGAAGTGACACCTACAGGATTAAGAATCTATAAAATGATTGAAGTGACACCTTCAGGATTAAGAATCTGTACAATGATTGTAGTGACGCCTGCAGGATTAAGAACCTGTAAAATGATTGTGGTGACACCTGCAGGATTAAGAATCTGTACAATGATTGTAGTGACACCTGCAGGACTAAGAATCTACAAAATGATTGTGGCGACACCTTCAGGACTAAGAATCTGTACAATTATTGTAGTGACACCTGCAGGACTAAGAATCTGTAAAATGATTGTGGTGACACCTGCAGGATTAAGAATCTGTAAAATGATTGTGGTGACACCTGCAGGATTAAGAATCTGTAAAATGATTGTGGTGACACCTGCAGGATTAAGAATCTGTAAAATGATTAAAGTGACACCTTCAGGACTAAGAATCTGTAAAATGATTGCAGTGACACCTGCAGGACTAAGAATCTGTACAATGATTGTAGTGACACCTGCAGGATTAAGAACCTGTAAAATGATTGTGGTGACACCTGCAGGATTAAGAATGTGTAAAATGATTAAAGTGACACCTTCAGGACTAAGAATCTGTAAAATGATTGCAGTGACACCTGCAGGATTAAGAATCTGTACAATGATTTTAGTGACACCTGCAGGATTAAGAACCTGTAAAATGATTGTAGTGACACCTGCAGGACTAAAAACCTGCAAAATGATTGTGGTGACACCTTCAGGATTAAGAATCTGTACAATGATTGTAGTGACACCTGCAGGATTAAGAACCTGTAAAATGATTGTGGTGACACCTGCAGGATTAAAAATCTGTAAAATGATTGTGGTGACACCTGCAGGATTAAGAATCTGTAAAATGATTGTGGTGACACCTGCAGGATTAAGAATCTGTAAAATGATTGTGGTGACACCTTCAGGATTAAGAATCTGTACAATGATTGTAGTGACACCTGCAGGATTAAGAACCTGTAAAATGATTGCAGTAACACCTGCAGGATTAAGAATCTGTACAATGATTGCAGTGACACCTGCAGGATTAAGAATCTGTACAATGACTGTAGTGACACCTTCAGGATTAAGAATCTGTACAATGATTGTAGTGACACCTTCAGGATTAAGAATCTGTACAATGATTGCAGTGACACCTGAAGGATTAAGAACCTGTAAAATGATTGTAGTGACACCTTCAGGACGAAGAATCTGTAAAATGATTGTGGTGACACCTGCAGGACTAAGAATCTGTACAATGATTGCAGTGACACCTGCAGAACTAAGAATCTGTAAAATGATTGTGGTGACACCTGCAGGACTAAGAATCTGCAAAATGATTGTAGTGACACCTGAAGGATTAAGAACCTGTAAAATGATTGTAGTGACACCTTCAGGACGAAGAATCTGTAAAATGATTGTAGTGACACCTGAAGGATTAAGAACCTGTAAAATGTATAATGGCATAGGCAGGGGAAAAACCGTGACAGTTAAGCTACCTCATCGCAGAGGAGGGGATTATACCTTTTGCTTAATCAGCAAGGTCCTACACAATTTGGAGGGTCGGAGTTTTCAATATGCAAAAGGTATCGATTGGTGCTTTTGTCCAACACCAAATATTTCCCCAGTTTCATACGAAGCCAGAGATTCAGAGAAAAGCTTTCGAACCTAAGCATGACTGAAGAGCGATTTCTGGTCCAGATTTCGTCTCGACATAAAGATAACCTGGAGTAAGTTTCACTCATTGCAGCAATCAGCATGTTCAGTAGTAGAATCACTGTCAAGCAAATGAAGAGGACTAGAACTACCTTAGCTATTTCATTGCTTTGTATGCTACTGAAACTGTCATTCATCCCAAGCCCTGTCATAAGTAGAAACATTGAATATGTTGCACTTTGCAGACTTTCAAATCCTGTCACTGCATCGGCTGAATCGTAGACAACCATCATCATTGTACCACCAAATCCCACCAACAAGATACAAAAAACAAAAGCAAAACTGACTATGTCTGTCGAAATGACCAGATGCATGATCGTTCCAAAGTAGCTAGTCCTGCGGAGTCCTTGAAAGAAGTAAAGTAAGAAATAGCAGCCAGAGACAAAAGCTATGGCCTTGCAGACTGTTGCTTCCAGATTAAGTAAAGCATAGACAACTGAAATAGTTTGTGAGACCAAGAACACTGCAAAAACCGCTCGGAAGATGTCACTTTTCATGATGACACCAAATGGAGCCTTGTAACTCCTGCCGTGCCATCTACGTGTCAGAACCATAATCAGACACATCAAGCTTCTTCCCCAAACAGTTACTTCCGTAATAATGAATACAAAAAGAACACAAACCATGAAACCAAGAACTAATTTTAGTTTGAGGGACTCTTTCAGCAATTCTATTACAGAGATAGTTGCGCCAGTTGAAGTTGCATTTGTCAAATTCACTTTAGCTGTGAAAGTCTCCCTGAGAGTAATTGGAAATTGAAAACAAAGAACCATCAAAGCCAAATGCATGAGACCCCAATTGAAGAACCCAAAACGATGGAACTTCCATTTGTAGGAGACAAGTTCCTTGATTACTGGAATAGAGAAACAGGCCAGTGTATTTCCTCTTACTGGACTATAAGTCAGAAGTTCCAAGACACTTGGCTTTCCAGGTTTCTGTAGATTCGTGATGACAGGGTCTACATCTTTCATGTCATAATGTAAAAAAGAGGAATGTCCGAATTGCCAAGCTGTCTGACGATAAACTCCTTCGATGTTAAGAATGAAATCCAGCATCTCTTTGTGTTTGAATTTGGCAGCCCATGTGACTGGAGTGTATCCGTCATTGTTCTCAATGTATAACAAGTGCCGTTTGAGTTCAAAGTCATCAAATGCAGTCCAGTGGTCAGGATCTTGCTCCTTTTTTAAACAGAACCATTTTCGGCTTGCGTTACTTGTTAAAACAACTGTCATCATTTGTTTGGCTAGTTCTTCAGCCCAAGTTCAACCAAAACATGAGTGACAGAATTTCCCACGGAGTCTTGTGCATCTAACTCTGCACCATAAGTAATCAGTGTTTCAAAAATTTCCGGGTTAGCATTCCAACAAGCAAGATGCAGTGGTAAGCTGGTCAATTTCATCTTCTCCAAGAAATGGCTGCCTTTCAGATGAGTGTTAAGCATTGCTAACTGATCTGCTCTATTCAACTGATCCATGTACTTCTTTAAGACATCGTTGAGACTATTGGCAATGATTGTGTGAATTGCAGTGCAGCCTTCATATTCAGTTTCTGATATTGCTTGCATGAGTTGCTCCCTCGTTGCCAGTGATATGATGATCTCACAAACCTGAATGCTTTTTTTGGTAGAAGCTGGCAGTAAACATGTTGCCAATCCATCCAGTGAAATATCTATCTCACCATCTTTTTCCATCATGACATCACACAAAATGGTAAACTTTCTGGAGAGGTTATTGATGCAGCATTCAAGTTTCTGCAGCATCAGTACTTCCGGTTCATGGAGGATGACATTTCTCAGCCAGGAAGCATACCTGAATCGAGAAAATTATTATTACCATACAGACTGCAAAGCTTAGACTGAATAAACAAACTCAATTCCTTCTCAAGCAGCATGGAGCGATTGGATACCTGAATTATATAAGAATTATAACTTTCACTTCAATACAGGATTTTTCACTTTACTGTAGACCACAGGCACTCAGAACTACAGTGTGTTCACACATGTTGCTTGTACATAAACAGCAATGAAATTCACTTCATCATTTGTTGCTTGTACATAAACAGCAATGAAATTCACTTCATCATTTGTTGCTTGTACATAAACAGCAATGAAATTCACTTCATCATTTGTTGCTTGTACATAAACAGCAATGAAATTCACTTCATCATTTGTTGCTTGTACATAAACAGCAATGAAATTCACTTCATCATTTGTTGCTTGTACATAAACAGCAATGAAATTCACTTCATCATTTGTTGCTTGTTCATAAACAGCAATGAAATTCACTTCATCATTTGTTGCTTGTTCATAAACAGCAATGAAATTCACTTCATCATTTGTTGCTTGTTCATAAACAGCAATGAAATTCACTTCATCATTTGTTGCTTGTACATAAACAGCAATGAAATTCACTTCATCATTTGTTGCTTGTACATAAACAGCAATGAAATTCACTTCATCATTTGTTGCTTGTTCATAAACAGCAATGAAATTCACTTCATCATTTGTTGCTTGTTCATAAACAGCAATGAAATTCACTTCATCATTTGTTGCTTGTACATAAACAGCAATGAAAT
Organism: Platynereis dumerilii; assembly: GCA_026936325.1. Classification (NCBI taxonomy): domain Eukaryota; kingdom Metazoa; phylum Annelida; class Polychaeta; order Phyllodocida; family Nereididae; genus Platynereis; species Platynereis dumerilii. The sequence continues at coordinate 19,637,189 of JAPTHN010000003.1, forward strand.
TCACTTCATCATTTGTTGCTTGTTCATAAACAGCAATGAAATTCACTTCATCATTTGTTGCTTGTTCATAAACAGCAATGAAATTCACTTCATCATTTTGGATCACAAAAAAATGAACTCAAAAATGAAATGCTGCTTCCTGCTTCAGAAGGATCAATGTTTAGTTGGGTGTAAATTTTTAAATTCAAAATGCACCACTGACATTGGTATTCAAAGGATGGTTATTTTTTAGGGATTTCCAACCATGGCAATTATAATGCTGTATGACACATAGGGAAAGTAGTCAAAAACTGAAAAAAAAAAACATTGTTTTTTTTTTTAAACTAAAATTGAAGTAGGTTGGAATTGTCATATCATTGCCATTTGGAGAACAAATTTCGATTCCCTAACACACATTTAAGTTCTTTTTGAATTTGCTTAAAAAAATTTAATTGACACACAAAACTGTCTATATCAAAGGTTGAAGCCTCTTACCTCTCTTCCTGCCCATCTCTAACCTCTCCAGGCCAGGTGTTTGTTGTTGAAGATTCCCTGATTTTATTGCTCCTGGAAATCAGAGCAAGTTTGGCTTTCAGTGGGTGATGCATTCTTTGCAGAAATGCTTTGTTGAATTCTGGTTGCTGTGGGCTAACATCCCCAGTTTCAGTGATGTTGCTGGGCAGTCCGTCTCCTGATTTGGTCTCCATGTTCCTATGAGTTCCTGGCTTAAGGGACATAACCTGTCTTGCCCCTCTGAGTGAAATCCTTTCCTTTGTCACTGTTGATTCCTATGTAAACAGAGTTCTTTTATCAATTGCCTGATATCCAGTGTTGTCCAAACAGCAGCTGCCGCATCAGTATATTATCCAGGAATTGGCAATTACATACTGATTGACTTCAGTTGTAGTGTGACGATCTGGGTCCCATTGCGAATGGTGACAATAATTATAAGCATTCTGTCAAGATTGTGTGACATTATCGCAGTTGAGCTGAGTAAATATCTACCATTACACTGTTACTAGCCAATGTTATCAGCTAAAAGCCTTTCTAGGATTTCAAGTATTTGTTTTCTTGTCATCAACAGAAAGCATAACGAAAATTAATACGAAAAATATGAAGGTGATTAGACACATAATGCCACTTACCACACCTGTTGCAGGAGATTGTGTTGAAGTTGACTTCTTTATATTTTTACCATCGGTTTTCAGACAAATTTTTGTTTGCTCTTTATCTAAAATAATATGCATCAATCAAGATCTGGTTAAGCCTGCTGCAGAGTACAATTATTTAACGATATTTTGACTTAGAATTTGTCACCCAATATGTGTAGTTACACTAGCAATTGTGCTACGTACGAATTACGTACGTAAAACGTACGTTTTACGTACGTACATTTTCGTACGAATTTCGTACGTGAAAACGGGCTATTTACGTACGAAATACGCATAAAAGAGCTTTCGTACGTTTTACGTACGCTGCACAATTGGCCATGTACTTAAAATTGGTTAATAAATCTTGATATGTCGTACTCTTGCGACCCATGGAGCATACTCACAATTAAATATAGAGGCTCAGTGTCAAAATAAATTCAAGAACAACAATGAACCACCATCAAAAACAACTGTGATAATAGATTATAGTTCATTCACAAACACAAATTAATTTACTATTGAATAAGATTAATGTTTCAAGCAAACAGCAAGATGAATTAATAGTGTAGATTCTCAGACATCCAGGTAATGATCCAACTGTGAAGGTTTAAAACATTTCTCTGGACTTACTTTTGTTGGGAGCAACGTTTCACTTGTAACAATACAAGCATCATCAGTCTACTGAACTATTGCCACTTGTAGGTGAGAAAACTGAGATGGTGTTGGTGTTGTTATCCTACCTGTGAGATAACAGATGTCTCAGGCCTCCTCTGCGGTTCATTAATGGTCGGTGTGCTGTTATAGGACCAGGCCCTTTGTTAAGGATACCAACTCACACAGATGTCAAATAATTATAACACCCCTTGCAAGTCAATAGACACAATCACAAGATAAAACATCAGATATCTGAATTTGCTTATTGTTTTGTCAGAGCCACAGCGGAATTCTTTGCTTATTATTATTATTAGAAAAATGTTACAAAGAGAAGCTGTTCTGGTGCGGAAAAAATCGGGAGCTCTGCGAATCTGCGTCGATTCATGCCTGCTTAATAAAAATACCGAAGAATGTATTCAGACTGCCTCGAATATATGAATATGTAGAGAGCATATTAGGGGCAAAACTTGTCTCTGCCTTGGATTAAGGCAGCCTATGCACAGGAGCCAATAGGTCTGTCTCCATGTGGGGATTACAACAGGTATTATGGGTAGGTAGAACTACAATGAATAACATTAATTGTGTCTTAAATAAATCCCAAAACAAGCATAACTTTCCTGAAAAATTTAATTCGGATGGAATAGATATATCTGATGAATTTGAAATTGCCAGTAAATTTAATAAACACTATACTGATATTGGCCCTTCTTTAGCTCAGCAAATACCTCCCTTCCACGGGAGTGCTCTTGATTACCTACCAGTTAACAACAACCCCAGTAGTTTCTATTTTGAACCCTGTACCCCATATGAAGTTTCCACCATAATAAATTCTCTTAAACCGAAGACTAGCTGTGGGCACGACAACATTAGTACAAAATTAATCAAGCAGTCCTCGGATGCAATAATACTACCTCTGACCCACATAGCTAACATTTCCATGCTACAAGGTATTTTCCCTTCCTCAATGAAAACTGCTAAAGTAATCCCTATTTATAAAAAAGATGACAAAACCAAATTCATTAATTATAGACCTATTTCTCTTCTCCCAAGTTTCTCCAAAATAATAGAAAAAATAATCCATAAAAGAGTACTGAAATACCTTTCCCTAAATAATATATTATCATTGTCTCAATATGGATTTCAACCTAATATGTCTACAGAATTTGCAATATTGGAATTACAAGACAGAATAGTTAAAGCAATTGCCTCAAAAAAATTTTGTTTAGGTTTCTTTATTGATTTAACCAAAGCTTTTGATACCCTCGACCATAACATATTAATCTCCAAACTAAATCACATAGGAATTAGAGGATCCGCTCTGAATTGGTTCACTAGTTACTTAACAAATCGCCAGCAATATGTCTCATTTAAATCAACCTCTTCAAATAGACTCTTGATAACCTGCGGGGTACCACAAGGATCCATCCTAGGCCCATTACTTTTTCTAATATACATTAATGATTTGGACAGGGCCCTCATTAAATCAAATAGCATACTTTTCGCAGATGATACCACTCTTGTATTAACAAATAGTGATTTTAAAACTCTCATTCAAGATACCAACCGTGAAATTAACACTCTCTACAAATGGTTCTGTCTAAATAAACTATCCTTGAATATCTGTAAAACCAACTATATTATCTTCCAGAATCAAAAAACTATTCCAGTTAATAATAGAGAAGCCATAAAAATCAATAATACAATCATAAACGAAGTAAATCATGTTAAATTTCTTGGAGTAACTTTTGACAACAAACTAAATTGGAAAATTCATCTGACTAATAAATGTAAACAAATTGTAAAAGTCATAGCAATCCTCGCAAGACTAAAAAATACATTGCCAACCCAAATATTGAAAACCATATATAATTCGTTGATTTTGCCCCACTTAAATTATGGAGTCATAGCCTGGGGAAACATTCAAAATAAAGAAATTAAACGATTAATCACACTCCAAAAAAAGGCAGTTCGTCACATACTAAACAAACGCTACAACAGTCACACAGCTCCTATCTTCAAGAAACTAAATATTCTAACAATAAATGATATTTTCCAAAGCAGTTGTTGTAAATTTTATCTAAAATCTTTAAATAATATACCACGCCCGTATCTTCAGAGCCAGCTTGAAACTAATAATCAAATTCACAGTTATGAAACAAGACAACAACATAATATTCACTACATAAATATTATATCTTCTCATGAAAAGCAATCCTTGAATTTTAAAATTTCCTATACTTGGAATATGCTTCCGAATGCTATTAAATTTTGTATGTATTTATCCCCTGATTCATTCTCCAAAAAGTTAAAAAAACATTTTGTGTCATTGTACGAAGAAAAGTGCCATATTCCTAACTGTACTATATGTCTTAGGTAAGTCCCTGGTTTTGAAACTACCCCCTCCCCAACCCAACATCCAACCCATCCCTTCTCCCTCAATCCCTTCCCCACCTTGGCTTCCCTGACAAAATACTTACTGTTGGTCGATTTTGAAATGGTTTTATTATTAAGCTCTCTTTTCTTTTTTCCTGATTCTATCTGAATTTTGAATTTTAATCTGATGGTTTCCTTGTTTTTTGTTGTTGTTTTTTTTTTCAATATGTATATGTTTAGTGTATGTTATATGTATCAGATACATGTTTGGCTGTAAAATTTTGTTTGGTAGTCTTTCTCCTCTGTTATTTCAAGTTCAAGGCTTTATCATGTCTTAATAGATTGTATTAGGTATCTAACCCCCCCCCCGAATATGACGAATTTATAACATTGTATGTTTAATTTTTAATAATTGTGATATCATATTTATTTATTCTTTGTATCATTCCTTCATCAATCGCCCATATCATTTCATCTCATTTCTTGTCACCTGGGGTGCCCAAAAAACAAACTCTCGAGTTTCTCTGGGCATCCCTCCAACATTATGTCATCACCCAGTCTAATTTAGAAATAACGTGTACATGTGATGTTGGTGAAATAAATTATCTATCTATCTATCTCTACAATAAGTGGGTAGGGCTATTTTTGTCTTTGGAGGAGCCCACCAAATGACATATCATCTGGTTTGTTAACAAAGTGGAATCCTTTGACCAACAGTTAATAATAATCTGGTTGTTAACATGTTGCAATCCCCCAATCTGTATGATAGCAACACTCTTTTCCGTTCAGCTGTTGTCTTAAGAACATTCAGCAAACACACTCATTAAGTCGGACTCCTTGGCTTGGTCAACAACACAAATCACCTTCTTGAGAGGCAAAAGGGATTCCATCAGAGCTCCTATTGCTTGGAGACACCACCTGTACATAAATTCAGAACTAAAAATGGAGACAAACCTAATGCCAAAGAGGATCATTGGGAGACTGCTTTTTCAACATTGATGGGGCTGTTTGAACACAACAGGATGCCATTCTGCCTCTTTTCAACATTGATGGGGCTGTTTGAACACAACAGGATGCCGTTCTGCCTCTTTTCAACACTGATGGGGCTGTTTGAACACAACAGGATGCCGTTCTGCCTCTTTTCAACACTGATGGGGCTGTTTGAACACAACAGGATGCCGTTCTGCCTCTTTTCAACACTGATGGGGCTGTTTGAACACAACAGGATGCCGTTCTGCCTCTTTTCAACACTGATGGGGCTGTTTGAACACAACAGGATGCCGTTCTGCCTCTTTTCAACACTGATGGGGCTGTTTGAACACAACAGGATGCCGTTCTGCCTCTTTTCAACACTGATGGGGCTGTTTGAACACAACAGGATGCCGTTCTGCCTCTTTTCAACACTGATGGGGCTGTTTGAACACAACAGGATGCCGTTCTGCCTCTTTTCAACACTGATGGGGCTGTTTGAACACAACAGGATGCCGTTCTGCCTCTTTTCAACACTGATGGGGCTGTTTGAACACAACAGGATGCCGTTCTGCCTCTTTTCAACACTGATGGGGCTGTTTGAACACAACAGGATGCCGTTCTGCCTCTTTTCAACACTGATGGGGCTGTTTGAACACAACAGGATGCCGTTCTGCCTCTGCAACCGTCTGGCAACCTTTCAGCAGCATTTGATGAACATCTTTAAATCAGAGTTAACTGAATAGATACCAATTTTCCTTATGACGTCCTGGTGTAGCGATTTTGAACTTTGAACGCTACCTCGACTGTTTTTCTTAAACCTCCCATGCGCTGCAAACCAAACACAGATCTCCTCAAGATGCGCACTTGAGTGACATTATAAAAACATACCATCCTCATGATAATTTTTTGGCTTTTCTTGATTTTGCTTATGGCTCAAACAAAAGACAATTACCATAATCAACTACATTCTACTTTATTGTTGTGATTACATTACGTTTATCGTGGTGTCAGTGTAGATGCGTATGTAGTGAATAGCATTATAAACGTCACATGAATACAAAGCAATTTCATCAAAGCAGTTTTAAAAATTGAATGTTAGAAAAAAAGAGCACATTGCATGTTTAAAACAATTTTTAAAAAACTCCAGAAGTGGAGAGTGATGGGAGTTTACTTTGGTCTGCCAGTGCCCAACAGATACTAACAGAGACTTCCGGTGCTGGGCTTCTTAAAACGAGACTAATTCACTACTCTTCCTGCTGACTTTTTAACTATCCTACAGCCAAACTGACTCAATAATCAGGGAAGAGATCTATACATGTGATGATGTCATAATTAGAATATTAGAATGGGAACATACAACAGATCTTCTCACAAAAGATCTTCTGCGAAATCAAATAAGCTCGTCATTTTAGAGGGTGGAAATACCAAGGTAAGTTTTGGGAAATAGTGCAGCTATTTTTGCACCAGCTTTGTGACAGATTGACACAGAGACATATGTAACAGAAAACATTAGTGTAGGTGCTACCACAGGACTCAAAGTAAGAAAATGATCAAAGTGATACCTGCAGGAAGAAAAGAACATTTATATGTCATGCCAAGTCATTGAAGTCCTAACCACAATTAGGTGGGTCAGAGCTCTCAACATGTAAAATGTATCGATTGCTGCCTTTCTCCAATACCAGATACTTTTCCAGTTTCAGCCTGAGCCACAGATTAAGAGAAAAGCTTTCAAACCTAAGCATGACTGAAGCGCGATTTCTGGTACAGATTTCATCGCTAAATGGAGCGACCTTTGAGTAAGTTTCACTCATTGCTGCTATCAACATGTTTAGCAGCAGAATCACAGTCATGCAAATGAAGAGGACTAGAACTACCTTGGCTATTTCATTGCTTTGTATGCTACTGAAACTGTCATTCATACCCAGTCCTGTCATCAGTAGAAACATAGAGTACATTGCACTTTGCAGAGATTCAAATCCCATCACCGGATTGGCTGGGTCGTAAACAACCATCATCATTGTACCACCAAATGCCACCAACAAGATACAAAACACAAAAGCGAAACTGACAATATCAAGGAAAATGACCAAGTGCATGACTGTTCCAAAATAGCTAGTCCGCCGAAACCCCTGGAAGAAGAACAGTAAGTAATAACAGCCGGAGACAAAAGCTATGGCCTCACTGACTGATGCTTCCAGATCAAGTAAAGTGAAGACCATTGAGATAGTTTGTGACACCAAGAACACTGCAAAAACCACTCGAAAGATGTCACTTTTCATGATGACATTAAATGGAGCCTTGTAACATCGGCCATGCCATCGACGTGTTAGAACCATAATCAGACACACCAAGCTTCTTCCCCAAACAGTTACTTCGGTGATAATAAATGTGAAAAGAATAAATACCATGAAGGCCAAAACCAATTGAAGTTTGAGGGACTCTTTCAGCAATTCTACTGCAGTGGTTGCAGCACCGACTGAGGTTGCATTTGGTAAAGTAGGATGAGCTGCAAAACTTTCCTTGAGGGTAATTGGAAATTGATAACAAAGAACCATCAAAACCAAATGCAGAAGACCCCAGGAGTAGAAACCAAAACAGTCAAATTTCCATTTGTAAGCAACAAGTTCCTTGATTACTGGAATAGAGATACAATCCAGCGTATTTCCTCTCACTGGACTGTAAGTCAAAAGTTCCAAGACACTTGGCTTTCCTGGTTTCTGTATATTGGTGATGACCGAGTCTATATCTTTCATGTCGTAATGTAGAAATGAGGAATGTCCGAATTGCCAAACTGTCTGCCGATAAACTCCTTCTATGTTCAGGATGAAGTCAAGCATCTCTTTGTGTTTGAATTTGGCAGCCCATGTAACTGGAGTGAATCCGTCATTATTTTCAATGTATAACAGGTGCTGTTTGAGTTTGACATCATCATAAGCAGTCCAATGGCAAAGATCTTGCTTATTTCTGTGACAGAACCATTCTCTGCTCGCTTTACTCGTCAAAACAACTGACATCATTTGTTTGGCTAGTTCTGGTTTACTCAGTCCCAGTTCCACCAAAACGTGTATGATAGAATTTCCCGTGGAATCTTGTGCATCTAGCTCCGCTCCGTAAGAGATCAGCATTTCAAAAATTTCCTGGTTGCCACTCCAACAAGCGAGGTGTAGAGGCAAGCTGGTCAATTTCATCTTCTTCAAGAAATGGCTGCCTTTCAGATGACAGTTAAGCATTACTAACTGGTCTACGTTGTCTAGTTGATCCATGTACTTCTTCAAAATATCACTGAGATTATTGGTGATGATTACGTGAATTGCAGTGCAGCCCTCATGTTCAGCTTCAGATATGGCAACCATGAGCTGTTCCCTCGTTGCTAGTGATATGATGATCTCACAAATTTGAATGCTTCTCTTGGCAGCAGCTGGCAGTAAACAGGTTCCCAACTCATCTAGAGAGATGTCAATTTCTCCGTCTTTTTCCATCATGACTTCACATATAATCGTGAACTTTTTCCAAAGGTTGTTAAGGCAACGTTCCATCTTCTGAAGCATAATTTCTTCCGGTGCATGGAGGATGACATTTCTCAGCCACGAGGCATATCTGAATAATAAAGAATTTAATTGAATTTTACTATGACTTGGTATGTGCCATTGTGCCAAGCATTAGTAACAGAATGAAGTGAATTTTTTTTCTGTTTTTAAAAGTTTTAGTCACTAGAGTTTTGATGCTAGTATGGTCTATTGATGAAAATAGTTATAGTGTTTTATTGTATGGATATGTTATAATACTTATGTGTTTGAAACTAACATTGATACAGTGTTTTGCCTTCTCTCGGATGTGAAAGTGCTGCATTGACTTTTCTAACCTTAGTAAATTATTAATCACAACCTGTTATGAACCACAAGTTATCTGCTAAAAGCCTTTCTAGGATGTCAAGTATTTGATATGCGTAAATACTTAAATAAAGGTATCCTGATGTAGTCAAGTGCAGGTGTCATACGAAAGTTGGAATTCAATAACTGTTTATTTCAATGACAATGATCATGACAATAAAAAGCTTATTTTATCTCGGTTTTTGTAATGAAAAATTAGCCACTGACTAGAGTCACCGAAAATATCAAGATAGAATGAGAGTAAAAAATTAATAACATCTGGCAAATAACATTTATCAATAAAACAAATAAAATAAAATAACGTAAAAACATAAATTGAAACCTATTGATAAGATCTAAGATCCGATGCATTATGGCATGGACGGAGATGAGAGATATTTCCTCCACAGACTCACATACTTAAATACAGAATTTTCACTTAGACATAGAATTTTCACTTTGTCAGGTTATAAAATTAACTCGATGTAAACTTCATCAAGATCAAAATTGTTACTGATCATATTAAAAGTGGAAGCCACTTACTGCTCCTCTTGTCCCTCTTTAATCTCTCCTGGCCAAGTGTTGCTTCTTGAAGATTTAATTTTCTTACTCCTTGAAATCAGAGCAAGTTTGGCTCTCAGTCGGTCACCCATGTTTTTGAGAAACGCTTTGTTGAATTCGGATTGTTGTGGGAGAGAGTCCTTCCTTTCCGTGATGTAATTGGGCAGTCCGTCTTCTGGTTTACCTCCATGTCCTTATGAACTCTCGGCTATCTCGTACATGATCCTGTTTCACTGCGAATTTTTTTTGTATGAGGCGATATGGAGCATTAACCCGCAGTTCTCCTTCCACTGAGTGAGAACTGACCGGCTCCACCTATAAAAGGATTTGCAGTGTCATTGCCGTTTCCCAAGCAAACAAAGTTCTATTGTCATACGCTCTGTATCCAGCTTTGTCCAAACAGCAGCACCAATGTAAGCTCCTCCTGCAATAGGCAATTACATGCTGATTGACATTAGTTAATGGTATGGGTCTCACGTTGTATAAGGATGTCATTTTGAATTGGTAGCAGCACCAGCCCTCTCTGAATAAACAAAGGCATCAACACAATCAGGCTCAGTAAGTTATTAACCACAACCTGTTGTGAACCAGAAGCTATCTACTAAAAGCCTACCTAGGATGTCAAGTATTTGATATGTGGAAAAAGGGGAGAATATTGAGACCCATAATGAACTTTAACACGTCTGTTCATTCATGAGTCAATATCAAAATGGGTAATCCTCTATTTTCGGATGACAAACTTTGTGAAGGACGCCACTTCGAACAGATGTCAACAGAGAGTTCCTCCGTTTCCTAATGGTTTAGAGTGCTTGTTTGCAAAACCACTGGCTCTGAGGTGTGGGCCCTAATCCCGGCCCCCCCAAACTAAATTTTGTCCGATCCCTTGAGACATTAAATGAAGGCGGGTTGTATCCAATGTTCTAAACTGGGGCAACTGGAAGACCCTGGCCATCTCCGAGTTAATCGGCCTTGTGCCAGACTCACAGTCTTATCAATCATCATTATCGAAGGCATTTGACACACTGGACCATCAAATTTTATTTCACAAATTGGAATACTATGGTTTGAGGGGTAAATCCTTAGAACTATTAAAGTGCTATTTAAGTGACAGGAAGCAATTCGTAGAAATTGACAGTGTACAATCAGACCTAATGAATATTACTTGTGGTGTCCCCCAGGGATCTATCCTTGGCCCTTTACTATTTATAATTTATCTAAACGATCTACCATCCATTACAACCAATTTAAAGGCTCTTATTTATGCAGATGATACCACTTTATTTGCTACCTTGAACAATAACAACTTCAATACCATTGAATAACAACTTCAATACCATTGAAAGTGAAATTAATCAAGAATTAAAGTCAATTACTACCTGGTTAAAGTTAAACAAATTGTCTTTGAATATTGAGAAGTCAAAGGCCATGCTGTTTCATACGATAAACAGACAAGTTGAAATACCAGACATCTATATTGATGATATCAAAATTGACTTTGCTGATGAATTTAACTTCCTTGGTCTTGTTCTAGACAAAAACTTAAAATGGAAATCTCATGTAAATCTCATATCCAAAAAGATTAGTAAAACCATAGGTATTATGACAAAGCTAAAGAAATTCCTGCCACTTAATGCATTGCTAAATATTTATAATGCTCTGATTTTACCCCACCTGCATTATTGTTCCTCAATTTGGGGGTGGCAATCGCAAAATTTAGTGTAACTTCAGAAAAAAGCAATACGTGTTATAACTAACAGCAAGTACAATGCCCATACAAGTTTGTTATTTAAACAGTTAAAGACCCTCAAAATCCAAGATATATGTGCACTGCATGACTACAAATTTTGCTACAAATTAATTAATGGTTTAACTCCTATATTCTTTTTACGTCACTTGGATCCCTTTGCAGCTGTTAATCATAACTACAACACCAGACATGCAACTGACTTGCGTCTGCCCGCTGTGAGACATGAATTCGCAAGAAATGGCATCAGGTACAGGTTTCCAAAACTTTATAATAATATGCCTGATCTCTTCAAACAAAAAATATTTACACATAGTTTTCTAGGCTTTAAATTTTATATTAAAAATTGCTTGTTGGAAAGTTATACTAGTACATGTACGAATCCTTATTGTTATGTCTGTAGTTAATTTTTCAGTTTCTTCTAAATTGGATGGTCTCCTTTTCTAGCGGTCAACCATAAGTATTAATTTTCTATTGAAGTGTTTTCTTTTTATCTTTCTTTCAAAATTTTCTAATATTACCAGCCACTGTACCAATATATTGTGAATGAGGTAAACAACAGGGCCTCCTCGACAGCGGCATAATTTTGCCTTTTATACAATTTTGATATTTCGTTATAAAGGATGTTTGATATGAGCTACGAATAAAAGATCTGAATCTGAATCTGAATCTATCCGTCGATCACCAACACTGAATCGTGCACCGGCATAGAAACCATGGGCAATGTTCCTATATCCACTGCCCGTGGGTGCTACTCTCTTGCTGCCCTGAGCTGTAATCAGTGGAAGGCTCTCTATGAATTTTCCCTGCACCAGGGGACCAAGAAGTTATACAAATACAAATACAAACAACTGTCGTCAGTCATCACTCGCCAAGGAAGTTAATGGACACAATTGGCAGATTTTTTAAAAAAGAGTCAGATGTCAGAATTTGCTTTTGGTTTTATCGGCCCTGCAGAGGAGTTGCCAGTTGTTGTTCTTGGACCTGAGAATAATTGCCTCAATATAAATTGATATTTTTTTAATGTATGGTATGTTTTTGTTGATGTGCTAGTTCATTAATGTTCTGAGGTAGGGATAATCCAATTTCTCTACATTTCATGGCTGTTTCAATAGGTTACATGGCTGAAATAGTCATTGCCAAAGAGACAGACATGGAATTGTTAGCAGGTAAAAATATCTGCGTCATTTATTGTTTTTAAAAATTGTAATTCCAGAGGTAACATTTCCTGTCCAGGAAGTCTGCGCAACCATTTTTAATGGAAAAAAAAATTAATATCTGTCGTTTAATTTCCTTTTACTGTTTACTTTTACTCGACAAGTGACAACCATTTGTATTTATATTGAGTTTTGTCAGTAAAGAGGGTTCCAAGTATGAAGTGGTGGACATTCCTCTCTGTGACAAAACGGTCCTTCAGCTAGGGCGATAAATGGCTTCTCATTTTCTTTTTGAGAAATAAATGATTTCATTTAAAACCTGCCTGCTGCATTTCAAGGGCTGGAAACAAACACTTGACACCCTGGCAATGCTTCTAGGGATCACTTCTTGTTGAGAATAATGTAAAGGGAATATAATTAGCACCAAGAGTCTTTCATAATTTAATATGTAAGGTCCTGGGATGTAGAGCTGCCTGCTCGAGGACAGGTGATCGTAAGTTGTCATTGCCAATCTCATATAATTGAAGCAATAAGTGTCCTGCACTCAGGAAAAGCAGAAGAAGTTTCTATTTGTGGTTTTAATATGTCTCTTTCTATTGGAATATTGATTTCCAGAACATGGCACACTGGTCATATTCTTGAGACTGACACTGCATCAAATTACTCAACAACATCTGACAGATTCTGAAACATTATTCTGGCTGCTGTACTGCAGCATTCAACTGATTGATTGCTAGAAACAAATGCAAAATCAACCATGCATATCTATTCTATTATATTTAAGACCCAAGAGTTTAAGTTAAGTTAAATTATTTATTGTGCACAACCATGGTATTTTAATTATACATACAGATAGACCCAAAATAACAATACAACAACACACATGACAGTCATAAGATATAAATTAATCAATTTCACTTCAATCCAGATAACTCATGATCCAGTCATACTCTTATTATATATTTTCCCTCATAACTGTTAAATCCCATGTCTGCTCTGTCTTCCATCCACTTTCCACTTTCCCCTGCTACTCAATCCCATGTCTACTCAGACCTCCCAATCCACTTTTTGTCTTTCCTACATCAAGTCTCACAGGCTGTAAAAAGGCCCCGACATCTATATGTCCAGTCCCACCTCTGCCCCCTGGATATCATAAAAGTATCATAATAAAGGATTGTAAAGCGATACCCCGGCCGACAGTGTGGACTCTGGCATATTTAACTTGTGATCCAGTCAGGCTGTAAAAAACCCTGGGCTTGGTACCCTGACCCATATCTGCCCTCAGGTATCATAAAAGTATCATAATTAATGATTGTAAAGCGATACCCAAGCCCACAGCATGGGCCCTGGATCATGCAAGTCTCCTACTTTACCTACATTTCATCTCACTCATCTCAATTCCTCATTATAGTCACACTTAAATTAATTCCTATCCTTATTACCAGTCTAGCTGTAAATGGGCCCTGGTTCACACATTTAATCTAGCTCCTATCCCCAAAACACCATACTTAGCTACCACAACTATCCTCAATATACCATATATAATCAAAGAATATTGTTATTAATAAAGCACTGACCTTATTCAACACCTGATCAGAGCCATGGCTAGTGGCAAGAGCCACTGCCCTCTGATCCTGCTGCTTCAACAGACCCCTATTAGCTCAAACTGAACTGCACTCCGGACTAACTAAAAACTGACCCCCCTTGTAACTTTTATAGGCCTCAGCTATGGCCCCCTTCCTATAGCAATTTGCATACAACCCACAGCTAACCCAGGATGCTTGAGCCCTGGCTACCAACCATGCAAATTAATCCATATTCAGTTTTCCAACAAGCTCCCCCTATAGGCAAGCTACTGCAATTCTGATCAACTTGTTCTAATGTTATATGATAATATTTTAGGTGGATTCATAACATCAATCTTACAAATGTTTTATCAGTTGTACAATCATTTATGAAAATCAAATACCAAACATTTCTACCAATAAAATATACAAAACAAAAGCACTCCAACAGTAATGTTACTCAATTCTTAACTCATGCGTTACGATATCCCTCAAGTCCCCTTTGAGGTGCCATGAATCTTTAGATTAATGGAAACTCAAATCAAAACTAAAAACTACACACATATAAAGTATACATATAGTGATATCTATAAGGATGTTCAGCATTTTAACACGTTAACACTTTATCTTAGAATTTACAGACATACTATCATACCTAAACCGTTCATACCAGAATGACTACATAATTTCAAAAAATTACAATGAAATAGCCTAAAGTGTCACAAATCAGTCATACCAGATCCACCTGTTTTCTTGTACCTGGAGCGTGGGGTGGAGCCACTGAGCAGCTGTAGGTAAAGCAGTGGTGACATCTGTCGTTAATTAATATCGTCAATGCCTGTCTGAAGGTCTGAATGTATGTTGGTTTCCGCTGTATCATGATAACTCTTGGCACTCCCTGAATCGCAGACCAGAACGAGTCAAGAAACGCCCTCGCTGAAGCAGCAGCAGCGCAATGCAGCATGTACACCTGTTGAATCACAGACCGGAACAAGTTGGACTTGATGGTAGGTTGTCTTGTTGTGATCTCTTCTGTAGCCCCATTTTGACCATAGCCTCACAATTGGTGCTCGGTTCAATACTTCATGTAAAATTTTGAAGTCCGATGTATGTGAAGGATCATGCCACAAATGTCTGTAGGTATGCAAATGTCATTATAATGTACACAATAACAAAAACCAGTGCACCATATTTAGCAGTCAAATTGTTGTCTTGCAGACAGTGGTCAATGGTCGGGCACGTCATAAAATGCTGAACTCCTCAATTGAACATGCGGATAGTTAACAGCGCTGTCATGTTTTAAGTCGTTTTGAGAGTGTTCTTCTTCCTGGCTGCCCTGGCCTGTGCTTGGTAGGTATCGGTTACAGGGGTGTTGGCATGACAATTTGAATAATTTTGAATTTATGGATTACCAAAACAAGAAGTCATTCTGAGTATGAATGGAAGAAAAGACATCATCATAAAACTAAAGTAGCTCTAATTCGACATAGGCCTACACATATGAGGGTTTGATACATATCATATCTTCTGATGTGAATAATAATGACAAACATAGTGCATTTCAAATTTTCATAAATTTTGTAAATTGGATGAGTGCCATTACATTGAATTGGCCTATTTAAGATGTATAAAACTATGACAACGGGAACGTAAGAAACGATACAAATACAACACAAAAGTGAAGTTTATGGAAGTGCACATAGCTGAATTATACCATATTTGCGAGTACAAAATATCTTTATATTATTTTCAGATTATGTGATGCGAAAGACAATATGCCATCATTCTTTAATATTTCCTCTACACAATTTCTGTTCATTATGAAAAACTTATCAATCATAACCAAGTTAATGAAAATTAGACACATTACATTATAGCATGTTCATGTACATGTGTAAGTTTGTTGCACCAAATGTGAGTTATGAGAATATGTGTACTGGTACCATACTACAAGACGGAGAATCAATGTATATAACTTATAAAATGTGAATAAAAGAGTACTTCACTTCAATACAGTTTCATAGCAATTTACAATGTGTTAATTTGCTCTAGAATGGCCTTCATTGCTGTACAAAACAGAAAGAGACTCAAAACTGTTTTGTTTAATGAGCCTTATCAAATGGGGTTGCGACTGTCTCATGCTCTTATTGTAATATGTCATGTGTGTAAAATGGAGCTTGCAATATTCCTAAAATGGTCTTTGTCAGTGAATAACTCCCAATATAATTGAATAACCAACCTGCCCCTTTGTACGAACATTGAACATAGATCATCTGCCTTAGTGATCGCCCTCACAAATGTCACCCCAGACAAGCCTATGTAAACAAGTTATACTTCCATATTTTTGCACATTCTAATGGCCCTTGATTTTCTTTTAAAAACAGTTTAAACAAGCTATTATGTTGGTTTGACCAAATCTGTGTAAAACAAACATTGGGAATCACCCCTCTAGCAATGATATAACACAGGATTTGTGTAACAGCCTTTTCCGAATTTTATACTTGTTTACCAAAAATTGTCATAGAACACACATCGTTTAGCCTAGAGAATCAAATCCCTCTCAGATGGTAGAGCATAATCCAACGATTCTGCTGCTTTAACCTGTTTGTCTTTATCTTTACTAGAAGCCGAGATATTAGAAAATTTGGGCCAAATTCGCTATTTTTTCAGCCATTTGTATCATGTCCTGGCCGATAATTTCACTTTGTTGTCTGCCAAGTGCAATGCAACATATGGAGATGGGATCAATTAAATATTTAAACTGATTGATTATCTTTACAACATGCCATCCAAAATCTGCTTTAAAAGAAAGCATGGCCTGATGAACCAATCTTACTCATTTAATACGGAAAATGTGCAATGTGGATGATTGAATACAGAACATATGCACTATACTTTGCAATTTTAATATCGATTGAACTGCAAGGTGAATGCCTAATTGAAGCAATAGAGCCAAAGGCTAAATATATTGACTTATATTTGAAATGCTTCATATCCTGTGTCTGCCAACCTGAGGTTAAAGCACCCTGTTGCCTATGGTGTAATGCATCATTTTGGTCAAGACATACTATGACTTGATTTGTGGTAATTATTTGTTTTGATTTGAAATATTTCAGTTCTTTCCAATATGCACATTGTCATACTGTGTGGCAGATTGAGCAATATTAGCTGCATGGAATTGTATTTGAAAACAAAAAGTTGAAATCATCACATGAGGTGAGACAATTGTATTATCTATTTCTTTCATTAAAATGGCCCTCAAAACCTGGGTTTAGAATTTCTCTGGCATTGTGGTTGAAAGTGCACTGTATTGTTGTGCATTTGCTAGAGCAAAAAGATAAATGGCAACAGGGTGATAACCGAAGGATACTTACCTGCATGGTCCAGAATGGTGTTTGCCACTGGCTCTCTGAAATGATACTAAGTAAAAAAGGGTTAATCCTGAGAATATGTATGGAATATAACTGTTTCATCGTTACTAATACTATATATATATGTGTGGAGACAATAGCCTGTGGTTGCCTAAAAGTAACAAGGAGACATTCACCCATTCATGACTGATTGCTACATGCAGTGCTGGGTATTTGAGAGTGTCCGCAACCCCATTGCATCATATCTACAATATCTACAAAGAACTATATATATACCCATGGGTGTTTACCTAGTTTTTGCTTGACTCACCTGAAAAGTCCAGAGCTCTTACTTGCCAGGAATCACCCAACCCCTTAACTTCTTGACTTGTCATCACACCGGACCAAGTCAACCCACATGCATTTCAGTCTTGACTGCATTCATCCTGCCAGTCCAAGCCTACTGAGCATCTCAACATCATCACTTCTTCACTTCTTCATAAAAACCCTCCTTGAAGTAGCAGCTGCGGCTGTCCAAGATCATCTTCAAAACCAGCACTCCCATATTTTACCAGTTTTGGTATGATAACCCAACTTTCCCACTTACTCTATCGCTTAATACCAGGACACTTTGCAATAGCTGCTTCCACAAAAAACTGCAATCTCCCTTATAGTTTCAAATAGTAACAAAAAAGTACGTGATCAGGACATAATGATACAATAGGCCATGGCACCTGACTGGCAAAACCAGCTTGAATGTCAACAAACTTTGACATTTTGGCTGTTGCTCCTTTTAACTGAATATGAAGTTTAAAGTAATGATATTGTTGGAGGAAATTGTAGTGTCAGGTGGTGCAGGGCCTCACATCCATTATTCTATTGTTACTTAGATTGATGAATTCTATTGTTCCAGATAGGGTTGTCAAACATGATGTGTCGTGTAATTGATTAAAACTGAGATCGATAGAGTGATCTGAACTGATTGACAGTCACAAAGTAAGGGCTGTCAACCGATTATGACTCATGTCGAGTAGCTTCAGGCTAGAGCTCATGATAACCACTTGAACAAAGGAAAGGCTGTTGTGTGATAATTCAAGCCACTTAAGCTTGTGGAATCTAGTAAAATATAGCACTGAATTACTGATTTGGTTATTGCTGACATTGAGATTTATCAAATTGATTCCTTCCTGATATGTTATGTATGACATATCAGTCAGATTTCCATCAACTATCTTAATTTCCGTTGTTAGTACTAAATTCAAATGTGCTGTCCAATGCAATGTTTTGGCACAGAGGTTTGTTGCTAGCATTCTCTGTATGCCCACAGATGAACCCAAGTCTGTGTCATGAAAGGTCACTGGGATTCCATACATGTGCAATTCCTGCAGTAAATTATTTGCCCCAGGGTTTAGTATTACTGTCTGACATGAACCATTTGTCTTTACTGTCAGCCTACTACAAATCATTGTCCTGCCAATCATATTCACCCTTGGGGTATTTATTAATGATATATTAATTTCATCTATAAAGCATACTTTTCTATGATGTGTGCCACAGGCCAACTGAGAAATTGAGCCTGATGGTCCTAACCCTTTTACTTCTATATGCATTATTATCACCATAATTCAGACAGCCAGGACACCATGCTGTTCATTGACACAAGCCACATCAGCAAGCCTGTTAACTAATTGGAGATACGTATTTGACACACAATACACCAAATTTACTTCTTCAGCCAAGCATGTCAATGGAATGGAGTTTCTCCTTCAGGGCCTAAATAGAACATTCAATGAGTGTGTCACCCTGAGTCACAAGGCACATTAACCGCTGAATACCCTCAGGGCACAAAAGGACATTTTACCTTTATATTCAGAACACAATTCCCTGTGTTTCTTACTAAGTTAAACACCCTATTATTGATTGACTGATTTGGGCAGCTGGACACATATTCACTATTCCTGACTAGTTCAGCTGAAATAAGCTCCTTGTATCTGAGATCACTCGAAATTGCTCTAATTGTTCTGTGCCATCAATACCCACTTAAACACAAATCATACTGCAAACTACATCGAGTTCTGATCCTTGTATCAGGGTCTATTGTTGTAATATCACCATTGATTTCATTCATAAAAGAATCAAGAGTCATTTCCTTATCAGCTAGTGTGGGTAATTTTGTGTCCTGTGACTAACCCTAATTCATAGAAAAAGCCATCTGTGAACCACTATTGATGTCTAATGATTGCTTTGTTCAGCTTTACCAGCAATAGGGGATTTTAATGAATTTGGAAACACATGAGGCACAGGTATTGATTCCCTTAATGAAAATGCCCATTTCTGTTATGTGCATTATATCATGTCATTTGCTCATTGATGCAAAACTATGGCCCATCTGCTGTCCACTGTCAACCTCCCATTCAATGCACCTTGCCATGTGTCAACCTAATCAAGGTAATCATGATCTCTCTATTGACTATGGGGTGATATTGATCCAACCCTGGTTTCATGCATGAGTAACAAATGCCTCACCTGTTACACTCCATGGAATGCATGACCATAGGGAACCGTTCATGGAAAAATGGAAAAAAAAAAAAACATTTTTTTTTTTTTTTTTTTTTTTTTTTTAAGATTTTCTTCTGGATTCCAGAGGAAGACACTAATTACTCCTAAATATATGAATTAACAATACCCGGATTCTCCACCATAATGTAAAGGGAATATAATTAGCACCAAGAGTCTTTCATAATTTAATATGTAAGGTCCTGGGATGTAGAGCTGCCTGCTCGAGGACAGGTGATCGTAAGTTGTCATTGCCAATCTCATATAATTGAAGCAATAAGTGTCCTGCACTCAGGAAAAGCAGAAGAAGTTTCTATTTGTGGTTTTAATATGTCTCTTTCTATTGGAATATTGATTTCCAGAACATGGCACACTGGTCATATTCTTGAGACTGACACTGCATCAAATTACTCAACAACATCTGACAGATTCTGAAACATTATTCTGGCTGCTGTACTGCAGCATTCAACTGATTGATTGCTAGAAACAAATGCAAAATCAACCATGCATATCTATTCTATTATATTTAAGACCCAAGAGTTTAAGTTAAGTTAAATTATTTATTGTGCACAACCATGGTATTTTAATTATACATACAGATAGACCCAAAATAACAATACAACAACACACATGACAGTCATAAGATATAAATTAATCAATTTCACTTCAATCCAGATAACTCATGATCCAGTCATACTCTTATTATATATTTTCCCTCATAACTGTTAAATCCCATGTCTGCTCTGTCTTCCATCCACTTTCCACTTTCCCCTGCTACTCAATCCCATGTCTACTCAGACCTCCCAATCCACTTTTTGTCTTTCCTACATCAAGTCGCACAGGCTGTAAAAAGGCCCCGACATCTATATGTCCAGTCCCACCTCTGCCCCCTGGATATCATAAAAGTATCATAATAAATGATTGTAAAGCGATACCCCGGCCGACAGTGTGGACTCTGGCATATTTAACTTGTGATCCAGTCAGGCTGTAAAAAACCCTGGGCTTGGTACCCTGACCCATATCTGCCCTCAGGTATCATAAAAGTATCATAATTAATGATTGTAAAGCGATACCCAAGCCCACAGCATGGGCCCTGGATCATGCAAGTCTCCTACTTTACCTACATTTCATCTCACTCATCTCAATTCCTCATTATAGTCACACTTAAATTAATTCCTATCCTTATTACCAGTCTGGCTGTAAATGGGCCCTGGTTCACACATTTAATCTAGCTCCTATCCCCAAAACACCATACTTAGCTACCACAACTATCCTCAATATACCATATATAATCAAAGAATATTGTTATTAATAAAGCACTGACCTTATTCAACACCTGATCAGAGCCATGGCTAGTGGCAAGAGCCACTGCCCTCTGATCCTGCTGCTTCAACAGACCTCTATTAGCTCAAACTGAACTGCACTCCGGACTAACTAAAACTGACCCCCCTTGTAACTTTTATAGGCCTCAGCTATGGCCCCCTTCCTATAGCAATTTGCATACAACCCACAGCTAACCCAGGATGCTTGAGCCCTGGCTACCAACCATGCAAATTAATCCATATTCAGTTTTCCAACAAGCTCCCCCTATAGGCAAGCTACTGCAATTCTGATCAACTTGTTCTAATGTTATATGATAATATTTTAGGTGGATTCATAACATCAATGTTACAAATGTTTTATCAGTTGTACAATCATTTATGAAAATCAAATACCAAACATTCTACCAATAAAATATACAAAACAAAAGCACTCCAACAGTAATGTTACTCAATTCTTAACTCATGCGTTACGATAATAACAATCTCCTGGAAATATTTAGTCAGTTCAATCAGATGTCACTCTTTAATAAATAATTGCAGCATTTTACATGTTACCACTTGAAAATGAGACACACATTGTTTAATTACCCATGTGCAAAAGGGATAATTTCAAAACTGGTCTAACTGATCCTTACAATAAAGATAACAATAACAATCTTAATATGTGTGATATATGGAATTTTATGAAGAAATTTAAAAAACAGACAATTGGTATTTGGTTCAACTTTGTCTCATTGTAATAATGTCCCTCATTTTCTCCTTTTTTTTCTAATTAACTTCTGTCATTTTTTATGTTGAGCGCCGGAAAACAAATACTTGACGCCCAGGAAAGCTTTTAGCTGATAACTTGTGGCTAGTAACAATTTGTTTGCAACGTTTACTCTGCTTAATTGGGACAATGTCACAATTTATTTACAGAATACTTATGGCATTGCCATTCAAGAGAGGACCCATATCATCAACTAAGGTCAATCAGCATTTAATTGCATAAAAAAGGGACTGGTATTAATGCTGCGGTTTGGACAATACTGGATACAAAGCATTTGGCAACAGAACTTTCTTTACACAGGAATCAGCAGTAATAGACCAAAAAATATATATATGTAAAAAAACTCTAGTCTTTCAAATTTTCCAAGTTAGAAAATATTGTCAAAATGCATTGTACTGAATATGACTGTACCTCATTGAATTGAGCAATTTGAGCTGCATAAAGTTGTTTTAAGTCTGAGCTAGAAATGAAACATTTATATACTTACACTTGCTGCCCTCAATTAGGAGACCTATTGTGCTTGTTTGCACCTCCAATTTCTTTATAAGAAATCCACATGCCAGTGGCTCCATCTTTATGTGCCCAAGGTTGCTCAAAAAGTATTGCGAAAAGTCATCTGTTTTTGCATTCCAATTGACAATTAACTTGTTATGAGTTTCTAATCAATGTCAGTTACTCTGCCTGCCTTAGTGCCTTACCTTGGAGTCATCAGTGTATTAATTAAACAGATGTTTTTTAGTATAGGAAATCACTTTTCAAATTGAAAACTCATTAAATTTATTTCGTTTTTGTTATTATACTATAGGCAAATTTTTTCAAAACAGATTTTGTGTCCATGCCGAGATACGATCCTATATTGGTATTTGATAATGACGAGGAATGGGCAAAAAATCCCTGTTAATGGCAAGAGACCTACTGAAACTAGACCTGCAGGGCAACAAAAGCCTCAAGCATTTTACCAAAATTTATATTCTTAATTCATACCTTATCAAGAACAATACCAAAGTGGTTGAGTCAGTTGCGATACACCAAATTCCTCACTATTTTGTAGAAAAAAACAACAAAACAAAAACAAACAGCTTCTCCAGACCTTTAAGGCTAAATTGCATTCAATTAAACACAAGCAATTGAAAACATGTGTCATAATCTTTGTTGTTTTCCTAAATTTTGGTTCGGACTAAAGATAATCGCCACTATTAACTAAATTCCACTTTGCTTTATGTATTTCTTTTATTGCGTTGTCAACGTATATATTATGTTGTATGCAATGAATGTCTCTATAAACATGTCACAAATACAAAACAATTACATAAAATAATCTTAAATCGTACTGTTAAAATATGAGATATATCAATGTAACTATCCCTATTGTTTACATTAGGCGCCCAGTGTGCAGATGTAGTCATGAGATGGGCAATTGATAGTTTTTTGCTGTTAAAACTTTTGATAAAGTTGTATTTCATGGAATTTCGTTTAAAATTGGTTCTTTATGAATCAAAATTTTCCACAACTAAAGAGTCATAGAAGAGTTTATGTTGGTGTTGCGATGTTGAATAGAAAGTAACAGTGACTTCAAGACGTTGTTCCCAAAAGAGGCTTATTTACAAATATTCCCAATGTCTTTTGAATTGCCCTCCTATATTTGAGCAGGCTTAATAATCAGTGCAGGAATCCACATATGTGATGATGTTCATAATTAGAATGGGAAAGCAGCACAGATCTGCTCACATGAAGCTGTCTACAAAATCAAATAATCACTTCAGTGTGGATACTGGAAATATCCAGGTAGCCATTTTTGCTCCAGCTTCTTGGCAGATTCGCAGACACAGACATATGAACTGAAAACATCAGTCTTGTTGTTACAAATAATCTACAAAATGATTGTAGTGACACCTGCAGGACTAAGAATCTGCAAAATGATTGTAGTGACACCTACAGGACAAAGAATCTACAAAATGATTGTATGCAGGGTTGCGACAAACCATGACAGTGCTACCACGTCGCAGAGGAAGGAATTGTAGCTTTTGCTTAATCAGCAAGGTCCTACACAATTTGGAGGGTCAGAGTTTTCAATATGCAAAGTGTATCGATTGTTTCCTGTCTCAAACACCAGATATTTTCCTAGCTTCATCCTTAGCCACAGATTTAGTGAAAAGCTTTCAAACCTGAGCATGACCGAAGAGCGATTTCTGGTCCAGATTTCGTCTCGACATAAGGATAACCTTGAGTAAGTTTCACTCATTGCAGCAATCAGCATGTTCAGCAGCAGAATCACAGTCAGGCAAATGAAGAGGACTAGAACTACCTTGGCTATCTCATTGTTTTGTATGCTGCTGAAACTGTCATTCATCCCAAGCCCTGTCATTAGTAGAAACATCGAATACGTTGCACTTTGCAGACTTTCAAATCCTGTCACCGCATCGGCTGAATCGTAGACAACCATCATCATTGTACCACCAAATCCCACCAACAAGATACAAAACACAAAAGCAAAACTGACTATGTCTGTCGAAATTACCAGATGCATGATCGTTCCAAAGTAGCTAGTCCTGCGGAGTCCTTGAAAGAAGTAAAGTAAGAAATAGCAACCAGAGACAAAAGCTATGGCCTTGCAGACTGTTGCATCCAGATTAAGTAAAGCATAGACAACTGAAATAGTTTGTGAGACCAAGAACACTGCAAAAACCGCTCTGAAGATGTCACTTTTCATGATGACACCAAATGGAGCCTTGTAACTGCTGCCGTGCCATCTACGTGTCAGAACCATAATAAGACACATCAAGCTTCTTGCCCAAACAGCTACTTCCGTAATAATGAATACAAAAAGAACACAAACCATGAAACCAAGAACTAATTTTAGTTTGAGGGACTCTTTCAGCAATTCTATTACAGAGATAGTTGCGCCAGTTGAAGTTGCATTTGTCAAATTCTCTTTAGCTGTAAAAGTCTCCCTGAGAGTAATTGGAAATTGAAAACAAAGAACCATCAAAGCCAAATGCATGAGACCCCAATTGAAGAACCCAAAACGATGGAACTTCCATTTGTAGGAGACAAGTTCCTTGATTACTGGAATAGAGAAACAGGCCAGTGTACTTCCTCTTACTGGACTGTAAGTAAGAAGTTCCAAGACACTTGGCTTTCCAGGTTTCTGGTGGCTTGTGATGACAGGATCTATGTCTTTCACGTCATAATGGAGAAAAGAAGAATGTCCAAATTGCCAAACTGTCTGACGATAAACTCCTTCGATGTTAAGAATGAAATCCAGCATATCTTTGTGTTTGAATTTAGCAGCCCAAGTAACTGGAGTGTATCCGTCATTGTTCTCAATGTATAACAAGTGCCGTTTGAGTTCAACATCATCAAATGTACTCCAGTGGTCGGGATCTTGCTTCTTTTTTAAACAGAACCATTTTCTGCTGGCTTCACTTGTCAAAACAACTGTCATCATTTGTTTGGCTAGTTCTGGTTTACTCAGTCCCAGTTCAACCAAAACATGTATGATAGAATTTCCCACAGAATCTTTTGCATCCAGCTCCGCTCCGTAAGAGATCAGTATTTCAAAAATTTCCTGGTTGCCACTCCAACAAGCAAGGTGTAAAGGCAAGCTGGTCAATTTCATCTTCTCTAAGAAATGGCTGCCTTTCAGATGAGAATTGAGCATCACTAACTGATCCACAGTATCTAGTTGATCCATGTATTTCTTCAATACATCACCAAGATCATTGGCAACAATCACATGAACTGCAGCACAACCTTCGAATTCCTGTCCAGATATGGCAACCATGAGCTGTTCCCTCGTTGCCAGTGATATGATGATCTCACAAACCTGAATGCTTTTTTTAGCAGCTGCTGGTATCAGACATGTTGCCAGTCCATCCAGGGAGATGTCTATCTCTCCGTCTTTTTCCATCATGATGTCACATAAAATGGTGAACTTCCGCGATAGGTTGTTGAAGCAGCATTCCATTTTCTGAAGCATCATTTCCTCTGGTGCCTGGTGGATGACATCTCTCAGCCAAGAAGCATATCTGAATCAGAAGGAAAGTATTTTATTTATTTAGTTTCATAGGGTGTGTACCAAGTATCCATGGCAGAATGAACTGACTTTATTCACTTTTGAGTAATGTTATTCTAGTGATTAAAAATGAAAATTGCAGCCCTCTAAGGCCAGTTCAGGAAATGAATAATTATAATTTTCCATAATTAAAAAGGGAGACTTCAGACATTTTAGGCCCCCTCTGGAGCCACCACTGAATAACTTTCACCTTAGTTTAGAATATTTTACAGTCCTGGTCATATTTACGTGGAATCCAAAGTTCTTTTCTATGTTGTTGAACTGTCGAGTCAGAGACAAAGTACTCTATTCTCTAGCAATGCAATAATATGTGAAATAACTACAAGCTGTGATGTCATTTTAAACTGGGTCCGATTTCCCAGCTTCTGGCCAATGCGGATCCACCTGAACTGAGCGTCACAGTTTCAACACAGTGTGAGAGTAAGCATTTTATCAGGGATAGCACCTGCAACCACATCATCACAGCCTGATAGCCAATCGGCTGACAGTAAACTATGCATTACAGTTCAAACATTGATATATTGAACACAGCGCTCCTGAAGAAACATTGGGGTTAAAAAAATGAACCAAAAACGGGACCTATACCGCCTGAAACTATACGATCATACGAACATTTTAAGACAAAAACGAAAAAAATCTGTTGGGAATTTTTTGAGAAATTCAAGTTTTAAAAAATCTTGTTTATCTCATCACTTGAACACATGTAAAATGGCTTATAATACAATAAACAAACTTGAAAACACAATGAAACCTGTTAGTTTAGCTCCCTTAAGAATTTCAAACACGTTACAAAAATAAATGAAAATATTTTGTAACTTTATTGAAATAGATGTGACACATTGTTTATCACACACTGAAAATTCAAAAATGCTAAAAATAACTCATTTGTTTTACTTTTTTGACTCTTTATTATTAAGAAGTTTTAGACCTTGCTTGACATGTATATGGAAAGCTTTAAATGTGAAAAGTGGGTCTAAAAAGTATGTTAGGTCAAGCGGACTGCAGCAGATTGTCAACTTTCAAACATTATTATGCAGGTAGCAGTGATTACAAATACACAAAGTTTGCTGACTCAGTAAAGAGAACGGTATACCACTTTCCTTCTCCCTTTATCAAAATGGTTATTATAGATATATTGCACAATGAGCTGTCACAGCTCTTTCCAAATCCAAATGACTGACTTAAAAATGCAGGTTCACGTCCATTTTCTCATTGTGAAAGAGAAAACTAGCAGGTAAACCTCTGAGGGAAATTAATTTATCCAGTTACAGATCTCAAGTAACTCTCGAGCTTTGATATGCAGTGCAGAATACACTGTATGCTGCCCAAAAAAACCTAGGCCCTATTACAGTTGTTGCATTCTATGATTCTGTGCATGCAAGCTTGCTTTGGTACCTCTCTAAATCTGTTCTATTCAAAGAGATTCTCAGATTAAGAAGTCCATATTAGGTGCAGGATATATATTCAAACAACCACCATAGTGTTCACTGCAGTTAGGCATGTACAAGGTACCTGAAAAAGGGTAGCCAACATCAAGCCCAATTTCCGCACACAGCCGAGAACAGCCATGCCTAGTTTCATAGCCTATATTATATTATATCTAAGGATTTGAGGATATTCTGTTCAATATTAAATAGTACTTAATTTTGAACCATATTTATCCTAATATAATTTAGGCCAATGCAGATGCAGAAAAATAATATCAGCTGATTTCACAAACCTATGTTAGAAAATTAAATTGTGACATGTTTACTTCAGCTTGAGATATCACTCTAGATATATTAATGTGAAATACTTCAGCCTGCATCACCTTTGCTCTATTGAACTATTGTACTATTGTATATAGATAGTATCATATAAACTAAATGGGCCAATGAGAAACTGTCTGAAATAATAATAATCGGTGCTGTGAGAAGATACTTACTTGTCATGTTTATATCTGTTTTGACATGCTTTCACTTTTTAAAAGCTGTATGACGCTTTTCATATCCAGTTTAAGGATAACAAATTTGTTTAATAACCCCCAAAGACTGAAAATATGGGAGTTTGGTTATTTTCAGCATTTTTTGCATTTATACAGTGTGTGATAAACAATGTGTCACATTTATTTTTAAAAAGTCTCTAAATATTTTCGTTTCATTGTTTTAACTTTATTGAAATTCCTTAGAGAGCTAAGCTAACAGGTTTAATCACATTTTCAAGCTTGTTTGTTGAATTATAAGCCCTTTTACATGTATACAAGTGATGAGATAAACACAATTTTCAAAAACTTGAATTTCTCAAAAAATTCCCAACAGATTTTTTTCGTTTTTGTCTTAAAACGTTCGTATGATCGTGTAGTTTCAGGTGGTATAGGTCCCGTTTTCGGTTCATTTTTTTAACCCCAATGTTTCTTCAGGAGCGCTGTGTGAAGAAAACATTACATTTGTGATCCCAACGATCCATCACACTGGCAATTACCAGTCGAATCCACCCAAATGGCAGCTTCCTCAGCATTCACAGTAGACAACTGTTATAAACCCCAGAGAGTTGTTTGATTAATCTAAAAACTTGCTTATTTACAACTTTAAACTTTGATGGACCTTGATTGCCTCTAAATAGCCCACACCGGTGCTGATGGAACGTAAAACACAAACTCACTCATAAACTTAATGGAACTTGCTATAAACAGAAGGCTTTAACAATTTGTTTGTAAACACATAGATTATGTGATGGGTATTTGTTCTGGCAGCCCATTGGCTGAGAGGCTATGATGTGGAACTTAGATGGGTTTTCCTAGACCCAATTGTCACTCTGACATTGAGCTGAAACTGTGATGCTCAGTTCACGTGGATTCACACTGGCTAGAAGCTTGGGAATCTGTGATTAATTTATATATATTGCAATGCTAGAATAGAGCCATCTCCGACATCACAGTTCAGCAGTATAGAAAAGATCTTGAGATTCCACGTAAATATGACGAGGATTGTAACTCGTTGGACACATAATACATACTTTAATGGAAAAAACACTAATGAATTTTCACTTCATCCGATTTTGTAATAAAAGAACATATTTTAAACTTAATTGACCTCAAAAATGTAAATGATGATATCAAAGGTCGAAGACACTTACTTCTCTTCCTGCCCTTCTTTAACCTCTCCCGGCCAAGCGTTGCTTCTTGATGTTTCAATTTTCTTACTCCTCGAAATCAGAGCAAGCTTGGCTCTAAGTCTGTCATGCATTCTTTGCAGAAATGCTTTGTTGAATTCCGATTGTTGATGGTTAACGTCCTCCGTTTCCTTGATGTAATTGGGCAGTCCGCCTTCAACTTTTGTTTCCATGTTCTCATGTACTCCAGGCCATCTGATTCAAATCTCGTTGGGTGTAATTATTTTGAGTTGAGTCTGATATGGTGAGCCAATCAGATGAGCCAACCAGCTGTTTAACCCTCTGCAGACAGCGTTTGTCTGTGAGGGTTCTGACTGGCTCCACCGGTAAAACGTTTTGCTCTATTACTGCTGATTCCTGTGTAAACAAAGTTTTGTTTTCAAATGCGGCATCAATACCAGTCCCTGCAATATGCAATTAAATGCTGATTGACATTAGTTGATGATATGGGTCCTCTTTTGAATGGCAGTACCATAAGCTTTCTGTAAATAAATTGTGACATTGTCCCAATTAAGCAGAGTAAACGTTGCCAACAAATTGTTACTAGCCACAAGTTATCAGCTAAAAGCTTCCTGAGTCGTCAAGTATTTGTTATCCGGCCCTCAATATAAAAATGACAGAAGTTGATTTGAAAAAAAGGAGAATGACATTTGTACATTAAGAATAATGACAATGAGACGACGTTGAACCATACACCAATTAGTTAAGATTGTTAACTTTCATTGTGGAGGATTAGTTAGACCAGTTTTGGAATTATGACGTTTGCACATTAATAATAATAAAACAATGCGTGTCTCATTTTCAAGTGGTAGCATTTAACAAGAACCAATTATTTATTTAAGTAGGACATCTGATTAAACTGACTGAATATTTCCAGGAGATTGTTATCAACAAGAAGTGATCTACTGGAAGCATTGCCAGGATGTCAAGGGTTTGTTTCCAGCCCTTGAAATGCAGCAGGCAGGTTAATGAAAACATTTATTAAAAGAAAAATGAGACCATCGAAGCCATTTATCACACTTGAAGGAGCGTTTTGTCAAAGGGAGGAATGTCCATCATTTCATAATTAGAACCCTCCTTATTGGCAAAACTCAATATAAATACAAATTGTCATCACTTGTCGAGTAAAAGTAAACAGCCAAAGGAAATTAAACGACAGATATCAAAATTTGCTTTTTTTCATTTAATATGGTTGTGGAGACTCGCTGGAGAGGAAATGTTTCTTTTGGAATTACAATTTTTAAAAATGATAAACGATGTGGTATTTTTACCTGGTTACAATTGCATGCATGTCTCATTGGTAACATGTAAAAAGATCCAATTATTTATTAAAGTAGTACATCTGATAAAACTGACTAAATATTTCCAGAAGATTGTTATCAACAAGAAGTTATAGGGGGTCAGTGGTGTAGTGGCTATAGCACGCTGGACTGCTGCGATGGTGGCCCGGGTTCAACTCCCTACAACTGCTGAGTTCCCAACTGACAGTTCAATCCTGGTTGATTGCTTTATTGGGCCCTGTTGCCAGCAGTACTAGCCTAGTCTGGATGTCGGGGAGGTAAATGACACTTGCTGTGTGTTCAACTGGAAATAAGTTGTTCCATCCACTCCATATTAAATAAAAACACCTTTACCTTTACCTTACCATTGTTGGTGATGACTATTTCAGCTATCTCACCAGTTGAAATAGCCATGATTTGTAGAGAAATTGGATGACCCCTACCTCAGAACTTTGATGCAATGGCAAATCAACAAAAACATACCATAAATTTATATTGAGGCAATTATTCTCAGGTCCAAGAACAACAACTGGCAACTCCTCTGAAGGGCTGATAAAACCAAAAGCAAATTCTGACATCTGACTCTTTTTTAAAAAATCTGCCAATTGTGTCCATTAACTTCCTTGGCGAGTGATGACTGACGACAGTATTTGTATTTGTATTTGTATTGGTATTTGTATAGCTTCTTGGTCCCCTGGTGCAGGGAAATTCACATGAGCCTTCCACTGAATACAGCTCAGGGCAGCCACAGAGCAGTGCCCAAGGGCAGAGGATATAGGAACATTGCCCATGATTCCTATGCCGTAGCACGCTTCAGTGTTGGTGATCGACGGATAATGATGATTGATAAGACTGTGAGTCTGGCCCAAGCCCTATTAATTCAGGGATGCCCAGGGTCTTTCAGTTGCCCCAGTATAGGACACTGTACAATCCACCTTAATTCAATGTCCTAAGAGATCAGACAAAATTTAGTTTGGGGGGCGGGGATTCGGGCCCACACCTCAGAGCCAGTGGTTTCGCAAACAAGCACTCTAAACCATTAGGCCATGGGGGAACTGACATCTGTGTGAAGTGGTGTCCTTAACAAAGTCTGTCATCCAAAAATAGAGGATTACCCATTTTGATATTGACTCATGAATACTTAAACAGATGTGTTAAAATTCATTACGTGTCTCAATTTTCTCCCCTTTTTCCACATATCAAATACTTGACATCCTAGGAAGGCTTTTAGTAGATAACTTCTGGTTCATAACAGGTTGTGGTTAATAATTTACTAAGCCTGATTGTGTTGATGCCTTTGTTTATTCAGAGAGGGCTCAGCTGCTACCAATTCAAAATGACACCCTTATCATCTGACATCAGACCCATACCATTAACTAATGTCAATCAGCATGTAATTGCCTATTCTAGGAGGAGCTTATGTTGGTGCTGCTGTTTGGACAATGCCAGATACAGAGCATATGACAATAGAACTTTGTTTGCATGGGAATCAGCAATGACACAGCAAATGGTTTTATAGATGGAGCCGGTCAGTTCTCACTCGGTGGAAGGAGAACTGCTGGTGAATGCTACCTATCATATCATACGAAAAAAATTCACACTGAAACAGGATCATGTACGAGATAGCCAAGAGTTCATAAGGATATGGAGGCAAAACCAGAAGACGGACTGCCCAATTACATCACGGAGAGGAAGGACTCCCCCCTACAACAATCCGAATTCAACAAACTGCCCAATTACATCACGGAGAGGAAGGACTCCCCCTACAACAATCCGAATTCAACAAAGCGTTTCTGAAAAACATGGTTGACCGACTGAGAGCCAAACTTGCTCTGATTTCGAGGAGCAAGAAAATTAATTCTTCAAGAACCAACACTTGGCCTGGAGAGATTAAAGATGGACAAGAGGAGGAGTAAGTGGCTTCCACTTTTGATGTGATCAGTAACAATTTTGATCTAGGCCAATGAAGTTTACATTGAGTTAATTTTAGAATCTGACAAAGTGAAAATTCTGTATCTAAGTGAAAATTCTGTATTTAAGTATGTGTGTCTATGGAGTTAAAATATCCTCAAATGAAGAGAAAATATCTCTCATCTCCGTCCATGCCATAGTGTATCGGATCTTAGTTCTTATCAATATGTTTTAATTAATGTTTTTACGTTACTTTTATTTTAATTGTTTTATTTGTATTTATGTTATTTACCAAATGTTATTAATTCTTTACTCTCATTCTGTCATGATATTTTCGGTGACACCAGCCAATGGCTAATTTTTCTTGTACAAAAACCTGAAATAAAATAAGCATTGTCATTTTCATGTTCATTGTGATTGAAATAAATAATAATTATTGAATTCCAACTTTCGTATGACACCTACACTTGACTACATCAGGATACCTTTATTTAAGTATTTCCGCATATGAAATATTTGACATCCTAGGAATGCTTTTAGTAGATAACTTCTGGTTCATACAGGTTGTGATGAATAATTCAATAATGTTGGAAAAGTCAATGCAGAACTTTCACGCAAGAGAAGGTAAAACACTGTTTGTATTATTGTTATTTTTCAAACACAGAAGTATTATAACAGATCCAAGCAATAAAACACAATAATTATTTTCATCAATAGAGCATCATAACCCTAGTGACGAAGCTCAAACAGAAAAAAATTCACTTCATTCTGTTATGGATGCTTGGCACAATGGCACATACCCCATGATAGTAAAATGAAATTCTTTCTTATTCAGATATGCCTCATGGCTGAGAAATGTCATCCTCCATGCACCGGAAGAAATGATGCTACAGAAGATGGAATGCTGCCTTAACAACCTCTGGAAAAAGTTCACGATTATATGCGAAGTCATGATGGAAAAAGATGGAGAAATCGACATCTCTCTAGATGAGTTGGGAACCTGTTTACTGCCAGCTGCTGCTAAGAGAAGCATTCAAGTTTGTGAGATCATCATATCACTAGCAACGAGGGAACAGCTCATGGTTGCCATATCTGAAGCTGAACATGAGGGGTGCACTGCAATTCACGTAATCATCACCAATAATCTCAGTGATATTTTGTCGAAGTACATGGATCAACTAGACAACGTAGACCAGTTAGTAATGCTTAACTGTCATCTGAAAGGCAGCCATTTCTTGGAGAAGATTAAATTGACCAGCTTGCCTCTACACCTCGCTTGTTGGAGCGGCAACCAGGACATTTTTGAAATGCTGATCTCTTATGGAGCGGACAGTTGTTTTGACGAGTAAAGCGAGCAGAGAATGGTTCGGCCACAGTCAAGGAACTTGTTGCTTACAAATGGAAAGTTTTGCAGCTCATCCTACTTTACCAAATGCAACCTCAGGTGGTGCTGGAACCACTGCAGTAGAATTGCTGAAAGAGTCCCTTAAACTTCAATTGGTTTTGGCTTTCATGGTATTTATTTTTTTCTTATTCATTATCACAGAAGTAACTGTTTGGGGAAGAAGCTTGATTTGTCTGATTATGGTTCTAACCCGTAGATGGCATGGCCGATGTTACAAGGCTCCATTTAATGTCATCATGAAAAGTGACATATTTCGAGTGGTTTTTGCAGTGTTCTTGGTCTCACAAACTATCTCAATGATCTTCACTTTACTTGATCTGGAAGCATCAGTCAGTGAGGCCATAGCTTTTGTCTCCGGCTGTTATTGCTTGCTGTTCTTTTTCCAGGGGTTTCGTCGGACTAGCTATTTTGGAACAGTCATGCATTTGGTCATTTTCCTTGATATCGTCAGTTTCGCTTTTGTGTTTTGTATCTTGTTGGTGGCATTTGGTGGTACAATGATGATGGTTGTGTACGACCCAGCCAATCCAGTGATCGGATTTGTATCTCTGCAAAGTGCAATGCCCTCTATGTTTCTACTGATGACAGGACTGGGTATGAACGACAGTTTCAGCAGCATACAAAGCAATGAGATAGCCAAGGTTGTTCTTGTCCTATTCATTTGCATGACTGTGATTCTGCTGCTAAACATGTTGATAGCAGCAATGAGTGAAACTTACTCAAAGGTCGCTCCATTTAGCGATGAAATCTGTACCAGAAATCGCGCTTCAGTCATGCTTAGGTTTGAAGCTTTTCTCTGAATCTATGGCTGAGACTGAAACTGGAAAAATATCTGGTATTGGAGAAAGGCAGCAATCGATACATTTTACATGTTGAGAGCTCTGACCCACCTAATTGTGGTTAGGACTTTGATGATTTGGCATAACATACAATCCCCTCCTCTGCCATTTGGTAGCTAAATTGTCAATGTTATTTTCTTCCTGCAGGTATCACTATGATCCTTTTCTTACTTTTAGTCCTGTGGTAGCACCTACACTAATGTTTTCTGTTACATATGTCTCTATGTCATTCTGTCACAAAGCTGGTGCAAAAATGGCTGCACTATTTCCCAAAACTTACCTTGGTATTTCCACCCTCCAAAATGAAGAGCTTATTTGATTTCGCAGTAGAAGATCTTTTGTGAGAAGATCTGTGCTACGTTCCCATTCTATTATTCTAATTATGACATCATCACATGTTTTGATCCCTTCACTGATTAGTAAGACAGTTTGGCTGTAGGAGGATAGTTAAAAAGTCAGCAGGAAGAGTAGTGAATTAGTCTTGTTTTAAGAAGCACATCTTCGGAAGTCTCTGTTGATATCTGTTGAACACAGGCAGATCGAAGTAAACTCCTCAATCACTCTCCACTTCTGGAGAAATTTTTATTGTTTTAAACATGCAGTATGTGTCTTATTTTCTAACATTCAATTTTAAAACTGCTTTGATGAAATTGCTTTGTATTCATGTCACATTTATAATGATACACATCTGCACTGACACTGCAATATATGTCATGTAATCACAACAATAAAGTAGAACTTAGTTGATTACGGTAATTGTCTTTTGTTTGAATCAAGTAAGGCCAGAAAATTATCGTGAGGATGGTACGTATTATAATGTCATTCAAGTGCGCATCTTGAGGAGATCTGTGTTTGGTTGCAGCACTTGGGAGGTTTAAGAAAAACAGTTGAAGTAGTGCTCAAAATCACTGCACCAGGACATCATTAAAAAAATTGATATTTAAAGATGTTCATGAAATGCCGCTGAAAGGTTGCTGGACTGTGACAGAGGCCAAAGGGCATCCTGTTGTATTCAAACAGCCCCCTCTTTGTAGATAAAGCAGTCTTGTGGCGATCCTGTTTGGCAATTGGCACCTGTGCATAGGCGGTCTTTAAATCCAAGGCAGAGACGAGTTTCGTACCTGATAGGCTGTCTAATCATCTATTTGAGGCAGTTGGAATGCATCCTTCAGGTGTTTTTTATTAAGCAGGCGATAATCGACATAGAGTCTCAGAGCTCCAGATTTTTTTCCACACCTGAACAACTTCTCTTCATAATCATTTGTCTAATAATAATAATAACTAGAGCTCTTTAACTGACCCCAGTCAGTGACTAAGAATTTACCATGCTCTTACTGTGCAAACTGCCACAGTGGTGTAAACTGCCACAGTGGTGTAAACTGCCACAGTGGTGCAAACTGCCACTGTGGTGCAAACTGCCACTGTGGTGCAAACTGCCACTATGGTGCAAACTGTCACTGTGGTGCAAACTGACACTATGGTGCATCTGACACTCTGGTGCAACTGCATCTATGGTGCAAACTGCCACTATGGTGCAACTGCCACTATGGTGCAACATACATTGTACAACTTTCTTTCTCAGTGAACAAAAATTAAATGTCTAAAATGTCCAATTTCGCCTAACATTTGACCTTGAGTTTGACCTTGAAAATACCTTTCTAGGTCAAAACCAATATTTTTTCCAGCTTGCCAGTATGTGATATAGGGGGATCATTTTATTGTTTGAACTGTGTAGGATCATTATCTACCTTTCAAATGTGCAAAAATAGGGTCATTTTTTATGTCATTTTTTTACCCATTCCTCGTCATTACAAATATAGGATCACATCTCAGCATGGATACAAAATCTGTTTTGAATAAATTTGCCTATTGTCTAATGAAAACAACAAAATAAATTTAATGAGTTTTTCAATTTGAAAAGTGATTTCCCATACTAAAAAACATCTGTTTAATACACTGATGACTCCAAGGTAAGGCACTAAGGCAGGCAGAGTAACTGAAATTGATTTGAAACTCATAACGAGGTAATAGTCAAATGGAATGCGAAACCAAATGACTTTTTGCAATACTTTTTGAGCATCCCTCGGACACATAAAGATGGGGCCACTGGCATGTGGATTTCTTATAAAGAAAATGGAGGTGCAAACAAGCACAACAGATCTCCCAACTGAGAAGGCCAGCAAGTGTAAGTATAGATACTATATATATACATTTTTGAAGTGACTTCAAATCAACTATGTTTGGTTGCTCATTTAATGAGGAGCAGTCATTTTCAGTACAATGTATTTTGACAATATTTTCTAACTTTATTAGACACTTTGAAACACTAAATTTTAGGATTGAGTCTAAGAAATTGCTGGCCTCATTCTCTTTCATTTCAAGTAATTATAGAAATTGCTGGCCTCATTCTCTTTCATTTCAAGTAATTATAGAAATTGCTGGCCTCATTATCTTTTATTTCAAGTAATTATAGAAAATTGTGCATGTCTCAATAATCTGCCAATAGACGTTGAGAAGATCTTCAGCTTCTTAACATGTTTTTAAAAATCTTGTTGTCATATATATCTTATCCTCTAAACTACAACAATATCTTCTACTACTACTTCTATGTTGTACTGGACTAGGGTCTTCGACATCGACGTCCAGGGTGCATGGTCAGTTGGTCACGTGATTAGGTGTCGGCTAAAAACTTATTAATATAGTCTTTTTTTTTGTATTTTTGATGTTTAAAAACTGCAGGTGGATTGCTGCAGTATCCCTGTTGTCACTTCTGGCTACCGGGGATACTAGTCTCGATGTTGGGAGCCTGTTTTCAGCAATCAATAGTGTCCTTTTTTCCAGGTGTTGATTCAGCGATGATCTGAAGGCTTCAACTGTGAGCTGTTGAGCCATGACATTAGGCAGGACATTCCAACTTCTGATAGTTCTTGGCCAGAAACTACCTCCATACATGTTTGTCTTTGCAGTGATTGGTGCTAGCTGCAATGGGTGTCTTCTTGGTGATGGTCTTGTTTGCTTCTGCACATACTGGTGATGGTCTTGTTTGCTTCTGCACATATGATGGTATCTCGATCGCAAATAAGTTGTTGTAGGCTTGATAGAGTAGCACTAGCCTTCTCGAAATCGCTGATTTTTTCCCAGTTAATACCTGGTTTTTTTTTTCGCCATAGCTGTTCAAATATATGAACACATGTATTGTGATATTTCTTTGTCAAATAAAAGTCTATAGTATATATATTGTTTGGTTTTAACTTAAAAAATCATTGTTCCCACAAATCAACTGCAATAATGCAATTTTCATCTCCGTTTACAGGTAGTGGAATGATGGGAGTCTTGGCCTTTTTGGCAACAATTTCAATTGCCTGTGTTGGAATTGATGCAATGGTGCCCTTCGAAGGAAAGTATTCTTTTGTATTCACGCTCAAGCAAATAAGCGTGGTCATGGGTTGAAAAATTTGAAATTTTGAGTTATCTTAAATGTCCGAGGGAGATGGTTGCACCATTTTAAGTTACGATAATCTGTAAGTTGTCACAAAACAACAAGTCGAGTTAGCTCAAAGGAATTGTGCAACCATCTCACTCAATCATTTGAGCTCACTCAAAATTCAACTTATACAGTGCAAACATGACATTGGCTGAATAAGTAGTTCTTAAATATCAACAAGATGTGTAATCAAATGCTGATATCCTATGATTCGAAATTTGGAATCCAAAATGGCTGCCAATTAAGAATGCCAATCTTCCAAAATGAACTTCATCCAAGGACCAAAGTCATGTGTGTGCTTGTATAAATTTCCAAGGTCGTGCATGTGCTTGAATTATGATTTTGGAACTTTTATTCCATCAATTCGAACGTGTCATGCATGACTGAGTGAGTGAGCTTGTGTTTTACGCAATCAGCACCGGTGTATGGATAGCTGAAACAAATTACGTTTTTGCATTTGACACTCAACATGTCTCTTGCCCAGGTATTTAGAAGTCTTTGCTCCAGCTGCTGAGCCCATAATATGGAAAATACTTGAAAAACATTGGTCCTTGAACCTTAGTGATGACGTCTTGTCTCATACTTCTCTAATTATCAACCCAGTGGTCATCTGATGGCATAATTACATCAGCCTGATGTTAAGAAGACAACTGTGATGTCAGGTGACATAACTACATCACACTGATGTCAATATGAGTCAAAATGCTTACAGCAAAGACTCCTTCAGTTAATGTTTCTCTAAAATCATCAGCTAGCTCTTAACATGTACATTAACCTTGGCTTAGAAGTTTTATTGTAATCATTGGTGTTATGAAAACACATTCATATTGGTTTTTTAGCAATAAAGTAGTTGATTTTTAAGTCATTGAACATTTGTTTCTAAATTACCTGATTGATGGACATTAACAGGAAAATATTGATAATATTTCCATTTTTTTCCTATGGATTTTAACATTTAAACATTTTTGATTTCGAATTATCATAGTTTAAACATTTATGTAACTGCATGCAATCAGTCATTTTCACTGTTTGAGTATGCCTCAGATTCAACATTGTATGTAGTAGGCTCATAAACCATCTTTTTTATCTGCCTTATATGGTAAAATCAATTTAAACATCAAATTGATTACTGTCTCTGTGTAATTTGGGTCCAATATTTTCAACAAAACAAAAATTGAAAAAAGTCTCCAAAAAATCATCATGCACATCTAAGAAAAAGGTATCCATGAAACAGATAAAACAAACGATAGCTTCTCAGCTGTACTGGATTGTATGAACACTTAGCACGTGTTTTCCTAAAGTGGTTAGCTCCTATAAGTTATCTTCTGAAAGGGTCACATAACATGAGTTCTGATGATTAAAGATACTTATCTGACCCTCTTCAACATACACAGCATCAGTAAAATGACTTAACCACTTTAGGATAACTCGTTTTAAGCATTGACTCTGAGAAGCAACCACTGAGGTCATATCATATACTTCCAAAGCACTCACCAAGTGCTGAGGTCACAATTTGCACAAAGACAAATTGACACTTCATTTCAATGCATTGTATATGGTTTAATCTGACATAGATTGAAGTCCACAATCAGCAATCAGCAAGATGTGACTACTCTTCATTCTTTCACTGTGACTTATTTGCTCTTATTCTGTTTTTCGTGGGCGTAAATGACAACTATGTACAGCGCAAGACAATACAACCCCCAAAAAAAAGCACAAATTATTTCTCAGAAGTCCTCTGTTTACACTGTGTACCATTTGCTCTATGCGAAGCGACCTAGTTAAGGCTTGGGTTTGGCTTCAGTCAACGCTTTAGACAGTCCGACAGATGTTTTTTGTGCCTTAAGTGAAACTACGTCTTTCAGGCAAATTCAATCAAATGTTGATATAGCCAGTATGCTAGATTATATTCTCATGTATACAGTGCATATTTTTATAGATCCAAATATTTTTTGTTGTCAAATATTACTTGATTCTAATAAGAGAGACTTTGGAACAACTGAACTATTTTGTCCATTTTTTGATAAAATTGGTATAGGCCTACTATGTTTGACACAGAAATATTCTTCACAATGCTGGTATATTTGTAATGTATCCTAAAGCCTCCTATGAAAAAAATCTACTGAAAGATAGTGTTTTAATTTAGGTTTGGCTTAGAACTTACGGGTTTGGCTTTTTTGAATGCAGGTGTTGTAAATATGTAGGGGTTTTATACTTATAATTTTTTGGGTTTGGTGTGTCAATAGTAATTAACTGACCGCTTTTGTTGCATTTATGTACAAATGCAGAATGACAAGTGTTTGTATTTGTTATGATAGCTTCCGTGAAAGTAACGTAGTTGGTTTTACAGCGTTCAATTACCGTCCTTCCCTTTATCAACAGACCTCCTTCAACAAATCAATGACAACCTAACTGCCATCCAACAAGAAAGTACAAATTGGCTGCTGAGTGAGATTCAGGAAGAGGCTGCCTTGTCACTCACTTGTAATTATCTTCAGCTAATTTTTCTCTGAACTTGTTATATACCTGTATTCTGAAAAATACCATTCAGATATCGACCCTTCGTATGCTCAATTTGTTAAATTGTAAGTTAAAACACAGTATGGAGTTTAGGAGAGGTAGTGCATCTCTCTCTGCTTCTTGGGATTGGTTTTTGTTTCCCAACTAATCTGTGTTTCCTAATACCAATCTCAAGGCTAAATCTCCACTGACTCAGTTCAAATAAAGGTTAACCAACACAAGCTGTTTACAGTTCAAGTTTCAAGATAGAAGTGCTTTATTCAGGAAATCAGACATTCAAGCTCCAATGCATTTGCTATTGGCCTTGGCTCTAACAGCCAATCACAACTGGCCACAATAGTGACATCATTAAAAGGGTTCCCTTCACTCAAGGGGTGATTCCCAAAGTTTCCCTCCACTGTGGCTAGAGACAAAGAGAGTTCATGCAGGGGTCAGACTGGCCCCCCTGTGAGGGTGGTCAGTTGACAAGCTAATTACCCCTAGCTAATCAAATATGCAGACCCTGACTTGCACAAAGGCAGTTAGTCTTACCTGTTGACAGGTGGGCTCTGACAGTTGGCATTTAAGCACTTTGTTAAAATTCAAACACAAGCAAGTTACAAATATAAAAATATGCTACAAAATCCCCAAAACTACATACATCTTAAATTGACAATATTACAGGCTAATAGTACTGGACTTTACAGTTGTCACACCCTCCCCCTAGTGCAATGATTGTATAAGCAGTGCACGTCATACAAAAAAAGCATTTAGATAAAATAAAGTCTTAGTACAGAGCTCTAGCAATTTGTGCTTATCCTTTGTCAGTAATTACCCTACTCACACGAGTAAACAGAGTCGGCTCAATCTAGGTTATTTAGATCCCGTCCTAATTAATTACAAAAGATATAGCTATTGTCAATAAGGTAAACAGTGCACAGCAAACAGTATATATGGGATAACTAATGACAGTTGATCTATGAAAAATACACCCTGCAAGGTTATGCCATAAGGAGTACATTATGTATAGATATTTAAAAATATAACATTTAATAATAATAGATAACTGCTAGCCACAGTGGTAGTAAGATTGATGTCCTTATAAATGTAAAACAATTCTTGCAAAAAATTAAAACAATAGTAGTGTTTTAAGGCTTGATAAGTGATATTTGCTAAACTGACACCAGGGTGAGCCTTGGTAAAGGTATGTGCTAATTAAGTGCCACCTGGTGTTAAATAAAGAAGTGAGCAAGAAATGCAGAGGAAAATTACATTTGCTAGATAATGCTAAATGGATGTTAGTGACATTCACACATAAATATATTTAAAACGTGATGTGTTAATTAGCAGGCAGCCTTTAAATTTAAATACTAACAATTAGTGGAGTTGCGTAAAAACCCTGTGGGAAAAGCGCAACCGTTAGTCAATTCATTAAATAAGGACTTCTTTACATAAAATAATTATGAGATTACAAGACAATGATGTTTGTTAAAATAAATAGTAAAGTTGATTTTAAATAGCACGGTACTTATATGGTAGTTTATATTTTGTAAAAAAAAAAATATTTACAGATTAAGACAGTGAGATATAGCTATGTTGCACAGTCTTACAATAATTACCCTTAAGTTTATGTTAAAGTTGTCAATAAAGTGGTCAATGTGTAAAACTTAGGTAACTTAAATGTGCTAGAATATACATGGCAAGTACATGGCCACTTAATAATAAATGCAGAGAAACTTAATATAGGTTGCGAACGGTTTTACAATATGTTGG
Organism: Platynereis dumerilii; assembly: GCA_026936325.1. Classification (NCBI taxonomy): domain Eukaryota; kingdom Metazoa; phylum Annelida; class Polychaeta; order Phyllodocida; family Nereididae; genus Platynereis; species Platynereis dumerilii. The sequence goes on from JAPTHN010000003.1 coordinate 19,679,627, forward strand.
TCCAGAACTTGATCTTCGCGACCTCAGAACTTGATCTTCGCGATTATGCAACCAACTGATGCTGTCCTTGCACAGTGGTAATAATGTCCATGATTACAAAATACTTTTGTTTGCAGGTACATTCATGCAAGATCAAATCAACACAGTAGTCATACACCAATTACAAAAATAAAAACAATTTTGTCGACATTGAACAATTAAGAATTATAGGTGATTTAGAGATATGTAAGGCTTCTAAGGTTAAGTATGAGATGCAGCTTATATGCTAGATGATTAAATTGCTAAAATTGACTCTAAAGGTCGACAGCTTCTCACCATGTGAACGACATATCAAATAGCACTGCATAAAACAATTGATAATATATATACTAATTATGCACACATGACATAATACTAATACTAATTTACTATAAGTGTAACTAAATGATGCAGCTATGTAGGCTTGTGAATATAATAGCTTAAATTGACATATAGTCGACTGCTGATCCACCATGTGGGCGACATTTCACAAGCCACTGCATAATGAACAATAATGCTGCAAAAGAAATAATTGATTAAGATGTCAGTCTGTTGATGTCAGTGTGTAGGCGTCGATGTCAGTCATGTCAGTCTCATCAGTATACAACATAAACCTGCAGCGGCCCAAGTGACAGCTAAGGGAGTCTACTCAAGTTCACTGCTGAGTGTGTGCATTGTGGTAATTATAGTTCATGCACTGAGATAGACCAGGAATGATTGGCCAGATCTTAGCCTGAGAGTCATACGCCGGCAGAGGTCTAGTTGGCTGTTCAATTGCAGGAAGAGCTCTGATTGGGTGTTCAACTGCCGGAGGGGGCCTGAGGGGAACTGCTTCAAAATTGGAGCTATTTTGTGACTCTTCAGGTTGTGCTAATGTGGGAATAATGGCCTGGCCTTTAATCTTGTGCCTGATCTTGGCAAGTGTGTGTTTACCCTTGCAACAAATAAACATAAGTAGTAACCACAGGCAAGCAATTAAAGCACTATTTATCCAGACATTAGCCCAGCTTAGACCGGTGTCAACAGACAACGGATGGTGTGTGTTTAAAATATATGAGATGTCAGCTTCAAGGGATGGTATGGCTGCGCCGTCCGCAATCTCAGGCAGGGCCAGATTGAGATTTTCAATAGTCACTGCAGACGAAAAGTTGAAATGCGCTGTCACACTGACCGGCTTGATCTCGTATGACTTGGACATGAACAATTGTTCTACACAGCTGACTGACCAGTCTTTTCCACTGATTTTACAAGGCTTGTTACATGAAATGTTATATATACCAAGGGGAAGATCATAAAAGACCTCTTTCTGTGCAGGACACCTGACAGTTACGCCATCACCGTATGATGTCACCGCATACTGATTGGTAGCGATGGTCTTAATATAGGGAATGGCTTCAGGCTTGGCGATGGTGGCTTTGCAAGTCTTGATAAGGGATCTTCTGTTGGTGATTAGACCCCGGGCACAAGCCATTGCAGTGGTACCAAACTGAGCCGAGCTAAAGCACAGTGTAGGCTGGTGCCCTGTGCAGAACTCTGGGGTAAAGAGATTACCAGAATCCGTGTCCCATGCATAAGCGGACTGGACTTTGACAGTGACAGCCAGTTCTGAGTTATTGATTGGAGCAGCAAATGCATGGATCTGATACAAGATGAAGGGAGTGGGAGCAATTAAGGGAATTTCTATTCTATAAATGAGCTTGCTACCAGTACGCCACAAGGGTGCTACAGATAAATATTGATAATACCAATGAGTCTGACTTACCACTTGATGTCTGGTACTGGCTTGCCTCAAAATTTTGGTAAGCAGGGCCTCAGGCAGCAGTTCTCTTGTCAGTTTTCCAGCTTCCAACTCCATCTCTTGTCTCCGGTGCATAGTTATCTGCTGCGTATACTGGTCCAGAGAAATTTCAAGGGAGTCCATGTAGCGATCCAACTCTGCAAGCAGTTCCAGGGAGGCGATGCGCTTCTCATGGTCATCAATGGTTCTTGAGCTGTTGATGATGGCTGACTGGAGTTTCCCAAGTTGCTGCCTGGAGATCTCCTGTTTAGCGGCCAGTTTTCGGACGTAGGATCTGGTTTGATTTACAATGGTGGCCAATTGGTTATTGGCATGGGATATGGTGGTCTGCGAAGCACCGACTGCTTTGATAGCAGCTTCCATACGCTCAATTTGGGACGAGGTGGCGACACCAAAAAGAGTATTAAGAATAGACCCACCAATGTCCAGTAGTCCTCTCTTGGTCCGTCTGTTGGCCCGTAACTGTTCCTTGAAGTGCTTTTGCCTTAAGCGCTGGTGTTCAAGCTTGACTCTGAAGCCCTGGGCTGCGAGGTGGTCAATCTCGTCCAGAGTTTTCTCCAGATGATCAATTTTCAGTGCCAGCTCTTCAGGGTATTGAGGGTCGTCCAGAGTGACATATACATCCCAAGTGGCAATCAATTGTCTCAGTTCCTCGCCACCGCCGATGGCCACACCATCAGGCAGGTGTGTAATAGTGACGGGCGAATCGACTGGTGTATTCGCCTGTTGCGTCCACGCTGGCGGGTGAGACGCCGCGCTTCTTGACACAAGCCCAGCGGCCGCACACAAAGTCAACAAACTCCACATGGTTAACTGACACATGATAGAAACTCCTTCAATGTGTTAATGGCAGCAATGCGCTGTTTCTTTTGCTGCTCTTCGTCAGGGTAAAACTCCGGTGGTAACGAGCGTTTGGCAGCTCTCTGCAGATAAGTCCGTGGGCGCTTGTTTGACAGAGAAGCGTCGGGCGGTTCTGTGGCTGTGCGCCGGATTGCTTGCCTTCTGTCTTTCTTAAACTGCCGATGGTAGGTGCCCGTTGATTGACGAGTGACTCCACGTTGTTTTGACAACTTGTTAGCGTGTCCAGATTCAACCTGTTCAGCAGCAGGCCTCCGTTCAGCTTGACGATGTAGACGCTTGTGCGTGCCTGGATGCTGAATGGCGGGACGACGCTTGGGTGGTGCGCGATGGTCATTATAGATGCGCGCATGCGTATTGGGTCGCTTGGAAGAGCGCTCCACGTGCGGCTCCGTGACGTCATCCCTGGGCCGCTTCGTGATTGGTTGAGGCTGGGGGCACGTCTGGCGTGGGACGTCTTCCATTGGCTGCTGCTGGGGGTGTGTCTGAGGCGTCGCTTGGTCAGGAGTCACGGCTGAGCGGCGCGCACCTGTTTTGGCGCGCTTCTGATGCGGTTGGCGTTTGACAGCTCGCAATGTGACAGCTCCAGTTTTGACAGCTCCGCGGTCATCGTGCTTAGTGGCCTTGGCCGAGGAAGCGTTGGGGTCAGCATCAGCAGGCCTTTTGACAGCTGGTTGATTCGTTTGCGGCAGGGGTGGTGGAAGTTGCTGTGCAGGATCCAAACGAGTCGGTTGCCTTGGGTTTCTGATTGGTCTTGGGCAAACTTCATCCCAAGCAATGTTTGGATCCACCACCTTCACTTTGTTGATGTTCACAACTCTTTGCTTGCCGGACTGCTGATGTGTGGCCCACACAACCTTGCCTCTGATCCTTGTAACCAACCAGTGGGGATCCCATTTAGATGTCAAGCTGAGTGGTTCATTTGCCAAAATCACAACAAAATCTCCCACATTCACCACTCCAGCATTAGCTTGCTTTGCCAATCTTTGGTTGTTGTGATGTCTTGCTTTCTTGGTCAGTTGAGCAGCAGTTCTGAGGGCTTCAGCAACATCATGCAGTCTTGGCTCCATGTTTGGCTGTTCAGGAATCAATCTTGACAAGGGCAGGCGTGCCCTGCGGCCATACATCAGAAAATATGGAGTATTCTGAGTGACATCAGAGACTGAATTGTTGTAGGCCATGACTGCTTGAGACAATCTGTCCTCCCAGGATCCACGGGCATTGTTGATCAGCTTTGCAATGATGGCTTTTAGTGTGCCATTAAATCGCTCACATTTGCCATTGGCCTGGGGGTTGTAGGCCGTAGTATGCCTGTGATCAATGGCTAGATCCTTCAGGTATTGAGTCAAGGCTTGTGCAGAGAATTCTAGACCTCTGTCCGTAATTAAGACATCACTTAATCCATGCCTTGTGAAATACTCCCTTGAGAACTTCTTCCAGACCTCATAGCTTGTCTTGTTGGGAATGGGATAGGCCTCAGCCCAGCCTGTGGCATGGTCAATGATGGTCAAAATGTACTGATTGCCATCAGGGGATTTAACTAATGGGCCAATCAGATCTGCAGCAATGATTTGGAGGGGTGCAGTAGAAATAGGCATCCAACCCATTGGAGCATGTGGCTTCCGTTTGCTGTGCGTGATGCAGATGGGACATTTTGCCACAAATTCATTGACATCCTTGCGCATGTGGATCCAAGTGAAGGCTTCCTGGAGTTTTCTCAGAGTTTTCAAGGCTGCCATGTGACCAACTTCTTTGTGGGCTCTTTCCATTACCAGTTGCCTTTGCTGGGGTGGAAGGACCAATCTATGATGTAATGTGGCATATTTGTGTGGCTTGATGGTGCAATACAGTAAGCCATTGATGACCTCATAGCCACTTTCTTCATCATGATGCTCTGACCACTCTGCCATCTGCTTCTGCTGCTTCGCCAAGGTGCAGAGATCCAAGCCATAGGTGTGCTGCTCAGTTAGATCTTCTTGATGATCAGGAATGACATCACCCAGCTGCCAGTAGGCTGTGTCATATGTGGCAATCTGGTCTCTCTGTCTGATACGTGAGAGCATGTCGGCGCGGACATTGAGTTTTCCTCTGTGGTACTCCACTTTGCAACCGTACTCCGCCAGCAGGATCGCCCATCTCTGGATCTTCGTGTTGTTGAACTCTTTGGTAAAGAGACTAGCCAACGGTTTATGATCCACGAATGTACGGTACTCACTTCCAATGAGGTACTGGCGGAGCTGTCTGAGCGAATAAACCAAACCGTACGCCTCTTTCTCAATGACCGCCCAACGTCGCTGTGTATCAGACAGCTGTTTTGAGATGTAGACGATCGGACGCTCTACTCCTTGATCATCTACCTGGCAAAGTATTGATCCGATTGCATAATCGCTAGCATCGCAATAAAGAAGGTAGGGTTTGTCTGTCTGCGGATGCGCCATGACATGATTGCTGATCAAGTGCTGTTTGATGCGATCGAAGGCTTTTTGCTGATCATCGCCCCAGACAAATTTGACATTTTTCTTTGTCATGCGGACTAGCGGTTCTGCCAATTGGGCATACTGAGGAATGCAGGTGCGATAGTATCCGGACATGCCCAAAAACGATTTGATCTCCGAGAGATTGGCAGGTGCAGTCATCCGATCAATGGCCGCGACCTTGTCAGGATCCGCTGCAAGTCCATCCCCACTGACAATGTAGCCTAGCAGTTTAACCTGCTTCATGCCGAACACACACTTGGAGGGATTCAACCTGAGGTTGTATTGCTCAAAGCGATCAAATATGATCTTCAAGTGATCCAGATGTTCCTCCTTTGATCGGCTATACAAAATGATGTCATCAATATATAATAAGGCTATTGTACCGATGAGACCTTTCAGCACAATCTCCATGGCCCGCTGAAATTTCTGCGAAGCGTTGCATAACCCCATTGGCATCCTGGTCCACTCAAATAGGCCTCTATGACACACGAATGCCGTCTTTTCTTGATCTTCAGGATGTATCTGTAGTTGATGGAAGCCTGACTTGAGATCGAGTGTCGAAAAAATTGTCGCTCCATGCAACTGATCAAAGATATCCCGGATCAGTGGGATCGGGTAGGAATCCTTCCTGGTCAGCTTGTTGACACTTGTGTAGTCGACCGTAAAGCGAAGAGGAGCAGTTGGATCTTTCTTCGGCACCAGGACAATGGGAGAGGCCCAAGGCGATGAAGATGGCACAATGACTTTTTGTCGCAGCAAGTCATCTATCTGAGCATCTAGTGCCTGTCGTTTGGCCAGAGGAGTACGGTAGGGCCTTCGTTTCACCGGCTTGCCTTCAGTTTCAATGCGCACAAAAATATCTGGGTGGCAACCCAGATCTTCACCTTTGGCAGCAAAAAGGTGTTGATGCATGTTAACACACTTGGCAATGTCATTGTCATTCATAACCGGAGGTTTGTCACCCAGAGAGTTCACCCTAGGCACTGAAGACTGAGGCAGCATGGGCATGGTTGTTTGTCTCCAGAATAAAGTGCCCTTGGCATAATCAATGACTGCCCCATCTGCTCTCAGAATATCTCTGCCTAGAATCATGGGATGGCCAATATCATCAACCACAATAATGTCAAGTATACCCAAATTGTCCTCATAAATTTGAGTGGATCCAAGTACTGTGATGTCATGACCAGTGACACCAATTAAATCCACAGCTTTCTTGAGTATGGGTGATCTGCCTGTTTCATTGCATAACTTCATGAATTCTTTACGCCGTAGAACTGACCTACTAGCCCCGGTATCCAGTAAGGATAAAACATGCAAACCAGATAAGACTAATTCCACATATACGAGGCCATCGGGGGCTACGGCAGTTAGAAGTTTCCCGGGGCCGGGCGTGATTGATTGGCGAATTGACGCTCCCTGCGGCGCCTCTTGCAAGCGCTTGCATGATGGCCCACACCGCGGCAGTGCGCGCAGACCGGGGCGCCCTCTTGTGTACGATCATAGTACTGCCGATTCTGTGGCCGTCTCTGTGCGGGCGGATAGGGTCGGGGCGTAACGTCCGAAGGGTATTCTAATGGATACGAGTAGCCCTCGTCGGTGATATGGCGTACAGGAACATCGTCGTAATCCGGGACTGGAGGAGGCTGATACACTTGCGGCAATGGAGCATCAGGCAGAGACAATTTGGCAATAGCTGAGGTAAGTTTAGTGATCTGTTGAGCCATACCAGTCATCTGTCGCTTCATATCACGGAGCTCCCTGTCAGTGCTCTGGCTGGGCTGTTGTTGTTGTTGTTGCTCTCGATCTCGTGGAGCATCTTGACGCCCGATCGCACCAATGTCCATTGGCTCTTCCTTACGCTTGTCAGGTTTGAGCCAACCATTCTGCTTAGCCGTGTTGACACGGTGTTTTCTGCCTTCCAAGCGCTGCACACGTTCAATTGCATCTTCAAAGTCTGTTTCTCCGCCGTTTGCGAAGATTTTCTCTGCAATTTCCGAGTCCCTGAGGCCTTTGACATAATTACGCCAAAGCATGCGCCGCTCTGTGTCGTTGCGCTGCGCTCCAGCATAGCGGGGGTAAGCAGCATCCGCCGCTTTTTTGAAGCGCCGCCCATAGGCCCCAGTGGTCTCATAGGCCCCTTGCTCCATGCTCTCCAGTTCTGCTCTTTTCCTGTCATCCTCATCTGGTGACAGGAATGCCTCCTCAACATGCTCTTTGAGGTCTCTCCATGACTTTTGGGACCTCTGTGCCGGTGTGCCCAAAAAGTTCTCAATTTCTGTCCGGAGACCACCCCTGGCCGATCGGCAAGCCACAAAAATAGTCCTGTTAGAGTAAGGAATAGTTAGCTCGACTTCTTCTAACCAGTCCCTGACTGCTTGCTGGGTGTCTCCGGCACAAGGAGGTACTGTGTCTGCCACTTCCACAGCCATTCTATGAGCAGACTCTTCTTCTTGTCTGAGCAGGATTTTGCGCTCCTGCTGCAACCGCTCTTCGTAAAAGTCATAGTCTTGCTTCCTGGCTAGGTGCATTTGTCTGACCATCTGGTCAGTCTCTGCCTGGCGTAATTGCCTCTCCTGTGTGAGGTAACTCCAGAAATTCTGAGACATGACTGGAGTATTGGGTAAGTCCTGTTGTTGTGGCTGTGGTGCTTGCATCCTAGCTTGTGGAGCACCTCCTGCAGCACCTTGCATATCCTGTGCTGAGCGTTTTGCAGGGTGTAAATTATCCCCAGGCATAATCCAAAATAAGAAAAAAAAAGTGACTTCTGATGTAAACTAAAGAGTCATTAAATGTATAGCTCCTTTGCTGTGTGGTGTGTTCAAAATCAGGTCCAGGATCACCAAATATGGAGTTTAGGAGAGGTAGTGCATCTCTCTCTGCTTCTTGGAATTGGTTTTTGTTTCCCAACTAATCTGTGTTTCCTAATACCAAACTCAAGGCTAAATCTCCACTGACTCAGTTCAAATAAAGGTTAACCAACACACGCTGTTTACAGTTCAAGTTTCAAGATAGAAGTGCTTTATTCAGGAAATCAGACATTCAAGCTCCAATGCATTTGCTATTGGCCTTGGCTCTAACAGCCAATCACAACTGGCCACAATAGTGACATCATTAAAAGGGTTCCCTTCACTCAAGGGGTGATTCCCAAAGTTTCCCTCCACTGTGGCTAGAGACAAAGAGAGTTCATGCAGGGGTCAGACTGGCCCCCCTGTGAGGGTGGTCAGTTGACAAGCTAATTACCCCTAGCTAATCAAATATGCAGACCCTGACTTGCACAAAGGCAGTTAGTCTTACCTGTTGACAGGTGGGCTCTGACAGTTGGCATTTAAGCACTTTGTTAAAATTCAAACACAAGCAAGTTACAAATATAAAAATATGCTACAAAATCCCCAAAACTACATACATCTTAAATTGACAATATTACAGGCTAATAGTACTGGACTTTACAACAGGTTACACCTACCCATTTATACAATATTTTAATGCTCGTTGCCCATAAATTATGCATCATCCCCTCATAATTTAAGTTGGCATGCTGAACTAGAGAAAGATCCTTGTAGTAATGTTTTCAATACTTATACGGTGTGAGACCGAATGTGATGTCGCATGCCAGCAAATGTCGAGAAGTGTCCAGGTCCGCCTAGACCAAGCACTATATCTGGATCCACTACTTACAAGTCCACTACTAAACTGTAAACATAAAATTTTTAATTATCAGTCAAATGTTGTTGCAGCTTTGGGCACCGAATTGATACGATATGATACGATAAGAATTTATCGTCATGCATTACATGAAATTTGTCCATAAAACAAAGAGCTAAATGTTGCAAGCTTAAGTGATTATTTAATTTTTGTGGATGCTCTGAAGAGGCTTCCTTGAAAGCTCTTTCTTACACAGTATATTGAACACATTACTTGCAGTTTATTTCTCAAGATTTATGTCTCATTTCGTTCTTCAACTCCTTTTTTTTCTCAGCTCCTGAACTGTATTCAACAAAAAGCAATGTCTTATCATCTTTCGACAAATGGAGTCAAGAAACTTTTGCTGAACTTGTCTCTCAACGAAAAAGCTAAAACGAGATCTGGTAGCAGAGTAAGACCTCAGAAGACGGAGCAGACTTGGAACCTTCCGATGGCTCCCCCCACAATACCTGCTCCTCCTACTCCTCTGATGTCACTCAGGGTCGATCCCTCACCTGACGAACAGACCCCCGACCCAAATGCAGCATCCTTGTACTTCAGAAGTGGCGGCTCACCCCTGAGCAATTTTTTCTTGACCCCCATTGCGATATGGGGTATGAACTTCGCCAGCTCTGAGCACGCCTTCCAATATCGCAAGTCCATCGCCCTTGGAAACAACGAAGCTGCTGCAAATGTACTGCGATGTGCTATGCCCGTTGAAGCAAAGAGAATTGGAGACAAACTGACAACGACTGACAAATGGGATGATATGAAACAGGGCGCAATGTATGAGATACTGAAGATGAAAGCTAGACAATGCCAGAGGTTTTCTGCTCTACTTCGAGAATCAGGGAACCGGCCCCTGATCGAAAACACTCCTAATGACTACTGGGGGAGAGGTCAGAATGGTGAGGGCCTCAACATGCTCGGACGTTTACAGATGATGTTGAGGTCTGAACTGTCCCAAACGAGACCAGCACCACGACACTTCACCCCCCGCCCTTCCGTTGCCCCCCCTCGTACCCCTTATGGACACACCCAGCCTCGCTCTCGACAGCAGCAACCGAGATGCTTCAATTGCGGAGAAGCGTCTCATACGAAAGCCACATGTCGACACCACTCCCAGCTCCGGTGCTACTCCTGCAACGGAGTTGGCCACAAAAAGAAGTTCTGCCAACAACTCTATTAAAGATCTGGCCATGGAGCGGTGGCCGGTCCTTGTAAGGCTGTAACAAATGCAGAGACTTTTAATGATTGTGATGAATGCTTTGATAATGTGAATTTTAATGTTGGAAATTTTAACACTGATGTGTGTGATTTTAATGCTGAAGTGTGTGCTTTTAATGCTGATTTGTGTGATGTTAATACAGTTGACTCTCCTCCTGTGAACAACAATGAAATGTTAATTGATAAAAAAAGTGTAAATGAACCAGAGGTAGATAGTTATTGTAATGCAAATAGTCATGCATCTTCAAACTGTGATTTAATTATCGGTGCTACTCATGTCAATAATTTCACAAATGACACTGTACAAAATGATGTAAGAAACAATTCTAACTTATATGATGTAGAACTTTCCAATGAGGTCCTGTCTAAATTTTCCAAAAGCAATGTAAGGAATATGATATTCTCTCACCTAAATGTAAATAGCTTGTCGTGCAAATTTATGGAGATATATGAAATACTTATTAAAGGTCATAGTGACATTTTATTTTTATCTGAAACAAAATTAGACAATTCTTTTCCAGATGCTCAATTTCATATTGATAAATTTCTCATACACAGACTAGATAGAAATGCCCATGGTGGTGGACTTGTATGTTATGTCAAAGATACTATTCCTCATTAAAATAGATCTGATATTGCTATAAACAGCCATGGAATAGAGTCACTCGTTATTCAAATCAAAACCAGTCACAAAAACATGTTTTTCCTTCATTTGTATAAACCACCAAATGTCAATGTCACTCATCTGAAAAGTGCTCTAGAAATGATGCTAAATAAGTGTTTCTCTGAAAGTGACTGTGTGTATGTGATAGGAGATTTAAATGTAAACTTTATACTAAATCCGAACCATTTAAGTGATATATGTGACAATTATGACTTAAAACAAATAGTAAAAAATCCAACATGTTTCAAAAGTATTGTGGGAAACCGGCCTTTCCCGCCACCAGCCCGCCGCCAGAGGCGCCAGCGGCGCCCCTCGCGCATGCGCAGGGCGCCGCGGACAGAAGCAATGGAGACCTTGAACTGAACTGACGTATATTTGGACACTGTGGTATTAATGTATGTATTTCGGGAATAAACGTTTCCTATATTTGGTGTCAGAACCTACGGTGCTGTTCAGGACGTTCTGTAGGACTGCCTGAACGTTTTTGCCTGGTTTTTCGGGCGTTTTCCTGGCGTTTTTTGGCGAGAAATGGCTCGTTTTTCGCTGTCAAAATCGTGACTTGGCTGCCTGTCAGTGGCTGCCGAGTTGTATTGTTCAGGTGACAAATTTTAGTAAGTTTGTTTCGTTATTATTAATGGTTGTCATTGCCGTTTCTTGGTGGTGTTTCTACCGGGATATGGTGGTTATCCAGATTTGCTGAGCTCCTGGCCTGGTTCTTCCCAGGTCTCTGGTTATTTTGACTTCTCTAGCACGTGTATTTGACAGAAGAGACACGTGCGTTTCTGGTCCAGGGGTGCTGCGTTTACCTGCCTGTCGCCTGGGCTGTTGAGCTTGGCTGTGTGATACAGCTTGTTTTTGGTAATTTTCTTAGATTTTTTAGCTTGGTTCATGTTGATTGTTGAAGTTGCTTCTCATTGCACGAAGGATAGATTTGCTCAGTTATTTCAATTGGCAATTGATCAGTTCGTGTTGTGTTTTTGTTTTTTCTCCGATTGTTATTGGTCATAGTGGGTGTCGGTTGTATTAAGTTTTGTTTTGAGGGTCTCCAACTTAATTGAGTTACATGATTTGGACGTCAGGACTTGAGTTTCATGCAAGAGTCTTATGACTTGACTTTAGCACCTTGACTTTAGCAACTTGACTTTAGCACCTTGACTTTAGCGACTTGACTTTAGCGACTTAACTTTAGCACCTTGACTTTATCGACTTGACTTTGCTTCATTGAATTGAGGTTATTTGACTTAGCTTCATTGAATTGAGGTTATTTGTTGACTTTAGATTGTTGACCTGGCTTTACAGCTTACTGATTATATTCTGCCACTTAAGGTAGTTATCGTAGGTTTGGGTATCGATTAATTATCTGAGCTCTGTAAATTGGGTGATTTTGTTCTTTATTCTAGTTAATTGATCGTTACTAACACTATTGAACTGGTTGTGGTTCTATTTATTAATTGGTGTTGTCAGTTTTTCGGTTGCATAATCCGCGCACTTCTCTTGTTTATGGTGGGGAGGGAAGTGGAAGTGATTGATACGTTATTGATTGACATTGCGCCTGGTGGCTCGGGTGAGCCGAGGCGAGGGTGAACTCCATATATATCTGAACCTTCCATTTTCTGATATTTAAACAAGAATAAATATAAATTGGGTTAAAAAGGACTTAGGTCATAACCGGCCTATAAATAGAAATAAAATATTATTATAAAATATTATTATTTAGATAACGGGTGGTTTTCATTGAAGATAAGTAACAACACGGCACAGACTGCATTGGCTGTTATCGGTCAACGCATGTACAGGTCTTTCAAGTTCTATCGCTCACTGGTTAAGATTTCACTGGCGTTCGAGGGCCGGTGATCCGACCTGTCACGTAAAATTCGGTCATTGTTATAATTTAAAAAGACTGTGGGGGAAGGTAGGTGACGGGATACGCTGGAATAATTAGTTATTGGGCTCTTGGCCGTCAGGGGACTTTGGGGATTCACCACCGGACATTATTTTGGGCTGCACTGGGGTTACATTTCCTTGCTTTTTGCATTCTTGCACAACACTATTTCCTGCAGCACTTGCAATTGCCTGGGACTCTTTGCCATAAAGCATCTGTAGTCCTTGTTTCATGCCTGTGGTATCCCTACCTGGGACTTGCAGATTAAACATCCATGCGTTTCTTTCCGTGTTGAATGAATAGAATTAATCCGAAGTTAATTGACAACCCTTCAGCGAGTGGGTCCGAGAGATTTAAATAGAAATAAATATAATTATCGGACATCCCCCGAGACTAAATAGAAATAAATATAATTATCTAACATCCTCTTCAGGGTCGCACTGGTATTGAAGAAGCCTACTGGCTTTACACGGTGGTAAGGGGTCCTGGTTGCGCAGACAATTCTGACTGAGGTCATGTCGACCTTCATGTGAAACACCACTTTCCCTTAAAAAGGGTGGTGCAACCACTAGTGCCAACAACATAGATAAAAATCCGGAATTGACTGAAGGTTGCTGTGGCTTCCAGTTTGGTAATTTATTGAGGTATTAATGCTTAAATTAGGATATTGTCAGTTCACTGGAATTCCTTTATTATAACTTATTCTAACTGCACACTAACCTATGCGACAGGTTGTAAGTTTCTGTCTTTACACCCAGTGATAGAATTCATTGTTTTTTGCTTTTTTGTTTTTGTTGGGTGTGATTCGTGTTCACCTTGTGACAGCTGTTTCCTGGTTACAAATTCTGGTTTCACTTGATATTTAACCCCAGTATTACTGAATATTTTCATTGGTATTGTTACACATATGATCTTGATCCGAGATTGCTATATTTAAGCACCTTTTATCAATCGTCTGACTTTCCGAGTTTTGTTCACACTACTGGAGTTTAACTTGGTTATCCGGGTTGTGTGTTGTGGTAACCAAAGTTGCTCCTTAGAAAATTTTTTTTTGTCGGGGAGGGGGCAGATAGGGTATCGTGGTTTGGTTACTGGCTGGTCAATTGGGACGCATCTGTGGTCATTGGATACCTGCAAGGGCCGGACGCACTGAGGCAGTTCGTCCGACTGTTGCAAGTGAGTGGCTGCTCTTGACGCTCCCTCGGCGTGCTGGTGGCACAAGTTCATTGTGGTACGACTGCGGTCTTGTCGTTCGCTAACCCAGTGCTCAGTAATTACACGTGTTCCGTTCTCCGCACGGCCTCCCTTGATTTGTAGTTGTGTGGTGGTTTGCGAGGCGAGGCTTAATCCTTGAATTATCATGGCGCCAACTAATTTGCAAACGGCATCACGGGATCAGCTGCGCGAGATACCGCTAGTTGGTCCGACGCGCGCCGAGTTGATAATCCAGACCCGTGAAGCGCATGGGGTGTTGACATTGGAGCTTTTGAATCGGTACATTCCCCAGGGGGACATTGGAATTCTTTGCATGTCCAAGGGATCATTAGCTTCGGGTCTCCGGAAAGGGAGGCTGAGGGGAGTGGTTCCTTATCGTTTGGGGCGGTCCAAGCGACATCCTCTTCCGACGCCGGACTTGGACGGTTCACCCTGGGGGGGTCCGCCCTTGCAGGGGGAATTGCGGATTCCTCCGCGATGCCATCCTCGCCTGCGGGGGCTGTCTCGAGTTCTGGAGATAAAAGCATCCAGGGGTTGCGAGATAATTACACGCTGGAAAATGAATCCAATCACTTGTCTGCATCGGGATATAGAGAGTCTTTGGTTATGGAAAGATCTAACGTTGGAGACTCATCCGATGAACACGATGGACATTCCGTCGTTAGTTCGGGAGGGGTCTCGCGTACGCATATGGCCCAGCGGGCGCCAGAGAAGGCAAACGAGACGGAACGATTCGTCTTATATCAAAAAACTCAATTGGAGCTTTTTGTAAATGGGGCACATAACGCGATGCGTCAAGAGGTAGGCGCAGTAAAAGGAGAACTGAGACAATCTATGGATAAAGTTGATCATGCCATCGGTCAGCTGTCAGAACAAGTAAAACGTTTGTCCTTAAGTAGAAGTCACAGTGGTACCCCCGGGTCAGTTCGATCACATCGGTCCACGCGATCACAACAGTCCGAGGCTGGAGCTAGGTCGGGGGAGGGTCCGAATGCCTCAGCGTTACCGCCCACTCCCGTAGATCTGCAAACTGTAGCAGGAGTATCCGGGGAGTCCTTATCTGATAACGAGAAATATATTGATGATTGGGCCAGTAACTTGGGCTTGGCTTTTGCGGATCCTGATGCGAATCAGTCCGATGGAAATGACTCGCCCCATTGTGGTGGTGAGGAAGCTATAGCAGCTTCGGAGGAAGCTGTAGAAGCTTCGGAGGAAGTTAGGGGAGACCGACCGAGGGAGGATTTAATTCCTGGGAAGGATCGGGCAGAAGCCCACCGGCAGGCTCTCTTTGGTGCCATCTTGAATTGTTTGCCATCCACAGGAGTTTACCAAGGTGGTACTAGTGGGGATCCAGTGCCGCAATCATCCGCCAGGAATCGCCCCGGGGCCATGGGGGGGCCCGGTATGGATAGGTCACAAAGGGTGGATAGTTCACGTCACCCCGGGGCCATGGGGGGTCCCGGTATGGATAGGTCACAAAGGGTGGATAGTTCATGAAGGGTGGATAGCTCACAAAGGGTGGATAGCTCACGAAGGGTGGATAGCTCACCAAGGGTTGATAGTTCATTCGCTATGGACCGGCCCCCTGAGCAGCCAGAAATGGCCAGAGGTGAGGGCGAATTAAATCTCCCCCGGGTAACTTTTAATCCAACAACTCCGGTGGCCAGGGGGTCCTCCATTTTAACTGAGGGTCCGTCTCCAGTGAGAGCCTGTGGCTTAAGATCTGTAACTCCACCTGATGCCGGCGCTTTCGCCATCGGTCCCGCGGAGAACACTCGTTATGCGGAGTCTTTTGCATTAACTGGGGGAGTACCCCCAGGTACTCGGTCCCTAGCACACCATCGATCCGAAACGGGTGAGTCTATCCCGATTCCGGAACCTGGGCGGGACAAGTTACCGCCACATCTTGTGAACACTAGCTATACCCTTCCAGGACCGGTCAGTCCTTCGCGTAATCGGCCATCGTGGATGACTGAGGCTCAATCACATGTGGCTGAACTAACCGGCGTTTCCAACTTTGAGTTATTGCGGCCAAGCCGCACGGAAAAACCGCAATCTTATCCGCTAACGTCAACCACTGTTAAAGCTGAGCGGAGTACTCGGGACAACGCTCCCTCCATTCCAGTGAAAACAGAGACAGTGACGGGTTTGCAGGATCAGGATTGTTTATCCCCTCCACCTGCGAACCCTGCACTGGGGGTGCGCCTGTTACGTCGCCAAATTTTTGGGGGTGTATCGGGAAACGCGCAGCCTGCGCAAGCTAGCTTTAATCAGAGACGTGGGGCAGTTACACCCGCAGGGGTTAAGGAATTGCAAGAAGAATGTAGACGAACAGGCGGTCCATCATCTTTCCTAGTTAATCAGATCCCACGGCCGTACGGCCCGTCACGGGGCCCTGATTCCCGGAAAACTCCGGCGGGTCCGGTGGCTGATCCCAATACCGAGAAAGGAACAAGGGGTGTAGGGGGAATATCACAGCAGCGGGCCATGGGGGAGGCCAATAACATGGGTCGATGGGGGAATGGTGGAAATCGATGTCATGATGACCAGTTCGTTGGGAGATCGGGGAGTAGCAATCAGCAGGACCATTTCCCATGTCAATGTTGTTGGGTTGGGGGGACCCGCTGGAGGGATGAATTATGTCTCAGCCGGATCCACTCATAACCCGGCGGGGTCCTTTCCTGATCCATCGTGCCGCTCCCACGGTCCATCCGGAGCCGCTCATGACCCAGCGGGTTTGCTTCATGATCCATCGGGCCGCATCCACGGTCCAGCCGCATCCACTCATAACCCGACGGGGTCCTTTCCTGATCCATCGTGCCGCACCCACGGTCCATCCGGACCCGCGCATAACCCAGCGGGGTTGCTTCATGATCCATCGTGCCGCACCCACGGCCTTTCCGGATCCACTCCTAATCCAGCGGGTTTACTTCATGATCCCTCGGGCCGCATTCAAGGTCCAGCCGCATCCATTCATAACCAGGCCGGGTCATTTCATGATCCATCGGGCCGCACCTATGGTCCATCCGGATCCGCTCATAACCCAACGGGGTCATTTCATGATCCCTCGGGCCGCATCCACGGTCCAGCCGCATCCACTCATAACCCAACGGGGTCATTTCATGATCCACCGGGTCGCACCCACGGTCCATCTGGATCCATTCATAACCCGGCCGGGTTCTTGTATGACACAGCCGCAGGTGTTCATCATGGTCGGAATGTGCGAGTCGAAGCTAGACATTTCCGTAGCGGGGCCCTTAGCCATGGTTGCTCCGATTACAATGATCTCTCTTCGGAAGATGGTCAACCGACTAGGGGCCTCCGATATGATTCCCCTCCTAATGTGGATTCTCGAGGTGACCATGGCCTGGGACCGCGGTATCCTCATCGGCCGCGGGGTCCAGATTGGCCCAAGCCTAAGATGCCTGAATATTCTGGGCAAGAGGGCCGTTATGAGGCATGTGTGTACCAGTTTGAATCATTGGCAACTAGGCTTGGGTGGGATGAAGCAGAAAAGTTGAACCAGTTTAAGAACTGCTTGTGTGGCAAGGTAGTGGATCACATGATGACCCTACCCAGTGCGGTGACTGAGAATTATGTCAGGTTACGGAACCGGTTGCGCAAACGTTTTGGCGCACCGGACCGGCCGGAAGTAGTACGGGGAGAGATGAACGATATGCGACAGCGCACAGATGAGCGGATAGAAGAGTTTGCGGATCGGGTACAAAAGGCAGCCGCCATTGCGTATGAGGAGGTTGATCCACCTTTCCGAGATAAGGTGGCAACGGAGGCGTTCCTTCGGGGGACCAGGGATAGTGCTGTTGCACGGGAGGTAGCCCGCACTCATCCGGCCACGGTTGCCGATGCACTAAATGCAGTGCAGGAGGAAACGGCTCTGAATAAAATAATGGGACGGGCTCCAGTGCGGGGCCGACACGGGGTATTTGCTGATAATGACGTGGGAGTGGGTAGCAGTAAGCGGTCGTACTGTTAGACAGCAGCCTGACCGCAAACCACCATGCGTACACATATGTATACTTCTGGGATTTTGATGGATGCATTGGGGTGTGGGTTTTCTTTGTTGTTGCTGTGTGTTGGGGGTATATGTGGTAGTCAATTTCTAGTATCTCTAGTATTTATTAATTCCTCCACATTTAATGCCAGAGGGCAGCAGCTCAAAGGTTAGAGTTGTTCATTGTTGCCACCAGATGGATTAAAGTTTCCCTCCTCCATGCTTGCATGATTCCATGGAAAAAATTCATTCACATGCTAGCTGCTCTCCAAGCAGCAGCTCTTTCTTCTTTCTTTCACCTGGTCTTTGACTGTGTCAAGGTATGTTAACTTTACTTCACAATTTATTATTAGTTAGGAAATTATATTTCTAGCTCTTTGTGCAATACAGTATTTACTGTGCACACTTTAGCTATTTATTTAGCATTGTTGAATTTTGTACATTTATTACTTATGGTATATTAGGAATAGCTAGTTAATTATTTATGCACTTGAGTGACCATTTGCTTTTGGTTAATTACCTAGGGCCACTTGGTGATTGGATGACCAATAGTTTGGTTTGGTACTGTTGGAGAATAAACCCCTTACAAAGGGTAAGGTTAATTACATGCTATATATTCATGTTTGGTTAAGCATTGGTTAAGAATTGGTATATATGAGTTTGGTTAAATTGGCTTCACAGCCAATTGGTTATATTAACTTAGCATTTCTATACTTAATTTGTACTTGTACTAATTCATGTTTTAATGATAAGTTATTGTGAATGTTATATATGGAAGTTAATAAGAGAAGTTACTTTGTGAATAACTTGGGAGTTATAATACTTTTAAGGTACTTTGAGGTTAATTATTAACATAGTCATATAAAATAATTCATCATGCATAATTGTATATAATTCATAATTCATGCATTTTGCTTATGTCACCTGGTATTCATTTGTATTTCTGCATTGCAGGGTTTTTTATTCAATGGAATAAATATCTTCAAAAAACCCCAAAACTGAGTTGTGACAATGGAGCCCCCCAGTGAGGACATGAGCGCTTCCACATGGATCAACACGGATCAGATGCAATCCCCACAGTTTGCTGCAACACGGTAATCCGGTAGTCCGTTAAGTCCGTTGTCATCTGTTGTGGATTATTTTTGGTGCACATGAACTCTTCATCAAGTACTAAAAAAGTACAACTTCAACAAATAATGACATTATTATGCTGAACTTTGACATTTTTCGGTCGACCAACTACAATGATAGACTTTGCTATCTGAATAATTGTCAAGTTCATCTTCCAATATTTCTTCGTGAAAGAAATTAAAGAGACATAGACTCTTCTTCAAATTCAGAGATATTGACTCTATTAAATTTTGGTATCCAAACCAATTGACATTTTCTGCAGATTCCCAGGAAATCAACTGCCAGTACGTATCCTAGAGTAATTAAGCAGTTGAATGTGGACATTTAAGTTATTAACACTAGTGGTTAATTGTTCATTTTGTTGAGTTTGTGCAATTTGTTCAATTTTACGCTTAGTTAAGACTTGTTTGATAAGTTAGTAACTATTGGTTACCTTTTTAAGTGGTTTTATTATGTTTTAAGAATTTTGTTGGTGCTCGTAGCCATGGCACAATCAATTGAAGATCAAATGGCTGTCCTACAGAACAATGAGGATTTTGATGATGTAATGAAAAAACTCGAAGAGGAGGATAAGACAAAAGTGCTACAGCTTATCAAGACAGCAATGTCTCCTGCTAAAAAAGAGGAACTCCCTCAGGTTGATGAGAATGCTGGTACTGTTAATGGAGCAGTACATCTGCAGAGTAACATTCCTAAGTTAGGATTCTTTTCTGGAGATGAGCCTGTTGGGAAAGGGGAAATTCCCTATGACCAATGGAAACAAGAAGTTAGTTGTTTGACTAAGGAAAAATTGAGTGAAAATGTGATCATGTTGAGCATTAGGCGTTCCCTTAAGTCAACAGCATCATCAGTAATGTTAAACTTGGGTGCTGAGGTTACTTGTAGTGTAGTCTTGGAGAAATTTGATATTGTTTTTGGTAACGTTTTGCCTAGCGAAATGTTATTAGAAAGTTTCTATTCAGCTAGACAAAATGAGAATGAGAGTATTGTTGCATGGGGATGTCGCATTGAATCACTTTTAAATAAGGCTAAACAGCAAGGTACAATCACTGGTACAGAAGATATGGCGCGTACCAAATTTTGGTCTGGTGCAAGGGATGAAAGAATTAAGACAGCCCTTCGCCATAAATTTGATGCTGGTGAAAATTTTCAAGATCTTCTAAAATCTAGCCGTGCGCTAGAGCATGAATTCAATGCGAAATCCACCAATGTAAAGCTTAAGTCCCAAAGTGCTGAGGTCCCTGAGTGGAAAGCTGTGCTGTCACGCATGGACAAGCTTGAGAAAAAAATGTCTCAGCTGTTGAGTAAGGACCCCAAGCCACAGAAGGGCGAAGCTTCTCAGTTGTTTTGCAAGTATTGCAAAAGAACTAATCACAACATTGATGACTGTAAAATTTTGGCTAGAAAAAATGCTAGAGGGTCGGAAAACTCCGACGCGTCTACTCTGGGGACCGAAGAGTAGGCCGTAAAGCCACCAAAGTAGCAGGTCCTAAATTAATTGGAGAAGCAAATGTGTGTGAAATTTTGGTTAATGACATACCTTGTAACGCATTGATTGACACAGGTTCTCAAATAACTACAATTTCAGCTTCACTTGCCAAAAAGGTCGGCTGTGAAGTGAAGTCCCTTGATTCTTTAATCACTATTAAGACCGCTGGTGGTAACATTCTGCCCTACATTGGTTATTCTGAAATTTGTTTAGATTTAGCCCCTGGGGTAGGACTTCCCATTGACTCACTAGTACTAGTCATTAATGATGACAAATGTGATTCCCAGTATTCAGTGGTGGTTGGCACCAACGTGCTTAAAGTTGTGCATGCCTCCCTGCCGAATCTGAAGTTAGTTAGTCAGCCAATTAGGCAAGCAGTTTCTGTCTTGGCTATGAGTGCTAGACGTACCAAAATTGGTTTTGTTAAAGCATGTAAAAGTCAAGTTTTGCCTCCTAAATCTAAAATGGTGGTATATGGAACTGTGGTAACTAGTACCAAGCTTCCTAAAATTACTGCAGTGACCGAGGAGTCTGTTCAGCACCAGTTGCCGGGAGGTATCCTTGTGTCGCAGTGTTTGGTAAGTGTTGGAAATGGTACACAGGATGTTGGCGTTGAATTGGTTAATGTTTCTGGGCGTGATCGGCGCATCCAGAGCGGTTCAGTTATATGCAGTTTACAAACCGCAGAAATTGAGAATACAGGCAGTGTAAGTACCACGGACAGTGACTGTTCAGAAGACTGGTTTAACAAGTTCCAGTGGCCTGAGGATCCGGTTCAAGCCGAAGCGATCAGAGCCCTTGTGATCCAGTACAGAGATGTCTTCTCCACGCACAGTCTGGACTACGGCCAAACAAATCTTGTGGAGCACAGAATTGATCTGAAGGATGAGAACAGCCAGCCCATCAAGATCCGGCATCGGAGAATTCCGCCATCCATGATTGACGAAGTGAGGGAGTATCTCGACGAACTGATTGCTGCAAAGCAGATCCAACCCTCGAAAAGTCCGTGGAGCTTCCCGCTTGTACTGGTAAGGAAAAAAGACTTTTCGCTTCGATTTGTGATTGACTATAGACGTTTAAATTTACTGTGCAAGAAGGATAGTTTCAGTCTACCCAGATTGGACGAAACTATGGATGCGCTAATCGGCGCACAGTTTTTTTCCAAGTTAGACCTTAAGTCTGGGTACTACCAAATCCCGATGCACGAAGCCCATAAAGAGAGAACTGCGTTCACGGCGGGCCCACTAGGATTTTTCGAGTTCAATTCGATGCCTATGGGAACAGTGAATGCGACGAGTACATTTCAACGTCTCATGCAGCAGTGCCTCGGCAATATGCATCTTAAAGAATGCGTTGTTTTTTTAGACGATATTTTGGTGTATGCTTCCACTTTTGAGGAGCACCTAAAACGTTTACACAATGTATTTCAAAGGCTGAGGGACTGCGGGCTTAAATTGAAACCATCAAAGTGTGAATTTATTAAATCGCACTGTACTTACCTTGGGCATGTAGTGAGCGCAGAAGGGATCAGTACAGATCCTGATAAAATCACTAAGGTTAAAGAATGGGCAACTCCCGCTAATGCGAAGGAATTAGCGTCATTTCTAGGTTTTGCTAGTTTTTACAGGCGTTTTGTAAACAAATTCAGTAATGTTGCTAAATCTTTGCAGGATGCTCTGAAGGCTGCGGACCGGCACGGAAATATCGTCTGGGACGAGAACACCGAACACTGAATTGAAGTTGAAACTGACGACCGCCCCGATCCTGGCGTACGCTGACTACACCCTGCCATTCTCGTTACACATCGATGCCTCGGGAACAGGTCTCGGAGCTGTGTTATATCAGGAGCAGCAGGGTAAGCGTCGAGTGATAGCATATGCCAGTAGAGGCCTAAATCCAGCCGAGAAAAATTATCCGGCACACAAGAGAGAATTCCTGGCGTTAAAGTGGGCAATTGTCGACAAATTTCACGACTATCTTTATATGAACAAATGCCAAGTGTTCACTGACTCAAACCCACTCACGTATTGCTTGACTACGGCCCGATTGGATGCCACAGGGCATCGATGGCTTGCATATTTATCATCCTATGATTTCACCTTACATTACAAGCCAGGTGCCGCTCACAAGGACGCAGATGCTCTGTCTCGTCTGGACAGCGAGACCACCAACGCCATCTGCAACGCCGCCCAGACAACGGAAGGATGCTGCTTTTCCTTACCTCTCGGAGTAGGTATTGCGGAGGATGTGGTGGGCACCAAAATGCCAGGGAATGTGTTCAACGGAGACGTGGCAGGCTGTCAAAAGAGCGACCCTATTTTGGACAAAGTTTCAAGCATTGTAGCAGGTGAGCGGGTGATGTCAGATAAAGAGCTGAAAGCTGAAAGTATTGAACTCCAAAGATTAGTCAACCAAAAAGATAAACTCACCATCAAAAATGGAGTTTTGTACAGAAGGGTTAACCATGAAGATGGCGAATTTTTGCAGTGTGTTATACCCAGGGATTACAGGAAGTCTGTTTTTCAAGCATTGCATCACCAGATGGGACACCCAGGTCGGGACAAAACCCTGGCTCTGCATAGGGCCAGGTGCTACTGGCCAGCCATGGCCAAGGACATCGAAGGCATGGTCCAGAAGTGTCGCCGCTGTGTCTGCAGGAAGGCCAGAGCAACAACTGCCCCGCTGACCCCTATTGTGACCTCAGAGCCACTGGAACTGGTGTGCATGGATTTCCTCCTGGTGGAGCCATCTTCAGGGTATGAACACATTCTGGGAATAACTGACCATTTCACAAAGTTTGCGAAAGCAATCCCAACTAAGAATGAATCGGCATTGACTACAGCACGTGCCCTGTATCAGAATTTCATCACAGTGTACGGAGTGCCAACTCGGATAATGTCCGACCAGGGAAGAAATTTCGAGAGCAAGATCATTAAGGAATTATGTGTTTGACTGGAATGGACAAATCCAGAACCACCCCGTATCACCCTATGTCGAATGGTGCATGTGAACGATTCAACCAGACATTATTGAAATTGTTAGGAACCTTGTCGCAGGACAAGAAAGCCAAGTGGAAGGACTATTTGCCATCAATGGTACATGCATATAACTGCACTCCCCATGAATCCACTGGTTATTCCCCCTATCAATTAATGTTTGGTAGAAAACCCACATTGCCCATTGATGCTGAAATGATGCCTCCAGGTGATTCAGCATCGCTTTCTAAATTTGTGTCTGATTTACAGGAGCATGTCAAGTATGCACAGGAATTGGCTGGGAAGAAGCTAGCAGCGAAGGCCAGCAAGGCCAAAGAGATGTACGACAGAAGAGCAGTGGCAGCAGGATTGCAACCAGGAGACAGAGTCCTCATCCGGAAAACTGTGTCCTGTGGAAGGGAGAAATTGGCCGACAAGTGGGTAGACGACATCCACACAGTAATTTGTCAACCAAACTCCGATGTGGCTGTATATAAAGTAAAGCCTCTTTCAAGGCCTGGAAGAGTGAGAACTCTTCACAGGAATTTATTGCTTCCTGTCTCCATTGATGAGGATGAAGATGAAGTGCCAAGCCAAGATCCTGATCCTGCTAAGCCCAAAGAAAGGACAAGGCCTGAAAAGCCTAATAATTCTCCGCAAAATTCTTCCAGTTCTTCAGAGTCCAGTGATTCAGAGTATGATTTATTCATTGCTCCACCTAGAAGAACAAGATCACAGACTACAGCTGCAGCTCCAGCGCAAGATGCAACTCCACTGCAAGATCCACCCGAAATTCAACAGCCTGTGGAACAACCGCCTGTGATACAACAGCCTGCAGTGCAATTTCCTATTCCCCATACACCGGATCGTCCGGATCGTCCTCCTCCTCCGGATCGTCATCTTCCTCCAGATCATCATCCCCCTCTAGATCCTCCTCCTCCTCCTCCTGAAGTGCGTAAGTCCACCAGAGTTAGGAGTCGGCCAGTAAGATTCAATGATTATGTAACATATTGATATTATGTAATTTTTTGTGATATGAAATCTGTGATAAAAATTGATTTGTATTTATTTAACTATTTTGATTGCATTGACAACTTGATTGCATTGAATTGTATTATTGAATCACGTTATTGCTTTTTGTGTCATTTTGATTGCTTTGATTTCAGAAATACATTTTCCACCTTTTCAGTGTGCTATTATTTGTTCAGTCACAGTTAGGTATTTTGTGAGTCAACCGGGACGGTTTTCTTCTCAACCAGGGGCTGTGTGGTAGTCAATTTCTAGTATCTCTAGTATTTATTAATTCCTCCACATTTAATGCCAGAGGGCAGCAGCTCAAAGGTTAGAGTTGTTCATTGTTGCCACCAGATGGATTAAAGTTTCCCTCCTCCATGCTTGCATGATTCCATGGAAAAAATTCATTCACATGCTAGCTGCTCTCCAAGCAGCAGCTCTTTCTTCTTTCTTTCACCTGGTCTTTGACTGTGTCAAGGTATGTTAACTTTACTTCACAATTTATTATTAGTTAGGAAATTATATTTCTAGCTCTTTGTGCAATACAGTATTTACTGTGCACACTTTAGCTATTTATTTAGCATTGTTGAATTTTGTACATTTATTACTTATGGTATATTAGGAATAGCTAGTTAATTATTTATGCACTTGAGTGACCATTTGCTTTTGGTTAATTACCTAGGGCCACTTGGTGATTGGATGACCAATAGTTTGGTTTGGTACTGTTGGAGAATAAACCCCTTACAAAGGGTAAGGTTAATTACATGCTATATATTCATGTTTGGTTAAGCATTGGTTAAGAATTGGTATATATGAGTTTGGTTAAATTGGCTTCACAGCCAATTGGTTATATTAACTTAGCATTTCTATACTTAATTTGTACTTGTACTAATTCATGTTTTAATGATAAGTTATTGTGAATGTTATATATGGAAGTTAATAAGAGAAGTTACTTTGTGAATAACTTGGGAGTTATAATACTTTTAAGGTACTTTGAGGTTAATTATTAACATAGTCATATAAAATAATTCATCATGCATAATTGTATATAATTCATAATTCATGCATTTTGCTTATGTCACCTGGTATTCATTTGTATTTCTGCATTGCAGGGTTTTTTATTCAATGGAATAAATATCTTCAAAAAACCCCAAAACTGAGTTGTGACATATATATTCTTTGCCGATGTTTGGTTATGCGTTATTTTATGTTGGGTTATGCATTATTTTATGTATCATGTGACTAGTATTTGTGTGAGTCTTTCTGGACTGGTGGCAATTTGAAGAAGTTATGTGAACATTCTGGGTATGTCTGTTAAGATAGTTTCTGTGCGTAGAGTGGCGGCCCCCTTGTCCAGTCACATTTTGTTGTTTTTCACCCCAATCCTGGTCTATGCTTGTTTCCATCTTATGATTGTTTTCATACTGGCTTGATGCGGACATTCTCAGTATTCTGTTACTCTGCCGTAAAGACTATTTTGTTGGGAGTTTTTGCACCATTCTGTTCATGCAATCCGAAATTTCAGTGTTTATAAGATTTAATTAGGCCATATCTCTGGCTGCTTATCAACATCGGAACCACAATAGTACTAGGGGATATTTTGCTTGTCAGCATAATTTCTGTGTGGAGTGTGGTCCTTTTCCTGTCAAAATTTGATGGGAGGGGAGGGGAGGCCAGAGACTGGTTGTTTGCTCCTGCGCGGAGGGGCCGGGTATGTTGTCTCTGAGGACGCTTCGGCTCTTTCGGGACACCATTGCTCGGTGACGCTCCGCAATCCTAATGTCTGCAAGACTGGTTGTTTGCTCCTGCGCGGAGGGGCTGGGTATGTTGTCTCTGAGGACGCTTCGGCTCTTTCGGGACACCATTGCTCGGTGACGCTCCGCAATCCTAATGGCCGACATTCACGGAAGTGCCGGGGAGGTCTGGCCCTGGGTGAGCTTTGGCTCTTCCGGGGTTGTTGCCCCTGGCCTCCGTGATCACGATGGTCATGGGATGGTGGAGTGAGAACAAGGACACAGGCGCCGTGTCCTTGACCCGGATGGTCACCAGTAACGGAGACAGATCATGTGATCATAGGCCGCTTCCTTCTTCCATGGGCAGGGTGCGGTGCTCATACTTGCCTAATACCTAGTTTCGGTGATGACGCAGACGGCCTCCCGCTGATGACTCTGCCACTTTTGGGTCGGCGGAGGTGACACCCAGGGCTGGGGGGCCTCTGCTGTCGTCCGTTATCTGGGTGTTATGGTTATGACCCGAGGTTCACGCCGAGGTTCACGCCGGGTCATGTGACTGAGAGAATGAGTAATACTCGGGAGTGTCGATCTTCGGAGCTGAATGCGAACGGTGGTTCCTTGACAGACGGATTGAAACCGCGGAGTTGCAGTGGGTAATATGGTGACGATAACTCAGTATGTCAGTAAATAGCATTCTACCTGTAGTGGGGGAATCCCCATGACACTGAATTGCTAAGGGGCTTCTCGGGGCTATGCGGCGGACCTTGGGTCGATGGGGCCCCGTGGCCGCCGGCTGGCCTGGTGTGCTTCTGGCGCCGGGCTTGGCCGGCTTGTGTGAGTCAGTCTCCTGGTGGTAGCCGTGGTGCGATGCAGGAGCTGGGTGTAGGGTCCAGAAGAGGGCTTGCCTCTTTCACAAGTATGGTAAATCAGTTGTACTACCGTAAGCCCTCCCCCCCAGGTGTATAAGTATTAGTTGTAAAGTAAATTTCCAATCCGCCGTTCATTCCTCCCTCCATGCAGATAGGTGAAACAGTACAGTTCCTCTTCTGCAGGCGAAACGGGCGGCATGGTTGCGTGGTGCGGCTTGTGCATATGTGCCTCGGTTGAAGGGGTTATATTGCCAACTTCCCCTCTAACTTGTATGTTTTCAGCGGGTAACCGTCCGACAAGCGCTTAACACTGCAGAAATGTGATTGATTGTGAATTGGTGAACCTCGGTATGGAATCCTCAGATTCTTGTTACACAAACTTGGAGCAAGTTGTCCCTCCCAGGCTTTCCCCGTTGGATTAACTCAGGCAGGCCGGCAGAGACTAGCGGTCCCCTGCCCGCGCCAATGGCGCGGCCCGGGCATCGCGGTTGGCTCTGCCTGGCAGGGTGCCTGTCTTTTGACATCTTGGTGGACAGCTTTGGGTATTGAACGGGCGTCCGCCCGGTGGCCGTGTGTTGCGGGTGGGCTTTCCCTCCTCATGCCGGGTGCCCTGGAGCCCTTGGTCTGATCGATTAGTGAATGTTGGTTATGTAAATTGTGTGTTACCATTGTGTGGTTATGTTGATTGTGTTTAGAATTGGGTGTACATACTGGACTTGTAAATACAGGGGTTGAATTAGGTGGCATGTATCGTTGTTCTATATTGTTGCTTATGTTGGTGTCACGGCTCTGGTCGGGAGACAGTAGGAGAATTCAGTTGTTTCGGGTTGGCTGGTGTTGTCTTTCGTTCATGTCTGTCCAAGTGTCTCGCTTCTAAAAAAATGTGCCAAATTATGAAGAAGAGGATATATTTGTCATGCAACTGCCGGCAGGCCTGTCCTATGGGTGTTATGCGGCCTGGTGCTGGCAGGTTGTGGCCGTGACGATGAAGGAAGATGATGTCTAATGGAGAACCATTCAAGCCTGGGTATGAAGATGATGTCTAATGGAGAACCATCCAAGCCTGGATAGGAAGATGATGTCTAGTGGAGAATCATGCAAGCCGGGCGAGATGAGATAATGGTGCCTGTTGCGGGAAGATGAAGGTGCTGACCATTGGTTGCGCAATCAGGCCGGAATATGAAGATGATGTTGTCGGGCGAACCATTCAAGTTCTGGGTCTGAAGATGATGGATAACGTCGATGCCTGCCAGCCCGGGATGGGAAGTTGATGCCAATTGGTGAATCCCCCAAGCTTCACCGGTGGCTCGGCCCTCGAAAGATCAAGGGGAAGAGTGTGGGAAACCGGCCTTTCCCGCCACCAGCCCGCCGCCAGAGGCGCCAGCGGCGCCCCTCGCGCATGCGCAGGGCGCCGCGGACAGAAGCAATGGAGACCTTGAACTGAACTGACGTATATTTGGACACTGTGGTATTAATGTATGTATTTCGGGAATAAACGATTCCTACATTTGGTGTCAGAACCTACGGTGCTGTTCAGGACGTTCTGTAGGACTGCCTGAACGTTTTTGCCTGGTTTTTCGGGCGTTTTCCTGGCGTTTTTTGGCGAGAAATGGCTCGTTTTTCGCTGTCAAAATCGTGACTTGGCTGCCTGTCAGTGGCTGCCGAGTTGTATTGTTCAGGTGACAAATTTTAATAAGTTTGTTTCGTTATTATTAATGGTTGTCATTGCCGTTTCTTGGTGGTGTTTCTACCGGGATATGGTGGTTATCCAGATTTGCTGAGCTCCTGGCCTGGTTCTTCCCAGGTCTCTGGTTATTTTGACTTCTCTAGCACGTGTATTTGACAGAAGAGACACGTGCGTTTCTGGTCCAGTGGTGCTGCGTTTACCTGCCTGTCGCCTGGGCTGTTGTGCTTGGCTGTGTGATACAGCTTGTTTTTGGTAATTTTCTTAGATTTTTTAGCTTGGTTCATGTTGATTGTTGAAGTTGCTTCTCATTGCACGAAGGATAGATTTGCTCAGTTATTTCAATTGGCAATTGATCAGTTCGTGTTGTGTTTTTGTTTTTTCTCCGATTGTTATTGGTCATAGTGGGTGTCGGTTGTATTAAGTTTTGTTTTGAGGGTCTCCAACTTAATTGAGTTACATGATTTGGACGTCAGGACTTGAGTTTCATGCAAGAGTCTTATGACTTGACTTTAGCACCTTGACTTTAGCAACTTGACTTTAGCACCTTGACTTTAGCGACTTGACTTTAGCGACTTAACTTTAGCACCTTGACTTTATCGACTTGACTTTGCTTCATTGAATTGAGGTTATTTGACTTAGCTTCATTGAATTGAGGTTATTTGTTGACTTTAGATTGTTGACCTGGCTTTACAGCTTACTGATTATATTCTGCCACTTAAGGTAGTTATCGTAGGTTTGGGTATCGATTAATTATCTGAGCTCTGTAAATTGGGTGATTTTGTTCTTTATTCTAGTTAATTGATCGTTACTAACACTATTGAACTGGTTGTGGTTCTATTTATTAATTGGTGCTGTCAGTTTTTCGGTTGCATAATCCGCGCACTTCTCTTGTTTATGGTGGGGAGGGAAGTGGAAGTGATTGATACGTTATTGATTGACATTGCGCCTGGTGGCTCGGGTGAGCCGAGGCGAGGGTGAACTCCATATATATCTGAACCTTCCATTTTCTGATATTCAAACAAGAATAAATATAAACTGGGTTAAAGGGGACTTAGGTTACAGCCGGGCTATAAATAGAAATAAAATATTATTATAAAATATTATTATTTAGATAACGGGGGGTTTTCGTTGAAGATAAGTAACAACACGGCACAGACTGCATTGGCTGTTATCGGTCAACGCATGTACAGGTCTTTCAAGTTCTATCGCTCACTGGTTAAGATTTCACTGGCGTTCCAGGGCCGGTGATCCGACCTGTCACGTAAAATTCGGTCATTGTTATAATTTAAAAAGACTGTGGGGGAAGGTAGGTGACGGGATACGCTGGAATAATTAGTTATTGGGCTCTTGGCCGTCAGGGGACTTTGGGGATTCACCACCGGACATTATTTTGGGCTGCACTGGGGTTACATTTCCTTGCTTTTTGCATTCTTGCACAACACTATTTCCTGCAGCACTTGCAATTGCCTGGGACTCTTTGCCATAAAGCATCTGTAGTCCTTGTTTCATGCCTGTGGTATCCCTACCTGGGACTTGCAGATTAAACATCCATGCGTTTCTTTCCGTGTTGAATGAATAGAATTAATCCGAAGTTAATTGACAACCCTTCAGCGAGTTGGGTCCGAGAGATTTAAATAGAAATAAATATAATTATCGGACATCCCCCGAGACTAAATAGAAATAAATATAATTATCTAACATCCTCTTCAGGGTCGCACTGGTATTGAAGAAGCCTACTGGCTTTACACGGTGGTAAGGGGTCCTGGTTGCGCAGACAATTCTGACTGAGGTCATGTCGACCTTCATGTGAAACACCACTTTCCCTTAAAAAGGGTGGTGCAACCACTAGTGCCAACAACATAGATAAAAGTCCGGAATTGACTCAAGGTTGCTGTGGCTTCCAGTTCGGTAATTTATTGAGGTATTAATGCTTAAATTAGGATATTGTCAGTTCACTGGAATTCCTTTATTATAACTTATTCTAACTGCACACTAACCTATGCGACAGGTTGTAAGTTTCTGTCTTTACACCCTGTGATAGAATTCATTGTTTTTTGTTTTTTTGTTTTTGTTGGGTGTGATTCGTGTTCACCTTGTGACAGCTGTTTCCTGGTTACAAATTCTGGTTTCACTTGATATTTAACCCCAGTATTACTGAATATTTTCATTGGTATTGTTACACATATGATCTTGATCCGAGATTGCTATATTTAAGCACCTTTTATCAATCGTCTGACTTTCCGAGTTTTGTTCACACTACTGGAGTTTAACTTGGTTATCCGGGTTGTGTGTTGTGGTAACCAAAGTTGCTCCTTAGAAAAATTTTTTTTGTCGGGGAGGGGGCAGATAGGGTATCGTGGTTTGGTTACTGGCTGGTCAATTGGGACGCATCTGTGGTCATTGGATACCTGCAAGGGCCGGACGCACTGAGGCAGTTCGTCCGACTGTTGCAAGTGAGTGGCTGCTCTTGACGCTCCCTCGGCGTGCTGGTGGCACAAGTTCATTGTGGTACGACTGCGGTCTTGTCGTTCGCTAACCCAGTGCTCAGTAATTACACGTGTTCCGTTCTCCGCACGGCCTCCCTTGATTTGTAGTTGTGTGGTGGTTTGCAGGGCGAGGCTTAATCCTTGAATTATCATGGCGCCAACTAATTTGCAAACGGCATCACGGGATCAGCTGCACGAGATACCGCTAGTTGGTCCGACGCGCGCCGAGTTGATAATCCAGACCCGTGAAGCGCATGGGGTGTTGACATTGGAGCTTTTGAATCGGTACATTCCCCAGGGGGGACATTGGAATTCTTTGCATGTCCAAGGGATCATTAGCTTCGGGTCTCCGGAAAGGGAGGGTGAGGGGAGTGGTTCTTTATCGTTTGGGGCGGTCCAAGCGACATCCTCTTCCGACGCCGGACTTGGATGGTTCACCCTGGGGGGGTCCGCCCTTGCAGGGGGAATTGCGGATTCCTCCGCGATGCCATCCTCGCCTGCGGGGGCTGTCTCGAGTTCTGGAGATAAAAGCATCCAGGGGTTGCGAGATAATTACACGCTGGAAAATGAATCCAATCACTTGTCTGCATCGGGATATAGAGAGTCTTTGGTTATGGAAAGATCTAACGTTGGAGACTCATCCGATGAACACGATGGACATTCCGTCGTTAGTTCGGGAGGGGTCTCGCGTACGCATATGGCCCAGCGGGCGCCAGAGAAGGCAAACGAGACGGAACGATTCGTCTTATATCAAAAAACTCAATTGGAGCTTTTTGTAAATGGGGCACATAACGCGATGCGTCAAGAGGTAGGCGCAGTAAAAGGAGAACTGAGACAATCTATGGATAAAGTTGATCATGCCATCGGTCAGCTGTCAGAACAAGTAAAACGTTTGTCCTTAAGTAGAAGTCACAGTGGTACCCCCGGGTCAGTTCGATCACATCGGTCCACGCGATCACAACAGTCCGAGGCTGGAGCTAGGTCGGGGGAGGGTCCGAATGCCTCAGCGTTACCGCCCACTCCCGTAGATCTGCAAACTGTAGCAGGAGTATCCGGGAGTCCTTATCTGATAACGAGAAATATATTGATGATTGGGCCAGTAACTTGGGCTTGGCTTTTGCGGATCCTGATGCGAATCAGTCCGATGGAAATGACTCGCCCCATTGTGGTGGTGAGGAAGCTATAGCAGCTTCGGAGGAAGCTGTAGAAGCTTCGGAGGAAGTTAGGGGAGACCGACCGAGGGAGGATTTAATTCCTGGGAAGGATCGGGCAGAAGCCCACCGGCAGGCTCTCTTTGGTGCCATCTTGAATTGTTTGCCATCCACAGGAGTTTACCAAGGTGGTACTAGTGGGGATCCAGTGCCGCAATCATCCGCCAGGAATCGCCCCGGGGCCATGGGGGGGCCCGGTATGGATAGGTCACAAAGGGTGGATAGTTCACGTCACCCCGGGGCCATGGGGGGTCCCGGTATGGATAGGTCACAAAGGGTGGATAGTTCACGAAGGGTGGATAGTTCACAAAGGGTTGATAGTTCACGAAGGGTGGATAGTTCACCAAGGGTTGATAGTTCATTCGCTATGGACCGGCCCCCTGAGCAGCCAGAAATGGCCAGAGGTGAGGGCGAATTAAATCTCCCCCGGGTAACTTTTAATCCAACAACTCCGGTGGCCAGGGGGTCCTCCATTTTAACTGAGGGTCCGTCTCCAGTGAGAGCCTGTGGCTTAAGATCTGTAACTCCACCTGATGCCGGCGCTTTCGCCATCGGTCCCGCGGAGAACACTCGTTATGCGGAGTCTTTTGCATTAACCGGGGGAGTACCCCCAGGTACTCGGTCCCTAGCACACCATCGATCCGAAACGGGTGAGTCAATCCCGATTCCAGAACCTGGGCGGGACAAGTTACCGCCACATCTTGTGAACACTAGCTATACCCTTCCAGGACCGGTCAGTCCTTCGCGTAATCGGCCATCGTGGATGACTGAGGCTCAATCACATGTGGCTGAACTAACCGGCGTTTCCAACTTTGAGTTATTGCGGCCAAGCCGCACGGAAAAACCGCAATCTTATCCGCTAACGTCAACCACTGTTAAAGCTGAGCGGAGTACTCGGGACAACGCTCCCTCCATTCCAGTGAAAACAGAGACAGTGACGGGTTTGCAGGATCAGGATTGTTTATCCCCTCCACCTGCGAACCCTGCACTGGGGGTGCGCCTGTTACGTCGCCAAATTTTTGGGGGTGTATCGGGAAACGCGCAGCCTGCGCAAGCTAGCTTTAATCAGAGACGTGGGGCAGTTACACCCGCAGGGGTTAAGGAATTGCAAGAAGAATGTAGACGAACAGGCGGTCCATCATCTTTCCTAGTTAATCAGATCCCACGGCCGTACGGCCCGTCACGGGGCCCTGATTCCCGGAAAACTCCGGCGGGTCCGGTGGCTGATCCCAATACCGAGAAAGGAACAAGGGGTGTAGGGGGAATATCACAGCAGCGGGCCATGGGGGAGGCCAATAACATGGGTCGATGGGGGAATGGTGGAAATCGATGTCATGATGACCAGTTCGTTGGGAGATCGGGGAGTAGCAATCAGCAGGACCATTTCCCGGGCACCCATGTCAATGTTGTTGGGTTGGGGGGACCCGCTGGAGGGATGAATTATGTCTCAGCCGGATCCACTCATAACCCGGCGGGGTCCTCTCCTGATCCATCGTGCCGCTCCCACGGTCCATCCGGAGCCGCTCATGACCCAGCGGGTTTGCTTCATGATCCATCGGGCCGCATCCACGGTCCAGCCGCATCCACTCATAACCCGACGGGGTCCTTTCCTGATCCATCGTGCCGCACCCACGGTCCATCCGGACCCGCGCATAACCCAGCGGGGTTGCTTCATGATCCATCGTGCCGCACCCACGGCCTTTCCGGATCCACTCCTAATCCAGCGGGTTTACTTCATGATCCCTCGGGCCGCATTCAAGGTCCAGCCGCATCCATTCATAACCAGGCCGGGTCATTTCATGATCCATCGGGCCGCACCTATGGTCCATCCGGATCCGCTCATAACCCAACGGGGTCATTTCATGATCCATCGGGCCGCATCCACGGTCCAGCCGCATCCACTCATAACCCAACGGGGTCATTTCATGATCCACCGGGTCGCACCCACGGTCCATCTGGATCCATTCATAACCCGGCCGGGTTCTTGTATGACACAGCCGCAGGTGTTCATCATGGTCGGAATGTGCGAGTCGAAGCTAGACATTTCCGTAGCGGGGCCCTTAGCCATGGTTGCTCCGATTACAATGATCTCTCTTCGGAAGATGGTCAACCGACTAGGGGCCTCCGATATGATTCCCCTCCTAATGTGGATTCTCGAGGTGACCATGGCCTGGGACCGCGGTATCCTCATCGGCCGCGGGGTCCAGATTGGCCCAAGCCTAAGATGCCTGAATATTCTGGGCAAGAGGGCCGTTATGAGGCATGTGTGTACCAGTTTGAATCATTGGCAACTAGGCTTGGGTGGGATGAAGCAGAAAAGTTGAACCAGTTTAAGAACTGCTTGTGTGGCAAGGTAGTGGATCACATGATGACCCTACCCAGTGCGGTGACTGAGAATTATGTCAGGTTACGGAACCGGTTGCGCAAACGTTTTGGCGCACCGGACCGGCCGGAAGTAGTACGGGGAGAGATGAACGATATGCCACAGCGCACAGATGAGCGGATAGAAGAGTTTGCGGATCGGGTACAAAAGGCAGCCGCCATTGCGTATGAGGAGGTTGATCCACCTTTCCGAGATAAGGTGGCAACGGAGGCGTTCCTACGGGGGACCAGGGATAGTGCTGTTGCACGGGAGGTAGCCCGCACTCATCCGGCCACGGTTGCCGATGCACTAAATGCAGTGCAGGAGGAAACGGCTCTGAATAAAATAATGGGACGGGCTCCAGTGCACTGCGGGGCCGACACGGGGTATTTGCTGATAATGACGTGGGAGTGGGTAGCAGTAAGCGGTCGTACTGTTAGACAGCAGCCTGACCGCAAACCACCATGCGTACACATATGTATACTTCTGGGATTTTGATGGATGCATTGGGGTGTGGGTTTTCTTTGTTGTTGCTGTGTGTTGGGGGTATATATTCTTTGCCGATGTTTGGTTATGCGTTATTTTATGTTGGGTTATGCATTATTTTATGTATCATGTGACTAGTATTTGTGTGAGTCTTTCTGGACTGGTGGCAATTTGAAGAAGTTATGTGAACATTCTGGGTATGTCTGTTAAGATAGTTTCTGTGCGTAGAGTGGCGGCCCCCTTGTCCAGTCACATTTTGTTGTTTTTCACCCCAATCCTGGTCTATGCTTGTTTCCATCTTATGATTGTTTTCATACTGGCTTGATGCGGACATTCTCAGTATTCTGTTACTCTGCCGTAAAGACTATTTTGTTGGGAGTTTTTGCACCATTCTGTTCATGCAATCCGAAATTTCAGTGTTTATAAAATTTAATTAGGCCATATCTCTGGCTGCTTATCAACATCGGAACCACAATAGTACTAGGGGATATTTTGCTTGTCAGCATAATTTCTGTGTGGAGTGTGGTCCTTTTCCTGTCAAAATTTGATGGGAGGGGAGGGGAGGCCAGAGACTGGTTGTTTGCTCCTGCGCGGAGGGGCCGGGTATGTTGTCTCTGAGGACGCTTCGGCTCTTTCGGGACACCATTGCTCGGTGACGCTCCGCAATCCTAATGTCTGCAAGACTGGTTGTTTGCTCCTGCGCGGAGGGGCCGGGTATGTTGTCTCTGAGGACGCTTCGGCTCTTTCGGGACACCATTGCTCGGTGACGCTCCGCAATCCTAATGGCCGACATTCACGGAAGTGCCGGGGAGGTCTGGCCCTGGGTGAGCTTTGGCTCTTCCGGGGTTGTTGCCCCTGGCCTCCGTGATCACGATGGTCATGGGATGGTGGAGTGAGAACAAGGACACAGGCGCCGTGTCCTTGACCCGGATGGTCACCAGTAACGGAGACAGATCATGTGATCATAGGCCGCTTCCTTCTTCCATGGGCAGGGTGCGGTGCTCATACTTGCCTAATACCTAGTTTCGGTGATGACGCAGACGGCCTCCCGCTGATGACTCTGCCACTTTTGGGTCGGCGGAGGTGACACCCAGGGCTGGGGGGCCTCTGCTGTCGTCCGTTATCTGGGTGTTATGGTTATGACCCGAGGTTCACGCCGAGGTTCACGCCGGGTCATGTGACTGAGAGAATGAGTAATACTCGGGAGTGTCGATCTTCGGAGCTGAATGCGAACGGTGGTTCCTTGACAGACGGATTGAAACCGCGGAGTTGCAGTGGGTAATATGGTGACGATAACTCAGTATGTCAGTAAATAG
The DNA here is from genome assembly GCA_026936325.1 of Platynereis dumerilii. Taxonomy (NCBI): domain Eukaryota; kingdom Metazoa; phylum Annelida; class Polychaeta; order Phyllodocida; family Nereididae; genus Platynereis; species Platynereis dumerilii. The sequence goes on from JAPTHN010000003.1 coordinate 19,716,218, forward strand.
CATTCTACCTGTAGTGGGGGAATCCCCATGACACTGAATTGCTAAGGGGCTTCTCGGGGCTATGCGGCGGACCTTGGGTCGATGGGGCCCCGTGGCCGCCGGCTGGCCTGGTGTGCTTCTGGCGCCGGGCTTGGCCGGCTTGTGTGAGTCAGTCTCCTGGTGGTAGCCGTGGTGCGATGCAGGAGCTGGGTGTAGGGTCCAGAAGAGGGCTTGCCTCTTTCACAAGTATGGTAAATCAGTTGTACTACCGTAAGCCCTCCCCCCCAGGTGTATAAGTATTAGTTGTAAAGTAAATTTCCAATCCGCCGTTCATTCCTCCCTCCATGCAGATAGGTGAAACAGTACAGTTCCTCTTCTGCAGGCGAAACGGGCGGCATGGTTGCGTGGTGCGGCTTGTGCATATGTGCCTCGGTTGAAGGGGTTATATTGCCAACTTCCCCTCTAACTTGTATGTTTTCAGCGGGTAACCGTCCGACAAGCGCTTAACACTGCAGAAATGTGATTGATTGTGAATTGGTGAACCTCGGTATGGAATCCTCAGATTCTTGTTACACAAACTTGGAGCAAGTTGTCCATCCCAGGCTTTCCCCATTGGATTAACTCAGGCAGGCCGGCAGAGACTAGCGGTCCCCTGCCCGCGCCAATGGCGCGGCCCGGGCATCGCGGTTGGCTCTGCCTGGCAGGGTGCCTGTCTTTTGACATCTTGGTGGACAGCTTTGGGTATTGAACGGGCGTCCGCCCTGTGGCCGTGTGTTGCGGGTGGGCTTTCCCTCCTCATGCCGGGTGCCCTGGAGCCCTTGGTCTGATCGATTAGTGAATGTTGGTTACGTAAATTGTGTGTTACCATTGTGTGGTTATGTTGATTGTGTTTAGAATTGGGTGTACATACTGGACTTGTAAATACAGGGGTTGAATTAGGTGGCATGTATCGTTGTTCTATATTGTTGCTTATGTTGGTGTCACGGCTCTGGTCGGGAGACAGTAGGAGAATTCAGTTGTTTCGGGTTGGCTGGTGTTGTCTTTCGTTCATGTCTGTCCAAGTGTCTCGCTTCTAAAAAAATGTGCCAAATTATGAAGAAGAGGATATATTTGTCATGCAACTGCCGGCAGGCCTGTCCTATGGGTGTTATGCGGCCTGGTGCTGGCAGGTTGTGGCCGTGACGATGAAGGAAGATGATGTCTAATGGAGAACCATTCAAGCCTGGGTATGAAGATGATGTCTAATGGAGAACCATCCAAGCCTGGATAGGAAGATGATGTCTAGTGGAGAATCATGCAAGCCGGGCGAGATGAGATAATGGTGCCTGTTGCGGGAAGATGAAGGTGCTGACCATTGGTTGCGCAATCAGGCCGGAATATGAAGATGATGTTGTCGGGCGAACCATTCAAGTTCTGGGTCTGAAGATGATGGATAACGTCGACGCCTGCCAGCCCGGGATGGGAAGTTGATGCCAATTGGTGAATCCCCCAAGCTTCACCGGTGGCTCGGCCCTCGAAAGATCAAGGGGAAGAGTGTGGGAAACCGGCCTTTCCCGCCACCAGCCCGCCGCCAGAGGCGCCAGCGGCGCCCCTCGCGCATGCGCAGGGCGCCGCGGACAGAAGCAATGGAGACCTTGAACTGAACTGACGTATATTTGGACACTGTGGTATTAATGTATGTATTTCGGGAATAAACGATTCCTACAGTATTGATAACCCCACACTTCTTGATGTAATTCTTACTAATAACCGTAAGTCAATTAGACAATCCTTAAATATTTCCTTAGGAATTAGTGACTTTCACAACTACATTAGAGCTGCAACAAAATTAACTTGCCCATCCAACGAACCAACACTAGTACACTATAGATCATTTAAAAATTTCAATACAATGAAGAATCTTATAAAAAAGATTTAGAAATTGCCCCATTTCATGTCTCCCAGGTATTTGAGGATGTTGATGATCAATTATGGTTTCACAACACTTTACTCTCAGATATTATAGATAAAAATGCACCAAGAAAAGAGAAAATTGTGAAGCATAGACAACTGCCTTATATGAATGACAATCTCAGAAAAGCTATAAATGTTAAAGCAGCTCTTAAAAGAAAATTTCAAAAATTCAAAAGTCGAGAATCATGGCTAAATTTAAAAAAACAAAGAAATCTTGTCTGTAAACTAAAAAGGACATCATTAAAGAAATATTTTGAAGATAACTGTAACACAGAAAAAAGCAAAGGAAAGCATTTTTGGGAAGTAATTAAGCCATTTATGACAAACAAAGTAAAACAAAACCATCATAAGATCACCTTATGTGAATCTGATTCTTTGATTAGCGATCCAATAGACGTCAGTAATGCTTTCAATGAATATTTCATCAATGTCACAAGTGATCTCTGTGAATCAAATGAAGTGAAGCAAATGTCAGCTGATGAGGTCATTGACCACTACAAAGACCATCCAAGTGTAAAGCTGATCAATGAACATACAAACAATGAACAACAATTTAATTTCACACCAATCTATCAATCAACTGTACTCAACAAACTTAAACATCTTCAAACAAACAAAGCAACTGGATTTGATAAAATTTCCCCTAAATTCTTGAATGTAGGCTCTCATTACATTTGTAATTCTTTGACTCTGATAATAAATAAAAGTATCACAACCTGTAAATTTCCTGACTGCAATAAAAAGGCTGAAGTAACACCACTCTATAAAAGGTCGGATCAACTTGCGAAAGAAAACTATAGACCGTTAAGTGTTCTCCCATCAACTTCTAAAATTTTTGAAAAAGTTTTGTGCGATCAATTACTCAATTTCATGTCAAACAATATGTCAGAAGATTTATCTGCTTACCGTAAAATGTATAGCTGTAACAATGTACTTGTGAAATGTATTGAAAATTGGAGGAAAGCCCTTGATAACAATTGTCACGTCGGATGTATACTAATAGATCTCTCAAAAGCTTTTGATAGTTTACCTCATGGACTGTTAATAGCCAAATTACATGCCTATGGTGTCTCAATAGAAGCTTGCTCATTTATTATGGATTATTTACAAAATCGGAGACAAGCTGTCAAATTAGGAAATATAAGAAGTAGTTGGCTAAATCTAAAAACAGGTGTCCCACAGGGATCAATCATGGGTCCACTTTTGTTTAATATATTTATCAATGATTTCCTAATGGAATTAAAGAAAACATGTGATGTGTACAATTATGCAGATGATAACACATTACCCTACTCTCACAAAAATGTATTAAATGTCAAGGACACGCTTGAAAAAGCTGCTAAAATTTCGATTACATGGTTTGAAATTAATTACATGAAAGCTAACCCATCAAAATTTCAGGCAATACTTTTAAGTAAAGACAACACTACAATAGACTTTAAAATTAACAATAACACTGTTAAATCAGAATCAGTGGTAAAATTGTTAGGTATTCATATTGATGATAAATTAAACTTTAATCACCACTTGTCACTTATTTCCAAAAAGGCCGCTCGGCAAATAAATGCACTTCAGAGATTATGTAAGTACATTGATTCTGAAGGCAGATTAAGGATATACGAGGCATTTGTAGCTTCTAACTTTGTTTACTGCTCTGTTGCCTACCACACTTTCTCTCTCGGACATGATAGAAAAACTGAAAAACTAAATGAAAGGGCTTTGAGACTCGTTTGCAATGATTATGAAAGTTCATATACTGACTTACTGATAAAAACTGACAAAAAGATGTTGCATGTAATAAGTAAGAATAATCTGGTAGAATTTGTTTTCAAGGTAATAAACGGCTTAGCACCACCTGTTAAAAGTACATTTTTTGACAAACAAATATCTCCATACAATATGCGGGACAATAACAAGTTAGTTCAACCACCTTTCAATACAGTTCGATATGGTAAGAAGTCAATAAGGTATCAGGGTCCCTCGTTATGGAATGTTCTACCTTATAAAGTAAAATGCTCAGTTGATATAAGATCTTTCAAATTCGACTTACGAAAAAATGATTATCTGAGTAAGTGCGAATGTGGTACATGTATACTATGCTTAAGAAATTCTTTGTAATCACAGAATTATAACGAAAACACATAATATGATATGTGATATGCAATGGTACAAAGTTATTTATTGAAAGAATGTAAAACCTAGACAATTCATTCATTTTTCATTTGTATATAACTTCACTATCTCATCTTGTTTCTGTTATTTTAAAATTTGTCGGCCAAAAGCTTAGAGCTTGTGTTATTTGTTTGTACTCTCATCACCGACGTTAAATAAAGTTTTATCTTATCTTATCTTATCTATCTTATCTTATCCGTCATCTCTCATCAGCTGTCTCTATCAGCAAAATGGCAACTTCACCTTCTTCATACCATCCAGGATAGGTGAGTGGGAAAATTAATTTGTGTAAAATAAAAAATCTTAAGAGAGCTCTAATAAGTTTAATCATGATTGGTTTTTGGTTTGTCCATATCATTCCAGTTAGGGTCTGTGGATAAATCAACATTTTGTATCAACAAATGAAAGAAAACCAACACATCTGGTCACACCAAGGATTAGCAAGTTCAAAGGAGTTCTGCTACCATCTCACTCAATCATTTAAGCTGACTCAAAATTCAAATTCGACAGCGTATAGCGACATAGATTCTCCAAATCATTGAACCAATAGCAGTCATTCAGTTCTGCAGGCATCACCCTTGACTCGTGCTTGTGCTTACCCAGACGCACTATCAGCTTATAGGATTGATGATGGTATACAAACCAGTAAAACTGGTTCATGGTTGATTCATTTGTTTTTTCTTTCAGATATTCACTTGACAAAAAAGAAATGAAGAAGTTGTTGAGGAACTTACCTCAACTCCTTCAACCGTCGGACGACGTTCTTCTTCCACCATCTTTTGTTCCTGGCTTGGACTTGTCACTCTGTCCCTTTCCAAGTGGGCCAGAACTTAATTGCACCAACAAGCTAAAGTATGTAGACAATCAAACACTTCTTGTTTTGAAATGATAATAATTTATTTTTTAATAATGTAAACTGGACCATTCTGCTTTAAAAAGAGTAGCTATATAACAACACATTACAACATGATGGCATCCAAGTGGGTCTGAAGTTAATTGTACCAACAAACTGAAGTAGGTAGACACTCAAATATTTCATATTTTCAAATAATAATAATAACAAAAACTGGACCATTCAGCTTTAAAAAAAGAGTAGCCAAAGCAACAAAATTACATCTTGACCGTATCCAAGCGGGTCCAAAGTGAATTTCATCAGCAAACTGAAGTACGTAGCGTCAACACTTAAAATATATCTAATTGTTAAATAGCTATAACAACTGAAAAATTCTAGTTTATGCTTTAATTAAAAGAATAGTATCTAAACTATTTAAAACCGGGAAATTACAACTTTACTATGTTGACAATAAAGTAATAACTAAATTACTCCTTCTGAGGACCAGACTTTTTTTCGAATTTCAGCATGGAATGGATCTTCAAGAAATGAATAACAGCACTGTTCCACAGCTAGCACACTTTGCTGCCTGAAATCCATAATCTACTATCTTGATTCCTTATCCAGGTACCGGACTTTTGATGGAACCTGCAACAATCTGGAAAACCCTCTTTGGGGGAGATCCTTCCGTGCTCAGTTCAGGTTTTTGAAGCCGGACTACTCTGATGGTAAGAATTCATTATTCTGCTGATGAACCAAGAAAAAAGGTTTGAGCATTAGGAATGGTTTTGATCTTAACAATTGTCGGTGAAAAATTATCCTAAACTTACATGGTCCAATGATGACCAATCTTGTATTTTAAAGAATATCAGTTGTCAGAACCAAAGTTGGATGTCAACACCATCTGTTGGTCAGCTTGGTGCTATAATAAGGGTTCTTATAATGCATAATCCAATTAACGCCATCATTTTACTGTTTTTAAAAGCCATCATTGGGCTTACTCTATCTGTCTTTATGTGTCATGCACACTTCAGGAATCGGCGAGCCAAGGGAACGAGCATCAGGAGGGAAACTCCCAAATGTTCGCACCATCAGTCGCAAATTGTCAAAAGGAAACATCATAGCAGACCCCATTCACACCTTGTTACATACAACATTTGGTCAACTGATTGCCCATGACACAAGCAGGACACCTATGTCTGTACTAGCGGGAAAAGAAGATGGTAAGGGTCATTTATATTTTATATTTTATTTTCAGTAAATTTTAGAGGTCTCAGGACTATTGCGAAGTTTTCTATATCATTACAACCTAACAATTGAGACTGAAATTGACCTGTAACTTACACTAAAATGTATATTGTAATTTAGTGGTAAAGAAAAGTAATTGCAGTGTGGTAAGATAGAGGAATCCACAACAATGATGTACAATAGTTTACTTTTGGTCAAGTGGGTCAATGGGTAGCAAACCACAACAGTTTTTCCCTACTTTTTTTGAGCGAACATATCAAAATGAATTTTTTACATTAAATGTGTTTCTATTTGGCTCAGAGAATGTAGCATGACTTCCTTTCCTATGAACAACTCAAATTGTTTATTTAAGAAGTTTTTTTATACATTCTCTTCTCTTAGACAGGTAGCATGACTGTAGAAGTGCTGTGTGGTGAGAACAGCTGTGAAAAAGAAGGCGTGGGAAATGGGGAATGCTGGCCGATTGAAATTGAAGGGACCGACCGCAACTTCGGTGATCTCCCTTGCATTAAGTTTGTGAGGTCCGAGGTTGTTCCGGCCGATGATTGCAAAGTTGGTAAGTGCCTGCTGCTTTATTTCTCGGTAACTGGTTTTTCGAGGAGTATATAATTTCTTTCTGCAGTTCTGCAAAAAACTGCAGAATTCTGTAGAAAACTGCAGAATTCTGCAGGATACTGCAGAATTCTGCAATTCTGCAAAAAACTGCAGAATTCTGCAAAAAACTGCAGAATTCTGCAGGAAACTGCAGAATTCTGCAGATTCAAAAAAACCTGCAAAAAACTGCAGAATTCTGCAGAAAACTGCAGAATTCTGCAGTGCTGCAAAAAACTGCAGAATCTGCAGGAAGCTTCAGAATTCTGCAGTTCGGCTGTTTTTGTCGGGGTTTTGGTAGTCCTCAGTCACTGCAGCGTTTCTGAAAAGTTTCTGCAGCAAAATCTGTAATTCTGTAGGAGATATGCAGTATGGGAGGTTTTATGCAGTTCTGCAAAAAACTGCAGAATTCTGTAGAAAACTGCAGAATTCTGAAAAAAAACTGCAGAATTCTGCAGAATTCTGCAGAATTCTGCAGATTCAAAAAAACCTGCAAAAAACTGCAGAATCTGCAGGAAGCTTCAGAATTCTGCAGTTCGGCTGCTCCCCGCATGATTTCTGTACCTCTGTTACTTCCTCCAGTGTATTGCATCTGTACAGTCCAGACCTCTTTGACATTGAGCTTGACGCTACCAAGGAAACATTGATTTGGGGGGTTGGTTTGGGGGGTTGTGATTTGGGGGGTCGGGTTTTTGGTAGTCACTGCAGCAAAATCTGTAATTCTGTAGGAGATATGCAGCCTGGGAAGTTTTATGCAGTTCTGTAAAAAACTGCAGAATTCTGCAGAAAACTGCAGAATTCTGCAGTTTCAAAAAAATCTGCAAAAAACTGCAGAATTCTGCAAAAAACTGCAGAATTCTGCAGTTTCAAAAAAATCTGCAAGAAGCTTCAGAATTCTGCAGTTCTGCAAAAAACTGCAGAATCTGCAGGAAGCTTCAGAATTCTGCAGTTCTGCTGCTCCCCGCATGATTTCTGAACCTCTGTTACTTCCTCCAGTGTATTGCATCTGTACAGTTCAGACCTCTTTGACATTGAGCTTGACGCTACCAAGGAAACATTGATTTGGGGGGTTGGTTTGGGGGGTTGTGATTTAGGGGGTCGGGGTTTTGGTAGTCCTCTGTCGCTGCAGCGTTTCTGAAAAGTTTCTGCAACAAAATCTGTAATTCTGTAGGAGATATGCAGCTTTGGAGGTTTTATGCAGTTCTGTAAAAAACTGCAGGATTCTGTAGTTTCAAAAAAATCTGCAAGAAGCTTCAGAATTCTGCAGTTCTGCAAAAAACTGCAGAATCTGCAGGAAGCTTCAGAATTCTGCAGTTCTGCTGCTCCCCGCATGATTTCTGAACCTCTGTTACTTCCTCCAGTGTATTGCATCTGTACAGTTCAGACCTCTTTGACATTGAGCTTGACGCTACCAAGGAAACATTGATTTGGGGGGTTGGTTTGGGGGGTTGTGATTTGGGGGGTCGGGGTTTTGGTAGTCCTCGTCACTGCAGCGTTTCTGAAAAGTTTCTGCAGCAAAATCTGTAATTCTGTAGGAGATATGCAGCCTGGGAGGTTTTATGCAGTTCTGTAAAAAACTGCAGAATTCTGCAGAAAACTGGTTGAGAATTGGCAGCTTCCTGCAGAATTCTGCAGTTTCCTGCAGAACTGCAGAATTTTTTGCAGAACTGCAGAATTCTGCAGTTTTCTGCAGAATTCTGCAGGAAACTGCAGAACTGCAGAATTTTCTGCAGGAAACTGCAGAATTCTGCAGTTTTATGCAGGTGCAGGAAGAAATTTAAGTGTACTGGGTTTTTCGCAATAAACTGTTTCATACCACAGTGACATTGTGGCACAATGTAAAATTTTTGTCGTACAACTACAAATTATCATTTCTATAATCTGAAAAAAGTTTATATCGCAAACTTTTTTGCGCAGGCCCCCGCCAACAATTAAACCAAGTCACTTCGTATCTTGATGGTTCTATGATTTATGGAAGTTTACATGAGAGAGCGGATTTCCTCAGGAGCAATACCGATCCAGGTATGTTTTTCTTGTCATCATATCACAAATATAAAATAGGACTTCTGTAAAAAGACTTTTGCATAAATACTATTCATAATTGCTTCACATGGGTGGTCCACATGGGTATGCTGATTTATAGAACTGAATTTTGAAAAAAGATGGCTTATAACTCCTTTGATAATTATATTTCATCTGAAAACAGAAAAGTTAAGTGAATGTTTAATTTCAGATCGAGGCAGACTTTACACAGAGGATCATCCTTTGGGATCAGCATTCAAAGGACTGCTACCATTTGATGACAACCCCAACTGCAGAGATGTCAATGAAAACATAAAATGCTTCACAGCAGGTAAATGTCATGTTTATATGTGGGTCGTATGGATGTGTTAGTTGGGTTGGGAAAGAAAGAAGAGTTTTTCTTTTAAATAAGAGTCACTATACGATTGCAAAAAAAGCATAACTCACTCTTGAGATGGTGGTTTTCTGAACACAATACCGTCGTGCATTTTAAAGTTGCTAGATTAACAAAATTAACTAATTTTTTTGCAAGTTCCAAAGTATTCCATTTGTAGGCTGGGGGAGGGGGTTGGGAGTTCTGGACCAGTGCTAACAAGTAAATTTTCTGGTACGCATGGTCGCATGCACAAGTCAAACAATTTACCCCAGACAGAGATTCCGGACATAATGTATGTGCAATTTCAGATATTGTAGTTATAAATGGTCCAGAATCCACACTTTCCTCCTACTTCCATCAACAATTATCACTTGGAAGAATACAACATAAATTCCTTATAAATTTAGTTCATCAGAATGTTAAGTCCTAATATTTGAATGTTCATAATGACAACATGCAAAGATTTCACACCAGACAGTTATTCCTTATGTGAAAGGTCAGGGTCTATAGGAAATATTGCATACAGACAGGGATGAAGCCACATATGACCCTTGGTAAATTTCTTCTTTCAGGTGACAACAGGGTGAACGAGAACACCCCTCTGACAGCGTTGCAAGTGACGTTTCACAGGTACCACAATCTGATAGAAGACAGACTCCACGGCATCAACCCTCACTGGTCAGGAGAACGGTTGTACCAGGTTTGTTGCGAACACAACCAATGCAATTGTATCATGAAATCCACTACCCTGAAGCTAGATGCTCACACAGGAACCAATTGTTCTTTTAAAATGCTTATATTTGTATTGTACGATACAAGAATGGACAAACTACATTCTATGTCAGTATCCAAAATTATAATTTAGTTAAACTAAAAACCACTGGTAGTGGTCTGGAAGAAATTTTCATGCAGTATGCAATGCAAATCTGTGGTAGCTTAAACATTAAGTCCTAAGACTTCAGTCATTTTGCTTCTCAACCCCCTATATGTGGTTGATTGATGTTATTACTATAATGCTGGCTCAAAATTTGGATATTTGGATTGGAAATGCCATTCTTTATCCTCAGGAAACAAGAAGGATTGTGATAGCAGTCTGGCAGCACATTATCTTCAATGAATATCTACCAGTCACTCTGGGGATGAAGACGATGAGAAAGTATGGGCTCAAGTTAGAAAGGAGTGGTTTTTGGAACGGTAAGTTACATGTATCTCATTTGCAATATACTAACTAGGCCTGTATCTATCTACCTAATTATCCTTTTGTCTTCCACCTTCCTTCCTTCATTCCTTCATCCCTTCATTACTTAAGCCATCCCTCCCTCCCTGCCTTCTATCTATAGGCCTATGTGTTATGAAGTGTTTGATTCAATGTGTAAAGGATCACTCTGACTGCTGCTGTGCACTAATGTCACAGTGACATGAATTCGAAAACTTTTCAATACTTTTTTTGGGGTCAAGAATTAGAAAAGCTAATTTTAAAACTTTTCAATACTTTTCTTTGTGTCAAAAGCAGGTGGTCAATGTAACACCATTGGATCTCTCAGGAATGTGGGGGGTGGGGGAAATAGGTCAGTTTGAGCATGCATAGTGGTGAGGGTTGTGTGAATAATGAGCAATGGCTGCAGAAAGTTTCTCGGTAAGAAACGTACCAGCAAGATAAGACCAAGAATATAGCATGATTATGGTCATATTTGGTATTTTGGGATAGGAAAAACAGTAATCTACGCACGAGGCTATATTAGAATGGTGAACAATGAACCTGGAATGCTGAAATTATGGAAAACGGCAACCACCTGGTAGCTATCCCAGAATCCTTAGAATCACACATTAATATAAAGATAATTATAATATACTACTTAGAAGGATACTCATGTGTTAAGTTACATTATAATGTGCCATAACATGATATTTGCAGGTTATGACCCAGAGATAAACGCAGAAATTGCGAATGGGTTTGCAACAAATGCTTTTCGTTTCGGCCACAGTACGGTCACTAACAAACTCAAGATCATCAACAAAGATGGGGAGGTTGAGGACAACGTTAAGTTCAGTAAAGTAATTATTCGTGCCAAACAAGGCTCTTCATTTCATTCTCTGAGGTTGATCCTCCCATAATTGTAAAAAAAAAAAACATTTCATTTTGTCATATGCAGCTCCTTCGCAGACCCCGATTCATCTACAAGGACTACGCCAGTGGGCTGTCTGCAATAGACGGAATAATGAGGGGGCAATACCAGGACTCCAACCAACAAGTCAACACTGAGTTCACAGAACAGGTTTGATCAGACATATGGATGTCCAGTTATATAATTATCTTATGTCTTGGCCGATAACAGTGACAATCAGTATTAACACATATTTACACAGATAGCTTGACAATTTTTCCATCCTCAATAGTAAGCTGGAAAATGGGAAATACCATTTTTACTTTGGACATTTCTTGCAGTTAAGGTTGATATACTCTCCCTTCAATTTTACCTGTGATTGTAATCACTCACGGTCATATTCTGGCATGCAGTTCACAACCTTTCCTAAAACATGATTTATCATCGAATCCTATTGAGAAATAAAGGCCAGGCTAGAAACTAAGCCCTCAGGTAAAGAAACTTCTCATCTAAATGCAAATTATCAGGCTCTTCTATTGCAGCTCTCAGTCCATCTTTTCTCGGAGAACCCCCCAAGAGAACCCGGATTGGATCTCTTTTCTGTCAACATGCAAAGAGGAAGAGACCATGGACTCCCAGGTAAATCACATTAAAACAACAGGCGGCATCATGATGCCATATTAGCAACTGCCCCTACTGGACTGTTACAACAGTCTTCCGTGCAATGACATAATTCCCGTTCCACACGTTGAAATCATTTCAAACCAGATGGAATCATACTGTCAAAGTAGCACCTGTGCCCCTACTGGACAGTTAAAACTCTCTTGTAACAAATGGCAGAACTCTCACGCCATACAGTGACAAATCCTACCTGCATTTTTTCAGCATACGTCATACTAACATTACATTAAAACACCAGATGGCATCATGATGTCATGGTACCAACATGCAGTGCCCCTTCTGGACAGTTACAACCCTCTGATGCAATGCAGTCTCTTGTTGGCTTTCTTTGTTTGCAACATTACATGTTGTGCAAATGACAGCTTATTGTCTATAGTTAGTCCCAAGATATTTGTAATCATCAACAACCTGTTGTTAACATGAACAGGAGCTACTGGGGTAGCGTGTCTAAAATCCCAGATAACTTCTTTTGTCTTTGACACATTTAGGTTAAGATGGTTCTCCTGACACCAGTAAAGGATTGTATCAACGAGTGGGTTAACTCTTACCTGTGTTAGTGATTTTCTGTGTTAGTTAACCGGTTTTAAAAAATTGTGTTAGCTTGTGATGTATCAACAAAAAAGTGGTTTAGGTTATCTTTTTATTGTTGTGAGGGACATTTAACCCAATTTTGATGGGGATTCCCGGGGGTTTCCCGATAATGACAGCGTCATTTAACACAGGAAAAAAAAAAGGCTTGTAAAAACCATTTTCATTGCAGTAAAAATGAAATAACTCACTCAGGTGCTGGCAAAACCTACAGTTTCTGTACTCAGAGTCATCATCTTGACTGATCAGGCCTAGTATAACTGTATCATCAGCATATTTTTGAATCACAACTCCTTTGGTGTTCCATGCTGGGACATTTGTGTACAAAATAAATAAAACAGGTGACACAAACACCCCTGTGGGGCACCTGTGTTAAGAATTATGCAGCCAGATGTTTCACTACAAATGTGAACAAACTGTGGTTTTCAATTAAATAATCCAAGATCCAGAGTTGAAGATGTTTGGGTTACATATATGTATGGTTGTATGTTGTATACAGAATCATCAGGTCACTATCAGAATCGTTAGTACTCAATGAATAATTGTTAGTACTCAATCGATAATTGTTAGTACCCTATCATTTTTATGAATGAAAGACAAAGAGCCCGAAGTCCAATACCAGCAGCATCAATGATTGAGCATTAGTAAACTGAATGCATTTCATGAATTAAATCTGAATTATCATGGCTTCAAATTAATGACAGTTTACCCAAAATTTGAAATTTCTGAACAATCAATAATCCAGCTGAATTGGACAAAACCAGCAATAAAGGGGAGACACATATGAACCTACCTTGCTCTTTGAGGGTTGGGGGTGGGTTGGTCTAGTGTTAGCGTGCTGGACTGCCAATCGCTGGGTCCAGGGTTCGAATCAAGCTCTTGCCGGGTCACCGGGGCCTATGTTGGATGGCTGTTTCAATCATCCTTTGCCTCATTGCTGTGTCCTCCTCCCGTCCTAATTAGCCTACCAAGTGCATAAATACAGGACGTAAAGCCCCATTATTATCATTTTAGAGGGCATTGTCTGGCCATTAATGCCCAGTTCGCGGGCGTTAATGGCCGTTAACGCCCGCGAAAACGCCACCTGGTGTATTGTGACGTCATCAGAAGTGACGTCATGGTGATGTTGTTGATATTTCGGGGCTAAAACGGCCAAAAATGGTCAGAATTGAAAAATTTAAAAGCCTAAAATTATCTCCACAAAGAGGAGAACACTGTTATGTAATCGGTTTTGCTCTAGATTCAATAACAAGAGCGTGAGAACGCGAAAACGGAGCGGGCGTTAATGAATTTTAAAAAAAAGTAACTTTCTTCTTGGATATGGATTGTGTTCAAAATGATAATAATGATAATAACATTTTGTTGTCGGGCATTATGGGGTATTAATCAGTTATGGCCCTCGGGCAGAAATCATTTAATGCCCTCGCCTGGCGGCTCGGGCATTAAGTTAATGATTTCTGCCCTCAGGCCATAACTGATTAATACCCCATAATGCCCTCCAAAAAAACTTTATTGACCAATTCATCCATCCATGTTCTTTGCGGGCTTTCGGTCAAAGTAGGCTGCTTCAAAACTTGCCACTGTGTCTCCCCTCAGGCAAAGTATCCCATAATAGGATACGGATAAATTCAGTTATGAATTCCTTTTATGGTCATGCATGGCATTCCATTCATTACATTATTAGGATACTTTGCCTTTGCTTGGGCATTTTGTTAGTACTGGTGTATGTTAGTAAGCATATTTATAAATACATGATAAACGCAAATACAACCAATTGAACCGAAGTTCCCTACAGAGAAGGCAAATCAGCAATACTTACAGTATCCAGTGATTTTCCACCCCTGTCTGTTTCCATGCTTTAATGTATGTAGTTTGCCCCAAACTTATAATCCATTGGTAATATTGGGCGCAGATTTACATGTTTGTTAATCGAAAATTGAACATATTGGAGAAGTCAATAAGATTTGTCGTTAAAGCTACGGATCCAAGTACCACACAAACAACACCCATCCTTCTTCAGTACAAGAAGCCATGAATGCCCCAAAGTCTGTCAATCATAATAATTATAATGCTCGATCCTCCTGAAGCATCTTTCAATTTATCACAGATAAAAAATTCTTGTCCGTTGTCTCATTATTGCGTGCCGCCTTCCTGAAAGCCTTCCAGAGTTTGTAAGTTCACAATCATTTAACAGTCATCCATGAGTGTACTGGGAGAAGAATTGGTCTTGTGGCAGCGTACTGGACTGCCAATCGCTGTGTCCAGGGTTCGAATCCAGCTCTTGCCGGGTCATCAGGGCCTATGTTGGATGGCTGTTTCAATCATCCTTCTCCTCATTGCCGTGTCCTCCCCCTGTCCTAATTAGCCTACCACGTGCATAGATACAGGATGTGAAGCCCCAATCATCCATCCATCCATGTCTGTACTCTTCAGTTGTAAATAACTCATCATATCTTGAGTAGTGTGTCAATTGTGGGTGTGAGATTTCTCTCATAAAAACTGCCGACTTCTTTGTATATTCTACATGTTTATTACCCATCAGCTGTACGTACTCAACTGGTGAATCTACAATAAATATACAAACCCAATGTCACAAAAATGTCTCAAAAATAATATTATAAACACAAATTGTAAACATTACCATCAAGTGATACACATAAAATGGTATGCTATTGAAAAGAGAGATACATAATTATTTGAAAACTAAATATTCAAACTGATAATTGATGAATTAACATTCTAAATAAAGTGTGTAATTGACTATTTTAAAATTTGGAAAGAACTTGAAACCCATATAATTAACGAGGATTTTAATGAATAATTGAGCACATAAATTAGATAAGTAACTGCTATGACAGGCAGGTGGTTTAGCATTATAGCCTAAATATAAATCAATCTACTTACAAAACTCTGTGGTCCTTTTGACATGTTGACTACTGAATTGACTGCCTCGCAATGATCTTTCAATGTTGTGTCTAAAGTTCACACTGTTAACATGTTTGGCATTGTTTATGTGTGAAAGGAAAACTGTTAAATTGTAAAAAACAACAAGAGCTCTGTAGCCTCTGTCAACAAGTATTGAAACAATTTTATTCAAAGTTTGTATAAGAAAAGTGTCCACATTTATAATTTTAAAAAGTCACCCCGTTTATTGATATTTGAATTAACCAATTTTAGTACATCTAATATATTAAATATGGAACCTGGGATACATGTCGTCATAGACGTCATATCATAGGTTTCCCTTCATTCCAATCTTATAGCATCATTTTCATCAATTTTAACATAGCCCTGGAGATCCATTATAATCTTTTCTATCCATACATACCATACATCACCCAATTAATCCTTTATCTTTTGTGATACCTCAACGATGCGTTTTTAATCGAGACCACTGCCGCCATTTTATTTGTTGTGATCCAGCCAGCTTCGCGCCCTCCCAGTGTCATATATGCTTCAGAGCTCTTCAGGAGGGCATTGATGTCTATGCCTGTATGTCTTGGCCCACGATTGCAATGCCACAACAAACAAAACCCCGATTGCTATTCATGTGTCTCTTGAAGTGCTTAATTGACTAATTACGTTTCAATGCTTATTGAAGTGTCAAGTCTCAAGTGCAATTATGTTTTCTGATCTGTACTCTCTCCATATAGGCCTATAAAAATGATTGCTCAATTTATTTTGTCTATTACAAATTACAGTCAATAGGACCTTCCATAGCACTGATTCCCTTTAAAAATTATCGTGTATCTCACACACAAAGAAGACACTAACATAATCACACTGTAACACACTAATTTATACTCTAGCTACATAGTTATAGACAGGGACCTGTTAGACAGATAGTTCGACAGATATTTACACATACAGTTAGACAGTCAGGTAGTTAGAGTGATTGTTAGAAAGATAGTTACAAAGATAGTTAGACAGATAGTTAGCCAGATACATAGACAGATAGATATATAGATTCAGAGATATATAGATAGATAGATGGATAGACAGACAGATAGATAGATAGATAGATAGATAGATGGACAGATAGATAACTACATAGATATCTAGATAGATAGATAGATTACATAGATAGATAGAGTGACACATTGATAGATACATAGACAGATATTGAACCTATTGATAGTCAGATCTATGTAGTCCCCTGTCTCATTGCCATTTCTGTTTGCATACTCTATCACGGGTAAATGCTAGTATATAATAAATAGTACAACTGATAAATACAATCCCTTGAATTTGACGCATTTGAATTCAACCCTACCATTGAGCATTAAGTGGAATAAAAAAGTAAGTGAATACAAAAGTTATTTGCTATTTAATAAAAAAATAAGGGAAGGATAAAAAAGCTATTTGCCATTTAATCTAATTGACAATTTTGCACGTTAGCGCCAGGCTAGGGATTAACTCTGTTTACAACAGCAAACAAACAATCAGATCACTGTTTATTTTGCAAAAATTTTAAGTAAAAATGTTTCATAGAAGAGGCACATAATGTCTAAGTCAGTTAGACACCTCTTTGTCGGGTTCTGACATGCATTTTTGACACACACAAAAAAAACCGTTGGACAAAAATGCAAGTTAGAACCCTCCAAAATGCATGTTAGAACCATCCAAATCGGTGTCTAATACGCGTTCACTGGAGGCTGACCTTTAACTCGCTGATTACAAAATTTAATATTTTCATACTCATCCGATATTATCACCTCATATTACATAATGCCAATAAAAATTAGTTGCTCTTATAGGTAGCCAGATAGGATTTGTTCTAACAACCACACCAAATTATGGCACTCCTGTGCTATACAATGACGATACTACTTATTATTTTTGCAACTCGTGGTTCCCCTACTGGACCGTTACAACATCCTAAGCAATGACATAACTCCCGTGCCATACAATGACGTATACCACTTACATTATTGCAGCTTACGTCAAATGGCGAAAATGGTGCGAGTTGCCAGTTCCAAAAGACTTTGACGATATGCAAGACATTACTGCCAAGCAGAGAAGACGATTCAAGAGCATCTATAAGTATGAAAATTAAAATTATTTTCATCAAAATATAATTTCATGCTTGCTTCCAGGTGATCTAAACTAAGCAGGTGGTGATCCCTCAAAACATCTCAAGCAACAATTCTAAGTTGTTAGACTTCCTTTATTGCCATGAACGATAGATGGATAATTATTATAGTCACAAAAACTGTTCTGATACCATTATGTTCTTCATATATGACATGTGTTCAGACAGATACCTATAAATGATCTCAATTGACTTCAAGTTCCAGACAGGTGATTAATATTACCAGCTATCAAAGAAAACTGTTACAGATGATTTCATAATTGTGGAAACTGAGACTGAATGTGATTTTTTTCTCGGTCATGTACATTCGGTACAGAAAAGTGACATAAAAAAAAATAACGACATCATTTTTCGCAACAGAATAACATAATGTCCTGGAAAAAAATCACACTCAGTCTCAGTGTCCACAATCATGGAATCATCTTTAAAACAACGCACTGATTAGTATCTTCTCATAAACCTTGTATTCCACATGTGCAATTTTAGAGCAGAATCCTAATTGAACCAGATAAGATACAATTATTTTTCTACCAGATCTATCAAAGATGTGGACCTATACCCAGCAGGTTTGAGCGAGGAACACGTCACGGGAGGAGTGGTGGGTCCGACGTTTGCCTGCATTTTGGGTCGTCAGTTCAGAAACTTGCGAATGGGAGACAGGTTCTGGTACGAGAGAGACGACGCTGTGTCAGGATTCACTTTGGGTTTGTGGTTCTTTTTCTTTCTAATTGCTCAAATTATATCACTGTAAGAGCTCAAGTCCTTCATTTATACTGTGAGTGGGCTTAAAAGGAAGTGCAGGGACCACCGCCGTTGGCTCAGACAACTGACACTGCCTCTATTTGAAGCAGGTCTATATTGACAGCTTGTCTTCCATATGAAAAAACTAATCTTGTTGTTGTTCTTTTTTAGACCAGTTAAATGAAATCAGAAAGAGCCTCCTTTCCAAAGTGATTTGTGATACCGGGGATGATGTCGACAAAATCCAGAGATTTCCCCTACTCCAGCCTATCTCTCAGGCTTTTAAAAACATCAAGTAGGTTAATCTTCTTTCATTTTTCATTTATCGCCATTTGATCTATAGCTCTGTATTAATTGTTAAACATTTTGATGTAAGTCACAGAGCATATACTCTCTGACAGATAGGCCTATGTTAGGATAGTACCTATAGGCCTACAGAAGCATTCTAAAGACTTAGGGGAAGCTTGGGAGAGTTGGGCCACTTTTTACATTCTTGCACCTCCTGCCAACAGTAATGATAATATAAACATGCTTAATGCATGTATTGTATCTTGAAATATTTCAGAAAAATATCTTTAGGTTTGCATTGATATGTGCCCAAGAACATATGAGCTACAGCCCTATGAAAATTGGAAAAAAATTGGCCCAACTCTCCCCATCAAGTGGGAGACTTGGGCCAATCAGGAGGGAGACTTGGGCCATTGCAATATATCAGGTTCAGTAAAGCTGTACTTGAGGCCATAATATTTTTAACCTGTAGTGTGGTGGTCATAAAAGTCATTAATCCTGAATTGAGGCCTCTTGCAACTCTAGTTTGCTGTCGGACTTAAGCCTCGGTTGGTGGCCCAATTCTCCCCATCTAGATTTCCTGATATCTAATTTTATTAGACCATGAATAATTATTAAGGCCTAAAAATATTCAATCTTGGTTGAAAATTGCTCTAGACAAATTCTTCTGTCTTAATAAAAATAAGTCTGGGTAAATGCAACACAGTCATGTTGGGAGAGTATGGGCACTGTCCCAACTCTCCCCCATTCGACCATTTTTCTCTAAATCACCAATTATGACAAAACCGGTTGTCTGATAATTTTCCAAAATATGTTAATAACAACTGAATAGTCAAGCCTACCAAGCATGCCATAGAAAATTTTCTCAGTCCTTGTTGTCTGACAGAAAATAAAAAACTCGTAACAAGGCTCAGTTTTTCCGTTTTTCATCAAAATATGAATTTTCTTCTCTCTAAAGATCGTGACAAGCAAATTAGCCAGAAATGTTACATCCATTGAAAGATTTTTATTTTTATAAATTTTTGGTGGCTGCAGCTTTCTCAAAAATTTTTTAGTTTCCTCAAAAATCAGGGTGGCCCAACCCTCCCTGCGGCCCAACTCTCCCAAGCTTCCCCTACCCAATTTTAAGAAGCAACAATTTGCTCAATTTTTCCGTTTTTTGTTTTTTTCAAATGTCTCACACTTGATATCAGACATTGCCAATAGAGTAACTGCCAAGCCCTCACAGAAAATTTAAAAAAACAAGCTGTATATGACACATGTATCATGATGATATTCAGATGTCGAATAAAATTCTATATATATATATATATATTCACTAAAATTTAATTCGATATTTTAGGAGTAACGACAGAAGCAAGATCATCAACCTGGCCCCACTCTACCGAGGCACAAATAACGAAGATGAGGCTCGCTCCGGAATAACATCCATGAACCTGACAAAATGGGAAGACCAATCATAAGGCCAGACTATCTTAATTTTTAGCTTCCCGGATCGACCGACCAAACAGATTTTCTGCCTATGGAAAAAAAATTGAGCATAACCAGAATTTTTATCAAATTGACATTATAAAAAATTGAGATTTCACCCTTTTTTTTCCTTCTGCCAACCGACCCTAGAAAAAGTGCCTCGAGAAGATCCGAGAAGCTAAAGATCAATTATGTCTGGCCTAATGAAGTAATGCTTTAGTTGTGTGAAAAGTGCACTTTTTCTTCAGGCCATACCAGAAA
This sequence comes from Platynereis dumerilii, assembly GCA_026936325.1. NCBI lineage: Eukaryota > Metazoa > Annelida > Polychaeta > Phyllodocida > Nereididae > Platynereis > Platynereis dumerilii. Next base: position 19,736,617 of record JAPTHN010000003.1, read on the forward strand.
GTTTCCTTTGTTTTGCTCTTTTTCAAAGCTTAAACGGTTCTGTATATTTGCGATAAATGATTATCAAAATCTCTCTGGAAAATATTGTTTTGTTATTGTTTCAATATTTTCCTCTTCAATACATTAAGAATAATTTTAATATTATTTTTACCACAAGGTGGCCCTCCGATAGCGACAAGAATTTTGTCGTTGGAGGTCTCTCGGCTCCTTAATTATAAATTTTTCTGTAAAACATTATTCTGTACACTGTAAGAGCTAAATAAAATATATGTCATTGCCATTGTCACTTGTCGATAATACAAAAATTAAAATGAACATAAGTTCTTATAGAGTAAAACAATTTGTATGATCACCTGAAGAAATGAAATTGAGATTCATGTAAGACAACAAAGATTTAGATCTTGGTACCAATAATATGTGACTTGACTAATCACGGGCCGAGGAGAGTTAGAGTGCAAAAAGGTGAGCATCTACTCCCACAGACAGTCACCTGGACTGACTCTAAGGCCACACATAATTGATTCTTAGCTTCGCGGACCCGCCGACACAATAGATTACCTGCCGATGGAAAAAAAAAAAATTTTTTTTGACATTATAAAAAAAAAATTTTTTCACTTTTTTTTTGTCCTACCGACCGACCCTAGAAAAAGTGCCTTGAGATGAATCCAAGAAGCTAAAGATCAATTATGTGTGGCCTAATGTCAGTTTGAAATACTGAATATGAATTGACTGATAGAGGAATGCACTCTAAGAGAAAAAGGTGCGTAGGGTTGAGTGAAACACCTGTAGGGTAGATGTAAGAACTTGAGGGGTGCACCAGAGGTGACAAGGTGCACCAGCACCAGTGAGGTGCATCACACAAGAGCAAGGGGTGAATCACACATTTGTAGGGTGCATCAGATTGTTGCAGGGTGCATCAACCCTACAAATGTGCAATATACAGTCCATGGGGTGTCATGAATATGCATGGCTTGAGGAGGGGGTTGAAGTTATCTAGACCCAGTCAAATTAATAAAGCCAGTGACAAGCCTGTGTCACTCTGATGCACCCTACAAATGTGCAATATACAGTCCATGGATGCTTGATTCGATCTGCGAAACAATGAAATAGATGTAATTGGGTGGCTTGGTTATTGCATAAATTATGGGGCAGTGCCGAACTGACAAGCTTCTCTGCTGTGAGCTGGCGAAGGCATTGACCTGCCTCCAGTCAAATATGCTGGCGAGCAAGGCAATGTCAGACAGCAGCACTCTCCTGGAGCAGGGGTTGACCTGACTCAAAGTCTGCTCTTAAGGGCATCAAAAGTCTGGGGTGTCATGAATATGCATGGCTGGAGGAGGGGGTTGAAGTTATCTAGACCCAGTCAAATTTATTTATCCAGTGACATTTACAAGATACCCAAGTGCACCGCCAATCACCCCAACCTCCTTTAGGTACCCCATTTTCATCACAACTGGTGGGCTGCCAATTATTCCACTGGAGCTACTCTTTTTCTGCTGTGCACCAACCTGATCTCTAGGAGCTATCCCAGTTGCCCAGATCCCAATGTCATAGCCAGCTCATACCGAAATTCACCAGTCTGCAGCCTGGCTACTCTCCATTGCCTTTACAGCATACCAACTTGTCAGTCAGGGGCAGTGCAACATTATTTGAAGAACTGCTGAAAACCAGATACCATACTGATTTACAAGTAGTTCAGAAAATTGTGGCCAAGAGTGGTAAATTTACCATGCATTAGCCTCAGTGCAATAGATAGCACCTGCTTAATTGGTTGTGTCAGACTGAGGAACTTCAATCAAAACAGGAATCTGGGATTTTGATTTTACGTAGAAGCAAGAAAAGATCTTTGGTCTAACAACAGATCAGATTGCACAAATTATCAGGATATACTTTCGGTTTATCTTACACCTTTGTATGGGTTGTTTAACCAGGAGGGCCACTTCTGAAAACTATGTGGACTGTCTTGTACATCAATTGACACAAACAATTGTTCAGCCCAGTCTTCCATTTTTTGAAGATCATCATATACACAAGATTTGCAGCTGATGTTGTGTCTGTTTTGCTAGTCGTGACAGGTCAAAACATCTGCAAAAGAAATGCAATAATATTTCATGTCTCTGTTTTTTGCTGTTTGTTTTGGTTATTTTTGGCTACACTATCCACCTTGACACGTGTTATGAAATAATGTGTCTGGAACAGTCACAAAACAAAATTGATAAGTTCCTTAATCACTTCCCGCACTCATTGGCCTACATAAAAACATCTGCCTTGGTCACGATGAACTTGTCTCAAACTGGGAGAAAGCACAAACTTCACATTCATTAGGAAACCATCACTAAAGATTTAATTAATTTCATGAAATTTGATGAGTCAACATCGTAAATTTTCGGCAAGAACTTTTCGAGCATCCCCCAAGCGACACCACGAAGGATGGCACCACTGATCGAGCGGCTCTACTATATAAAATCAGATATGGAACGTTACCAACATACACCAGAGAAGATCTTCTCATCAACAACTACTACAAGAGTGAGTATGCTTTTTGTCTGACTTTAACTACTGATTGCTTGTGTAAACTACTCTAAGAGTATTGTAAAACGGGGTAAAGTTGGCAATCCGGGGGAAAGTTGGCTGGTTATTTTAACCCACTTAATGGAAGCAATGCTAACTTTCCTCACTGACCAAGGTGGCAAATTTGCCGAGGAAAACTATTTCAGTGAGAAAAGTAGGCATTTCATCCATTAAGTGGGTTAAAATAGCCAGCCAACTTTCCCCTGGATTGCCAACTTTACCCCGTTATATGGTATGTTTTGTTTCTGACTCTGCCTATTCATTGTTTGTGTAAACTACAATAGGAGCAAATGTGTATGTTTTGTTTCTCACCCTGACTACTTACTTTTCATGTAAACTACTCTTAGAAAAAGTATGTTTGTTTCTGATTCTGACTACTGACTCTTTTTGTAAACTACTCTAAGAGTAAGTATGTTTTGCAATAAGTTGACAGTACTCTAGGCTTTCAATATCTGGCTGTCATCTGTATGAAAAGGTCTTAGAATCTCACATGCTTCAATATATTTTGTTCATCATTGTCATAGGTACAAGAAAAATGAGGTTCTGTACCATCTTGGCAGCCATTTCCATCATCTGCATTGGACATGACGCTGCCGCAACATTCCAAGGAAAGTATTGTTTTGTTTTGTTGTTGATTTTTTTCTATCAAAATAGCTGAAGGGAAATTTCATTTTTCTGCCAAGATACTTTGTAAAAGGTCTGAAAGGAAATTTAGAATCTCTACAAAGTTACTGTCTCAAAAAGCCAGTTCCGCAAGTTTGGTTCTCAAAATCGAAATGGAAAGTTAATTTCTTTTCGAAGTTACAATCTCAAAAAGCTGAAAGGAGATTTCAACTCCCTGTAAGTTAGATTCTCAGAAGTAAGAAACAAAGTCAATTTCTCTACAGTGTTACTGTCTCAAAAAAAGGAAAGGCAATTTCTACTCCTTGTAAGTTAGGTTCTCAAAAGCTGCATGGAAAGTTAACTTATCTACTATGCTACAATATAAAACTTAGAAAGAAAATTTTGAATCTCTACAAAGTTACTGTTTCAAAAAAGCAAAAGGAAAATTTCATTTCTCAACAGAGTTAGGTTCTCAAAAGGAAAGTTAATTTCTCTACAAAGTTACTGTTTCCAAAAGCAGATAGGAGATTTCAACTCCCTGCAAATTAGGTTCTCAAACACAGAATAGAATGTTAATTTCTCTACAATGTTACTATTTAAAAATCAGAAAGGAAAGTTAATTTCTCTACAACGTTTCTGTCTCAAAAAGTAGAGAGGATATTTCAATTCACTACATAGTCACTGTCTCAAAAAACGGAAGCAAAATATAAACATCACCAAGATACTTATACTGTTGGAAAAGCCGGTGTCAAACTGACAATTTTGCATTTTAGCGCCCTGCTAAGGATTAACACTGTTATCAACAGCAAACAAACAATAAGATTATTGTTTATTTTACAAAAAAACATCAGTTAAAACGTATAATTATGTAATAGAAGAAGCATATGATGTCTAAGTCTCCCTCCGGCCACGATCTGTCAAAAATGCATGTTAGAACCCTCCAAATCAGTGTCTAACTAATACTTAATTCTTCTACAAAGTTGTGCCTCAAAATACGGACACAAAATTCAAATTCTTCACAAAGTGGCTGTTTCAAATTGCCAAAAGTAAATTACAATTATCTATAACGTTACTGTCTCGAAAACAAAACAGAAACAATATTCCAAAAAACAGAACGGACACTTCAGTTTTGTACAAAGATTCTCTGAAAATCAGAACGGAAATTTCAATTCACAGGAAAGTCACTGTGTCCAAAAGTAAAAAGGAAATTTCAACTCTTTAAAATCCTAACTCCTCAAAAGCAGAAAGGAAATTCCAAAATTTTCCTACAAAATTACTGTCTCAAAAATGCACAAGGAAATTTCAATTCTCGTCAAAGTTAGTGTCTGTTAGGGCGGAGAAAATTAATTTAATTTTCTCTAAATATATGCAATGCTTTTTTATATTAATCAACATTGCTGAAATCAGCTCAGGTCAATGTTTCTATTAAAATGCAAACTAAGTGTTATTGCTTTTCCAACCTGATGAAACATAACATTTTATTATCAATGCCTGGACACACTTAATTTCATGGTTATGGGATGTTTTGTTTCTAAATATGGAGACAGGGAAAAGTTTAAAAGCTGAAATATTGATCTTTTGTATTACATGATCTTATAAAACTCAACTCAGTGAATATTTTTGATATTTTGTAGTTTAATTTGGCTATGATTTTGGTCCATTAGCACAAGAAAAAAAGTAACTGCAAAATTTAATTGAGTTATAAAAGTATAAATATATGATCAGACAAAACTAATGGTCATTATTGTAATTTCCATGATTTAATTAAACATAAAAATTAATAAAGATCTTTTTAGAATGTACTTTTTTGAAAATATATATGTGAAATACAAGTGATTACCCGGGTACTTGAATTACTTAAATGTACTTAACTCTCCGAATTAGGTCAAATCCTAAATACTTGACTCGTTAAACCTTATGACTAATATTCAGTAAGTGAGGTCATATCTTATACCTGGCCTGGTCTGCAACACTGAGCAGAGGCCCTTGAATCACTCACAAGCCTCTCAATGACAACTGGCCACATACAGTGCCGCCAGTAAGTCAGTGAAACGCATGATATTGTGCTGATGCATCAATGCTAAACATCCTCAACCAAACTGTTTGTGGAAGCGTAAGTTCTCATCCGATGTTGGAAAACATATTGGGTTATACAGGCCAATATGTGAGGCATGTGGGATGACAATGGCAGCCAATGTTCTTAGCAGTAGTTGGAGTTAGGTATGGGTCAAAGTCTTGGGTAAGTGAACCACCCTTCCCTAAGAAATAACATTGGGCCTCACTTACTTATCAAAGACATTGACCCATTCCTAACTCCGACTACAGCAAAGAACATTGGCTGCCATTGTTATCCTACATGCCTCACATAATGGCCTTTATGACCCAATATGTTTTCCTGTCATCGGATGAGAATCCATGCTTCCACAAGCAGTTTGGTTGTTTAGCATTGATGCAATGGCACAATATCATGCATTTCACTTATTTATAGACAGCACTGTACTTGAATGCAACAGTTTGGCTCTATGTCCAAAAAGAATCACCCGTTCTTTCTCCGGCTTTAAGAGGGCATTTGTATGGAGAAATCCTATTTATACTATCTTCTAATTTTCTTTTTCAACAGATTATGTTCAAGAAATCGATGATGACATGACTTCTATCCAAGAAGAAAGCACAACGGTGCTGCGAAATGAGATCAGGGATGAAGCTGAATTTTCATGTAAATAACCTCATCATTTCTTTTATGGCAAATATATATCTTTCTGTCTTGCACTATCAAAGTATCAACACCTTCTATATTCTGGGACTCTGAACTTAAAGATTCAAAGGAGAGCTACTGAAATTTCGGATTCAGATCTCTGGTGTCAAAGAATGCCAATTTATGTTTTGTGTTTTTGTTTTTTTTAATTACGACAATGAAAAATGTCACAACTGATACATTTGTCAACACAGAAAATAACAAATTAATAATACAAACATACAAATATGAGCAAGTTTAAAAAGACATAATCAATTTCAATCCTACAATATATCAATAAAATTTACGGTTCCAGCCAATTAAATAAAATTTAATGTTAATTCTAAGACATGACAAATCAGTAAATTAGTTAATCACAATAGGCTATATATATATATATATATATTTAAATGAAAAGCAAAACGACAGACTATATCATTATACATCAATACTCAAAAGAAATTGACCTATATAGCTTTTAATAATTCGGGTTCTCGTGATGTCAAAATGGCTAAAAATTGTTCAAAATTTATCAATGATTTAGATTTCAAATCAATTGCATATATATATATTGCAATATATTATTATTATCACAATTTGTCGGCCCAAAAATTAACGAAGTGCCGGGAAATATATGAAGTGTCCTATTTTCGCCCTGAATTTACTATAGATGAGGTGCCCTGGGCACCTCTGCAGGGAATAGGCCCAATCTTATATTCATCACTTCGTCACCTTATACATGACATACTTCATTGGATTAATGAAATGTTTGCTATGTTCATTGCTAGCTCATCACCACCAATTGAAAACAAGCAATTCCGCGTCCTCCCTCATCTCCCTCAAACTGTCTCTGCACGAACAATGGCAGCTTCGGATTCTGCAAGCCATCAAGGAGAGGTAAGACAATTAAAAGAGTATTAAACCCATTTTCTGTAAGAATGATTAAAGACAGTAGAATAAGTGTTAAGTGAGTCTGCGAGGCATCGGCATACCGCATACCATCTGATTCTGAAGATCCTTATACACACACAAACCAAAGATGTCGCTGTTGTCTGCTTTTTCAAAATGTCTGTTCTTTCCAAGTTCAGACAGTTTTTGCAAGATGAAAATGTTAATTTATGAAGTTCTGGTGAGAGTATTCTATATCTTGAGCCCCGATTGCAATTGGGCATGGGGTGCCACTACCATGGAGCTAATTGCGACTTCGGCAAGAATTATGTGTGTGACAAAATAAGCAAATTGCCCACTTCACATTTCCGTTAATTGCATTTTGCATCAAATACCATTAAGAAGAGTGGAGTATATGTCAGGTATTTAGTCTAATCAATGCAATATGTACAGAATCTTGGCAACTCACCAGTTTCAAATTAACGACCATTTTCATGCTTCAAAATTAACTTTTTGTCAAATGGGACCCCATATTTGATTTTGATAATTCCAAGCACTTGCAGACATTCTTATTTTTAAATTAACTCTCAGCTTACATTTGATAGACAATACAAGGAAGAACTGATTTGATTTTGGTCACCATCCATGAAGCTTTATAATATATGACGATACTAAGGATAAGGATAAGGATAAGGATAAATTTTATTTCAATTCGGTTAGATACAATAAAAAAACATCAGCCAGAGGCTGGTCACCGAAAGTGCATATAAAACAAGTGAACAAGCAATAACAATAGATAAAACAATTAATGGTACATGTAACTCTGACACAACATACAATTCACAACCTTGCATTTCCAAGATTTCAAATTATTCCTAAAGTCATTAATATCATTACTTTTTTTTAAACTAACAGGTAGCGAATTCCAGAGTTTTGCTCCTGCATACAATATTGTTTTATATCCGTACGTTTTAGTCTTAAACTTATATAACTCCACCCTCAGCTCATCTCGTAGTTCATAATGACTGTCTTTCTTTGCAAAGCTTTTTACATATTTAGGACCGAGGTTGTGGTAACATTTATACATAAGTATGGCTAGACATTTTAACCTGGACAGTGCTAGAGTGTCACAGTCGAGACATGTAAGCAGTTCTACATAGCTGCTACCATAATCATTTGTTGCAAGACGGAGTGATCGTTCATATATCTTCTCAAGTTTTCTAGTTGATGTAACTGTGCAAAAATGCCAGATTAGAGGACAATAGGAGAACAAAGATGTAACAAAGGCATTTACAATTGCGAGCTTTTCAGCCTTTCCTTTCATTAGGCTGGAAACTCTCCTCATAATTCTTAGATTCCGACTAGCGGTTCTACATAGTTTTGAAGTATGTTCAGTATAGTTAAGCTTACAGTCCAGGGTAACACCAAGTAGTTTAACAGACTGAATAGATGATAATTCATTTCCTTGTATGTCAATAACATGAGTAACATCGTTTTTAGTTCTTTCTAATACCATGAATTGAAATTTTGTGGGGTTTGCCTTCATCATATTTTCTGTAAACCACTTAAGACAAAAATTGCTGGTTTCGGCCAATTTTTCTTTGACATGCTCTATATTGCTCCCCGTTACAGCTATGGTATTGTCATCTGCGTAATTGTAGATGCTTCCTTCAATTCCCCATAGCAGGTCATTTAGGAAAATGTTGAAAATTAGGGGACCGAGTATACTTCCTTGAGGGACACCCTTTGTCAAGACGAACCAATCACTTTTAGAGCCGAAGTGTTTCACTCGCTGTAATCTATGGGACAAGTAACTCGCCAATAAGGTACATGATTTTATGTCAAAGCCATATGCATGTAGCTTTGAAATTAATAACTTATGGGGTAGACAGTCAAAAGCTTTGCTTAGGTCCATAAGGATTGTACCCACGCATTTACTGTCATCAAGGGCAATCTTCCAATCATCTGTGGCATTAATAAGCACATACTGTGTACAATAATTTTTGCGGAAAGCAGACAGTTTTTCCGAAAAGAGGCCTTCAAAGTAGGAGCTCACCTGTCTACTAATCATAGCTTCATAGATTTTAGACATACTAGTGAGACAGCTTACAGGTCGGTAATTTTCCTTACAGTGCTGTTCTTTTGATTTGAATATGGGAGAAGTCTCACCCTTTTTCAATGTTTGAGGGACTTTACTCGCCATTACTGATATGGCCTTCGTGCTGTCTACAAGTTGACCGCTATTTACTGCAACCTTGGGTGCAAAATTCGCGAGCTCCTGTGAGCGGTCAACCAAATTTCACTCCCTGGAAGAAACCAGCATAGTGTGGAAGAAACCAGGACAGTTCCATCATTTAGTGATGGTCTAGTTTATTTCCAAAAACTCTGTGTCTAATCTGACTTTGGTTGGCTTCAATTTTAAGCGGACAGCTTGTAAATACCAAAATAAGTTGGAACTATTTTTTATCATGGAGAATGTATATATTGTAGCTCACATATAATGCCAGTATAGAGGGGGCCACTTGTGGCATGGACAAGACATTTTGTTGAGTGTTACACAGCTTTTATGAAATTGTAAATTATATTGTTGTCCTAGTTAGTAAATCTCCATAAAGTAACAGAATAGATACAAATGAGCATTTTCGATATCACAAAGCAGAAACCTTGGCTTTGTATGGACACGTGAATAAGTGAGAGAGCATTCTTTTAGGACACTTTTCTGACTGCAATTTAACATGCACTAAATGGCATAAGTAGATTGAAAACCATCAAACTTCTGATGAGTAAAATCATCCCTTTCACAGGCAAAGTTTATGCTAAGTTTCAAAACTTTGTTTTTGTCTCATGATTTCAAAACATTTTCATTCAAAGCAGTGGACTGGATCTTTGCCAGCAACCATGCTTTGTGAAAGTAGTTTGGCGTAGTAATATGGACAGCTGTTGTTGCGACCTGATCTTGTGATCTGTCCAAAACAGATCAAATTATTGTTGACCCAATTCGATTTTCCAGGGACTGTCAGCATTCTGCTGCCACTTGACAGTCCCGAACAGAGACAGGCCTTCGTGTGTGTCATGATGCACCAATGATCCTCAGCTAGCCTATAAATAGCACAAGCAGTTGTTTCCCAGAAATGCATGTCCCATGGTCCCAACAAAGAGGGAGCTACATGAATGCTTCAAAGTGCTGCACAAGTGCTTCTAATCACAAATCATAATTTTTTTTATTATCTACAGATTTGCATTTGACAAAGAGGAAATCAAAGAAGTAATAGAGGAGATATCCCAACTTTCAGACGACCATTTTCTTCCACCATCTTTCAATCCCGGATCTGACTTTTCCTTCTGTCCGTATCCAACTGAAATTGATTGCTCTGACAACTTAAAGTAAGTATACACCATGCTGTGTGCTGCAGACCATCCGCATTAGAAAGATGCAATAAAATCCTGCAGCATTCCAGTCATTACAGAACTTCTGTAATCAGGGATAGCAAAATTCTGAAGCTCCCGTAAATTGGTCAGTCAGTTGACAGCTGTCGCTTTTATGGATAAAGGATCTGCACGGCTGTATGGTGCAACAATTATCAAATGGTTACTCTTTGGGGACAGTTCGGAATTGATGACTTGCAGTCTGCAGTGGCGGATCAAGACATAGTATAGTCTGGGTCGTGTCGTCTCTTTTTTTTCTTAAGGTACTTTACGGAATCTGGTCCCCCTAGGCCTCCCCTGGATCCGCCGTCACTGATCTGAAAGGTTCCTCAAGTTAATAATAGTGGTGAAAATAGTAACCAATTAAACCATCTAAATAAAGTTCCATCCAAGGCTATTGCATGCATGGAAAGATCTGGGCGAAAAAAAATTTGAGATTTTGTTAGGAGATAACTGGAATCTGTCCCACAGCACGCTTAATTGCCTCAAATCATTTATCTACTATTATACAGGTACCGGACTTTAGATGGAACCTGCAACAATTTGGACTATCCATCTCGGGGAAAATCATTCAGCGCTCAGCTCCGGTTTTTGGACCCTGACTATGCTGATGGTAAGAATTCAACTGTGAAACCTTTTAGCCAAAAAACAACTTTATTGATACACTGAAAAACAGTGACTTTTTAAAAAAATCAAATTCCTCATTGTCTTTATGGTGTAGTATCTTAACCTGTCCCTTTGCAAACAGCTATGTGCAGTTGATATTAATCATTTTTATTTTAAAAACAACTTAAAAGGATTGTTTCGGATTATTGCACCACTAAAGTCATAAGCCCTCCTCTTGACCGTGTCTAGTCAAACAGCCTCTGTGGTTCCAATGCCAAGAGCATGATCATTACACATCATCAGTGGTCATGACTCACAAAGTGCAAATTTCACAGTGAAAAGACTTTCTATGTCCCCAATGATCCCATAAACATTGAAATCATCGCACTTCAGGACTCGGCGAGCCCAGAGCTCGAGCATCTGGTGGGAAACTTCCAAACGCTAGGACCATCAGCCGCACGTTGTCACAAGGAAACATCATAGCAGACCCCATTCACACTTTGATACACACAACTTTTGGCCAACTGATTGCCCATGACACAAGCAGGACACCCAATGCTGAATTGACAGGAACAGAAGCTGGTGAGACCAAGGGGTTTGTTAATGGAGAATGTTCCAGATTTGATCAACATGTTAATTTATCTATTATGATGTCTATTAAAAAATAGAAAAACATTTTAAAAATATACAACCGAAACCACATATAATATGTCAGTAAATCCCTCTGTGCTATTACTCTGTTCACTAGAGTAGTATAAGAAAATGTCCTTTTTTATGACAAACGTCACCGTTTCCGCAGGGCACTGCATCAAAACATATAAATGTCTTCTCTTTCGAAATTGTTGTCATAAGGTAACATGAGCGTAGAGGTGACATGTGGCGACGACGGCTGTCAAACCGACGGCATCAAGAACCGCCATTGCCTGCCAATTGTAATCGAAGGGACCGACCGCAACTTTGGCAACCGGCCTTGCATTAAGTTCGTGAGGACACAAGCTGCTCCTGCTGACAATTGCAAACTTGGTGAGTGTCATCTGTCTTTATCTTTTTGAGTATTACTTAGCATCCCTGGTGTTTTGTTGTGTATTACTTAGCGCCCCAGGTAGTTGGTTGTGCATCACTTCGCACCACCAGTGGTTGATTACTGTAATTGTTAAGGCATTTATTATCAAAGAAAATATTCATTGTTCATCTGAGAGTGTAATGAATTATTTCACGCCTCGGAAAACTCCAACCCCCCTCCCCCCGATTATCAATATGTCACCCCCTTACATGAAAATGATTCATTCTTTGACAAAACTTTTTCATGCAGTGAAACTCTATTGTGGATTATTTATTTTACTTTTTTTTCTCACACCTCGTGTGTTACAAGTATAAATATATTTTAAATATACTTGTGACTATGCGTCACACCTCTGAACTGTCTGCTGTAATTGGACTCTTAAATTTTTGAAATTTTTAAATGACATTTCACTTTACTTTGCGAACAGGGACCGACATGAAATAACTAAGATTGGACTTAATATAATATTAATTTTCTGTAGATGTAGATTAGCTCGATGGTGAAAGTGCAAAACCTTGTATGTCAAAATTTTGCTATTTTTAGATTTTTGGTGGAATGACTATTTTAATATCCAATACACGTTGTCAGTTGATTACCTTGCCAGTTTACTATTTTTGGAAGCTGTAACACACTGGTAACAGAATGATTTCACCAAACCTTGTATGTCGATATGTTTCAAAAAGTGAAAGTGCAAAACCTTGTAACTCAAATCAGAACTTTGAAGCACATATTGTGGGATATTTCAACTTTTTTTGAAAAAAAATTACTGTGTTACTTTTTTATGACTCCCAGCAAGTCTTCTGATTAAAAAAAATTTACCTCCCTATATTTGTTTTGGTGATGTAGGCTATTGAAAAAGAGAGTGCACGAAAATTTGAAAAAATTGTCATTTTCCTCATTCTTGCCATTGTAGCCACTCAATAGAATTTGTTATTGCAATCTGTCATAGGCAAATTATAATTTTCACTGTATATACATAGATTGAAAGTATATTCAATGCTGCAAGTTGCTTTAAAGTGTGATAAATGGTCGAGTTACAAGGTTTTGCACGGGTAGAAAGTGAAAGTGCAAAACCTCGTAAGTCGACGTTTTCAATCACATCTGATGGTAACATCAATGCAAGGGGTAAACGACCTCTGACAAAAATTTTGCTACAACAGGGTGTCACTTTCTATGTATCTAGTTGGCCATAACTCACTTATCAATAAACATTACCTTAAAAAAAGACACTTGACAGTTTTTTTCAATTTCTGAAAAACAGCTTTTTTTGACTTACGAGGTTTTGCACTTTCACCATCGAGCTGTCGATTTCATTGTTTTTCATTTTCTTATGACACGTGTATCTTTTTGATATGCAGATTGTCAAATAAAACGTTTTATATATTTTAAATATAATTTGTACATACAAAGTGGTGTGAAAGTAATTAATTCTGACCAATACTGTATACACACGTGCCATAAATCTAGAAATCATCCAGCTAAAACTTTTAAAAAGACCTTTACATCTCAAGGTTTTTTTTCATGCAGGCCCTCTCCAACAAGTGAATGCAGTCACTTCATACATTGACGGTTCCATGATCTATGGAAGTTTGCCGGAGACCGCAGTTTTCCTGAGGAATAACACTGACCCAGGTATTTGACTTTTGTCATCATGTTACTAACACAAAATATGACAATTCCACATCCTATCCAGGGAAGCTATCTGAACATAGGCGTACTACTCGCAGACTTTTTGGGAGAGCTTGCGCAATTTGCTCGAATTTCAAGACCGAGATTTAATACCATTTCAAATGAAATTGCTTGGGAACTACTGACTTCCAATATTGTTTTTTAATCATAAGCAAAACTTTTCTAGCCCTTTTGCCTGAATCTTTGTGCTGGCCCCATTCCAGTATGTAAATGCATGAGAGCGATTAATTTTGCTTAATGTGGATATAACCATTAAGAATAGACAGATAATAATGTTATGCTTTCAATCCCTCCACTCAGGTGACTGTGATGGCTGTGATGCTTTAAGTAATTTTTGTTTCAGATCGAGGCAGACTTTTCGTTCAGGACCATCCTTTGGGATCGCAGTTCAAAGGTCTGCTGCCATTCGATGACAACCCGGTCTGCAGAGATGTCAATGCAACCATAAGGTGCTTCACAGCAGGTAGGCCCTTAGATATCTACTGTTTAAAAGATGAGTTGTCTGTTATTGAAAATATTTCAAAGTATTCTATCACATTTCTGGGCCAGTTTTAATTATTATTAGAAAATGTACAAACACACATGCACCACTTTAACAGCCTGCTATGCCATGGAACTCCAGAGCTTGCATGTGTACAGTGCTTAGTTTTTATAACTGGTCCAGAACACCCATTTTCCTCCTATTTTCATTTTTGTGCCCATTCCACAGCATTCTATAAAACAATTGACAAGCACATGTTTACCCACAGCAAATCAATATAACAGATTACTCTATTAGAGCGAAGAACAAAATGGATTTACAAATTTGCATTATATCAAGACAGACAATCAAATCTCCAGGAATATGTTGCAGTATCCAAATAGTAGAATATTTGCTACATATTTGCTTTCCTGTATACATGAAAAGGAGCTATTTTTATTGCATTGTTAATATGGCAAACAATACATTCACGGGACTTCTGAAGCTGTAGCAAGACTTGTCTGATTTCTTTTAAGGCGACAACCGAGTGAACGAGAATACCCCTTTGACAGCGTTTCAAGTGGTTTTTCACAGGTACCACAATCTGATAGAAGACAGACTCCACAGCATCAACCCTCACTGGTCAGGAGAACGGTTGTTCCAGGTAGGGTGAATACATTTATAATCAACATAATTCTATCTTATGCATTAACTCCTTTGCCAACACAAGAACAGAATTCTTTAAAATTATTGAAAGATTAGCTACCAAACAGGAACAAAATGAACTAAATTAGTGTTTGAAACTAAGTAGCCAGGTTCTGGATGATGGTCAAGTGAACCATTTTCAGACAAAAATAAGCATTGAGATATAATGAAAATTGAAGCAGGATAAAAAATTTTAATTTTTCTCTCAAAAACATTCACCAAATAATTTTTCCTTTACATTATGTTAAAAAATTATCAATCATTAAATGCGAAGAGCAATGCAATTATGTGCTGAAAATGTAGTCTTTGTACATTACAAGCCTTACACCAGACATGATTGACCTGCAGCTTCTCGAATCTTCTCGAGACACTATTTCACTGTGTCGGTCAGTAGGATGAAAATAAAAGGTGTAATATGATGATGCCAAAGAGCATAGCGAGACCGCAGGACATTGAGATATTTATTTGTGATATTTTGGATATTTCTTTGTGGTGTTTAAAATATTTGTGGTGCCTTAAATATGCCCAAGATAGATAGATGGATAGATAGATAGATAGATAGATAGATAGACAGATAGATAGATAGATAGATAGATAGATAGAAAGATAGTCAGACAGCTAGACAGATAGATACATACACTGAGCGCCATTAAAAATGCAACATCGCAAAATGGCGCAAAAATGATACTTTCTCTGAATATATCAACACGAAATTTTGCACACACTTAGCAGTTGCCATCGGGTATATTCCTGAAAATTTACAGATTTCTGAGAGCAAAACTTTTGTGTCAAATTAAATCGTCGTGGCTACTGTCGAAAATGCAAGTCACAAATTTTTTAGATCCTGTGATAATTAATTTAAATAACTTTTCTGTTCTTTTCACAATATTTTTTGATTAGCCAGGATAGTTTACCATTTGACATGCTTGATGGGACGGAAAAAAGTAACATTTGACCGAACCAAAATTAAAGATGATGAAATTAATAAAATTTTAATGTCAATGCCGGCCTGCCCCCTACAGGAGCTTTTGTTAAAATCTTCAAAATAGAAGTTTTATTCCTTTTTATTTTTAGTTTTGTTAAGGAATGATTGTCTGTGATTGTGTTTCTATCCTAGGCATGCATAATAACCCCATTGTACTGCAGTTTTGGTTTGTATGCTTCGTCTCCAGATGCTGACCCCTACATCCTGAGCTTTTCATTCAAAATCTGCTTTACCCTCAATTTTTTTTTCAAAAACGATCACAGGACAGCTTTTTGGAGTTTATGCGTGTTATGTAAACATTTCATAAGATTATTTCCATCCAACAAGCCGTAAAATCAATATTTCAATAGCCTCATTTTCCAGTGAAGCTCAGTTTGTGAACTGATGTTTAAAACAGAGCTCACTAAAATAAGTCGTGTGGAGCCAAAAGTCAACCATTTTTCACAATATTTTCCAGAACTGCTTGTAAGACCGTACATGAGGTCTGTGCCAATTTTGATAATTATTGAGCAACAGGAACTAAGAAAAGTTTGTGGTTTAACGATGTTGCGTTTTTAATGGCCCTCATTGTAGATAGATAGATAGATTAGATAGATTAGATAGATAGATAGATAGATAGATAGATAGATAGATAGATAGATAGATAGATAGATAGATAGATAGACAGATAGATAGTTTTATCTCCCACTCCCAGACAAATACTGCGGGGTTTTTTTTTTCATCTGAACCAATTGTATGAACTCTGAGGTATATATTTTTCAATATTTTGCATGTGGACGAATTTGTATACCTGCAAAAACGAATATATATATTTTGCACTCGTGTATGTGTCAGATATTGTCTTTCACGAATTTTTAGAAGTGTAATTACGAACATTCTAACCCTGAACTCTAACCCTAAACCCTAAAGCTCAGTCAGCCAGATGCTACAGACCCTGAAATGGCCAAGCCTGGAAAGCAGAAGGAAATTCATGAGACTTTGTATGCTCTATAAAGCAACAAACAAATATGTAGAGATGCCGAGTCAACATGAACACCTTGTACCAAGCGCCAGATCCTCAGGTCGTATAAAGAACTCTAGGGCCTTTGTTGTTCCTGACACAACGCAGGACTATATCAAGTTCAGTTTTTATCCTCGAACAATCAGAGACTGGAATACATTACCAGATGACGTAGTCAACGCAGACTCACTCGAGTCGTTTAAAAGTCGTCTGACTAAAAACTGTAAATAATATAAATGCTTTTAGTGAGGTGCAGTTAAACCTCTGTTTTTAAACTCAAGTTTTTAAAATCATTACTTGCACTCACGGATTTTAATCTAATAGCCGCATGCGCACTCACACTCCTCGACACAGCCATCAAATCTTGATGTTGATCGAGTATCCACTAAGAAGAAAGAAGAAGAAGAATTTAGGCTAATTATCAGGCACTTCCGCGAATGTAAGCAATAGCAGTTATACAAATGAAAAATGCAGCACATACACGAATGTTAGTTTTTACATATAGACGAGTAACATGCTCGTTTTTGCATGTCTACAAATTCCTTTATGCTCGTTTTTACACCTCCACGAATTCGTGAACATGCCAAATAATGAAAAATACATACATGGAACTCTAACATTTTAACTCCACCTACCTTTTGTACACAGAAGTAGAGGTCATGATTATAAACAGCTAAATGCGTTTTATAGCCGTACGGATAAAAGAAAAATATTTTTATTTTTGGAGCAATCGAATTGTAAATAAATGGAATAATTTAGATGAAAGAACTGTTAATCTAATTTGAAAATGTTAAATTATGCTGGTTAGAGGGAGTTACGTTGTAATTTTTACTTAAACTCCCATCGTTTTTGTATTGTTCACATGTTGTTCTTTTGAATAAATAAATCAATCAATTTGATTCCACAGATTGGTAGTGCAGCATGCTGCTCATTGATTGTGACGCTACCTGCAGTGTGCTCTGCTGCTGTTCTCAAAATGAGGCTGGGTCTGTTCATGACGCCACCTTGCTGTTGCCATGACAGCAAGATCTGGGCAATTATTAAGACGTCACATAATTTGGCGCATGCAAAAAAGTTTCTTAGTATATCCCTGTGTGAGTGCTTCTTGGAAGCTAGCCGCACTTATTCACGTCAGCCGCACTTAATTTGCGTTAGCCGCAGGAAGTTGAAGCTAGCCGCACTAGGTGGATGGAAGATTGCCATCACTACGCGAATTGTAGTTCACCGCATTTCCGCTAGGTGGCCGACAACGTCATGGAGACGAATTTCTGGACCAAACACGGAACCAGGCTGCAGACTGTCGATGGAAAAAAGCTGCCAACTCCATTTAAAGTGGTTTTTCGTGCATTATGAGGGGTATTGCGTTATAGCGAACCTGGGCGAATCCTGGCGAACCGGGGCGAACCCGGCACAAAAAATAGTATTAAACTATAAAAATAGTATTGCAAAAGGTTCTAATATCTTCACAAACACTTGTCACAAGATTTCCTGTTCCTTTCTTCAAAAAAGTGGACTTAAAAGGCCTTTAAATGGCCGGGTTCGTGCGATGCATTCTGTTTACGCTAGAACCTGGATTCACTCACTGGTGACCTGCCTGTACAGTGGGCTCCCAGTGGACCCACTGGGTTACAGGTGGCACTTGGGGAGCAGTCGGTAATTGACATGATGGGTTTTTTGGCTATACAAGCCTAGACTTACACTGATATTGAAGACATCAATAAAATTTTCTCTTATTGATATTCTCTATTTTGTTTGTGAGTATAGCTAGTGTTGGTAGCCTAGTAATTAGTACCAACTGAGGCTGACCTTGTGTAACAACAACCACAATAGTAAGAATTTGTATGAAGTTATGAACTGATAGATTAACTGGTTATAATTAAATTAAATCCACATTTTTATAATTCTGCTGTAAAATGTAGCCTAACAGAATAACCTTTTTCTTAGCCTACTGGAAAATTGTGAATAATCACATCAATTTCACAATTTTCGTGGATAAAAAGATATGTCTTATTCTGTTAAATTTATCAGCAGGTTTGATTTTTAATCGTGTGCTGAGATGGGTAAATCTCCAACTAAATTATTCTGATAGCCTAAATTTTGTTTAGCTGTTGGTAGGCCTAGGTAATTACTTCAAATCACTCAAAGTAAAACATAGGCCTCTAATTATTGTATAACAGTATTGGAGTGATAAAATCAAACAATCACATTTTCAAATAGTCAGGGAGTCACTAATGAATTTGCGAAACTTCTTTATTTTTTTTAAGATTAGATAGCATTCAAATAGTGATAATTATGAATTTTATGATTGTGCCCCAGAACAGCCAGAATTACAATTCAGTTTCACACCTTTCCATGCAATCCAGTGGTGGCTTCTTTTTTAATAAACTTAAACAAAGAGAGACTTACCACTGGAAAGGTAATTGCCAGTGCACCCCCTATTATCCCAATTACAATGGTGAAGTACAATACTTGATTGTTAAAAGCAATTAAGGTGAACAAAGTGACAGCTTAGGTATTACTTTTAGAGACTACACTCACTGTCTGTGATTGATTATTAGTGATTAATGAAATATATTTTATGGACTTGAAATATATATATCCCAGAAAAATCCTTGATAATATATTAGATTATAATTTATCATTTCATATACCAGTCTTTTAGTGGATATCAAAGGCAAATTATGGACTTAACTATTATTATTATTCATATATTCAAATATATATAACTTCTTTTTTTTTTCAGCAAATCTTTTCAGGATGGAATTATGATTGGACAATCTTTGGTGAAATAAAACAATATAACAAAACCAATCTTGAATTTGAAAGTTTTAATGCATTGTTGGTCTTTTACAAGAAATTAACATTGACTGCACAAATTTAATTCAAACTGCTGACAACTGGTTGGATTTTTCTGTTGTATCAAGTTGTGGCTTCTCTTCATGGTTATAACAAAGAGAGACTTACCACAAGAAAGGTAATTGCCAATTACAATGGTGAGCTAATCAGAAGTACAACACTTGATTGTTCAAGGCTATTAAGGTTAACAAAAGCAAGATCTTTGATTTTAGAGACCATACTGTCTTTGATTGATTGTCACAATTAATTATTGAAATATTTTTTTGGGCTTAAGAATAAAGGAATAAGTCAGGACATCCTGCCAATTCTTAAAAAGATGGACTTTAAATCATTTATCTAATTTAAAATAATTATATATTGATTTTTTTTCAGCAAATCTTTTCAGGGTGGAATTATAATTGGAGAGACGCTCTTTGGTGAAATAAAATAATAAAACAAAACCAGTCGTGAAATTGATAGTTTTAATGTATGCATTGTTGGTCTTTTACTAGTCTTCAACAATTAGGCACCACTGGACATTCAGCAACTTCAGTGACTGAAAAGAGAAAGTCTGAAAACTTTTAACACTCAATAAAGCCCAGGAAACAACCAAATAGATCAACTGAATTGTTGATCTGTCACTATATGTGACCTGGTCCACCAAAATGAGTTCAAAGTAGGCAATCCCTATTTTCCAGAAATCTGCAAAATGTGTCAAAAGGTCACATTTTGATGTTTTTTAGCTGTTGGTACCACGTTTTAGCAAAGCCCTTTTGTTTGAATATTTAAGACCATTCACACTTTAAATTATCTAAATTGTGTGTATTTCTTGATTTTCTTAGTTCTTTTATTGCAATGGCAGGATATTCAAATGCCATTTTCTCAAAGTTCCATGTTCCGTATCATCAATGTTTGAGGTGCCATATCTTTGGATTGGATGGAGATCTATATCAAGACATATGAAGCGTCATTTTAAAGCCCAATTCCAGTAGAACAAAATCACTTTCACAATTGATTATGATAGGAAGCCGACTTTGAACCCATTTTGGTGGAGCAGGTCACATATTGTAACACAATACATTTCTCATAGGCCTAAATAAAATTATTTTATAAACTGATTTAGGCCTAGAAGTGTTTTCTTCTGCAAGCTTTGTTTTTAAGTCTTACAAAGACCTGATCCTGGTCTCTGTAGTTATCGGAATGGCAATCAAAGTTCAACTGACAACAAAGGTCTGCCTATGATGTGCATGACAAATATTCTGTTATCAAAAACCCAATTGTCATTAGGCCTAGAGGCTAATTGAAATAACAACTTATTATTGGCCAAATATTTCTGACTTGCACTTTCTCTAAAAAAAATTTTAGAAAATTTGATCAACAACTTTCTGTTGTTATTTCATAAAGTCTTATCTAATTACCTTATTTACCATTCAGCTCAAAGAGTAGCAAAAAAGACACATTATTGCATGAAAAACATCATCTGAGTGGACTAAACTACGCATATTGACTGCTCCCTCACTTGCTACAAACCCAGCCAGACGCTGTTGCTTGCTGTGTGACTACACTTGACTGAGTGAGTGCTTCTCACCGCTGCGAAGCCAGGTTCTTGCAGCGTGATTTTAGTTATAACGTATCTACGGCTCTAACAACAGCTACAATGTCAACAAAAGTTGTTTAATTGTATCAAAATATGACAGATGCATACATACAAAACGCAAAAAAGGACTTAAACTTTATTTAATTGCTTATTTTAGGCCAGGTTCCCCCGGTTCGCCAGGATTCGCTCTGGTTCGGTATAACGTGATACCGCATTATGAGACCCGTTTTGGCTTGCAATCACCATTGAAGCACCCAATTAGCAATTTTGGTTGGCTATAATGTGAAATAAAGTTTAATTTCAAGAATCTCAGAAATCAAGCTTCTTATGTAGGTCACCAAGTTCATTCACCCCTACCAGTGCAAGAAGGTCATATAATATTGGATCAAAATGTACATAATAATTGTGGAAATAAATTATTTAAAGGTTAGATAATGCACAGGCCGGAGCCTAAACGATCTTTAGAGTGTTATTTGGAGTCTTGCTTGTCACGAGACCAGAATCTTACATGTCATTATATATATAGCAAATAGTATGACTATAGACATGTAAGACAATTCTTGATTTAAGACAATTCTCCATTCAGGTTCTGGCCGTGTTCACCAGAATAACTTAAATCAGTTCTAGACATGATAGACCTTCACACCAAGACCGATATTTACACAACAATTGGCCTAATTGAATAAATCTGGGTGTAAAAAAAAAGTATAACGGTATTGTGAAAACAACATTAATTTTGTGCTTGTGAGACATAATCATATTTGATCAATTGCTGCAAGGACAATTTAAATACACAAATCTACAGAAGTGTAATATTAGGGGCGACAATTTAATAAACAGTAATTATTTACTTCAAGGGAGACAAGTAACCGAATATTCATTCTTAAATCAAGGCCAAAACCCCACCCACAAGAAATTATTTATTTCAAGAATGCACAATAAAACTTGTTTGCCTAATTCAGGAGACCTAAGGAGTCACAGTGGGAACGGGAGTCTCTTTCAGAAAGCAACAGGAGTCAGCAAATTAGTTCCATCACATTTCAACTGCTAAATTGAGGCTAACCAAAATGGCTAGGCCACTAAAGTGGGTCAATTCGGATTGCCTATTTGTTCAGCTGTTCACTGCTGTGCAGTTTGTGCTGGCCCAAAAATGCGGTCACCCCACCCGACCTCTTCAAGTTCGGTCCCAATGGAAAAAAGGCGAAAAAATTCAATTTCATCCCATTTCAACAGCTTAGCCGAGCCTCACCAAAATGTCTAGGCCACTAAAGTTGGGCCAATTTGGATTGCCTATGTGTTCAGCTGTTCACTGCCGAGGAGTTTGTGCTGGCCCAAAAATGCGGTCAGCCCACCCGGACCTCTTGAAGTTGTGTCCCAATCGTAAAAGGGCGAAAAATATGCAATTTCAACCTATTTCAACAGCCTAGCTGAGGCTAACGAAAATGGCTAGGCCATTAAAGTTGGGCCAATTTGGATTGCCTATTTGTTCAGCTGTTCACTGCCGAGGAGTTTGTGCTGGCCCAAAAATGCGGTCACCCCACCCTGACCTCTTGAAGTTGTGTCCCAATGGAAAAAAGGCGAAAAAATGCAATTTCATCCCATTTCAACTGCTTAGCTGAGGCTAACCAAAATGACTAGGCCACTAAAGTTGGGCCAATTTGGACTGCCTATTTGTTCATCTATTCACTGCTGTGGAGTTTGTGCTGGCCCAAAAATGCGGTCACCCCGTCCGGACCTCTTCAAGTTGTGTCCCAATCGCAAAAGGGCGAAAATATGCAATTTCAACCCATTTCAACTGCTTAGCTGAGGCTAACCAAAATTGCTAGGCCACTTAAGTTGGGCCAATTTGGATTGCTTATTTGTTCAGCTGTTCACTTCTGTGGAGTTTGTGCTGGCCCAAAAATGTGGTCACCCCACCCCGACCTCTTCAAGCTCGGTCCCAATTGAAAAAGGCGAAAAAATGCAGTTTCATCCCATTTCAACTGCGCAGCTGAGGCTAACCAAAATGGCTAGGCCACTAAAGTTGGGTCAATTTCAATTCCCTATTTGTTCAGCTGCTCACTGCTGTGGAGTTTGTGCTGGCCCAAAAATGCGGTCAACCCCCATCCGACCTCTTGAAGTTCAGGCCAAATTGAAAAAAGGCGAAAAAATGCAATTTCATCCCATTTCAACTGCTCAGCTGAGGCCAACCAAAATGGCTAGGCCACTAAAGTTGGGTCAATTTGGATTGCCTATTTGTTCAGCTGTTCACTGCCGAGGAGTTTGTGCTGGCCCAAAAATGCGGTCACCCCACCCGGACCTCTTGAAGTTGTGTCCCAATCGTAAAAGGGCGAAAAATATGCAATTTCAACCTATTTCAACAGCTTAGCAGAGGCTAACCAAAATGGCTAGGCCACTTAAGTTGGGTCAATTTCAATTCCCTATTTGTTCAGCTGCTCACTGCTGTGGAGTTTGTTCTGGCCCAAAATTGCGGTCACCCCAACCAGACCTCTTGAAGTTCGGGCCAAATTGAAAAAAGGCGAAAAAATGCAATTTCATCCCATTTCAACTGCTCAACTGAGACCAACCAAAATGGCTAGGTCACTAAAGTTGGGTCAATTTCAATTCCCTATTTGTTCAGCTGTTCACTGCTGTGGAGTTTGTTCTGGCCCAAAAATGCGGTCACCCCAACCAGACCTCTTCAATTTCGGGCCAAATTGAAAAATGCAAAAAATCAGAATTTCATCCCATTTCAACTGCTCAGCTGAGGCTAACCAAAATGGCTAGGTCACTAAAATTGGGTCAATTTCAATTCCCTTTTTGGTCAGCTGTTCACTGCTGTGCAGTTTGTGCTGGCCCAAAAATGCGGTCACCCCAGCCCGACCTCTTCATTTTCGGGCCAAATTGAAAAAAGGCGAAAAAATGCAATTTCATCCCATTTCAACTGCTCAGCTGAGGCTAACCAAAATGGCTAGGCCACTAAAGTTGGGTCAATTTGGATTGCCTATTTGTTCAGCTGTTCAGTTTGTGCTGGCCCAAAAATGCGGTCACCCCAGCCCGACCTCTTCAATTTCGGGCCAAATTGAAAAAAGGCGAAAAAATGCAATTTCATCCCATTTCACCTGCTCAGTTGAGGCCTACCAAAATGGCTAGGCCACCAAAGTTTGGTCAATTTCAATTCCCTATTTGTACAGCTGTTCACTGCTGTGGAATTTGTTCTGGCCCAAAAATGCGGTCAACCCACCCCGACCTCTTGAAGTTCAGGCCAAATTGAAAAAAGGCGAAAAAAAGCAATTTCATCCCATTTCAACTGCTCAGCTGAGGCTTACCAAAATGGCTAGGCCACTAAATTGGGGTCAATTTGGATTGCCTATTTGTTCAGCTGTTCACTGCCGAGGAGTTTGTGCTGGCCCAAAAATGCGGTCACCCCACCCGGACCTCTTGAAGTTGTGTCCCAATCGTAAAAGGGCGAAAAATATGCAATTTCAACCTATTTCAACAGCTTAGCTGAGGCTAACCAAAATGGCTAGGCCACTAAAGTTGGGCCAATTTGGATTGCCTATTTGTTCAGCTGTTCACTGTCGAGGAGTTTGTGCTGGCCAAAAAATGCGGTCACCCCACCCGGACCTCTTGAAGTTTTGTCCCAATCGTAAAAGGGTGAAAATATGCAATTTCAACCCATTTCAACTGCTTAGCTGAGGCTAACCAAAATTGCTAGGCCACTTAAGTTGGGCCAATTTGGATTGCCTATTTGTTCAGCTGTTCACTGCTGAAGAGTTTGTGCTGGCCCAAAAATGCGGTCACCCCACCCTGACCTCTTGAAGTTGTGTCCCAATCGTAAAAGGGCGAAAATATGCAATTTCAACCCATTTCAACTGCTTAGCTGAGGCTAACCAAAATGGCTAGGCCACTTAAGTTGGGCCAATTTGGATTGCTGAAGAGTTTGTGCAGGCCCAAAAATGCGGTCACCCCACCCCGACCTCTTCAAGTTCGGTCCCAATGGAAAATATGCGAAAAAATTCAATTTCATCCCATTTCAACTGCTTAGCCGAGGCTAACCAAAATGACTAGGCCACTAAAGTTGGGCCAATTTGGACTGCCTATTTGTTCATCTATTCACTGCTGTGGAGTTTGTGCTGACCCAAAAATGCGGTCACCCCATCCGGACCTCTTCAAGTTGTGTCCCAATCGCAAATGGGCGAAAATATGCAATTTCATCCCATTTCACCTGCTTAGCAGAGGCTAACCAAAATGGCTAGGCCACTAAAGTTGGGTCAATTGCAATTCCCTATTTGTTCAGCTGTTCAATGCTGTGGAGTTTGTCGTGGCCCAAAAATGCGGTCACCCCAGCCCGACCTCTTCAATTTCGGGCCAAATTGAAAAAAGGCGAAAAAATGCAATTTCATCCCATTTCAACTGCTCAACTGAGACCAACCAAAATGGCTAGGCCACTAAAGTTGGGTCAATTTCAATTCCCTATTTGTTCAGCTGTTCACTGCTGTGGAGTTTGTTCTGGCCCAAAAATGCGGTCACCCCAGCCCGACCTCTTCAGTTTCGGGCCAAATTGAAAAAGTCGGAAAAAAGCAATTTCATCCTATTTCACCTGCTTAGCAGAGGCTAACCAAAATGGCTAGGCCACTAAAGTTGGGTCAATTTCAATTCCCTATTTGTTCAGCTGTTCACTGCTGTGGAGTTTGTGCTGGCCCAAAAATGCGGTCACCCCAGCCCGACCTCTTTAATCTCCGTCCCAATTGAAAAAAGGCGAAAAAAAAGCAATTTCATCCCATTTCACCTGCTTAGCTGAGGCTAACCAAAATGGCTAGGCCACTAAACTTGGGTCAATTTCAATTCCCTATTTGTTCAGCTGTTCACTGCTGTGGAGTTTGTCGTGGCCCAAAAATGCGGTCACCCCAGCCCGACCTCTTCAGTTTCGGGCCAAATTGAAAAAGTCGGAAAAAAGCAATTTCATCCTATTTCACCTGCTTAGCAGAGGCTAACCAAAATGGCTAGGCCACTAAAGTTGGGTCAATTTCAATTCCCTATTTGTTCAGCTGTTCACTGCTGTGGAGTCTGTGCTGGCCCAAAAATGCGGTCACCCCAGCCCGACCTCTTCAATTTCGGGCCAAATTGAAAAAGGCGGAAAAAAGCAATTTCATCCTATTTCACCTGCTTAGCAGAGGCTAACCAAAATGGCTAGGCCACTAAAGTTGGGTCAACTTCAATTCCCTATTTGTTCAGCTGTTCACTGCTGTTGAGTTTGTCGTGGCCCAAAAATGCGGTCACCCCAGCCCGACCTCTTCAATTTCGGGCCAAATTGAAAAAGGCGAAAAAAAGCAATTTCATCCCATTTCACCTGCTTAGCAGAGACTAACCAAAATGGCTAGGCCACTAAAGTTGGGTCAATTTAAATTCCCTTTTTGGTCAGCTGTTCACTGCTGTGCAGTTTGTGCTGGGCCAAAAATGCGGTCACCCCAGCCCGACCTCTTCATTTTCGGGCCAAATTGAAAAAAGGCGAAAAAATGCATTTTCATCCCATTTCAACTGCTCAGCTGAGGCTAACCAAAATGGCTAGGCCACTAAAGTTGGGTCAATTTCAATTCCCTATTTGTTCAGCTGTTCACTGCTGTGCAGTTTGTGCTGGCCCAAAAATGCGGTCACCCCAGCCCGACCTCTTCAATTTCGGGCCAAATTGAAAAAAGGCGAAAAAATGCAATTTCATCCCATTTCACCTGCTCAGTTGAGGCCTACCAAAATGGCTAGGCCACCAAAGTTTGGTCAATTTCAATTCCCTATTTGTACAGCTGTTCACTGCTGTGGAATTTGTTCTGGCCCAAAAATGCGGTCAACCCACCCCGACCTCTTGAAGTTCAGGCCAAATTGAAAAAAGGCGACAAAAAGCCATTTCATCCCATTTCAACTGCTCAGCTGAGGCTTACCAAAATGGCTAGGCCACTAAATTGGGGTCAATTTGGATTGCCTATTTGTTCAGCTGTTCACTGCCGAGGAGTTTGTGCTGGCCCAAAAATGCGGTCACCCCACCCGGACCTCTTGAAGTTGTGTCCCAATCGTAAAAGGGCGAAAAAAAGCAATTTCATACCATTTCAACTGCTTAGTCGAGGCTAACCAAAATGACTAGGCCACTAAAGTTGGGCCAATTTGGACTGCCTATTTGTTCATCTATTCACTGCTGTGGAGTTTGTGCTGGCCCAAAAATGCGGTCACCCCGTCCGGACCTCTTCAAGTTGTGTCCCAATCGCAAATGGGCGAAAATATGCAATTTCATCCCATTTCACCTGCTTAGCTGAGGCTAACCAAAATGGCTAGGCCACTCAAGTTGGGTCAATTTCAATTCCCTATTTGTTCAGCTGTTCACTGCTGTGGAGTTTGTGCTGGCCCAAAAATGCGGTCACCCCAGCCCGACCTCTTCAATTTCCGTCCCAATTGAAAAAATGCAAAAAAAAGCAATTTCATCCCATTTCACCTGCTTAGTAGAGGCTAACCAAAATGGCTAGGCCACTAAAGTTGGGTCAACTTCAATTCCCTATTTGTTCAGCTGTTCACTGCTGTGAAGTTTGTGCTGGCCCAAAAATGCGGTCACCCCAGCCCGACCTCTTCAATTTCGGGCCAAATTGAAAAAAGGCGGAAAAAAGCAATTTCATCCTATTTCACCTGCTTAGCAGAGGCTAACCAAAATGGCTAGGCAACTAAAGTTGGGTCAATTTCAATTCCCTATTTGTTCAGCTGTTCACTGCTGTGGAGTTTGTGCTGGCCCAAAAATGCGGTCACCCCAGCCCGACCTCTTTAATCTCCGTCCCAATTGAAAAAAGGCGAAAAAAAGCAATTTCATCCCATTTCACCTGCTTAGCTGAGGCTAACCAAAATGGCTAGGCCACTAAAGTTGGGTCAATTTCAATTCCCTATTTGTTCAGCTGTTCACTGCTGTGGAGTTTGTGCTGGCCCAAAAATGCGGTCACCCCAGCCCGACCTCTTCAATTTCGGGCCAAATTGAAAAAATGCAAAAAAAAGCAATTTCATCCCATTTCACCTGCTTAGTAGAGGCTAACCAAAATGGCTAGGCCACTAAAGTTGGGTCAACTTCAATTCCCTATTTGTTCAGCTGTTCACTGCTGTGGAGTTTGTGCTGGCCCAAAAATGCGGTCACCCCAGCCCGACCTCTTCAGTTTCGGGCCAAATTGAAAAAGTCGGAAAAAAGCAATTTCATCCTATTTCACCTGCTTAGCAGAGGCTAACCAAAATGGCTAGGCCACTAAACTTGGGTCAATTTCAATTCCCTATTTGTTCAGCTGTTCACTGCTGTGGAGTTTGTTCTGGCCCAAAAATGCGGTCACCCCAGCCCGACCTCTTTAATCTCCGTCCCAATTGAAAAAAGGCGAAAAAAAGCAATTTCATCCCATTTCACCTGCTTAGCTGAGGCTAACCAAAATGGCTAGGCCACTAAAGTTGGGTCAATTTCAATTCCCTATTTGTTCAGCTGTTCACTGCTGTGGAGTTTGTGCTGGCCCAAAAATGCGGTCACCCCAGCCCGACCTCTTCAATTTCGGGCAAAATTGAAAAAAGGCGAAAAAAAGCAATTTCATCCTATTTCACCTGCTTAGCAGAGGCTAACCAAAATGGCTAGGCAACTAAAGTTGGGTCAATTTCAATTCCCTATTTGTTCAGCTGTTCACTGCTGTGGAGTTTGTGCTGGCCCAAAAATGCGGTCACCCCAGCCCGACCTCTTCAATTTCCGTCCCAATAGAAAAAATGCAAAAAAAAGCAATTTCATCCCATTTCACCTGCTTAGTAGAGGCTAACCAAAATGGCTAGGCCACTAAAGTTGGGTCAATTTCAATTCCCTATTTGTTCAGCTGTTCACTGCTGTGCAGTTTGTGCTGGCCCAAAAATGCGGTCACCCCAGCCCCACCTCTTCAGTTTCGGGCCAAATTGAAAAAGTCGGAAAAAAGCAATTTCATCCTATTTCACCTGCTTAGCAGAGGCTAACCAAAATGGCTAGGCCACTAAAGTTGGGTCAATTTCAATTCCCTATTTGTTCAGCTGTTCACTGCTGTGGAGTTTGTTCTGGCCCAAAAATGCGGTCACCCCAGCCCGACCTCTTTAATCTCCGTCCCAATTGAAAAAAGGCGAAAAAAAGCAATTTCATCCCATTTCACCTGCTTAGCTGAGGCTAACCAAAATGGCTAGGCCACTAAAGTTGGGTCAATTTCAATTCCCTATTTGTTCAGCTGTTCACTGCTGTGGAGTTTGTGCTGGCCCAAAAATGCGGTCACCCCAGCCCGACCTCTTCAATTTCGGGCCAAATTGAAAAAAGGCGGAAAAAAGCAATTTCATCCTATTTCACCTGCTTAGCAGAGGCTAACCAAAATGGCTAGGCAACTAAAGTTGGGTCAATTTCAATTCCCTATTTGTTCAGCTGTTCACTGCTGTGGAGTTTGTGCTGGCCCAAAAATGCGGTCACCCCAGCCTGACCTCTTCATTTTCGGGCCAAATTGAAAAAAGGCGAAAAAATGCATTTTCATCCCATTTCAACTGCTCAGCTGAGGCTAACCAAAATGGCTAGGCCACTAAAGTTGGGTCAATTTCAATTCCCTATTTGTTCAGCTGTTCACTGCTGTGCAGTTTGTGCTGGCCCAAAAATGCGGTCACCCCAGCCCGACCTCTTCAATTTCGGGCCAAATTGAAAAAATGCGAAAAAAAGCAATTTCATCCCATTTCATCTGCTTAGTAGAGGCTAACCAAAATGGCTAGGCCACTAAAGTTGGGTCAACTTCAATTCCCTATTTGTTCAGCTGTTCACTGCTGTGGAGTTTGTGCTGGCCCAAAAATGCGGTCACCCCAGCCCGACCTCTTCAATTTCGGGCCAAATTGAAAAAAGGCGGAAAAAAGCAATTTCATCCTATTTCACCTGCTTAGCAGAGGCTAACCAAAATGGCTAGGCAACTAAAGTTGGGTCAATTTCAATTCCCTATTTGTTCAGCTGTTCACTGCTGTGGAGTTTGTGCTGGCCCAAAAATGCGGTCACCCCAGCCCGACCTCTTCAATTTCCGTCCCAATTGAAAAAATGCAAAAAAAAGCAATTTCATCCCATTTCACCTGCTTAGTAGAGGCTAACCAAAATGGCTAGGCCACTAAAGTTGGGTCAATTTCAATTCCCTATTTGTTCAGCTGTTCACTGCTGTGGAGTTTGTGCTGGCCCAAAAATGCGGTCACCCCAGCCCGACCTCTTCAGTTTCGGGCCAAATTGAAAAAGTCGGAAAAAAGCAATTTCATCCTATTTCACCTGCTTAGCAGAGGCTAACCAAAATGGCTAGGCCACTAAAGTTGGGTCAATTTCAATTCCCTATTTGTTCAGCTGTTCACTGCTGTGGAGTTTGTTCTGGCCCAAAAATGCGGTCACCCCTGCCCGACCTCTTTAATCTCCGTCCCAATTGAAAAAAGGCGAAAAAAAGCAATTTCATCCCATTTCACCTGCTTAGCTGAGGCTAACCAAAATGGCTAGGCCACTAAAGTTGGGTCAATTTCAATTCCCTATTTGTTCAGCTGTTCACTGCTGTGGAGTTTGTGCTGGCCCAAAAATGCGGTCACCCCAGCCCGACCTCTTCAATTTCGGGCCAAATTGAAAAAATGCAAAAAAAAGCAATTTCATCCCATTTCACCTGCTTAGTAGAGGCTAACCAAAATGGCTAGGCCACTAAAGTTGGGTCAACTTCAATTCCCTATTTGTTCAGCTGTTCACTGCTGTGGAGTTTGTGCTGGCCCAAAAATGCGGTCACCCCAGCCCGACCTCTTCAGTTTCGGGCCAAATTGAAAAAGTCGGAAAAAAGCAATTTCATCCTATTTCACCTGCTTAGCAGAGGCTAACCAAAATGGCTAGGCCACTAAAGTTGGGTCAATTTCAATTCCCTATTTGTTCAGCTGTTCACTGCTGTGGAGTTTGTTCTGGCCCAAAAATGCGGTCACCCCAGCCCGACCTCTTTAATCTCCGTCCCAATTGAAAAAAGGCGAAAAAAAGCAATTTCATCCCATTTCACCTGCTTAGCTGAGGCTAACCAAAATGGCTAGGCCACTAAAGTTGGGTCAATTTCAATTCCCTATTTGTTCAGCTGTTCACAGCTGTGGAGTTTGTGCTGGCCCAAAAATGCGGTCACCCCAGCCCGACCTCTTCAATTTCGGGCCAAATTGAAAAAAGGCGGAAAAAAGCAATTTCATCCTATTTCACCTGCTTAGCAGAGGCTAACCAAAATGGCTAGGCAACTAAAGTTGGGTCAATTTCAATTCCCTATTTGTTCAGCTGTTCACTGCTGTGGAGTTTGTGCTGGCCCAAAAATGCGGTCACCCCAGCCCGACCTCTTCAATTTCCGTCCCAATTGAAAAAATGCAAAAAAAAGCAATTTCATCCCATTTCACCTGCTTAGTAGAGGCTAACCAAAATGGCTAGGCCACTAAAGTTGGGTCAATTTCAATTCCCTATTTGTTCAGCTGTTCACTGCTGTGCAGTTTGTGCTGGCCCAAAAATGCGGTCACCCCAGCCCCACCTCTTCAGTTTCGGGCCAAATTGAAAAAGTCGGAAAAAAGCAATTTCATCCTATTTCACCTGCTTAGCAGAGGCTAACCAAAATGGCTAGGCCACTAAAGTTGGGTCAATTTCAATTCCCTATTTGTTCAGCTGTTCACTGCTGTGGAGTTTGTTCTGGCCCAAAAATGCGGTCACCCCAGCCCGACCTCTTTAATCTCCGTCCCAATTGAAAAAAGGCGAAAAAAAGCAATTTCATCCCATTTCACCTGCTTAGCTGAGGCTAACCAAAATGGCTAGGCCACTAAAGTTGGGTCAATTTCAATTCCCTATTTGTTCAGCT
Source organism: Platynereis dumerilii (assembly GCA_026936325.1). NCBI lineage: Eukaryota > Metazoa > Annelida > Polychaeta > Phyllodocida > Nereididae > Platynereis > Platynereis dumerilii. The sequence goes on from JAPTHN010000003.1 coordinate 19,768,632, forward strand.
GTTCACTGCTGTGGAGTTTGTGCTGGCCCAAAAATGCGGTCACCCCAGCCCGACCTCTTCAATTTCGGGCCAAATTGAAAAAAGGCGGAAAAAAGCAATTTCATCCCATTTCACCTGCTTAGCAGAGGCTAACCAAAATGGCTAGGCAACTAAAGTTGGGTCAATTTCAATTCCCTATTTGTTCAGCTGTTCACTGCTGTGGAGTTTGTGCTGGCCCAAAAATGCGGTCACCCCAGCCCGACCTCTTTAATCTCCGTCCCAATTGAAAAAAGGCGAAAAAAAGCAATTTCATCCCATTTCACCTGCTTAGCTGAGGCTAACCAAAATGGCTAGGCCACTAAAGTTGGGTCAATTTCAATTCCCTATTTGTTCAGCTGTTCACTGCTGTGGAGTTTGTGCTGGCCCAAAAATGCGGTCACCCCAGCCCGACCTCTTCAATTTCGGGCCAAATTGAAAAAATGCAAAAAAAAGCAATTTCATCCCATTTCACCTGCTTAGTAGAGGCTAACCAAAATGGCTAGGCCACTAAAGTTGGGTCAACTTCAATTCCCTATTTGTTCAGCTGTTCACTGCTGTGGAGTTTGTGCTGGCCCAAAAATGCGGTCACCCCAGCCCGACCTCTTCAATTTCGGGCCAAATTGAAAAAAGGCGGAAAAAAGCAATTTCATCCTATTTCACCTGCTTAGCAGAGGCTAACCAAAATGGCTAGGCAACTAAAGTTGGGTCAATTTCAATTCCCTATTTGTTCAGCTGTTCACTGCTGTGGAGTTTGTGCTGGCCCAAAAATGCGGTCACCCCAGCCCGACCTCTTCAATTTCCGTCCCAATTGAAAAAATGCAAAAAAAAGCAATTTCATCCCATTTCACCTGCTTAGTAGAAGCTAACCAAAATGGCTAGGCCACTAAAGTTGGGTCAATTTCAATTCCCTATTTGTTCAGCTGTTCACTGCTGTGGAGTTTGTGCTGGCCCAAAAATGCGGTCACCCCAGCCCGACCTCTTCAGTTTCGGGCCAAATTGAAAAAGTCGGAAAAAAGCAATTTCATCCTATTTCACCTGCTTAGCAGAGGCTAACCAAAATGGCTAGGCCACTAAAGTTGGGTCAATTTCAATTCCCTATTTGTTCAGCTGTTCAATGCTGTGGAGTTTGTGCTGGCCCAAAAATGCGGTCACCCCAGCCCGACCTCTTCAATTTCCGTCCAAATTGAAAAAAGGCAAAAAAAAGCAATTTCATCCTATATCACATGCTTAGCAGAGGCTAACAAAAATGGCTAGGCCATTAAAGTTGGGTCAATTTCAATTCCCTATTTGTTCAGCTGTTCAATGCTGTGGAGTTTGTGCTGGCCCAAAAATGGGGTCACCCCAGCCCGACCTCTTCAATTTCGGGCCAAATTGAAAAAGGCGGAAAAAAGCAATTTCATCCCATTTCTCCTGCTTAGCTGAGGCTAACCAAAATGGCTAGGCCACTGAAGTTGGGTCAATTTCAATTCCCTATTTGTTCAGCTGTTCAATGCTGTGGAGTTTGTGCTGGCCCAAAAATGCGGTCACCCCAGCCCGACCTCTTCAATTTTTGTCCCAATTGAAAAAAGGCGAAAAAAAGCAATTTCATCCTATATCACATGCTTAGCAGAGGCTAACCAAAATGGCTAGGCCATTAAAGTTGGATCAATTTCAATTCCCTATTTGTTCAGCTGTTCAATGCTGTGGAGTTTGTGCTGGCCCAAAAATGCGGTCACCCCAGCCCGACCTCTTCAATTTCGGGCCAAATTGAAAAAGGCGGAAAAAAACAATTTCATCCTATTTCACCTGCTTAGCAGAGGCTAACCAAAATGGCTAGGCCACTTAAGTTGGGTCAATTTCAATTCCCTATTTATTCAGCTGTTCAATGCTGTGGAGTTTGTGCTGGCCCAAAAATGGGGTCACCCAAACCCGACCTCTTCAATTTCGGGCCAAATTGAAAAAGGCGGAAAAAAGCAATTTCATCCTATTTCACCTGCTTAGCAGAGGCTAACCAAAATGGCTAGGCCATTAAAGTTGGATCAATTTCAATTCCCTATTTGTTCAGTTGTTCACTGCTGTGGAGTTTGTTCTGGCCCAAAAATGCGGTCACCCCAGCCCGACCTTTTCAATTTCCGTCCCAATTGAAAAAGGCGGAAAAAAGCAATTTCATCCTATTTCACCTGCTTAGCAGAGGCTAACCAAAATGGCTAGGCCACTAAAGTTGGGTCAATTTCAATTCCCTATTTGTTCAGTTGTTCACTGCTGTGGAGTTTGTGCTGGCCCAAAAATGCGGTCACCCCAGCCCGACCTCTTCAATTTCGGGCCAAATTGGAAAAAACGGAAAAAAGCAATCCCTGCAAAGTGACCAGCATTGCTTTTGTTTTCTGATGTGTATATACGATGATATAGGCATATTGCATTTTTTTGAACTAGCTATCTAGCTATCTATCTAGCTATCTATCTATCTATCTAAGTGCAATCCCTGCAAAGTGACGAGCATTGATTTTTTTTCTGATGTCCATATATGTGACCAGCATTGCATTTCTTCCAGCTATCTATCTAGCTATCTATCTATCTCTGTGCAATCATAAGAAAGTGAGAAGCATTGCTTTTGTTTTCTGCTGTCCATATACGTGACGAGCATTGCATTTCTTCTGGCTATCTATATATCTATACAGCTATCTATCCAGCTATCTATCTACCTATCTAGCTATCTATCTACCTATCTATCTAGCTAGCTATCTAGCTATCTATCTAGCTATATATATTCATTAAAATAGCGATCCCTGCAAATTGACAAGCATTGTTTTTGTTTTCTGCAGTCTATACACGTGACGAGCATTGCATAAATTTCTTCAATCTATCTATCTAGCAATCTATCTAGCAATCTATCTAGCTTTCTATTTACCTATCTATATATCAAGCTATCTATCCATCCATCTAAGTGCAATCCCGGCAAATTGATGAGCATTGCTTTTGTTTTCTGCTGTCCATATACATGATGAGCATTGCATTTCTTCTAGCTGTCTATCCATCTATCTATCTATCTATCTACCTAGCTATCTTAGTGCAATCCCTACACAGTGATGAGCATTGCTTTTGTTTTCTGCAGTCCATATACATGACAAGCATTGCATTTCTTCTAGCTATCTATATATATATCTAGCTATCTATATATCTATCTAGCTATCTATCTAGTTATCTATCTACCTATCTATATATACAGCTATTGATCTATCTTTCTAAGTGCAATCCCTGCAAAGTGACGATCATTGTTTTGTTTTCTGCAGTCTAAATATATGTAAGGAGCATAGCATTTCTTCTATCTATCTATCTGTCTATCTATCTATCTAGCTATCTATCTATCTATCTATCAATCTATCTACCTATTTATCTATCTATCTATCTAGCTATCTATCTGTCTATCTTTTTGCAATCCCTGCAAAGTGACCAGCATTGCTTTTCTTTCCTGCAGTCTATATATACGTGACAGGCATTGCATTTCTTTGAACTAGCTATCTAGCTATCTATCTACTATTTTACTATCTATCTATCTATCTATCTAAGTGCAATCCCTGCAAATTGACGAGCATTGTTTTTGTTTTCTGCTGTCTATATATGTGACCAGCATTGCATTTCTTCCAGCTATCTATCTATCTATCTAGCTATCTATCTAGCTATATATCTATCTACCCAGCTATCTATCTATCTATCTAGCTATCTATCCAGCTATCTATCTAGCTATCCATCTAGCTATATATCTAGTTATCTATATACTTATCTATCTAGCTATCTATCTAGCTATCTATCTAGCTATCTATCTATCCATCAAAGTGCAATCCTTGCTATCTATCTACCTATCTACCTATCTATCTATCCGACTAAGTCCATATATATGACAAGCATTGAATATCTTCTATTTATCTATCTATCTATCTATCTATCTATTTAGCTATCTATCTATTTAGCTAAGTGCAATCCCTGCAAAGTGACGATCATAGCTTTTGTTTTCTGCAGTCCATATAAGTGACGAGCATTGCATTTCTTCTATCTATCTATCTATCTATCTATCTATCTATCTATCTATCTATCTATATATCTATCTATCTATCTATCTATCTATCTATCTATCTATCTATCTATCTATCTATCTATCTAGGTGCAATCCCTGCAAAGTGACGAGCATAGCTTTTGTTTTCTGCAGTCCATATAAGTGACTAGCATTGCATTTCTTCTATCTATCCATCTATCTATCTATCTATCTATCTATCTATCTATCTATCTATCTATCTAGTTATCTATCTATCCATGTAAGTGCAATCCCTGTAAAGTGATGAGCATTGCTTTTGTTTTCTGCAGTCTATATACGTGACAAGCATTGCATTTCTTCTATCTGTCTATCTATCTGTCCGTCTGTCTATCTGTCTGTCTGTCTAGCTATCTATCTATCTATCTATCTATCTATCTATCTATCCATCAAAGTGCAATCCCTGCAAAGTGACAAGCATTTTACTTTGGTTTTCTGCAGTTTATATACGTGCCGAGCATTGCATTTCTTCTATCTATCTGTCTATCTAAGCCACTTTGGCAGTTGAAATAGGAGGAAATTGCGATCTTTTGCATTTTTTCGATAATAATTAGCAAGGCAGGTAATAATTGGCATCAGAACACAGAAAAGCCATGCAGAAGTGGAAATCTCAATACACACAATGAGAACATACAGGGGAGAAAGGACATATGAATGTTCTGTTTGTGTTAACATGTTCAGAACAAAAAGGTAGGTAATAATTCGCATATAGGCAGAAAACAAAAGCAATGCTCGTCACTTTGCAGGGATTGCACTTAGAAAGATAGATATATAGATGACAGAACATTAACGCGAAGAAAGCAAGTAATAATAATTAGCAAGGCAGGTAATAATTTTCATCAGAACACAGAAAAGCCATGCAGATGTGGAAATCTCAATACACACAATGAGAACGCACAGGGGAGAAAGGACATATGGATGTTCTGTTTGTGTTAACATGTTTAGAACAAAAAGGCAGGTAATAATTGGCATCAGAACACAGAAAAGCCATGCAGATGTGGAAATCTCAATACACACAATGAGAACGCACAGGGGAGAAAGGACATATGGATGTTCTGTTTGTGTTAACATGTTTAGAACAAAAAGGCAGGTAATAATTGGCATCAGAACACAGAAAAGCCATGCAGATGTGGAAATCTCAATACACACAATGAGAACGCACAGGGGAGAAAGGACATTTGGATGTTCTGTTTGTGTTAAGATGTTTAGAACAAAAAGGCAGGTAATAAGTGGCATCAGAAGACAGAAAGGCTATGCAGAAGTGGAAATATCAATACACACAATGAGAACACACAGGGGAGAAAGGACATATGGATGTTCTGTTTGTGTTAACATGTTTAGAACAAAAAGGCAGGTAATAATTCGCATATAGGCAGAAAACAAAAACAATGCTCGACACTTTGCAGGAATTGCACTTAGAAAGATAGATATATAGATGGCTAGATAGCCAGAAGAAATGCAATGTCTGTCACTTATATAGACTGCAGAAAACAAAAGCAATGCTTGTCACTTTGAAGGGATTGCACTAAGATAGATAGACAGATAGATAGATAGATAGATATATAGCTAGATGAAATGCAATGCCTGTCAAGTATACAGACTGCAGAAACAAAAGCAATGCTCGTCACTTTTCAGGGATAGATAGATAAATAGCTAGATAGATAGCTAGATATATAGCTAGATATATAGATAGATAGATAGATAGATAGATAGATAGATAGATAGATAGATAGATAGATAGATAGATAGATAGATAGATAGATAGATAGATAGGAGAAATGCAATGTCCGTCACATATATAGACTGCAGAAAACAAAAGCAATGCTCGTCACTATGCAGGGATTACAATAAGATAGATAGCTGGATAGATAGATAGATAGATAGATGGATAGATAGATAGATAGCTACATATATAGATAGATAGATAGATAGATAGATAGATAGATAGATAGAAGAAATGCAATGTCCGTCACGTATATAGACTGCAGAAAACAAATGCAGTGCTCGTCACTTTGCAGGGATTGCACTAAAAAGGATAGATAAATAGCTATATATATAGAGATAGATAGATAGATTGTATTGTATTGTATTGTATTGTATAGAGTAGGTCGGGGCAAGAAGCCCGGGATAGGTGAGAGGCCCCCCCCCCAGGGCTATATCTAAACTTACATTTTTGGTGCATTTTATTGTTGATAGGATTGAAGCTAGAGGCTTTTTAGGTGACGTCACAGATTTTCAGGGCAAACATCACCAAACCATAGAAGTAGGGGAGAGCGGGGCATGATGGGCCCCCGGGGCATGATGGGTTTGGGCTTTAACTCCAAAGTTTAACACTGGAGGAAGCTGATGTTTGTTGTTTAGAATACCTTTTGCTAACCCTCATTGAAGAAAAAATTGCATGGTTCAGATACCAATAGTTTAGCAGATATTGCCCTTTCTAGGATTTTGAAGCCCTAACAACTTTTTTTCTTGATTTTCCAAGTGCGTTGTGATTATGCGTAAGTGATATTTTAACAGCTGTCTTGTTTTACTTCCACAAAGAGATATATCAACATTTTGCATGAAAACTCTTTGATTTGACTTTATTCTTGGAAACTGGTGTCTGAGGGTATTTATGAAAAATGAAGTTTGGGGCATGATGGGTCTCTTGATTGGGGCATGATGGGCCCAGGCCCATCATGCCCCATTTGAACTCAGTATATGTATTTCTTGCAATATGATAGTTGAAGATTGGCGAGAATGGACAATACTGCCTATTTCAATATCTATTGGTATTATCTTATTTACTACATCAGGTACAGAATTAAGAACATAATTTGTGTGCCAAATCACCTTTTATGATGTTAAATTTACGTTTTTGGATTGTTACCTGCATTTTTTAGATGAAAAAGTGATTATGATTTGCTGAGTTGGTTCAATAACTACCATTTATCATGTAATGCAAGTTTTTTATTAAGAATATTGGAATTATTTCAGTTTTACAACTATAATGCCGTAAGTATTGACCAAAATTTGAAGCTGCCCATCATGCCCCAACAAGGTGCCCATCATGCCCCACCCTTGCGGGGCATGATGGGCACCTGCCCAAAAATTAGAAGTGCTTATAACTCAAACACTATTTCATTGAGCATAACAAGATTTTCTATGCTTAAAGTAAAACCTAATGCAAAACCAGTCAGCAACAAATAGTAATTTTTGTTGGCATAGTGATGACATGGTGGACCTTCAAAGTTAAGGTGCCCATCATGCCCCGCTCTCCCCTAATTAAAGAAACAAAAAAAGGTGCATGGTTGTAACTTTGATTAATTCTTTGAAAGGGGTTGGCAAAAACAACTTTGGAAATTTTGAAAAGTGAAATAGACCAGCATAAACTCTACAGCAGTTAACAGCCGAACAAATAGGCAATTCAAATTGGCCCAATTGTAGTGGCCTAGCCATTTTGTTAAGCCTCAGCTATAAGCTGTTGAAATGGGGTGAAATTACTTTTTTTCACCTTTTTTCAATTTGGCCCGAAATTGAAGAGGCCGGACTGGGGAGACCGCATTTTTGGGCCAGCACAAACTCCACAGCAGTGAACAGCTGAACAAATAGGGAATTGAAATTGACCCAACTTTATTGGCCTAGCCATTTTGGTTAGCCTCAGCTAAGCAGTTGAAATGGGATGAAATTGCTTTTTTTTAGCCATTTCGCAAAGGGACCTAATTTTATGTAGCTATGGGGGGTTCGCAATAATTTTGTGCCGCAGAAAACCTATATGAAGTTAAAGTTTTACTCATACCAGACACTAGTGGCCTAGCCATTTGTTCACCCTGTAAAAAGCTAATGAAAGCCGGAATATGTGGATTTTTTCGCAAAGGCGCCAAACTTTGTGCAGCTACGGGGGTTCAAGATTCAAGATTCAAGATTCAAGATAACTTTATTCAAGAATGAAATAACATACATACATAGCTACAAAACTGCACACAAGACGCAAAATGCGTATATAGTGTGCGATACATGCTATAAAGCTTTAAAATATGCACAGGAGACACAAATGATATCAAGTGAAAATCTTTATACTATAAATTACAAAGTAAACAAATGTCATAGGCTTATCTAAATATAAAAAAACAATTATTATTATGAAATTAAATAATAATAGCTGAGTCCACTACCCACAGTAACATCATGGTTTAATGTAAAATATTAATATCATGATTTAATATATGCTGTTTAATATACTTTTTTATGGTACTCATAGAAAAATCTACATTGAAACGACGGATTATATAATTCCAAATCTTAATACCCATATATCTAAACCCTTTTTGACAAATAGCTAATCTAAATAGAGGCAACATATAATCCAGTATTTGACGAGTGTTATACATATTATAATTATTCCTAAACATATTTTTTAACACAACAGGAGCCAGATTCTTATAAACTTTAAGCATCAACAAACTTACATGATACTGATACATTTTATCAACATTCAGCATCTTCAAGTCCAGAAAGAGTGTTCACAATAATTTTGCGCCGCAGAAAACTATACACCATTGAATTCTATATGAAGTTAAAGTTTCACTCATACCAGACACTAGTGGCCTAGCCATTTTGTTCACCCTGTAAAAAGCTGATTAGTCAGGGAGTCGCAGAGGGGAGGTGTGACATGGGGTATGATTACAGTTTTATTGCATATTATGATGGATGGGGCACCCCAGAACAAGAATCAGGCAGGTGCCGCTCCGGCACCCTTGGGCATTCCATTCTAGGGGCAATGTTCCAAAATGGCTGCCAGAACCCTATTTTTGGCCATATATCCTCATATAATTGTCATAGGACCATGATTTTTGGGTCTAAACCTAGGTTTTCTGGTATAAGGAATTCTATGAAAGTGGTTTTGATGATGTCAGTTCAATATTCTGGCAGCCATTTTGGAAAATGAACACCAAAACCATATTTTTTTCCATATCTTCTGATATAATTGTCATACGACCATGATATTTGGGTCTAAACCTAGGTTTTCTGGAATGGGGAATTCAATGAAAGTTGTTTTGATGACATCAATGCAATAGTCTGTTATTTAACCCTCTCCTTAATGCAAGATGGCTGCCATCAAAACTCAAATGTGTCCTTACTTCTCGCAACATTCTCCGCTATCTTGTCGATTTCAGTCGCCTTCGTTTCTTTCAGCGGACAAGCCAATATATCATTCTTTAGATAGATATGGTAAGTGCAGCCCTCTAAGCCCAGTTTTGGGCGCTCACAAGGGTTGATTGATGAGATGAGACAGAGAGCGGGAGTCTTCAACATGTTACACATTTACCCAATGTGAGAGATCTTCTACTTGCCCAGCACAGACACTGATACAAGGGGCCGCCAATTTAACGTCTCATCCGAACGACATCCAGCTGGGATTTTGCTCATAAAGGTCCACTGAAAATTTTGGGTTCCTACCCGGGATTCGAACCTATGCAGGCAAACTGTCAGAGGCATTTCTTGTTAAGGGGAGGAACCTAATGCCTATTATATATTTTTTAAACAACAGCCAATATTAACGGGAGTATAAATGTCTGATGGGGTTTTTATAGCGGGTCATTTTAAATTGAAGTTAACAGTGGAAAAACATTTCCTAGAAATTACTAGTTTAGTTCAGATTAGCTATCTCAAGAAATATCAACAAATAATTAAGGTGCTAAATGAAGGCTGACACCAAGAGCTTCATTCCCTAGTAAGGAATCCCCCCGCAGCAGGCAGCTCGATAGATAGATAGATAGATAGATAGATAGATAGATAGATAGATAGACAGATAGATAGATAGATAGATAGATAGATAGATAGATAGAACTAAGAAATGCCATGCTTGTCACATATATAGACTGCAGAAAACAAAAGCAATGCTCGTCACTTGGCAGGGATTGCACTTAGAAGAATAGATAGATAGATAGATAGATAGATAGATAGATAGATAGATAGATAGATTGATTTATTGATTGATTGATTGTTTGATTGATTGATTGATTGATAGAAGAAATGCAATGCTCATCACATATATAGACTGAGGGAAAAAAAAGCAATGCTCATCACATATATAGACTGCAGAAAGCAAAAGCAATGCTAGTAACTCTGCACTGACTCTGCAGGGATTGCCCTTAGATGGATAGATATATAGATATATAGATATATAGATAGATAGATAGATAGATAGATAGATAGATTGATAGATTGATAGATAGATAGCTGCAAGAAAGGCAATGCTCGTCACATAATGTATATATAGACGATAGAAAACAAGAGATAGATAGACAGATAGATAGATAGATAGATAGAAGGCTCGTGACTTTGCAGGATTGCACTTAGATAGATAGCTAGATAGATAGGCAGATAGATAGCTAGATAGATAGCTAGATAGATAGCTAGATAGATAGCCAGATAGATAGATAGATAGACAGATAGATAGACAGATAGATAGCTAGATAGATAGCTGGATAGATAGCTAGATAGATAGCCAGATAGATAGCCAGATAGACAGCTAGATAAATAGAAGAAATGAAACGTATATAGACTGCAGAAAAAAAAGCAATGCTCGTCACTTTGCTGGGATCACACTTAGATGGATAGATAGATAGATAGATAGATACATACATACATAGCTAGATAGCTTGAGGGAATGTAATGCTCGTCACATATAAGCACCGCCGAAAAAAAAAAAACAATGCTCGTCACTTTGCAGGGATTGCACTTAGATAGATAGCTAGATAGATAGATAGCTAGATAGATAGATAGATAGACAGATAGATAGAAAGATAGATAGATAGATAAAAGTGAAGCGTTTGGGTCACCGGATTTTGAGGCAGCACAAACTATAGCAGTTAAAAGAAGAAGAAGAAGTAACACTTTTTTGCTCTTTTTGGATTGGGAAGGAACTTCAAGAGGGCTGCAAGGGGTCACTGGATTTAAGAGCCAGCACAAACTCTACAGCAGTTAAAAATAAGCAATTCAAATTGGCCCAACCTAAGTGGCATTGCCATTTTGGTTACGGTGCCATTGGCAGCTGAAACACGAGGAAATGATAGGGATTTTTTGCATTTTTTCCATTGGGTCCAAATTTCAAGTAAACCCTTTGGGGTCACCGGATTTTTGAGCCAGCACAAACTCTACAGCAGTTAAAAGAACAATAAATAAGCAATTCAAATTGGCCCAACTTTAGTGGCCTAGCCATTTTGGCAACCCTGCCTTTGGCAGTTGAAATATGGCGAAAATGTGAATTTTTGCCTTTTTTCCATTTGGTCCAATTTTGAAGTGGACCGTTCGGGGTCACTGGATTTTTGAGCCAGCACAAACTCTACAGCAGTCAAAGTAACAATAAATAAGCAATTCAAATTGGCCCAACTTAAGTGGCCTAGCCATTTTGGTTACCCTGCCTTTGGCAGTTGAAATAGGAGGAAATTGTGATTTTTTGCATTTTTTCCATGCAGTGGGTCCAAATTTCAAGTGGACCATTTGGGGTCACCGGATTTAAGAGCCAGCACAAACTCTACAGCAGTTAAAAGAACAATAAATAAGCAATTCAAATTGGCCCAACTTAAGGTGGCTCGATACTCGTGAACTTTCCGAGATAGGATTTCTCAAAAATGGTTTAGAATGATCCAAAATATAGTTTATAGCAAACATATGCAAAAAAAGTGGCCCCTACCAGCCTTTTTAAAAGAATATTTGAGATTATGCACAAGAAAGTCAGTTCACCAAAACCTGAGAAACTGAATTTTTTTCTTAAATTTTTTACTGTGAAGTTTTCCCTGCTATTCCATGGTCATGCATCCCATATTATGCAATGAAGCATGAAATTAAAGAAAACACTTGAAGGGAAAAGCTGATTGCAATTTCAAAGAGATATATTTAGTTTAAAGGACTTTCCAAGGGTCTTGGAATAAAAGTTTTGATTTTGACAATTTCAACTTTTTTATAAACCATAGTGCTAAAAAAAATTGACTAGATAGGATTTTTTAATTCTTTGTCATTTACTTCCAAAAATAGTGGGGAACAATATGATAATACACACGACCCTTCCTACCATACTTGAAATCAATATACAATTTTTTTTGTATTACCTAGTCATTTTTGAGAAATTAGACCTGCTTGAGGAAAATCGCCTGTAAAAATGTTCTATGCTGAGTATCAAGTTGAAACTCCGGCTGTATATAGTCCTTTTCAAAGCGCATCTACTGCTTTAAACCAGAAGTCTCTAACCCCAATAGAAGTGGCGCAAATTGCAAACGAAGCGGCCGACACTTGAAATTCTCAGAATTAAAAAAAGATGACAGCAGAGATCAACTGCAATGGTGACGTTACCATAGATAGGGCCTGCCTGGCTGCGCGGAAATGTGCTCACATGACGTAATTACATGAGTAGCGAGCCACCTTAAGTGGCCTAGCCATTTTGGTTACCCTGCCTTTGGCAGTTGAAATAGGAGGAAATTGTGATTTGTTGCATTTTTTCCAGTGGGTCAAAATTTCAAGTGGACCGTTTGGGGTCACCGGATTTTTGAGCCAGCACAAACTCTACAGCAGTCAAAAGAAAAATAAATAAGCAATTCAAATTGGCCCAACTTAAGTGGCCTAGCCATTTTGGTTACCCTGCCTTTGGCAGTTGAAATAGGTGGAAATTGTGATTTTTTGCAATTTTCCATGCAGTGGGTCCAAATTTCAAGTGGACCGTTTGGGGTCACCGGATTTTTGAGCCAACATGAACTCTACAGCAGTTAAAAGATCAATAAATAAGCAATTCAAATTGGCCCAACTTAAGTGGCCTAGCCATTTTGGTCACCGTACCTTTGGCACTTGAAATAGGAGGAAATTGTGATTTTTTGCATTTTTTCCAGTGGGTCCAAATTTCAAGTGGACCGTTTGGGGTCACCGGATTTTGAGCCAGCACAAACTCTACAGCAGTTAAAAGAACAATAAATAAGCAATTCAAATTGGCCCAACTTAAGTGGCCTAGCCATTTTTGTTACCGTGCCTTTGGTAGTTGAAATAGTAGGAAATTGTGATTTTTTGCATTTTTTCCATTGGTTCCAAATTTCAAGTGGACCGTTTGGGGTCACCGGATTTTTGAGCCAGCAAAAACTCTACAGCAGTTAAAAGAACAATAAATAAGCAATTCAAATTGGCCCAACTTAAGTGGCCTGTCCATTTTGTTCACCCTGCCTTTGGCAGTTGCAATGAGACGAAATTACACTTTTTCGCTCTTTTTGGATTGGGACGGAACTTCAAGAGGGCTGCATGGGGTCACCGGATTTTTGAGCCAGCACAAACTCTACAGCATTTAAAAGATCAATAAATAAGCAATTCAAATTGGCCCAACTTAAGTGGCCTAGCCATTTTGGTTACCGTGCCTTTGGCAGTTGAAATAGGAGGAAATTGTGATTTTTTGCATTTTTTCCATTGGGTCCAAATTTCAAGTGGACCGTTTGGGGTCACCGGATTTTTGAGCCAGCTAGAACTCTGCAGAAGTTAAAAGAACAATAAATAAGCAACTTAAGTGGCCTATCCATTTTGGTCCCCGTACCTTTGGCAGTTGAAATAGGAGAAAATTGTGATTTTTTGCATTTTTTCCATTGGGTCCAAATTTCAAGTGGACCGTTTGGGGTCACCGGATTTTTGAGCCAGCACAAACTCTACAACAGTTAAAAGAACAATAAATAAGCAATTCAGATTGGCCCAACTTAAGTGGCCTAGCCATTTTGGTTATCTTGCCTTTGGCAGTTGAAATAGGAGGAAATTGTGATTTTTTGCATTTTTTCCATTGGTTCCAAATTTCAAGTGGACCGTTTGGGGTCACATGATTTTTGAGCCAGCACAAAATCTACAGCAGTTAAAAGAACAATAAATAAGCAATTCAAATTGGCCCAACTTAAGTGGCCTAGCCATTTTCGTTACCGTGCCTTCGGCACTTGAAATAGGAGGAAATTGTGATTTTTTGCATTTTTTCCATTGGTTCCAAATTTCAAGTGGACCGTTTGGGGTCACCGGATTTTTGAGCCAGCACAAACTCTACAGCAGTTAAAAGAACAATAAATAAGCAATTCAAACTGGCCCAACTTAAGTGGCCTGTCCATTTTGTTCACCCTGCCTTTGGCAGTTGCAATGTGACGAAATTACACTTTTTTGCTCTTTTTGGATTGGGACGGAACTTCAAGAGGGCTGCATGGGGTCACCGGATTTTTGAGCCAGCACAAACTCTACAGCATTTAAAAGATCAATAAATAAGCAATTCAAACTGGCCCAACTTAAGTGGCCTGTCCATTTTGTTCACCCTGCCTTTGGCAGTTGCAATGTGACGAAATTACACTTTTTCGCTATTTTTGGATTAGGACGGAACTTCAAGAGGGCTGCATGGGGTCACCGGATTTTTGAGCCAGCACAAACTCTACAGCAGTTAAAAGATCAATAAATAAGCAATTCAAATTGGCCCAACTTAAGTGGCCTAGCCATTTTGGTCACCGTACCTTTGGCACTTGAAATAGGAGGAAATTGTGATTTTTTGCATTTTTTCCATTGGGTCCAAATTTCAAGTGGACCATTTGGGGTCACCGGATTTTTGAGCCAACTAGAACTCTACAGCAGTTAAAAGAACAATAAATAAGCAATTCAAATTAGCCCAACTTAAGTGGCCTAGCCGTTTTGGTTACCGTACCTTTGGCAGTTGAAATAGGAGAAAATTGTGATTTTTTGCATTTTTTCCATTGGGTCCAAATTTCAAGTGGACCGTTTGGGGTCACCGGATTTTTGAGCCAGCACAAACTCTACAACAGTTAAAAGAACAATAAATAAGCAATTCAGATTGGCCCAACTTAAGTGGCCTAGCCATTTTGGTTATCTTGCCTTTGGCAGTTGAAATAGGAGGAAATTGTGATTTTTTGCATTTTTTCCATTGGTTCCAAATTTCAAGTGGACCGTTTGGGGTCACATGATTCTTGAGCCAGCACAAAATCTACAGCAGTTAAAAGAACAATAAATAAGCAATTCAAATTGGCCCAACTTAAGTGGCCTAGCCATTTTCGTTACCGTGCCTTCGGCACTTGAAATAGGAGGAAATTGTGATTTTTTGCATTTTTTCCATTGGTTCCAAATTTCAAGTGGACCGTTTGGGGTCACCGGATTTTTGAGCCAGCACAAACTCTACAGCAGTTAAAAGAACAATAAATAAGCAATTCAAACTGGCCCAACTTAAGTGGCCTGTCCATTTTGTTCACCCTGCCTTTGGCAGTTGCAATGTGACGAAATTACACTTTTTTGCTCTTTTTGGATTGGGACGGAACTTCAAGAGGGCTGCATGGGGTCACCGGATTTTTGAGCCAGCACAAACTCTACAGCATTTAAAAGATCAATAAATAAGCAATTCAAACTGGCCCAACTTAAGTGGCCTGTCCATTTTGTTCACCCTGCCTTTGGCAGTTGCAATGTGACGAAATTACACTTTTTCGCTCTTTTTGGATTGGGACGGAACTTCAAGAGGGCTGCATGGGGTCACCGGATTTTTGAGCCAGCACAAACTCTACAGCAGTTAAAAGATCAATAAATAAGCAATTCAAATTGGCCCAACTTTAGTGGCCTAGCCATTTTGGTTACCGTGCCTTTGGCACTTGAAATAGGAGGAAATTTTGATTTTTTGCATTTTTTCCATTGGGTCCAAATTTCAAGTGGACCGTTTGGGGTCACCGGATTTTTGAGCCAGCACAAACTCTACATCAGTTAAAAGAACAATAAATAAGCAATTCAAATTGGCCCAACTTAAGTGGCCTAGCCATTTTCGTTACCGTGCCTTCGGCAGTTGAAATAGGTGGAAATTGTGATTTTTTGCATTTTTTCCATTGGGTCCAAATTTCAAGTGGACCGTTTGGGGTCACCGGATTTTTGAGCCAGCACAAACTCTACAGCAGTTAAAAGAACAATAAATAAGCAATTCAAACTGGCCCAACTTAAGTGGCCTGTCCATTTTGTTCACCCTGCCTTTGGCAGTTGCAATGTGACGAAATTACACTTTTTTGCTCTTTTTGGATTGGGACGGAACTTCAAGAGGGCTGCATGGGGTCACCGGATTTTTGAGCCAGCACAAACTCTACAGCATTTAAAAGATCAATAAATAAGCAATTCAAACTGGCCCAACTTAAGTGGCCTGTCCATTTTGTTCACCCTGCCTTTGGCAGTTGCAATGTGACGAAATTACACTTTTTCGCTCTTTTTGGATTGGGACGGAACTTCAAGAGGGCTGCATGGGGTCACCGGATTTTTGAGCCAGCACAAACTCTACAGCAGTTAAAAGATCAATAAATAAGCAATTCAAATTGGCCCAACTTAAGTGGCCTAGCCATTTTGGTCACCGTACCTTTGGCACTTGAAATAGGAGGAAATTTTGATTTTTTGCATTTTTTCCATTGGGTCCAAATTTCAAGTGGACCGTTTGGGGTCACCGGATTTTTGAGCCAGCACAAACTCTACAGCAGTTAAAAGAACAATAAATAAGCAATTCAAATTGGCCCAACTTAAGTGGCCTAGCCATTTTGGTTACCGTGCCTTTGGCAGTTGAAATAGGAGGCAATTGTGATTTTTTGCATTTTTTCCATTGGGTCCAAATTTCAAGTGGACCGTTTGAGCCAGCACAAACTCTACAGCAGTTAAAAGAACAATAAATAAGCTATTCAAATTAGCCCAACTTAAGTGGCCTAGCCATTTTGGTCACCGTACCTTTGGCACTTGAAATAGGAGGAAATTGTGATTTTTTGCATTTTTTCCATTGGGTCCAAATTTCAAGTGGACCGTTTGGGGTCACCGGATTTTTGAGCCAGCACAAACTCTACAACAGTTAAAAGAACAATAAATAAGCAATTCAGATTGGCCCAACTTAAGTGGCCTAGACATTTTGGTTATCTTGCCTTTGGCAGTTGAAATAGGAGGAAATTGTGATTTTTTGCATTTTTTCCATTGGTTCCAAATTTGAAGTGGACTGTTTGGGGTCACATGATTTTTGAGCCAGCACAAAATCTACAGCAGTTAAAAGAACAATAAATAAGCAATTCAAATTGGCCCAACTTAAGTGGCCTAGCCATTTTCGTTACCGTGCCTTCGGCACTTGAAATAGGAGGAAATTGTGATTTTTTGCATTTTTTCCATTGGTTCCAAATTTCAAGTGGACCGTTTGGGGTCACCGGATTTTTAAGCCAGCACAAACTCTACAGCAGTTAAAAGAACAATAAATAAGCAATTCAAACTGGCCCAACTTAAGTGGCCTGTCCATTTTGTTCACCCTGCCTTTGGCAGTTGCAATGTGACGAAATTACACTTTTTCGCTCTTTTTGGATTGGGACGGAACTTCAAGAGGGCTGCATGGGGTCACCGGATTTTTGAGCCAGCACAAACTCTACAGCAGTTAAAAGATCAATAAATAAGCAATTCAAATTGGCCCAACTTAAGTGGCCTAGCCATTTTGGTCACCGTACCTTTGGCACTTGAAATAGGAGGAAATTGTGATTTTTTGCATTTTTTCCATTGGGTCCAAATTTCAAGTGGACCGTTTGGGGTCACCGGATTTTTGAGCCTGCACAAACTCTACATCAGTTAAAAGAACAATAAATAAGCAATTCAGATTGGCCCAACTTAAGTGGCCTAGCCATTTTGGTTATCTTGCCTTTGGCAGTTGAAATAGGAGGAAATTGTGATTTTTTGCATTTTTTCCATTGGTTCCAAATTTCAAGTGGACCGTTTGGGGTCACATGATTTTTGAGCCAGCACAAAATCTACAGCAGTTAAAAGAACAATAAATAAGCAATTCAAATTGGCCCAACTTAAGTGGCCTAGCCATTTTGGTTACCGTGCCTTTGGCAGTTGAAATAGGAGGAAATTGTGATTTTTTGCATTTTTTCCATTGGGTCCAAATTTCAAGTGGACCGTTTGGGGTCACCGGATTTTTGAGCCAGCACAAACTCTACAGCAGTTAAAAGAACAATAATAAGCAATTCAAATTGGCCCAACTTAAGTGGCCTAGCCATTTTGGTTACCGTACCTTTGGCACTTGAAATAGGAGGAAATTGTGATTTTTTGCATTTTTTCCACTGGGTCCAAATTTCAAGTGGACCGTTTGGGCTCAACGGATTTTTGAGCCAGCACAAACTCTACAGCAGTTAAAAGAACAATAAATAAGCAATTCAAATTGGCCCAACTTAAGTGGCCTAGCCATTTTGTTCACCCTGCCTTTGGCAGTTGCAATGTGACGAAATTACACTTTTTTGCTCTTTTTGGATTGGGACGGAACTTCAAGAGGGCTGCATGGGGTCACCGGATTTTTGAGCCAGCACAAACTCTACAGCATTTAAAAGATCAATAAATAAGTAATTCAAATTGGCCCAACTTAAGTGGCCTAGCCATTTTGGTTACCGTGCCTTTGGCACTTGAAATAGGAGGAAATTGTAATTTTTTGCATTTTTTCCATTGGGTCCAAATTTCAAGAGGGCTGCATGGGGTCACCGGATTTTTGAGCCAGCACAAACTCTACAGCATTTAAAAGATCAATAAATAAGCAATTCAAATTGGCCCAACTTAAGTGGCCTAGCCATTTTGTTCACCCTGCCTTTGGCAGTTGCAATGTGACGAAATTACACTTTTTTGCTCTTTTTGGATTGGGACGGAACTTCAAGAGGGCTGCATTGGGTCACCGGATTTTTGAGCCAGCACAAACTCTACAGCATTTAAAAGATCAATAAATAAGTAATTCAAATTGGCCCAACTTAAGTGGCCTAGCCATTTTGGTTACCGTGCCTTTGGCACTTGAAATAGGAGGAAATTGTGATTTTCTGCATTTTTTCCATGGGGTCCAAATTTCAAGTGGACCGTTTGGGGTCACCGGATTTTTGAGCCAGCACAAACTCTACAGCAGTTAAAAGAACAATAAATAAGCAATTCAAATTGGCCCAACTTAAGTGGCCTAGCCATTTTGGTTACCGTGCCTTTGGCACTTGAAATAGGAGGAAATTGTGATTTTTTGCATTTTTTCCAGTGGGTCCAAATTTCAAGTGTACCGTTTGGGCTCACCGGATTTTTGAGCCAGCATGAACTCTACAGCAGTTAAAAGAACAGTTAATAAGCAATTCAAATTGGCCCAACTTAAGTGGCCTAGCCATTTTGGTTACCTTGCCTTTGGCAGTTGAAATAGGAGGAAATTGTGATTTTTTGCATTTTTTCCAGTGGGTCCAAATTTCAAGTGGACCGTTTGGGGTCGCCGGATTTTTGAGCCAGCACAAACTCTACAGCAGTCAAAAGAACAATAAATAAGCAATTCAAACTGGCCCAATTTAACTGGCCTAGCCATTTTAATGACATACTTACTCCAATAATGACATACTTACAATATCACAGTACGGATTTCAACCTAACATGTCTACAGAATTTGCAATACTTGAACTGCAGGACAGGATTGTTAAAGCAATAGCTTCTAGAAAATATTGTCTTGGATTTTTTATTGACTTAACAAAAGCTTTCGATACCTTAAACCATAACCTACTAATATCAAAACTGCAACATATAGGAATAAGAGGGTCAGCACTTAATTGGTTTATCAGTTATTTAGAAAATCGTCAGCAGTATGTTTCATATAAATCTACTCACTCTACTCAGCTAAAAATTACCTGTGGGGTACCCCAGGGTTCCATCCTAGGCCCACTACTCTTTTTAATATATATTAATGATATAGATAATGCACTAAATAGCTCAAAAAATATCCTTTTCGCAGATGACACAACTCTCTTATTAACAAATAGTGATCTCAACATTCTTATACAGGAAACTAACAAAGAAATTAGAATATTGTATAAATGGTTCTGTCTTAACAAGTTATCACTCAACATAAAAAAAACAAATTATATCATATTCCACAGCCATAATAAAAACATCCCTAGTAACATAAATCCTATTGTTATAAATGACACGCAAATAGATCAGGTTGACCATGTAAAATTCCTAGGAGTATACTTTGACAATAAGCTAAATTGGAAAGTACATCTTAACAACAAATCAAATCAAATCATAAAAGTCATAGCAATTCTTGCCAGATTAAAGCGTACTCTCCTTCATACATACTAAAAACTATTTATACATCATTAATAGCCCCACATTTAAATTATGGAATAATAGCATGGGGAAACATACAAAACAAAGAAATGAAACGTCTTATCACACTTCAAAAGAAAGCTGTCCGCCTGATAGACAATAAGCGTTATAATAGCCACACTTCTCCTATCTTTAAAAAACTACATTTGCTAAACTTGAACGACTTATTTACTTTGAGCTGCTGCAAATTTTATCAAAAATCCTTTAAAAACATACTACGACCATATTTTCTAAGCCAGTTTCAAGCCAACAATCAAGTACATCACTATGAAACAAGACAACAAAGCAATATTCATTGTCTCAATATTAGAACTTCCATAGAAAAACAGTCACTAAATTATAAAATATCTACAACATGGAATAATCTTCCTTCCTCAATTACTTCAAAAGCATGCCTATCCCCACAATCATTTTCCAAGAAACTTAAAAAATACTTTGTGTCGAATTATCAGGAAAATTGTTCTATTCCAAATTGCAATGTTTGCCTTCATTAGCCTCCTTATATATATACATAGAAGTAGATTAACTTCCCGAAAATTTTAGTTTTAAAATAATTTATCAAAATTTTTTTTTTTTATCCAACCTCCCCTCCCCTATAACACAAGAATCCCCCCCCCCCCACCTACTATATTCAAAGTATGTGTGTAATAATTTGAATTTTATGCTCAAATATTTTAAGATATTTTTCAAGTCAGTTACCATAGGCAGAGTAAAAATTGTGCTATCTCTTTTTACAAATCTTTCTGTATATCTCTATATGCTGCCATAGGATGACCACAAATGTAATTGTTGCTTATCTATTTTATTATATATTATATTCTTTATATTTGAATATGCCAACTATTGATTGTTTTGAGGATCATAACATTCATTTGAATTATACCATTACTTAATTGTCTTCTTCTTTTTCTTTTAATTTTATTTGTATTTTTTCTTAAGCTATTGCATAATTTCTGAATATTTTATTGTCACCCAGAATAACAGATGCCATTAATCATCCATCTCATCTCATCTCATCTCTTTTCATTTTCACTAAGGGGTGTCCAACCCACAAACTGCAGAGTTTCTATGGGCACCCCTCAACATCACATTATATAAAATTTCACTATATGTTGTCCTGCTATTGATTTATGTGGATGTTGAAAATAAATTTCTATTCTATTCTATTCTATTCTATTCTATTTTGGTTACCCTGCCTTTGGCACTTGAAATAGGACGAAATTACACTTTTTCGCTCTTTTTGGATTGGGACGGAACTTCAAGTGGACCGTTTGGGGTCACCGGATTTTTGAGCCAGCACAAACTCTACAGCAGTTAAAAGAACAATAAATAAGCAATTCAAATTGGCCCAACTTTAGTGGCCTAGCCATTTTGGTTAGCCTCAGCTGAGCAGTTGAAATGGGATGAAATTGCATTTTTTCGCCTTTTTTCCATTGGGACCGAACTTGAAGAGGTCAGGGTGGGGTGACCGCATTTTTGGGCCAGCACAAACTCCACAGCAGTGAACAGCTGAACAAATAGGCAATCCAAATTGGCCCAACTTTAGTGGCCTAGCCATTTTGGTTAGCCTCAGCTAAGCAGTTGAAATGGGATGAAATAGCACATTTTTGCCTTTTTACGATTGGGACACAATTTGAAGAGGTCGGGGTGGGGTGACCGCATTTTTGGGCCAGCACAAACTCCACAGCAGTGAACAGCTGAACAAATAGGCAATCCAAATTGGCCCAACTTTAGTGGCCTAGCCATTTTGGTTAGCCTCAGCTAAGCAGTTGAAATGGGATGAAATTGCATTTTTTCGCCTTTTTTCGATTGGGACCGAACTTGAAGAGGTCAGGGTGGGGTGACCGCATTTTTGGGCCAGCACAAACTCCACAGCAGTGAACAGCTGAACAAATAGGCAATCCAATTTGGCCCAACTTTAGTGGCCTAGCCATTTTGGTTAGCCTCAGCTAAGCAGTTGAAATGGGATGAAATTGCATATTTTCGCCTTTTTACAATTTGGACACAACTTGAAGAAGTCGGGATGGGGTGACCGCATTTTCGGGCCAGCACAAACTCCACAGCAGTGAACAGCTGAACAAATAGGCAATCCAAATTGGCCCAACTTTAGTGGCCTAGCCATTTTGGTTAGCCTCAGCTGAGCAGTTGAAATGGGATGAAATTGCATTTTTTCGCCTTTTTTTCCATTGGGACCGAACTTGAAGAGGTCCAGGTGGGGTGACCGCATTTTTGGGCCAGCACAAACTCCACAGCAGTGAACAGCTGAACAAATAGGCAATCCAAATTGGCCAAACTTTAGTGGCCTAATCAATTTGGTTAGCCTCAGCTAAGCAGTTGAAATGGGATGAAATAGCACATTTTTGCCTTTTTACGATTGGGACACAATTTGAAGAGGTCGGGGTGGGGTGACCGCATTTTTGGGCCAGCACAAACTCCACAGCAGTGAACAGCTGAACAAATAGGCAATCCAAATTGGCCCAACTTTAGTGGCCTAGCCATTTTGGTTAGCCTCAGCTAAGTAGTTGAAATGGGATGAAATTGCATATTTTTGCCTTTTTACGATTGGGACACAATTTGAAGAGGTCGGGGTGGGGTGACCGCATTTTTGGGCCAGCACAAACTCCACGGCAGTGAGTAGCTGAACAAATAGGCAATCCAATTTGGCCCAACTTTAGTGGCCTAGCCATTTTGGTTAGCCTCAGCTAAACAGTTGAAATGAGATGAAATTGCATGTTTTTGCCTTTTTACGATTGGGACACAATTTGAAGAAGTCGGGGTGGGGTGACCGCATTTTTGGGCCAGCACAAACTCCACAGCAGTAAACAGCTGAACAAATAGGCAATCCAAATTGGTCCAACTTTAGTGGCCTAGCCATTTTGGTTAGCCTCAGCTGAGCAGTTGAAATGGAATGAAATTGCATATTTTCGCCTTTTTACGATTGGGACCGAAGTTGAAGAGGTCGAGTCGGTGTGACCGCATTTTCGGGCCAGCACAAACTCCACAGCAGTGAACAGCTGAACAAATAGGCAATCCAAATTGGCCCAACTTTAGTGGCCTAGCCATTTTGGTTAGCCTCAGCTAAGCAGTTGAAATGGGATGAAATTGCATTTTTTCGCCTTTTTTCCATTGGGACCGAACTTGAAGAGGTCAGGGTGGGGTGACCGCATTTTTGGGCCAGCACAAACTCCACAGCAGTGAACAGCTGAACAAATAGGCAATCCAAATTGGCCCAACTTTAGTGGCCTAGCCATTTTGGTTAGCCTCAGCTAAGCAGTTGAAATTGGATGAAATTGCATATTTTCGCCTTTTTACGATTGGGACCGAAATTGAAGAGGTCGAGGTGGGGTGACCGCATTTTTGGGCCAGCACAAACTCCACAGCAGTGAACAGCTGAACAAATAGGCAATCCAAATTGGCCCAACTTTAGTGGCCTAGCCATTTTGGTTAGCCTCAGCTAAGCAGTTGAAACGGGATGAAATTGCATTTTTTCGCCTTTTTTCGATTGGGACCGAACTTGAAGAGGTCAGGGTGGGGTGACCGCATTTTTGGGCCAGCACAAACTCCACAGCAGTGAACAGCTGAACAAATAGGCAATCCAAATTGGCCCAACTTTAGTGGCCTAGCCATTTTGGTTAGCCTCAGCTGAGCAGTTGAAATGGGATGAAATTGCATATTTTTGCCTTTTTACGATTGGGACACAATTTGAAGAGGTCGTGTGGGGTGACCACATTTTTGGGCCAGCACAAACTCCACAGCAGTGAACAGCTGAACAAATAGGCAATCCAAATTGGCCCAACTTTAGTGGCCTAGCCATTTTGGTTAGCCTCAGCTAAGCAGTTGAAATTGGATGAAATTGCATATTTTCGCCTTTTTACGATTGGGACCGAAATTGAAGAGGTCGGGGTGGGGTGACCGCATTTTTGGGCCAGCACAAACTCCACAGCAGTGAACAGCTGAACAAATAGGCAATCCAAATTGGCCCAACTTTAGTGGCCTAGCCATTTTGGTTAGCCTCAGCTAAGCAGTTGAAACGGGATGAAATAGCATATTTTTGCCTTTTTACGATTGGGACACAATTTGAAGAGGTCGGGGTGGGGTGACCACATTTTTGGGCCAGCACAAACTCCACAGCAGTGAACAGCTGAACAAATAGGCAATCCAAATTGGCCCAACTTTAGTGGCCTAGCCATTTTGGTTAGCCTCAGCTGAGCAGTTGAAATTGGATGAAATTGCATATTTTCGCCTTTTTACGGTTGGGACACAATTTGAAGAGGTCGGGGTGGGGTGACCACATTTTTGGGCCAGCACAAACTCCACAGCAGTGAACAGCTGAACAAATAGGCAATCCAAATTGGCCCAACTTTAGTGGCCTAGCCATTTTGGTTAGCCTCAGCTGAGCAGTTGAAATTGGATGAAATTGCATATTTTCGCCTTTTTACGGTTGGGACCGAACTTGAAGAGGTCGAGGTGGTGTGACCGTATTTTTGGGCCAGCACAAACTCCACAGCAGTGAACAGCTGAACAAATAGGCAATCCAAATTGGCCCAACTTTAGTGGCCTAGCCATTTTGGTTAGCCTCAGCTAAGCAGTTGAAATGGGATGAAATTGCATTTTTTCGCCTTTTTTCGATTGGGACCGAACTTGAAGAGGTCGGGGTGGGGTGACCGCATTTTTGGGCCAGCACAAACTCCACAGCAGTGAACAGCTGAACAAATAGGAAATTGAAATTGACCCAACTTTAGTGGCCTAGCCATTTTGGTTAGCCTCAGCTAAGCAGTTGAAATGGGATGAAATTACATTTTTTGGCCTTTTTTCAATTTGGCCCAAAATTGAAGAGGTCGGGCTGGGGTGACCGCATTTTTGGGCCAGCACAAACTCCACAGCAGTGAACAGCTGCACAAATAGGGAATTGAAATTGACCCAACTTTAGTGGCCTAGCCATTTTGGTTAGCCTCAGCTAAGCAGTTGAAATGGGATGAAATTACATTTTTTGGCCTTTTTTCGATTTGGCCCAAAATTGAAGAGGTCGGGCTGTGGTGACCGCATTTTTTTGGGCCAGCACAAACTCCACAGCAGTGAACAGCATGTGGCTCCTTTCTCCCCATTGGCCTATAGGTAATAAATGCAGCCTGCAGGCCAGGGACAGACGCAGGGGGGGGGGACGGGTGGGATGCATCCCCCCCCCCACCAGACCAAAATTTACATATTTTTACATGTTAAATTTATTATGGCGCGAGCTATGCGCTCCGCGACAGCGCGATAGACCCCCCACCGGAATTTTCTGGATCCCCCCCTGGTGCAGGCAATCCATTATCTTTAATTAAAGAATCTTATAATTTTCCGAATGTTATTCTCTACATTTTGAGTTTATTTGCCGTCATTCCCAGAGGAAAAAAGAGTACATTTGAAGCGCTCTAATTATTTAAATTATGCTTCATTTATACTCCTAATATGCAAATCCATAAGCTTCAAATACGCTCCCTTGTAGAAAAGTATGGGCATTTTTGCAGTACTGTACAATCGGAGTAGGCCTACATTTGGTAATTGAAATAATTTGAGCGCTTCAAATGTTTCCTCTAGGGTGTACAAGGGTAAAAATCGACATGGGGACACTGCCCTTCTTAAAAAGTGACACAGGGACACTGGCCCTCTTAAAAAACGAGAGAGACTGACAGATTCACTGATAAAAAGTGACAAACGACATTTGACATATTTCTTTATAATTTATGCTTAGATAAAAAGGGACATGAGACATTCGTTTTCCCTTTAATTTCACTTGACACTCCTGTTTTCCAGACCCATGTATACCCCTTCCTCTGGGGCTACTGAGGCAGAACCAAGAAAATATTTGTGTGCCACAATGTTATATCTGTTATATAGGCCTATGCAGGTGATTGGCCTTGAGGCTAATAGATGTTACTATTACTTTCTCTACCGACAGTCAAATTTAATTATGATGATTTGATATGATTTTTTTTTCTTCATCAATCAATGCTCTGTGAGACCTTTGTGCACCAATAGAGGTCAATGACCTCTGTGACCTACTTAAAAATGAGAGATAATTCTTTTGCTTTTGTTCTTTTTTTAGGTTGATAATGCACAGGCATCACACCAAGTACCTTTATTGCATTTATAAAAAGCATTTCCGTACACTAGCAAGCCATACCATCTGCATATGAATGAAATATTGAGATTTATTGAATTGCGCTCATCTGTCTGCTAAATCCAAACCCTTGTTGGTGTTCCAGCAATTAGGCCGTCTCGCAGCGCCCTCTCACGATTTTGCGGTGAAACGGCACTCTTCGGAATGTGGAATTGACTGGTGGTACGGCTATTGCGTAGTGCGGCTAATAAGTGCGGCCTACTTCGATCTGGTTGTGTGAGTAGCTCTGTCTCCTACCATTTGAAGACCTCTGG
This sequence comes from Platynereis dumerilii, assembly GCA_026936325.1. NCBI lineage: Eukaryota > Metazoa > Annelida > Polychaeta > Phyllodocida > Nereididae > Platynereis > Platynereis dumerilii. Next base: position 19,795,276 of record JAPTHN010000003.1, read on the forward strand.
TCTCCATAATCTACATTTTTATAATGTCAATTTAATCTAAGTTGTGGAAAAGCTTAATTTACACAAATATGTTGGGTTGGTTGATTCGCAAAAAAATAAATGTCCACCCTGATAGTGGGTTGTCCATGTGGGAGTAAAACAACCAAAACAAACAGCAATTTTTTATGTAATAAAATGGAGATTAATACATTGGCAACACCATTTGCCAGGAATCAAGGAGGATTGTGATCGCTGTCTGGCAGCACATGATATACAATGAATATCTCCCAATTACTTTGGGACCGGAGACAATGAGGAAGTACGGACTAAACTTGGAAAGGCATGGCTTTTGGAACGGTGAGTTGTCTCATTTCTATACTGATAATTACTATTGTGTATACATGGAGGGGTACTCATTAGGGTGTATCTGATCCCCCTCAAAATGCTAAATTTTGTCACATCCCTTCTGACTTTTTTTTGGTGGTGAGGTTCATAGAAAGGAGTAATTCTGCCAAATTTCATCCATTTTGAAGTTTGCCTAGGGGTGGCTGATTTCATTTGAAGATTGCAAACTCTAAAAAACAAAGAAAACGCCGAAAATCCTTATATTTTGTGAACAAGTAGTGGGATCATTATCCTGGAAATTTGTGGGGACCCTCTTAAAGCATGCTCATTGTCTCCAGAAACAAGGAAAATATTACCAAACCATATTTCAAGGCTTACACCAGCTGCTACTGGCTTAAATGCCAAACAGCGTCTAGATATTTTGATGTCAAAAATCGTTTTTTTTCCCATCAAAATATGAAAACTATTGAATTTAGGTCATATAAATGTAATGACATTGAATACAAAAATGTGTATTCTGAACATTTTAGTATCAATTCCAATTTTTCAGGTTCAATGGTTATTGAGATATGGCCTTTTGGGTGAATATTCATCGGAAAAATTATAAAATAAACTCATCTCTTGAGACTGAGATTTGAAAGAATTTTATATTATGAGAAACAATAATCTGGGACAGACTTGAAAATACATAGGCATCACTTTAAAGAAGTGGAAAGATGTTCTATTGATTTGTAAGTCAGTAACACTTCATTCAGCAACTGGTACGTTTAAAGACTGCAAGGGCCGAGGGCTTGGACTTGGCAAGTCGGAGCAAATAATAGGGTGAAGTCATTGTCAATCAGAGAGAAGAAGATGTAATGCTCTTCTGCACTGGATGTTGCATGACTGTCACTGTCCCTGCCACTTTTTGTTTTGCTGTTAGGAGGAGAAATTGAAATCGATGGTGAAGGCTGCGAGTCAATGGCAGTTAAATCTTGTACTGTTATCATGAATTTCAAAAGGGGGCAGTGATCACTGAGATGTACAGAAAAAATGTGGAGAGCTTGATTTCCAGGAACTGTATCCAAGTTCAAAACTGTTTTTAAAAAAAAAGCTATCAACTAAGAAAGAGGTGATTGAAATGATCATATTCCACATTGGGAATCCATCAAAATAATAATGCCATTGTGAAGATGATGATCCATCTAACTCTCAGGACTATTCTATCTGAATGTGCATTGTGCACCAGGACCATCTTTCCTCAACAACAACATGCAAATATACGCCATTACTGAGAAACTGCTGTGGCAAAGCCATGTTCAGCCACAAGTGGGCAATGCCATTGGGCATATGTGCAAGAAATTGATTATAATGATAACAATGTGCCTGATTCATAGTGATACATCTATGAAGACACTTTGGAATTAAATGAAAGGGAGATGGAAACAAAAGCTGCTGGTCCCATAATTACACATGCTACTGATTCTGCAACCTGAACCAGAAAATATGTTTGACTGCATATTGACAAAGCTGCTGAGGCTCACATGAATGAATCTGGTGCTCACAATAAGAGAATGGCAACTGCAGGCCTACTGGCTGATGAAGTTAACAGAAGATGCTGTTAGGAACCCGTTTGTGTCAGTTACACAAGACTTGATTTTGATTTGGGATGGCAAATATGTTGAAATGCTATTGCAGATAGAATAGACATGCAGAATACATTTATTATTTTTTTATGCTGTATGTGGATATTTAATCAGAGAAAAGACTCACAGCTGTCACATGAACATTGTCTTTGTTTTAAAGTTTTCAATAGCTATGGAATTATTACTAGACCTTCCAAGTGTTCAAACCCTGGCAGGTCATGTCAAACCTGTTAATCCTTTCTAGCGTAAGGATACACAATCTAAGTTATTACCAAATAATGCTCTGTCATCTTTTATCACTGGGATGACTTCAATGACTTTTTGAATTCCAAATATATTACCAAATGACACATTTAGCCTGCGTGCAAAGTGAGAGATGCAATGGAATTTCTTAAGTGTTTCTTGTTGCGGCATAAGGATTAGGACTTCACATTACTTCCCACAGTTCCTCGAATCTGTTTTCATAGTATAACAACAGAGATGGTACCTAGAAGGTAAAAGGGTACCTGGACCACACCAAATATGACCATTCAGCACATTTTGAGTGAATTTACAGCTCTCTACATGGAAAGGTTGTTGAGATACAGCTCGAAAATCCGGAAAATGGCCACTTTTTTAATGTAAAATCAAAAGTAGGGGGTGAATCAGCATAAGGACATCTTCAATTGACCTGAAATTTCACAGGAAGTCTTCTGCACTCCATCCACAACTTTTGGGACGGTTGGGCTCTGATCGGTTAACTTTGTCGAAATTTGGTACGGCCTAGTATAGAGTCATTAGAAAAAGCGTTATTTCTTGTTTGAAAACGATAACTACCACTGCTTAAAATGCATTAAAACATAGGTTGTTGGTATTCATTCTGAAGCTCTCGATCAGGGCTTTCTAGAGAAATCATTATATTTGATGTATCTTTAATATTGACAGAGTTACGGAGAACCGCGCGGATTATTTTAATGATCAAAAAACATAAATATTGCGTAATTTTCAATTGCAATCAGCCACCCCTAGACCTTTATGGATTTCAATGAAATTTTAGGGTTTGATTCAGGACACCAAACCTCACCCCCAAAAAAAGTCAGAGGTGATCCAACTATGTAAGGGGGTTAGAAGCACCCTACTACTCATACATGTGTTATGTCATCATAAACATCATTTTATAATTTCCTTCACTTCCAGGTTATGACCCCGAGACAAATGCGGCAATTGCAAATGGGTTTGCAACAAATGCTTTCCGTTTTGGCCACAGTACGGTTATTGACGAAATCAAGATCATCAACAAAAAGGGGGAAGTTGAGGAAACGATCAAGTTCAGCATGGTAATTATTCCCCTGCCTCTCAAACCTGCCACTAGGGGATCAGATCTGGGTCACAGCCTCTCCAATCTCACACTAGGGCCACTAATGTAGCTTAGTAGGATTATGCATTCTAAGAGTGCTGCAACAGAGGGAAAGGGGCAGTGGGGACAATTGGGGTAATTATGCCCTTTTGATCTCTAAGAAAAACATTATTAGGTGTTAATTTAGGCAAAATCAGATTTGCCCTTTCTCGTCCGACCACCCCTGGCGCCCACATTGCCTTCCTGCACCCTTGATGCATTCTAAAATGGCTGCCTATGCTGCCTGATCTTATAAAATTATAAACTATGCCACTAATTTCATTCTGAGGTCGCATTGTCTTCCAATACAGCTCCTTCGAAGACCATGCAGGGGCCATCTACAGGAACTACTCTAGTGGCCTGTCTGCAATAGACGGATTAATGAGGGCCCAATACCAGGACTCGAACCAACCAACAAATACTGAATTCACCGAACAGGTATGATTAGGAAATAGTGTGTCCAGTCTATATATATTTCATACCAGACACACATTCCGTGACAATAATATTCACCTAAAATACAGAAAATCTGGCAATATGTCTGTTCTCCACTGTAAAAGGTGACTGAAGAAATATGGGAGGGAAAATGGCAAATTTACGCTATTTCTAAATTGGGTAATTTCTCGCAAATGCCTCCCTCTGAGACTCAATGACAGAGAAGCAAGAAATATGGTCCAAAAAATAAGTCTTAAATCAGCAACTATTCATTTCTTCCACTGACGACATATTATGGGGTTCTGTTCTTGCAGCTTTCGGTCCTTCTCTTCTCCGAGAACCCCCCAAGGGAACCCGGATTGGACCTCTTTTCCGTCAACATGCAAAGAGCAAGAGACCACGGACTGCCAGGTAAATTCACATTAAAACACCAGGTGGATGTTGATGTCATGTTAGCAACTCGCAGTGCCCCTACTGGACATCTAAAACATTCTTCTAAGCAATTTTAACTCACATGCCATACGATGATGAATGCTACTTACATATTTGCAGCTTACGTCAAATTAAAATCACATTAAAACACCAGGTGGCATCACGATGTCATAGTAGCAACTTGCAGTGCCCCTACTGGACAGTTACAACACTCTAGTAAGAAACCACAAAACTCTCACGCCATACAGTGACTTATACTAGTACTTACACTTTTGCAGCTTACGTCAAATGGCGCGAATGGTGCGACTTACCCGTTCCAAGAAACTTCCATGATATGAAAGACATTCCATCCAAGCAAAGAAGACGATTCAAGAGCATCTATAAGTACGAAAACCTACTTCATTTGCATCGAGACTTGATTTGATGCTTACTCTAAAGAGCTCCATAATTCAAATAGTGATCTCGCAAGACAGCCTAGGCAAAAACACTCAAGACAGTGCAGGTTGATGCAAGTATAGGAATGTCTTGGATGTTTTTTACACTTTGTTGTTTAAAATAGTCTCCCTATTTGCATACCAAGTATTATGTATCAATCAGACTAGATCAGAAAATCCATTGTAGTTTTGCACTGAAGAGCAAACACCCTTTAGATGCATTTCCACAGCACTGTGGCCTCAAACATTACAAAAAGATCAGGGAGCCTGCTATTATTTTGAGCAGCTTTTTTATCCCTTTAAGAAGAAATGTTCTTAATTAATTTGAGGTTATGCAAATAATTATAATGTAAGGATTTTAAATATTATTCACTTTTTTAGTGCTCTTGTATTTTTTTTTGCGCATGTGATCAACAATACTGTAACTGTATAGCGCTATCCTGTTTGCCAGGGACTGTGTCTATTGCACAAGTAGGCTAGCTCTTCTCACGACAACTTTACCTGTTGTCCAAATTCCTAATGGATGGCTATCACTTTTCTTACGCTTACAGATCCATCGAAGATGTCGACCTATACCCAGCCGGGTTGAGTGAAACACACGTCCAAGGAGGAGTGGTTGGTCCGACCTTTGCCTGCATTTTGGGTCGTCAGTTCAGAAATCTTAGAATGGGAGACAGGTTCTGGTACGAAAGAGACGATCCTGTGACAGGATTCACTTTAGGTATGCGATTTGTGAACATTGGGGTAACTGGGTACTGTGAACCAAATTCAATTAAACGTTCCATTGGCTCGGACAACAGACACTGCCTGCATTTGAAAATAAAAGGCCAGTATTAAAAGCCTGGCTTCAACACGATTAATTTTCTTTTTCTTTCAGGCCAGATAAATGAAATCAGAAAGAGCCTCCTGTCCAAAGTGATTTGCAACACCGGAGATGATGTCTGCAAAATCCAGAAATTTCCTCTGCTCCAACCAATCTCTCAGGCCTTCAAAAACATCAAGTATTTCAATTATTTCTGATTCATTAGGAGCCTCACATTCAACAATTTATAACCATGTCCAGTATTCTAAAAATATCACACTAGGACTCAGCAATGGACAAAAGTAACGACCCAGACTTATATTAGTTGATCTATCTTCAACAAGATGGCAGCACTCTATAGAGTGCATGGTTCAGCTGTTAGCACCTGTAGCAAGAGAGGGAAAAAGTATCTACATATATATATCGTATACTGTATCTTACTATAATAGCTTATAATGCAGTATCTTCTCAATGGCTTTCTTTTCTCCACCAGAATCTAATCAGCTCTTAAGTATGGTAAATGGCAAAATAATACCAAGTTACATGAGAAATGATGCAGCGGTTTTTGCTCTAGTTGGCTACCTGACAGACAGACAAATGGATGGCTAAACAGACACACACGAATGATCACATTAGCCCCTTCCATGGCACATTAAGTTCAATTCTCTATTTTTTCAGGAGCAGGCACCGTAGCAAGATCTTCAGCCTGGCCTCACTCTACCGAGGCACAAACAACGAAGCGGAGGACTGTGCTGGGATAAGGGACATTGACCTGACACCATGGGAAGACCATTCCAATCATGACGAAGTTCAAGACGGCTTTTAGATGTGGGCAGAAAAATACATCTCTTTTCGGGCCATTCAGAAAGCTTTCTTGCTTTTCTTCTTTCTTTTTGGTAGCTGTGCTTGAAACGCCTAAATATATTCCTTGTGGTGTAGGCTTTAGTGCTGTAATTCTTCTGTAAGTTATGAATAAAATCTCCCTGGCAAATATTGTTTGTTATTGTTTCTATATATTTTCAGTAACACAACTTGTCCATGATAGTCATTTCATCCTAAGTAGACTCTAAACATGTTGATTACTTTGAATAAAACAATATATGTATTATCAACAGCAGAATTGAGATTTATGAAAGACAAAGATGATTTGGATTTCGGTACCAGTAACATATTAAGACCTTACAAATCAAGGGCGGGGGAGAGTTAAGGTGCAAAAAGATGCATATTGTCCAACAGACCTATTTCACTGAATGGCCTGAACATTGACCCCAAATAACTTTTTTGTAATTCTGTGATTCTTCATTTGCTTTTCACACATAGGAGATGTATACACTCTAAATCCAAAAACACAACTTTCAAAATTTAAACTGAAAGGATGACAAAGTTATAAAGCCTTAAAGTTACATAGAAATGCACTAAAAATACTCCAGCTTGGGGTCACCTTGGCTGGACCAATCGGAGGCAAGAACTGGAAATCTCTTAGCCAGTGGGATTTAAGTATTTACCACTTTTCCCCTAGTTTTAACTGAGAGAACCATCCGTGAAATTGGTCTGATAGAGATGGCATAAAGATGAGCATGCTCCCCAAATTAGAGTGCAAGAATATTGGCATCTTTAACTTCGATTGTAAAAAAAAGATTAGAGTGCAAAAAGATGAGCATATTCAGATTGTTCACCTATATTTAGAATTTAGATAATGCAAAGGTGAGCATCTTCTCCAATTAAGAGTGAAAAATTGAGAACAAAAAGTTGAGCACAGCTATTCTCCAATTTAGAGTGTGCAAAGAGGCGGGCCCAGAGCAAAAAATAGTGGGCCTACGTTTGCAGCACAGAAACAGTACAAAATCAGTACATGTATATCCCATATATGGTATTGGAGTATGTTAGAAGCACAAAAGAAGTACATTGCGCAATGATGATTTGCATGGTCGAGAGACTTTTTCACACAAAATTGGCATTTGAAGTACAAATGCAGTACTTTCGCAACACATTTACAGTGCAAAAGCAGCACATTTGAAGCACTCAAATTATTTGAATTATGCTTCATTTATACTCCCGATATGCAAATCCATATACTCCAAAAGTACTCCCTTGCAGGAGTATAAAACGAGCATGCTGGTTGTCTATGCTAGCAGGAAGCACTTTTGCAGTACAATCACAATACATTTGAAGTCTCCTACAATCAAAGCTTGGTTAATTTTATAGGCCAAAAACAACACCAGTTCTTCAGCCAAATGAATGTAATTAAACGAACTGCATATAATTACTTAAGCCAAGAGAAAAAAAGAAAGCTGGAATAATTTTATATCAGATTTGGGCTTTTTGCCACTATTAGTAGTAAAACATCTGTATCTAACAGTATGGAAACTACAGTATGCCAGTAATCCAATGTATATTGTAATTAAAAACCTGGACACACCTGCGCATTTTCAGAGTTGTGGAAGTGAACATGACCTACACACATGTAACTGAATCTAAACAGCCCAAGTCATAGAAGTATCAATTCAGTAGACAAAATGTTCAAATGATATCTAGAAGTTAGAGGAGCACATGTGCAGTAAGTGATTATTCAAATTGTGTCACTACAGAAAATCAGTATGCAATTTGCGTAGAAGCACAAAATCAGTATAATGGAGTATATTTGCAGCGTGGGCCCACATGTTGCTTTTGTAATGATGTTGTACTTCCTCATCGAGAAGCTGTACTGCTTTCATACTTTTTTTTGTGCTGGGGGAGCATCGTTTTAGTATTTGCCATCGCTGTTGACATGGGAGTATGGTGGAGAGGGAATAAAAGTAAAGAGTATAGTAAAGAGTAAAGGAGAGGCTACGTAGTAAATTCCTATGAAATAGTGAATCATCATTACCAGTACAGAAACATATTAATATATAATAACATATTTAAAAGATAATAATAAAACAGCACTTATACATGTACAAGTCAACATTTCATAAGCAACAGTATGGATTTATAAGTTTTCAACAAATAATAATAATAAAATAATAATAATAGACATTTATATAGCGCCAATTCCAGTTTAAAACTGCTCAGTAGCGCTTGTGCATGATGGATTTATTTGTAGAAACTCTTAAACAGATGAGTTTTAAGATTTCTCTTGAAGCCTTCACAAGTTTTTGAGGCCTTGACAATCTCTGGGAGTTGGTTCCATAGTTTTGGATCACCATGTGAAGAGGCTCTGTCTTCATATTTGTTTTTATTGTAGGAAGTTGGTTCATATAAGAGCATTTTGTTATTGCTTCTCAGATTGAGACTGATTGATACTGTTGAAATAACATTGCTAAAGTAGCTTTTAAATACTATTCATACACAGAGGAGCTGTAAATCATGTGTGTTGGGGTTCATATCATGGAAGAGTGAGCAACACCTGTGATGTTATGATGTGAAACAAATATTTCTAAAGGCCTGGAAACATTGATTTACTTAGCTTAATTAATACTGAGAATGAGCCTGTGATGAGTGCAACATTTATCGCCCTGCCATTAGAATAGCTTACATCATTTAATTGATTTACCTGGCACAGAACAAAAGTCAAATGACCATAAATTACATGCCAGCAACTGCACTAACTACTTCCAGGAACAATTAAATGTTCATTAAAATCTCTTGCAGCTTCAATTAACCATCCTCTGAATGAAAATGGTTCTTTCATTATTTATTGAAATACTCAGAATTGTACAGTCGATCAATTGTAGTGGCTGTTCATGTCCATTGGCAAGTTGTTAAAAATGAGGATACTCTCCTCGACTCTTGTCTCTTTGATAAACATTTATAATTATTGCACCCTGAGAAAATTGATTCATTTTCATCCATCTTATACGTGTACCAATCTGTGAAAGAATTAGGATGCACAGATTGCACACTTTAACACGCCAACCAACATTTCTAAGTCCGAGTATGTTAAAAAATGGGCAAATAAGGTAGCACACTAACTCAGATGAGCCACCAAGCCTTTGGGATTTCTTCACAAGAAGTTAATTTTTAAATTCTCCTTGAGATGCAATGGCCTGTTTTGAATGCATCTTGGGCCTTTCCATGATGTGCTGAAATGAGATCTAACAATATTTTGGGATTATAACCTAATTCGTTAGATAAGACAGATCACATGCACAAATAGAAAATCAAAGGAACTCAAAATAAGTCAACACAGCAGCTCAGTACACTGGCAATTGTGCAGCGTACGAATTACGTGCGTAAATTCTACGCGCGAAACTCACAAAAAAGAGCCGATCCGTAGTACGTACGTACATTTTCGTACGAATTCATAAAAATTTCTGACAGGACTTTTCATTTACTTTGGCCATTTTGGCGCAGTATGGTTATCACCAGTAGAGACCTTGCATTTGTTTATCTAAAAAATATCAGCAAACAAATCCAGTTAAAAAGCCCAAAAACCAAGTTAACAAAAATGAAATCCATACAAAAAATTACGTATGTTTTACGTACGTACATTTTCGTACGTATTTTATACGTGAAAACAGTCAATTTACGTACGAAATACGCAAGAAAGAGCACCGTACATTTTACGTACGCTGCACAATTGGCCATGTTTTTGGTTTCTCAGCTTAGATGCCTAAGTCATCAAAGCTCAGTGCCTCCAATTTCACAGTGTAACAAATACAGCAGAGTATATTCTTTATAATGACATAAAATGTATATCATCAAAAAAAAAAAGTTTAATACGGTTCAAACTGTTGATTTGATGCCACACACCAAAGGAGGGAATGTATTTATAAATGCACTAAGATGATATAATGTGTTGAGTTTTAAATAGCTGAAGTTGTGACTTTGTATGTCTCTTTTGTTTGTTTAATTTGTTTGTCTAACTTGTGTCTTTTAAAAGTTAATTTGTGATGTGTCAGCCCTTTGTCAGATGGGTGCTTCAGCATATGTGAGTAAGGATTACCTAACTCTTATTTAACTCTAACTCGTTAATCTTTACTGTTTTGACATTCAAGAGTAGTATTTCCAGCTAATTGTTCTTCTGACTCATCAGTTATTGATCTTCAACTTTTGTATTCCGAGAACCATTGTAAATTGGTGTCCCACTCAAATGTCATCCTGTTTATGGCTGTGGTTTATTGATCAGTATCTTGGATGGGTTATTCTGTTCAAAGATTCCATATATCCTAAGCCATTGGATCAAACATACAGAATTCTAACGACTCTCTTGGTCTTGTAATTCCATCGGTCAATCATGGATACTTTGAAATATTTCATTAATATTTGTTTACTCATTTTCCTGGATATTCACTTCCATACTCCTAGTACAATTGGAATCCAAGCAACGTCAGTGACGTTAACAGGGCAATGTTATGAATACCTCGATGTCATGAGCAACATTAACCTTAACACGCTGATAGTGGATGGTACTCCAATGCAATACTTCCCTGAAGGAAACTGCAATACTTCTGCCCCAGAGGAGGATGCAAGGGTGCTGGCATTTCCCCACCTTACCGACTTACAGATTAAGAACAACCCACTACTTGCCATGCCTGACCTGACCAAGATGCCCAAACTGGATAGATTTTATTTTGCAGACAGCCTTGTTACCAGCATACCAGGGAAGCCATTTATTAACAATACAATTGTGAGATTCTTCTCTATAACAAAAAATACAAAGCTCACCCAGGCCCCGGACCTTGAAGGAGCCTGCCCAGCTATAAGGGACCTGGATATGCGGTACAATCAGTTGACTTTTATTCCTCGCGATTATTTCAAAGGCTGTACCGTGATTAGACTTATCCATTTGAGTGACAATAGATTGACATCTCTTCCTGATTTCACAGTAATTGGGTCAGAACTGACAAGAATTTATGCGAAGAACAACCTTCTGAATGAAACTATACCAAGAGATGCTCTTAAAACACTGAATAACTTGTGGGCATTGCACCTGGAAAACAACAAACTGTCAACCTTCGAGGTCAGCTTTTGTAACTTGTCACTGTCGCTTGACTGCAACCTTAAAGATAACAACTTATTACAAGTGTACAACCCTTACCGCGACTGCATTGGATCTCTGGACACCTTACCCAAACCCCAACTTGACTTTGACAGCCAATTCCTCCCCTGTGATGAACGAAGATGTTGGATGAAGAAATACGGCTTCAAGACGGAAAATGTAAACCCTGGTGACTGCCCTGATGGCCGAGAGTGGAAGTATGTCACAGAAGAAGAACTGTGCTCAGGTAGGATTTGTATTATGTTTTTATTCACAAAATTTATGGCACAGAACTCCATATAATAGCCCTTTCTTACATGTAGCAATGCCCCTGGAGTATAGTGTTCCAGTTGTCATGATATACCAATGATTTGTTATATATATAAACCTTTAGTTTCAACAAGATTTCAATTTTAAAGAAAAGCACATTGATGACTCCTGAATGAAATGATTATGAATCGGATCCTCAGCTAGTATAGATAAGATATAGATAAGAAACTCATGGTGCATCATTAGGCAGCAGGTTATACTCTTCCTGATTTAGACCTATCAAGCACCTTCTACGTTCGGCATGTTAAAGGCATGATGATGACTTGCAATACCGGATTGTATCAACGCTTAACACAGGTTATCCTAAAGTGGTTGACTCCAAATTATCTTCTCAGTTACTGACAAAAAAGTTTGTCATGATGCAACATGAGTTCAGTTAATTAAAACTAGTTATATCCAACTCTTGTTTGGTATTGACACAATTTCAGTAAAATGACTTAACCCTTCAGGATAACCGATTAACCGTGTTAAGCATTCATACAAACCGGCACTGGGGGAGTGGATAGTGAAGATAGCCAGATACCGGACAATCCTGCAACATCATCTACTGGATTCAGGATAGGAATTGGATAGTAAACATACAAAAAGGATTGTTTTGTTGCAAAAGTTCAACTTTTGAAGCATTCTCGGTTGATTGTCTTTTTTCTGATAGCCGAGAGTTACCATCTGTGACAGGAGGACTGTTCCACCGATGGAATGTTCTTGTGTTTTGCACCTGAATTCAAATTTTGAAGATGGCGAAGTCATGTTGTTGACTCTGATCTTGTAACATCACTGTATTCATTATCAAAATTTCAGCCTTTCATTAATATTCGACCATGCCAGATATCCGGTTCTGATATCCGGTTCTGATACCTTAATTATTACTACTAGATATGGGTCATAGCAAAAAGTTGGGGTCTTTTTCGTAATTTCATGTCCACTCGAGGAAATGCAACTATGCCAACGCCAACACCACACAACCCCCATGAAAGTAATAATATATCAAATCTATGCTAATTTTCTCACAGTATGAACTCCTCCTTTGAGCTCAGTCATTGTTTTTTAGCAAAAGACAGGCAAAGCAAAATCCAAAACAAGGTCAAATTTAGTGTGAAAAGTGAACACAGAAAAACATGGGTTCAATGAATGCACCATAACTAATTATATCTTGCATTCAAGAGCAAAAACTTGATGTCTCAAGAGACCTAGTCAATTACCTGAAATGATTAGCACCAGTGTACACCTTTGCATTACTTATTTTTGGTGTGGGGAGGTCTCAAAATTAAAAAATGTACATTGTAACATTTAAAAAATACATGTTACAAGGTACATCTTTCAAACTGACACACTTGCAGTGAGAAAGATTCACCCCATGAATGTTTTTATTTGGAGTACAAGTATTTGCAACCCTTTTCCAGCCAAAAACATTGAGGGTAATCAAGCCAATCTCATATGACATGTCCTTGAAAATATGTCCACTTATGAACATGTTACAGGATACATTTTAGAGGGGGTGTCTTTTCCACAGAAAATATTCCTTCTGGTACAATTTTCGGTCTCAAAATGTTGCATTGGTGGCCATTTTGTAAATGGACAGGTGTAACATGGTCTGCTTGGTAACAGATTGGGAGCATGATGTCAAGGAGGTTGCATGTCCAGCATTGTCCACAATGCTAAATGTTACATGCATCATTGCAGTTACAAGTTTACCACTAAAATGGGTATAGAGTCTCACATTCGAAGGCAATCTTCAAAATTGGCCAGCCTTTTGTTGTCTGACATGCTCTAAACAACTTTAGATCACACAAAAAGTCTAACCAACTCATTTACCCCCTCTTCCGCGTAACAAGACAGTATGGTGCATAAAACCAGTTGTAACAAGACATTTTTGGAACTGTCTTGTTACAAGATCTATGAATCTTGGCAGGAACCAAGAAGTTTATGAGATGTTTTCAATCAGTCTTGAGTGAAAAAGTTTTTCAATGCCATTTTCATTAGTTTTCATAGATAATGGCCTAACAGCACACTATTAGCTAAGTGCAGAAGTGACTGATAACAAGACACTGTCCGGTTATGGTGCTGTGTATGGCATTTGAATTATAGCAATATAACCAGACAATTTCTTAATGATTTTGTCACAAGAGTTCTGTAGTGATAGTTAACACATTTTCATTAGTTATAAGGCCAATGGCTTAACAGTACTCCATTAACTAATGCAGATGTGATTCGTAACAAGACACTGTCTGGTTATGGTACTGTGATTGTCTAGCTACATTTCTAATATTGAAACCCCAATGTGTTAATGCTCTTTGCACAAGAGTTCTGTAGTGATAGTTAATACATTTTCATAAGTTTTAAGGTAAATGGTCTAACACTACGCTATGGTATTAGTTAAATGTACATGTGACTGATAACAAGACACTGTGCGGTTACAGAGGCCTACTTGTTTAGCATTTGAATAAAAATTGCCTTAATTTATTGGCCACACAATATTGGTTTTTGCACAATCTCAGTACCATTTTTAAAAATTTACTCAGAAGAAATAAAAATCATTTGACAATTATACATTTTTTATTACTCAGTACACCCAATTATCAAGAGGACATGGTAAAGTTTTTGAGACTAATACAATGGCTGTTATGCAGCAGCTTTCTGTGGCCTCATGAATAAAAGCACTTGTTTGTCTGTCTACAAGTGGACTGCTCTTGCATTGCCACAGATCAGAACATATGCTGTCTTGTGTTGCCACCTAGTGACTAGTGTGCTATTCAGCGAGCTCCTGCGAGCGTCCACCTACTTTCGACCAGAAGAAGACAATTTTGTCTGGAAGACACCTCGGCTGTTTCTGAGTGTGCTGATGGCCTTGTCTACTTCCTTAGAGAATGTGATTGCCGAGTCTGACTCTCGTATACATCAATGTTGAATAGAAATTTTGTGAATGTGCAATGAAATTGGAACTATTTCTTGGGACAGCAATGCTGCAGCATAGGAAATCAACATTTGTGCCAGGTGGCAGCAGCATGCGGGTTCTCGGTTTCACCAGACTGCTTGTTTGTGCAATCACCAGCTGGGGTAAGATTCCTTGAGTTGGACATTTGGTGATGTCTCCTTGAGTCAGACACAATAGGTTTGAATTTGCCAATTGAGTGTATAGCCTACCCATCACATTATTTCTTAACAATTTTTAGTTTATTAATTTCATTTATCTATTCATAAGCATAAACATTCATTTTAACCTAGTACAAAGTGTTTTTCATAGCACTGAAGATGAGTATGTATGTTTCTCTTTTTCCTTTGTCCGAATTAATTGAATTTTTCTGCAATAATGTCAAATGTAATATATATTTGACTTAAGTTGGCATATCATTCAGTCAGGGCTGAGTTGGATGCAATTTGTGCCTGAATATGGGCTTTTAAACCAGCACTCCGTGTAAAAATCAGGCAATGAGTTCGCATGAAGGTTCTCAGAATTTCTTAATATTTTGCAAAAAGTTTATATCACCTTTTAATAACTCAGTGGTAACTTCAAATATTTTTGAAAAAATTTTGTATGCCCAGGGTAGGCCTTTAAAAAATTGATGTTTATCACCTCGGACAGCCGCAAATTTGACAAAAATGCCCTAAATTAAGGTAAATTTTGTACATCCTATTCACATACTTATATTAACAATAGAAAAACAAGCTATACATCATTTTCAAGGAAAACTTCATAACATACCATATCAAGCATCATATTAAAGAATTTTTATGTTTCCAAGGAGTGTTGCCATGGCAACCACAAGCAGTTTTAGCATTTTTGGCTCAGACCTTAAAAAGACGCATTTTCAAGGCTGTATAACCCCTCTTGGTAACGCCTAGAAAAATATGGTTGAAATATCACCAGAAAGCACTACTCTTGTGCTATACAAAACTATTTTCAAACACCTGTAACTCTCAATACTTTTTATTATACTGACGAAAACAATTTGTTGAGAATTTTTTAATTTTCCGTAATTTGACCAATTTTCAAGGCCATATATCTCCCAAGGTAACACCTGGAAAATTATGGTTGAAATATCACCTGAAAGCACTACTCTTTTGCTGTAAAAAACCATCTTCACACTTCTGTAACTCTCAAAACTTTTTATTTTATAAGCGAAAATAATTTGTTCCCTTTTTTTCCATTTTCGTTAAATAGACCCATTTCAAGGCCATATATCTTCCATGGTAACGCCTGGAAAAATATTTTTGAAGTATCACCAGAAAGCAGTACTCTTATGCTATGCAAAACTATCTTCAAACACCTGTAACTCTTAATACTTTTTATTTTATTAAGAAAATAATTTGTTCCATTTTTTGTGCATTTTTCTTCGTTTTTAACTAAAATTGGTCCGTTTCTGTCGTGCTTCTGATCCACTACAGCTGAAATGGTTGCAAGCCCTGAGTGCTTTATAGCAGAAATTGATAACCGAGTCTACTAGCTTTCTCTATGACATATATAAACATTCTTTATTACCCTTCCTGAAATATTTTCCGATTTATACTTTTCTTTTTGCAAGGTGTTCGACTGGTCATGCCGTACATCTAAATGGGAAAAAAAAAAATTATGCCCAAACCTAGTAAACCAATTAAAATTGATAAAAGGGGGTTCCTATTTCAAAACAAGCAGAATTATACAATTTCAATGAGATAATAAATTTGTGTTATGCCAATATGTACAATTCTAAATGTTTCCAAACTGAATCTAAATGTTTTTGTTGTTGCAATTAGATCTCATACAACTCTACCCTTTTAGGGTATTTCAACATGTAGTAGCAACACATATTTCTGGACTCATTTGTGTGGGTATGTGGTAATTCTTTCCCCAAAGAATATTCCTCAGAAAAAATCTTCGCTAAATACTCATGAATGTAGTAGTTTCCCATTCACGAAATACTGGAAAATTTGACACAGTTCTTTTGGACCGATGTGCAGATGGGCAGTTTTGAACGGGTTGTAAAACCAGCTCAACAGTTTTCGGGGGACAGAAAGCAATGAAATAACCATTTGATGGTAATTTTTTTAGAGGGTTTTTAAGTTGTCAAAAAATAGGGTTTTTGCATTAAAATTAGGGTATGAGTGTTTTAGGCTAAAAAAGGGGGGAAAACCCTATTTTTGAGGGTTGGTTGTGTACTCATATATAACCCTTTCAATAACCATGATCAAATTGAAAATATTATTGGTTTGCGTTAATAGATCACAGAATCAAATAATTTTGTGCCAGAAAAAGAAATATGTCAGTTATGTCAGTTGAAGGGAAAAATACTATATCGGATTTCCATTTTGTGCGTATCCAAAGTGGCATTATTTTTAAGGTGATGCTGCAATTACTGGCTGCCCCGGATATACTATCAGCCACCCAGTCACAGATAGATAGACAGATAGAAAGATAGCTATGGTAAGTGCAGCCCTCTAAGCCCACTTCTGGGGACTCACAAGAGTTGATTTACTAGATGGGAGAGAGAGTGCAGAGTCCTCAACAATGAATGTCTAGTAACACATTTACCCCATGTGAGGGATATTTTACTTTGGTCGGTGACACTAGTCACTTGTCACTAAAGTTTTTCGTTGTAAAAACCGACGTTAAATAAATTTTGTCTATTGTCTATTGTCTATTTGCCATCACAGAAATGATACAAGGGGCCCCCAATTTTTACACAACATCCCGCTGGGATTTTCTGCCTGAATGTCCATCAAAAATGTTGGGTTCCCCATGCAACTGAGGTTAGAACCCATGCAGGCAAAGACCTTCTGCAGGCAACTTAACCACTATCCCACCCGGCTGCCCCATATTAATCATCATTTTTGAACATAGATCAATTCTGTGAAATAAAAAATTCTAATCTAAAGTTCTCTGTGGCCTCATGCTTAAAGGCATTTCTTGTTTCCAGTTTGGCTGTGAGGTCATTGGTTGAACTCCCTCTCCCTCTCCTGAAACTCGATATGGTCCCATGGACCATTAAATGAGGGGTTGTATCCAATGTTCTTTGCCAGGGCAACAGAAAGATCCTAGACATCCCTGAGCAAATAGGGTATAAGCCAGACAACTAGTCTTTTCATCACTCATCATCACATAGCGTTAACCAATCCTGGAGAAAGCTGCAGCAAAAGCAGAACTTTTTTAAGAAACTTAAAACTTAAACTTTTTAAACAACTGCAGATTACCACAATTTACATTGTGGACATGTATTAAATACTTTCTCTGAACTTATTCACTACTTATGCCATACTGGCAACAGGTGGATGTAGGTCCTTTATTTTAGAACATGTTCAAATCTTATGAGCTCTCTGGACGTATGACAACGTATTTCAATGAATTTCAACGTGGTTACCATATAAAAAAAGTTTTTATAAATTATTCAACTTATACAAAACGTACATGTTATATTCATACTATCTAAAACGGGGAGGTGTGACAGGGCCTTATTAAAATAAAGGTTTCAGTGCCAAAAACACAAACTCTCGAGTTTCTCTTGGCATCCCTCCAACATCATGTAATCTCCCGGTTTCATTTATAAATTATTTGTACTTGTGATGTTGGAAGAATTAACTAACTATCTGCACTTCTTTGATTTTTCGTTTATTTCCTTTGTGGCTCTTTAAGTCTCTTTTTTCTAAGGATTTATTTAATTACTTTATGATGAGCTAATCTGAAAAAAAAAAAAGGTGTTGGCTTATCAGGGAAGGTGATAAAAGATTGAAAACTTTGAAAGAACGCAAATGGATAAAACATTTTGGAGAATAAGTAACATTTTCTTGCAGTTGCTTGGCTGTATCTCATTAGAATCATGTGACAATTTTCAAATACTCACAAAATAAGTTCAGAAATGGATACCAAATGATGAAAACCGCTGAGAAAGTGGTACTGCATGAAAATTGATCTTAAAAACTGAGGGAAGTAGCCTTAAGAGACTGAAAGTGGCTTTTTTTTGGAAAACGCCCCCTTGTGGCTGTTAGTAGAGAAATTAAAAACGTCATTGATGTCATAGAGAAAGCTAGTAGACTCGGTTATCAATTTCTGCTATAAAGCACTCAGGGCTTGCAACTATTTAGCTGTAGTGGATCAGAAGCACGACAGAAACGGACCAATTTTAGTTAAAAAAGAAGAAAAATGCACAAAAAATGGAACAAATTATTTTCTTAATAAAATAAAAAGTATTAAGAGTTACAGGTGTTTGAAGATAGTTTTGCATAGCATAAGAGTACTGCTTTCTGGTGATACTTCAAAAATATTTTTCCAGGCGTTACCATGGAAGATATATGGCCTTGAAATGGGTCTATTTAACGAAAATGCAAAAAAGGGAACAAATTATTTTCACTTATAAAATAAAAAGTTTTGAGAGTTACAGAACACTGAAGATGGTTTTGTATAGCAAAAGAGTAGTGCTTTCAGGTGATATTTCAACCATAATTTTCCAGGTGTTACCTTGGGAGATATATGGCCTTGAAAATTGGTCGAATTACGGAAAATGAAAAAAAACTCAACAAATTGTTTTCGTCAATATAATAAAAAGTATTGAGAGTTACAGGTGTTTGAAAATAGTTTTGTATAGCACAAGAGTAGTGCTTTCTGGTGATATTTCAACCATATTTTTCTAGGCGTTACCAAGAGGGGTTATATGGCCTTGAAAATGCGTCTATTTAAGGAAAAAGCCAAAAATGCTAAAACTGCTTGTGGTTGCCATGGCAACACTCCTTGGAAACATAAAAATTCTTTAATATGATGCTTCATATGCTATGTTATGAAGTTTTCCTTGAAAATGATGTATAGCTTGTTTTTCTATTGTTAATATAAGTATGTGAATAGGATGTACAAAATTTACCTTAATTTAGGGCATTTTTGTCAAATTTGCAGCTGTCCGAGGTGAAAAACATCAATTTTTCAAAGGCCTACCCTGGGCATACAAAATTTTTTCAAAAATATTTGAAGTTACCGCTGAGTTATTAAAAGGTGATATAAACTTTTTGCAAAATATTAAGAAATTCTGAGAACCTTCATGCGAACTCATTGCCTGATTTTTACACGGAGTGCTGGTTAAATGAACTGGCATAATCTTGAGTTGCTGGATCTTTTATACCTTCTCTAATGAGTGACAAGACACCTGTCCTACTCAAGGATACCCCGCACATTTTATACTCTCAGAAATTCAATCCTATAGGCCTATCCAGGGTTTTTTCATGCCAGCTAGCAATTTTTTAGTCAGTGAAAACATTTAAGGCCCTGGTAAACAACTTACAACTCATAAGTGAAGCAAGATACCACTGCCTGGAATAGCAATATATGTCCCAGGAATCTTATCCTACCATGGATTGCAATTATTCCCCCCCCCCGCAACTCAATTAAGTGCCAACCCATGGGATATTAATAGAGGAGAGTTGTTTCCAGTGTACTGTGCTGGGGCAAGTGAAAGATAATAGCATGCATCCCTATAGATTAAAATAGTATTCTATTCTCATTCTTTTCGACAAAAAACAACAATGATATCCTTAGTTTTTGAGACATTTAGTGCAAGATTAATTTCTGCACACCATTCAATTTTTTTGTCAATCTGGGCCCAATAACATGTCTCATCATTTCATGGAATCTGATTATTTCAGTTTTGTACTTATGGATTCATTTCATTTTGCTCATATGAGCTGAACATTGCAAACTTTGGAATAACAAATTTAAATGGAGGATTCATAGTTATTGCACTGACTCAGCCACTCAATGTGTATATTGTAACAGGACGTCTTGTTATGATGCTCAAGGTTTACGCAAAAAATTTGATAAAAATAAGATAAAAAGGCAATTAGTGAAAAATTACTATCTGTAAAGCTAGTATTTAAGTACATAAACAACTTTGCATTCAAATTTACAAATTAATTCTTCAATTAGCACAGTATAGATGTCCTGTTACAAGTTGCAGTCACAGAATCGACAGTCGAAAATTCAACTGCATAAAGTTAATCAGAAAAACTATACAGCTTACAAGAACTTATCAATGATTATTTTGCTTTGGCCATACCAATATAGTTTTTGGGGTGCTGTATAAATCTTGTGGAAGTATATTTGTGTGTGTGTCCATGTTACAAGGTTCATGAGGCTCACCTTACTTTAAAGCCAAATGGAGGCGGGACCAAGGAAGGGCATTGAAAAACATCCTCCTAGCTGTCAAACTCAAGTTTTACCAAAACTGGACACTTCCTTTGATTGACATTCAGAAAAATTAGAAAACAAAAGTGATGTCCATGTTATGCGTGCTTCTTTTAAACTTCCCTCCCAAATATTTATTTTTTAATTAATAATACTGCAAGTTGACCGAGACTTATGGCACTAAAATCACAAAACTTTTGAAAAATCCATGCCAGAATTTTTATCAGGGATAAATGAAATTATGTTACGCGATGCAGGAAATCCAATTTCACCATGATTTCTCATCCAAAAATTAAGAAACAATGATTATGATGCACAGTGATTAACAGCTCAGACCATATCCTAGGCATCCCAACTCAAGTCATTTGTCCCTGTGGCTGCACATTTTGAAGGCATCAGTTCACATTTTTTGTCTCAACTTTTTGCTATGACCCATATATGCAAATTTCAATATCCGGCTGGATACTGGATACTGTGCCGGATATCTGTGCCTCCCTACTTTTTACTACATTTTTGTCTGAAGAGTTCTTCTTCAAGGTGTACCTAATTATCGTTGGCTGAGAGTCCTAAAACTCAGTCTAAAAATTCCTAGACCAGGTCCAATATATCTGGCATCCAAATTTTGCAATAAATTCACTTTTGTAATTTGATATATTTTATATGGTGATAGAAAAAGATACTGTTTGGTAGAATTTAATTATTGAGATAATTACTTGTTAATGTATTTCAATTGAGTCATGGAAACTGTATAAATTTTCCAACTTCAATAAAGCCCTTCTTTTCGGGTTCACGGCACTCCAGCAAGTTGCATGGGTCTGGGAGTGAGACACCTTGCCTAGAATCGTCGTCATTTCTCATGACAAGAACCACCCAGAGACAATGGTCAACAAATGAACTGCCATCATGACTCAAATTATGCAAATTTCATCATGAGACTTCTTTTAACAAATAAAATTATTGTAAAGTGAAAACAATGATGTGATTTTTTCTTAAATGTACAGATCAAACCCAATGCAAATCTCAGACGACTCGTCTCCGGGAAAAGGGTCTGAACGGCGAGACTGCCTATTGCACACAGACAGCGCAAGATCAACTGCCGCTGAATAAAGTTTACAGAAGTAGTAATGTGACAGGAGTCTACCGCCTCTCACACAGGGAATGGCACATTTGCTATGATGTAGCAGTTCTACCAAACTTGAGGAACTTGACATCATTGAGTGGGGGTAAATACTTCAAAATTGGTAAGTTCGTCAGTTATTCATGGTGGGAGAATAGATCGGTTTATACTTTTCTGTAGCTGTTGATGAGTGGACACTATCAATAATTATTCACTAATGCATCTTTATTTTTCTTTTCAGTATCCTACATGTAAAACTGATCGACTATCTGAATTGAAGTATTTCATCATGAGTGCATCTTTTCCTCCTGAAGACTTTAACTGAGGACATTTGGATGAATATTTTTAAAGATGACACGCAAATTTGTGAAGCATTTCATATTTATTTCCGGCAACCGGAAGCTTGGTATTAAATCCTTATCTAAGGTTAAATCAATTATTGATGATCATTCTGGTATATCTATTGGTCATTTGAATGTACTAGGCCTTTTACCTACAATTGAACAGACAAGATATATTCTTGAAACTGCTAACTTTGATGTATTATATTTAAATGAGACTTGGCTTGATGAGTGTACATATATACGATTTTGAATTTATGGTTGATGGTTATTCAGTTGTCAACAAACCTCGGAACAGACATGGAGGAGGTGTACTTAAATATATGTCAAACATTACCTCAAATTTAAACGAAGATTAGATCTTGAATTGAACGGTCTTGAATGTATTTGGCTTGAATTGTGTGTTGATAAATCACAATCTTACTATGCTCTATGTACAGGCCACCAAAAGAAGGCAACTTGTACTATGATAAAATGTGTGACTCTATTGAGAATGCTTGTATTGAAGACAAGATAATTGGGTCTGTGGTCAACCAGGCGACAGACAACCTGGCGACAGCATACCACTACCAACTAGGCTACACAAAATTTTCAAAACACTCATCACTTCCATCCAGGCGACACAGCACTTCCATCCAGGCGACAAAGTACTTCCATCCAGGCGACAAACTTTGCAATAGGCGACAATTTGTAGATTTGTAGACGTAACAGGTTCTTCAAAAAAACAACTATTGATGTTATACTCAGTTCACATAAGGAATTACACAGGATCACAGATGTTATTAAGTTAAATTTATGTGATCATTATCTAGTTTATACAGTACTGAACAAATTTAAGCCAAAATTAAATGAACAATCTCATAGAGAATTAAGGTACAGGTGTTACAAAAATTTTGATGAGATAAATTCCTTTGTGATATTATAAATTCTAAAACTCTCTCGGATTTTAGCAATATTCCTGATGTAAGTTTAGCCTGGAAAAAAAAACAAAGATGATTTTTTGAAAATTCCGTATTTCCCGCATGAAAAAAAGATACAAACCATGGGTTACCCCTAATATTGTACAACTTATGTATTGCAGGGACTATCTGTAATATTGTACAACTTACATGTATGTATTGCAGGGACTATCTGCGTAATGTTATGATAAGAAATCCTGATACTGACACTATCAATGAATTTAAGTCAATTAGAAATGAAGTAAATGTTCAGATTCAAGAATCTAGAAATTATTATAACAACTTACATAAAGAATGAAACGATAACTCTAAAACTTTATGGAAGGAATTGAAAAAATTAATTAATTACCTTAACCTGGAAGGGTCCAGAAAGTATAATATTATATAAATTCTAGTTTAATAATGGAGTCTCGGAAAATGAAGTCTTGAAATTATTTTTAAACTCAGTTTTTGCAGTTCAATGGATGTCTTGAACTTTGATTGCAAACTACTAAGAATATCATCTACTCATATTGTAAACCAGTTATGTCATATTTTCAATTTGTCTTTAAGTAGTGGTATTGTACCCGATGAGCTTAAATATGCCAGAATCACTCCAATTTATAAAGGTGAAGGTGATAAGAATGTCGCTGTAAATTATAGACCTATTCCTGTCCTCAGCTTTATTGCCAAAATTATTGAAAATATTGTCCAATGTCAATTTATGTGCTTTCTGGTTAATCATAATTTAATTAACCCTAGATCAATATGCCTATCGTAAGTTTCATTCTACAATCAATTGTTTACATACAACTATAGATGAATGGATGCAGAATAGTGATGATAAATTTTATACAGGTGTTTGTTTCTTTGACATATCAAAATGTTTAGACTATATTAATCATAGTTTACTGTTACAAAAAAAAAAAATGTAGAGCATGACTGTGACTGGTTTATATTATTATTATTCTTTATTCGTATAAACAAATATACAGTTGTATGTAAACATATAAAAACACATAACTTAATAGAATATACATAATAACAGTAATAACACAAGGCAAGAGAAAGAAAAATAAAATAAAATAAAATAAATAACTAAATAAAAATAAAATAACATAAAAACCAGATCAACTGGTTGCTAGATATTCTATAGCATCACAGATCTCAGAATTATTTAAGTTAAACTTCTCACACAAGCTGTCTCTTACAATTATCAATTCAGCAATTTGTTGTCCTAGTCTAACATCATTCTCTAACAGGGATGCTTGAAAATTTCTTTTAATACAAGAGCCAGTACTAATTCGACAATTATTCAGTAAAATACCTGATGTAGCCAACTGCAAGCCATCATACTTATTGACAACATGTCTCAAGTTATTTGACAAAACAGATCTCTCTAGGCCGAAACATAATCTGAACAAAAAATTTACAGTGGCATTACTATGCGTCAACCCTGATAACATATGGTTCATAAATCTTGTGTGGACCTGAATCTCAGCAGGTAGGATACCAGTTATAGTTGGCAATAGATTACAGTGGGTTATTCTTGGTAATTTATAAATTCTTCTAAGCGCTTTACGCCAACTAACATTCAACCTATTAAAATCTCGGTGATAGAACTGACAGAATATCACACCGTATAGACTTGTACAATATTGCTGATATAGAGAGCCTTTAATCTCAGATGACAGACAATCAAGATAACTAAGCAATAGAAGTCAAAGTGTATTTTATAAAAAATAAGCTGTCTCAGCCTAATGAGGTTGATATAGGCATGCCGCAAGGATCAACTCTTGGGCCGCTTCTTTTCATGGTTTTTGGGAATGACTTACCTTTATTAATAAAAAATGGTCGCTGTACTATGTATGCAGATGATACTATAATTTATGTACAAGATGATGATGTCAAAAATGTCTCCTCAAAACTTAATGACGACCTAGCTGATGTTTTTGATTGGTATAGTACTAATAGACTGGTTCTTATTGCAGAAAAATCAAATGCTCTTATTGGGCGAAATATAGGTGATTCGCAAAGAAATCAACTCTTTGTTAACTTAGATTATACTATTCTTGAAAATGTTCAATTTACTAAATACTTTGGTGTCTATATATTGATGAACAACAAAAATTTGAATTGCATATCAGTGAACTTATTAAGAAATTGTCTGCCAAATAACCATGGTTATCTAGATTACAAACTATTGTCCAAAATCTATACTTTTATTAACATTCAGAACTCACATCCAGCCCATTTTTGATTATGCATGTACCATATGGGGCTGCTCAAATTCAAATATAAAACAAATTCAAAGGCTGCAAAATAGAGCAGCAAGAATTATTTGTTCAAACTTTGATATTAGAAATACAAGAGGCATTGACCTAGTTAAGCAATTAAAATGGCAAACAATTTCTCAAAGAATTGATTACTTTCTGTCAGTCCAAATGTATAACTGTATTCATGGTGATGCACCTGATTATTTAGCAAATTCTGTTATCATGGCATGTGAGAGTAATGATGTATGCACAAGAATTAATGACACAATGAATACTCGGGTTCCAGAATGTAAAACTGATGTTATGAAAAAATCGTTTATTTATAGGGGTTCCATAACATGGAACAATCTTCCAGTTGCCACACAAAACTCAGGGACATTGCAACAATTTAAAAGAAATGCTAGAGGTGTTCTTTGTTAGTCATTATATTTATCATGCATCTGTTTATTTTATAAATATTACAATTTGTTGTTGTACTTGCTTTACGTATCTTATCTGGGCCACAACCTAGTATGGATGTGTCACCCAGTTAAAAAAATACTTTAAAAATAAAATGAATAAATAAATAAATAGTTTCTTGGAGTTTCATTTATGGATAAGATAAGGACAATGAAATTTGTATTATCCCTATAGGGATATTCCTTGTACATGGATCACAGGCATGATGAATACATTTTTTTAAAAGGACAGTTTGAGAAGCTTATAAAAATATTTCTTCCAGCAGTTTGCAGTTGAAAACTTGAGATCTCTCTGGCCTCACTCTTGCACTATGGAAATGCAACGGAAAATTTGCTCTGACCTAATTGGCAGTGAGCATGCCCAGGAGTACCTGGTTCTCACAGAGCATGCTCAGACCTATTGAGCATTTGCAGAGATCTGGAACAAATGGTGGCCATTTTGAAATTTCCCTGATTAAAACTTTCAAGGCCAGTTTTCATTACAAGGTACATGGGGTTCACTCATAAGACATGTCTTGTCTAAATTTCATAAGGAATTTTTTAATGTAGGTCTGATCACTTTGTGATCAGTGAATCCCATGCAGCTCACTTTCAAGGCAAACTTTACCATGAATGATAAGGGAACTTTTCATAGTGTCTTGCCTGTTGCCAACACTGAGGGAATTTATTGTAGAAATTGGGCATGGGTGATCAGTGACCAGCGTTCTTATAAGTTAAGCTTCCAACGCAAGCAATTCGATCAATCATTGCAGCCATTAAACTATCATATAAGAGAACTTTATATTGGCTCCGGGTTTATTAAAATGTAAATTGCACAATACTTGGAATTGATGAATGATGTTGACATTGACTTACAAAATAAACATGTCCTTATTGCAATGCCAGAAACTGGGAGTGTACCCTTCATATAAATATATAATCATGATTGGCCATGAACCACAGGCATAAAGATAATTAAAATAGCAATGATTTAAATATGAACAAAGCGGTGAGTTGCTCTGGGCTAGATCTGACTAGTATAAAAGGGAATGCCAGATGCTCCCAGATATAGAGAATAATACAACGATACAGTGATATATTGACACAGTTATATATAATGATGTTCAATCAGATCTGCATGCCAGACCCAGTTTGGCTCAGCACATGAGGGAAGGTTTTATTATCAAATTATATTAATGTGTTCCAAATTACAATTGACACCGAATGCACCTCTCAGTTGGCTGCGCAATATTGATTAACTGTTTAATAATGTGTTTGTTGATTAATGGTTACACTTTGGTTAAATAAGCAAGACATCGATTCATGGCATAACCGTCCTCCTCACATCCCCAATAATTATGAAGCATATAATTATGTCATAAATCTTTGGTGAAAAAGGTCAACTTTTATCTATTATCAATAATGTCAAAGATGAAATCCCTTACCTCGTAATAATTCAATAAGCTTTAAAACTAGGCCATTATGTAACCCCAAAAGCTAAGCTTCTCAGCATGGACAGACTCGTTATACAGCCATGGCCATAAGTTTTCACTCAGCAGCCATGCTTCACTATGGTGCTATAATTTTGACCAATCACAACAAAGCAAACCTGCTCAATCTTCTCCAAAATGTCAGGAATTATAGTTAGTATGTATTTGGAGGTGTTCTGACAAAAATTGTTGAATGGAATGATGTTACATAACAGCTGTGAGGCAAAATAATGAATTAGTTGAAATCTAAGTATATGATCAGTTCTGATCCTATATTGTCATTCATAATTCACCAAAGTGTCTGGATGTGTTGGGCACACACCAAATTAAACATTCAAGACAAAATTTTTATTAAATATGAGACTTCAACGTTGCTTGATCGGGTTTCGCTTGATGTGTTTACAATTAGAAAAATTGTTAATTTCTGATATGAGAATAAAGTAGTGAATTGTTTTTCTTATTATGAAATTTAATTAGTTTAATAAAATTCCACATCTATGGAACGCATTTGACATAATTTTCTTTCAAAAGAAGAAGTGCAGTTATTTCCTACACCTACATAAAATTTTGCCATATTTGAAGAAAAAAAAACAGTTCTAGTAAAACCCGATGAACGAAAAATTCAACCATGTATTTTATAGTAATTTTGTCATGAATGCTTAATTTCCTGTGTACACAACACATCCACAAACTTGGGTGGCTGTTACTACCATGAGAATAACATATAGCATCATAATTGATTTTATGCTCAAAATTCAACTTATTCATTATTTTGCCTCACGGTTACTGTGAAAATATCATTTAATGCAATTATTTCTATCAGATGACCTTCTACTCTGTATAAACTATAATTGCTCACAATTTAGTGAAGATTGAGCAAGTATTTGCTTTGTTATGATTGGTCACAATAATTGCACCATAGACCCATAGTGCAGCATTGCAGATGAGTGAAAACTTACGGCCATGGCTGTAGTCCGTTGTTTTTTAGTAGTACATTCATGCGTTACCAATTATGTTGCCCTGCGCTCAGAAAAATGGGTGATCAAAGCAACTAGGCCCGCTGATGCTGTGTAAAATTTGACTTGCAGTCAGTTGGAAACTATAAACTGACACATTGCTTTATTTTTCTATGGGGCCCGAAAATAGCGCTGGAGGCTGGCAGCGGGGGATCCAGGGGTTGGACGCACGTGGCATTTGCAGGCCCAGGTTGTTGAATCTTTTCTTCAAAATGCCACTATTTATCTTGACGTCTGGGGGCCCCTGGTAGGCGCCCTTACATCGCCACTGGAACAGCCACTTGTTGGACAGAAAAAAACACATAGCAGAGTATTTTCTATACAATAACATATACATGATGTTTGTCAATAAAAATATTGTTAAATACACTGCAAGATATTTATTTGGTTCTATACATGAAAGGAGGTAATGTTTTATTTGGACTAAGATGATATTATGTACGAGGAGTCTGTTGCATTTTGGGCAAATTGGCTTGAGCCTTCACAGAATGGTGTCTCGCGAAATTTCTGATATTTTTCTCACATAATAATCATACGTACTTATTTCATAAAAATTCTGAGATTATTTTTTTGTGGAAATCGGCCCACTACATAGAGCCAAAGCAATCTGCTCAACCATTCAAGCCCTATTATACATATATCAGGATAACAGGAGCTATAAGCATAAATATCTTCTGCTGATCGATAGATATTGTGCATCACAGTGCTATGAATAATAGCGCTCGGTCGGTGTCGCAGTCGAAAATCCTTTAAAAATGCTCTGCTGTAGTCTGTTCTCTTTTGACATTCAAAGGGGAGCGTTTCCAGCTAAATGTTTTTCGGAGTAGTCCCTGTTGATCTTCAACATTCGGAGAAGAGGTCTCCCTTTCAAATGTCACCAGTTTATGGCTGTGGTATATTGGTTAGTACATGACTACATAAAATCAGTGTTTTAGTAGAGTCTGTCTCTTCAAAGTTGCCACATGTATTTATCTATTGGATTAAACACATAGAATTCTTCTAACAACTCTCTTGGTCTTGTTATAATTGCATTGGTCAATCATGGATATTTTGAAATATGTCATAAACATTTGTTTACTAATTTTCCTGGATATTCACTTCCATACTCCTAGTACAATTGGAATCCAAGCAACATCAGTGACGTTAACACCGCCAATGGAACAGCCACTTGTTGGACATAACAAAACACATAGGATTTCTATGATGTTATTTACAGGAGAGTCAGTTTCATTTTAAAGTGGTTGGGCAAATTGGGCTGAAATGTTCACAGAATGGTATCAACATTAACCTTAACACGCTGATAGTTGATGGTACTCCAATGCAATACTTCCCTGAAGGAAACTGCAATACTTCTGCCCCAGAGGAGGATGCAAGGGTACTGGCATTTCCCCACCTTACCGACTTACAGATTAAGAACAACCCACTACTTGCCATGCCTAACCTGACCAAGATGCCCAAACTGGATAGATTTTATTTTGCAGACAGTCTAGTTACCAGCATACCAGGGAAGCCATTTATTAACAATACAGTCGTGAGATTCTTGTGTATAACAAAGAATACAAAACTCACCCAGGCACCTGACCTTGAAGGAGCCTGTGCGGCTATTAGGGACCTGGATATGAGATACAACCAGTTCACTTCACTTCCTCGCGATTATTTCAATGGCTGTACCATGATTAGACTTATCCATTTGAGTGACAATAGATTAATCTCTCTTCCTGATTTCACAGTAATTGGGTCGGAACTGACAAGAATTTATGCAAAGAACAACCTTCTGAATGAAACAATACCAAGAGATGCTCTTAAAACACTGAATAACTTGTATACATTGCGCCTTGAAAACAACAAACTTTCAACCTTTGACGTCAGCTTTTGTAACTTGTCACTGTCACTGGACTGCAACCTCAAAGATAACAACTTATTACAAGTACACAACCCTTACCGCGACTGCATTGGATCTCTGGACACCTTACCCAAACCCGAACTCGACTTTGACAGCCAACTCCTCCCCTGCGACGATCGAAGATGTTGGATGAAGAAATACGGCTTCAAGACGGAAGACATAAACCCCGGTGACTGCCCCGATGGCCGTGAGTGGAAGTATGTTACAGAAGAAGAACTGTGTCCAGGTATGATAAGTTCTCTGATTTGTGTAGTATTCACATGCCTCTTGACTGAGCATTTTAATATAGATCTATGTAATTTAGGCCACACATAATTGATCTTCAGCTTCTCGGATCCTCTCAAGGCACTTTTTCTAGGGTCGGTCGGTAGGACAAAAAAAAAGGTGAAAAAAAAATTTTTTATAATGTCAAAAAAAAAAAAATTTTTTTTTTTCGATCGGCGGGAAATCTATTGTGTCGGCGGGTCCGCGAAGCTAAGAGTCAATTATGTGTGGCCTTAGTTGTCTGGTTGTAGACATTCATTCTAATCACAAGCTCGTTTAAAATTTAAACATTCTTCATTGCAAATCAAAATTATTGTCAAACAACAACTTGTTAAAATCACAGTGTCTTTTATTTCAACATACCAAAAACAATTTCTCATAAAATACATAACCAAACAATCAACAACAAATCCAAATATTCACCGAAAACATGCATTTCATATATTGGCATTTAATCCTGGTAAGCATTTTATCACCCACGTGCACATTTCACAGCATTACTTCAAAATACTTTTTAAAATGTATTCATATATTTCATACAACACTTGTACAGTGCAACAAAGCATTTTTGTGATAAATAACAGTTTCACCGATTGTAAATGATTTAAACACTATAACATACATCTTTCTATACAGTGTAATGAATAACAGAAAATAAGTTGGTTGGTCTATTTAAGTAAAATCTACACCTAAGATACAGACAACAGACTTGTATATAATCATATCAAAGGTAGCGTAGAGCATTACTGTAGCTAACATATTCCACTTCATTGAAAAGTTAAGTTGTACAATCACCAATTTTCCATTTCTCCTTATAAACATTTAAATCATCCCTAGCATACCATGACGCCATATTGCTAACCAAAAACCTTTACTTCTGAAGTTGTTACCTACTCAATTTACCACATCAAGATGCTAACACATACAGCTAGTACAGGTGGAAGTGTAATGAAAATAATGCAAAATTGTTAAACATTCTGATAACTATCATTCAAATCACAGTTATACTATGAATCTGGTGATTGAGTAAATACGTTAAAGAATACACTACCGTCTTGTAATACCACCTGCCTTGCAACATTATAACTAGTAGCCGGTTTTACTAGTGCAATTGTGGGTATATAAAAATTTACAAAGGTATGTTGTGAAAAGTAGTGAATATTAGACAACAATTAATTGCGTATTGACGCTGCTGGTAAATTCCAACACTTGCACAGACAACAGCAGAGGGGAATAAACAGAAATGTCCGATGCATAAACTGACATTGGAAAAAAGATAACAGCAGTATCAGGTGTAGATCTCAAGAACAGTATGTAAATGCTTCTCTATATAATAATCTGAAGTTGTAAGATGTATGAGAATAACACAACCAATACTCTCAAGATTCTAATATTCAAAACAATGCTTAAGTTACAAAAAAAAATTGTTTATGTATACAATAATGCATAGTGACGTTCAGTAGTAATCCATCTGATATATCACACCATTTGTAAATATACATTGTACAATTGAATTCAAATTTATCTATTCCAAATCATGTCCTCTTAAATAATCCAGAGATCTGATCATTGAAATTTTATTCTTGTCAACCCGAAATAATATGGTACCCCGTAACACACAAAGTGCACAAAATCTTGGTCTCACGAGTACTATCTTATCAGTAGTATTTTGTTTAAAGTAATTTTACCATCAGTTAAGACCACATTAGATTACAAGAAGACACCTCATTGGCAGGATGTCAATAATTCAACGCTAAAGTTCTGCGTGACAATGTTCAAATTCTGTGTCAAACAGTAAAGCGACCATTCAGATCATTCAGCAGATCTAAAATTAAGGCAAGTTAGTATTATAGCTTGTAAAAGATGGCCCCACAATTGTTGTATATTATGAGTATATTGATTGCATGTAAATTGTTGGGTAATATCTAAATCTCTCTATCTGTATTTTAGCTTGGATCTACATTTAGTTTAACATCAATGCATTACTGATAGATTGCCTAATTTCAGAGACCTGTAATCATTTAAGTTTACCTTTTGTGTTTAAGGGCCTTTGTATAGAATCTTTGTAATCTAAGATCCCCTTTGAAGTCAATATATCTTAATTGTTTACCCAAGTACTATGCTGGGGACTTTTGGCCCAAACCTAAACGGCTATACCAACTCAGGAATCTCAGGTCTCTTTGATGCAGCAATATAACAATTAACACCTTTGGGGATCAATAACTTATGCATCCAGAATCACTGACATGTCTTATAATGACATAATTTGCATATGGGTTAAACCCCTTTTTACCAATATTGTCTTTTGATTGGCCCAGAGCCCTGGGCAAATAATATCATTGTGATGTCATTGTAAGTGTGCTATATAACCAACTGTCTTGTATCAATAAATTTCTATTCTTTTAGTCTATCTGTGAACCGTAACTATATTGTTTGTCATTCTTACCATATACAAACTAGCATCTTGAAATCCCAGTATAACTGGTCTGGAATTATTAGAATTGTGATAGCCATTTCCTTGGCTAGCTGAGCTCCCTCAATTGCAGTGATACGAGTACACATTTGGGAAGCTGTTTTAATTGAGGACTGATTAATTAGTCTATCAATTGTGACTATTAATCTATGATTGTCTCTGTCAACCAGTAGACACCTGGAGCTCACAATGGTGTACCCTGACATGATTGAGCAGAGTCAACTTTTCTGAATCATTGGAGTGAAGTGAACAAAGACTGAATTAAGCACAAGCTCAATTTTTTTTTTTTTTTTTACTACAAGTGGAGTTCACAATGGTATACCCTGAGTGAATTGAACAGAGTCAACTTTTTGTGAACATATTGGAGCAGTACAGTGAGTACACATTGGATATAACACAAGCCAGATTTTTTTTTTTTATGTGGATATTTTGAAAAACGCAACTTTTACCATACACAATACTGGATGGGCTTCAAGATTCTACATTAGTTGAAAGTTGTAGGCGCGACGATATTTAAACCAAACACATTGGGCTTCAAGATTTCGAACTGATCACCTAAAACCTGTCCAACATGGCTCC
The DNA here is from genome assembly GCA_026936325.1 of Platynereis dumerilii. NCBI lineage: Eukaryota > Metazoa > Annelida > Polychaeta > Phyllodocida > Nereididae > Platynereis > Platynereis dumerilii. The sequence goes on from JAPTHN010000003.1 coordinate 19,828,962, forward strand.
TGTGTCACCAGGATGCTTGCAATCCTAAATGGAGGAGAACTTGGGAAACAAAAATTTGATATGAGAAGACAATCAACAACAAAAATTTAAAGAAGAATCAACAACAGCATGATTAATTTAGTCACTCGAACGCACAGGTCTGTCGATAGACCTTGAGACTCAAGCCATGAGGAGGGACCACCTAGCAACGATGCTTGGTCTCTTGCCCACGTCACACCACAGCCCCAGGAATCGAAAACACTCATCGAGTCTCATTAATCGAAATCATTACTGACTTGAACAGATACATTGCTGTGCTCGAATTGGCCACCGAGCAGTATCACTCCCAAGTCGAGTCATCCCATCGTCAGAGGACTGAACTTCAACTAGGTCGACTCACCAGAGATCTGCTCAACGAGGACCAACTCAACGAGATCTTGTCTCATGCTCAAAAGAAATTCCAGGTATGGAGGTTTAAATTCAGTGGTCATATCAATTTTTGTTAATGTAAAGGTTAACATTCAGAGATTGATAACCCTAGGTCTGATCAGTCGACGGATCAGCCAATTTAATCGACCATTTAATGTTCCAACTAAACCTGGCTGTGACAAACATTTTGTAGCTAGGAGATTGTCATTTCGTTGAAATTCATTGTCATTATGCAGATTATATCATTCATAATATGTGTTTTCTAAGATCGAGTAATTTTAGAGGGCTAGGGCACCTAAATGCGGCTCATTTATGTCATTAATTGTATCATTGTATTATTTTATGTAACAAGACTCAGTTTAGCTGCTTTCTAATAGAGCAGCTGAGATCTACATATGCATCTCTGTATGCACAATAATTTTATGTCATTCATTATATCATTATATTATTTTATGTAACAAGACTCAGTTTAGGTGCTTTCTATATATAAAGCAGCTGAGGTCTACATACGCATCTCTGCATGCACATTTTTTTAGACATGAAGTCATTTTCATTAGTCATTCTTTGAGATTCAAGAAGCTCACTTAAAATTGTATTTACTGCACTTACAAATTAGGTTAACATAAGCCGTACGCAGTTAACATAAGCCGTACGCAGTGAAGTAGCATCTAGTGCATAAATTAGGGGTGTAAAACCACGTTTTAACACACATTTAGAGTCAATAAGCCAGGTCCGAGCGATGCTGTGCGACTCCCTGTACAATTACATGTTATTTGAAATTTAGAGTCAATAAGCCAGGTCCAAGCGATACTGTGCGACTCCATGTACAATTTTATATTATTTGAAATTTAGACTCAATAAGCCAGGTCCAAGCGATGCTGTGCGACTTACTGTGAATTATATGTTACTTGAAATTTGGAGTCAACAAGCCAGGTCCAAGAGATGCTGTGCGACTCAAAGTACAATTATGTGTCATTTGAAATTTAGAGTCATGACACTCTCTGTAGAATTTTATTTGGTTGGAATGAGCTGAGTCAGCATGACTAAGCAATTTTAATGTACAAAATTATAAATATAAACAAATTATTACTGGTAAAACAACTATTGTTATAGCGCAATGTAAAAAGTTGTCATAGTAGCAGGACAGAGGGTAGAGGAGATTACTTCCATTTCGTCCATGGTTTTCGTTTCGCTGGAAGTCTTACTTCACCATCGCCCAATTATTAAGTAGATAAAAGGATGCCAATTGTGTCATAATTTGCCTTCTTCCAATCAATGAAGATTGTAATTAGACATAAAGTGGCAACTAACACAATTTTGTATGAAATAACCAGTTGATGTCCAGAATTGTCAATATATTACACATTTATTGTCGATATTACACAAATTACAAATACCATTTGAAATTCAAATGTCAAGATTTAATTGTTAAATGTTCAATATCATTTCTGATGTCCTATATACATATATATATTTTTTAACAAATTCAATTGTAAAATGTTATTCTCTCAGGCATGATAACCTGTTGTTTAATCATTTGAGGTTTTATTGCTACATGTGTGATTGTTTATGTGTTTTTATATCATGATGCAAGCTCGGCATATTTTTGATGAATTACATGTATTATGCAGTTGTTTGGGTCAACTTGTGCATGGTTTATTTCTATATATTGCGGTCAAGAGGGCTATTCAAAATCATTGTATTTTTTGAAACTGTTTGTATGTTATTTTTGTCATAGTGATATGTGTAGTGAAATCTTGGGAAGGTCAGCTTAGATGCCATAAGATGGGCTGGAACTTAATCCTAAGCTTAGTCACCCCCTGAGTACCAGTATTAGCTAAATTAGCAAATTTTATATTTATGTGTTGAGCATCAGGTCAATTGGGATGTCACAAGTTTGAGTGGAGGCGGCTTGATCCTCAATTCCCTGTGCCACACATAAAACCAAGCCTAGTAATAAACAATTGCATGGGACAGATTAACTTAGATGTCATAAGTTAGGTCGTCAACTTAATCCTATGTTTAGTCATCTGGTACCTGTCAATTGGTAGGAAGGAGGCTGATAGCCATCACTGCTATCTTAGTACCCCCATCTAGTGTTACTTTTTTTTTTGTATGTTTGATGTTTATGTATTGATTTTATTGCATGTTTGATGCCTATGTATTGATTTTATTGCATGTTTTATGTTTTGTATGTTTTATGTGTGTGTATTGATTGTATTACATGTTTTAATGTCTCTGTGTGTCGAATTTTGATTTGTACATTGTCTTTCAATTCAAAAGGTGAATTGAATATTTAAGTCTTGTTAAATTGAGAGCCAGACTATAATGATTACTTTTAGAATGTGTGCTAAAACTGAACGAATTAGCCTATTTTTTATGTATAAAGTAGGCCTACTCACTACTGTCTAATCAAAATGCATTAATTATTGTATATCACTGTCGTTTAAATGGGACAGCAACCTTGTTAGGGCCATTTTTATTATTTGGATGGATTTTGATGGAATTAATAGCTATGTGCTAACGGGTATCACACAGCTTGTGGGGTATGATACGAATGTAAAAGATGGCCCCACAATTGTTGTATATTATGAGTATATTGATTGCATGTAAATTGTTGGGTAATATCTAAATCTCTCTATCTGTATTTTAGCTTGGATCTACATTTAGTTTAACATCAATGCATTACTGATAGATTGCCTAATTTCAGAGACCTGTAATCATTTAAGTTTACCTTTTGTGTTTAAGGGCCTTTGTATAGAATCTTTGTAATCTAAGATCCCCTTTGAAGTCAATATATCTTAATTGTTTACCCAAGTACTATGCTGGGGACTTTTGGCCCAAACCTAAACGGCTATACCAACTCAGGAATCTCAGGTCTCTTTGATGCAGCAATATAACAATTAACACCTTTGGGGATCAATAACTTATGCATCCAGAATCACTGACATGTCTTATAATGACATAATTTGCATATGGGTTAAACCCCTTTTTACCAATATTGTCTTTTGATTGGCCCAGAGCCCTGGGCAAATAATATCATTGTGATGTCATTGTAAGTGTGCTATATAACCAACTGTCTTGTATCAATAAATTTCTATTCTTTTAGTCTATCTGTGAACCGTAACTATATTGTTTGTCATTCTTACCATATACAAACTAGCATCTTGAAATCCCAGTATAACTGGTCTGGAATTATTAGAATTGTGATAGCCATTTCCTTGGCTAGCTGAGCTCCCTCAATTGCAGTGATACGAGTACACATTTGGGAAGCTGTTTTAATTGAGGACTGATTAATTAGTCTATCAATTGTGACTATTAATCTATGATTGTCTCTGTCAACCAGTAGACACCTGGAGCTCACAACCTGTTGTAAATATCAAGTGATCAATTGCAAATCATCAGTTTTGATGCTGAGCAGTGTAAGATATAGTCTCTTCTTTGGACATTCAACAACCAAACAGTACACACACATTTTTCGAACTTCAAATTTTTACACTTGCTTCATGTATGCTTTTCACATAATATATATTTTAAAATGTTCATACAAATATTCCTGGATGACAATAGATATATATGGATAATGGTTCTGCACCTAGCACCATTTTATAGAACTGGTATAGGTTAATAATCAGCGATGTTACAACACTTCAAACACATATTTTAACAATATTCAAATTGACTATTTTCAGCTACAGAAACTAATCGTGAACTGAAAAACAGGAAGGGCTCAAAAACTATATTTGTGAAGTAACACCCTATAAAAGTTTTATAACCCTCCTAATCTAAATCCCCTAACTTTTTACTAGAATCTTAAATGTTAATCTTAATTCTTTAATGTTAATCTTTACTCTTTAATACACTTCCCTTTATATCTTAATCCTTTAAATCTAAAAAATCTTAAACACTTATATATTAATCCAATATATGCCATTTAAAAACTAATCCTTTTGGGGTTAGGATCAATACCTGTGAGAGAAGACCCACAGACTTGATCAATTAATAGGCAATTAACAAGCATAAGTCAACCTTTGCCAGTCTGAGCTGAGATTTCACCATTTAACAACGCAGAGCCGTCACATGTACAGATCGCAGGTCAACCACAGAAATATATAGAACGGGCATGAGGCTCTGGCAGATGAAGCAACCAAATCCACCATCTTGGAACTGATGTTACTGCAAGGACTGGAACTTCAGAGTCAATTTTCTCAATAACAGTGATCTCAGTTATGACAATGGCATGATGTAACATCACAATTAGTCTATTGTGACGTCATGTCTCAGGCAGTTTCAATATGGCGGATTTGGTGACCTCATCTTGAGGTGGCATCATACAGCCTCATGTCCGTTCTATGTATTTCTATGAGGTCAACAACCCCTTTGGCCCAACAGGTCAACGGATGCGCGGACGGCAGGACGGACGCACGGTCACGCGGACACACAGGTGATCATTGCGATCATTCAAGAGGATAACAGCTGCCCCTCATACCAGCAGCAAGCACCACCACATTAACAGTTCCTTGGAGTCTTACTCTTAGGGAGAGCAACAACCAATAATGAAGAATCCTCTCATCAAGCAGTGACAAATAACAAGGCCCTTTTAGTAGTAAAGGGAGAGGCACAAGGCTGCCAATCAACAAGAAGATGTTTGTACAAGGGATTTATCATACCCTCATCATCCCCATTGGCATTGCCAGTCATCCTCGTCAAGAAGAAAGACTACTCAGATGAACCCCGTTTTTGTGTGGACTTCACCCAAGAAGGGATACCTAGTATTACTCTATTGAAGCATTTGTGACATACTCAACCAGGTGCACGGCGCCAAAATCTTCTCTACCTTAAACCTTGAGTAGGCTTCCAGCGGCTGCCTTTCTATCCCAAAAACCAAGAGAAAGGAGCCTTTATCTGTCATTAGGGCCTCTTGAGTTGGACAAGACTGCCCATGGGTCTCAGAAATGCACCCCAGTACAGGATTGTATCAACGAGTGGGTTAACTCTAACCCATGTTAGTGATTTTCTGTGTTAGTTAACCGGTTTTACAAAATTATGTTAGCTGGTGATGTATCAACAAAAAAGTGGTTAAGATTATCTTTTTATTGTTGTGAGGGACATTTAACCGAATTTTGATGGGGATTCCCGGGGGTTTCCCAAAATGAGAGCGTCATTTGACACAGGAAAAAGAAGAAGATTGAAAAAACCATTTTCGTTGCAGTAAAACTGGAATAACTCACTCAGTTTTGAAGATACACACTTGAAATTTTTACAGCATGTTGCTGGATACCAAATGCGCCTTCGCTGAACTCAGCATAAAATTCCGGTCAGCCGTTTTTATTATGCGGCTCTCTAAATGGAGATTAAACAGTTTATTTTATGACCAACTTCATAGAGCTCGCAAATAAAATCTAACGAAGGTATCTTTATGCGCTTCACCACGAAGCTGCAGAAAATAGTTTCCTACACTATGTTAAAATTTCACATTGATTGCATCAAAATTGGATTTTTAAGAAATTATTTTGTGCAGCAGCAATTTCTCGGACGAGCCATTTTGCTGCCTTCATGAACTGGCCAGCATGTGACGTCATCAAGTGACGTCATCAAGTGACGTCATGGACTGACGTCATTTCGTTTCCAACAATTGTTTTGTTTACAAGTGTTTTCAGTGCCTTTTGTTTTCTTGCTGGTCAATATTATTGGATTTACAGTCCATTTTTGGACAAGGAGGAGGCTTAACACAACTTTTAACACAGGAAAAAGCTGGGTTAACTTTCCTGGTTAACTTCCACGACAACTAACCCAGAGATTTGTTGATACATCACGGTGAGTCATTAACATGGGTTAAATCTCTTAACACAGCAAAGATAACCCATGTTAAACGTTGATACAATGGGGTACAGACGTTCCAGAGGGTCATGACAGTCGTATTCAAGGGCTTCATAGGCACTGTCTCTCTCCAGTACATAGATAATGCTATCCGAGTTGGACAGGGAGCATGTACGCCACCAACATGAACTGAACCCTAGGTCAGTTTAGCTTGCAACAAATTGTAAAAATATAAGGCTATAAAAGCCCCAAATATATCAAATAAATCAATTCAAACCTACTTATTAATTTTATGCTGCCTGCATTGCTCATAATTACAAAATTCTGTATGTACCATTTCATTCATTGTTCAAATTGTTCCCTTGTCTACAACATGTCAAGAGCATAGCTAAGAGGCCAGCTGGCCAAGCTTGGCACTTGTGATATGTTCAGCTAAATTCAATCATCATATAATTATCAAGACGAACTTGAATTCATAATTCATGCAAAGCCAATTTGTCAATGTATATGTAATACAGCCTGCAGCTGCTCAGAGCACATGGAAAAGTTATATCAAGTAATTATCAAAAGTAGTAATCAAACTCTAAGGAATTATACAATGTTGTTAACTGCCATTGAGAAATGGTTTCCATGATTGTACCTGTGTTTGCTTTTGCTGGCCAATGGCCATTGGTTCCCTGATTTCCTCTTTCAAGATAAAAGGGAGGTTTTGCCAGGGAATAAACAGTTTAAACTTAAGTAAGATTCGAAGAGCACTTCCTGCATTTGTCTTCATTTCACCAGATATGCATTTACTTTGACTTGGTTTATGAACTACATGCAATTTGAAGTTGGACAGAGTTGGTTGGTAATGCTCCATGCATTCAGGAACATTTTAGAAGTATGCAAACCCACTCCTCGTTATATTTGGTGATCCTGCGTTAAGATTGAACACATTGTATCACCTCAGGAACATCTTGGGAACATGCGGAACACCTTCCCACTGGAGCAACAAGGACAAGAAGGGACTCTCCAATGATGACCTTTGATCTCCAAGATTAACCAGGTGCTGATGTGAAGCAGAGACACACGCTGCCACTACTAAAACACCATCTCATCTTACAAGCACAAGATATCACGCTACTCCCGACACACAATGGCTCCCAACGATGGCCCAGGACAAGGAGGAAAAGGCAACAGCCATCTCCCAGCAGGCCAGGCTCCTCATATCCCAGGTGCGGCAGCTCAACCCCTCATGGCACAAGATTTCACTACGTATCTGCACCAGGACAGGACCATGAGATAGACAGCCAACACACGAAGACCTACGATGTCAAGGGAGGCCGAAGAACACAGAAAGGCTGAGGATCAAGTGAAACGGGTCCCCACTTGCGATGACAACATTCCCAAGGCAGTGAGGGAATGTATTCGGAATGTGGCACTGATAAAGCATTACTTGAGCTACACTGTGTACATCGCTTCACAGTCGGCAACTGGACCCCTGAGGAGAGAGATGGAACACTATCTCAACTCTCAAGAGAACTGAAATGCTGCACCATGGGACCGTCTTCGGGACCACCTACAGCAAGCCTTCCTCTCTCCTCACGAAGATGACAGACTCCGACATGACGTCGAAAAGACAAAGCAGGGAGCTTATGAGAACTCGGCCTCATATAGTCGTCGCTTCCGAGATGATCCAGATCATTGCATCTTCATGCTGAAGCTGATGTAAGCTGAGGGTACTTGTCAACTCAGCAGCCAAGCAATGTCATCCATTCCAGATGTCCACAGCTTACCTAATTTATCCCTTCGTTCCATCTTCACTAAGAGCAACACAGACACCAGTGAAGTGACAGTAGTAGAGCAGCCACCTGCTTCAGGATAAAAAATCCAAGTTGTAAGATGGCAGTCTCCAGCAGCAACAGCCCAGTGGGATAATGCAGAGCAAGCCAGGGCAGGTGCAAGACAGACCAAGAGTGGCATAAAAGCAGTAAGCAGTTGCCCCCTGAGATGGGCGGCTATTGGAAGTGGACCTGAAAAATGTTTCCTCAGGTCATTATTTAACTGGCACGCTGTGCTAGGACCTATCTGCTAATTGGGAAAGCTATTGGTAAAGTCCTCCATTGTTTCTATATTATAATCTTGTGTGGACCAGCTGTGGTATTATGTTAATTCTGTATGTACATTTTGATGTATCATGTGATTTAGACTACCAGGAAAGAATTGCCACTGACCTAATTTCTGAAGGGTTCATTCCTGGACCTCAGATTTAAAGCAGTTTGTCTCAAATTTGGTAGTGGGGATGGGGAAAACCTTGAAGCTCTGACAAACAAAATAGCTGAGGAGGCGGAAAGTAACTTCTGACCTTGTCCGACTGAGGCCTTCGGTGAAAGTCTTTCAGATCCTGATGAGACCAAACACACAAGCCTTCAAGCAATACTGCCAGAAGTAAGGGAGCAATTCCACAGCAATGACAATGATGCACAAGCATCTGCAAGAGTAGATGTTGAGAGATACTTACAACAGCCGATGTTGGCCATTGACACAGATCCACTAAAGTGGGGGGAGAAAATTCCGCCAGTTATAAGTATTTAAAAGTCAATTAGGAAAGAAATAAGTACTTAGCTATTCCAGGTTCAAGCATTCCAAGTGAGAGGCTCTTTAGTGGAGCAGGGCTTATCGTGATCTCAAAAAGAAGCAGGCCAGCACAGGAATCCGTCCAGGGGTGCCGGAAGGAATCGCGGGTGGCAGGGGCGGTCAGATAAAAAAGGGCAAATCATATTCGCGCCAATTTCGCATGACAAAATTTAAATAGACAGTCACTAATAATTTTGAAAATATACTTACCAATACTTACTAATTTGTGCCTAAAACTAGTAAAATAAGGCCTTATAAGTTTTTTTCTGAAAGATCTAAAGGGCACCCTTACCCCCCCCTGCCCCCCTTGGACAAGAGCAGGATGGGCAATTACCCCCCCTGCCCCCCTGTTCCGGCACCCCTGCATCCGTCAACAAGATGCTTTTCATGCACTACAATTTGGATTAGCTCAATAAATGTGTTTAATACTGTTTATTATAGCACACTGATATTTGAAAATTTGAATGTTTGTTGTTAAATTCATTAATAAGCTCCATGTATGTCAATTGTTGTGTTTATAGTTGCTAAATTTAGTTATTGTTGTGTTGGCAATTAACTGCTGAATTAATATGTTGACTCATTCTGACTTGTGAATGTTGAAAATTAGATTACCATGTTCAGGCAGTGTAAACAGTCAGTAAGCATCGATTTGTTCAACAAAAATTTTAATCTAAGACATGGATGTTTTGTTTTTAACATCTATTTTTGGGGGTAAATGCATTCGTAGTATCAAATATGTGGGTATTAATTTTTTTACTGCATTTTCCCAGTTTCAAATCTGCTATGTACGTATTATTTCAATATTGCTGCAAGCTGTCCTTTGTTCATAAAGAACTCAAGGGCCATCTGGCTATGCTTGGTACTTGAATAAGCGTTGAGCCAGAATTAATCATGTATATTAATTGATGAGACAGAACTTGTCTATGGGTGATTCAAAGCCTCTTTGTCAATATAATTTCACATAGCCAGCAGATGCTCAGAACACATGGGCCTGTTATATCATGTATGCCATTGTATGTCTTAATTTGATCTCCAGGGAATTAATTATATGTATTGATTATTGTGATTGAATGTACTTATTATGTAGTCATGTTGGCACCTTGATTGCCAGATGTCATGTTGTAATTGATTGAAGTGTTTTGCTGGCCAAAGGCCATTGGATTATGGGTTTCTCCCAAACATATAAAAATGGGAGTTTTACCAATAAATGGCAGTTTGTTCTAAGCTAAGTGAAGAGTACTTCTTGCATTTGTCTTCATTCCACTAGATATGCTTTTACTTTAACTTGGTTTTAACTCTACATGTAATTGGAAGTTCTACAGAGCTGGTTGGTATTGCTCCATGCAGTTAGGAATCATTTAAGGAGTATGCCAACTCACTTCCTTTTATAATTGGTGACCACTGACTTGTTTTGAACACCTTGTATCATCTCAGGAACATCTTGGAAACATGAGAAACACCTTCCAAATGAAGCCACATGGACAAGAAAAGACTCCCCAATGATGACCTGTGATCTCCAAGATTAACCACTTTCTGAGGTGAAGCGAGGACCCGCCGCTTTCTCTCCAGTCCAGGGAGAAGGTGTCCTGGAACCTCAATCTCAATATGGCACTCATTGATACCCAACAGGAACAATCAGGACAAAACCGGACACAGAGGACCACGAAAGATGTAAGACCCTCGGAACCTCCCTGCACTGATCACCTGGGATCAACAAGCATCGCAATGCTGTGGCTGACGACGAACAAACAGTTCCAGAAGAAGGATGCTGTGGCTGAGATGAGACCAATAAACAGGCATTATACCGGTACAGAGATTGACAATGCCCAGGTGATCACACGATGGATCATTGAGGATCCTGCTTCCTTGGGGCGGCAGTGTATTTCAAGATCCTTCTCACAAAACATCATGACCACTGCCCTACAATTCAACTACCAGGATGTCTTCCCAGAATACCCAGAGCAAGCAGGAGATTGCAGTCAACCCTCAGCCCAGCACATCCACGGCTCCGCCCAGAAAACGACATCCGAAGAGACATCAGGACCCTCGATTCGAACCTTCAGGCCAGAAGTCCAGATTCAGTGACATCAGTACGGAGTGCAAAAGTATTGTCTTAACAACCCCCAATAAGTCTCAAGAAAACATCTGCATGGTGATTGATAATTGGCTTTTTCTACTTGAGGAAAATTAGCTTTTTTAAAATACCCCTCCCCTCCTCCCCCCCCCCCAGCTTCTTCAGTTATTTTTCCAAATTTAAAAAAAAACTTTATTTTTATAAAAGTATTATTTGATTCTGTGTTGCCCTCTTGACCAGGCATCAGAGCCTTGTAACAGGGCATTTGCTTGTGACACCCTGTCAGCAATTGATAAGGAAAATGGCCAATCCTTGTGACACTCCATCACCAAAAGACCAAATCTGAAGTCAACTCAGCTGGCTAAGATCAACAATCGGAGCTTGCAGAACAAAAAGTCCGATCCCCAAATTGCTGCTGCAGCGCTTTAGTACCAGCACAGACACAGGGATTTGCAAGGTTGGCAAAGCAACAAGTGTAACAATAGTTTCAGATTCGAGATGGACAAGGCAATGTAACTTGCCCAAACCCTCAATAAGCTAGGAGATAAAACTGCCACCCAAAACATTTCAGAGTGAGCGGGATTTTTCATGGAAGCCCCATGAATTAAACAGGTAGTGAGGAAGTCTGTCTATATTTCAAATTAAAAAAATTAAATGTATCTTTAATTCACCTTAAATTCATTCTAAGTTGCTCAATGCACTTCTAAGATATTCATTCTAGCTTCTGCCTATAATTCACAGGAACTGCATGTTGAGTTTTGCCAATGTTTGCTGATATTTATGATTATTATTCCCTAGCAATGTTTGACCATGTGGAAACCAAATTCAGTATAAATAGTATAAATACTTTGCCATTTCTTGAATAAAGCAGTTCTTCTCGACCTTCTACTGGGTAAAAAGCAATTCTACTCTTTGTCTTCATTTGAACTCTGTGTGTGAAAGATAGATGATCTTCTAGAGTCAAGATATGACCTTCATCAGGTTGATTTAAATATCACACCTACCTTTTACAACTGGTAATCCTGTCAATTTGAACACGCATCAGCATCAGCTTATCTAGATGGATTGGGACTTCACACACACCAGCCGCATGGACCACAGGGCTGCCCAATCTACATGAAGCTGACGCTGACATAAGCTGAGGGCACTTGTCAACTCTGCACTACAGCCATGTCATCCATCCCTGTTGTCTGCAGCTTCCTTCATTCATCCTGTGGTTCCATCTTCACCATGAGCAACCCATGCAACGGAATGTCAGCAGTAGGACGACAGCAGCAGGCCAATGGGACAATGTACAACCAACCTTGCAGAGCAGGTGCAAGACAGAACCAAGAAGAGCAGCAGGACGCAATGGCCCAGGAGAAGAATGTGCCTCCTAGGATGGACCAGCTACTGAAAGTGCATCCGACAAGTCTTCCTCAGCTTCTTATCAAGCTGGCCACCCAGTGTACACATGTGCATGTATACTGTGCATATATATCTCAATCATAAACCATCATGTGACTTTGTGACAAGAGAAAACATGCAGAATCTGAACCACCTGTGCTTGTGGCTGTTCTACCTGATGGGCTTGTCGTAAAACCCTTCACTGAGGGATTGTTTGTCGGACATTTCTGGGACTTTGGAGCAATCCCCTACCGCAGCGACCCAACCCGACTGAACTGCCTGATGGGATCACGCATTCTCGGCAGCACATCACTTCGACAGGTCGTGGCCACATGGGATGTATATGTGACCTTGGAGCCACCTCCCTACCCCACCGACCTGGCTAAAAGAAAAAGAGTGGATGGTCTTGACTATACATACGAGTCCATCACTAACTTGCCATGAGCAGGATCAAATGAGGCCACTGGACATCGGAGGCTCCCTACTGCATCACCTCTTTGGCATCGCCACCGACAGCCAGCTGACATGCTTCCGAGCCCCATGGCTGAATTGGTAGGGCACCAAGAAGCTTTGGCCCATGCCTATGGCACACTGGCTTCGGTCGTCAGCCAGCCGACCAGCTACGTAAACCAACTTGCCATACAGCATCACCACCTTCGTCACCAGGTCCCGAAGCTGGACTCTACTATCCTCTCCCTCAACCATGCTGTCCAGGAAAACACTCGACGAGTGTGACACATCACTCTGAAGACCGATCTCGATCGCTACCTCGTCGTTCTGGACCTCGCCACCTCCCAATACCAAGGGCAGCTCACCTTGTACAACTGCCAGTGATCGGCTCTCGAACAAGGTCACCTGACAAGGTCACTCATCTCGGAAGAGCAGCTGAAAGAGATCCTAGTTCAAGCTTCAGCTCAGCACAAGGTCATTGACGATTTAGGTTGGTACTATCGTTACCTAACTGTCTCTCCTTTTTGGCGTAGGACCACACAATTAATCTATAAGATAGAAATTCCCCTTATTGCTCCAAGGCCACATTTACTGAATCACATCTTGTCACATCCTGTGCCTCTCAGTAACTCTTCTTATGCTGTGAATTTGCAATGAGAGCCCTCCTATGCCATTGATACCATGTCCGGCAACATTCTACTTCCGGGTGACCGTTGCCGAGGTTATTCTCCTTCCGTATGTGCCAGTTCAAAGGAATACGAATTAACGAGGATGAAATGCACTCATGGCTTCCTTACAATGCAACCACACCTCTTAAAGGCATGTAACGTCACAGTGCAAGAGCTTGGTCAAGCTCCCTTGATATCAACTATAGACTTAAATCAATATGCGATAATGCATACACTTAAAATTGTCCTTCCTTTTAATATAAACAAGAACATATATTTAAGAAATGCAAACGTTATACTGAATTTCATACTTTTATTGATGCTGTGCACAATAATAATCAATGTATTTTCCCACAATACATAGAACTTGTTATTGGCCTATAATATTCAACACTGATCAGAAAAATCACGGCCCTGTAGCTACATGTATTTATATCTGAGGAGTTAATCTGTAAGATAACGAAAAAAGTACTTGAACTCCTCCTAGGAGACCTCCAAGGAGAATAAAACAGGGTGGCCTGTTACAAATGGTGCCTGAGTTCCCAGGATTACTTGACTGAAGACTAAGGACAGGGTTCCGTCAAGCATCCCGGTACTAAAGCCTGGATAGTGGGTGCCTAGTCAGTCTGCGGAGTACCGGTCAGTCGGTGGTCACTTGTTACATCCTCCTTATCAAGTTGGATCGACTATGTAACACTCTCTTTTGGATAATATATTTATTTGATCAGTCAATCTAAGAGTTGTCTTTTTTACCAAACTACTTAAGAACACAACAAGAGAAGTACTTGAACTCATCCAAGAAGAATACAACAGGGTGGCCGGTTACAGGTACAGAGAGGATTAATATTGACTAATTTGCCAAAACCCTAGAGTCACATGGGATTAGACGAAGGAAGAACAATGGAAACCAACGTAATCTGTACAAGTGTTTGCCGTAAATTTAGGTAAAAGGCTAACAAGATTAATGTGGATGATGTTGTGGGTAATTTTACCCAGCACGAGTTAAAGTCATAAAGAGTACCTTCACAAAAGGGCTCACCTCAACATGTGTCGTTAGGAAGAAAACAGAACATAATCTGGCTACTCTGAGGCAACTGCCCTTGCTGTCCGGATGTAGCAGGGATAAGGGCAGAGGCAAATGAGAGTCCAAGGACAAGAGTTGAAGTTCAAATGGGTAGATGGGAAGCCTGTATGTCACAAGTGTGTGAGCTTGGCCACACTGGCAGGGACTTCCAAACAGTCTTCTTCAGCAACTGCCCAGGAGGATTCAAACTGAGGGACAAGATGCTCCAAACCACAAAACATTTTTTGTAATAGTATTAGTTCAGGTAGTACTACCTGGAAGATCAGAATTAGAATATAAGATGCTGGCTTAGATTGCTCTTTGCTGGCAACATTAATGTTTTACACAGGCGTTTTACAAAATTGCCTGTCACTCATGGACGTAACTACTTAGGATAGTGCTTGGAATTTCTAGGACAAGGATTGTATATTATACCTTCCTCTCGCCATTCTATTGGCAGAGTACAACTTCAAAGTGGAATATCATCAGGCAAACTAAATGTAACTGCTGATATGCACTCTCCCGTTTCTACAACAAAGCACTCCAACAGTCAGGACCACTTGCTAAAAGCATAGAGGTAGATGTTTTCATCGACCCTCTATGTATTCATAGAGGTAACCTCTATGAATCCATCTACCTTGCAGTATTTCCTCCCATGCACAAATTAAATGAAGATTGCACTAAATAATTTTGCACGAACTGAAAGAATACATGTTTCAGAAACTTTTCATCGCGGGAAATCAAAATTCCTATGTGGCGTTCTCCAGCTGGAGTCTGTAAAATCTGCAGAAGAGATGCATTATGGGTGGTTTATTTATGTGATGAAAAGTGAGCTAAACCCTTCCTTTTTATGCTGGAACAAAAAAAATGTGTTTAATGTTTTATTGCTTTCCTTGAGGTGCCAAAAAATAGTAAAATTGTCAAGGTAGATGAATTCATAGAGGTAACCTCTATGAAAACATCGAGCTCTATGAAAACAGCGACCTCGATGTTTTTAGCAAGTGGCCCTGACTGCCAAACATCACTAACAAAGAGTGGAGGGAGCCCATTTGCATACTCCTTCCCAAACAAAACCAGCACAGCTGTCTGGTCCATGGCTATCCACAGGTCATACCGAATGACCTTGGCCAGGAATTTGGAGCCAATCCACTAAGGCTGTACTTGCAGGACCTCAGCATTGACCAAAATGAAAATACACACTTGTACTTTATTAGTCCAGTTTAATGCTGCATGATTATTTCTCTGGTAGATAGGCCTAGTGGAAAGTTGGTTTTTTTTTATATCAATAACATATTATCCCAGGTTGGCAAGAAATATGTATCTATGCTTATAATTAAGAAAGGATTAGCGGATTAAATCCAGCTTATAGAAGTTTTAATTTTAGTGAGTTTTTGATCAATATAGTGTTACAGCATCCAGACTGTATGGTTAACAATCAGTGTTATGATAATGTAAACTTCGCTGGTGCAATTAGGAGAGGCTCATTCCTCCAGAGTTCCATGGACAGGAACCATTGATTTTTGCAAGCACAGAGAAAAACGTCATGCGAAGGTTCTGAGTTTTTTTTTATATCACATTGAACAAGGGTATTGAAGGAGGTCATCCGGTAGTGTGATTAATTTAAGTGGGTTAGCTACAGTGCATTCTGCTTTATACACTAAGGATTTCAAGGACCAAGCAGATAAAGTCGCAGCCATCATCAGGACGCAAGCCCCAAAAGATGTACCGGAAGTCAGGAGCTTCCTCGGATTGGCCATCTACTATAGGTCCTGCATTCCCGAATTCTCCAGTTTTGCAGTGCCACTGGTCGCCATGACATGCAAATAAGCAAAATTCACTTGGTCGTAGCTCCATCAACAAGCCTTCGATACCCTTTAACAGACCCATGCCAGTGATAACGTCATGGCTCATCCCAGGACCGACCAGCCGTACCTCCTCTACACAGACGACGCATGTGCATACGCGGTTAGAGCCACACTTTGCCAAGTTGACGACAGGGGCGTAGAACGGCCCATCGTATACCTTTCGAAACAGCTGAATGAGAAACAATGAAAATGGGCAACAATGGAAAGGGAGGCATTTGTCCAGGGACACCTGAAAGACATGTCACTCTGCCAGGGTCACCTACTTCTGCAACCAGAGGGACAAAGGTCATGAGAGGATTAGTAGTTTTTGATATCACATTGAACAAGAGTATTGAAGAAAGGTGTTCCAGTTGTAGAATTATTTATAAGTACTAATGAATTTGCTTTTTTGCTGAAGTAACATAGATTCCTAAGGATTTTAAGTACTGAGGTTTTAGAAGGTGGGAGGAATTGCGGGTTTTTGTAGACAAAGAATTATGGCATTCCAATAAAGTTAAGAAAGTTGGCCGGAAATATGAGGTTTTGAGGTTTTGATGAATTTTTATTGAATTTGAGAGACTCATGATGCTGAGTGATTATGACGTAATTGGTTGAAGTTTTTTGATATGAAGAATATAAGATGACCCATTAACAGGCATAAGGAATTATGGGGCTCAAAGCATGTGAATCACAAAACATGTAAGGCACAACTCACAGCTATGGTGAGAAAGATATATGCTTGCATTTCCAAAATAAATGACATAATTTTATGATATAGCATATTACCTTTCGAGGAGTTTATGACAGACTATTAGATCAGCATCAAGTTCATTGAGGAAAATGACTCTTTGTGTTAGAAAAGAAATAAGAAGATCTACATGTGAGGAGCAACTGAAGATCAATACTTCTGGCAGCAGCAGTAAATGAGCAGGAACACACAAAATTAAGACAAAATGCACCACTCGCTATATCCATAGAAACTATATTTGGCATCCAGCAAATATGACATGGTGGAGAATCTGGACATCTTCTCACATGTGTAGCTGGTGGAGACTGTTTATCCAACGACCGTGCCTATGATTAATCAACCCTCCTGTTTATTATCATTATACAACTCTTATGCCTCAGCTGCAATTTATAAATATTGTCCAGTAATAGTTAACAAATTAAATCAATGAGTTCTCGGACCAGGGCTTCCCCTACTGCAGCTACTGCCGCCAATATGTCACATCTCTTGAAAGTGCCACAAAAAACAGATGCAGCGAAAGAGAGCTAACAACAATGGCTTTCATTTGGAAAACTAAAAGATTAATGTACCCAAAACATAAGAACGTTGTTAAGAAAACACCTTGGTTGATATTCATGCGGAATTAGACAGGCCTACAGGGTCAGCATTTGCATTTTCCCAATCAACCCAAGATTCCGTTGTCATTGACGGTGTTCTCACTCACACATGTACAATCAAGTTAGGTGAATTGCCGGTAAAATCAACATTGACTGACAATATCTCACCAAAACACATTACCAGAAGCCTTTTTTAAAGTTTGCCATAATGCTACCCTCATTATTAAAAAGAAAAGATAAAATGAAATTCCTTCATTACTTCTGTATCAAAATTTCACCACAACTTGAGAAAATAAAATTGGAAGTAATCAACAGGAATTTCTCAATACAATGGAATCACCAATAAGGAACTTAACAAATAAAAGATTAAAAAGGAGACTTGAGTTAAGCTGGATTGCTTGAGCCCTAAGCACAGAGGTAAGGGCTTTGATTGATTTAAAAAGGAGCAATGATTTGAAAAAGGGTATTGTCATATAGGGCAAGGATTACCTATATGTTTATTGATATGGTTTACATAATTTATAATACGTTGACATTACTTTTCAAGTATAGATGAATTTTTAAAAATGTATGAAATTGGAAATATGTATGTCAAGAACCATTCTTCTGTGATATAATGTTTTAATTTAGACTTTAAAAGCAACTCTACAAGAAAGAGACAAAGTATTCTTTTAAGCAAATTCATAATGAAAATACATATTTGTGCTTTATTAGTCCAGTATACTACATTACTGCTGCATGATTATTTTTCTGGTTGATGGGCCTAGTGAAAAGTTAGCACTTATAAATAAATTACAGATTATCCCAGGTTGGCAAGAAATATGTATCTATGCTTATAATTAAGAAAGGATTAGCGGATTAAATCCAGCTTATAGAAGTTTTAATTTTAGTGAGTTTAATTGATCAATATAGTCTTACAGCATCCAGACTGTATGGTTAACAATTAGTGGTATGATGGTGTAAACCTCGGTGAAATTAGGAGAGGGTCATACCTCCAGAGTTCCATGGATAGGAGTGAGTGAATGAGCTTGTGTTTTAAGCCCCATCTGAACCGGTGTTTGCTATTTTGAGGCAATCCATGGATAGTAACCATTGGTTTTTGCAAGCAGAGGGGACTAGGTCATGCGAAGGTTCTGAGTTTTTTTTTATATCACATTGAACAAGGGTATTGAAGGAGGTCATCCGGTAGTGTGATTAATTTTTTAAAAATCAAGACTTCCATGATATTTGGTGATTAGCAATTTAGCTCATTCTATGAATTTTGAGATTAGCTTTTTTGGTTATTTGAAGGTCACCACATTGAGGTCAGACAGAAATGTCACTTATGTCAAATTGGGTTCATTGGTCATGTCAACTTAACTGAAGTCACATATTTGTAAGTTGATTATGGTCAATTTGTGATTTATTTTAATTACATTACAATATACATTCCCTTATTGGTTTTAATAATTTTTTCTGATTTGGTTTCAAGTACTTATGTTGTGTATTTTATATCATTTCTAGATTCACCGATAAACTTCAACAATACTTCAACTTATGTCATCATGTGAATAATAAATCTTCAGTAACTTCAGTCAACATCTTGTTATGATTGCCCATTGTTGGTCGGTCAGTGACCCGACTGACCCGTGTAGGGTCGATGGTCTTGTAAATCGCAAAGTTGTCTCGCAGTTCATTAGTCATTCTGAGGAGGAGCAAGTTCAAAATCTTCGGAAACTGAAAAATTATGGGCTAAACAAGTCGAATATTTCTATGTCTCGAGAGCATTCAAGAGTTGTGGAGTTCTGGGATAGGGAGTCTAAGTTTGTTGATGGTCACTATCATGTTCCAATTCCTTTGAGGTCGGAAGTTCACCTTCCTAACAACTATCCGTTAGCTGCTGCGAGGTTAAAGTCAATCAAGGTTGCCTAGACAAGCATGGTCTGGTTGATAGATATGATCAGGAGATTCAGAAACCTGTCAGTGAAGGTTATGCTGAGAAAATTCCAATATTTGACTTGCAAAAGTCTCAAGGTGTCTGGTATCTCCCACATCGTCGTGTTATTTCTTGCAAGAAGCCTGACAAATTGCGGGTCGTTTTCGATTGTCCATGGCATCTCACATAGCCAATATATATTTTTAAGCAAATGTATAATGAAAAGACACCTTGCGCTTAAAGTAATGGTCCAGTTAACTGCAGTATGTTTATTTCTCTTGTTGATAGGCCTAGTGAAAGTTAGTAATCAATAACAGATTATCCTAGGTTATTAGAATATAACCATAGCTGGTGAGCTTGACAACTGAGTGAGATAAGGCCAAACATTTACTATAAAAGTGCTAGAACAATATTGTAGGATCAGTTCTCTGAAGTCACTGGCAGTGAAAGAGCTGTCCATCTGTAATAACCTGAAGGGAAATTGTTTCTGCCAGAAGGAATTGCAATGACATTATGTGGGAATGACTGATATCATGAAGTGATATATGTAAGGTTCTTTTAGTCATGTCAGTTACATTTTATGGAATAAGTCCCATAGACACCAAATAGGAATTATGGGTCTTTGCCAGTTTTAATTCATAGAATAAGTCCCATAGACACAAGAAAGGAATTATTGGTCTTAGAAAACAGGTTCATAATATAAGAATATGTGTAGGCCTATAGACACAAGAAAGCAATTATGGGTTTAACATATTATAAAGCAACATGGGATGAATGTGATCGATAATCCATGCCATATAGGAACAATGGATCCAAAAGGTGTATATTGAGGAACATCTTCCCCTCGAGCCACATGGACAAGAAAGAACTCCGCATTGATGACCTGTGATATCCAAGCAGACTAACCAGTTGCTGAATGTGAGGAGAGACTACAAGTGACAGCCACAGAGCCCTGGCACTCTTCATTTCACGAGAACAAGATATCTGAACTCTTTTTCCATGCAAAGATGGCCTCCAATGATGGAGCAGGTCAAGCAGGACAGGGAGACAGAAAGGCCCCAGCCGGCCAGGTTCCACAGATTCCAGGTGTGGTATAAGATTTTACTACTTACCTCCACCAGGACAGGACCACGAGGCAGACAGCCGACACCCAGAGAGCGACGATGTCACGGGAGGCTGAGGAACGTCGGAAGGCTGAGGACCAAGTCAAGAGGGTCACCACCAGCGACGACGGCAGTCCCGAGGCAGTGAGAGAATGGATCCGCAAAGCGGCCCTCACAAAACAGTATTCAGGCTTTACTCTCTGCATCGTTTTGCAGTCGTCAACTGGACCCCTGAGGAGAGAGTTGGAGCACTTCCTCGACTCTCAAGAGAACAGACAAGCTGCATCCTGGGACCGTCTTCGGGACCACTTGCAGCAAGCCTTCCGCTCTCCTCATGAGGATGATCGACTTAGTCATGAGGTCGAGAAAACAAAGCAAGGCGCTTATGGGTACTCGGCCCTATAAAGCCACCGCTTCCGAGAGGTTGTGGACCCTCCTACCCCAAGGAGGTAAGAGGTCATGTCTGGCCCCGTCACCAGCCGTTCAGAAGAAGGCCCCAATCAACGTGTTGCAATGCATGCGCACGTTCTTGGGCTCTTCACAGGACTGACAGGGCTACACTTTCTGATCCACTTCATTGTCAGACTGTTCCTAATTACCATCACCTCACCATCATCACCCATGATCGTTGGGACAAGCACCTGCCTCTGAAGGTGACAAACATGATGAGTGATATATGTAAGGTTTCCTACTGCTATTTGTGAGTGGAATTCTAAGTTTCCATTTGTTGCTACTTTTCGACTGTCATCTTGCTCCCTCGGTTGTGGACCCCTTGGACTGGTGTGGGAATCCTAATCTTCATTTCATAATTTCATTGGATTGTTGAAGTGATTGAAATTAGTTTATTCTACACCTTGATCATGTCTACTGAGGACACTCCGAGGACTTTCAACAGTGTTGAGTATCAGTTAGCCTACTATAAGCAACTGGTTTCAACTTACAAAGCTTCCAATAGGAGATTGTCTCAGCAAGCTGAGATGGATTGACAGATGGTCTCTTCTGTCAAGGGTGAGCTGGATGAACTCAAGCACCAGGTTGATGATCTCACTTCTGGAAAGAGTCAACTTCCTGGAGGAGGTTTTGCTTTTGGAGCTGATGGTGATACTTCTGTGGCACAGGATGAAGTTTCTGCTCCACCTACACAACTTAAGTTTGATGTCATTCCTAAGCTTACAATATTCAATGGCAAGGATGGAAGTAATGACTACCCCAACCAGAGTTGTGTTTACAAAATGATTATTTAGTGAGGCTTTATTTAATAAATTTCAATTAAATTTCTATACTATCTCTGTTTTTATTAAATGTTACTGGTTTTTGACACTGATAACAATTGGCTGAATGAAAAGGAAAGCTTCTGACAAAGTATACACTTAAGCTAATTCTTATGGAAAGATTTCAAGAGAGCATATTTTTACATTGATTACAAAAGTGCACTTGACAAGGCTGAAATCTTAAGTCCTTCTGGCCAATACTAGGTAAACTGAATTCAAAATGGTATTTGTCTCAAGAAAATTAGAAAAGCTATCTGGCTCTGAAAGTTCTTTAAAAGGGTCTGAGACTCGTGCTCAGACAAAGTTAAAAGAGAAAATGAGAGGCATGCATCAAACCACCCTAAAAGCTAAGATAGCTGAGAGGTTTGGGTCTTTCTTAGCTGAACGCTTTGATCCCAAGAGGGATGCTGCATGGCATGAGTTGGATATATCGTTGATTCATCCTGTATTTAGACCAATAGTCACAGGTACCTCTCATGTCAAATTTAGTGCTCTGGCAGCAGCTGAATTGCTGCATGCAATGTTTGAAATACAATATATCAGACCTAAAGATTCTATTAGGGCTATGAATTCTGTTTACCACGTCTTAATCAATGACCCCTCCCAAGAAGCGGTCACCCCCTATACAGCTCTATACAGATCAAAACATTTTTAACATAATTATGTTCGATCTGGTCATAGATGTGATGATGAGATTGTCTGGCAAAAGGTAAAACTTCTCAGTGGATTCCTTTTTGAGCTTGGATTCCATGAGGATTTGTTGCCTGACATGAAAAGAGCTTTTGATATATATTTCAGCAAAGCCGCAAAACCTTCAGTTCAGTACAGTTTAAGCTCAGGTGTAAGCAGGAGATGGAGAAGATGTGGAGTTAAAGAGATAGGCCTACATCATGTAGAGAAGACATCAGGGAGGACATCTGTGAATGGGCCTTCTATGAGACAATGACAGAATGATTAAGCAGGTTGGTAATTTAGTTTTGTTTTGTTTTGGTTTTGGAGTCGACACGAAGTAGGACTTACTCTAAAATCAAGAAAGCCATTGCGAGGTTGCATTACAGGAGAGAGGCTGGTGCAAGAGGGCTGGCTTAAAGTAGTTAGGGAAGCATTTATTTTATAGATATTACCAACTGGACGATCATTAAAATGTCTCATAGATGTCCCAGGAAGCAGATGTTTTCTCTGTTGTTTCTTGAGAAAGGAATTAGAATGTTAAATTATACTATTGAAGATTGTAAGATAAAAAATGTTGGTCATACAGGGAAATGAATGGTTTGGTATCTTTTTTGTTTTTTTATAACTTTCTCTGTTTTACAACATCTTAGTTTTATTTAAGAACAATACATTTGATCACAATATAAGAAAATACAATTTAGCACAGAACATAAACATGTAATTGGCATATAAAGATTACTACTTCTACAATAATCTTGATATATAAACTGGCAATTCAAAAATTAAGATCTAAGGTACCTCTCAAAAGTTTGTCCTTCCAAATATGGGGGATTAAAGCTCAAGATGAGTGCTTTATTACACTAATAAACAACATACAGCTCGTTCCAAGAAAAAGGTCAGATTCAAGCACATGAGCATGTCTAAAATTGATAAGGAATATAACCAATCTGGAATGACTCATCTGAGGATGGTCAAAAATCGCTACCCCTGAGCTGCGCAAGGATCCTGTTCACACATTTTCAATCTGCGTGACCCCCAGGATGCACTCAGAGGCAAATGCTTCAAATGGATTCAGGTACATTTTGATTTAAGTTTACTATGCCACTAGATATCCAGAAAATAAATTTATCAAAAAGGATTATGTGGCCAACATGAAACAAATTACCATGTATTTTGGCAAAAACCAGTCACTAAGTCCTCTCAGCTACTTGAAATCATTGTCACTTTAAGTGTCGACGCAAGAGTGATGGGTCAACACGCTCAGGGTCATCACAAGGGGAGATGAATATGGCTTTATCACGAGGGGTAACCATTCAAGGTATGGTGAGTTATGTAAGCTGAGTGGTATTGTATCTGACGAAGTTAATGTAGGATACAAGAGTAAATAATGTGGATGATGGTGCAACTTCAGAAGAAGTTCAATCTGACACAGTTGTTTCTGCTAGTGTAGTTACTAGATCAATGTCAAAAGCTAGGAAAGTAAAGCGTTTGATTGTGGCACAGCCTGAGCTTGTAAGAGTTGGTAGAAAACAGTTGATTGATTTGTAAAGGCAAGATCATTCTCTTGATAAGGCAAGAGCCTTAGTTGATAATCCTGTTGTACAGAATAGGAATTGGCAGGAATGTTATTTTCTCGTATGATAATGTGAACACACGTCATCAGAAAAGACTGGTAATCGAGCAACCATCCAGCTCGTATTGCCAAAGCTTCTAAGGGAACGAGTCATGGAGGTTGCCCACCACATCATCTTAGTATAGGACATCTTGGTACTCAAGAAGGCCCCATTTAACCTCATAAGTCCCAGATGGAGGCTCCGTTTGGGACGTCCGGTACTTGTGGGACTTACTCGGACCTGCTGGTGCCTGCGGGACATAGCGGGACTAAGTGTTGCCTGCTGGACATAGCGGGACTAAGTGGGGCCTACGGGACATAGCGGGACTTAATGGTGCCTGTGGGACATAGCGGGATTCAGTGGTGCTTGTGGGACATAACAGGACTTAGTGGTGCTTGCGGGACATAGCGGAACTTATTGATGCTTGTGGGACATAGCGGGACTTATCGGTGCTTGTGGGACATAGCGGGACTTAGTGGGACATAGCGGGACTTATTGGCGCTTGTGGGACATAGCGGGACTTAGTTGTGCTTGTGGGACATAGTGGGACTTAGTGGTGCTTGTGGGACATAGCAGGACTTAGTGGTGCTTGCGGGACATAGCGGAACTTATTGGTGCTTGTGGGACATAGCGGGACTTATCGGTGCTTGTGGGACATAGCGGGACTTAGTGGGACATAGCGGGACTTATTGGTGCTTGTGGGACATAGCGGGACTTAGCGGTGCTTGCGTGACATAGCGGGATATGTGGGGCTTGTGGGACTTACTGGTGCTTGTGGGACATAGCGGGACTTCCTGGTGCTTTTGGGACATAGCTGGACATAGCGGTGCTTGTGGGACATAGCGCGACTTACTGGTGCTTGTGGGACATAGCGGGACTTATTGGTGCTTGTGGGACATAGCGGGACTTAGTGGGACATAGCGGGACTTATTGGTGCTTGTGGGACATAGCCGGACTCGCCGGTGCCTGCGGGACATAGAGGACCAGCTGCGGTTGATCACTGGTGCTTGCCGGTATTTTGTGATGTTTGCTAGTAGTCAATGGGGAGTTACAAATTATTTGTGAAACCAAAATGGCAGGAGTACATCCCAGGTTTAATGTTAACAAAAAATTATTTAAAAACCTCTCAAATGTGGTCATGTGGACGGTAATGGACCAAGAGAATATATAATTTGTCGATTTTCTAAATCTTACAAGTAGCTACAAGTTACAATCCATTTCATTGACCATATATATGTATATATACACTCTTCTGCAGCTATTCCATTCAGTAATACTTAATTTTCTTCGCAATACATAAATTTAGTAAAGAGACATTGAAGTCTCTTTACTTTTGGAAAACCAAAACCAAATGTTCCCACAAAACATCTCACACAGCTTAAATCTATGTCTGTGTGACCGTCTGTTACACTATAGACCTAATGTTAGGTGGCTTTTGGTGAGCACAATGGCAAAGGCTGCAGTCCCGTATTTTGTGACCTGGCAGAGGTTGGCAGGTGGCAATTGATATATTGCATTCCTGTGCCATTTGAAATTACTTTTGCGGCAATTATCAAGTCTTTCACACTTTATCATTCCTAAACTGAAAAAGATTTTTTTATGAACGTTGCATTGAGTTTTGTCTTTCGGACAAAGCTGCCTGGTGCAGTTTCTGCACGTGGAAATTTACACCCTCTCATTAAAAAACTTGCAACTACAAAAAGACCAGAACTGCATGAGTAGTCTCTTTTTTGGTGAGCTACCAACTAAAATAATGCCTCAATTGTTTTTCCATCCAGAAGACCCCCAAGATCATGACAGTTACGTGGTAACTGTCATGCCCAAGATGAACCATGAAGCAATTCAACTTTATCAAAGGGATAAACTGGGGTTACACTAACAGTAATGAAGCAATTAACCAGCCAAATTGACTGATGTTTATCTTTAATGATTGTGTGTGCTGGATGTTACACACAAGTGAGTTAATGTGCCATTGATAGAAGAATATACTTCATAGGTTAGATAGAGAGACATAATACATATTTTATAGGTTAGACAGATAGACCGATAAATAGATACTTGCACAAGCAGATAAGAAAGATACATACATACATACAATGGCAGCTTTTAATAGATCCTTGATTTTTAGTCACCTAAAAATCAAGGATCTATTAAAAACTGCCATTCGTTTTCTGACATGGATAATTAAAGTCCTAAGGTATGCATAATTACCACATTGACCCTTGTTTGAGGGTGTTGCAGATGCAAAAAATACGGAAATAATGTGTGGCACTGTTGAGAATACAATGAAATGTTCAGAGAGATTTG
This sequence comes from Platynereis dumerilii, assembly GCA_026936325.1. NCBI lineage: Eukaryota > Metazoa > Annelida > Polychaeta > Phyllodocida > Nereididae > Platynereis > Platynereis dumerilii. The sequence continues at coordinate 19,855,516 of JAPTHN010000003.1, forward strand.
TGTAAGGCCCTACTCCACCTAAATCACCAAATAATTTCACTTATACCATGGATCTATAACTCAACCCCTTATAGCTCTATGCTTATACTTAACATTCGACCAAGTTAGATGTAAGTTAGATGTTACACTACAGATTAGTAACTAAAAGAGGAAAAGTTCAAAAAGCTAGTCATATGCCTTTTAATTACTCATCATTTATTGACTGTAAATGGCTCATTCTTGCTGCAATGTCATTATTTATAAATTATAATGGAAATCCCCTTTCTACCCTTCCTCTCTCTGCCCATCTGAGATTCCTCCCTCTCTCCATTCCCCACTCACTTCCCCCATCTCCTTCTATATCTCCCTTCCCCCTTTCCAGCTCTTTCCCTGCTAGGTCATTCCTGCCAGTTCAACATATTTATCAAATTCTTCCCACCTGAAGATTTCCCCAAAAAAATCACATACTGGGCAATATACCTCAAACGATTTGTGCAAATTTTAAGGTCAATATCAAGGCTAGTTTTCAAACATAAATTGATAAAGGAGGCAAGAGGAGGCAATGTTACACATTGTTCATTTGCATGGCAAATCTCCAAACCAAGGCAAAACCAAAAATATGTGAATTAAATGATCAATATCTCTATAAATCATATATTTATGTAGACAGATAGATAGATAGATAGATAGATAGATAGATAGATAGATAGATAGATAGATAGATAGATAGATAGACTGACTGACTGATTGACTGATTGACTGATTGACTAAATGACTGACTGACTGACTGACTGACTGACTGACTGATTTCATTAAAAGAAAAAAAATATTGGTTTTAGACAAGTCATACCCTGCAAAGAGTATGAATATGATCTCCTTAATACTTGTAACAGGTACCACTTTCAAGAGCCTAACTAATGCATCTGTAGCTCAATGACTTTTAATATACTAATACAGAAGGTCATGAACCTTTGAATTATCTCTAGACATCCATAGGTACTCAGGTAGCTATATAGAATAGATTACACAGACATACATGTCCTTGTATTACCCCTGGTAACTTTGTCCCACATATTCTTGACCCCATTAAAGGTGCATGGCTGTTAGGAAGAAGGGTACTGCTGTTGAAATGTCATGAGAGGTCACAAAGGGCCAAAGGTCAGCAGCATGTGCATTGTGCACTTGTTCATCACCAATACAAGTTCTCAGTGAAAGTCTCAAGAAAATGGGTTTAAACAAATTCTTCACCTAAAGGAGAATGGGTCATCAGAGTTGATATAAACAAATCAGAGATATTAAAAGTAAACCTAGGTCAGTATAAAGGAAAAGTAAGGAAATGGAAAAGGAAGGAATGGAAGGAAGGGAATGAAAAGGAAGGAAGGAAGGAAGGAAGGAAGGAAGGAAGGAAGGAAGGAAGGAAGGAAGGAAGGAAGGAAGGAAGGAAGGAAGGAAGAATGCAGTAGGGGGAATGAAGGGAGGAAGGAAAATGGAAGAAGAAAGGAATTTGAAGAAGGAAAGAGGAGAAGGAAATAATTCAGGAGGACACAAGAAGAAGGAAGGAAGGTGAAGGAAGCAGGACTTCCTTCCTCTTGCTTCCTTCATCTAGGCCTAACCCATCTATCTATCTATCTATCTATCTATCTATCTATCTATCTATCTATCTATCTATCTATCTATCTATCTATCTATCTATGTTGATCTTTCCATCTGTCTACCAAACTATCTATCTATCCATCAGACCACAGAAAGAAATAAAAGGTGCAAAAATGTCTTTTTAACTATATTTTGCCCTATCTGCCAGGGAAGATTGCAAATATGACTCCTAGTACTACTGTCTTCCAGCAAGATGCTCCTTGTGCCACACAGTGTTTTGTTTCTATTTGTGGTTTTAACTGTGAATACTTTATATTGCCTGACCCTGGACAAAGTAACAGATTATTCCACAGCCTTAGCACATAGTTACCAATGATATTTTTTGGACAAATGGAAAGCAAATCTCATCATAATTTATCAAATGACTAATTTTAAAACCACATTTGACCAATTTTGTTGCACGCTTTACTACTTTAAAGCTAGATATATTTAATTGTCTCCCAATTTATTTTTTTTAAAGTCTTCTTTATAAACTGCCTTATAACTGTGAAATTTAAATTGCCATTATAAGCCCAAGACAAAACAAAATTTGTATTAAATACATAAACAAATATTATTTATTACCTTGAAAAAAACCCTTGTGCTTTAAAAATCATTGCTGGGCTCTCCAAAGAAATTTTAGTAATAAAATAAATTAAAATCACTAAATTACAGAAAACACACAAAAGTTCCAGTGGCGTATTAGGGGGGCCATTGGGCCATGTCCCCCCCCCACATGTAATGCCCCCCCCAGGCCATTTCTAGATACACCCCTGCACAAAACTTTCAATTTCATTGATATGCAATACCAATTATATCAGTTTGTGATCCTAGCTGATCCATAACTGCAAGTTGAGTTTTTGTTATTTTACTTTTAGAGTCGGCAGATTTAATATAGCCAAGCAAAGCAAACTAATGCAGCCCAGTGCCCTCTCGTCAGGTCACATGACCCACTCATACCTGGTTAGGGGGTGCCTGCCCATCCCCATTAAATTGGATAGATAGATATAGATAGATAGATAGATAGATAGATAGATAGATAGATAGATAGATAGTCGGATAGTCGGATAGTCGGATAGTCGGATAGTCAGATAGATATAGATAGATATAGGGAGATAGATAGATAGATAGATAGATAGGCCTAGATAGATACTGTGTCAAAAAACAGTTTCACTGACAAACATCTCAATTAATCAACAAATGACATGATTAGCTTATTAGTTTGTTAGATCATGGCAGCTATCAGGTAATTCAAGTTAAATAAATATAAATAGTAAATAAATATAAATAGTAAAAGTTAAAGTTCAATTATCAATTATCTAAATATCATCCTCCCATGCAGTACCCTGCCCACACAGCAGCCCTCAGCCACTATTCCAGGCACTGACATAGTTTTCCTTCTCAGCCAATCAGCTAACGGGATTCAAAAACCCTAAGGGTATAATTTATGTGACCTCCCAATTTGAGGACAAGGAATCTTTATAGGGAGGTCATTTTGAATCTTTAAACTTGCTAACCACAAAAATAGCAACCCCTTATTGGATAATAGATGGGCTATTTTGAGTATTAGAGAGAAGATAGTGCTATAAACTCCCATTAAAAAGTAGTTTACACCATTTTGAAAATAACAGGGATGTCACGGCTTAGTGTAGGCCTATTCGGCGAATTCTCGCAAAGCAAAGCGAAGTTTTAATCAGCGAAGCGAAGCAAATTGACCAGTGCGCGCAAAAGACGTCGGACAATTGGCTTTTGCCGACTGTTTTTACAAATGTCCGACCTGTCTCAGTCTTACGTCAGACAAAAATCCGACAGGAGTCAAATGGAAAATCACCAGGCCTTTTAATAGCAAAGGAGATGGCAATTTGCAGTTGTTTGAAGTGAGTCAAACTGTAGCTTTTTGAATTGCAATCTGTCAATGTTGAGCTTCTTTTGACATCCAATAGCCCCCCCGATTGACTTAATTGCAATTCTGGACAACAGGCATCCAACATGTAGGCTATACAGAAGAATAATTCATAGGTAATTATTAATTAAACTGATTAGTAATTACAATCAACAATGTGCAGCAGATGCAGTTCTACACTTTCTGTTAATTTTGTTGATAAAAACATTTCCACCAAGAAATTGATGAATTTGATCTATATTTATTTATTTATTTATTTATTTAAACCCCCATCGAGTGGGGAACGAGTTATATACATATTTACAGGGTACAAAAGTACAGTATATATATAAAAACAACAGCACAATAAGAACGCATTAGAGTCTGAAAATCACAGTTAGCAGCTCAATAATAAAAACAAAGGACTATATTTACCTAAAATGCTCTGGTCAAAAGTTTAGTTAAAAAATACTCATCAGACCATGGCTTCACGTAATTGTCATCAAAGACCAGTTGCCTAAGGCTATGTACAATGCCATTTTCTTCTTCACCATGACTAGAATAATAAAACTTTCCCTCTTTTGAAATAACATCAAAAGGTGACATACCAAAACTAACAATTTGATGTAAAAGGGTACCGTTAATCAGTTCACCAGTATTAATATAATGCGAGAGAAATTTACATTGAAGGCTCAGTACCGGACTTTGTATTTTAAACAATCCATTATAGAAATTTAAGGTATTCCGTTTTATTACATTATTCACCTTTTCTATGCCTCGAGCCTGCATTAAATTAGTGTGATGACACCTTTTTCCTATACCCATCATATTTTTAACTATCGTACCTTGAGTTGACATAATATCTTTCAAATTACCACTGCTCAAGGGTACACATTCTGTGCCATATAAAAGCGTTGGCATCCCAACCGATTTTTTTTTTTATAATGAACACAAGATCAGAACACAAGTATTGTCCAATTAAAATACACAACTGCATTCTTGGTAATAGTCTAAGCAGAGAGAGAGAAAACGCAAATCTAGCCAGATATTCTGACATATTTTGCCAAGCCAAGAAATTAAATGAATGGACAAGTTACAACAACTGCTACTAATCAATGGGCAATAGACAGATTTGGTGTTCTTTTTGTGTACAAAGATTACAATTTTTGCCATGCAACAGTTGTAAACCAACTAAGTGGACAAAGGACAACTAAGTGGACAAAGGACATGGTTGTATGGGTTGGCATCTCAGCTGCACCTGCCTTAAATTAGGTAATTGCTTAAAAAAAATTCCACAGGAAGAAAAATGTTTGTCTGACCAAAATTAAATTGTCTGACCAGAACTGTCTCACTGTCAGACAAATTGTCTGACCAAAGTCAAATTGCTTTCGCATGCACTGAAATTGACCATGCAGTCTGACCCAGTGCCCTCTCTGTGGCCAGGTCACTACAGGCTGCATTGAGACAGCAGCCAGGCTGCTGCCCATACTCCCATGCAGCGATGTACAAAAATATAAACGGGGAAAGGTTATTCATGATAAATATGTCACAATACCAGGTTTCTTTCAACACCAACAAAGTGGAATTTGTTAAATGCGCTGGCATGAAATATCAATCCGTAGGTCCCTGCTTTCTGTGCTTATAGATTATAGATAGGTATTAGACAGGGGCGTATCCAGGTTTTTTCGAAAGGGGGGGAGGCAATACTTATAACATTGGAGTCTCTAAAAAATGTTTTTTTCCCCAAATAGCAATATGAAGGATTTATCTGACAAAAGGGGGGGGCGCGCGCCCCTTGTGCTCCCTGGATCCGCCTATGTTAGATAATTAGACCTGTCATCGGTTTGGGATTGAAATCTTCTCCTGAATGTGAAAAAAATTTTAATTGTTGATTATTAGAATTGAATGTGCCAAGTACCCAGGCCTGGCGTACAGGTCCCTTGTCCAGAGCTCCTTAGCAACTTCCATTTTGCATAGGATTTCCTTGCTCTCTTACTCAGTTACGTATTCATAGAATGTATAAATTTATTCTAAACTAGCATTGTACCCGTATAAAGATGGATAGAGGGTGTATTTATATTGTATTGTTTATTTACTCAATCAAGAGTTGTGTGAACATTAATGGTGAATTTAAACAAATGAGTCTACTTCTGGACAGCAGCTTCAGTTGTGCTTTGCCACATTGGAGTGTAGTCCTTGTGTCCTTATTAATGTACGTAGTGTTTAATTGCATGATGCAAGGGCCCAATCATCCTTCAATCTCTCCATCGTTCTGGCTCTCCCATTGTAAATGTTGTGTGCGGTTTGCTTTACTTTGTAACCATGTTTTTGGTTGGGGACCGTTCAGAATTTATGACTGGGGGGGGGGGGGGGGGGGGGGTGGGAGTTTTGGCGGGTACTAACTTTTCACACGTGTTTCAAGGGGGGTTATTAATTTTTGACAACACTTCCAAGGGGGGGGGGTAAGAAATTTTAACAAAGAAGAAATGTTAAAAAAACACGCATAAACTCATTTTATTTGGACTTTTTTACACGCAAAAGTCCGCAAATCTGTACGCGTGGCCATGTACAACAGTATTTATGTGTGTATTGCTGTGTATGTCGGGGGGGGGGGGACTAAAAATATGCTTGAAACCTAGGGGTGGGGTACTGAAAATCCGCATGGAACTCAAGGGGGGGTATCCATTTTTGACGGGAAGTTCCAGCAAAACTCCCACCCCCCCCAAGTCATAAATTCTGAACGGTCCCTTGGGTTTTTCAAAGAAATCTTCCATATCTTCTTTTTTGCCATGGTGTTGTCCCTCTTGATCATCCTATAATTGTTGCCGCAAAGTCTTCTCCATGTTCACCAATTATATTATCATGAATATATTGTTTGATTATTTGATATTTTTAAACTGTCTATCTATCCAGAAATATGACATGCTTGCATGTCTTTATGAAAGTATTGATCTACTTACAGAGATCAATCAATCAATCTATCCATCTATCTGTCTATCTATCTATCTGTCTATCTATCTATCTGTCTATCTATCTATCTATCTATCTATCTATCTATCTGTCTATCTGTCTATCTATCTATCTATCTATCTATCTATTTATGTGTCATCTATAATATATCTTTGTTCTTTCTATCCCTCCTTTTTTTTCCTTCTTCCTTCCTTTTTTTCCTTCATCCTTCCTTCTTCCTTTCTTGTTTCTTTGTTGCCTTTTTCATTCGTTCACTCTTCCTTCCTTTTGCCATTCCTTCATTCTTTCCTTGAAGCATTCATTTCTTTCTTTCTTTATTCCTTCATGCCTTCATTCCGTCCTTCATGTATGTCTCCGCTTCGTTTTTTAAATTCCTGCCTTGTTCCTTTCCATAATTCCTTTCTTAATTTCTTTCATAATTCATAACCATTTCTATCTTTTTGAAGGTCTTTAAAATGATTCAAATACGAAGAGGTGCTTGTTGATACAATATTTATCTACCAATGTGCCTGTCTGTCTATTTGTAAGGATCTGTAAATCTCTCTATGGAGAGATGTACGTGTATGTACCACTGTGCCTGTCTGTGCAGATCTATCAATCTATCTAACTCTCTTTCTTGTGTCCTTTGCTTCCTTCCTCCCTTATGTATGTATATGTATATAGATAATACATTTTGTTTATTTTATTTGTATAGAGGCTGTTTTACTCAGGTTAAAACTCAATGCCCCTTTACCAACCCCCCCCCCCCCCATCCAGAACCTCATACAATGCATTCTTTAAAACAGTAACTAGGAGACGAAATGGTCTCTTCAGTGATCTCTTCACCGATCTTTATAAATGAAAGTTAATCAGTTAGTGCATGTGTAGCTTGCAGTGGCGTATTAGGGGGGGGGGCATGGGGCCATGGCCCCCTCAGGCCCAAAATTAACATGGAACAGATCAGAAGTGCCCCAGAGCGCCGCTTATTTGCCCCATGTTATGCCCCCCCCCCCCAGCTTGTCCAAACTAAAATTTACAAAAAGGTGTATGCTGTGTTGTGGAACAGACTAGGGTTAGCTCAGCTGGCAGTGCACAGAGCTGCCAATCGCTGAGTCTCTGGGTTTCTTTCATGGCCTAAATATTTTTTGTTATTTGTGCCGCTTTGATATGTTGTGCGCACAGGTAAGAGCTTTAAAACAAGCCATCATTCATTAAAATCCGATAAGAATTGAGTGAACTGGAGCATTTTTCCTGACTCAAGTCATGCATTTTTACCCTCGGCAATGTATACTTTGTCGACGGGTATTGTAGTTACTTTTGGAAAATCTGTCCGTCCGGCAGGAGGGCGGGCGGTGTGCGGACGGCGGGCGGGCGGGGGCGGGCGGGCGGGCGGGCGGGCGTCCGGATAACGGGCGTCCCACTTGTGTATTGGGAGTAAAACCAAAACTATGGGATGTATACTTTCTATTTTTGGGAAATTATGGTATCTTTTATCCTAGTTGTGCCTTTTAGGGGTTTAATCCACAAGAGATTAATACTTTTTTCACAATTATTGAAAAATGTGAAAAAAAAAAATTTTGTGTATTGGGTCTCAAGCCAAAACTATAGCATGTATATTTATCATTTTTGGGTAAATATGGTATCTTTTATCCCAGTTGAGCCTTTTATAGGTCTAATCCCCATGGCATTAATACTTTTCTCACAATCATTGAAAAATGTGAAAAATTGTTTTTTTCTGTTTCAGGGACAGGACTAAAAAACCGCTGTACTTTTGATTCTGAAATTTCCATATTGTATGCATTAAATACACAGAATGTGTTTTTTGTGGGTCTAAATGCTCCGAGAAAGTTGAACTGATGAAAATTTACCAAAAATATAAAAAAATACTATTATTTCCAACCTGCATGATTCAGTCATTTTTGGAGTTAAATCTATGAAATTTTCCAATTAGGTGTCTAAATTATGTCTCTTTAAATATCTCAACTCAGTTGGAATGTTGGTCCTATGAATTTTTTAAAAAACCCAAAAATGAGAAAAAATTCCAATTTTCCAACATTTCTGAGTGAAAAGCCAGAATGGTAATGGGTAAATTATCTAAATTTAAAGCTTATTGTAGTTAGAAACACTATGAACTAATATTCACAGCCATTGCATGAGTTATTGCAAATTTTTCCATTGAAAATTATGAGCTTTCAGATAGACATCCGTTTTAAAAATTTGAGTTTTCGGCCGTTTTTGGGGCTCTGCCACCAATTGGGTAATAGAGATATTTCAAATCTGACACCAGAAACTGAAAATATGGGTGCAATTGTCCTAATAACCGAAATATTAGACCTGTAGTTGCAAAATGTAACTTTATACACTGCTTCAAAATCAGACGAAAATGCATTTCCCGAAAAGTTACAAAATCACCCTAAATTTCTAATGGTCATATCTCCATGACTTTTGACAGCACAGACTTCAAATTATGGTCAAGTGCTTAGATTAGGTAGCACTACATCTGAGATATCTAAATAATTTTTTTTTTTGGGATGATGACCTGTGGCAAGTCTCTGATTCTGGATGATTTGGCATGGAATGACCCAGATGCATTTGTTTGTTAATATTTTAAAATGTTGACATTAAATCTTGAACTCCCAATCATTATAACTTTATGGTTAATATCCAATCTATGTGATGTAAATTTTAGAAGATAAAGTAATGTCAGTCCCTTTTATTTAGTAATTTGCATGAAAATTAAATGTGTATGAATCAGACAGACTGGCTTTTGTTGAATGGAGCACTGGAGAAGTCTTGATTGTGTAATGTTATGTCAGAGGGTAATTGTCTTCCCTGCTAATTCTTTCAATGACTGAAGCCGAAGATCACTGGGTAAAGACTTCAGTGGATATCAGGCTTGGCTGCTCCATGTGTCTGCATTGTGTAATTGTTATATAATCTTATGTCAGTCACACTTGGTGGTTAAGTGGCTGGCTAATATGCAGAACACATCAAAAGCAGCAGTCATGAAATTATGGAGATATTTAAAAATGAAGAAAAATGCTTTCAAAATATAGTTTTCCAAATCTTCTTTTGTTAGTTAAAATCTACTTTATTCTGCAAATTTCATTTTATTTTCCTTTATTTTTCTTCCCTAAAATGGCTATACACTCAATACTATAATGATTATCATTAGTTTTTTAAGTATAATTTTATGAAAATAAACATGCAATGTACAGTGCCGCCTGTAAGTATGTGAAACGCATGACATTGTGCCATTGCATCAATGCTAAACATCCTCAGCCAAACTGCTTGTGGAGGCATGAATTCTTATTCGATGAAAGGGAATAAAGTGGGTCATAAAGGCCGATGTGTGAGGCAAGTGGGATAAAAATAGCAGCCCATTTTCTTCGCTGTAGTCGGAGTTAGGTATGGGTCAAAGTCTTTGATAAGTAAGTGAACCACCCTTCCCTATGTTTTAACATTGGGCCTGTGTTTCACTTACTTATCAAAGACTTTGACCCATACCTAACTCCAACTACAGCAAAGAAAATCGGTTATTATTTTTATCCCACATGCCTCACATATCGGCCTTTATGACCCAAAATGTTTTCCTTTCATCGGATGAGAATACGTCTTCCCAAAAGCGTTTTGGTTAAGGATGTTTAACATTGATGCAATGACACAATATCAAGCGTTTCACTTACTTACAGGCGGCACTGTATATCATTTGTGAAAATCATGGCAAACTGGAACTGGATTTTTAAACATTTTATTATTGTTAGACAACTACACGGTATGACTGACTTATTGTCTGAATCATACAGGCCAGAAGAAAATGTCGATAGAGAAAAAACTCACTTGATAAATAGATTCAGATAAAAATTGGTTCCCATGGAGATTAGTGGCTGAAATATTATGAGCTGTCAAGTCAATCAGACTTCCAAAATTGCTAATGGCCTTTCAAAACCTTAATTAGTGTCTGTACCCAAGTTTTAACTGTTCTCCAAATTGTTTTGGGAGGCGGCCTGTCCTGCTACCCCCCTCCCCAAACCCCCCCTCCCACCCTGCAGAATAGCCTGCCGAATAGCCGAGGGTATGCTGCTGCGCAGCCTATGTTTCAATGTCATGTCAGCAGGCAGGGCAGTGGAGTTCGCCAGTTCAGTTGAGTTTGCCAGTTCACTAGTTCGCTTCGCCAGTTCGGCAAAAAAATTTTGCAGGCTGTGTGGGCAGGGTTGGGAGTTTTGCCTGCGGGGGTACTAACTTTTCACATGTGTTCTGAGGGGGGGGGCACTAATTTTTGACATTATGTCCAGGGGGGGTGAGAAATTTAACAAAACAAAAATTTTATAAAATGCTCATATACTCGGTGTGACCACACATTTTTGTACGCAAAAGTCCACGAATCTGTATGCGTGACTGTACAAGGGGCACAGCTATAACAATATACGTATGTATTTCTTTATATGTCAAGGTGGGGGTACTAAAAATGAGCATGAAACCTAAGGGTGGGGCACTAAATTTCCGCATGGAACTCAATTTTTGACGGGAAGTTCTGGCAAAACTCCCATCCCCCCCAAGTCATAAATTCTGAACGGTCCCTTAGTGAAACTGCGAAATCGGCCTCATTTGTCTAACTTAATCACTAAAGGCTTGCTGAAGTGACACGACAGTGCTTGCAAGACCAATTGGGTAAATTTCTGGTCTGGGGGCCCCCTACCTCCTGAAAGTCAACGGGCGCCAGCAGGTCTAGTTGAGTCCCTGCTGTTAAGGAGATAGTACCCCTTCTGGAATTTACACAGATTGGCGGTTATATAGTTTGAAGAGACCAAACTTCATTCCCTCCCCGTCTGTTTTGGCTTTGTTATATATGTCGTAGAGCCCTGCGCAGGACTGGTTTTTCCGTCCCGCCCAGTTTCGCGGGCTGCGGGCTCTAATATGTCGCAACAGTAATATCAGTGTCACTTTGTCCAGAACATAATGCACTTTCCGACATTGGTGCTTGCCAATTTTGTCAAGACTTTATTGGTAGATGGGACCTTAGTCATCCAGTGGCCCATGGGAAATATTGTGATTCCAAGAACATAGAGTAGGTCGGGGCAAGAAACCCGGGTTAGGTGAGAGGCCCCCCCAGGCTTATATCCAAACTTACATTTTTGGTGCGTTTATCTATTGATAGGAAGCTAGAGGCGTTTTAGGTGACGTCACAAATTTTCAGGGCAAACAGCACCAAACCATAGGCCTATTAGAAATTAAAGAAACAAAAAAATGTACATGGTTTTTGTAACTATGACTAATTCTTTGAAAGGGGTTGTCAAAAATAACTTTGGAAATATTTAAAAGTATAACGGATATCTGCATTGCTTCACTTTATGACCATCACATAAATATGATTTGGATCATGTTTTTTGCATTTTAGTTAAAAATATAGAGGTCAAATTAAAATATGTGGGTTTGGGGCGAGAGGCCCCACAAGATATGGGGCATAAGGCCCCCTTCACTGGGGGATCGAAGCTGCTTCAGGAACCATTTAATAATGTGTAGTTTACCTTAAATCTTGGTAGAATAGCCAATTAAAATAGAAAAAATTTGGTCCGAAATTGAAACAGGGCGAAAAATATTTAAAAATAAAAGTATGAACAGAAAAATTCAGGAAATTCAGAAAAAGTGAATAGAATGCCTTAAACATGATAGAAGAACCCAAAGAAGTAACTTTTAGGCTGAATGCGCTTGCAAAAAAAATTGCCATAGGATTATAATAGGGGGGCTTCTTGCCCGATGGGTGGAGTAAGAAGGCCATTTTAAATTTTTTACAAAAATGGCCGTAACTCCTTTATTAAAATTGGAAGACATTTATTTCACGCGTCGTTAGTAGAGTCAAGTGATCCCTTCCTGACAGCATAAGCATTCAAATAATCGCCGAAAAAAGTAGGTCAAATCGCACCTCGAAGTTAAGGGGGGGGCTGCATGCCCCGACCTACTCTACTCAGCTTGTCTGGAGGACAATGAAATGGGGGCTTACCAGGACACATGGCACTTGCAAGCTTACTGGAACATGATGCAGGAAACAATGACTGGTGAAGCAGGGAAAATGTAAGAGAAATGCAGGAATTAAGTTTTCAACTTTCAGTGGATACTCTGCTGAGGGTACACAGAAGTTGCCGGGATTTGTTTGATAATATAACAATAACATGACCTGTGGAGGGCGTTATGGGTGGTTGACAGCCCAAGGGCTTGCTTGTCAGCCCTACGATTTCTTGTCAGCCCGAGGAACGAGGGCTGACAATCGTAGGGCTGACAAGCTAGCCCGAGGGCTGTCAACCACCTATAATGCCAGACACAGGTCATGATATTACTATTATCATTACCTCTTACTCAAACAATTCACCTGCCATAAAACTTTTCAGACCTTCCCAATTACTGTGCTTTAAAATCCCAATAAATGTATGCACTCTGATGTCCTTATCAGTTCTGTGCATTATACTGTATTCAAGATCCTGTGCGAATTTCAGTGTAATCAGATCAAAAGAGTCTGAGAATGAAAGAAACAACCAACACTGATTCAGTAAGATTTCAACAAAACTTGTGACGCTACCATTTAGGGTAATGCTCTTTGAGTCGGACACTTAGAGAAGGTAACCTTGACTCGGACACTTTTTCTTGGGCTATATTGGCCAATTGAGAGCTTCTATACCTATATATTTGGTACCAATCTTTAGCTTAAGACCTCCTCCAGCCGTTCAGAAAGTATCAGCATGATACTAACAAGTAAAGTGGGGTTTTCACGGCTCTATAGATAGGGTAAAAAACCCGTTTTTCTCTCAAGTTAGTGTCAGAAATTGGTGAATTTTTGCACAATTTTGTCATGTTTCAGCTATCTTTTACTGGCCTATGGTACTGATATGACTAGGAGTAAGCTTAACCTATTCTGTGCTCTAATATGGGCTTTTTGACTTGATGGGAAGACTCTAAACACATGTATCTTTGATTTCATGTTTTTGGAACACAGGTGTCCGACTCAAAGATACCCTATGTCATTTTTTATTTCAGAAATTTAGCCACTAATTTAGTTCTTGTGCTGCCCCAATTGTCACTTTTCTGTTAGATTTAGTAAATGCCTTTCATTTGAGGCCCTGGTTGACAATCAATAACCCATAGGCCAAGCAATATATCACTTTTTTAAAATGTACAGAATATAAGTGTCCGACTCAAAGAACATTACCCTATGGCCTTCAAAATCATGACGTCACGATCTATTTATAGATTCAGATGCTCATGGTTGCCAGGCAGCATGAGTCATGACGTCATCACAGGGCTGACAATACCATTGTCGGCCCTCAAAATCATTGTCGGCCCTCAAAATCATTGTCGGCCCTGCAAATGAGGGCGTTATGGGTGGTTGTTGCATGGGTCATCTAATGACAATACCCTACTTATCTCATGGCTGAGGTGATGATAATAGGTGCTTGCCTAGACTTAGCAGGACAAACATTGCTGGGACTCAGTAGAACATAGAGTGCTTGCCGGACTGAGGGGGGCATAGGGTGCTTACCGGGACTTAATGGGACATAGGGAGCTTGTTGGGACTTTGTGGGACATAGGGTACTTGCAGGGACTAAATGGGACATAGGGTGCTTACTGGGACTTAGCGGGACATAGGGTGCTTGCGGGACTTAGTGGGACATAGGGTGCTTACTGGGACTTAATGGGACATAGGGTGCTTACTGGGACTTAGCAGGACATAGGGTGCTTGCCGGGACTTAGTGGGACATAGAGTGCTTACTGGGACTTAGCGGGACATAGGGGGCTTACTGGGACTTAGCGGGACATAGGGTTCTTGCCGGGGCTTACTGGGACATAGGGTGCTTACTGGGACTTAGCAGGACATAGGGGGCTTACTGGGACTTAGCGGGACATAGGGGGCTTACTGGGACTTAGCGGGACATAGGGTTCTTGCCGGGGCTTACTGGGACATAGGGTGCTTACTGGGACTTAGCGGGACATAGGGGGCTTACTGGGACTTAGCGGGACATAGGGGGCTTACTGGGACTTAGCGGGACATAGGGGGCTTACTGGGACTTAGCGGGACATAGGGTGCTTGTCGGGACTTAGTGGGACATAGGGGGCTTGTCGGGACTTATGGTGCCACCTTGGGATTTCGGGACTTATGAGGTTAAATGGGGCCTTCAAGACTGTGGACCGAGTGTCGGCTAATTTTTATCAGCCAGGGATCAATTGTGATATCACACAAGTTGATGAATGATGAGCCCTCAAATACATCATCTGATCAACAAGATGCATCCGATGAACTTTTCATAAAAGAACCACTATTTTAGTTTAGTTGTGAGCAGCAGTTGGAGACCTGAGGTTGAGTTAAGAGACAGGCCTACATCATGTAGAGGAGACATCATAGAGGACGTCTGTGAATGGGGCTTCTTTGAGACAATGATTGATTGATTACGCAGGTTGGTAATTTTAGTTTTATTTTGGTGTTGTTTTTGAGTCTATGCAATGTAACGCATGACTCACAAACTTATGAAGCCATTGTGAGGTTGCATTGCAGGAGAGAGACTGGTGCAAGAGGGTTGGCTTATGGTAGTTAGAGAAGATTTTTTTTATATAGATATTATCAACTGGAAGGTCATCACAATGTCTCATATATTTACCGGGAAGCTGATGTTCCTCTGTTGATTACTGAGAAGGAACTAGAATGTTACATTTTACTTTTCAAGAATTGTGAAATGAAGAATGTTGATTATACATGGAAAATGAATGGTTTATTATCAACTTTTTACTTTAATAAATATATCTGTTTGACAACAGTGCAAACTTTGACAAGGTAGGCACTGAGCGGCTTCAAGTCAACCCTTACAAAGCAGATAGCCCTGACAAAGCCGCTACAATCGTACGGAGGCACCCAAGAACGAGCATGGCTAACTACTACCGGACATTTATACCGGACTTCACTCAAATAGCAGAACCGCTGGTTGCCCCAACAAGGAAGCATGCTAAGTTCGAGTGATCTGAAGAGTATCAAGCATCCATCGAATCACTGAAGCAGGCCCTCAACAGTTATAGCGATATGGCCAAACCATGCCTGCTCTACACTGAAGTTGACAACAGAGGTGTGGAGCAGCCCATCATTTATCTATCATTATGATAACAGCTCAATTAGATTGGCGGAAGAGGGTGACAATCAAGATGGGAGCCTTCAGCATAGTGTACACTTTGACTGATGAGCTCTCTAGGCCTCGTCCTTCCACTGTGTTGTAGACTACAAGCCTTTAACGTCCTTATTTACCAAGGACATGAACAACAAGAAGATACAGTGATGCGCAGTACTTGTAGTTGAATGCAACTGCAAAGTGGAATACCACAAGGGCAAGTTAAATGTGCAAGCACACATGCTCTCCAGGATCAGACAGAAAGAGACCATCTGCACCTTTGAAGAACTGGCAACTGGGCACACGTTGCCCGAACGGCCTCGATAAGCCTATAACTGGTATTCATGACCTCCACCACAGAGGAGCAACTGCACACGGAAGAATTTAAATCCCGACAACTCGCGGCTCATCCCAGATTCCTACCTCCATCTAATAGGCCCACACAGAGACAGGTCACATGGCAGTCTTTCAAAAATATGCTATGCAGGATATATATAAGCATAATGAGATAAAGATAATGAGAACTTCTATTATGATAGATTTCATTAGATGAGGGATTCAATGACAGTTCCATCAAAAAGCGCTGCCTCCCTCATTGCAAAGTTATGCAATTGGAAGACTCCTCATAGACGTCTGCATGTGAGCACTTGGTCACAGCGCAGGTTAGAAAATTGAGCTTGTGTCACAATGTAGGCCTGACACCATACATGTAAACATAAACTTATTTAAAAATTAAAACTTTTCATCAGACATTAATGTATGAATAAACATATTTTAATTAAAGGTTGTTAGAAATTCACCAGACGAGTGTTTGCCAGTTCCATCGGAGCATAGAAAGATTATGAGACCATGGGTATCTGTCCACGGCTCCACAAGCACTTGGTCACAGTAAAAGCCATGAGTATAATATGCCATATGACAACAGACTCTTCAAGGTGTTATATATATTACCTACCTGATTTTAACATGAATTGGCAGGCAACAGAACTGTTGGTAAAAGCATGCATCATCCATGCTGTCCGCAGTGTCTTTCATTGTATGAAAGCACAATTTTGGAGACCCACCGAGTTGATGAGGCCCAAAGAATACCATATGAATGGTAGAAAAGGCTATAATTGTGGAAATTTACCTAGACAACGTCTTGAAGGCGGAGGAACATGTGCACTTCGGGTGTGTCACTTGACCGCTCGGCGCAAGAATTTCGCGGGGAAAAAACAGAATCTCAGCTCGGAATGACAATTTACGTAAGCAGACTTCTGCCTATCAGTTACCGTGGTAATTGATTACTATAAGGCTGTGGGGATGAATGAAATAGAGATTAATCCCTTTACATCTTTTAAAATTACGTGGCTTTTTAATGCTAACCTGAGTTACCTAACCAACTAAAAAATTCTCTATAATCTACCTTTCACTTAGAATCTATTTGTAATCTTAATCCTCACTTATCCTGCTCCCTAATCCCCCACTTCACTTATCCACCTCCCTAATCCTTCTCTTCATCCTCAGAATGGACAAAATCCCTTAATCTCGCATGCTAATCCTTTTACATCCTAACCACCTTATTTTTTAATGCTAACATCACCTACTCATAAATTCTGTGTTAAAATCTACCTTTCACTTAGAATCTTCAACCTTTCTTTTTAATCCTAATCCTCCACTCGTTACCCTTCCTAATCCTCTTCATCCTCAGAATTGGCCAAATCCCTTAATCTCGGACGGTGTGTAATCCGCCTCGCCAATAATCTCATCTCCAACGTCATTTTCTGGTTTTCTGTCCTTGTTACTTTGTACAGTCTGTCCATGTCCTCCTCTGTTTGTCTAAAGAGAGAAGGATTTCAGCTGCTACAATTTTATTTGGGACATAAGGCCGAACTTTAGCCATAGAGCCAATAGATGTTATAACAATCGCATTTCCGGCTAAATTACCTCTACAAGGCTAGA
Source organism: Platynereis dumerilii (assembly GCA_026936325.1). Lineage (NCBI taxonomy): Eukaryota > Metazoa > Annelida > Polychaeta > Phyllodocida > Nereididae > Platynereis > Platynereis dumerilii. The sequence continues at coordinate 19,873,042 of JAPTHN010000003.1, forward strand.
TATTTTAATTTTTAGCTTCTTGGATCCAGGGACCCAACAGAAAGAACCCTAGAAAAATAAGCTTCAGAAGATGCGAGAAGCTAATGATCAATTTTGTCTGACCTAACAATGACAGAATAAGAGCAAAAGCAGTGAAGATGAATTATATAGATAATTATTAGACTCACTCTTGTTCTCCGGACATGCACTGGATCATCCTCTCCCTCTGCTGGAGCATCTGTTGCAGTTGTCTCAGGTCTTGTTCGTGTTCTTCCTTCATCCGAGCCAGACTGTCGTCTTGCTCCTGCAATCTGAAGGAGAAATGAATCATCAAAATTAATGAAGGAATCTAACATGGATGGATGTATGATTGGTGCTTTACGTCCAGTATTTATGCACTTGGTAGGTTAATTAGGACAGGTGAAGACATGGCAGTGACACGAAGAATGATTGAAACTGTCATCCAACATAGCGCCAGGTGACCCGGCAAGAGGATGGCAGCGTGTTAGGCTGATAATTGCTGGGTCCAGGGTTGTAATCGAGCTCTTGCCAGGTCACCTGATCCTATTTTTTTTTATGGGTTTGAGAACAGTTAGTCACATATATCGGGGACGAAACATGGGGATTACCTAAGGAAAATATCACGGTTCCCATTCAAACTTGAAAACTAAATAAACACATTTACAAGGTCTTTTCCAGGACTTTCCAGGACGAAAATTATCAAATTTCAAGGTCTTTTAGCTGGAATTTTTGAAAAAATGTTCTCACACAAATTTAATTCCATTTCTTTGAGAACATTGGATGAGCGTTCAAGACGACTCGACATCCATGGAACTATGGATTTTGGAGGACTGTTTTCTGCAGATAATCAGGATTCCAGGACCACATTATCTTTTGCTGTTTTAAGGACTTTTACAGGACAACTTATTTTTACGGACTCGCAAGGATTTTCAAGGACTCTCAAGGATTTTTTAGGACTCTCAAGGATTTTCAAGGACTCTCAAGGATTTTCAAGGACCCTCAAGGATTTTCATGGCCTCTAAAGGATTTTCCAAGGACTCTCAAGGATTTTCAAAGACTCTCAAGGATTTTCCAAGGACTCCAAAGGATTTTCATGGACTCTCGGGGATTTTCCAAGGACTCTCAAGGATTTTCAAGGACTCTCAAGGATTTTCAAGGACTCTCAAGGATTTTCAAGGACTCTCAAGGATTTTTAAGGACTCTCAAGGATTTCCAAGGATTTTCAAGGACTCTCAATAATTTTCAATGACTATCAAGGATTTTCAAGGAGTCTTGAGGTTTTTTAAGGTCTCTCAAGGATTTTTAGGACTCTCAAGGATTTTTCAAGGACTCTCGAGGTTTTTTAACATCTCTCAAGGATTTTTAAGGACTCTCAAGGATTTTCAAGGATTCTCCAGGACTCAGTTTGATGTTCACATATTTTATTACTATAGTAATGGTTTACATTGTGGTTGTGACATATTTATAAGCATAATGATGTTACACAAGATGAAGGATGAACATGAAGGCTCAGAATCAAAATAATGATTATGTTGGGCCAGACATGACATGAGGATGAGGTGAAAGGATGAACGTTGCCCAGTTTGCTGCACCCACACACACACTCATCATGATACAAATATATTTAAACAAAAGACTAATACATCCCAACTAACCTTACAACCACAGAACATTTACCTGTAAATTCAAAATATAGAAAAGAAAATATTGTCTTATTGAACCAATTAGAAACTTATATGAGTGTATCATATCAATATCTTATGAAGGAAGAACATTTCCAGAGAGTTACAGGAATTTATAGATAACATCATTTTGCTAGAATTACCATATTGCAGGAATTAGTAACAAAATATTGTAATTTGTAATTCATTTCCATCAGTGTAAGATGAGACAAATACTGACATTATAGAGAGTATATTTCCAATGATTGCAGAATTGACCACAGAAATGTAGAGAAAGAATTTTCGTCAACAAGTATGTCAGATCTTTTGAAGGGAGTCAAAAGGTAACGTATCAGAATCATTTTTCAGAAAAAAAAAAAAAAAAAAAAAAAAAAACCCATGTACCAGCATAGTCAAATTTCAGTATCGTGGAAACTCAGATTAAAGTCACATACTCACTGCAAGAAGAGTATGTTTCCGATAATTTATTCAAAATAATAGAAAAATGTTTTCGCCAGCACTGCCAGATTGCAAGAGTCGATAATGGAAAAGTATGATTCAATAATTGTTCAAATATAGATAAATAATGTTTAACCGCAATTATATTCTGTGATAAATCCAATTGAATATATCAAAATAATTTTTAAATGAAGTAAAAACATTTCCACTGGGATTGTTAAATGTCAGTGTAGGAACCTTAGATGAGAGTCACATACTAACATTGTAGAAAGTATATTTCATAAAATTTTTCATGACATTTACAAATTGTAAAAGGCAATACGTCAAAGAGTATTTCCAAATGAAAGAGAATAATTCACACCAGCAATCATAAAACATACCTCAAAAATAGCAAAATTTAGATGAGAGTCACATACTAACATACTAGAAAGTATATTTCAGGAAGTTGAGGGCACTTTAATTCATGCTGTAATAATTTCACAGTTTAGTATATATAGTTTGATTTTCTTTTTAAAGCAGTGAAAACTGCAGTTCCAGTCAATATTTTGGAAATCATTATGGAGTCTTGCTCCAATATATCGCATCCTTCTTTGCGAAAAAGCAGACTTGCAGTATGGGATTTTATACAATGCATTACCTCTTGTACTATACTGGTGATTAGCATGTTCAAAAAAGTCTTGGAGTACGTTAGGCATCATATTCTTCCGAAGTTTGAACATGAAAAGCAATGTTAAATATTTGTGTAATTCAAAAACATTCAGTATCTTCAGTTCTTTAAAAGCGAGGCGAGTTTCGTGTCTATAGGGCAGAGACTTAATCAATCTCACAGCCTTCTTTTGCAATTTCCATAAAGGCATCAAATATGATTTAAAGGCACAGCCCCAGCTTTCAATGCAGTATATCAAATGCGGTTGAATGAATGAGTAGTATAAGGACAGCAGAGTGGTAGAATAAAAGAAGCCCTCGCCTTAAAGATCACACCAATTCCTTTGGCAATCTTATTCTTTATATAATTAATATGCTTGAGCCATGAGAGATTTTCATCTAGTACTACTCCAAGAAATTTCATGGATGATACTTTTTCAATAATACAACCATTCATGACGATATTGTCAATGACAGTGGGCAACCTCACTCTTGGTTTCCTAAATATGACCACTTTAGTTTTACCAGCATTGACAGTTAGTTTGTTAGCTTCCATCCATTTCATGTAATGTTTTAACTCATTGTTCAGTGTATGCACAACTTCTGGAACATTTTTACCATTACAAAACAAGTTTGTGTCATCAGCATATAAAAGTGGCATAACTGAGGAAGAAACATGCATTATATCATTAATATAAACTAGGAATAACAATGGGCCAAGGATGGACCCCTGGGGCACACCACATGTAATGTCAAGTCTAGAAGATTCAAAATTGTCATAGCACACAAATTGCGATCGTTTTTCAAGGTAGCTTTTCAGCCAGTTGTATGCGCTGCCTCTTATACCATATTTGAGCAGTTTGGCAAGCAAGATAGCATGGTTAACAGTATCAAATGCTTTACTGAGGTCAATGAATGTTCCAATAACAATTTCTCCTTTATCTAAGGATGATAAAATTTTGTCTAACAAATAAGTTAGAGCAACATTTGTATTGTGTTTTTTTCTAAAACCAAATTGCATTCTGTAAAGAGTGTTATTTATATCAAAGAAATCATACATGCGTGTATACATTACTTTTTCAAAAACCTTGGAAAGAGTATTAAGAACAGACACAGGTCTATAGTTTTTCATTTCTAAGGGATCTCCAGACTTATATATAGGTATAACCCGAGCAGTCTTCAGATTTTGAGGAAATAATCCTTGAGTCAATGACAAGTTCAGAGTATGAACAAGAGGCTTGACAATATACGGTATGCTTTTCTTTAAAATTTTACTACTGATTCCATCTGGACCAGTACTACTATCCTTCAGAAGTTTGATAATATTCATCACCTCATTTTCTGTTACCTCTTTGAGGAAAATAGAATTTTCCTTGTTGTCAATAAACGAAGTAGGATCAGCAGAATTATCAGGAATAAGTCTAGCTAAATTAGGGCCTACATTTACATAAAACTTATTGAAGCTTTCAGCAATTTGTTTTCCATCTTGAATAATGGAACCACCAACTCTAATTGAAGTTTCTACTGTGGAGTTGGACTTTCGTTTGTTTATTACAGATTTGATTATACTCCAGGTTTTCTTTATATTGCTTTTGTTTTCCTCCAACAACCTATTATAGTAATTGCGCTCTTGCTTGATCAGTAGTTTTAGCAGGAAAGTCTTGTATGACTTGTAGTTGGAAATGTTGGTCTGGGTGGGTCTTTTTTTCATTGTGTGATAGAGTCTGTTTTTTGTTTTAATTGAGGATTTCAGACCGTTTGAGAGCCAAGGTTTCCGGTTGGTGTACCCTTGCTTTGAGTACTTTACTGGAAAACACTCATTATATACTTTTACAACAGTGCTATAGAACCAGTCAAAAGAAGCTACTGCATCTTCACTTTCCATCACCAAACTCCAATCCACACTGGACATGCTAGCTCGAAATTTCTCAATTGAGATAGAATCAATTTTTCTGCTTTTGATAAGACCAGGTTCTCTCTTCTTGATTGCACCTGAATTAATAGTAAATATGGGATAGTGGTCAGTTATGTCAGAAACAAAAATGCCATTGAAATGTGATATGTTCATAATGTCATTTGTAAAGATGTTATCAATAAGAGTGGCTGATTGATTTGTCACCCTCGTTGGGCGATTGATCATGGGGAAGAGAGTAGCTGAATACATAACATCAAGAAAATCTGATGTAAGTTGGTGAGTATCTGCATTCAGCAGATTAATATTGAAATCTCCTAACAGATATAAAAGTTTATTTTCTAATCTCAACTTACTAGTCAATTCAGTTGCCTTCAAATTAAATTCATCTATAGGTCCACCAGGAGGCCTATAAATCACTCCAATTACAACATCCTTGTCGCTATTAACATATGATTTGGATATTTCTATAAACAGAGACTCAAATCCCTCATCAATAACACTGATTTCATCTCTCACTGTATAGTTAACTTCACTGTCAATCAGAAGCGCTACACCCCCACCTATTTTGTCAGTTCTGTTTCTACATTCAAATTCATATCCATTGACATTATACAAATCACTGTCTGAATCATTAAGCCAGGTTTCTGTCAGAGCTATGACAGTAAATTTGAAACTCAGTTCATACAGGAAAAGCTCTGCATTGCCCAGATTCTTACGAGCACTGCGTATGTTAAAATGTATAATACTCAGTGACATATCAGCTACATCTTTATCTTTACATTTCTGTGTAAATGAGGATTCATCATAATAAGTACAGTTTTGTACATTCTGCAAGCATGGCAAGTCATTGTAAAATTGGGTGTCTGGGTCAAAGTCAGACATATCAAATTGGTTTTCTTGTGAATCAGAAACATCAAACGGAGTAAATATTCCGTGATTAAAATGGTAGTGTATTTGGTGGGTCACACAGGACATGAAAAGAGTGTCATCCTCTATGTGATTAAAGGGAAATAGTGATGTATTACAATGATGACACATACTTGAGTTAAATTGATTTATGGCATTAATTGAAGTGTAGGGGACACAATTTAGATGAAACACACGGGAACAGAAAGGGCAGTTGATTGTCCTGGAATGTGAGAGAATTCACAGAGAGATGACATCTGGGAGGCAACATGTTACTAATATATTGTTAGACAAGATGAACAAAAAAAAATATTATATTTTACGATCAGAGATGTCAGAAGGCAGCTAATTTTACACACAGGAAAGAATGGTAAAGACGATAAAAGTAAATTGTGACAAAACCAACCTTTCAGCAGCAGTCCGAAGTTTTTCAGCCAAGTTTACACGTAAGTTCTGAAACATAATTCATATCCTAAAATATGCAGGTCAAATTTTCAAAATCATACAATTTTATTCAACTTTATAAGGCCTCCTCATATACCAATTTACCAAATAAATCTAGAAAAAAAACTTTAGATGGCAATGAAAATTACACGATGCTTTAAATATGACCATTTTTGAAGAAATTCAACAAACCTTCAATTTGTTTTCCATTCTGCCTCTTTCCTCCTGACCATCCAAGAATTTCTTTAAAGCAATGTCCTTTTGTAATGCTGAATCATAAGCCTACAAGAAAAATACAATTGATTTTCTAGTACAAGAATAGAAAACATTGTCAATGGTGTGTAGTCAACCAGGCGACACCATACCACTACCAACTAGGCTACAGAAAATTTTAGAATCACTTATCACTTCCATCCAGGCGACAGACACTTCCATCCAGGCGACAAAGTACTTCCAACCAGGCGACAAGCTTTTGCACTAGGCGACAAGCACTTTTAATTCACTGGGCGACATGTTTTCAGTCCATTTAGAGTTCTTTCGTGTCCATTTCACAAGATTGCAGGATGTTGACAAAGTTTCTGAGATTCCACATTTAAAGCCAGGGGGCGCCGTGGGTCGCTTTGCTTTTCTGGCTTGGAATTTATTGTTTGCACTGATCACAACAGCAATTATGAATAAAAAATACTTTATTTCATTGAAATATTGAGATTCAGGACCTTTTGAATAAATTTTGAAGGTTAGTTGATAAAGATAATTGAGATCTAAAGGGTTGTAAAATTATCCAAAGGTGGCAGGACTGCATGCTTCATGAGCGATAATCTGTCACACGGGGCGTTTTCGGAAAGGTTACACGAGTAACTCGAGTGACACGAGTCACGAGAGTTTGTTTCCGAACACATAAAACTCAACCCTCGTGTTTCCTGGAAGTGCCAACGTCATCTCTCGAGTCTAGTGTTTCCTGCTACTCCCCGATATGTGGGGAGTACTAGGGTCTCGAGAGTTGTACCACGTGACAGAAACTGGTTCCTGCTCGAGTGATGCTCTCCTGTTCTGGTTCCGGGAGTGTTCTTTAACAAATCCTCATCAACCGTGTCACCCGAGTTACTAGTGTAACCTTTCTGAAAACGCCCCTAGTCTTTGGAGGTTTTTGTAGTCTGAAACACCTGGAATTAAAGTTTGTCGCCTAGACTCGGGAATGTGTGTCACCTAGTTGGTATGTCACTCAAAATGTCTGTCACCTAGTTGGTACTTGTTGTCGCCTGGCTGGTCAAAACTTGTCACCTGGCTGGTAGTGGTGTGTCGCCTGGATGGTTGTCACCCAGTTGGTAGTGATGTCGCCTGGTTGTCTGTCGCCTGGTTGACTGGTAATCATTGTCAATCTGTTCCTTTTAACACCTATCTTGAGTCTTAAGTTGAGACAAGAGAAAAAAGAATCCAACCAAGCAATATATTTTTGGGAAATTTTAAAAATCTCAAGAATATGGCTCCGTTGATGAATGTTTCCAAATGTTAAGAATTTGGTAAAAGTGTTACATCACAATATTTTGACTGCAGGCTATCATTATGTGTGAAAGACATTAAAAGTCCTTACAGCCTTGGCATAGGAGTCTCTCTCAACCACTGTTTTCTCCGCCATCTTTATCATTTTCTGCAAGTAATGCTGCGAGGCGTCTTTCTGCGATTCAAGGTCAGCAAGGAGGCGTTCTGTCACCATTAGTTTTTGCTGGCCTTTTCTAAAAAAGACAAACAACGTATAATGACATTACAATGGTAATGAGGCAAGGTGCACTTCTGGCACAGGATGAAACATCAATCTAAGATGGGCTGCAAAGATAATGCAGTTTTAAAGTGTTTTGCTCAGATACACACCTCTAAAATAGTCTAAATCCATTTCCATTACCTGTATTGTTTGTTAGCACTCCTTCGCTCCTCTTCATAAAGTTTGCATTCTTGTTTTAAGTCTTCAATTTCATGGAGCAGTTGGTTCCTCTCAGATACTAATGCCTAAATAGCAAAAAAATAATAATATAAGCAAAGGTGGAATTAATATAATAGCATTTGATGAATTTACTTGCAATTGATTTAACAATTTTAGTCCATAATTATCAAAGATGTCAAATTGACTTCAACCAGAATTAAAAATCTTCTCAGTAGTGGATAAATTCATCAACTGTGAGAAACCCAAATTGTAGAATCTACGATCAAGAAAATAAGGAAGAGTATCCCACTTTTTTATCAAACACTATACCTGAATTTTGGTGCTTTGGTTTTTTAGTGTCCTTTCAAACTTCTTTCGTTCATCTTCGTGAAGTCTGGAAAAAGAGAATAGGATTTCAATGTACATATATTTTATTGTATTTCTTCTTTACTGTATTTTTATCTATATACCATGTGTTATTAATAGGGCCATACTGATCGAAAACAGTGCATGTACTGAGTATTTTACCCTCCTACAATAAAAGGATTTTTGATAAATAAAGTATTTTATTACTATATTACATCACAAGGAAATGGAATTATATATTTTATGAGATATTTTAGAGCTAAAACAATAGTTTAAACATTACAAAACTACACAATAATGTTCTTTTACCTCTTGATTTCATTGATGAAAGTGAGATGTTCCTCCATCTTGACAGTTGACTGAGAATTGAGCAAAATTTCTTCATGCTGACGTTTCAAATCCACAGCCGACTTCCGAATTGTCTCAACGTGGATTTTCTGCTCCGACTTCTCGCTTCTTAAAATTTTGATTTCGCTTGATTTCTCGTTTACTGGAAATGACAATGATAAAGTTCTGCTAGATTTCAATATTTGCATACATGAGTGAGTTTTTCACTGTGGAGCCAATGCGACGTGACATTGAGCTGTTGAGGAAAGTGGTAAATTATGTAGCCTGTTAAGGACTCCTGCTCTCCATCTCAACTCATCAATCAACTTTTTCTGAGTGGTCAAATCTGACTGCAGATGGATGGACGGATGAATGGGGCTTTACGTTCAGTATTTATGCACTTGGTAGGCTAAAATCTGACTGCAGATGGCTGCATACATATCAGAGAGGTTTTTGCTACATGTTTATGTCTCCCCTATATGTGTATAGGACTATAGGTATCTAAAGAATTTTAGAAAATCATTTACTAAGATGAAAACAGATTTTTATTAAAGTTATTAAAAAATTAGAAAGGGTTTGATGTACATTGTTTTGATTTGTATGTTATGTTCGATTTTGTTGTTCCATCTTTAATTAACCCTTACTGGACTGGGCTGTTCAAACTAAACAATCTCCCAGGACGATTGTGACGTCACAAGCTGTTGTTTAGGGACATAAATGGTCCCTCAGGCAGCTAGCTAGGGATGCCATAAATGTCCTTTCAGTCCAGTAAGGGTTAATTATACTTTTTATTATTAATATTATCATTATTACTATTATATCATAATTTATTTTTAAAGGGAACTACTTTAGAAAGTTATTTAAAACTCTGTTAGTTTCCTTTTTGACGACTGATTTTTACTTCATTATTGTTTTAAAATATATTGTAAACTGAATTATTATGTTGTCAAAAGAAAATAAAAAACTTCAATCTAACTACATTGTTGCTATGGCAAATGACATGTTGCAACTTTCTTTATTGTAGAGAATGGGCACGTAAAATTTATGTTTAGTACAATCACTTACCTGCAGAAATGTTCGAATATCCGGGCTATGCATTATCAGTATTATCGTGAATATAGGTCTGTAAGTATGTCTGTACATTTTGGAAGACATTATTGTCTTACTCTGTCCTGCTGTACACAAATAATTAGACAAAGGATAAGCCTATATGTTTGTGAGCCAGATCAGGCCCAGCTGGTTCAGTCAAGACTTAATTAAACATGTGCAGTCAACCGATATAATACCATGGATTAGGTTTCTGGATAGGGGTGGGTTGTTGGCAGCTGCCATGGATACTTAATACTTTTGGCAATTATAAACTTATTATATATATGCAAATAGTCAGAAACAGCACATGGTTGTTGCCAGGTTTAATCAAGTTAAGCCTAAACAATGGTATGTTGCAACATGTCTGTAGTTGAGGGCCCCTTGAGGTTAATAGTCAAGCAGAGCCCACACCTGTTACAGTGTAATTGCACTGCGCTAGCCCACCGCCAGGTGGCTATAGCAGTGCCCTTGTTTTCATAGCCTTCCAGATTCGTCAACTAACATTTGCTGCAAATTTTATGTGTGAGCTCCTGGTTCTTTGACATAACTTTTAACGTTCTCCTTCACATGTATGTTCTGTATCTATCATGAAGTTTTTCCCCCACATGTTTAGACTTGTGTTAGGGGGTTAATTGTGTCATATTCCAACTGTTGTGCCTTAGACATTTCACAACTGTTCACTACTCAGCACATTGAGCATGCTTCTATATATGCTAGGCCTGCAGTCTGCTGCACAATGCACCTGGTTAATCGGTTGCATGGGGTACAGTGAATGCACCAGGTCAACCAGGTTCTTCGGTTAAATAAAATGCACTGGTCAGACAGAAATGGGTACTTGAAAAAAGGTGCATGGCTAACATTGAAATGAAGGAAGGGAATACTTTGATTATAGAATTATCTCATCACATTTTGTAATACTGCTCAGCATGGTTACCCACAAACAAGGACCGGTGAAAATGGCTCCATTTCTTATGAGATTTCCATGCATTTAAGCTAGTGTACTGGCAATAATGGTAGTGGAGATCATGTGGAGACTACAACATGTCTTTTTTACGTTTTATTTTCTGGCAAATTTAAAAATGCCCTATGGTTTTGCACAACAAAAACCAGGAAAGATACACTGTAACCTAAATGGCACACCCAAGTCTAAGTCTTCCATGTTAAAGTGTGCCTTTGGGCAACTGTGGGAGTGCTTTTTAGGAGACCTGGTGCCTGAAAGCCCAATTTTGTCTCAAGACTATTGCATCCTGTAAAAAATATATTAAGTTTAATATTTAGTATCCTAGGCATATTTTGATAGAATATGTCTTACAGATATGTAGAAGCTTATATAAACATTTATTAGTGAATATCATTCTGATATACGAAGGGATGCATCATGTTGCAAACTCAGTATAGCGCAGTGCATCATTCATCGCTATGCGATTATGACATGTCTAGTTGAATTCTGGATTGTGTGAATGTTGTGTTGGCAAGGTAATGGCCCTTGCAGGATTGACGTTATGGCCTATAAAAAGCCAGGGTTAATCAAATACAATCAGTTTATACCTGTGACTGAATTGAAGAGCACATAACAACTGTGATCATTTCTTTTGGTCTTATACCCTAAGTAAGCTACAGGAACACCCATGCCTAAAGACTCTATGTACACTATTCTGATTGATGACTTATTCTCTGGATTGAAGTGCCTATATGAGCTTTCAATACATATCTACAAGTTTGTATTTAAAACACTTGAAATGTCGACTTACGCTGAATCAAAAGGTCCCTGTGTTCCTCCTTGTGGCGCTTCTTTAAATAATCAAGTTGTTCCAATAAAAGTTGGTTCTCCTCAGAGACTAAACTGCACTGCTCTCTTAATTGGCGCCTGCAGAAAAGAAAATTAACTGGATTATGGTTTATAGTTGCTTTTTTTCTTCTTTCAATTGTTGATTCAATGCTAAAGATATTGGCATTTTATAGGAATCACCAGCCGTAACATGTATGGATTCACTTTTTGACCTTTTTACACCCATTAAAACAAGAGAATCATTTTCAAGATATGTGAAAGTTTATTGTATATTTTCTTGTATATTAAATCATTCATTGGAGATTGGGTAGATACTGACCACTCAGTCATGCTAGTAGGACCTCCATCGGAATGTTCCAATTTCAAATGGAGGCGTTCATTTTCTTTGATGACCTCCTGGAATCTTGCCTCCATCTCATCAAGTTCTGACTGAAAGACAAAGAAAACGGATGATTGAGGCTTTACGTCATGGATTTATACACTATGCCTATGGTAGTCGATACACTAAAAGATCTTCCTCCAGTCTCCATTTGTCTCTTAGAAAGGTGATTCCAGGAGAAATATCAAAGGCTTTCCTACTAAAAAGTCTATTAATGTACCTGGATTTTGTCGCCATCGAAGTTCCGTCTTTTGTACATTTCCTCATATGCTTTGAAGAGAGGAGCTAAATACTTGGTGTTGACCTGAGAGAATAAAGGAATCTTAATGTTAGGCCAACATTGCCAGACATAATTTAGAAACAACAGCATGCTCAGGAAAATAAATTCAGTGAGCAACTCAGGACTAAGAATAACAAAATAATTCGATGGATAATATTATGCTATTAAATTAACAGTTTTTCATTGGGTGGCGTGTGTGAAACAAGTTTTTCAATCCATTCCAGGTTAAGACGTCCGTTGGCTACCAATGATAAGCAAAGTCACCTCTGCCGTCACCCTGTTTAAATGCTTTTAAGATCTTGTCAAACAGACATCTCACATAAACAAAAGAAGCGATTCGTTCGTCAAGTTTCTTATTACGAGATTAATAAAGTATATCTTATCTTATCTTATCTTAATTTCAAACAGCCAAGTAATTGAGACGTAATAAGGTTTTGATCCTAATTGGCCTCGACTGACAGACATCCTATTTCCATTTGTAGACGTGTAAATCTCTAACTATAATCCATGTGTGTCATACAAGACAAAGCAAAAACGTTGCATCATAAATTTTTTCTACAATCACAAACTCACAAGCCAAGATGGGGTGACACCTTCACCGGGCAGACTTTGAGGTACATCCTAGAAATGAAAGAAAAACCAACTTGAATCACCTGGAGCGAAGCAGAGTCTTTATAACTCACAGGAAGTATCAGGGCTTTGGAGTCGGAGTTGTGGAGTCTTGGGTGGAGTTGGAGTTGAACTTTGGTTTTGAGTTACGAGTCAGAGTCGAAAATTAATCTGGTGACTCCTGACTCCTAAAAATTACTTAAATAATAGACAGAACCACAAAATAAAACAATGTGAACTGCATTAAATTTTTAAAAACCAAACACTCAAAACTTCTTAGATTACTATTAATGTATTAATCCAAAGAAAAAATTGAGGAATAAATTTTTTAATTCGCTAACCACATGAAACTTGTGTACAAATATTTTCAAAAAGAGGAGTCGGGAGTCGAAATTCTGGAGACCTAAGGAGTCGACAGTCTTAATCACTTTTCAGAATGTCAAAAGAGTCAGGAGTCGGAGTCGGTTCACAGGCTACGAGACTTCGAAGCCCTGGGTAAAATATCAAAATGTCACAACACCCAATGGAGAAAATAGCACCCACCTGTTGTAGTGGTCCATAACTTTTCCTGTACTCCTCCAACTGCCTCATATAGACCTCAAGTTGTGAATTCAATCGTTGGATGGTCGATTCTAAGACCGGGACTCTCTCGTTTGAAAAACCACCACTTGGGGGCAATGAACCACCAAATGGAAGCGACCCACCAGGCGGCAGTGGAGTGGAGGTGAAAGGCAAGGTCATTGGGTCATTACCTTATAAGGAAAACGTAACGTTAAGAAAACACTTGATAAATGGCTTGACAAAAATACACCTATAAAACTACAAATACAAACATTTTATAATATGTGTCTGTGCTGAGCAATTAGGTAAAAGATCCCTCACATGGGGTAAATGTATAACATGTGGAGGACACCCAATCTCTCTCTCATCTCATCAAGCAACCCCTGAGAGCGCCCAGAACTGGGCTTAGACGGCTGCACTTACCATATCTATCAATCAATCAATCAATCAATCAATCAATCAATCAATCAATCAATCTATCTATCTATCTATCTATCTATCTGTCCATCTATCTATCTGTCCATCTATCTATCTATCTATCTATCTGTCCATCTATCTATCCGTCCATCTATCTATCTATCTATCTATCTGTCCATCTATCTATCTGTCCATCTATCTATATATATATCTATCGAACTATCTATATAATTATACATACCTGTTTCGATACATGGCACTGGGGACGGCTTTCTTGGAGAGGTCACTTGAGCTTGATCTATCAACCTCCTTGGCGTGATCTGAGTCCATTTAGACATCGGAGTCGACCGTGAATCAACTCCGTCAATTCCTGAATCCGCGGACACGTTCTGTTTCTGTTGAAGGAGGAGCACCTGGTTCTCCAGTTGTTGGTTGATGGCTTGGAGGTCATGGACTTGGACTTCGAGTAAGGCAAGACGGTCAAGCAGGACGTCATCTGGCGAAAATACTAAAATTTTAAGAATCCAAAGGACCATAAAATTATAGCATGTACAACTTATAAAAAATTATTGACTTGTATGATCTCCTATATTATAAGCCTATAAAAAATCTTTGAATTTCCTAAATTATACAATAATTGACAATGAAAATATTTGAGGTCTCACATCAGACAGCAGCTACTTCTACTTCTGCTTCTAAGTCGGTGATCTGCATCAAGAAATCGTTATGGCAGATATCAAGCTAAGGATGAAGGAAATAATAATAAAAGTATGGAAAGACAATAACAATCAATCTCACTAATATCAACAGCAACAATTAATTTCACCAAATAACACAGGTTTCATGAATGATGATCATAATTGTCATTAATTGATAAATAACATAGCAGTTTCAATTTAACTGTTTAAAGAGAAAACATGCTTTTAAAATTTAAAAAAAAATGCAGACAATTTGCATCGCAGTGAGAACTAGAGTAATATGGAAAGTGATGCAGTGTTTGCTTGCAGTTTGAAGTCCAAGATCTGAACAATTTGCAGTTGGTAGCAAAGTTTATATGGAGCCCTACAATTATAAAACAAGGAGGACACATTTTTATGGACCCAGAGCTAACGACGACTGGAAAGCAGTGCCTGGAGTGAAGGTATTCATGCTTACTTTTGCAGTCAGGAAAGAGTGAAGGCAAGCATTGACGGGGTGATGAGGTCATACATGATGATATAACACATTACAAGTGCACAATAAACAGTGAATCGCCGAAGCCTATGGGAGACAGTGTTCTCAGTATAGGGTTATAAAGGAAAAGTGAGAGAGCAGATGGAAATAGCATCATTCATTAATTCATTCTATTGCTCTGAACTGACTCGTGCAAGAGCTAAATATTATAAATCATAATACAAGTGTGTAATTGATTCAATGCAGTATAATGC
Source organism: Platynereis dumerilii (assembly GCA_026936325.1). Taxonomy (NCBI): domain Eukaryota; kingdom Metazoa; phylum Annelida; class Polychaeta; order Phyllodocida; family Nereididae; genus Platynereis; species Platynereis dumerilii. The sequence goes on from JAPTHN010000003.1 coordinate 19,888,234, forward strand.
AGGAATCACAAACTGTATACATAATACTCATTCTAAAGGATAGAAGGACAGCGTGAGGGAAATTAGAATACAAGTGAGTGTTCAATTCTAATTCATTGGTTACCTTGTTCTCTCGACAGGTTCTGATCAAAATGGAATTTGCAAATCAAATTGAGGTTTAATATTATAATAAGTAATGAATCAGGGGATAAAAACTATGTAACACGATTGAATCATCAGTATTAATTAGGCATGCACCATAATAATAACTTTAATTAATAACCATTCATATCAGTATTCCACTTTAACAGCTATGTCACACTCAAGATTAACTTTCTTGTATTAAGCATTTGTTAAGACCAGACATTTTTAATTTTTAGCTTCTCGGATTGACTGAACCAAAGAAATTGAGCTTAACCACATTTTTTCTCAAATTAACACTACAAAAAATTGAGGTTTCAGTTTTCCTTTCGTCCAACTGCCCGACCTGTGAATAAGTGGCTCGAGAAGATCCAAGAAGCTAAAAATCATTTGTGTCTGGCCTGATTTTTAAAGGTGGTGCCGTGATCGCTGTCATCAAACATTTTTGGGAGATTTCATGGAAATTTGTTTAAAAATGACATACCAAAAATAACAGACACAAAAGACAATTAATTTTCCTTTGTTTATTATGACACTATGGGTTTATTTTAAAATCCTTTTTTCATTGTGTCCAGAAAACCACTACTCACCCTAGGACTTGGCCGTGGGCTAGGTGGTGTCCGAGGCGTGGGAACAGGCGTTTTTTGTTGGTGTCTTGCCTGCTCATGAGGGCCCTGCGGCACATGATACCCAGGGTCAACGAAAGACGACAGCTGAATAAAGAATATTCTTTGATAAAGGTCTGCTACGTTTGCAAAGGAAACTGAACTTTCAAAAAAATTAATATTTCCATGAAGTTATAAATAACAGCATATGAGATGAACTTGAGGAAAGAATTAATGCGAGGAAATCAATTTATGAAAAAATCTGAATATCAAATAATTACAAACCTCAGATGAAGATTCCTCTTCCTCCTCCTCAAATGATTCCTCATCTTGCTCAACTAGAAAAAGAAACAACTTGAGCATCTTTTTGTGGAACAGGTCTATTTTGTAGCATTTATCATAATTGTAATATTAAGCTCCCCCTCACCCCTTTTCACAAGTTCTGCTGAGTGTGTTTACCCATAATTGAGCTCAGTGCCTTTTCCGTATAACTAGTATCTTATAAATTTACTGACCTGGCGAAAACCTCCCAAATCTCTTGCCATGCTTCCCAACTCTTCTGTAACAAAAAAAATTATCAGAATTCGCACAATCGCATAAAATAATGAAACCACATTATTATTATTATTATTATTTATTCGTACAGATTGTACAATTGCATATGATTAGGTAAAAAAATTTAGTAAAATATAAGAGTTAATTTGTACAAAGAAAATTCAAGCAAAATCAAAGAGATGAAATTTAAATCATGATTTACAAATTACATCAAAGAAATTTAAATCACGATTTTAATGCATCAAAATAAAAACAATATTTTATTTAAACATACTTATTTAATCTAAACAATTTCAATCTTTTTCTTTAAACTGATAACAGTAGAAATCATGAAGAGTCAATTCAGGCCTACCTGTTGATATATGCCCTCCTAGCCTTGGCATAATCCTGGAGACTGGTGTCCGTATCGTAAACATCAGGAGGTGGAGGGGGCGTAGCGATTACCCTGGGGACGTAACCCCCCTGAAGAACCACCGCCTCAACCTCATTGAGCGTCTCTCCAAATTTCTTCAAAGTCAGGGCGGGAGGCTGCCCAGCCAGAGATGGCCCCGGGAGGACAGGGGGGGTCGGCGAAGGGGTCTGTAAATTGTTCAACAAAAATTATCATAGCCTACTAGATCACAATCAACCCTCAAGAGCACCCAACTTCGACTTGCAGTGGTCAGGTACATCCGAGCCACTGGGACCAAACTCTAGCCAGCCACCAAGTGTCAAGTTACTGCGAGCAGATCTACCAGAGCGAACTACCAGAGACCATTTGCTGATGAAAAAGCAGCTCAACGAACTACAAGAACAAGAACACAGAACAGAGCTTAAACTTCTCTATCTCACAAGCCTGACAAGGCGCGTCAGCCCTAGCTCCAGAAGGACTATTGGGCTACTATTTTGACGGCTAGAAAGGGCAGGAGCTACATCAGCCCGCGGTTTGAACCCATCACCCATGCATGCCCAAAACTCACAAACTTAAGAATCTAGGATTACACCTTACCTCTGCAATTTCACATATTCAGCATGCATGCATATAGTTATTGGCTACATGTCAGGAGCTGTATTAAAGTCACCAAGTCAGTTGAAATGCCCAATGGCCCATGGCCAATCATCCCATGGGCAAAATGCCCATTGCCATTGGCATTGCATGCCATTATTTAGTAACCATGAACACTCATTCATTGCATCCGATAAATCTTGGCAAATCTGCAAATGTTTACCTTTCTTCCTCTTCCAGGTGTTGACACATTTCTTCTTTTGCTCAACATCTGGCTCCTCAGCTTCTGACATCTGACATGACCCGTTTCCACAATTTGCTCACCAGGGGTCGTTCCTTCCACCTTTGCCTTCACTGAATTGGCCATGAGGCAGATCGCAACATGCGCATACTAATTAGCAAAGTGACCCAGTTCGTAACCTTGTTTGTTGTATTGAAGAGAATGAAGTTGACAATGACTTTGAATTGTATCACTCATGCCCCGATATGCGAAATGCACAGTTGAATCAATAGACTTGCTGTGTAACTTGAGATTTGTTTGCTGATTCCACAACATAGTTCCCACGTTTGTTGGGCCTCATTGCAGGGATTTGAAAAAGTCTGATTCATCCTCACGCACGTGTAGGCATGAGAGCTGTCATTGGCCAGAACGTTGCTCTCCTGCCACAGAGTTAGACTTACTGCAGCAGGTCCGTTGAGTTTGTTTACAGTTTACACGATCGTCTGGGAGCAGTTTTCAACAATTTCTGAAGCTGCAGCTTGTATTTAAAGCACAAGAAAGTGTTTCTGTAGGTGTATGGAGTTGACAACACTTTGTTGTTACGGCTGTTAAGCTGGATTAATTTATCTGACTATTTTGACAGCTGTGAGCACATGGCCTCTGCCAAAAATATTCCGAAGTGGGGGCAGCGATGGAAGGAGGTTAGACTGTTTTACTGTCTCATCCGCTAGGGACAATCGGCGGATTTGAGACAGTCTGGGGCCTCTGAAATCTCAGGGAATTCCATGTAGGAAGTGGAAATACGTCATAAGCTATAGTGCGAGATTGCTACTCTGAGCCTAACAAATAGTTCTCTGAAAATGTATTGCATCTTTAACAGCAGCCAGACAGATTATCAAAATCATGACACTGTTTTATTCGGGATACAAAACGGATAGTTGAGATGCAATCTGGTCTTCAACAACATCACAAAAATTTAATTCCGTGGTGGCGTGATAAATGTGATGAGTTGTGAAGTGGCCAGCATGTCAACATGCTTTTTTGGCTCCAGGGAATACCAATGCATTTTGGATAATTTGAACTTGACATTACCTCTGAAATATCGGGATTAGAAAGGCAAGTTATTAAGAACATTTTGGTGTAATTGATCTCTTTGGCTTTGTGCCAGAATATTTGTGGTGGCCACTTGATTTAATCCACGTGTTTTGGGAAACAAAATGGCGTCGGCCATTATTTACCAGCTGAGATTTCACTGCAAATTCGAATTTGCGGGCTTGACAACACAACTAAAGAGTTGGAACATGTAGGGAAGGTGCTATTAGTTGTTTATGTATTATCGAAGTTGTAGGTCAGTTGTTTGGTAATTTCTGTCTGCCAGTTGATTGAAACCACGTGTTTTGAAGCCACAATCTTGTGTGGCCTATTTTTGAGATTCGTTGGGGTCAACCAATCAGGTGCGAGGGCGGGGCATGGCATTCAAAAGTGGCCGGCCAATGAGCTGTGGGGATGGGAGAGATCCTCTACCATCCTACTCTGCTTTAGCAAGTATAGGATGGGCTTCTAATCTATAGCAGGTTGGCTGATCAATAATTGTTATACCACTGTTTGCTTTTTCTGGCCAATCTGAAGGCAGGATTTCGCTCTGATATAATGCATATCACAGCTCATACACCTGACCATGATATTGCATGCTTGGCTGACTACAAGTTGACAAAATTGAAGGAAACACTGAAACAAAACTGACCAACAAAGGATTAAAACTGAACAACACAGACAGTAAACAAGGAGGAAGATTGTATCAAGTGTAACTGGTCTCAATAAAAAGGCTATATTCACTCTTTTTTATAAATACCAATATCTGAAATAATGATCAAATTTAAGGTCACTTGATAAAATAGTACATTTGGGATATGTAAGCAGCAGACCAACAATTTTGGCCCCATTTGGCAAGCTCAAAGAATTATTTTTTCTTCTTAACCCGAACCCCTGCTTCTTCTTATTTCGGGGGCTGCCGCCCCCGAACCCTTGCTCCTTGCTTTCTGTTATTTTTCAAATATCTTTCATAATTTAACAATAACATTTGCTAAGCGACTTATTTCCTGAGAACAAAGAATTCTGACCTCTTGCCTTCAGGGCTGCAAACCTTCAAATGAACTGATCAACATGAATGTGCAACAAATACAATGAATTTTTGTCAAACAAGAAGGATTGAAGGCAAACAAAGGGATTTAAATTAATTTGTTTTGTACTTAGTGGTATAAGTTAGATAACACCCTTGTTTGTGACAATATGCAATAATCCTCGGGCTAAAGCCCTCGGATATATTGCATATTGTCACAAACGAGGGCGTTATCTATTACTTGTTTTTGTAAATTGTTCTGGTTTTTAACCTTTTAGTTTTATAAAGTTTTAGGCATATCTAATTTATCTATAATATATTTTTCAATCACTGCCATTATTATATACTGGACCCAATTAGAGGCAAATAAATTACTTGACATGCATGTACATGTAAGAGGCTAAAAGCACAAACTTGTTGCCTACAGTATATATATAAATTCTAAAACATATCGTAAATGTTGACATCTTTACACTGACAACATTTGCGACATGTTCCAGAAATGGCAGGCTTGGCAAAGAAAGCAGCTCTTGTGATTGGAGCGTCAAGAGGAATTGGAGAGCAAATTGCGGTTACGCTGGCAAAGAACGGTTACTGTGTTGGGGTCTCAGCGAAGACCGTCACAGACTCCAAGAAAACTCCTGGGACCATTTACTCCGTCAGTGAAAAAATCAAATCGGAGGGTGGACAAGCATTGCCGATCCTATGCGATGTCAGAAACCACGATCACATCAGCAAAGCCGTCGATGATTGCATTCAAGTATGTGTGAATAATATTAAGGAATTAAGAATATTACAACGAAGTTGAACAAACAAACTGGGAGGTTCAAGAATGTGAATTTTTTTGTATCCAAATGCTATGTTGTTGCATGTTTCTGTATTGCCATGGCTCCAACTGCAATACTGCATGTATTGAAAAATGTATGGTTATGCCACCAAATTGAATGACAACACTACAAAAGTGTAACTACATGTTATTTGATTATCCTTTTGCAGGAGTTTGGCCATCTAGATGCAGTTGTCTACAACGCAGGAGCAATTCTTTGGAAATCAGTTATTGAGACCCCTATGAAAAGATTTGACCTTATGCTTGACGTGAACGTGAGAGGCGCTTACGCCTTAGTTCAGAAAGTACTTCCTTACTTTCTGGAGAGGAAAGCTGGACATATCTTGCTGGTTTCCCCTCCCATATATTCAAGGTTGGTAACTAAAATATTTTTGATATTTAGAAGCCACAAAAGTTATCTGCAGAGTGCAGACAATGTCAGTCATTGAATAATGTCTGTTGCTCAGTACCTATTTATTAAAGAAAAACTTTTAGGTTTTTTTTCTACTTTAGGTTCTTCAAAGGAAAAACGCCTTATTCAATTACCAAAGTCGGGATGAGCGTTTTGGTTCAAGGGCTAGCCATGGAATTGGAAAACACAGGTATAAGACTGTGACTGGCAAGTAAAAGATCCCTCACATGGGGTAAATGTGTAACATGTATACTGTATAGGTCTCCTGTTCTCTTCCCCATCTCATCAATCTACCCTCGTGAGCATCAATAACTGGAATAAGAGGGCTGCACTTATAATATCTATCTATCTGTCAAACACTTAAAGTTTTTGATTTAAAGTTTGAAGAACATTTTACTTGTAATTATAATTTTTAAATTTTTACAATTTCTTTGTATTTCAGGGGTGGGTATCTCCACCCTCTGGCCCGCAACGGTCATTGAGTCTCAGGTAACTGTCATCCAAGACACCCCTCCCTCCTTGATGAGAAAAGCCGACATCTTCGCTGACGCCACTCTGCAGATTTTACAAGAACCTCCAGAAAGGTAAATTAATTTAAAAAATTTAAATTGCCACTTCAAATTAGGGCTTTACATCCTGTGTTTATGCACTGGCTAATTTAACAGTAAACTGGACACCAGGGGACTATGGCAATGTCACATTTATTTTGAGAGATTATTATAGCTTATAACCTGAGAAACTATTAGAATCCACATAGATAACTTTCACTAATGAGTGGATCATAATTTGACATTAATCATCAAACTTGTTAAGACATTTGTGAAATAGAAATCAGACTGGAAACTTAATTTTATGGATGGTTGGGTTTATATATCCTGTACTTATACACTTTGACAGGCTAATTAGGATTTAGGAAAGATGGTGGCACAGAAATGTGGTGAAGCTTGAAACTCCACAAGCTAACTAATTTTAACAGTCATCGTGTTTGTTTTTGGAAATTTAAAAATATTAAATGTGCAAAATAAAGTGACTTTCATGTTTACTCGATTGAATGTAGTCACTCTGCACTCATTTTATGACCTGCCTACCTGAAAAATGTCTTAATTCTTATGGAGTACATAAAATAGAACAACCTCAGCAAACTTGTAAGCTGATTTTTGTTTTTGGAAATATTTTCATCATCTTATTTTTTAACCCTGCATCATCACCATATTGGTGTTTTGTCCTATGATATGATCTTAAGTTGACAGAGCCTATTCAAAGTTTCTGTAGTACAGGCATAGGTTAAGATTCGGAACAAAGCAATGATTTAGCAATTTTGTTGCAGTTTTGGAAATTTCACTGAAATAATCCGCTGTATTGATGTTTTGTCCAATAATCGATAATATGACAAGTTAGCTGAGCTTTCTCTTCTGCGAGTAGTTCACAATTCAAAACAAAATAACAATTCAGCTATTTCGTTTCAGTTTTTGAGATGTCACTATATAATTTATTAATCAACAATAATTTTAAATCACAGAAAATAGAGGGAATTGTGTTTTGAATTTCATTTGGTCCCCTGTTATTACTAATTTGTAAATAAATGCAATTATTTTTTCTATTTAGATACAGCGGACAAACTCTAATTGACGAAGACCTACTGATAGAAGCGGGCTTCACTGACATGGCAAAATATCGCTGCGACCCTGAACGGGAGCCACCACGAATGATGCCCAAGAAATTCCCGTCTTTATTGGTCGAAGAACAAGATGTCAACTTGAACCTATTGCACTATATGAATGAACAGAAGGAAAAGTCTAAACTATAGGTATATTTGATTATAGAGACTATATCATAGAGTTACAATAGTTTCAGTGAGCATGCTGTTCTTTCCAAGCAGCCAGAGCCAAAGAGACTATGCCAAAGTTCTACTGAAACTGCCGTAAAATATACAACTTTTTAAATTGAAATGGCAGTGTACAGCCCAGGGACCTAACTGAGGATGGATGGATGATTAGGGCTTTACGTCCTGTATTTATGAACTTTGTAGGCTAATTAGGACAGGAGGAGGACATGAGGGCCCAACTAAGGAATTTTGTTTACATTTTTGCAAGTTTCATTCTTTATAAAGCAATAATCTAACTTTATTTTAATAGAGATATGAAAAATCGCATATCTGCAGTGCAAATATAAGACATAAATTTTAAGTAGGCCTATGTTAATATTATTGTCAAATTTGTTCTAGATTCTTTCAGAATCACATTTTTAGAAATTCTATTTTCATTTTATAACAACTTACTGAATTTAGTAAGTCTGTAAAGACTACTTGGCTTTTTTCGTAGGGCCTAAGTTAAATGCTTAAGCAGTTCAGATAACAGAATTTAGGCCTAACTTTGTTGTGGTCCAATTGGCATTGAGCTTAGAGAATACAATAAACTATGCAGTGTTTTGTGAAGTCAGAATCTTAGAGATTATTTTTGTATGAATATATAGTGTTGACTTATTTGTATACTACAATGTACAGAGGACTTAACAAGCTGGCAGTACTTGATACTGTTGAAGATTACAACTAAATTGTACTATAATGATGCATAATTTCAGTGTACACTGAAATAAATTGTTAATAAAATTAAATCGTTTTCGTCCCATCATTTAAGAGCCTCAGGCAGCTTCTCTGCCCATACAACTGAAACCGTAGAGATCCTACTGACACACCACAAAGAATTAAATAAATGCAAGGGTAACAGCTGAATCCATGCTTCATGCTTTAACCATTGAGCAACAGTTGATATTCACAAACCAAGTTTACCATGCTTGTGAGAATTCATTACAACTGACATTTAGACAACAATGTGCCAAAAAGACAAAATTCTAACCAACATACCATGACGAAATGGCACGACTATTAAAATCCGAACCTAAACCTCTAGGTTTCTTAACCCATTTAAGCAATTGTGAAAATCAAACCTTGGACCCGGACAAAAATTCTGGAAAATACAACTAAGAATCGAATCAATTTGGATCACAACGAAAAAGACAAATACCATTTTTGATAAGCCTATATGAGCAGTTTAATATAAAAATATAGACATTATTCCGTCAAAACATGTACATGGCTATAAATACATTTTGAATTTGTGACAGATTCATAGAGATATATGTTCATGTTATTTTTCTTTTTTTATGGTACATCAAAACATGGCATATACCAACAGTTGATAATCTTAAAACAATTGAAATGCAATTAGCCTGGTGTCCTAATTGTCTTAGTGTATCCTCGAAAATATATTAATAATATTCGGTTATAATATATTCAATAACTGACTGCAGCTACAAGCGAAAAATGATATTTAAGCTAGATTACAGAGATATACATAGAAATATATATTATAAATAAGCAGTGTGATTACTTGTTTAAACTTGACACTTCTAGTAGCCTTGAGATATAAGTTAATCAAATAATTGTGTAAATGCTTTGAAATACATTAACAGATTGCTGGTACATGTATCATTGATTTTGTATCACATTATTATTACGATAGTCCAGTATCACAGTTGAGTTTATAATCTCGATGAGTGAATGACCAATATCTATCTTGACCAACAGTCCCTCCAGAGACCCAGCACTCGGAAATCTCAATTGTAAATTGTGATTTTTGTAAAAATAAAAGATTGTGATGACTCTGATTCAATTGCGCATTGCATTAACATGATTAACATTTGTAAATAATATTTATATTAGTGTATTCCTCAACGTGAAAGTGTAAACAATAAAGGGGAAATAAGTATCACAAAACGAAGCTGTTATTCTCATGACATTCGCCAATTGTTGACTGATTGTCAATTATAAAAATAAATGTTCAGCATATACACTCCTGGGCAAAAAAAATGGACCTTCGTAGAATTTACGTCATTTCAATATGCTTTGATTTTTATGGGAAATACACAGCAACAAAGCTTCATTTCCTGTCATTCAACCAATAACAACATTATCTTAGTGTGGAATTGTGTTTTATTTTGAATTTTTAAGCAGCACAGTCTTTTGGCTATGCTTTTTGACAACTTTGTGCACTGGAAAATGTCCATTTTTTCCATTCATATTTCACTGCTTTCCAAGGCTCCTCTGCGTTGCTGATTTTCTGTACTATTACATTAACATCAAAAGTCAAAAGAAAAAGCATTTCTATACCAAGATAAAATTGCTATTGATCGACTGACAAGAAATCGGTCTTGCCGTTTGTACTGAAACAATGTGAAATTCTATAAAGGTCCATTTTTTTTGCCCAGGAGTGTATGTGTACATGTGTGTATTTATTACTGATTTGTAAAATGTTAGGAGTACTGAAATGCATGCTATGGATGTCTTGCAAAAATTAAATAAAGGCATGGAAAAACTAATTCACTTCAATCAACATGCTTGGCTGATACTCAGTGATAAATACGTTCCTAGATTACTGAACAGAGTACAATTGAATAACTTGCATTTAATATATTTAATAATTATTATATAATAAAACATAATAATTTGACTCGCATGATTAATAAATTATTATCAATTTGATTGTTCCATATTATTACATTTGGTGTATAAATATAATCCGATTAATTTCAATATAAATATATCTTATAAATGCATGCACTAATAAATAATTCTCTAGATTAAAATAAGAAGGTCACTTAATCGTGCTAATAAGAATTTTACAAATGGTTAATTGTGACATGATAGTAATAAATAATGTATTTGATTGTCTTCTGAGTTCACTATAGCAAACAGTGTAAAAATATCATGTCAAAATAATTTGCGTATATAACATAGTACGGGATAAATTTAACAAAACCTATCAGATTTTATAAATCCACTTATTTTTTGGGCGTCCTACTCCTTGTCACTCTTCCGTCCTGAAAATACAAAAAAATATATATTTTGAAATTTAAAACAGTTTAATACCAAATTTGAAATTCATTCCATTGGGCAGGGTTGGCAACTTTTTCGATCATTATCAAGCTGTTTTCTCTTGTATTGCTAGTTAAGGAAGCCCCAGGAATAAACCCTGAGCCGTATTTTTTAACTTTTGTGGAAGTCGACACTTTAAATCTATCAAATATCCAGGGAGGTCTGATGCAATTTATCCTTAATTTAAAATGCTGAGAGAAGAAAGTGAGGTGACAGAAAAGGAACAATTTTCATCAAATTGTTTATTTAGAGAGTGAATTGAATGTAGAATAACACTGTGAGGGAATATTGTTGGGAGGAAACTGGCAAGGTGAATTGTGTATAGAGTTTTTTGTGAGGAAATCATATTGAAATGTGGAGGCATTATGTAACTTTAAATATTCAGTGAACCTCAATTTTCTAAGCTTAAGGGTAGGATTAAGGCAATGTTCTGTGAGGAAATTTGTTAAAATAACAACAATGGACGACATTAATGGTGTACAGAAAATATATATGGGAAGGTATAAAGTTTAACTTAATGTGTTGAAGGATAATACGAAGGATAACGTCAAAAATACCTTTCTGACAGCTCCACGCTTTTATAAAAATACAAAAGCTCAAATTTGTGAAAATGTTTTAATAAATCTTCAATGGGCCACTCATTGGCCTGCTTCTATGACTTCAATTTCGATAGAATAGCAAGAAACAAACAGCATGAATACACAGCAAAATATCATTCAAAATATAACACGAAGTAGAAACTTCTGCTTACCTCACTAGCAGCGTTTTCCACCAGATTATCGACTCGTTTGCTTGCCTGGCCCAATTCCACAGCTCGTACTGGTTGAGCGAATCCCAAAGTGGTGAGCGTTTCGCTGACGTTTTTCTCAACCGGTGACACTTGCGTGATCATTAAGGTTTTGCTGTCCCCTCCTGGAATCAAATTAAATCATTATATTCTCTCAATAGCATAAACTATTACATAACATTAATACTTTTAGAACCTACTGATTGAACGAAAGTAATAGTAATTGACATTCACCGTTAGAGTAACCATCTGGTAGCAATTTGAAAGAAGTTACCTCGAAAAGTACGATACATGTAAGCCTAAAATGCAGACGTAGCTTAGATCTTTTAGCTAAAATTATACATTTCCATGATTGGAAGTCTCCACCTGCAAGAGGCTATAGTAACTGGTGACATAAGTTTTTCTTAAGATTAACTTTCGGCAGTTCCTCGGTGAAATTGATACATTCCAGGCAGAAGAAAAAGTTGTGTCAAGAAAATGCAACGGAATGAACAACCATAACTAAACAAGCTAAACAGTACAATTATCTACCACAGAGAAATGAATAATGCAAAGTTCTCTCACCCAATGAATCTTGTAGGAGGTAGGTCAGCTTCGAATTCCGGTAGGGTATGTGTGATTGCTTAGTCCTGAGTGCATGAATCACGTCTCCGATACATGACAAACTCTTGTTGATATTTTGAGCCTCTTTCAACCTTGCTCCATCCGCTCCGGACTTACTGACTCTCTCCGATCCGGCTAGATCGACAAGATTGAGTTTTCCGCTAGTTACTGTCTTCGTTGTTTTGCTCACCCCAGAGATGTAGATCATGAGGAGGGCATGAGATCGGGAGCTGCGTTCGTTCATGTTGGTCGTGGCGGTCGCTCGGTTTTTGCGACCAGAAGCAAAGACCTGGGGAGACATTGAGAAAATTCTTGAATTCATTGCTCAATATTGTATAGATGCAATGAGAAGCACTACTGAATAACACATGCTGTCCTGTCATTCTGGGATTGAAATACATACATTTCTGTCAAAAACCATTATTATAGACACTTGCTTTACAGACACCAGAACAGGGCCAAAAATCTCTCTCAGATAAATTTAATTTCCCATTTAGTATTTGAATGTACCGATAAATAATATGAAGATCAGAAGATTTGACTTTACCAGTTCAAATTTTGCAGTATGAGATCTGCACCTAAAATTTAGATCAGAATCTCTTTTTTTTTGGTATTGTTTTCATAACTTTAAAACGTAACTACCCGTACGTAGGAATTATTCTGGAGAGGAGAGAACCTCTAATTCCTTAAATTTGAAGCCTAACTTGAAAATGTCAAATCGAGGCACCGTCCAATACCGGCAAGTCTCTCCTAACAACTGTTCATTGCTACATTGTTATCTCACTCACCCTATTGACATCCGCCACGGAATTGACCACAGCGCTCTTCAACCCCGGGATATGGAGTCCATTGCCTATCATCTTGACTTCTAACTTGACGCTTGCGTCATGGTTGAGCAGATCTCGCAACGTCTCGTTGTAAATCTCCACCATGCTCACTTTGATCTCGTACGACCACTCTGTGCTCCTTTCGCTTGTCTCTCGGAATAACTCCTGCAAGGCTCGTTGGTTTATTCCTGGTTGGCTATCTGTACCCTGGAAGTAATTAGATGATAAGTTTATCAGGGTGGGTAGGGCTTAGGGGCATTATGTCCTGTATTTTTGCAAAAACACAGCTTATGGGACATGCAGGGACTATGCGTTTAGTATATCAGCACAATTGGGCCCCAGTAAAGAATCTAGCTACTCACAGAGAATAAATGGCAATCATTCAGCTTAGTAAATTGTTATTCATACCTTCACAGTAGATAGATTCTTTACATGGGTCCAAAAAATAGGCAGTATAGTTGAACATGATTGCTGATAGGGTAGGGCTCTCCACTGTCCAGAGCTAAAATCTAACCCAGGATCCAGAAATTGCAACTCCAGTGTGCTACCAACTGAGTTAACCTCCTCCCCTCTCTATGCATGATAATTGCGTGACTGTAGGGTTGCAACGATACAAGAAATCTTGTATCGTGATATATCATGACAGCTCCTGAGTCCTGACGATATATTGTCTGTATCGCGATACACGTAACTATTTTACATTCAAAATCCAAGTTCTTAGTCCGCAAAAACAAATATTTTATTTCAAGGGAATGCAAAATAGCAAGCATGCTGACCGTTTCATGATTTTCTTTACTTTAAGTGGTGAAAAATAATTTTTAACACAGTATACCCCAAATTAAGGTCTGTTTTACCCTGAATCAGCAGTCAAATCTTTGACCATGGTATGTGAAAAGTCCAGATTTTGTATCGTGATAATCCTAGATTTTGTATCATGATAACAACACAAGATTTTGTATCACGATAATATTGACATATAAGTATATACCTGCAACCCTACTTGAGGCCACACTTAATTGATCTTTAGCTTCTCGGATCCTCTCAAGGCACTTTTTCTAGGGTCGGTCGGTAGGACAAAAAAAAAAAAGATTAAAAAAATTTTTTTTATAATGTCAAAAAAAAAATTTTTTTTTTTTTTTTTTCAATTTTTTTTTTCCATCGGCAGTGTATCTATTGTGTCGGCGGGTCCGCGAAGCTAAGAATCAATTATGTGTGGCCTGACTGTACCTACCTCCATCGTATGCGTTTTCCCTGACCCAGTCTGCCCGTAAGCAAAGATACACACATTATACCCATCGATGCAGGACGTCACCAGGGCCTGGACCTCGTTGAATATTTCTCCTTGGGAAGCAGACGGGTCAAAGACTCTGTCAACTTCAAAGCTTTGCGTTCGGCCTTTGGACAAGACGTTCACCACTCCATCATCATCATAGTCTATACGAGTCACTATTTCTGCAGCAGGTCCACTCCCGTCCTCTTTGATCGGAGGGCGAAGACGACAGAACACTCGGATGTTGCCTGGTGTAAAAAAAAAGGGAATTTTAGTTATATGTTAATTATATTTCACCACATTACATTGTACACCTTACATGATACATCTGATCATCTGGAAGAACTCTTGTCCACAATTCATCAACATCTCACAAGGAAGGGGAAAAACCGAATGGGAAATATTAATTTGAAAATAAAAGTCTCCATATTTTCAGCATACTCTTTTCCTACTTTTTGACAATCGCATCACAAATTACGGACATGAACGCAAAAAAAGACGAGTAGCTGGAAATGAGTACTTGGCAGGTAATCTATGAATAAGAAGTAATTTCTATCATGAAAACAATATTACCTTTTAGTTCAACCAGTTCGTTGTGGTACTTCTTCCTTAGTTGCATCTCTTTGCGATACTTTGTGGCTAGCTCTTGGTTGTATGTGTGGATGTCTGCTATTGCTTTTACAACCTGCAAGAAACAAATTAAAGTTTACTTCCGCTCAATCAAAGAATTTTTCACATTTTCAGTTACTCTTTCATATTATTAACTTTCACATCAATACCTCAAAATCCTGAGATGGCTTAATTTTGGCTGGACATAAATTGGGTTTTTATGTCTTGTATTTATATTTATACACAACAAACAGAAATGCATATTTACCTGAGAAGTGGTCTTCCTTGCTTCCTTGTTGATGGCGTTTGGCAGATTGTGGCAATGTTCCCGCAGTGAACGGTGCTCCTCTTTTAGACGATGGGCTTCTGCTTTTACGTCCTGAATTAGAAACATGTCTAGATATGACATAAACAAAGAAGATGGATGGATGATTGGGCCTTTACATCCTGTATTTATGCAATTGGTAGGCTAATTAGGATAGGAAGAGGGCCTGGCAATGAGGCGAAGGATGATTGAAACAGCCATCCAACATAAATAATAGGCCAAGTTGACCCGCAAGAGCTGGATTCGAACCCTGGACCCAGCAATTGGTAGCCTTGCGCGCTACCACAAGACCAACCCCCCCTTCGTCGAAGAGATTCCAAATTAGTTTATTAGAACTACAAACCTTCAGACTCGTGACTAAAGCCCTGTAGTTCTGCTGCATTTGGGTCATCTTGGCCACGGCCTGTCTTTCTGACTCCCTCAGTTGTTCCGTCCTCTCCTCCGCTGCGGCCTCCATCCTCTCCTTCAGCATCTCCATCTCGTTTGTCTTCTGATCTTCCATCTGCAGCATTTCCAGCATCTTCTCCTTCTCCAGTTGAGTCATGCGTTCTGCGCTCTCCGCCGACAGCTTTTCAACTTCTTCCGAGTGCTGTTGGGTTAACTAAAAGAGCATAGATTGATAAAGGGATTAGGGATATGACAAGGTTGTTTCAGAACAATCAAAATCAAGAAAGGGTTCTTGGATGGATGATTGGGGCTTTATGTCCTGTATTTATGTACTTGGTAGCCTAATTAGGGCAGGAGGTAGACATGGCAATGAGGCAAAGGATGATTGAAACAGCAGTCCAACATAGGCCCAGGTGACTCGGCAAGAGCTGGATTCGAAGCCTGGACCCAGCAATGACAGTCCAGCACGCTACCACTAGACCAACCTCCCCCCCTCAAGGTTGTTTCAGAAAAGTCAAGATTGAGAAACGGTTCTTTGAAATGATGAACACAATATCACTGAAATAAGACTCAGGCAGAACTGTAAAGAATAACAAATTACCAACTTTCCTCACTGACATAAGTTTTTTTGGAAAAATTTGCATTTCTGCCATTAAGTGGGTTAAAATAGGCGGCCAACTTTCCCCTGGCTTGCCAACTTTATGCCGTTTTACTAATTTTGATGATTGGATTGCCTGTTACCAGTTACTTTCAAGATCTTCCCATGGGAGCAGTTTTCTTTGAACAAATCTTACCTGGCTGATCTGCTCCTCCAATGACTTGCGCTGCTCCAGAGCAGCGTTTAACTCTTGTTTCACACCTGTGTGCTGATTTTCTGCAGTACTACATTGATCTTTCGTGGTCTGTAACTGTTCCTTCAAACTTGTGCACTCTTCTTGCAAAGATTGCACATTTTGTTTTAACGTTGTTTCTTCTTCCTTTAAAGTGTTTAACTCCTTTTCTAGCTCATCCTTCGTTTGTAATTGTTCTTTCTTCGCAGATTCCAGACTTTCGCAACTCTCCTTCAGTTCATTCTGAAGTTTTTCGATCTCCTGTCGTAATTCTACGATAGTTCTCTTGGATTCTTCGCTCTCAATTTCAACTTTTTCCACCTTTGTGACAACCTGTAGGAATACATTTATAATAATATAAATTTGACCTGCTTTAAAAAACATTACTAACATAATATTTTTCATACATACGTTTTCAAAGCAAAATTTGTCTAAAATTCATTTTAGTTTATAAATCACAAGTCAAAAAGGAGATTACTTAAAAACATTCTAACACGTACAAGCAAAATCCATTAAGGTTTGATCCTGATCTTTGGGAGTTCATATTAATTATAAAGTATTCCATACACAAAGATCTTTTTGAAAGGCTCCAGACAAGCAAAAAGTAAGATGTTTGTGTATAGAATACTTTATAACTAATATGTACAAGCAGCACATTACCCATGTATCATTTAGCAACCTAACGTGGTGAAACACAATTGCCTTGAGTGGTACCTGAAAATTAAATCAAAAACATCACAACCCACATACCTCAGGCGATTTGGCTTGCAAAGCTTCCAATAAATTCAAAGTGTTTCTGAATTTCTCTTCCAATTGCTGGTGTTCTGTTTTAGAACTTTCCAACTGCCCCTGCAGATTCTTCTCCCTTTCTTCACTTTCTGCAGACATCTCCTTGATTTTCTCTTCCAACTGAGAGATCTTCATTGTTAAATTAGAGTTGTCATCCTGAAGTGAAAAATATACAATGAATTAAATTACCTTCAGTTAAAAACTTAAAATAGCAAGTAACTGCCAAGCATGTCCAGTGTTTTTCGAATGTTTTGAGGGGAGAAGCTTCCGTGTCACACATTTTATCACCATTTTATCACCTGCTGCAATTTTAGTGATTTGCCACCTTCCTCGACCTGCGATTTCAGATTGCGCATTTCTCGCAGGAGGCGGTCATTTTCAAGCTCCAACTCGCAGACTTTGCTCTCATCATTTTGGTTGATCTGTAACAAAAGAAAACACATAATTATAAGAAAAGAAAAGATGAGCACATCGAGAGGGAAAATGATAAGCACACGTGAGCATTGAGTATACGGCACGTTCCACAATACAGCTTGGTGGATTTTTGGAAAATGATTTTAAACGAATGGATTTATTCAGGTTCTTTGTCGGATTTAGACAGGCTGAACTCTAACCTCCTGAGTCCTCCCTTCTTGCATTCTTGGGCCAGTGATAGAGACTAGAAAGTTGTATATCATAATCATATTACCTTAGGTAATTTACCTAGTGCTGGATGGATTAAACGATACATCGCGATATATCGGTTCACAGACTTATCGTGATAATCGTTACATATAATTATGGTGATATCGCGATAAATGCAAATAACAAAAAAAATGTTTTCTGACAAATTAGATCAATTTTCAAGCAAAAATTAGGAAGTTAAACGAGACTTACCTGTAAGTTGAAGTTTAGCTGAGATTCTGTGAGTGAGTTTACGGAAGAGGGATCATATGAGATATGCTACGCGCATGCGCCGGTCAGTATTTAAAGCTTCATTTTACGAGCCCCAAATATTACTGGGTGGGTCCATAGGGTGGGCATATGATCCCTCTTCCGTAAACTCACTCACAGAATCTCAGCTAAACTTCAACTTCCAGGTAAGTCTCGTTTAACTTCCTAATTCTGTTTCGTTTCGTTTACCGGAAACGGGATCCTATGAGACTTGAGAGTGGTGAGTAAAATGATCAAAGAAAAACGACCACCACAACTTGATCACTGCAATCAAGACCAATGCAAGCCAGCAATGGCAAGCAAGACCCAGACCAAAGAGTCTGCAATGACGGAATAGTCAACGGCAGTGCCACCAACATGAAGCGCAACCGCCAAATGAAGGCTCATACCTCAGGGAGCACCTACACAGCCCTGACACAACAACATTAAAGGACAAACTCCCACAAGTCTCCTTGTACAAGCAAGTAATTGGTTACCCGGAGGGTCTCAAGCCCAGATGTAATATGTAACCACTGAAGTGACAAACCAAGCACTGACAATGATGCACTCACGGGTAGCATCGGGAGACATGGGATGGCCTCTCGTGCCACAAGAAAACCACTACGTGGCTGTAAAAATAGGAAACTATGAAAAGAGCAGCGATTATCTGCTGAGTCCATTGGAAGAAACGCGAAGATATACCACATAGATTTAGTCCACATGACCAAAAAATTCTAACCCAATGAACAGCATTGTCACACACCAATGGCCATGGAAAATCCATGGAAAAAGCAAGCAACTGGATAAAACCATATTAGAAACTTTGTCAGAGTCTGAGAGCTGACAAAAGAGAACACGGTCAAAAAAGACCTACCCAAAAATACATGCATGGCTCAGGGAAAAGACTCACAAGTCTATAACTATTCCAAACCCGGGTTCAAAATCTTCCAAAGAAAATAGCCCAAACCTGGCGAAGTTCCTGTTGGGGGAACTAAGCGAAGCAACCGTGAAACCACAGACCAACAAGACCGCAAACCACAAATTTGAACGCCATCTTATAAAGCCCTGGGCATGGCTGTCACAGCCATATCAGTGAGCATGGGCAAACAAGGCGAACCAGTCCATAGGCAAACCAAACCAGGGAACCACCTCAGTATGACACCGCAAGACACCATCCGAGAACGATGGAAAAATAGGAGGAGATATCCAACTCCGCGGCAAGTCCTCACATGGCCTTATCAAAGATACCACGAATAGTAGAAACAACAAAGACTAGTTCGAACGAACCCATTTCAGGGTGAAAAGCAACCACCTTGCACAAGGGTGTAGAACCCCAGTGCACTATTGAGGTCCCTGTTTGGAAACCAAGACAGAGAGACAAGTATGGGCATCTCACACCACCGTACCATAGGTCTGGGAGCAAAAACGGTGACCTTAACACAACCATGAAACAAGAAATATGATGGTCCTGGCAGCGATGGGCATCTCCCACCAGTGTCATTACATCTGCTCCCCCCCCCCCCCACTTTTTCTCCTCGGAAAAACGGCGTACCAAAGCAATGAAAAAATCGCAAAGAGGGAGATCTCAATGGCTATAGAAAAGAACCTTGAGCTGCAAAGCCTGCCAAGCAGAACCAGCAAAGGTCAACGACCCTTAAAGTGTGGGGACTGGGCACCATCGACGGGAGCCCATACTGAAGAGAAAAGGAGCATTCAGGTCCACAAGCAGTACATGAGAACCTATCTGTATAAGCATCAGATCAAACTGAAGGAAAAACGGAACTGCCAATGCAAACTGCTGGGCAATGAAGTGGTCATGGGGATGGCGAAAATAAAGTAGAGCTGCCAAAAGCTCGGTAGGTACCTATTTGGTCACGCAGGTTACTTTGTCACAAATGCGTGACAAAGGCCGCCAACCCACTGACAAAACCTGACTGCCCAGGTGCGGGATCCGCAAAGCAAACTAATGCCTCCCTGACACAGCAGATCAAGAGATAGAACAACATCCAGGAAAGATACAGCAAACATGTGGCAAAGGTCTCATGTGAAACCAAAGGAAATGCATGCCCAGGAAAGACGAACAGCCATCAGGCAGTTGAGGAATCAGGTTCCACCAAAGAAACGAACTTAACAGCAGCAGGGTTGAGATCCGAACGCTCAACTCAGGACTCAATGATACAGTGTCAGAGGCACACCCTGCACCGACTGCAGGTCACAGTAAACTGCTGCTACTCAGCATTCTGAGGACAACAGGACATGATCTCAACTGGAAAATAGGCCTGACCAGGAAAGAAAAGCAGATGCAAATATAATGGCATAAGCAACAACTACGCAGATCCTGCGAAAGAGCGGATAGGAGTCAGAACTATGGAAGGAAAAACAAATGTCCAATTAAAGAAATAGCACAATCAAGGGAAGTGCATGATGTCAAGCGAACATCCTTTTATTCAAGAACCACTCGTGGTGGAAAACTCAAAAGCCGCAAGACCGAACTGCAATATTTAGTAATATTCATAGCAACACACACCGAAGTGATGACGCCGATCCCCCGTAAGAGCACTGGCAAATCAGTCCTTTGATATAAAATGACAGAAGCACTCGCGGTGTTCTTACAAGAAAAACCATCTGACAACCATCGGCAGGAGGGACATTGTAAATGTGAGGAGCATCATCAGAAAAGCTGCCCCTAGACGCCAAGTTCACTGGCGGAAAACCATCGGGAAAGCAGTGTAAATCAACTTCACAAAGAGATGATAAGGAGCAAGGGCCAGCCACTAAGGAAAAATGGCAAAAAACCACCCGGTAAATGAATAACACAGCCCAGACAGGCAAGTCAAAGCTCCATACCCCACATCAGCCAGATGGAAGACGGCTAAAGAGTCCTGCCTATGTCACGAGACAGAGATTGACAATTGGCCTTTGAGCAACTAGGGGCGCCGTCTCCAGACATCAGACTGTCAGCAGGCGACCTGCGACCAGTGCCTCCCAAAAAGAGGAGACCAGGGTCTCGCACAAAAAAAGACAACCGTATAGGCCGAACGACTCCTCATAGCCTGACCAGGAATGTGATAGGCAATAAATGCAACAATGGCATGGAAACAGCCTCAACTGCAGAGGCCCAAGTAGTAATGTATCTCAAGATGCCAAGCAACTGTGAACCAAAACCCCCATCAGCCACCTTGCCATAGGGCCAAACAATTAAACAAGAATCCATGGATTCAAAAGCTAGTCGATTCGGTATTAGGCCTATATTGATGGAGCAGTGATTAACATGGAATGGGTGACAGCGATATTCCTCTATATTACATCTGGCTTGCAGGTATGGTTATTAAGGCTGTAAATCGTAGGTACCCTTCAAAATCGATACTTGACAACCCTAAATCGATCAATAATCGAGTATTTCGAGTTCTATGTATAACATTATCCTCATCTGAAAGAGCCAATTTCTGACAACATGACAAGTGGCTGTTTGTAATAAAACCCATGGTAAACCCCGGTATTTCTGTCAAGAAAAATCAAGATGTCCCAAACATTTGGATGTAATTCTTTAATTTGGATTTACAAAGCATTGACAATGTGCGGAAATTGTGGAGAATGACCAGCACGACATGCATTGATGGGCCAGGAGTGGAGGTATTTAATGAATTTCGAGTAAGCAGCATTACAAGTTGTTGTTTTGACATTTTAGAAGAAATTTCGTCTCCATTTGCAATGAACAACTCCTTGACTCCATATAACAAGTCCCTTGTTACATAGTCAAGTTTTTGACTAGTTGATACATCTTCATTCTTTATGAAGGCTTTTGAAACACAAAGAGTTGATCAATGCTGAATGATAGGCCTAAATTGCACTTAGTTGACGCTACCAATCAATCAGAAGTGACAGTCAGGCAATTGATACAATGCAGACCACCTGTGCACTATAACACCACACAGAAGCACTATAACACCAATAAATTCAGTTAAAATCACTGAGCGTCATACATCCGGCTAGCGGGATCCCTAGATAGTTATACTATAGATTGATGGGTAGATCTATCTACAAGCCTAGATCTACAACTGCTTAAAATGCTTACAATTACATATCTGCAAACAATAAAAAAGAAGTATCCGTGCGTTCACACCTTTTGGTGATTATTTAATCACACTCAGAGGAAAAAATAATAAATCCTTCATTTTGCTTTTTCAGTGATAAAATCTCACTCTTTGTGATCTAGTGAATTTAGAAATAATAAAAATGAAAAAGGGTCTGAAAACTCAAGTTGACACGTTTTCTTTAATTATGTAATGAATGGCAATTAAACAATGGTATCAATGAATTGGACCCACTGCCAATGCGTTCACACCTTTTGGACAACAATTGATTGTATTCCTAATCTGAGTTTTGCCTAAATATCAATTAAATCATCAAATTATCTGATGCAGTTTTTTGTTTCTTGTCTTTTTTTTTATTTGCTACCTATTAATTGACTAGTAAAAGTCAATTTTAATGGCCTGCAGGGTATCTATCTATCCAACTATCCATCTATATACCTAAAGATCTATCTAAAGATCTATCTAAAGATCTATCTAAAGATCTATCCAAAGATCTATCCAAAGATCTATCTAAAGATCTATCTAAAGATCTATCTAAAGATCTATCTTAAGATCTATCTTAAGATCTATCTTAAGATCTATCTAAAGATCCATCTATCTAAAGATCTATCTATCTAAAATCTATCTAAAGATAAGTTGTACGAAAAACATCTGTTTGAAATAAAAGTTCTGGTATACATCTGACAACAGAAGTAGGCCCTGTTGGCATTGAAGTTGCATGGTAGTAGTCGATAGATAGTCTTAAATATTTGTTGATGAGATCTATAGATTTTTCTCTCTATTTTCTGACTTTTATCTTGAAATTGTTTGTTTGTGAAGTTTTATTTGGTAACAGCAACTAGGCATATAAATTAGTATGAAAACTTAGCCTATTGTTCTCTTAATAAAGCTTAACAGTAAACCAATCTTTTAATTGACAGTCGGCCCTGTTCATGCAGGGCCTAATTGCAATTCATTACATAATTACAGAAAACGTGTCAAGTTTATTGCAACAGGTGTATATTTGTCTGCATTGGGGCAATCAGCGTGGACTGGGGCGACCAGGGAGAAGGGTAATTTAAGGCTAATTGGGCGGGGGCCACGGCTGGCAGTTCACCCGACGGGCGGCCGGAGGGCGGGCTGCCCCCGGGGCGAGTTTTCTTGAGGCGGGAAATAGCGAGGCGGCTAGTCCCAGGGCGGATTGACCGGGTACCATGCAGCGCATGCATCGGGACACGTGCACAGGATTGTTTTGAGCTGTATCGATCGTAAATTTGATTGTGGACGATTCATTTCAGTGATATCTAGGACGCTGGATGATCCTAAGGTAGTTCCTTGCCCACAGACGAATCCTGAGGCAAATCTGGCTCACGGTATTTTGAATTTCCGATTTTCGCGGGCTTTTTCTCATTTCTCCTAAGAGCTAGTCGACTCGTCGACTAGCTAAAAAGGAATCCCTTTGTCACAGAACCAAAAGGATATAAATATCCCAGCATGCCCTTTGAGGAAGCAGCGAGTGAATAATAAAGGTCATGAGAAGGCAACTCTACAGAGTTCAGGCAGGCAAACAGCTGCACATGGCAAAGACCAAAAGATTAAGAGTACAACACTAATAGTCACATTGGATCCAGCAGACCAAGAAACCGTGCCATTAAAGCCACTGCCTAGTAAAATTGGTAATATATTATGAAGGCCGGAGACCTGTCCCAAAACCAGTCACGCCGGTAGTGATGAAATCACAGGCAGACATGTGCAGCCAATGCCATTTATACAGAAGCCAGCCATAAATGAAACCATAATAATAACCCTTTAATAGGGCCTCAATTGTCCTGCCCGGAACTGGTCTAAAGTTAAACAAAGAAACACAAACAACCCCTCGGTTGTAATCAGGGTTAAAGTATGGACATCGGCGATGTCAAATTTTATTTAGGGTTCATATTTTATTCGAGGGTTCACATGGTATTGGAGGGATTCAAGTGTAATGAATATTATGTACAAACAGAAAAAGTTTGTACGACGACAGCATCTCATGCGGTCATATCCCCGATTATCAAAAGCACAACCACGAAAAACCCAAGATTCTCATTGTCTCAATGTAGTATCAATAAGACGAAGACCCAGCTGAAACCACAACATGGTATTAAAATTGTTAGGCCTATACCCTAGGGCCTAGACATAGCAAAAAATAAAAAAGCCCAATGACATGCCAGGCATGACAAGACCAATTATAGTGGAAAAATCCCAGAAACGGCAGGCAACCTCGTGGCTTGCATGACGAACCATAACTCAACAGTTGAGGCCTATGAAAACTGATAAAATAACTTGACTACACTAGGCAAGTAAAATCAGAAATATTTCTCTGAGTCAAATGACAAATTGACAAAATTGTCAGCAGGGTAAAAATAGGCCGGCCACGCCGGTCGCCAAACTGGTTTTACGGGCCTCACTCGAAACACTTCGAGAGGAAAAACAGTGACAGACACAAAACCAAGCCCAAGAAGCTGCAAAACCAAGAAAAACCATGATTACAGACCAATAGAGTCGTAATATAGTCCACAGCCGCGCTGTCAAAAAACCACGACGCCATTTTGTCTGGCGCCAAACCACGTGTGCCAGCCTCGCCGGCACCATATTGGGCCAATTCGGGCACAGCCCGATCTTCTAAATGTCCGGACGTCATCCAGGACAAGCCCAACACCAGATATTCCACGAATAACTGGTCCAGAATAAAGCGTGTCCAGAAATATCCATGAAATTGAACTAAATTGAAGAGCAAAATCAGACACGTCTTCCCGCGCGCACAAGCGACAAGCAACTGACCGGCGCATGCGCGTAGCATATCTCATAGGATCCCGTTTCCGGTAAACGAAACGAAACAGAATTATAATTTTTGATGCAAGAAGCATGGTTATTGACAGCATTTATGTCAAAAAGTTTGCATTTTACATGATCGACGCTGCTAGATTATCGCGATAAATATCGTGTATCATTACAAATTTATCGCGATATTATCGTATCGTTATACATTGAACGATGTCCAGCCCTAAATTATTACCTTGCGTGATTGAGTCCTTAGATGTGTCGTTTCTTCCTTCAGCTGCTTATTCTCAATCTCCAGCTCCTTCATCTTGCCGTCTTGTGCGTCGCTACTCTGCTTCGTGTTGACCTTGGCCTCCTGAAGTTCGTCCTCCAGCATCATGACCTTGTAGAGAAGGTCGCTCTTCTCTTGCTGCAAGGTCTGCACGTAATCTTTCAACGCTTTGACACCAGAGAAGACTCGGTCCTCGGGGTCAGCTGGGAGAGGGACTGTTTCACCTGGAAACATGAAGAGAAATGACATCAATTTATACAAGAATCTAAGGATTCAAAGGCTTGGTTTTTGCTGTTGTCGCAATTTCTCAATTACTTGGCACGGTGGAATGATCCAGCAATTGTAAGTTATTGAAAAACATTGTACTTATACTGATTATTTAAAGACATTAATTAATACAAAAGCAGACATTTTGAGAGCTAGCCCAAGATTTCCTGCCGATATGTAACTGTCCTTGAAACTAAAATCAACCCTACAAAGCAAAAAGTTACCACTAAAAATAAACGCTTTCAGGTGGCGTTGCAGTGAAATGTCTCGTCTGTCTTTGAGACTTTGATGTCCCTTTTCTTGCGTTGATGTGTATATTATATAACAATCATAGATATCCGATTCGAGATTTACGTAGTGACGCATATAATGAAGGTTACAATGCAAGATTTCACTACCGTTACATCAGTATTTACCTTTAATACTGGCCTCCAACTCGGCTATCCGGCCCTCCTGCTCAACCGTCAGATCTTCCAGATTTTTAATCAATCGTTCCTTCTCCTGCATCGCTAATTGGTGCGTTCTTGTTACTATTTTCAGCTGCTGCTTCTTGCTCGCTTCGTCCTTCTCTAGTTTGGTTCTGTACGATTTGTTCTTGTCCAGCAATAACTGAAAATATTTAGGCCAGACTTTTTTAATTTTTAGCTTCTCGGATGGACCGACCCAACAGATTTTCTGCCTACGGAAAAAAAAATTGAGCAAACCCACAATTTTTTATCAAATTGACATTATAAAAAAATCAAGATTTCACCTTTCTTTTTTTGTCCTACAACCCTGGAAAAAGTGTCTTGAGAGGAACGGAGAAGATCAATTATGTCTGGCCTTATGTGCAAAAGAGGCTGTAGGAGGACACAGCAATCAGGCAAAGGATGATTGATACAGCTGTCCAGTGTCCAATACAGGTATAGGTGACCTGTCCAGAGCTGGACTCGAACCCAGGACCCAGCAATCAAGACACCCAGAGTGCTACCAACTGAGCTATTAAAACTCTCCCTCATGCTTTTAATTTCTATCTTACAGTGCTAGATTTTTTTAACCATTGAACCTATTTCACCAGGTTTTGCTGTGAAGAAGACACTCTACAATCTACTAAATAAGCAGAAGAAGAAGAAAGTGGAGCCACCTTGTGTAAATAGACAGCACTACCACTATGGTTGCCATGGAGATGGTAGACTCGGAACTGGATGACACCTAGTATCCCTAAAGACTAGCCCTGCTAGTCTAATTATTATGTAGAAAAGTTAAGAGAAGTAGTAGGAGGAAGTAGTAGGAGGAAATAGTAAGATCATAAGATACACACCTTGCACCGGTAACGCAGTTCATCCCTCTGACTTTCTCGTTCCGCCAGCTCCTTGACGAGAGCGGAGTATTCTACCAGAGTGCAAGCTGCAACACAGTTTAATTCATATTCAATGTCAGTAAAATCCTATATTGCTGCTACAGGCAATGATATTGTGCTTAATGATAGAAACCTTCATCACGTTCAGTTCAAACTGTGGCGGTGAGGTTTGTATTTTTTAACTCAAGTGCCTTTGCTTTCATGGGCCATGACATTATTAGAACTTCCAAAAGCCATGATTCAGTTAACAGTTAACTTAACCAACTGCTATACTCTTGAGATAAGTAAATACTTAATCTAATAAACAGTGTATAAATATAATTTAGAATGAAATGTCGTACTCTGTTTTGTATTCTGGTCCACCTCAGGTTCTTGGTCCGAGTTGGAACTGGTGTCATCTTCAGCCGCCAGGTTTATGTCTGTATTTGAAAACGACAAATATTAAACTGAAATCTCAAGAAGGTGATTACGGAGCCCAAAATAAAGGCCCCGCAAGATGGCACTGCTTCGACCTGATTGGATTAGAAATACTACTACACGTAGGCCAAGGTCACTGTCATGGCAAGCAATTCCTAATATCCTGGGTGTTGTCAAATAATGTGAAATGACTTTAATCACTAACTGTTATTTTTGTACTGAAATTGAAATTCAACCAAATTTTCTCTAAAATTTAGCTAGTAATGACTCACCGTTAAGACCGAGTTCCTCCTTCCACAGCTCCACCCTGGAGGGCGAGGGGCGACCCATTTCTCCATTTATCCTTGGGCTGAAGGTCATCGGAGTCTTGAAGGCCTTCTCGCCCATCTGCAAACAAGTGAAAAGATGGATGATTGCAGCTTTATGCTCTGTATTTATGCACTGAAGAGGCCATTAAATTTAGAAAGGAGGAGGATAAACTATGATTGAATCCGCTGTTTATAAGTTTATGTGCTATATTTATGACCTCAGTAATCCAATTAGCACTTGTAAGAGAACGACAACAATGAATCAAAGGATGATTGAAACTGATCTACAACATAGGTGCAGGTGACACGTCCAAAGCTGAATTCAAACCGAGGACCAAGTGACTGTGTGTATGCTGTCCAGAAGAAACTGTTGCTGCTAGAGCTATGAAATTTTACATAGGTCTTCGGGGCACCAAATTATGACACTCTGTAAATT
The DNA here is from genome assembly GCA_026936325.1 of Platynereis dumerilii. Classification (NCBI taxonomy): domain Eukaryota; kingdom Metazoa; phylum Annelida; class Polychaeta; order Phyllodocida; family Nereididae; genus Platynereis; species Platynereis dumerilii. The sequence goes on from JAPTHN010000003.1 coordinate 19,916,279, forward strand.
TTAAGTGGCCATGGTTACGGTTGCCATGGCAACAAAGAATTTTACATATTTTTAAGTATTCTGCCTTACAAAAAATTCATCTCAAGACTGAGCAATCAGAATAATCAGAACTAATTAATTTTCATAATTTGAGGTATTCGGATCCGCAATAAGAGTATTTTCAGACTAAAAATATGTTTTTATAGGGTTTTTCTGGGTTCGCGAACATGGGACTATGGAGCTAATTCACAATCTTTCAGGTTTGAATCGATGTCCCGCGGCCTTTAATCGAAATGCAGTTCTGAAAATAGCCTTATTGCGGAAGCGAACTTGTCAGTAAGCAGTATGCAAAAATTCATTATGATGCCTTCAGCGGTTTTTGAGACGAATTTTTTGTAAGCACTGAAAGTCACTAAAATTCGCAGTTTTCGGAAAATGGCAAAAAAAGGAAATAAACTCTTAATAATTTTAACTGTAAAGGTAAGATCGGCAAGTTGTTTACAGGGTTAGAACAGGAATTTTTGCGTAATTTCAGTTGCATTTGTTGTCTGGACATCTGTATTTATTGAAACTGTCAAAATCAGAATTTCCATTTTCTAAAATATTTTCACCATTTTTCGACCAGCATGTGCCCTTAACATCCTGTACTTATGCAATCAGTGGGCTAATTCGAGAAGACAGGAGCAGGAAACAGCAATTAGGTGAAGGATGACTGAAACGAATAACATATTCAGGCCGAGAACTAACACTCACAATGATGCATTTCTTTTTGTACACTGAGAACATCTTTTTTTACCTCATGGTAGTCTCTGGCACTTAGGGAACCCATTTTCCTTTTTGATCCATCATCAAGTCGTAATGACCTTCGCATTGCTTGGAGGTTACTGGGATCCGACATTTCCAGTTGGATTGGCAGAGGATCATCATTATCATAATCAAAGTCATCATCATCTTCTGTTATATCTTGACCTATATCATTAACATATTGACCTATTTCCATGCAATCTCCACTCTCGCTCGTTCTCGCAGTTTCTACGTAGTCGTAACCTTCCTTTTCTGCTTCAAGGTCATTGCTCAAGACCCCGCGAAGGTCAAGGTCAAATTTGAGGTCATCCTCCGTATCTAGGTCACTGGGACTATAATGGACCTCTGCCTCCAACTCAACTTGGTTTGTTGCCATGGTAACGTTCTCTTCCTTCTCAGGGTCTTTAATCCTCATTATTGATCAATTTAAATACAAAATAGCAGTAGATGCATGAACTGATGCAAAACACTGAATGAATGATAAGATTGCACACATCAGAATTGTCATTCATTCCAACACATTTAGGCCTACATGCTCTTGGAACCCCAATTCATTGTCATTAACTTGAAACACAGAACATAGTTTCACTGTTCTGGCTTGTGTGAAGTGTGAACTCATGACCATTAAAGAACGGCATAGCCATCCAAGATAACAATTTTGGTAGTAACTTATTCCATCAAATACAACCAAATTCTGAACAAATCCTCTCATTCAAAGATTGGTAAAATGCTGCAAAGCCACGCATGTAACATTAGAATATATGCACAACTCCATGGCTAGCGCTGGCTAAAAACATTTAAGACTAAGATATCCAATTGTATTGATCTCACATGACATTTGTGCACGCAAGGAGCTCAATAATCATTGTCCATTCATTGGTGAAGATTTTATTTCCACTTCATGGTACTCCAATTGTATTAAATAAACTATATAAAATATAGCTCTTTAAAGTATTAATTCACAATTAAAATCTGACTGTATAACTCCATACATTCCATCATTGAGAAATGTCATCACACTAGCTATCTAAACTGGGGCCAAGACACTGGGCTGATCCACTGATTGATTGATTGGGATCCAATTTCAATACAACACTATCGTTGAAGGCACTTTATTGGCTAAGGCACCATCTAAGCTTCACAGAAGCTGGTTGCTAAGGACTCCTTGGTTGCTAGGCGCAGCAGCAGCAGCAGAATTATAACTAGTCAGTATTGCATGTGCGAAGTGCTTACATGCAGCACATTAGCTTAATTATGCAAGGCATCTAACAGCAGAGCTGGCTGGTGGTAATGATTGATTGGCATGATATATTAGCCGTTGACTGGTTCAAGGGTAGGGGAGACCGGGGCTAGTTGAATCGCGGGGTTAGTTGAATATTCGCTCTTATTCCCCGGGGTTGAATTTTTCTACCCAAATTTGACTTCTGGTAGATTATTTATTCGTCAAGGCATGACATCACTTCCTACATGAGCCATATTTTGAATTGTGTACATCACTAGGCTGATAAGTTGATTTTTGTGCTCCTGAAGTAAATATTTTGAGTTGAAATAATTTTGACCTATATGCTATTTGAACTATCTAATGCAACATTTTTTACTATAAGTTGGAAGCCTTTGGTATTAAAAATCAACAGGCAAAGACATTTTTTGGTAAGCCTTTGATTAAAGTGTTATAATGGGTGACCTAAACCACATGGTGAGTTGGGCTAGTTGAATCATTTTTCGTGGGTTAGTTGAAACGCTGAAGCAATGCTATGCATGGTCTCCTTACTAACAGCAATGTAAATAATCGTTTATGCACAACAAACAAGAAATCCGGGGGGAAGACGGCTTGGAACCAATGTTTTTTGTAGAAACCACCGAATGAGGTGGGTGTAGCGTCCGTGTACAAGGTAAGGTCCGCAGCCAGCGAAATGTCGTCGTCGAGAAAGAAATTGGCACCATTCCAATGTCTTAAGAATTTGGCCCACATAGCAAGGTCCGAGCGGACGTCAGCAGTCAGAGTCACATGATGGTGCAACTCCTTGACCGTTGTAGCCAATCTGATCAGATGAGACACGAAAGATCTGCCCGGACGGATGACCTTGCTGGCGAAGCTCATGTGGCCCAGCAAGGAAAGAAGTTCACGCTTTGAACAAGTTCGACGGGCAGCAAAAGTCTGGAGAATATCGAGTATCCTGACAGTCTTCTCAGGGGGAAGTCTAGCTTCCATCCTGACAGAGTCCAAGGTAATGCCAAGATAATCCAAGCAAGTGGAAGGGCCTTCGGTCTTATGTGGAGCAATAGGCACCTTGAGAGAATGAAAGATGCCCAAGAATTTGTCTCTGATGGGGTCAGCATCCGCAGTGGGAGGAAGGACCACAAGGAAGTCATCCAGCAGGTGCAAAATGTTCTCAATACCATAATTGTTCTGAGCAATCCAACATATGGCAATGGAAAGAGTGTCAAAAATTTTAGGACTGGAGCGACTTCCAAATACCAGCCTTGAATAAAAATAGAATAGGCCATCCCACAAAATGCCATGAAAAGGCCATAAGTCCGGGCGTATTGGCAAGAGCTTAAAAGCATCGGAAATGTCTGTTTTTATTAACAAAGATCCGGGACCGAGCTTTTTGATCAGATCAATGGCATCATCAATACGAACATATTGTAGAGAATGTGTCTCTTTGTCAATTAGGCTGTTCAGACTAGGGTGTTCAGAATCCTTGTGGGGGCTGACATATCCACAATCAAGCGTTTTTTCTTTGAGTATTTGTGCTCAGCCAGACCAATGGGGTTGATTCGATAATCCTTAAAAGGAATAGTGTCAAATGGGCCGAGCAAAAACCCTTTGGAGACTTCCTTCTCCAGAAGAGCTTTGACAGAGGAAGGGTCCTTTAGGCCTGACTGCAAGTTTTTACACACGAATGGCTGCTCAGGTAGTGAACGGAAACCCGTATCAAAACCAGAGACAAGCCCGGTAAGTAGATAATCCACAAATTCCCGATTGGGGTGCAGTGACAGTTCTTGGGAAAGTAAGTCGACATGAATGGGCGTTGACGGCCCTGCGGGTATCAGGCCTTTTTTGACTGAGGCTGCGGTTGGGCTAAAGGGCAGGATGCCTGGGGGTGATCAGCCTTGCATGAGGTGCAGATGTGAGCACGTTGGCACTTGGGGGCACGGCAGCCATAAGTGGAGTTTAAGTTGTTGCAGACCTCTTTCTGCTGGTGGAACGTACGTGGCCTTCCGTGGGCGTCGACAGTACGATCTGGATTGGTATTTCGGTCCGTCGCTTGAGCGGAACCACGATCAGTAAAGCGACGGTCGCTCTGGCGGTAGCGCCCTCCAGAGTTCTCCAGGTCAGCTTGGCAGAAGCTTGAGCTGTGGGTAAAACTCCCGCAATACGAGCAGGAGTTGACCGGTTTACCCACAAAGATATTGTTGTGGAGCTGCTCATCTCTCACCGACCAATCAACAGCAATATTGTCATTTCGCAGGTAAGCAGCAGCTTTTTGGGAGAACTTGCAGTGATACTCGTAAAATCCAAAGCCAGGATGCCGAGATGCCATGCCAACAATAATTCGCTGGTATTCGTCCAACTCCGGGCGTCGGTGGGGAAAGGAAGCACACATTACGGCTTTGTACAGAGTAAACGCCTCAATAAACTGCCCTATTGTTAATGGCTTGTTGGGTGCTTTGGTCTCTTTAGTAAGGTCAATCCTCTCCGAGTTGTCCCCGGAACCCCGGAAGTAAGGAATCAAAAGGGCAGAAAGGTTTACGTCCCTACCTTGGACAATGGCCTGTCGCAGGGCCGGGGCAACCGTGACAGCCTCGGGCAAGGTCTGAATATTGTATCCGTATCTGGTGCGGACAGCTCCTGAGAGAGGTCTTGAAATAGGACCGGCCGTATCGTAAGGGCTTCCAGCTGCTGCACTTGGTGTGGCTGCCCCGAGCTGGGAGTACGCTGAAGACAGACTGTATTCGCGAGGGTAAGCAGATCCAAACTGACCAAACTGACCAAACTGACCCAGTTCAATGTTTGACAGCTGTTGTGAGGGCTGCTGACCATGTTGTTGTTGATGTGACAGCTGGGGCCTGTGATCCTGATCGGGACTGTGAGGATGTACCGGAGGCTGTACAACACTGACATCGTTAGTGGGGGCTTCCGTCGGCTGTGTTGACGAGTCTCGGGCTTCCAATCGATCTATACGCTTGTGTAGAGCATCCAGAGACTCCATAATATTGAAGACAGCATCCTCCAGGTCGTTCCCGCCATTTGTCGGAGGAGCGGGCGTTGCATCTTGGGATAGCGTGGGAGCGCTCCCTGAACCGGCTGGGGGAATCCCCGTAGCGCCCGAAGCCTGAGCTTCTTCAATCGCCTTTTTTAAGACCGGCGTCGAACATTAGATGCAAAACGTATGCCCAATCGTTTGCATTCCTCCTTCAGACGCTTTAAAGTCCAGTTTTCCAGTAAATCCGGGTCGTAGGGCGCTGTGCGAGACGAGCGGGCCGGTCGGCCACGAGGTGTTGGCGCCATTTTCCGAGTGTTTACAACGTGACGCTTGGATGCGCGGCGTAAAAACGCACGCAACAACGTATTTCGAGAGTGTCAGAGCGTCCAGCGATCACATAAAGCTTCCCGGTAAAGTCCAGTAAAGGTTAGACCAGCAAATCCCGATTGAAAGTGATATATTAAGCCAAATAAGTTGATTGAAACAGCACACACCCACCCGTCGCGAGAAAACAAAAAGAAACTGGCGAGGGTCACGTGACCGGCGGATCATGTGACAGCCTCGCTTTGGGTTTGTTTATGTTGTGCACAAACCGTCGTTTAGGTAAACCAAAACTAACAATGACTGCATTGTATAGTTTGACCCTATTGGTGTTTTTTTGCTGAAATAACATACATCAGAAAAAAGGAAATAGGATGAGTGCCTGCTGAAATACTCAGGCGGCCCCTTGAAGAAGCCTTTATTGCTAAACGATAATGTTGAACAGTAGCCCAAAAGTGTTATATTCTTCAGGCAACAATATATTATTTGTTTATACAATATCAGTGTCTTAAAGCAGAAAAAGAGAGGGTTTTGCACTGGTCATTTCAATAACCGAGTTATTACCAGCAGCCAAGCCAGCCATTTGCTGACATTGTAATGAAGCGTTCACACCTTAATACAATGCAGGAAAGAGACAGCATCCAAAAAGCCATTTCTCCATTGACTTATCTCCTAACAAAGATCTTTCTTCTCAGTTAACATCACTGTCTGAATTACTTTTCATACTGCACAACCATCTCATTATTTCCGAAGATTTCAAAATTTTCTTTCAAATTTGATATTGCTGCTTGTTATACGTTTTGCATTAAATTCTGAAATACATAATTCCTAATGTTAAACCTAATTGCTATTTAGGAATCAGTTGTTGTATTATAAATGTTTACTGAACAAATTTTTATCAGTAAATATGATTTTTGCTAGTTTATTCTCAATGATTCAACTAACCCCATGCTGTGTTTCAACTAACCCCGCCCCGGGTTAGTTGAAACACTTGGTCTCGCGATACTTTCAAGCTCATAGTGAGAAGTTCTCAATATTTTAAACAAAGTTGTTCCATGGAATGTTGAGGTGAATACTGTAGCTAGCACTTGCTAAAATATTGTACCTGTATCTACTACCATAAGCTCAGTAGAACGCTACAAAAAATTGGCGATTCAACTAACCCTGGTCTCCCCTACATAATTTCTGGATATTCAACTTTATGGTATTGTTTTAATATCATGCTTATGATTGTCACTAACTGATTGATTCTTTTTAAATTTATAGAAACCGAAAACATGTACATGTGTCATGAATAATTCAAATTTTGTCTGGTTTGGAGTTGGAGCATTTTAATTCTAGGTCAAGGTCACCAAAGGTCAAAGTCATCTCAGAGGTCAATGTGCTGCAAATGTCTTGTCAATTATTTGATTATGACATTCCTTACTTCAAGCATTCAAGAGTTATCCCATACATTACCAGGTCTGTGACATTGAAAAGTATGTCAAGGACATTAAAGGTCAAATATGTGGGAAAGGTCAATATCTCGACCCTGTAACCTTGACAAGTAGGTCCAAGAATATAATATTTCTTATTTTGGGACAAAAGCTATCATACAAACATGGTTTCGAAGTGTTTGCACCCTGTGACCTTGGAAACTAGGTCAAGGTCATTTACGGTCTCAATCATGTAAGAGGTCATCTTGGTCAGTCATTCCTGGCTCTGCAACATTACAAACTTCAGGTTTTCAAATATTTTGTAGTGTTTGAGGCCTGTGACCTTGAAAAATTGGTAAAATATCATCCAAGGTAACTCTGGGTCATCCTAAGTCAACGATCATCCAATGCCAACCTTGTAATTTGTATCAAAGGTCAATATTTTGAGTGATGATTCAGTAATCTCTACCAATAAGACATGAAATTCCAGCCGTGTGTGTCCAGGCATGCATGAATTATCCTGTACACAAGTTTTTTCAGCAATGCTGCATTTAGGCCCAGTGACCTTGAAATGTAGGTCAAAGGTCATCTGAGGTCAAAGTCTTTGATAGGTCAATGTTGTGAATATTTCCAAGTATAACATTTCAGAATGCAAGAGATATCTTGAGCAGTCCAACAGAAGGACAGGATGGGATTGATGGATGTTTGGGCTTTACATCAGGCATTTATGCCCTTGGTAGGCTAATTAGGACGGGAGGAGGACACGGCAATGAGGCAAAGGATGATTGAAACAGCCATGCAACATAGGCCCAGCCCAGGTGACCTGGCAAGAGCAAGATTCTAACACTGGACCCAGCAATTGGCAGTCCGGCACGCTACCACTAGACCAAGCTGACCAACCCTTCCCCCCCCCCCCACGGCCATGCACAGAACTTAAAAAGTTGGAGACATACATACCTTCTTGGCAGGGGTGACATCGTAGCGGGACATCTTGGCTCTTTTGTTTGGAGAAGCCTCCTCCTCATCCTCCTCCTCCTGGTTCTCCTTCTCACACTCCTGCCGCCTGGAAAACAAATTATAAAATTAAAAACTAACTAAATTAATCACAGATTATTTCAAATTTCTAAACCCCGGTTCCATTACTTTAATGCTTTTCCATGACCAATTCTGATTTTCACATTTTTGCGCCATGCTATTGTTATCAAACTTAGAATTTTCCAGGACGTTTCAAAATTATGCTGACTTTCCATGACCACTATTTTTCTTGACTTTACATGAGCATGAGTGTGGGAACCTAGTAAATGTCGAAATCCCAACATGAAGTCAATCCTAATATTGTGAAACATCCATTGCCATGATCTTGTTTCAAGTTGTAAGTAGTATTGTAGAAAACCATTTAAACTTTTTCTTAAAACTTCTGAATCATTAATGAACCTTTAAGTTGACAATGACCCACAACTCCGCCAATTTAACAAGAGATTTTGATTGATAAATTTATTTCAAACAAACTTTAGGAAGACAGGAAAGCCAAATACCTAATAAAATCTAAATAGCACCTTGCCATAGCCACCTGACACTTAGAAATTCTCATTATAATTGGTTAGCCACACAATATAGCCATAGCCTAGTCTTTTAGCGTAAGATCAAACACTTTCACACAGATCTTCTTATTTAAGTCAATATACATTACCTAAAATTCAAGAAATACCAGCTTCAGAACACAAAATTTGTCGCCTCAGTATAATCCAATTTCAAAAATACCAATCTACTTGGTATCTATCCTTGTATAAAATCATGTGCATTCAACCGTGAAATGTTAAACATATAATCTTGCTTAAGAAGACGTCACTTGCGAGCTTACAATGATATCAATTGATTGGAGCAAACATGTTTAGTCTTGCCTCAGAAAATCTGGTTATTGTTCCATTGAGTAATATTGCTCAACCATATCAATGACATCATAGGAAACACTGCAAAAGACAGACCATAGATAGATAGATAGATAGATAGATAGATAGATAGATAGATAGATAGATAGATAGATAGATAGATAGATAGATAGATAGATAGATAGATAGATAGGAAGATAGATAGGAAGATAGATAGGAAGATAGATAGGAAGATAGATAGGAAGATAGATAGGAAGATAGATAGGAAGATAGATATGAATATAGATAGATAGGTAGATAGATATATAGATAGATGGAAATAGAAAGATAGACAGACAAACAGACGGACAGAAAGATAGGTAGATAGAAAGACAGATAGATAGAAAGATAGGTAGATAGATAGGTAGATATGATAGGTAGATAGCTAGATAGATAGGTGGATAGGTAGATAGAAAGATAGATGGAAATAGATAGAAAGATAGATAGATATAGTGGATAGTTAGGTAGATAGATAGGCACCCCTTTTCAGTGGACCATCCTGCTCTTCCCTGTATTCTCACTAGTTCTATTAGGTTAAAAATCATTATAATATTATACGTTGAGGTTGTTTGATCCCTTTATATCTATTTTTTAACCAAAAATATTCTACAGAATACAGTCGTGGAAGTATAATATCTTACAGCAAAAAAAATCATATAATCATGATAATTCACACAAATAAAAGTTGAAACCACTCACTTGCTCATTTCTCTAAAAGATGTCAAAACTTCAAACAAAATGCAACCTGAAGAAAATTAAAAGGCAGAATTAGCTTACTAACCACATTATACAAATGACAATGTCTTCATCATAGATTTAAATCAATCATTCAATTCAATTTATTGATAATTTCACCATTCTACATGAACATAAGGCCACACATAATTGATCTTTAGCTTCTCGGATTCCTCTCAAGGCCCTTTTTCTATGGTCGGTCAGTAGGACAAAAATAAAAAAGGTGAAGAAAAAAAAAATTTTATAATGTCAAAAAAAAAATTTTTTTTTTTTCAATTTCTTTTTTCCATCGGCAGGAAGTAATCTCAGGAGTATTATCCGAGTATATCAGAACAGAGATTTTCAAACATTCAAAGAAAGTTATGCAAGTTAATTTCACTCTCAATACAGAAATTAGCTAGCCTAGTGAGTGTTGGATGCATAGATGACCGGATGGATGATTGGGGCTTTACGTCCTGTATACTATTTATGCACTTGGTAGGCTGATTAGGACACGACAATGAAGAACAAGATGACTGAAAGAGCCATTCAACATAGGTCAAGGGCGGCTCCACGTCCTGTATTTACGCACTGGTATGCAACTTAGGACAGGAGGAGGAGGACATGGCAGTGAGGCGAAGGACAATTGAAATAGCTGTCCAACATAGGCCCAGGTGACCCCGAAAGAGCCCAGCATGCTACCACTACCATGGACGACTTCTGATTTTCGACACAACAGTTGAATTCGGAATTCGACGTGTACACTGGGGCTCTCAATTGAATTTAACAGGTGCTCCAGCTGCAGTATAATTCGTTGTAGTGTCGGCCAAAATGTCAACAACTTGCTGGACTGGTTGGATCACTTGCCAGGCAGGTTGGTGAGTGTCGAATTCACCTGTCATGTCGAAAATAGATGTCATTTATAGTTGATCAATCAAATCATAAATTCTGCAGGGTCCCTAATTATCAGCACCCTCAACTTCGCCGTCTTCGGACAAAACTCACACTCCCACTGGGCTCCAAGTCATAAATTCTGAACAATCCCTAAGGGGTCACCCAAACGATAGTTGGGGGGGGGGGCAATGGACTTTACCCCCGGGACGAACTTTTTCTTCGTTCGCGATGCGTCGACAAACAATTTTTTTCGCCTGTGCACTGGCGATAAAACTTTTTTATTGGAATTTTAACATTATGCTTCCCTAGCTACAGTTGGAAACAACCTTTTTTTTCATGTGTGGAACAAACTTTTTTTTTTCACCAAAGTCCATAGCCCCCCCCCCAAAGACCATCTGGTCGGCCACTGACCCTGTCTATGCATGGGTTCCCACAGCACAAGTGGATACTGACTGCATGCAGCTGCAGTGGAGTGGACTTCAAGTTCAGCTTGAGAATCACAGTTCAGTCAGACATTGTCAGAAAGAGAGAACATCATGCATGGTGAACATGACAGGTGAAGTTCAACTTCAAGGGGCACCTGCAACCCAACCTCTGTCCTGGCACTGGCTGGCACTCGGATCTGTCTTCTTTTAACTGGTTAACATCAATAACACTGTTGTTACCTGTGAACTTACTTTCTTTGTCAAACAGCAGTTCAGAAACTTGTTGCACAACTTTCAAATTTCGTGCTTATCGCTGGAGTGACCTGTGCAGAAACGTCATCAGAAATTGCGCACCCGCAGCCATCTATCGACCAAAACATGAACTGAAAAAAATGTAGAACGCGCGGCAGCAAACCCTCGGCAGTGATCACTGCTCTCTTGCAAGTGAGATTTTAATTGATTTTGTTGTTCAAACATTCAACATGTAGTAACTGTAATAATAGCTACATGACAATAGTAGCAACAATACTGACATGACAAGTGACAACATTCTTGTAAGGGACCGTTCAGAATTTATGACTGGGGGAGGCGTGGAAGTTTTGGCCGAGGGGATACTAACTTTTCACACGTGTTTCAAGGGGGGTATTAATTTTTGACAACACATCAGGGGGTAAGAAAGTTTAATGAAAAAAAAATGTTTAAAAACGCACATAAACTCATTTTATTTGGGACTTTTTCACGCGCGAAAGTCAAAAATGACGCAAATCTGTACGCAAGGCCGTGTATAACAGTATATATGTGTGTATTGCTTTGTATGTCGAGGGGCGGGTACTAAAAATACGCTTGAAACCTATGGGTGGGGTACTAAAAATCCGCATGAAACTCAAGGGGGGTATCAATTTTTGACGGGAACTTGAGTTCCAGCAAAATTCCCATACCCCCCCCCCCCAGTCATAAATTCTGAATGGTCCCTAAGTGATGCTTGAGCTATGTGAATGCAGCATGCACAAAGGTACAATAGTACATGTATGTATCTGTACATTATTATTAAGATCTGGAATGCCCTAGATAGAGCTATAGATAGGCCTAGTCATAACATGCCGGTCAGGCACATGTCACAACTGATCGCACTGCCAGGGCATATATATATACAGAAATTACCTGATGGTTTTTCTCATTAATCGATCTTTTGTCTGAGGAACATAATAATTATCCTTGTTAGTCCAGCACCAGAAGAAATGGACTCTTCAACCGCTGAGCACAGAAAGGAACTTTTAAAAAAATGCTCCCCAGTCCCTTAATTTTGCCCCTTTTGTGCTTAGCGGTCAATTTTGTCTTTTTGAATTTTTGACATAATATTCCATTACAAATTATTTTCTGTGCATCATTTCATCAAAACTTCAATGGAAAGTAAGCGTCTACGATTTTGAGAATCTGCAGAAGTTTTTCTAGTTCAAAAATTTTTGGATATTAATAAAATGTCTCAATTTGGCTTTATTAACTTCCTTTAGTATTTTAACAAAGACTTAAGTAAGATAAAAAAAGAAAACTTTAAATTTTATCAATAATGATTTATTCTATCACATAATACAATACATGACAATAATTTGTCAACGATGGATGAGATTTATATATATATTTCAAAAAATATTTTTTTGTAAGCATAATTCTCCATTCCGCAGTGAAAGTAAAGTACATGATTTATGGTTAGCAGAATCCCATACACTCATCACCCATTCCAATATTGAATACCTACGCCTATGGCTAGCCAAAAAAAAGAAAACTTTAAAATTACACTAATAACATACGATTTATTCAAACACATATGTATACAATACATGACATTAATTTGACATTAATTTCTCAACAATGGATGAGATTTCCAAAATACATATTTTTTTAAAATCGTAATTCTCCATTCTGCAGTGAAAGTTAATGTAACACAACAACATGAACAAAATTTAATTCTATACAAAAAAAGTCAAATTTCAATTCATTCTGCTCTTTCTTTTTCCTTTTGTTTCTTTTTTCCTTTTGCTGAGGATTTATCCAAACTAGACTCTGCCAGTGGCTGAAATAAATAAAAAAACAAGATACTATGAAATTGGAAATTTTATGAGAGAACGTAGTGAGTGATATGAAATCATAATTTTATTTCGTTAGTGATATAGATATACAACAGTTCTTTGACACGAAGTGAGATCCAGAAATTAGCATCTTAAAAGTTAGAAAACTTCCCAAGATGCAACGCTGTAGACCGTAGGCCTCACCGCCGTGACTTTTTGCTACCAAAAAAATCAAATAAGAGAAAGTCAAGAAGAGGTTGGCCCACCCAAAACCGCCCAGTTGCCAATACCTTGTTTCTCAATAACTCATGCCTATGGCTCCGTTTGTTTCAGGTGATCTGAGTGATCCGGATCCAGTTCTGTGCAGAAAAAAATGTGGATCCGTGAATTCAGATCAGGGTTAGCGTTTGTTTCAGACATATCCAGATGATCTGGATCTGTGGATCCTTCTCCACTGAATCTCCAGAGCAGGGTTCAGTTCAGATGGATCCAGATCCTTCAGATCAGCTGAAACAAACAGGCCCACTTTTAAACAGGCCCCATATTGGATTGCATGATGCTTATATGATAAGTAATTAAGTATCATGGAGGTATTGAATTCCAGAGATAGTATCATGATAAGTATTGGATCCCTTAAACCCAGGCAATACCCAACCCTAGTAATTTGTACATGCGTCATTCTGAAGATCATTGCTTTTGACTTTTGCTGTAAGGCCACACATAATTGATTCTTAGCTTCACGGACCCGCCGACACAATAGATTTCCTGCCGATGGAAAAAAAAAAAATTTTTTTAAAATTTTTTCACCTTTTTTTTTTCCTACTGACCGACCCTAGAAAAAATGCCTGTAGAGGATCCGAGAAGCTAAAGATCAATTTTGTGTGGCCCAAGCATTACAACAAGAAATTCCCATAATTTAATACCTCTTCTGTCGACTAGATTCCTTCCTACTCTTCCTCACTACCCAGCTTTTGATTTCTTGACACTTTTCTCTGAAAGTAGAATAAATTGCGACATTCAAATTTATGCTTGTAAACTATCTCCATGAATATTGCAAAAATCCCATGATGTTAAAAAATCTATGAAGATGGCAATAAAATCATTGAAACACCAGAAAATAGTATGTGTTTTTATAATCAAACAGCTTTTTTGACTCATGTCAGTTTTCAATAAAATATTCCACGGCACCTAATATTTTGGAAATTGACAAAATTAATAAACCTTTAATTTACAAGAATTTAATTTTAGAAAGTATGAGAATCCTGTCAGAACATATACATAAATTGGCTTTTAAATGGAGTTTACCGTTGCCATGGAGATCCTGCAACGCCTTTCTCTTCCTGATATTTCCCGTTTGGACGTCTCTCCACTTGGATTTCTTGCGCTTGAAAAGTCGGAGGTCAAATTTTTGATAGATTATCCGTCCAAAACAATCACATTCCACATAGTTGTATTCGACCAGCTCTTCCGCAATCGAGTATCGCAGCTCAGCATTCGCAACTTCCCACAAACTTTCTAACGTCCTGCTGCCTAGTTTGTCAATCGCCAGTTCAAATAGATGACCCTGCAAAGGAAAAGGCAAAAATAAATATAAGATTTATGAAATAAAACTTTGTTACTGTACAAGTGTACAAGTAAAAGCTCCACACATAGATGGATGGATGATTGGGGCTTTACGGCCTCTGCGCACAGTGGCAGGCTATTTAGGACAGGCGGGGGAGATAGCAATGAGGCGAAGGATCAAAGAGACATGCAGTACATGTATTTTGTCACATCTTAATTTATTACTGGTGATTGAGAGATTAAAATTCTTAAAATCAGAAATTTTTAAATATTGAACAACATCATAAAGAATTGCCTTCGTCAGCTTCATTTTATGAGACACAGTTTAATTACATAAATTTTTACCCTAAAGTTGTTTGCACCAGGCACCATGTGAGCAGATACAATGATGAGTTGGGCAATTAATAGTTTTTTGCATTAAAAACTTTGGATAAGGGACCGTTCAGAATTTATGACTGGGGGGGGGGGGAGTTTTGGCTGAGGGGGTACTAACTTTTCACACGTGTTTCAAGGGGGGGGTATTAATTTTTAACAACTCTTTCAAGGGGGGGGTAAGAAATTTTAACAAAGAAAAAATGTTTAAAAACACGCATAAACTCATTATATTTGGGCCTTTTTACACGCAAAAGTGCGCGAGATGACGCGAATCTGTACGCATGGTCATGTATAACAGTATATATGTTTGTATTGCTTTGTATGTCGGGGGGGGGTACTAAAAACATGCCTGAAACCTAAGGGTGGGGTACTAAAAATCCGCATGAAACTCAAGGGGGGGTATCAATTTTTGACGGGAAGTTCCAGCAAAACTCCCACCCCCCCCCCAGTCATAAATTCTGAACGGTCCCTAAAGTCATATTTTGATTGAATTGGTTCTTTTTGGAGAGGGATGGGCTTTTATTAAAGGGTGTGCTTTTAATACGAAAAATATGGATGGATGATTGGGGCTTTACGTCCTGTATTTATGCACTTGGTAGGCTAATTAGGACTGGAGGAAGACATTGCAATGAGGCGAAGGATGATTGAAACAGCCATCCAACATAGGCCCAGGTGACACGGCAAGAGCTGGATTCGAACCCAGGAGTTGACCAAGCGATTGGCAGTCCAGCACGCTACCACTAGACCAACCCTCCCCCCTACAAAAAAATATGGAAACTCACCTTAGATCTATTCACCAGTGCCTCTTTGCTCCTCTGTCCTACGGTCTCACTCATCATAAATGCTTTTAGAACATTGCAGCCATAAGAGTGGCAGCCAGAGGAGTCGCAAGCCATCACTCCGAGCTGAGTGAAATCCATTTCCAGTAAACTGGAGACCACAAGACGAGGGTCGCCAAACTGGAACAACTTCTGTAGAAGAAGCGAGCCATGGAGACTCACTTTGAACCTCAGTGCTGACTTTACTTCCTTTTTGGGACCCTGAAAGTAGAAGTTTTGAATTTCATTTGCAGCATAAGTCAAAGTACTGATGCAAGTAGGGATGCACGGATATCCAGCAAGGTATCCGGTATCTGGCCGGATATTGGAATTTGCAGGATATCCGGTATCCGGCAGAATTAGGGTGTCAGAACCGGATGCTCAAAAATAAGCGAAAAGCTAAAAAAAATTTGTTAATAAATTAAAAAAACTAGCATAGTACCCGTGATAATGGGAGTCCAGGGAAAACAGAACTACCATTGCTGAAGATTGATGGTCGTGCTAAAATGAGTAATAAGTGCACTGGTGGGCCTATAATATAAACAGTATGAGGAACCACAACCACTTATGGTTGTTGTAAGAGGTGAAAGAATGTTGCTTGCAAATCTTTAGTTGTTGGCATTGAGTAGTTTGGGAAGAGTAGCGTAAAGCATCCATGAATTAAGGGTATGATGATTTACACCAACAGTCAAAAACATGACGTAACCATCTTCAAAATTTTAATTCAGTTACAGGACATAATGGAAAACATTCCATCAGAGGAACAGTCCTCCTGCTGGACAGATATATCTCGGCTCTCAGAAAAAAAATATTTATAATTAACCGCAAATGCTGAAAAATTTCCCTTTTCATATGTTTATTATCCGGTTCCAACTATCCGGTTGCTATCCGGTATCCGGCAGTTAGTGTTGCCGGATTATCTGGTATCCAGAATCGGGCTATTTTCACTATCCGTGCATCACTAGACAAGCAGAATTTGAGTTGGTAAGGAGCCTGAGGACGTCATGTTTTTTTGAACTTCAAAAATTCATTAAAAATATTCAGAAACAATAATGCACTGAATAAACTTCAATGCAATTTGGTCTAAAACTAAAGCAGTAAAGCAAATGAATGCTGTTTCAGTAGATCTATGTATTGGCAACATAAATAATTCTTTATGAAAACTATTACTTACTATTGTGACTACAAAGACGAGTTTGGCAATTATAAGCACAGGATGCGAGGCAGCATACCCTCAGAAATCAACAATGTTGAAGACAAAATTACTGAACATTTCATAATTAATTGCAACATACCTTTTCTTCCGAATCACTGCTGCTGTCCCCATCCTTCACATTATAGAACATTTCAAAAGTTTTTAACGATGCAAAAAGCGGAGTAACTTTCAGTTGGCGTTCTTCAGGTTCATAACAGTGGAATGCTTTCATTAAGATCTGAAAACAAACAGAATGTCATAAGGCCAGACCTTTTTTAATTTTTAGCTTCTCGGATCGACCGACCCAACAGATTTTCTGCCTATGGAAAAAAATATTGAGCATAACCAGAATTTTTATCAAACTGACATTATAAAAAATTGAGGTTTCATCTTTTTTTTTCTGTTCTACCAACAGACCCAAGAAAAAGTGCCTTGAGAAGATCCGAGAAGCTAAAGATCAATTACGTCTGGCCTAATGAAAAGTTACCTTGATCACTGATCATAATGATGGTCAGTATAGGAAAATTAATTATACACAAAACCATTCAAAACTGTCCAAAGATGCCCTCAAATGTTCAATTTCTTTCACAAAACACATTAACAGGTTGTCGTTCATCAATTACACAATTTAGCATTTAGACAATTTCAAATCAAGAGGACCTACAAATTAATAAAATATTGTTGAACGGCCGTCAAAGTACATGGTCTCCATACCAGTTTCAGGCTGTCTGCAGCTTTTTTGAAACCAAATTCCAGGCTTTTCCAGGCCAAGTTTTTCAAAATTCCAGGCCAATTTGTTGATGAACTGACCAACTCAACGACAAGATACACACATTTTTTTCTGAACACGACATTCGTCCTTTGGTCCTATCATCGCTAAAAATTTAGCAGTGGACTATTTTTATTTCCATACAAACTAAATTCCAGGCTTTTCCAGGCCTTTTTTTCAAAATGCTGGTTTTTCCAGGCTTTTCAAGGCCTGGAAATTGAGAAACCAAATTCCAGGCTTTTCCAGGCTTTTCCAGGATTGGCAGACACCCTGAGTTTGACAAATCCTTTGACTGTCAACTTTACGTTATGAACCCAGCACAAAAAAATATTTACTGACCTTGACAAGATGGTCCTGTTTAGTCGAATGTTTCAGTGCCCCTTCGGCCATGGCCACCATAACTCCATAACACCTATGGGCCAATATGTCTTCCATGTTCTCCTCCAGAGCTTTAAAGATGAATTCAAACTAGAAAGAAATTATGTCAAAGTAAAATATTAACAACAATTTAATTGAAAGAGTTTTAAAAATGTTTTGGTCTCTGCTAATAGCAATATATGCGACCTTGTTATGCTGTACTACCTCGTCGTGGTACCAAACGTCCCTCAGGCTGAGATAACCAACTACAATACATGGATGAATGGACGATTGGGGCTTTACGTCCTGTATTTATGCACTTTGTAGGCTAATTAGGACAGGAGAAGGACACAGCAATGGGAGACTTCTCAGTGGCTGGTGGTGGCACTACTGTACTAGAGAGTCACTGTGACATCACCATTGTCACAATGTTGATGTCACAACTGCAGCAATGACACAATTGATGACATCACCATTGTTTACTCACTATCTAATGGTTACCCCTGACGCATTGAAGTCCCCCATTCAGCGAAGGATGATTGAAACAGCCGTCCAACATTGGCCCAGGTTATCCGGCAAGAGCTTGATTCAAACCCTGGACCCAGCGATTGGCAGCCCAGCATGCCACCACTAGACCAACCCTCCCCTCAACCTGCAACACAAAACTACCCTGCGATACGATCTCTTCAATTGGCTCACCTGTTCTTTGCTCCTTGACGTTTCTATCAATGTCTGCAATACGAAATTTGCTACAGGATGTCGTGCAATCGTTGCATATCGACCGTTCAACTTCTCTGTCACAATTTTTTCAATTATTTCGTCCGAGGAGGTGAGAAGAACTTGCTCCGCTAGACGAGAACCAATCTGATCCGTTAAGACTTCTGGAACCCTGGAAAAAAAAATTCTGAATTTATTGACTGATCTGCAGTTTCACACCATTTATAAATTCATTCTGACCACCGTCAAAAATGTACAGATAGGTTAGAACTTTAATTCCTCTCACTCGTCCGTTGCACTTGAGAACATCTCTGTAGCCTCCATGATTTGCTTGCAGGCATTTTCGCATTCCTTTTTGTCACTTTCCTTCAGCACGAGCAGAAGTGTTTGAAGCACTGGGTTTGACAAATAGTTTTTCGCATGATCTGAAAGACAGACAGAAAACATGGAATGCACATTAAGTAAAATTATAGCCATTTTATGTTTGCATAAATTACTCAGCTAAAATACAAACGGTTGAGCATACTTCTATGTTCCCTCGGATCCCTCCATACATCATTACATATACATAGGGACCTTTCAGAGTAAGGCCACACATAATTGATCTTTTAGCTTCTCGGATCCTCTCAAGGCACTTTTTCTAGGGTCAGTCGGTAGTACAAAAAAAAAAGGTGAAAAAAATAAATTTTTATAATGTCAAAAAAAAACTTTTTTTTTTTTCCATCGGCACGAAATCTATTGTGTCGGCGGGTCCGCGAAGCTAAGAATCAATTATGTGTGGCCTAACAGTTTTAAAACTTTATCATGTTAACCAGCAGACAGATGCGTGCACATTCTAAAAGCTTAGAAAAGTTCTAGTGATTTACCAATCATATAATTATGGAAATTAAAACCATACAAGGGCTAGTGCAACAGGCTGAAAGCGTCCAATGGAGGTAAATATAGCTGTTTGTATACTATTAATCAGAATACTATAAAACCATACCTCTTAATTTGCTCATTGTGACTATCTCATTTGACATGTCAGTTAAATATGTTTTGAAAACTTCAGGGGGAGATCCATTGACTTCTTCTTCATTTGTAGCTGGAAATTTTAAAATAATTCAGATGAAATAATGCTGTGCGCTTGTGAGCGGATCTACAAATTTAACAAGAATCTGAGGATTCAAAGCCTGGCTAGTTGTAGTTTGGTGTAAAATTCTGGTCTAGTAGAATGTGTAGTCAATGGCAGATGTTGAGACTCTACAATCCATTTAGGCCTACTTTGCTACTTTGCCTGAAAATAAAGTTGCAAAATGACGATCAACTTTATGCCATTCTAGCTACTTCCATCTCCTCACAATAGCCTGACCAGAGCCCAGCCTAAAACTCAGTGGCATCCCTATGGGGGGGGCACGGGGGGGCACAGGCCCCCCACATTGGACCTGTGCCCCCCCAGGTGCCCCCCCATATGAACTTTCCAACTCTGGCTAAAATATACAATTAGTATAGTGGGTGCCCCCCCAGAGAATCGCGTGCCCCCCCAGGTGCCCCCCCATTTGAGATCCCTCAGTTACGCCACTGCTAAAACTGCATAACAGTGTATATGAGATGCTTGCTTATTGCTCACTATTGCTGAACAAGCGCCAAGGAAGACCTTTAATGCCAAGTTACGACAGGGCTGAAAGCTACCACCAAACAAAATTCTGAGAGGCAGGACCTCACATTTAAAGATGGATGGATGATTGAAGCTTTACGTCCAGCATTTCTTCTACAATACCAACTGAACTAACCCCTTTACTTCGTTAAACCTTTACTTCTAGCCCCTTTACTTCGTTAAACCTGATTAAATAAATACCGTGTTTCTTCTGCGATCCATGACGTGGCTTGATCTTGCTTTTGCAGATCTTCTCATCATCGACTTGCACTCCGCCTAAAACTTCTATGACCACTCGGACGATGTGACTGGTGTAAGTCTGTTGCATGTGAACAGCAAGATTACTCATGAGAAACCTGTAAAGTTCTGAGAAAACGGATAACATAGTAGCATTCCCTTCATCCTCTGGTGTCTCTGAATCGCTTGTTTCACTGCCTTTATCCTCTGATTCTGATTCTGAGTCTGATGGTTTTGAATCGCTCGTTTCGTTATACAACCATCTGCGAGCTCTCCAAATCAAAGTCCGCAAAACATGAGAAACGAATCTGTCAGTAACTGCAGTTTCCCAATCTTTCCGAAATTCTAGCGCAAGAGACAATAATTGGTTCTGGTTGGCTCCGTGCAAGAGTGACTCCACAAATTGACTGGCTGTTTGGTTCTGGCAAAGTGGCCACAACTCTTTGCGCAACGGCTTGAACACATGCCGGAGAAGAATTCCTACAAAAAAGAGGAAAAGTCAAATTGAGTCAATTGAGACTTTTTGCAGAGCACTAACAGTCTCGTGCCAGGAAAGCAAAGAGCCGTGAAAAAGTAAATTATAATCATAATACAGGCTCAAAAATACGAATAGAAATACACACCCAGAGGCCAGAGCAAAAAAAAAAGAATAAAAGCAGTACAGCTTCTCAGCGAGGAAATACAAAATCAGTACAAAAGCAGTACATCAACCCACGCGCTGCAAATGTACTCCATTATACTGAATTTGTGCTTCTTTGCAAATTGTGTACTGATTTTATACTTCTACCGGGAATCTACCCTGAGAAAAAAAGAGTATTAAAGCAGTACAACTTCTCAGCGAGGAAGTTCAAAATCAGCACAAAAGCAGTACTTAGACCCACGTTGCTAATGTACTCCATTATACAGATTTCTCCCCTAGGTGGAAGCAAGGGGGATACCCTGGGGTGCCCCAACCCTCGGGATATCCCCCGGGGGTGCCCCAACCATTGGGGTAGCTCCGAGGGGGTGCCCCCACCTCTGGGGTATCCCCGGGAAGTGACCCCAGTCACCCCACCCTTGGAGTATCCCCGGGGTGCCCCCATCCTTGGGGTATCCCACAGGGGTGCCCCCACCCTTTGGGTATCCCCGGGGGTGCTCCAATCCATGGGGTATCGATCCCACGGGGGTGCCCCCATCCTTGGGGTATCCGCTGGGAGTGGCCCCACCCTTGGGGTATCCCACGGGATGCCCCAACCCTTGGGGTATCCCATGGGGGTGCCCCAATGTGTCCTAATTTGACCATTGATGTTGAGACCATCACTGCAAGATTTTTGAAACCTTTCTTGTGCTCAATTCGCAGCGCCAATATAATTTTTATGAAAGTTTGGAACTTTATAGGCCTTCACACCGACTCTAAGCGGCATAATAATCACACTTTTCCTGCCCAAGCCAACAGGCTTTAAATGACACCGCCTCCTTTTTCCCAATCTGGAGCTTTTAAATGGGACTGAACTAATTTCACCATGCAGAGGATCCAAACTGTGCCCTTTCTGACGAGTGGCTGGTGAATATTTGTCTGTAGTCATATTGGACTAGGTTGAGCTTTAAATTTTAAAGCAGGGTCGCACTCGGGCAAACTCAATAAATCAGTAGACCTACGTGAGGTCACTGAGGTGCCGACCAGATGATCATAGGAGGCTCTGGATGGGGGGTTATGGGGGACAGGGAATTCAAAAGTAAAATATCCAAGGGACATGGGGGACAAAAAACCCTTTCTAGAGATGAGGGACAAGGAAAAGTCAATTAGTTAAATTTCAAAGGGACAGGGAATTCAAAAGTAAAATGGCCAAGGGACAGGGGGACGCAAAACCCCATCCAGAGCCTCATCTTTGGGGTTATGGATTTTTGGTTAAAAAAAAAAAATTTGCTTCCCACTTGACAATGATTAAAAAATTTGTACAGCACATACAAAAAAAAAAGAAGTTTGTTTCCACTTGTAGCTAGGGTGCCCTAATGTTAAAATTGTGATAAAAAATGTTGTCGCTCGTTTACATGATAAAAATTTTTTTATCTTCGTGAGCGGTAAAATGGTCAGCCCCCAAAGGGCCGTTTAAGTTTGTTATCTTTGATTCTGTTAAAATGCATCATCATATACACTTAATTCATGGATGCTTTACGCTACTCCTCCCAAACTACTCATTGCCCACAACTCAAAATTTACAAGCAACATTATTCCACGTCTTACAACAACCATAAGTGGGTCTGCTTTCTCAAACTGTTCATATAAGCCTATACCAGTGCACTTATTACTCATTTAATGTATGTATATTTATTTGTGTACTCTGTAACTTTGTCATCATACCCTTAATTCATGGATGCTTTACGCTACTCCTCCTAAACTACTCATTGCCCATAGCTAAAAATTAGCAAGCAACATTATTTCATGCAATAGAACAACCATAAGTGGCTCTGGTTTCTCAAACTCGTCATGTTAGGCCTATACCAGTGCACTTATTAATCATTTACGCACGGCTATCATTAGGCTATTCTCCAATGGTGGTTGTTGGTTGATGATTCTCCTTGGACTCCGAAGAGGGAGGGATGGGCCTTTGTCAATCACTTGCCCTTGATATTCAATGTTTCCTATTCCATGTCACTGTTTTATCTCAAGCTCTCGCTCAGTGGCGTAACTGAGTGGTCTCGAATGGGGGGCACCTGGAGGGCACGCGATTCTCCGGGGCCACCCACTATACTACCTGTATATCTTAGCCGGACTTGGAAAGTTCATAAGGGGGGGCACCTGGGGGGGCACAGGTCCAATATGGGGGCCATGTGCCCCCCATGCCCCCCCCATAGGGACGCCACTGCTCTCGCTCCTGAATGCTATCTTTCTCAGCTCATCACAAAATGTATATTTTCTTCAATAACCATTTCTCTGTCACCCTTTTGTTATTCCCGCTAGTAGGCGTAAATATGTGCATTAACAAAAGGGTTTGGCTTAGTTTTTTGGCAGCCCCGACAATTATTTTGAAGCCTTCCCTCAGCCCCCCAACCAAAATATCCCGGAGCCGCCACTGCCTACTGGCGAAGCACCTGATCGATCAGCTCCAGGTTCAGCTGCACTGTTTCTTGGCCTCTAGTGATGCACGGATAGTGAAAATTGCCGGATATCGGATACCCGATAATCTGGCCACACCAACTGCCAGATACTGGATAGCAACCGAAAAAGGAAGGTTTTCAGCGTTCGCAG
This sequence comes from Platynereis dumerilii, assembly GCA_026936325.1. NCBI lineage: Eukaryota > Metazoa > Annelida > Polychaeta > Phyllodocida > Nereididae > Platynereis > Platynereis dumerilii. The sequence continues at coordinate 19,939,932 of JAPTHN010000003.1, forward strand.
TGGATTATAAATATTTTTTATCATGTCCAGCAGCAGGACTGTTCCTCTGATGGAATGTTTTTTGTTATGTTCTGTAACTAGATTAAAATTTTGAAGATTTTTACATAATGTTTTTGACTCAAAATTTTTCTAGCTTTTCCCTTATTTTTGAGCATCCGAGATATCCGGTGCTGACACCCTAATTCTGCCGGATAGCGGATATCCTGCAAATTCCAATATCTCGCCGGATACTGGATATACCTTGCCGGATATCCGTGCATCCATATCGGCCTCACGGCTAATTAAAATTTTTCTTTGATTATTTCCGAGAATAAATAAACATTATACCCCAGTATTTTTAATCTTAAATCTTTAAATGATTTAATTTGTTTTGCATGACATACCCTTTTCCTTTTCCCGCTTCTCATGATAGCTGGGGTACATCATAGAAAGGCGCTCACACTTCCTCTTGTAGTACCTGTACCATTCCACTGTAATGTCATCTAAACGACCTTTTATGACTCTTTTCCCATCTTGGTTTTCCATGATCTCTGCATTAGTGACGAAAAATGTTGCTTTTCATCAGCAAATTTCTTTAAATTATTGCGAAACACGTTCTGCAGCTGCTAGTGTGGTAAAAGTAGTTCCCAGAACCGCCGTTTCCCGCTGGCGGCGCTCCGGGGAGAACCTAAAAGGCGTGACTGAGGCACGGGACGGCACGTGACGGGCGGGACGGACTATTTGGCGTGACAGTGCAGCGGGACAGCAACAAATCAATGAATATTACCATATTTAAGCAACCACTGATGCTGCATAAATGGCAGACCACATTTTAGAAACCCCAGCTCATTTCTGAGCTAGTTGTCACCTTAATGGGTAGGTAGCTCTGGGTCAAATGTGGTTCTGAGAGACATTAAGTTTGATCTCACAGATTTTTTTTTTTCTTTTCACAAATTCTCACTTTTGGCTATTCCAACTGAGATGGCACATTATAAATGTTTTCATTAATGAAAATTAGTCTAATTCTACATAAGTTCTACTTTTAGTATAACGCTTCCTTTGAAGTCCAGTATTTCCATGATTTATAAGAGATTGTAAGTTACGAAAACTCTTCCAGTACATGGACATTGGAGAAGGTCTGAATGGGGTTTAACCCTATGTCCCTTGTCATTTTACTTTTTAATGGTCTCTCTTGGCCATTTAACTAAGTACTTTTGAATTTCCTGTCCCTCAGACATGGATGGGGTTTTATACATGTATGTAACAAAAACACTTTGAATCAAATTACTTCATGCAGGCTTACCTACAGATTAGCCAAAAGTTCCATGAATATCACTGATATTCATTGAAGGAAAAGTGTGAGGTCCAATTCAGGTTTCCTGATATTGGGATAAATTTGTGGGAATAAAATATGTGTTAGCTTACTTTCGTCTGCTTTACTGAACTTTTAATCCAGTTGTACTCCATACCACAGTTGTGGTGAAGAGTTAATAAAAACTTGAAACTTGAGTGGTCTAATGTACCCCACATTGCAGGCGCCGTGACCACGAAGCTTCCAATTGTATTACTGCTGTGTGTGTATAGTAAGGTAACCTGGAACAAACCCCCCCCCCCCTCCTTAACTGGTTCCTGGCTACGCCCCTGCATTTCAAGTTCACACCTTGACCATATTGACACAGGAAATCCAATGTATTGTATTTATTTACACTCCTGAAAGGTAAGCTATTCTTGTAATTGGGCTCTATAATAGCCTAAATTGCTGTCGGACCTGTCAGGAAATGAACTCAAGATACTGCAAGAATTATCCATCAGAGGGCTCTCTTGCATACATACAGTGGACAGTGCAGCCACCTAGCCTGTTCTTGGTTGACATAGTTTATGGTTGACATGGTTTATGGTTGACATGGTTTATGGTTTACATGGTTTATGGTTTGCAGAATCCCATACACTCATCACCCATTCCAATATTGAATAGCTACGCCTATATGGCTAGCCAAAAAAAAGAAAACTTTAAAATTACACTAATAACATACGATTTATTCAAACACATAGGTATACAATACATGACATTAATTTCTCAACAATGGATGAGATTTCCAAAATACATATTTTTTTATCGTAATTCTCCATTCTGCAGTGAAAGTTAATGTAACACAACAACATGAACAAAATTTAATTCTATACAAAAAAAGTCTAATTTCAATTCATTCTGCTCTTTCTTTTTTCTTTTGTTTCTTTTTTCCTTTTACTGAGGATTTCACCAAACTAGACTCTGCTTCTGGCTGTAATAAAAAAACAAGATAAAACAAAATTATTTGTAATTCAAAATTTTCCACAACAACTGCTCAAGCAAACAATATATGTCTGCCCAGTTGTGCCGTGATCGAGTCAACTTGTGATAAATAAAATACTAGAGCGATTCTGGCGGAAAATTCTTTTAACACATGACAGCTGGACACAGAAGAGAAATTTTAAATAAAATATGCATATTTTAGGATAACAATTTAAAAATCTTAAATCAAACAGATTTTCCAAAGCCCAGTTCTGGTGCTCACAAAGGTTGATTAATGAGATGGGAGAGAGAGCGGGAGTCCTCAACATGTTACACATTTAACCCCATGTGAGGGATCTTTTACTTGCCCAGCACAAACACTGATACAAGGGCGCCCAATTTAACGTCTCATCCGAACGACATCCAGGCTAATTACGGCAAGAGGAGAAGGACACAGCAATGAGGTGAAGGATGATTGAAACAGCCATCAAACCTAGGCCCAGGTAACACAGAAAGAGCTGGATTCGAACCCTAGACTCAGCGATTGGCAGCCTAGCACGGCTAAGCACACTACCACAAGACCAACCCCCTGTAAGCATTACAACAACAAATTCCCATGATTACCTCTTCCGTCAACTGGATTCCTTCATCCTGGATTCCTTCATCCTGGATTCCTTCATCCTGGATTCCTTCATCCTGGATTCCTTCATCCTCTTCATCTCCGGATCCTGCTTTTGATTTCTTGACACTTTTCTCTGAAAGTAGAATATTGCGGCATTCAAATTTATGCTTTTGAAATTGTCATGAAGATGTGGATTACATGTACATTGGAATTCATCAAAACATCTTCTCAAATCAGAAGTACTCATTTTACAGTACCTCCATGAATATAATATCACAAAAATTGCCAAAAAACTCATGAATATAATATCGCAAAAATCCCATGAAGTTAAAAAATCTATGAATTAGGCCCAGCGAAACACTAGAAAATAGTATGTCTTTTGAATTTGAAAGTCAAACAGTTTTTTTATATAGATCTATAGACCCGTCAATTTCAATAAATAATATTTAAAACAACCCAACTGTTGAACAATATGTGGAGAATTGTCAAAGTGCCAAACGTCAACCATAATTTTCATGACAAATCCAAGGGTGTTCCATGAAAAAAGTAAGTATTTCATTTTTCAAAAGCACAAGCATCCAATCAAAACGGTGTACATACTGTCGTCAAGGAGATCCTGGAACATCTTTCTCTTCCTGATATTTCCCGTTTGGACGTCTCTCCAGTCGGATTTCTTGTGCAAGAAAAGTTGGAGGGCAAAATTTCGATGGATGATCTTTCCGAAGAACTGACTTTTCAATCTGGCGTTGTATTCCACCAGCTCTTCCGCCATCGAGTATCGCTGCTCGGCATTCGCAACTTCCCACAAACTTTCTAACGTCCTGCTGCCTAGTTTGTCGGTCGCCAGTTCAAATAGATGACCCTGCAAAGGATGACGATGAAGAAAAGATTTTTTAAGATAAAAATTTATTACTGAGCAAGTAAAAGACCCAACACACGGATGGACGGAAGATTTGGGCTTTTCATCCTCTATTTATGCACTGTGGAAGGCTTAACAGGACAGGAGGATCGAGGATTATATCAATGAGGTAAACGATGGTTGAGGAGACAATAGGCAATATTATGTACCACAATGCCAAAACGCTTTTAATAACTAGTGATTCAGCGATTAAAATTCCTAAAATAGAAATTCTCATAATATTGAAGAACATCACCATGGACGGATGGGTGACTGGGGCTTTACATCCTGTATTTACACACTTGGTAGGGTGATTAGGACAGGAGGAGGACCCAGCAATGAGGCAAAGGATGATTGAAACAGTTGTCCAACATGGGTCCAGGAGACCACACAAGAGCTAGATTCGAACCCTGGACCCAGCAATTGGCAGCCCAGCCACTGGGCTAACCCTCCCCAAATAACATCATCAAGAATTGTCTTTATCAGCCACATTTTATGAAAACACAGTTATTTTAATACAAGCAAGATATAAAGGAAGTCACGTCCTGATTACATAACGCCTGCTATTCATTCCTATGCCAGATGCATGCCCTATAATCAAGTTGACTCCAAACATCTCCAAACAAAATGGCCAAGTCAGGGCTAAAAGACATTCTGAAAATGCTCAAACTTCAAATTTCCCGCAAAAACTTTCCATTCTCCCACTGTGACTGCATAAATGGAGATGTGCACACACCTCCATTAAAAATCATATAAATTTGTAACTCACCTTGAATTTATGCATCAGCGCCACTTTACTCTTTCCTCCAACCGTCTGACTCATCAGAAACGCTTTTATAACATGGCTGCCACACGGGTCGCACGCCATGACTCCCAGCTGAGCGAAATCCATTTCTAGTAGGCTGGAAACTACAAGACGGGGATTTCCAAACCGGAGTAACTTCTGTAGAAGATGCGAGCCATTATAGTCTACTTTGAACTTAGGTGCTGGCGTTACTTTCTCCTTGGAACCCTGAAAGTAGAAGGTTTTTAATAAAAATTAAAGTGATTAAAGCAAGGTTAAAGCAAAGTAATGCGCTGTAGTATATTTTTAATTGATGGATGGATGATTGGAGCTTTACATCCTGTATTTATGCAATTAGCAGGCTAATTAGGACAGGAGGAGGACACGGCAATGAGGCAAAGGATGATTGAAGCAACCGTCCAACATCAGCCCAGGTGATACGGATTCCAACAAGAGCTGGATTCTAACCCTTGACCCAGCGATTGGCAGCCTAGCAGGCTACCTTCCCACTCCCAAGTACATGTGAATACCAGTGTATTAAAACAAAGGCTTCATATAGGCATATTCCAAGGAATAAATAATGAAGCATTCCAAAACCTTGTCTCATTGTCCGGCAGATTTTAATATAGTCAATACATCTAAGCATCAATGAATGGATGCATGATAGGGCTTTATTTCCCGCATTTATGCATTGGGATTGGCTAATTAGGACGAGAGGAAGACACATCTATTAGACGAAGGTTGATTGAAACTGTCGTTCAACAAAGGTCAAGGTGACCCAGCCACAGCCAGGATTGAACATGGGACCAAGCAATATCCCATCCCTATCATTTCTAATTTGCTTCAATTATTAATGTGTCCCAATACCATTGGTATGGCCCTGAAGCTGCAAAAACTTAGCAAGTCTCAAGTTGCCTAGACGGAAATTTGGTCGCTTGGGGCAACCGGGCAAGTGTTATAGACAACACTGCTTATTAGGGGGAGCAGCCAGTAACTCCCAGAGGCGGACAAATGGATGAGACAAGCAGCGAGTCCACACGGAGGTACTCCCACGTTGTTCAAATAGAAAGACCCTGTGCTAACATGTAGGTCTAAGGGCTAATGTTCCAAGGCTCTTGGGCAGGGGAGGGGAGGGTTGGTCTAGTGGTAGCATGCTGGGCTGCCAATCGCTGGGCCCAGGGTTCGAATCCAGCTCTTGCCGGGTCACCTGGGCCTACTTTGGATGGCTGTTTCCATCATCCTTTGCCTCATTGTTGTGTCTTCCTTCTGTCCTAATAGCCTATGCCTACCCAGTGCATAAACAGAGGACATAAAGCCCAAACCATTCATGCATCTCCTGGGTACTATGGGTAGGCTGTGGTGATTTACTTGCCTCAGAACACTGGGTGCACAGCACTCTCTAAGTTTTACATAAAATACATATATATAAGCCATTCACAGACAACAGAAGTTTTGCTGCATTTCAACTTCTGAGTCGGCGAGGCTCCCTCCTGGTATCAAAGTACCCCAATCATAGGACCTTAAAGTGCAGCAGGTAAGTGTCCTCTTATATCTCGGCCACATTTTTTATCACAGACTTCATGCGATGTTCAATGTCAAATCCTGGGAACCACTGATTTCCGTAATATATATTTTTGTTTGTCTGCCCAATCTTTAGCTTCCTTGCCCAAATTTTAATATCTATCAAATCAATTTTTTTTTGGGGGAGGGGGCTGTGACTGTGTTCTCAATACAAGACAGAGCAGCATACCATACTATAATAAAAGAAACACAAACAAGCCATTTTTTATAGAAATACGACCAGGTCAACTTTATTAAGTTTACACAACATACACTCTTCAACAATGAAAAGAAAGTCAACATAATTCAACAAATAACACCTTCTGTTTTACTTGCATCAGAGCATAAGAGGTAGAACTATGACTTAAAATAAAGAAGTTAGCAGCAACACGACTAAGTGTTAATAACAAACATTAAATCTAAAGCAGTCATAACTTTAATATATATATCACACCAATATGATATGATACCCATTCAAAAAACATTTGCTCACCAGCAATTGGTCCACCAAAGTAAATGGCAATGTACATATATACCAATCATTACAGTGATAACCTCGGACATGGCCAGAGCGGGGTTTGAACCCGCTACATTGACTCATAATAGTAGATGTGCTGACCACCCTGTGACTTCAGTTTTTAGCCTTCAATTAATCCTTTCTTATAAAAGTATAAATTCTACAGACACTGTAAATAGCACCATTGCAGCTATAAAATTCAGATGTGCCATTTAAAGGACATAGCAACACACCAAATATCAATTATTTTACCGTGAAATTTTTGACCTGTAATGAATCTAATTTCCACTAAGGCTTGAACGATGTTGAGTTACAAAAACAATATAACTGACATTACAACGAACTTGGTAGTTTCGCCTTTTGGGGTAATGGAATAGATAATCGAACCTTTCAATTTAATTTGCTTATTTATGCTAAATCTAAGAAACCATTGAAAATAGCAAAATGGAATGTATTTACACATATATAATTTCAATATTATCATATTTCAATGTAGACCCCGGAGTCGTCGTCATTGGTCGTCGTCGTCCGTCATAATGGGCCAGTTGACGTCGTCGTCATGCCAACAAACGTCAGTCGCCGTCGTCAGTGGTGGATTTGACTGGCGTCAGTTGCTTAGGCCTAATAATATGAAATGATTTAATTAAGCAGTAGCAGTGTCTGGCTGCTACAACAGCAATCTGTTGTATTGCAATCAAGACATTTTGTTGAATTGCTGCTTTACTGATTGGATTGATTTTTTCAAAGTAGTTTTGTTGGGTGACACTTGAATCGCAATTAAGCCAATTGGTCTCTGATGGCAATTAGCACCTAAGATAACAGGAGAGTTCTTGAGAACTTACAAGTTCATGCCTCTGTTTTTGGTCCTTTTCTTAGTCATTATTTAATTGCTGTCAAGATAGCTCCATAATGCTTCCATGGAAATCGCTTTTAGAACAGACAAGCTGGTCACAAAAGCTCCAAAATAAGTTCTTATGAGATTGCTCATGCAGCAAAAAAATTAGTCATTGAATTCACCATTCCTAAGACTTTTTTGGCTGTTCCCTAACTGTTCTGATTATAATTTCTCAAATGCTAAGATTTATCTCATTGAACATGCTTCTTGATAATCGATTTAGTTCTTTCAATTAGGCCAATATCCAAACTGATTTTCACCTGTAGAGACTTTTACCAATCCACACTGGATGGCTACCTCAGTTCAAATGTTGGTATTGTTCCTGTCCAATACTTCATGTGGAAAAGTATAGGCCTACCTGGTATCAACATGTGTACTGAGGGAGCCATGCCATCCAGTGTGGATCGGTGAAACTTTCTACAGATGAAAATCTGTTTGGATGTAGTAGGCCTATAGAAAGAGAACATGAGTAGCCTAAGCATGGCAACCACTTCAGCATTCTCTGTGTGATGGCAACTGGTTATTCTATAAAAATGATATTTTCGGCTGAGACTTTTCCTTTGACTTATGACTCTCATCAATTGGTTGTGAACTTTCGTTATTTGTTCGGGCAAAGACCTAGGCTTTTTTAAGGTCTGTTAATTGATAATCATTTAGAAGTCAGTTGAAGTCAGTTGAAATGACTTCAGTCAGTTGCAGTTGAAAAGTTATCAACTAGTCGACTTAGTCAGTTGAAATGAAGGAAGTCAGTTGATTCATTAAAACAACTGACTCCTGGGTCTATTTCAATGAATATATTTGATGTTACCTATGGGACTAGTCTGCCCTGTAAAAAGTGTAAATCATACAGAAACACTGTGGTGCGAATATAGATGTTATATACATGTTACAGCTAAATTACAAAATACAATTAATAAACCTTATGACGCTTAGAACGAGTCAACTTAATTATGTATTAATAATAGTACATAAACAATTAAACATCCTCCAATCTAGCACATTTCAATCACGTTACAACTTTTTTCTCTTGAGGAATTCACGGATACATTCACTAGTTTCATCGGGGGCATCCATCATCACAAAATGGCCGGCCTCTTCGATGAAATTGAGGGTGAAGTCCTTGTAATACTTAGCGGACATTCCGGCAGTGTCCTTGTGGATGTATTTGTCCTTTGCACCCCACACCATTAAGGTCGGCACGGCGATAGGAGATGGGAGGTCTGTCTGTTCGTATTGGAAAGCAGCGCGGTAGTAGTTCAAGGGGCCTGTCAATCCACCTGGAATGGTATAAATTTTAATTGTGACAAGATTATTATCAGTCAAAAAAGTTTGAATAGTTTATACTTTTAAAGTAAATCAATGTAATAAATATCCTCAAAGGGTGCTACAGTCTAAGCTACTTCATTTTCAGCAGTATCATAACCAGTAGATGTATCAGCACTTTATTCAGCAGATTGTGCCTCATCACCCATGCACTTTGTAGGCTAACGACACAGTAGGAGGACACAGCAATGAGGCCAAGGATGATTGAAACAGCCGTGCAATGTAGGCCCAGGTGACCCGGCAAGAGCTGGATTTGAACCCGAGAACCAGCGATTGGCAGCCCAGTACACTTCCACTAGACTAACCCTCCCACCTCTGACAGTCAGGAAGATTATAGACTAGGATTGATGGATGATTGGGGTTTTACGTCCTGTAGGCCTATTAATGCACTTCGTAGGCTAATTACAACAGAAAGAGGACACCGTAATGAGTCAAAGGATAGAAACAGCCGTCCAACATAGGCCCAGGGGACCCGGCAAGAGCTGGATTCTAACCCTGGACAAAGCAATTGGCAGACTACCACTAGACCAACCCCCCCCCCCCCCTGTTAGGCCTATAGACAAAAATTAAATAACCTTAATCTCTTAATTCTCTTACCAGGTTGGGCCTGAGACCACTTGTATGCCTCTATATCATCCTCTGAGCAGTTATCCTTGAACGTTTGGCTAGTTGATCCGTAATCGCAGCACCCTAAGAAGAATTCGGGGAAGTACGGTAGTTGGAAGAAGAACATGTACCTGCAAGAAGAAGATTTTCAAGAAGATGTGAAAATTTGAATGACAAAGCTCACTGATAACTCTTAATTAGAAAGAATTTCTGAGAACTACAACTGACTTTGATAAGAATTAAGAATATTACACAACTAATTAGGGTTGTAATCTCATCTGCTCTGCATCCTTGATTTACAGAGAAAACTTTCTGAAGTTATGCATGAGCTCACTATGGTTTACTAGAACATTATTAAAAACAAACATTGATGGTATTGGCATACAGTGACTTAATCTTTCAGACTCCACATACTCTCAGCTGCTCAGTGACCGAATGCTACAAATTTATTAAGACAAAAAACAGATTGGGTCTCACCAAGACATGAGGATCTGCTTTGGGTGTGACTGCATGTAGGATTCGAAAGCCGTAGGGTGAGGGATGTTGCAAAGGACGAATCGCTGGACCATTTTGGGGTAAAGGCTGGTGAACACTTGGGCCACAGCACCACCCCAGTCATGGGCCACCAGGATGCACTTCTCGTAGCCTGAAATTAGAGGAAGACACTCTAATTGAAAATATCTTCAAGTTCTGTGCCAGTGTTCTGCAATTTTCACATTCATGATTTTTTACCTCTTATGTTGTTTTATAACTAGCGTTTACTGTTCTACCAGTCCGACTTTAAATAAATATTCTATTCTATACGTTCAACATTTTAACGTGAGTGATCATTTACTTGCCCAGCACAAACACTGATACAACATTTCATCCGATCAACTTACAAACATTTTTATCAAGAAATACAGTATCTAATGTTTCATCAACAGCCTTACTAAAATATAAAGTTTTACATCAGCAACAATAGCATAGTAAGAATGAGTGCCACAGTGAAAAGTCTCAAACAAAAATGGGACAAAATAACTGAGACAAAGCACAGACAACTAGACCAAAGACTTTAAAATTTAGGTTTGTACAGGGTCAAGAGAAAAGAGGACAAGTTTCCTTTTTCAAAGCATAGTTTTTATGACTGAGGAGAAAAAACAATTGCTTGTCCCACATATTTAAAATTAAACTATAGGCTTGTATTAGTTTATGCATCATTATAGACCAGTACAATACAAAGACACACAGGAGTGATGGATAGATGGATGATTGGGGTTTAACGTCCTGTACTTATGCACTGGGTAGGCAATGAAGCAAAGGATGATTGAAACAGCCGTCCAACATAGGCCCAGGTGATCCAGCAAGAGCTGGATTCGAACCCAGGACACAGCGATTGGCAGCCCAGCACGCTACCACTAGACCAATCCTCCCCCCCCCGACATACAGGAGGGAATTGCTGTTCAATTTAATCCATCCAACTAGAGTGCCCAGAACTGGGCTTAGAGGGCTGCACTTACCATATCTATCTATCTATCTATCTATCTAGAGTCCACACAAAATGTTAGAAGCTGGGGAGTCATTGTTAGTCTCCCGTCTCTCCTCATTTCCAACCAACTTTTATTTAATTTGGCTTGTTTAAAGTTAGAAAGGGTCATACCTAGAGCTTCGACCAATTCTTTGAGATCTTCGGCCAATTTGTCGGTCGTGTAATTGACGATTCCTTTGGGTTTGTCTGACTCTCCGTAACCCCTCATGTCCACAGCAACACATCTGCAAAAGGCAAAACAAGTGTTGACGTACAGATCTATGTAAATGTGTATTTTTGAATTGCTTAATAATAACAGATGAAGTCCATCTCAACAGAGTTAACCACACAGCTACCAATAAGGTAAAAGGATGATTGAAACTGCTGTCCAACATAGGTTCTGATGACTCTGCCACAACAGGAATCAAAACTCAGACCCACCAAATGGAAGCCCAGAGGGCTACCAAGTTACCAACTAAGCCTAACCCTTTTCCAAGTCAAAGTAATTATTATTTGCCATGAAGATTGACTGTAGTAGAAAAACAAGAATCCGCGGATTCAAAGCCTGGCTCAAGTGGCAGTGATGACGGCAAAATATGTGGCAGTGATGACGGCAAAATATGTGGCAGTGATGACGGCAAAATATGTAGCAATGCTGGTGAAATAGTTAAGTCTACTTTTTTGGAAATGGCAGAGAAAGGTGGTTCTGCATTGCTGCAAGTGAAGTGCTGTTAATGTGGTTGTTCCATGAACAAAATAATATCCAAATAACCACAAAAATAATGTGTACGATTTTTTTAAAATCTTGAAGTCGCCCAATTTCCTCCTTTGAAAATATTGGCGAAATAGAAAAAAATTGGAACAAAAAAATTTTTTTTTTTTAATCTAGGAAAAATTTTAAATCTTGGAGCAAAAAATTTTTAAATTTTGAAAACAGAAGTTGCCCAATTTCCTCTTTTTGAAAAAAAAATAAAATTATTGTAATTGAAAAAAAGTTGAAATTTTTTTTTTTTTTTTCAAATCTTGAAAAAAAAAATTTTTCTGAAAAAAAAAAATTTTTGAAATTGAAAAAAAAAAGTAATTTCCATACATCTAGCTACCCTAACAAACCAATAAAACACAAAAACAGATATATTGAACCTGTAGTTATTGAACAGTAGAGTTGACAGACAATATTTTCAGACCATTACTCCTGAATTAGCCTGGCGAGCCAGGCTAATTATGATAATCAGTTGCTTTTTTTTTTCAGTCAATTTAATTTTCAAAAGGCTTTTTCACATTTGTTTGCGCTATATAAGTCTTTGGCATCAGATATTACTGTCCTGTCCTTTCAGTTTTATGATATATTTTTTTCAAAGTGATAAAAATGGCACATCAGTTGGTTACCGTTTATCGATTACAGAAGCCGTAATCTAAATTTTTCATTACGTCAATTTTATAAAAATTGCGTGTTTGCTCGATTTTTGTTTTCCATAGGATGGATGGATGGATGATTGGGGCTTTGCGTCCTGTATTTATGTACATGATAGGCTAATTAGAACAGGAGGAGGACACGGAAATGAGTAGAAGGATGATTTCAAAAACAGCGATCCAACATAGGCCCAGGTGACCTGGCTAGAGCTGGATTCGAACCCTGGACCCAGCGATTGGCAGCCTAGCACGTTAGCACTAGACCAACCCTGAGTTGAACCCTCCCCCCTTTTTTTCCAGAGGAAGAAAACCTGTTAGGTCGGTCGATCCGAGAAACCAAAATCAAGTCTGGCCTAATTAAGTAATTAATGTGAATCATGACTGACCTGTATTCCCGGTTGAATTCGCGGATCTGATGTCTCCAGGAATACCAGAACTCAGGGAAGCCATGCACGAACAGCATGAGAGGTTTGGACTCGGGACCACTTACCACATAGTGGAGACGCAAATTCTGAAAAAAAAAAGAAGCTTAAAATACATTTAAAGACAACTGATATCATTTCTAAATTTCATTACTTTCAATTGTCTATTCGAATTCCAAAAACATCCGATTCATTAATATATCACTAGAATACAGCACTTGCAATGTTTGAAGTCGGAACTAAGCAGAATGTCGTAAGAATGATGAATTGACAAGCTTTACAAGCAAAACTGTGGCTAATTTTAAACATCAGGGATTTACCCTTTTTGGTAAGACCTCTTATCGAGTCTCAGTTTCATTTTTCTTTAATGAGTGATACCTTTAAGTCACCTGCACTCTTATACAAAAGAACAGAAACTTCGCACTCTGCGGCCTTGCAGTTTTAAGGATCGGCGGGGTAGGGAATTCACCCAATTTTATGATAGTCATGCTGACTTTTAATGAACAAACGAAACGGAAAACAAGGAGCGCTCAGTGCTCAGCCAACCCTATCCTTCCTGCCCCTCCCTCACCCTCCAAAAGAAGCCCCCCCCCCTCCATTGCTACTTATCACACATACAATGGTTATACATATTTATCTTGGATTTGGCTAAACAAACTAGGAGTTGTCAAAACTATCACCAACTATAAGTTACTATCAGGCCGGTCAAACGTGAATTAGTTGTTGACAAGTCCAAGGTACATGTATGGTCCAAGCCTATCTCATTGAGCATGTTCAGTATAGCCAAATAGCCAAAGGAACCAGGGCATATTTTGGGACATCCCTGACCTACAGTAACTTGGCCCACAAGCGAAAAAATTCATCGATAGCATGCACAAACTGTATGAACCAGAGCGGAGTTTCATGGATGACTTATTTTTAAAGTGAAAGTGATAGTCGCACTACATGTCAAGAATGAAACATTTTTCGTATACTTAAAAGTACAAAGAAATTCACAATTTAATTCTATGATTCCTTGTTGAATGTACTTAACATTAAATTGTCTTCAAGATAGCTTTTCCTTATTTTTCATTGAAGATAGATCAGGCTATTATCATAATATTTATGATCATTAAATGATGCATGAAGTGCAGATAAGAGGAATAATGTGAAGTAGGCACCCAAAAGCTAAAGAATAATTTCTGGGGCTTAGGATCCATATTTTGGGACATCCCAGACTAAAGCGGTGAATATTGACTTCATGCTTGAATGACCATGACAGAATAGTTTCATGGTTGAAAATTTATACAATTTCCCAAAGTAAAAACTGAAGCATAAGAATAAAACAGTGCGAAACAAGATTAAGGGAGTGACAATGCATACTAGCAGGTAATTTGAATGAGCAACTAAACCTCATAGGTTCGGAGGTAATACTCAAGATGTATACATTTAATCTAAAGGTACAATTTATTTTTGCGGTGCAAATGTCCAATTAGTTATCTTTTTTTTTAGCTGATCAGCCTGCCGAATCCCATATTTCCTTAACCTAAAACATTATATTAAGCACTTGGGACACTTGAGTTATAATTAGGTGAATACTATGTATAGACTATATTCCCCAAGCCTGTAACCATGGTTATTAATGTATGCAAGCAATTTATCTTATATATATCATATTAATGTCAGTAGTACCCACTTGGAAAGCAGGATTAAGTTATAACCAATTGAGCCATTTTGAGGTAGGCTTTTAATCGTAGTTAATAAACTAATCAAGTTAATACGGTATCAAGTTTTTGAAGTAAGCTTGAATCACTGAGTTATGAACTTAAGTTTAAAAGGAAAGAAATTGCAATTTACATACATCCCGCCTCTATTGGATAATCTATACTCTTCGACCATTTTAACTCAATTAACAAACGTACCTTCAATCTCGCGAAGGAGTGGATGCCCAAACTTGCTTCATCCAAACAAAGCGGCCGGCTGCTCCTTTTCGGCTTGGTGAAAAATTTCCTTGGTCCAAGTTTCACTATGAGATAGAGAGAATTGGCTAACATGACAGTCCCCCAGAACAGGGCCATAGCATAAGTGAAGACCCTGAGTAGCAATGGACTTTTCTCTGTCATTGTGGAGATGTCTGTTGGCCTAAGAACCACTAACTCCAGAGACTTGCTGCTGCTTGCAATGACAGCTGTCAAATGGCTGTCACTTCCACATGTGCACACAAACTCAACACCAGGTGGCCAAAGTTGATATTTCTTCTACCACCACCAGGGGCAGTAAAAGCATTTTCTCATGTTCTATTCATTCTTTTTGCTCCAATTGGCTTAAAAGTACAACAAATAGGACATATATTGTCAGAAATCGAAGTGCAATAGTGTCGACAATAAGTAGCTAGTGTTGTGACAGAAAACCACAGGAGTTGGATGAAAATTCAGGTGACAGAACAGGAAATAAAACTTGCAGGCGAAACAGCCGCTAAATTCTACTCCCTTGAACCGGATAGGACTATGAATCTCGCGAATAAAGTTTGGTTCTCATTCTTAACTGAATGCTGTTCCAGTGAACCTTTGGCCCATGAGACTTCTTTTTTGAATGTTAAAAATTCATTAAAAATCTTCTAGAAACACTCTGAATAAACTTCAGTGTAATAAGGCCAAAAACTTAAACAGTTCTACCGAATGAATGCCGTTTCGGTAGATGTATTGACTATCTAGATGTGACAAAGATAATTCTTCATGAAAACTACTTCCCATTCTGACTACACAGACAAGTTTGGCCATTTTAAGCACAGGATGCGAGGCAGCAAACCATCAGCAATCGACATCATCAACGGCAAAAAAATTACTAAAAATTTCATAATTAATTGCAACATACCTTTTCTTCCGAATCGCTGCTGCTGTCCCCATTCTTGACATTGTAGAACATTTCAAAAGTTTTTAACGATGCAAAAAGCGGAGTAACTTTCAGTTGGCGTTCTTCAGGTTCATAACAGTGGAATGCTTTCATTAAGATCTGAAAACAAACAGAATATCTAACTATATAAAAGGAGCTTTTTACAAGGCTTCTGGGTGACTCGCATCCGCCAAATTTGCAGTGTACTAACATTGTCACTCATAGCCTCTTAGGCTACAGAGCTACTTTTTTCTAATTTCCGAAATTTTTTTTTTCCAAAATTTTTTACCCCCACATTCTTTTCCCTTCCCACAATTTTTTTTCCAATATTTCTTATCCTTCCCCCCCCCCCCACATTTTTTTGTTCGTTTTGCAATTTTCTTTTTTCCAGAAAGCAAACCAACTGGCTCTCTTTTTCCATTTACGAACTTGAGAAATCAACAATTTCAAATCAAGGAGACCTACAAATTAATACAATACTGTTCAATAGCTGTTAAATTACATTATTCCAATATTATTTAAAATTTACAAATTATATCAGTCACAAAATATCTACTGACCTTTACTAGACGTTCTTGTTTAGTAGAATGTTTCAGAGCCCCTTCCGCCATTGCCACCATCACTCCATAACGACTATGGGCTAACATATCTTCAATATTGCCTTCCAGTTCCTTGAAGATGAACTCAAACTAGAAAAAAAAAATATATATATATAAGTAAAATATCAACGAAATCCTTTTCTTCTTGCAGGACGTAGTGTGGTGTGTCTGCCAGTGAAAGAAGGGAGGGAGTCCGAGGGACAACATGCGACCTAAGTACACCAGAATAATTATGGGGGATTCCATGCTGAGGGACTCTGAGCCACTGCTGGGCGCCACGACCTATAACATTTGGGCGAGAGTGCTTGCGGAGTTGCCAGATGCTTCGACTATAGATGTGGTAGTGATAATGGACGGCACGAACGACGTCAGCAACAACATACGACTTCAGAAATTTGAGGAGGATACCGCAGGTTTGGTTAGGAGGACGAAGGCCTTGAATAGTAGGTGTTGGGTCTTTTTGATTAAAATTACTCCCAGGCCCTGCGACAAAAAAAAGGTGGTCGAGGGATTCAACATAGTCATCCGAAAGATGACCTTTCACAACAGGGTGTCCTTGATTAACGCACACAAGACGCTTCTCCAGTGCAAATGGCAACCCACTGGCAAGGTTCTACAAAGATGGAGTACACGTCAATGAGAGAGGTGCAGCCTTGTTGAGGGACATTACGGCATCTTACATAAATGATAGGAGTCTGGCGGCCCTTTTAAAATTCTGAAAACCACCCTGCGACAAGAAACCTCTTCCATGTGTCTCACCTGCTCCTTTGTCCGGGTCATTTCTATCAACCTCTGCAGAACGAAATTTGCAATTTGATGACGTGCAATCTTCACATATCTACCGCTCAACTTTTTCGTCACAATTTTTTCGAACATTTTGTCAGAAGACGTGAGAATTACTTGCTCAGCCAATCGCGAACCAATAGGATCTGTTAAGAATTCCGGAACCCTGAAACAAAAACAATTCAGAATTTATTGACTGATCTGCAGTTTCACGTAATTTATTCTGACCATTGTCCAAAAAATCATGAATGAGTTAACTTATTTATTTTCCAAAAAAAATCTTTCCATAAGTCTTTTTTCCGAAATTTTTTTTTTTTTTCTGAAACTTTTTTCACACCATTATCAGCATTTTTTTACTTGGCTTAATAATATTATTACAACAACAAAGTTAGAAGAACTTCAATTCATCTTACTCGTCTTCTCCTTCACTAGAGAACATCTCCGTAGCCTCGATAATTTGTTTGCAAGCATTTTTGCATTCCTTTTTGTCGCTTTCTTTTAAGACAAGCAGGAGGGTTTGTAAAACGGGGTTTGACAAATTGTGTTTCGCATGATCTGAAAGTGAAAGGAAAAAAGAAAAGATTGAGAACCATTCATTCTTAAAAGCATGATATCCAATGGACATGTAAATTGCTAATACTTTCAAACTGAATCATGTTCACCAGCAGAAGCGCCACCATTCTGATTTCACAAGAACTACTGCCATGTCATTCACTGAGAATCACACATTCAAGCATTTGTGTTGAAATAAATGACTAACCTGTTAATTTGCCCATAGTGACAATCTTAGTTGACATGTTGCTTAAGTAAGTTTTAAAAACTTCAGGAGGCGATCCTTTGACTTCTATTTCCTTGGAAGCTGGAAAGGAATAAATAATTCTCATTCAGTTGAAATGATGCAGTGGACTCAGGACTGGTTAGGCCACACATAACTGATCTTTAGCTTCTCGTATCTTCTCAAGGCACTTTTTCTAGGGTCGGTCGGTAGGACAAAAAAAAAATTTTTTTTCTTTTTCAATTTTTTTTTCCGTCGGCAGGAAATCTATTGTGTCGGTGGGTCCGCGAAGCTAAGAATCAATAATGTGTGGCCTTAGTAGCTCAGCTGGCAATCGGACAGCATGAGCAGTTCTAGTGCTGAGTCAGTAGAATTTAACAAAAATCTTGGGATTCAAAGACGGGGCCGTTGTGATTTGTGTGAAATACTCAGTAATGTGGTAAGGATGTTCGATTAATCCCAAATTTATCATTTATCGAGATATCAAGTAAGGCAAAAAATTTATCACGGAAGGTGCAATAAATTAATTTTACTAATATACAATATTTTTTGGCAAAAAAAAGTGATTTCTTTTGTTAAATTCTTATTTTTAAGGACAAATTTGCGAATTTTATTGGTCAATCTGTTGTCTATGAATTTATCGCATGATTTATCGACATCGCAATATGACATTTACTTCTCGCATATCACATATCAGCCTGTTACTGTGCAGCACTAGAATGTGTCAATGGAGACCTTTAAAACAAAGTTATGCAAATAATGCGACGGGGCTGAGAGCTAGTTAAGGGCTATTCCATTTAAAAACCTGGGAGGGGGGTGGTCAGGTTGATTTATTTTTCGCAAGATGGATGTAAGGATCGGCGGAAATTCGCTTTAGATGTATGGTGGGATGCAAAAGATATCGCTTTAGATGTATGGGGGTGCATTATCGCTCCATGAAGGCTTACTCATGAAGGCTTACTCATTGTAATAATAAAAAATTTTATTTGATGCATGTGCGGTGGGTAAAAAATTTTCATTTAATGCATGGGGGGGTCGAAAATAATTCACTTTAGATGCATGAGGGGGGTCAAAAATGTAACTTGACCACCCCACCCCCAGGTTTTTAAATGGAATAGCCCTAAGCTACCACCAAACAAAATTCTCAGAGGCAGGTCTTTTTCTGGAGCTTTATGTTCTGTATTTCTTAGATAGATAGATAGATAGAAGTGCAGCCCTCTAAGCCCAGCTCTGGGCGGTCACGGGGGTCGATTGAGATGAGATGGGAGACAGAGCGGGAGTCCTCAACATGTTACACATTCATCCCATGTGAGGGGTCTTTTACTTGCCCAGCACAGACACTGATACAAAAACTAACTCCCCTATACCTTCCAGAAATCTGATGACGTACCCCTTTCCCAATGTGTTCCAGGAGGTGCCTTGGCCTTGCTTTTGCAGATCTTCTCATCGACTTGCATTCCGCCTAAAACTTCTATGACCACTCGGACGATGTGACTTGTGTAAGTCTGTTGCATGTGAACAGCAAGATTACTCATGAGAAATCTGTAAAGTTCTGTGAAAACCGACAACATCGTATCATTTCCTTCATCCTCTGGTGTCTCTGAATCACATGTTTCATTGTATAACCGTTCACGAGCTCTCAAAATCAAAGTCTGAACAACGTGAGAAACGAATCTGTCGGTAACTGCAGTTTCCCAATCTTTCCGAAATTCTAGCGCAAGAGACAACAATTGGTCCTGGTTGGCTTCGTGCAAAAGAGACTCCACAAATCGACTCGCTGTTTGGTTCTGGGAAACCGGCAACGCCTCTTTGCACAACTGCTTGAAGACATTCTGAAGAAATATTTCTGCAAAAAAGAAGAAAAGTCAAGTTGACGCTTTTTGTAGAGCAGTAATTGCTATAGTAATCTGACGCCATTGTCACGCCAAGAATACATAAGAGCCACAATTAGTAAATGATAGTCATTACATTTGCAAAAAAAAACAACAAATGAACCTTCATACAAAACAGATGATGTGGCGAATAACATTTAATTTTACACTTAAAAAGAAACAGAACATGTATAAATGGCAGTAAATGAAAACCACAATAATTAACCAACCAAAATATATATCCATTATACAATTTATAGGCCTCCCCCCAGCGCCTGTGGCCTAGGCCAGTCCACCACGTATTTTAAACAAGATTAATTTATATCAGTACACAATGTCAAGCATCTTCAACCCCCCCCCCCCCCTGTGACGCCAATAACGTGTATGTATTGCAATTAACTGTTCAGCTTTGCCCTTGGCTTGAGCATGTTTGAATAGTATATATATATAAACTTTTAATGACAACAGAAATATCAAATACAGATACATGTGTCAATCAAGAATTGAAAATCGAAAAATCAAAAAATTCAAATCTACATCTACAGTATTCTATGTTACCAAACATAATCTAGT
This sequence comes from Platynereis dumerilii, assembly GCA_026936325.1. Lineage (NCBI taxonomy): Eukaryota > Metazoa > Annelida > Polychaeta > Phyllodocida > Nereididae > Platynereis > Platynereis dumerilii. Next base: position 19,960,199 of record JAPTHN010000003.1, read on the forward strand.
GTCATATCATAAAAAATGACAGGTTTCACAGTTCATGTAGAATTGTCTTTCATAGTTCATAAAATATGCACATTGGTCCCAGTTTCATATGTGTTATTGCACAAAAGTCAATAAAAGCAAAGTGAGGATACATATCTCGACATAGACAGCAGCACCGGTGAAAGTAAAGTGCAAGGAGGCACAGAAGTTTTAGATTTTATTCACATTATTTTATTGAGAAAAGAACCCACAGCAAGTATTATGTCAGGGCTTTTATTTGACATGAGTATTTTAAACTGTTGTATGCTATCAAGATCACAGAAATTAGGGATTAAGCTGCTTGCTTTATTTACAAGTTCTATTCTCTGAGCAGTGTTATTGTTGCACACTAAAAGGCAATGTATTTCATCTTCAATGTCACCTGTGTCACATTTTCTAAGCTCTACCGGGGTCTTGGGTATATTATGTCTTCCTGTCTCAATTTTAAGATTGTGAGAACTTAATCTGAATCTTGCAATATTAGTGTATGTTTTCTTTAGGAGATTCAAATTTAGATATGGTTCCAGGCAGTAGCTTGTGGGTTGTTTTTCAATCGGGGTACGCTCTGGAAAGTGACACGAGATCCAAAATACCAGAAATACAATGCATATATGTGGAAAAAACCTTACAAAGAATGATTGAACATACTGAGAGGGACCTACAGTAGCGAAAAAATTATTCAAATCGGTTGATAAATGCCCGAAAAAAATTTATTTGTGTCATTTTGACCAAAATTGACTGTCTCATTTGCAAATTACGCAAATATCGCTTCAGATTTTTCAGTCCTCACCTAACAGTAAGTTTTAACCAATGTGAATATGCTTTCAACATGGTCCCGAGAGTTCAACATTAGAATTACATGCAACAACTATGATTAGTCTCTTCAGAATCCTGCATTTAATACTTAACGGTCAATTCCGTCAAATATTGTCCTCTCCGAAATTGGGTCGGCTAAAACAGTGAAAACATCAAATTAAGAGTATTTTTATTTTACAGAAATACTCCTTCAATAGTTTAGACAACGTTTTTTTAAGTTTTTCACTTCAGTTGTACCAACTGCGCGATACTCGTAGCACGGAAAACGCCGAAAACAGCTTTCCGTCAAATCTTGTCCTCTCCGAAAAATGAGGAAAAATGGCTGTTATTTCCTTACAAAAGGATTTACCTGACTTTTAAGACTTTGAAATTGTAGTGCTAATAGGTTTTGAGACACTGACAAAGCACATCTCACTAACATTAATGCTTATGCTGAATTGAGCCTGTCAAATGTCATTGTCCTCTCCGAACCAAAAGTTGGGTTTCTTGGTGGTATCATATCCAAGGGCATAATCTTGCTAATTGCTGTCCCTAGCCATTGATATTTAGTATGTGCACAGTATGCAATGTAATTTGTCATTTTGAGTTATTTTTAACTGCTCAAATGCTCAAGTGCCACCTCCTATGGACTCCTCAGAACATGGTTGATATACATATTTCTTTTTCAATTGCTTAAAGAGAGATTTAAATACCCCACTACTTGCGATGTTCTCATGGTTGTTTTGCCTTGTTATTTCCTTTATAGTTAGGTCATTCAAATTAATTTAATCATTACCTGGTACACCCTAACGTATGAATGAAGCCGTTCTACTCTTTAAGGGGGAGAGGACAAATGTTTGACAAGAAAAGCAATTGTAGTTTTCTGCTTGCCTTTGCCTTAAACGATATTGCTCGGTTAGCTGGATAGACACTAATGAGTAATATAATAAGTGTCATTACTATGTCTGAATGAACAAGCAATATATATGTAGTATACGTCTCACAAATTTCTGCAGAAATGAAAACTCTATAGTGCCAATAAGAACTATTGTATTTGCGAACATACATAGCTTTAATTACAATTTTAAAGAAAACGAAAAGGTATCCTTAGTCACCTAATTCTATGACGAAAATTTGTTTCAAGGTCTGATTCGTCCACAACTGCGAGAAGTATGCCACAGAGACTTTATATTATAAACATTGTCATGTCAAAATAAGTGTCCTCTCCGAATGAATTTATGTTGTCGTATTTGTTAACTTCAGCGGGTCATACCATGACTATCAGTACGAATAAACTGTTGAAATTTGGTGGAGTTGTTCTATTTTTTCTTGCAGACCAGTCAGTCTGTGAAAATGTGGGGTCAATGGCAGATAGGAGTTGCTATGTAGAAGATATAGTATTGTTATCGGAAAAATGGTTCCCAAAATGTTTGTTTTTCTTGGTATAGACAAAGTGCTTGGCCAAAATTAAGCAAGTAAGATTATTTTTCATTGCCATATGTCTATCTACCCACTCAGCATAAGCCGATACAATGAGGAACGCTATAAACCAGTAATAGAGGGATGGGCATGATAGTTGTTTTTGGTCAAATTTATCAATACCACAACACAAAATGTCAAATAAAAAAAAATTCAGAATACTTGTAGCCCTAAAATTTTCAGAAATTCAAGGCAAGATATATTGCAATAGAAAAAAGTTAATTTGGTGAAAAATAAAAGACCCTTATTTTTGACCCCCTTGAGACAAAACCATGTACCCCGATTGAAAAACAACCCTTGTCTTAAAGAGTTTATATGTGCGAAGTTTAGGAAGCTTTTCAGAGTCAGTGAGTTCATTAAGAATTCTGTTCTGTTCTTTTGCGTATAGTTTTAGTTTCACTTCCTTTAATACTGAAGTGGGATCAGCTGTAATATATATTATAGTAAACCAGCCGACCAGCAGAAAACTTGATTGATGATTGGTCATTGTCTTGTTACGTAATGAAGCACCAGGCCCCAAATGAAGCCAGAGTTGTTTTTATCGGGTGTTTAAACAAAGGCCTGGCAGCAGGCCAGTGTAAACCAACTCTTAAGTCTACAAGTGAAGCACTGTTCATATGTGTTGACATGCCATGGTTGATGTGATTTGCATCCATGACATACCTTTATCCTCCTCCTCTGCGAATCCCCCAGGTTCAGACAGGGTCTCACCAACTCTCCTATAGTAGCTGAGTGTATTGTCATCCAAACGACCTTTTATAACCCTTTTACCATCTGGTTTCCCCATTATATCTGCATAAGCAACAACAAAATGTTGCTTTTCGTTTTGTGAAACACGTGCGTCTGCTCAAAGCTAGCCAATGTTTATTGGTGATTTCGAAATACTTATTTTCACAAAATCGTGTTTATTTTCTCCCATGTAAGAGTAAATCGTCATTTATTATTAAAAATATCTTTGATTGAATACGATCTAAGTTTTCAAAGCAATCATGACTATTTTATTTTGAGCAAAAATAATTCCAAAGCAAGTTGGCTCTTTCTCGTCCGCTTTCATAGGTCGGGGTTGATTCGCCTCCCTTGAAGCACCGGAAGCGGCCCCCTGTCGGAAATTCATGAAACTAAGGGAATTCCCATTTAGAGTAAAACGCGGATGACGCAGGATCAGCATAAAACGTGGTCTAGTGCGGAAACAGGCTGCGGAACCAACTAAAAGTGTAGCCAGCTGACTTATGTTCAGTTGGTAAGCACTTATGGTGTCAGAAATCCAATAACTTTGTCATCCCTTTATAAAGCACGAATTTATTGACTGTCAATACGGTTTAGAATACCCTAATTTTTCAACTCCATGAAATGAGATATTAGAACAAAGATATTAATTTATTTTATTTCTCTATTTCAAAGTATATATCATTTTAAGTATTACATTATTACATCTAGCAAAATGTGACTGGGATCAGCCTATAAAATATTTATGTGACATAAATTTGTAAAATATCACATAACAAAATTGATATTAAGCATTTCATGATATTGAATATTGCGTAATCCGTTGTTTATCAACTAGGTCAACTCACCATTGCTTCGCAAGTTTGGTGCAGTTATTTGACAATATTAAGAAACTGGGTAAATGCACCAGGTCAAATGTCTTTGCATAAACTGACTCTACCAAATCATCAACTTTTGCATGCAATTTGAAAAAAAAAATGTGCAATGGTTATCCTACAGGAGATGATTTGTTGCAAAATCCTGCCCTTTTTTGGGGTCACCATGTTTGGCAACTTTTCTTATAAAAAGTGAATTCAGCAAACAATTAATCACTGTCTGTTTAAATCAAATTGCCAGTCAAGTCATTTGAACCATTGTGAAGGTTCCTGGTTAATTTTTTTCCAGTTGTTTTAAAATTATGCGCCAAAAAATGTGACCTGCTCCACCAAATTGAGTTCAAAGTAGGCATTCTATATTTCTCAGAAATGTGCAAAATGTGTCAAAAGGTCACATTTTGATGATTTCTAGCTGTTGGTACCATGTTTAAGCAAAAGTAATTTGCTTTGATTATTTAAGACCATCTTAACTAAAAACTGATTTTAAATGATCTAAATTGGGCATCCCTCTTGATTTTCTTAGTTCTTTCATTGCAATGGCGGGAATTTCAAATTCCGTTTTCTGAGAGTTCGATGTTTCTTATCATCAATGGTTGAGGTGCCATATCTTTGGATTGGATGGAGATATCAGCACATACTAAACATCATTTTAAAGCTCAATTCCAGTAGAATAAAGTCATTTTCATAACTAAATATGATAGGAGGCCGACTTTGAACCCATTTTGGTGGACCAGGTCACAAATGCTTTTTATTTTTCAAAGTCAAGCAAAATGACAAAAACTTTAACGGGAGGTATGGGTGACAAGGGCACTTTTTTTTGCAATTTTTAGAATAATTTGGTATCAAAAGATAGGTTTTAACTAAATTAGATAATTTCAGGTAATTTTGCATTTTTGTGATGAATGGTTGCCATGGTAACCAGTTTAAAAGGCGAAAAAAGGCTGATTTTTACTGCTCACGGGATGTGAAATTTCTGAAGTTACAGGCATGGTAACATTTTTTTGAAAAAATTGATGAAAGAAGAAAAGCCAAATGAACATATTTACTGAGCGGATTTTTGATATTCCTTTTAATAGTGTCAGGAATTGGGGTAAAGTAGACAAAAGTCATTTTTGGTGGAAAAAATGCTTGTTTTTATGGCTGCAATATCAAATAATTTTGTTACACAACAAAAAATTTCAAAATTTGTTTTGTAAATATGAAGACATTTTTTTGATGTATCCCATGAGTTCCTAGGTTAAACAGTGGTCAAGATTTTTCACATCCAGTGCAGGGTTGTTTGCACCTAGCGGAAAATGGCAAAATTGTGACGTAACGTCATTATAGGCGATTTATCAATGAAAACAAAGAGGCCTATCAGTGGCTATTTCTCCAAAACTAATGAAGCTATATATATACAGGCATATTTTGCAAAGATTCAGTAATCATTGTCATGTTTCACCAAAGTAAATACTGTGCTGCCATGGCAACTGCTTTGTTGTGTGTACACCTTTGAAATGACACATCGCTGCTCGTTCACTTCTAAAGTGTGTTGATGTTGTTGCATTCGACATTGTTTTAAGTGATAAAAGAGACATATTTTGACATAATTGAAGTTTGCACTCGGTGCCCAAGTTCATGTAGGTCGAATATATGAAACAAAATGAATTTGTGTACCTTACTGAAATTCGGGTAATTTCTCACACATACCTCCCCTTAAAAATCCCATTTTTGGTCACATGACCATCCATTGTAACATCACCATAACAGAATAACAATGATGAAGCAATGAAAGATGTTGAAAACTATTCACTTCATATTTCTGATCAATTAAACATGCATTGGCATGCTTCAATGCAAAATTATTGTACTGTAAAGTCAAAAAGTTGCCAAACAATGGTGAGTTGCGAAGCAATGGTGAGTTGACCTATAGTTTTTTTTTCAAATTCTTTCTGTAAAATAGCAATAATTAGCACTTAGAATAGACTTAGCATTGTAGTTGTTTTTCATTGTATTTTTATTGATGACATATGTATCTGATGTGATATAAGGGCGTCAATAATATATAGATAGTGGATGGTGAGGAGACCAATATTGAGTTGTATTGGCCGAAGCAGTAATATTGGTCGAGGCCGAAGGCCGAGACCAATATTACCTGCTGAGGCCAATAAAACTCAATATTGGTCTCCTCAACATCCACTATTTGTTATATTCACCACCAAAATTTCAGACTTACACATGTTTGTTAATAAAAGAGTTGCATGTTTTCATATTAAGATTCTTAAAACATCCCTAATTAAAACTTGTTTAGCAAATTTAGACATTTGTAAATTTTTATAACATGATTCTGCAAAAAGGAATTTGAAAAAGATTATTTGAGATCTTAATTTTTTTTTTAAGCAGACTACGAACTGTCTATTTAGCGCAACATATTTAGAAACATATTTAGCAACCTATGTAGCCATCTATCTGGCAATCTATCTCGCTACCTATGTAGATATCTAGCTATCTATCTTGCAATTTATAATTTATCTATCTTCTTCTTATTGTCATGATTTTTATCATTTTAACTCTATTTGTGCACTTTTATTAATTTTTTTAAAACACGTTTAAATGAGTTTATTTCACTACTTTCATGTCATTTAAATTCTTCAATTATTTTTATGATTTATTATTTTAAGTTTGAAAGAAATATTAACTGTGTATTTTCTAATCTGTGCAGCAGACAATTGGTATTCAGTGCATTGCCATCAGGTCATCTTGCTTTAATTTTTAGCTGGTTCAAGTAGATTGATTTCAAACTGTTTAAAGTTTCACTCAAGAAGTGGCACAAGTTTCAATTGGGATTTGGTCAATTATCCTTGATCATGTTGATAGCAATTAACACCTTGGTACTAGAACACGTACAGGCTACAGCAGCCTGCTCAGTGTGTTGCGAGCGGAAACCAGAAAAAATACCCAAAAAAATTCCCAAAATACAAAAACCGGGTTCCCACAATTTTCCCACATGGAAATTCCCTACTTTTTCAAGACTGAGGTGTTATTTTTCCTAACCATCGATTAGCTCATATCTCCAGCCTTCACAACTTTTAACACAGATTGTTCAAGTGCAGTACCATCTGTTTATGAATTGAATGAGTTCCTTACACATAAGGTTGAATATGCTTAACTCTCTAAGTAAAGAAAAGTCCAAGACTAATAGGACAAGTTTCTACCCAGGACAGGTTTTTGCTTTACTACAGTTTACTTTTGTCATATTGCGGCTTATCGATGTTTAAAATAATCGGCAAAATGCTTCAACAAAGCAAAATTCCCTCCTACAAAGCAAAATTCCCTACTTTTTTCCTACTTTCCAGGTCTGGAAAATGGCTTTTGAAAATTCCCTACTTTTTCCCTACTTCTCAAGACTGGGAACCCTGACAAAAAAAAATTCCAAAAACAAACGATTCCTAAAAATAAAAGATTTCCAAAAACTTATAAAAAATCTCCCTAAAAAAAAGCCAAAATAAAAAATTCCAAAACAAGAAGAAAAAAAAATGTCTAAAAATAATCATTCCACAACAAAAAAATTGTCATGGAACAAAACAATTGTGGACTTCAGTTTCGGTCAATATCAAGTTTTACGGACCTGACCTAGTAGTATTCACCGGTCAGGTCCGTAAAACCAGATATTGACCTCAACCGAAGTCCATAATTGTATATTATCACAAATGCAAGATCAAGTCCTGAACTCCACTGATATTTGCAGTAGTATAATGAAATTCAATTGACCATCTCACAGCCATTTTAACAGGCTTGTTATTCAAAGGTATTTTTTCTGGTTTGCTACATAGCATTTTTGCCTGAGACCTAATTGGTTTAAGAAGAACAGAACGTCACACTGCAAAACTTCTGTAACAACGCTCTTTCACTGCTATTTAAGGGATCAAAGAATAGAACCGACACTCCAACATACCACTGTAGTGAATTAAATAAACTGTTGATTCCATCCGAAAGACCAAATGACAAACAACAAGTTAAATTTTTAATACAAAGACGACCAGACAAGCTCAATTATCGTTTCTATGCACCGGTTAGGTGAGAAATACCCAAGTTTGATGATATTCAACTGACCATTTCAAAAGGCCCTTTCACTGTTATTAGCAAAAAAGAACAAAAGAAGTGTAAAATAAAATTCAACATTTATTTGTAAAAACGAAACAAAATTTATTTCTACAATATTAACATAATCAGTTGAATATTTGGACAAAGGATAAGATCTTAAAAATAAATCATTCACACAGGTTGACAATATCATAGATCTCAATAATTAAAATATGAGTAGTACTTTAATACGCAGTTTAGTAGTTTTACTGACTCCTGAACAGTGAACAGTGCTAAAGTTATAATTATCAAATTTAACTATACCTCATTCCTGACATTTTTACCTCCCTCCCTGGCCATCACTTCCCTCCCCAAGCCATCAACTCACAGCATTTCGCAGAGGGAGGTGTGGAAATGACATCAGAAGTAAGGTGTAGCCTAATCAAACTGATTTATGACATTAAGTGCCTGCTGGGAGGTGATGGCGCATAGAGGGAGGTGATGGTGTATAGAGGGAGGTGATCATGCCAGGACACTGGAAATGGTGTCAGGACTAAGGTATAGCCTAATCAAACTTATTATAAAGTTAAGTGCCTGGTGGGAGGTGATGGCCCATAGAGGGAGGTGACGGCGCATAGAGGGAGGTGATGGCGTATGGAGGGAGGCGTGATGCCAGGAGGGTGGTAATGACATCAGGAGTAAAGTATAGCCTAATCTAACTGATTTACGACATTAAGTGCCTGGTGGAGGTGTTCGCGCATAGAGGGAGGTGATGGCGCATTGAGGGAGATGATGGCGTATAGAGGGAGGTGATGATGCTAGGAGGGTGGAAATGATGTCAGGAGTAAGGTATAGCTTAAACTGACCATTTTACGACATTAAGTGCCTGGTGGGAGTTGATGGCGCATAGAGGATGGTGATGGCGCATAGAGGGAGGTGATGGCGTATGGAGGGAGGTGATGGCGTATGGAGGGAGGCGATGATGCCAGGAGGGTGGTAATGACATCACGGGTAAGGTATAGCCTTATCTAACTGATTTACGACATTAAGTGCCTGCTGGGAGTTGTTGGCGCATAGAGGGAGGTGATGGCGCATAGAGGGAGGTGATGGCGTATAGAGGGAGGTGATGATGCCAGGAGGGTGGAAATGGTGTCAGGCGTAAGGTATAGCTTACACTGACCGTTTTACGACATTTAGTGCCAGGTGGGAGGTGATGGCGCATAGAGGGAGGTGATGGCGCATAGAGGGAGGTGATGGCATATGGAGGGAGGTCATGATGCCAGGAGGGTGGTAATGACATCAGGAGTAAGGCATAGCCTAATCTAACTGATTTATGAAATTAAGTGCCTGATGGGAGGTGTTGGCGCATAGAGGGAAGTGTTTGCGCATAGAGGGAGGTGATGGCGCATGGAAGGAGGTGATGGCCTATAGAGGGAGGTGATGATGCCAGGAGTGTGGAAATTACATCAGGAGTAAGGTATAGCCTAATCAAACTCATTTATGACGTTAAGTGCCTGTTGGGAGGTGATGGCGCATAGAGGGAGGTGATGGCGCATAGAGGTAGGTGATCGTGTACAGAGGGAGGTATTGATGCCAGGACACTGGAAATGTTGTCAGGAGTAAGGTGTAGCTTAATCTGACAGGTTTATGACATTAAGTGCCTGGTGGGAGTTGTTGGCGCATAGAGGGAGGTGATGGCGCATAGAGGGAGGTGATGGTGTATAGAGGGAGGTGATGATGCCAGGACACTGGAAATGGTGTCAGGAGTAAGGTATAGCCTAATCAAACTTGTTTATAACGTTAAGTGCCTGGTGGGAGGTGATGGCCCATAGAGGGAGGTGACGGCGCACAGAGGGAGGTGATGGCGTATGGAGGGAGGCGTGATGCCAGGAGGGTGGTAATGACATCAGGAGTAAAGTATAGCCTAATCTAACTGATTTACGACATTAAGTGCCTGGTGGGAAGTGTTCGCGCATAGAGGGAGGTGATGGCGCATTGAGGGAGATGATGGTGTATAGAGGGAGGTGATGATGCTAGGAGGGTGGAAATGATCTCAGGAGTAAGGTATAGCTTAAACTGACCATTTTACGACATTAAGTGCCTGGTGGGAGTTGATGGCGCATAGAGGATGGTGATGGCGCATAGAGGGAGGTGATGGCGTATGGAGGGAGGTGATGGCGTATGGAGGGAGGCGATGATGCCAGGAGGGTGGTAATGACATCACGGGTAAGGTATAGCCTTATCTAACTGATTTACGACATTAAGTGCCTGCTGGGAGTTGTTGGCGCATAGAGGGAGGTGATGGCGCATAGAGGAAGGTGATGGCGTATAGAGGGAGGTGATGATGCCAGGAGGGTGGAAATGGTGTCAGGCGTAAGGTATAGCTTAAACTGACCGTTTTACGACATTTAGTGCCTGGTGGGAGGTGATGGCGCATAGAGGGAGGTGATGGCGCATAGAGGGAGGTGATGGCGTATGGAGGGAGGTCATGATGCCAGGAGGGTGGTAATGACATCAGGAGTAAGGCATAGCCTAATCTAACTGATTTATGACATTAAGTGCCTGATGGGAGGTGTTGGCGCATAGAGGGAAGTGTTGGGGCATAGAGGGAGGTGATGGCGCATGGAAGGAGGAGATGGCCTATAGAGGGAGGTGATGATGCCAGGAGGGTGGAAATGGTGTCAGGAGTAAGGTATAGCTCAATCTGACCGCTTTATGACATACAATTGTTGGTGGGAGGTGATGACGCATAGAGGTAGGAGATCGTGTACAGAGGGAGGTGATGATGCCAGGAGTGTGGAAATTACATCAGGAGTAAGGTATAGCCCAATCAAACTCATTTATGACGTTAAGTGCCTGTTGGGAGTTGATGGCGCATAGAGGGAGGTGATGGCGCATAGAGGTAGGTGACCGTGTACAGAGGGAGGTACTGATGCCAGGACACTGGAAATGGTGTCAGGAGTAAGGTATAGCTTAATCTGACCGGTTTATGACATTAAGTGCCTGGTGGGAGGTGTTGGCGCATAGAGGGAGGTGATGGCGCATAGAGGGAGGTGATGGTGTATAGAGGGAGGCGATGATGCCAGGATACTGGAAATGGTGTCAGGTGTAAGGTATAGCCTAGTCAAACTCATTTATGATGTTAAGTGCCTGGAGGGAGGTGATGGCGCATAGAGGGAGGTGATGGCACATAGAGGTAGGTGATGGCGTACAGAGGGAGGTGATGATGCCAGGAGTGTGGAAATGACATCAGGAGTAAGATATACCCTAAATCTAACTGATTTATGACATAAAGTGCCTGCTGGGAGGTGTTGGCGCATAGAGGGAGGTGATGGCACATTGAGGGAGATGATGGCGTATAGAGGGAGGTGATGATGCTAGGAGGGTGGAAATGATCTCAGGAGTAAGGTATAGCTTAAACTGACCATTTTACGACATTAAGTGCCTGGTGGGAGTTGATGGCGCATAGAGGATGGTGATGGCGCATAGAGGGAGGTGATGGCTTATGGAGGGAGGCGATGATGCCAGGAGGGTGGTAATGACATCACGGGTAAGGTATAGCCTTATCTAACTGATTTACGACATTAAGTGCCTGCTGGGAGTTGTTGGCGCATAGAGGGAGGTGATGGCGCATAGAGGGAGGTGATGGCGTATAGAGGGAGGTGATGATGCTAGGAGGGTGGAAATGGTGTCAGGCGTAAGGTATAGCTTAAACTGACCGTTTTACGACATTTAGTGCCTGGTGGGAGGTGATGGCCCATAGAGGGAGGTGATGGCGCATAGAGGGAGGTGATGGCGTATGGAGGGAGGTCATGATGCCAGGAGGGTGGTAATGACATCAGGAGTAAGGCTTAGCCTAATCTAACTGATTCATGACATTAAGTGCCTGATGGGAGGTGTTGGCGCATAGAGGGAAGTGTTGGCGCATAGAGGGAGGTGATGGCGCATGGAAGGAGGAGATGGCCTATAGAGGGAGGTGATGATGCCAGGAGGGTGGAAATGGTGTCGGGAGTAAGGTATAGCTTAATCTGACCGGTTTATGACATACAATTGTTGGTGGGAGGTGATGACGCATAGAAGTAGGAGATCGTGTACAGAGGGAGGTGATGATGCCAGGAGTGTGGAAATTACATCAGGAGTAAGGTATAGCCTAATCAAACTCATTTATGACGTTAAGTGCCTGTTGGGAGGTGATGGCGCATAGAGGGAGGTGATGGCGCATAGAGGTAGGTGACCGTGTACAGAGGGAGGTATTGATGCCAGGACACTGGAAATGGTGTCAGGAGTAAGGTATAGCTTAATCTGACCAGTTTATGACCTTAAGTGCCTGGTGGGAGGTTTTGGCGCATAGAGGGAGGTGATGGCGCATAGAGGGAGGTGAAAGCGCATAGAGGGAGGTGATGGCGTATGGAGGGAGGTGATGGTGTATGGAGGGAGGCGATGATGCCAGGAGGGTGGTAATGACATCACGGGTAAGGTATAGCCTTATCTAACTGATTTACGACATTAAGTGCCTGCTGGGAGTTGTTGGCGCATAAAGGGAGGTGATGGCGCATAGAGGGAGGTGATGGCGTATAGAGGGAGGTGATGATGCCAGGAGGCTGGAAATGGTGTCAGGAGTAAGGTATAGCTTAATCTGACCGTTTTACGACATTTAGTGCCTTTTGGGAGGTGATGGCGCATAGAGGGAGGTGATGGCGCATAGAGGGAGGTGATGGCATATGGAGGGAGGTCATGATGCCAGGAGGGTGGTAATGACATCAGGAGTAAGGCATAGCCTAATCTAACTGATTTATAACATTAAGTGCCTGATGGGAGGTGTTGGCGCATAGAGGGAGGTGTTGGCGCATAGAGGGAGGTGATGGCGCATGGAAGGAGGTGATGGCCAATAGAGGGAGGTGATGATGCCAGGAGGGTGGAAATGGTGTCAGGAGTAAGGTATAGCTTAATCTGACCGCTTTATGACATACATTTGTTGGTGGGAGTTGATGACGCATAGAGGGAGGTGATGGCGCATAGAGGGAGGTTATGGCATATAGAGGGAGGTGATGATGCCAGGACACTGGAAATGGTATCAGGAGTAAGGTATAGCTTAATCTGACCGGTTTATGACATTAAGTGCCTGGTGGCAGGTGTTGGCGCAGAGAGGGAGGTGATGGCGCATAGAGGGAGGTGCTGGCGTATAGAGGGAGGTGATGATGCCAGGAGGGTGGAAATGGTTTCAAAAGTAAGGTATAGAGGGAGGTGATGGTGCATAGAGGTAGGTGTTGGCACATTGAGGGAGGTGATGGCGCATAGAGGTAGGTGATGGCCTATAGAGGGAGGTGATGATGTCAGGAGTGTGGAAATGACATCCGGAGTAAGGTGTATCTGAATCAAACTGATTTATGACATTAAGGCCATGGTGGGAGGTGTTGGCGCATAGAGGGAGGGGATGGCGCATAGAGGGAGGTGATGATGCCAGGACACTGGAAATGGTGTCAGGAGTAAGGTATAGCTTAATCTGACCGGTTTATGACATTAAGTGCCTCGTGGGAGTGATGGCGCAAAGAGGGAGGTGATGGCGCATAGAGATAGGTGATGGCGTATAGATGGAGGCGATTATGCCAGGAGTGTGGAAATGACATCAGGAGTAAGGTATATCTGAATCAAACTGATTTATGACATTAAGTGCCTCGTGGGAGGTGTCTTTGAGCATAGAGGGGAGCGATGGCGCATAGAAGTAGGTGATGGCGTATAGATGGAGGCAATGACGCCAGGAGTGTGGAAATGACATCAGAAGTAAGGTATAGCTTAATCAAACTGATTTATGACATTTAGTGCTTGTCGGAAGGTGTTGGCGCATAGAGGGAGGTGACGGCGCACAGATGGAGGTGATGGCGTATAGAGGGAGGTGATAATGCCAGGAGGGTGGAAATGGTGTCAGGAGTAAGGTATAGCTTAATCTGACCGCTTTATGACATACATTTGTTGGCGGGAGGTGATGACGCATAGAGGGAGATTATGGCATATAGAGGGAGGCGATGATGCCAGGACACTGGAAATGGTGTCAGGAGTAAGGTATAGCTTAATCTGACCGGTTTATGACATTAAGTGCCTGGTGGAAGGTGATGGCGCATAGAGGTAGGTGATCGTGTACAGAGGAAGGTGATGATGCCAGGAGTGTGGAAATGACATCAGGAGTACGGTATAGCCTAATCAAACTCATTTATGACGTTAAGTGCCTGTTGGGAGGTGATGGCGCATAGAGGGAGGTGATGGCGCATAGAGGTAGGTGATGATGCCAGGACACTGGAAATGTTGTCAGGAGTAAGGTATAGCTTAATCTGACAGGTTTATGACATTAAGTGCCTGTTGGGAATTGTTGGCGCATAGAGGGAGGTGATGGCGTATAGAGGGAGGTGATGATGCCAGGACACTGGAAATGGTGTCAGGAGTAAGGTATAGCCTAATCAAACTTATTTATAATGTTAAGTGCCTGGTGGGAGGTGATGGCGCATAGAGGGAGGTGATGGCGCATAGAGGGAGGTGATGGCGTATGGAGGGAGGCGTGATGCCAGGAGGGTGGTAATGACATCAGGAGTAAAGTATAGCCTAATCTAACTGATTTACGACATTAAGTGCCTGGTGGAGGTGTTCGCGCATAGAGGGAGGTGATGGCGCATTGAGGGAGATGATGGCGTATAGAGGGAGGTGATGATGCTAGGAGGGTGGAAATGATCTCAGGAGTAAGGTATAGCTTAAACTGACCATTTTGCGACATTAAGTGCCTGGTGGGAGTTGATGGCGCATAGAGGATGGTGATGGCGCATAGAGGGAGGTGATGGCGTATGGAGGGAGGTGATGGCGTATGGAGGGAGGTGATGTCCTATGGAGGGAGGCGTGATGCCAGGAGGGTGGTAATGACATCAGGAGTAAAGTATAGCCTAATCTAACTGATTTACGACATTAAGTGCCTGGTGGGAGGTGTTCGCGCATAGAGGGAGGTGATGGCGCATTGAGGGAGATGATGGCGTATAGAGGGAGGTGATGATGCTAGGAGGGTGGAAATGATGTCAGGAGTAAGGTATAGCTTAAACTGACCATTTTACGACATTAAGTGCCTGGTGGGAGTTGATGGCGCATAGAGGATGGTGATGGCGCATAGAGGCGTATGGAGGGAGGTGATGGCGTATGGAGGGAGGCGATGATGCCAGGAGGGTGGTAATGACATCAGGGGTAAGGTATAGCCTTATCTAACTGATTTACGACATTAAGTACCTGCTGGGAGTTGTTGGCGCATAGAGGGAGGTGATGGCACATAGAGAGAGATGATGGCGTATAGAGGGAGGTGATGATGCCAGGAGGGTGGAAATGGTGTCAGGAGTAAGGTATAGCTTAAACTGACCGTTTTACGACATTAAGTGCCTGGTGGGAGGTGATGGCGCATAGAGGGAGGTGATGGCGTATGGAGGGAGGTCATGATGCCAGGAGGGTGGTAATGACATCAGGAGTAAGGCATAGCCTAATCTAACTGATTTATGACATTAAGTGCCTGAACGGAGGTGTTGGCGCATAGAGGGAAGTGTTGGTGCATAGAGGGAGGTGATGGCGCATGGAAGGAGGTGATGGCCTATAGAGGGAGGTGATGATGCCAGGAGGGTGGAAATGGTGTCAGGAGTAAGGTATAGCTTAATCTGACCGCTTTATGACATACATTTGTTGGTGGGAGGTGATGACGCATAGAGGGAGGTGATGGCGCATAGATGGAGGTTATGGCATATAGAGGGGGCGATGATGCCAGGACACTGGAAATGGTGTCAGGAGTAAGGTATAGCTTATTTTGACCGGTTTATGACATTATGAGCCTGGTGGGAGGTGATGGCACATAGAGGGAGGTGATGGCGCATAGAGGTAGGTGATCGTGTACAGAGGGAGGTGATGATGCCAGGAGTGTGGAAATTACATCAGGAGTAAGGTATAGCCTAAATCTAACTGATTTATGACATTAAGTGCCTGCTGGGAGGTGTTCGCGCATAGAGGGAGGTGATGGCGCATAGAGGGAGGTTATGGCATATAGAGGGAGGTGATGATGCCAGGAGGGAGGAAATGGTGTCAGGAGTAAGGTATAGCTTAAAGTGACGGGTTTATGACATTAAGTGCCTGGTGGGAGGTGTCTAAAGTCGTTGCCTCCTAACTTATACCCAATTTTCTCTAGAATGACAGGTGCCCTTTGAAAAGTTATGAGGCATCTGACAATTTTTGACTGCCCTATTTGAATATATCTAGCAATATGTGTACTGCGTGCAAACCTTTTAGGGGGTGAGCGACATTTGCCCGAATATCCGGATCTAGATTTAATATGAAATCTCTTTGAAACTAGCTATTGATTGTTAAAGAGTTAGGTTCATCATGGACTTGCCCTATCATATTAATGTATTTTCTAAAAGATAAATATGTAATGAACTGATTTCAAATTAATCTAAAATTTTATCATGTCCCAACAACTTAGAAATTACATTTAAAACTACTGATTTGGACTGACCTTATTTTGCTGTGATGTCAGTGAAGGCACCCAAATATGGCATGCTGCTGGTCATGTGACCAGATGAATATGCATGAGTGTGTTTATCAAACTCCCTCTTAAGTTTGTAAATACAGAATTCTAGTCTCCTTATGCACCACTCATAATCATATATTGATAATATATCCACAAAACACCAATATAGAGTTCCTAACACCCATAACAGTGCTTGTTTGGGACATTTTTGGCTGCTTGCAGCTCCATCCCAAAAGTGGGCCAAGGGGTGAAGTGAGTGCAAGGGGTATATTAGATGGCTGCAGCAGTAGCTAGCAGGCATTCTAGAGGACAATTTGTCCATTTTAAAACTGGTTTATCTTGGTTATAATTGAGAATAAAATTTTCAAAGTGGTTGGAATATTATCAACTGTATGTCTAATTTATTGTGCTGAGTTTTTTCCAATTTATTCCTAGCCAATCTTTAGTTATAAAGAAAACATAAGTTTTTTAGCATTGGCAGATGGAAAATGGGTTCCTCCAGTGACATCATAGGACCTCCTTTCAGAATTGGGTCAGCAAAAAATTGCAACTTTGGAATGGGATTGTGATCAAACTATTGACCTGTAGCACCCAATATTTTGGATTTCGTTCACAAAAAATATGATCTACCCTTCCTCTAAACTAAAATTAGCATGAGCCTATCACTTTAATTAAATGTTTATTTAATTATCTGCCCGAACTTTTTTGCCTTTTTGCCTGAATCTTAGTGTTTCCCTAATTTTTTTGGGGGAGGGCGACCACTCCCCCTTCCAGTATGCCTATGTATCTAGAGATTCAATGCAACACCCAAAATCAGGGTGTTTTGAGGAAATCTTTCCGTTGCCATTGCTCAGTTAAAGAAGTAATGCTCCTTTGATTTTTTTCTAATTAAACCGATATGCTTTACCAGAGCGATTTGTACAAACTGCTCAATTTTTCACGCGCGCATGGATTTCCCTACATTATTGGTATTTGTGTCATTTGCAAAAATTGCTACTACCTTTTACCTATTTGAGGAGTTCCATCAAAAGGACTTTTTTATACATTTTCGATTTAGACCTTTGAAATCAGAAAGAGGACATACTTGGCAGGAATATAAAGAAAACTTGCAAAGACAATTATGAAAAAAAAAAAACAAGCTCTTGGACTATTTCACTGCAAAAGATACTCATTGTGACTCATGGTAATTGATGAGGTGTCATTGTCATACTTTTTATATCGGAATCATAGAATCTGTTTCATTATTTTTTCATAAGTCAAAACTGATTTTAGTGTAAGTATGAGATGCATGGTCATTTTGTTTATCAGTCACAGAAGACAAGACAGTCAATATTGCTAGGTCGTTCGTAAAGAAGACTCGTAACGCTGTTTCAATTTTTATCCATATAATGCAGTAAAAATGTCGCAAACATGCCGCGAAAGGTTGCCCCCCCCCTAGTTCAGACCCTGGCCCCCTCATGGATTTCTGGCGACGCCACTGCTATCTGGGCATGTTGAAATCACTTTTTTTATGTTTTGCGAGACGTTAGAAATGCTATTTTTTCTTAAAACGGGTTATAAATGAGATAGAGACATGATTTAAAAGGCTGAAACTAAGTTTATAACCACACCATATTATTGGAAAACCTAAAAATTGCAGAAACAGTTACTTTACATGATGTACCATTGAAACAACAGGATTTTTGCCATTTCTTGCAGTGCTTTCGTTCCTGAAATGATATTTTTGTCATATTATTAGTTCTAAATGAGCTACAGACATGATTTAAAGAGCTGTACATATTTGTAATACCGTACCGAGCACAATGGACAATATTATGTGTGAGAAAAATATGCTTTAGATGATGTAATATTGAGATATTTTAATTTTTCTTACTTTTTTGTATTCTTTTAATTCTTTGAATTTAGTTTTTGTCATTAAATGGGTTCAAATTAACTAGAGAAAGATTTAAAGAGCTGTACATATGTTTTGTACTAAGCCTGACATGATAAATATTTGATTATGAAAAGAAGCGTCACAGCGACTCTGTTCTACAACACCTCAGGGGCGGACTGGCCTATGTGGCAAAGTGGCAACTGCCCCGGGCCCATCTACTCAGGGGGGGGGGACCCATGCAAGATGTCAAAAATTAAAATTTCAAGAAAACAGCAACATTTTGCTCTCAATTTTATGATTGTGTGTTGCAACTATGCACTTACTGAAACGGACAGAATGTCAAGGCCCCTTATATTGACAATTTGCAAAATTAGGTGTGTAGTATTTTTATTTTTTAATTGGAATAATGCCGACGGTAGAGAGTCTAGGGACGTAGGGGCCCATAGACCTATTTTGCCAAGGGGCCCGAAATGCCGCTAGTCCGTCCCTGCAACAACTCAATTTTTAAATTGATATAAGAACCCAGGGGTTCAAAATGGAGGTGACGTGGTGTCTAAGTTCACATCCCCTGATTTCAGCCAATTGTTTGTCCTGCACTGCCCTAATTTTTTATAATGTAAAAAAAAGAATTTTTTTGTTTAAATTTGTTGTTTCTGTCAGCAGAAAATCTATTGTGTCAGCGGGTCCGCAAAGCTAAGAATCAATTATAAAGTGCTGAATGATTTGAAAGCCCATGTCAGATTTGCACGGATATTTTTGACAGATGGATGAGACGATTGAGCTTAGGATACAGGGGGGGGGCCCATAGACCATCAAGATTAAATAGTAGCATTTTGAAGAAAAATTGCGATAACGCGGGCCCGCAAATGTCGAAACACCTCCGGGCCCCCCCCAAGACAATCATGTCTGGATCCGCCAGTGAATGTGGGATTCAAGTCACGGACCAAATGATTGACAACCCAGTGTATTACCAACTGAACTAACTCTACCGCCTTCCGAACTTGTCAGACCATGTCACAAAGAGCAACACAAGTACCAAATTGCAATCTATTACTCATGTTTACAAAACCCTTTTGATAAATCTGTGTAATCTATTATCTTTGCAGCAACAATTTCATTCAGTATTAATTTCTCACGAATGACCAATAAAGAAGAACTCTTTGTCTTTGTTTTATCTCACTAATCAGTATAGGTCCTAAGCTATTTATTTCATCTCTATAATCTATCCATCTAATCCATGCAATCTATCAAATCCATAAAATTCATACATGGAATCCATCCTTCTTTATCTGAGTTAACTATCTATCTATCTATTCTTCTGTAGATCTATATTATTGTCTTCCTATCTAATAATAAAGTATCTATCTTTCTATCTCTTTCCAACTCCTTCCATTTATCCACCGGTATTTCACTATTCATTTATTTAGCCAGCAACCTATGCAATACTATATTAATTTAGGCCTATTCATAAATAAACCCATCCCTAAATTGCACACCCAGAGAATGAAATTGCATTGAAATAGTTGGAAATTTACATATAACTGTTGAAATCTTATGTCATGTGACCTATTATTATGATAACATAAATTCCCAAGTCAGCAAACTGACTAATACACATCCAAATATACCCATGACATAGTTCCAGGTCAGCTCATTTGCATACACAAAGCACAATACACATAATTTTCAAAATGGTGGACAGCTCATTTGCATACACAAAACACAAACACATTATTTTCAATATGGTGGACCGTAAGACAAAAAAATAACTCCAAACAAAGAACTTATGAAAGGAGTACTAAGAATAATTTGAGATCAATACAAGTAAGATGCAATAACAGCCCTGTATCTCTAGTTGCGGGCAATTTAAAATTAGGAGATTATTTGAAATATACGAAGAGTTATTCCAGATTTTCTCCTCCAATTTCGAATTTCCCGCCTAAATCTTACACTCTCTTAACCCCCTTTCTCACCAATTACATTAATGGCGGTGTGTAAACACCTCCATTAAAAATGAGAAAAATTATGAAAATTTTGTGAGACAAGTACTTTTGCTTTCATGAAATGATAATACTTGTCAAGATTTGGGTTCTAAAGGAGCTGGGGACATGATTTAAAGAATAGCATATATTTTTAGGACAATGCCGCTAGTGATGCAGACCGGACCGCCTTGGACCGGTCCGGTCCGCGGTCCAGCCCTGGACCGCCAAAATACCGGACCACTTACAAAAAACCGGTCCAGTGCTGGACCGGACCGGTAAAGTGCCGGTCCGGACCGGTCCAGTGATTTTTCATGTCATGAAGAGTATCGCATGAATTTTGTCAAATCCAAAAAAGAAATTTATGTCATATAGCTTGTTTTAACCCTCATTTTATCATAATATTTGAAATGCCGGTGGACCGCTTCTGGACCGCTCCAGCAACAAAATCGGACCACCTCACCCTGGACCAGACCAGGACCGGACCACTTTTGTAAATACCGGACCACCCTCTAAAAGGCGGTCCGGTCTGCATCATTAAATGCCGCACATGAGAAGTAATTTTGTATGTGTAATATAAGTCATATCTAATGTAACATAGGGATAACATGATTTCTTTTTGTATTTTTTAATCCTGAAATTGTTTAATAACTAACTCCGAACAGCCTCAGAAACAGGGATAATCAGATATTATAGCATTATATTCTTTAGCCTTGTTCTTATGTCTTCCAAGGACACCTAAAACACAACTAGACGCAGCATAGGATAAGGGTCCCTCTGGTGCATGGAACGCTGTCCCAATGTCGGCTTTATATGCACACAGGAGTGACTAAAGTCAGAAACCAAAAACTTATATATAGGAAGCCCATGTAGGCTTCATTTCGACATTCAGTTGCTCCATATTTTCTGCAAAATCTTATATCAATCTCAGTGGTTTAGGAGGGGCCCCACCCTGGATCCGCCACTGTATTTGCATACGTTTGCAACATAGATAGATAGATAGAGAGAATGACAAATTGGGTAAATGTTCATGCCTCTTCAATACAAGTTTATATTTTAAGAAGTTTTAAATGGGAATAGTGGCATTATGTTGGGAATTCCATGTCTGGATCTGCCACTGAAATAGGTGTAAATACATACATAGAACAAAGTGAAATGACATTTGAGAGAATACCCAATGTAATCAAGATGGAGACCTCATTAAAACCAGAACCGCAAGCGGTTTCAACGCTCGTCTGTTGATGTGAAATCTGTCAATGTGTGCCAGATTATCACCAACAGGCCAATACATGTACCTAATTTCATAACCCTAAGCGATATTTTAAGGTTACAATGGGCAGTTCAAGAATGAAGAAAGATGGCTGCCAAAATGACCACAATCTTGAATTTCTCAACGTTTTCCCGATCAACACCAACAGACCAATAACTGTACCAAATTTCATAACTGTAAGTGAAATATTAAGGTCACAATGGGCAGTCCAAGAGGATGGCCGCCATGAAATGGCCACCATCTTGGATTTCTCAACATGTTCCCGATCGATACCCATAGGCCAATAACTATACCAAATTTCATAACTCTTAGCGAAATATTGAGATCACAATGGGCAGGTCAAGAATGAAGAAAGATGGCTGCAGGCACTTAGCGTCATAAATCAGTTTGATTAAGCTATACCTTACTCCTGACACCATTTCCACACTCCTGGCATCATCACCCCCCTCTATACGCCATCACCTACCTCTATGCGCCATCACCTCCCTCTATGCGCCATCACCTCCCACCAGGCACTTAATGTCATAAACCGGTCAGATTAAGCTATACCTTACTCCTGTCACCATTTCCAGTGTCCTGGCATCATCACCTCCCTCTATATGCCATCACCCCCCTCTATGCGCCAACATCTCCCACCAGGCATTTAATGTCATATACTGGTCAGATTAAGCTATACCTTACTCCTGACACCATTTCCACCCTCCTGGCATCATCACCTCCCTCTATACGCCATAACCTCCCTCTATGCGCCATCACCTCCCTCTATGCGCCAACACCTCCCACCAGGCACTTAATGTCATAAATGAGTCAGATTAAGCTATACCTTACTCCTGACACCATTTCCACACTCATGGCATCATCACCCCCCTCTATACGCCATCACCTACCTCTATGCGCCATCACCTCCCTCTATGCGCCATCTCCTCCCATCAGGCACTTAATGTCATAAACCGGTCAGATTAAGCTATACCTTACTCCTGTCACCATTTCCAGTGTCCTGGCATCATCACCTCCCTCTATACGCCATAACCTCCCTCTATGCGCCATCACCTCCCTCTATGCGCCAACACCTCCCACCAGTGTCCTGGCATCATCACCTCTCTCTATTTGCCATCACCCCCTCTATGCGCCAACATCTCCCACCATGAAATTTAATGTCATAAACTGGTCTGATTAAGCTATACCTTACTCCTGTCACCATTTCCAGTGTCCTGGCATCATCACCTCCCTCTATATGCCATCACCCCCCTCTATGCGCCAACATCTCCCACCAGGCATTTAATGTCATATACTGGTCAGATTAAGCTATACCTTACTCCTGACACCATTTCCACCCTCCTGGCATCATCACCTCCCTCTATACGCCATAACCTCCCTCTATGCGCCATCACCTCCCTCTATGCGCCAACACCTCCCACCAGGCACTTAATGTCATAAATGAGTCAGATTAAGCTATACCTTACTCCTGAAACCATTTCCACACTCCTGGCATCATCACCCCCCTCTATACGCCATCACCTACCTCTATGCGCCATCACCTCCCTCTATGCGCCATCACCTCCCACCAGGCACTTAATGTCATAAACTGGTCAGATTAAGCTATACCTTACTCCTGTCACCATTTCCAGTGTCCTGGCATCATCACCTCCCTCTATATGCCATAACTCCCTCTATGCGCCATCACCTCCCTCAATGCGCCATCACCTCCCACTAGGCACTTAACGTCATAATCAGTTTGATTAGGCTATACCTTACTCCTGATGTGATTTCCAAACTCCTGGCATCATCACCTCCCTCTGTACATGATCACCTACCTCTATGCGCCATCACCTCCCTCTATGCGCCATCACCTCCCACCAGGCACTTAATGTCATAAACCGGTCAGATTAAGCTATACCTTACTCCTGTCACCATTTCCAGTGTCCTGGCATCATCACCTCTCTCTATTTGCCATCACCCCCTCTATGCGCCAACATCTCCCATCATGAAATTTAATTAGATTAAGCTAAACCTTACTCCTGACACCATTTCCTCATTCCTGGCATCATCACCTCCCTCTATACGCCATCACCTACCTCTATGCGCCATCACCTCCCTCTATGCGCCATCACCTCCCACCAGGCACTTAATGTCATAAACCGGTCAGATTAAGCTATACCTTACTCCTGACACCATTTCCAGTGTCCTGGCATCATCACCTCCCTCTATACGCCATAACCTCCCTCTATGCGCCATCACCTCCCTCTATGCGCCAACACCTCCCACCAGTGTCCTGGCATCATCACCTCTCTCTATTTGCCATCACCCCCTCTATGCGCCAACATCTCCCACCATGAAATTTAATGTCATAAACTGGTCAGATTAAGCTATACCTTACTCCTGTCACCATTTCCAGTGTTCTGGCATCATCACCTCCCTCTATATGCCATCACCTCCCTCTATGCGCCAACATCTCCCACCAGGCACTTAATGTCATAAACTGGTCAGATTAAGCTATACCTTACTCCTGACACCATTTCCACCCTCCTGGCATCATCACCTCCCTCTATACGCCATAACGTCCCTCTATGCGCCATGACCTCCCTCTATGCGCCAACACCTCCCACCAGGCACTTAATGTCATAAATGAGTCAGATTAAGCTATACCTTACTCCTGACACCATTTCCACACTCATGGCATCATCACCCCCCTCTATATGCCATCACCTACCTCTATGCGCCATCACCTCCCTCTATGCGCCATCTCCTCCCATCAAGCACTTAATGTCATAAACCGGTCAGATTAAGCTATACCTTACTCCTGTCACCATTTCCAGTGTCCTGGCATCATCACCTCCCTCTATGTGCCATAACTCCCTCTATGCACCATCAGCTCCCTCGATGCGCCATCACTTCCCACTAGGCACTTAACATCATAATCAGTTTGATTAGGCTATACCTTACTCCTGATGTCATTTCCACACTCCTGCCATCATCACCTCCCTCTGTACATGATCACCTACCTCTAAGCACCATCACCTCACACTTAACGTCATAAATCAGTTTGATTAGGCTATGCCTTACTCCTGATGTGATTTTCAAACTCCTGGCATCATCACCTCCCTCTGTACACGATCACCTACCTCTATTCGCCATCACCTCCCTCTGTGCGCCATAACCTAACACCAGGCACTTAACATCATAAATCAGTTTGATTAAGCTAAACCTTACTCCTGACACCATTTCCTCATTCCTGGCATCATCACCTCCCTCTATACGTCATCACCTACCTCTATGCGCCATCACCTCCCTCTATGCGCCATCAACTCGCACCAGGCACTTAATGTCATAAACCGGTCCGATGAAGCTATACCTTACTCCTGACACCATTTCCAGTGTCCTGGCATCATCACATCCCTCTATACACCATGCGCCATCACTTCCCTCTATGCGCCAACACCTCCCACCAGGCACTTAATGTCATAAACCAGTCAGATTAAGCTATACCTTACTCCTGACACCATTTCCAGTGTCCTGGCATCATCACCTCCCTCTACATGCCATAACACACCTCTATGCGCCATCACCTCCCTCAATGCGCCAACACCTCCCATCAGGCACTTAATGTCATAAACCGATCAGATTAAGCCATACCTTACTTCTGACACCTTTTCCACCCTCCTGGCATCATCACCTCCCTCTATACGCCATAACCTCCCTCTATGCGCCATCACCTCCCTCTATGCGCCAACACCTCCCACCAGGCACTTAATGTCATAAATGAGTCAGATAAAGCTATACCTTACTCCTGACACAATTTCCACACTCCTGGCTATACCTTAGTCCTGATGTCATTTCCACACTCCTGGCATCATCACCTCCCTCTATACGCCATCACCTCCCTCTATGCGCCATCACCTACCACCAGGCACTTAATGTCATAAATCAGTTAGATTAGGCTATACCTTACTCCTGATGTCATTTCCACACTCCTGGCATCATCACCTCCCTCTATACGCCATCACCTACCTCTATGCGCCATCACCTCCCTCTATGCGCCATCACCTCCCACCAGGCACTTAATGTCATAAATCAGTCAGATTAAGCTATACCTTACTCCTGACACCATTTCCAGTGTCCTGGCATCACCACCTCCCTCTTAATGCCATAACCTCCCTCTATGCGCCATCACCTCCCTCTATGCGCCATCGCCTCCCACCAGGCCCTTAATGTCATAAATCAGTTTGATTAAGCTAAACCTTACTCCTGACACCATTTGTGTCCTCCTGGCATCATTACCTCTTTCTATACGCCATCACCTACCTCTATGCGCCATCACCTCCCTCTATGCGCCATCGCCTCCCACCAGGCCCTTAATGTCATAAATCAGTTTGATTAAGCTAAAACTTACTCCTGACACCATTTCCCCATTCCTGGCATCATCACCTGCCTCTATATGCCATCACCTACCTCTATGCGCCATCGCCTCCCTCTATGCGCCATCACCTACCACCAGGCTCTCAATGTCATAAATCAGTTTGATTAAGCTAAACCTTACTCCTGACACCATTTCCTCATTCCTGGCATCATCACCTCCCTCTATATGCCATCACCTACCTCTATGCGCCATCACCTCCCTCTATGCGCCATCACCTCCCACCAGGCCCTTAATGTCATCAATCAGTTTGATGAAGCAGAACCTTACTCCTGACTATATTTCCTCATTCCTGGCATCATCACCTACCTCTATATGCCATCACCTACCTCTATGCGCCATCACCTCCCTCTATGCGCCATCACCTCCCACCAGGCCCTTAATGTCATAAATCAGTTTGATTAAGCTAAACCTTACTCCTGACACCATTTCCTCATTCCCGGCATCATCACCTCCCTCTATATGCCATCACCTACATCTATGCGCCATCACCTCCCTATACCAGCAATCACCTCCCACCAGGCCGTTAATTTCATAAATCAGTTTGATTAAGCTAAACCTTACTCCTGACACCATTTCCTCATTCCTGTCATCATCACCTCCTTCCATATGCCATCACCTACATATATGCGCCGTCACCTCCCTGTACCCGCCATCACCTCCCACCAGGTCCTTAATGTCATAAATCAGTATGATTAACCTATACCTTACTCCTGACACCATTTGTGTCCTCCTGGCATCATTACCTTTCTCTATACGCCATCACCTACCTCTATACGCCATCACCTCCCTCTATGCGCCATCACCTCCCACCAGGCCCTTAATGTCATAAATCAGTTTGATTAAGCTTAACCTTACTCCTGACACCATTTCACCATTCCTGGCATCATCACCTCCCTCTATATGCCAACACCTACCTCTATGCGCCATCACCTCCCTCTAACCGTCAACACCTCCCACCAGGCCCTTAATGTCATAAATCAGTTTGATTAAGCTAAACCTTACTCCTGACACCATTTCCCCATTCCTGGCATCATCAACTCCCTCTTTATGCCATCACCTACCTCTATGCGCCCTCACCTCCCTCTATGCGCCATCACCTCCCACCAGGCCCTTAATGTCATAAACCAGTTTGATTAAGCTAAACCTTACTCCTGACACCATTTCCTCATTCCTGGCATCATCACCTCCCTCTATATGCCATCACCTACGTCTATGCGCCATCACCTCCCTTTACCTGCCATCACCTCCCACCAGGTCCTTAATGTCATAAATCAGTATGATTAACCTATACCTTACTCCTGGCATCATTTATATCCTCCTGGCATCATAACCTCTCTCTATACGCCATCACCTACCTCTATGCGCCATCACCTCCCTCTATGCGCCATCACCTCCCACCAGGCCCTTAATGTCATAAATCAGTTTGATTAAGCTAAACCTTACTCCTGACACCATTTCCTCATTCCCGGCATCATTACCTCCCTCTATACGCCATCACCTACCTCTATGCGCCATCACCTCCCTCTATGCGCCATCGCCTCCCACCAGGCCCTTAATGTCATAAATCAGTTTGATTAAGCTAAACCTTACTCCTGACACCATTTCCTCATTCCTGGCATCATCACCTCCCTCTATATGCCATTGCCTACCTCTATGCGCCATCACCTCCCTCTATGCGCCATCACCTCCCACCAGGCCCTTAATGTCATAAATCAGTTTGATTAAGCTAAACCTTACTCCTGACACCATTTCCTCATTCCTGGTATCATCACCTCCCTCTATATGCCATCACCTACCTCTATGCGCCATCACCTCCCTCTATGCGCCATCACCTCCCACCAGGCCCTAAATGTCACAAATCAGTTTGATTAAGCAGAACCTTACTCCTGACTATATTTCCTCATTCCTGGCATCATCACCTACCTCTATATGCCATCACCTACCTCAAGGCGCCATCACCTCCCTCTAAGCGCCATCACCTCCCACCAGGCCCTTAATGTCATAAATCAGTTTGATTAAGCTAAACCTTACTCCTGACACCATTTCCTCATTCCCGGCATCATCACCTCCCTCTATATGCCATCACCTACCTCTATGCGCCATCACCTCCCTCTACCAGCCATCACCTCCCACCAGGCCCTTAATTTCATAAATCAGTTTGATTAAGCTAAACCTTACTCCTGAAACCATTTCCTCATTCCTGGCATCATCACCTCCCTCTATATGCCATCACCTACCTCTATGCGCCATCACCTCCCTCTATGCGCCATCGCCTCCCACCAGGCCCTTAATGTCATAAATCAGTTTGATTAAGCTAAACCTTACTCCTGACACCATTTCCTCATTCCTGGTATCATCACCTCCCACTATATGCCATCACCTACCTCTATGCCCCATCACCTCCCTCTATGCGCCATCACCTCCCACCAGGCCCTTAATGTCACAAATCAGTTTGATTAAGCTAAACTTCACTCCTGACACCATTTGTGTCCTCCTGGCATCATTACCTCTTTGTATACGCTATCACCTACCTGTATGCGCCATCACCTTACCTCCCTCTATGCGCCATCGTCTCCCACCAGGCCCTTTATGTCATAAATCAGTTTGATTAAGCTAAACCTTACTCCTGACACCATTTCCTCATTCCTGGCATCATCACGTCCGTCTATATGCCATCACCTACCTCTATGCACCATCACCTCCCTCTATGCGCCATCACCTCCCACCAGGCCCTTAATGTTACAAATCAGTTTGATTAAGCTAAACCTTACTCCTGACACCATTTGTGTCCTCCTGGCATCATTACCTCTTTCTATACGCCATCACCTACCTGTATGCGCCATCACCTCCCTCTATGCGCCATCGCCTCCCACCAGGCCCTTTATGTCATAAATCAGTTTGATTAAGCTAAACCTTACTCCTGACACCATTTCCTCATTCCTGGCATCATCACGTCCGTCTATATGCCATCACCTACCTCTATGCGCCATCACCTCCCTCTATGCGCCATCACCTCCCACCAGGCCTTTAAAGTAATAAATCAGTTTGATTAAGCTAAACCTTACTCCTGACACCATTTCCTCATTCCTGTCATCATCACCTCCTTCCATATGCCATCACCTACATATATGCGCCATCACCTCCCACCAGGTCCTTAATGTCATAAATCAGTATGATTAACCTATACCTTACTCCTGACACCATTTGTGTCCTCCTGGCATCATTACCTTTCTCTATACGCCATCACCTACCTCTATACGCCATCACCTCCCTCTATGCGCCATCACCTCCCACCAGGCCCTTAATGTCATAAATCAGTTTGATTAAGCTTAACCTTACTCCTGACACCATTTCACCATTCCTGGCATCATCACCTCCCTCTATATGCCATCACCTACCTCTATGCGCCATCACCTCCCTCTAACCGCCAACACCTCCCACCAGGCCCTTAATGTCATAAATCAGTTTGATTAAGCTAAACCTTACTCCTGACACCATTTCCCCATTCCTGGCATCATCAACTCCCTCTTTATGCCATCACCTACCTCTATGCGCCCTCACCTCCCTCTATGCGCCATCACCTCCCACCAGGCCCTTAATGTCATAAACCAGTTTGATTAAGCTAAACCTTACTCCTGACACCATTTCCTCATTCCTGGCATCATCACCTCCCTCTATATGCCATCACCTACGTCTATGCGCCATCACCTCCCTTTACCTGCCATCACCTCCCACCAGGTCCTTAATGTCATAAATCAGCATGATTAACCTATACCTTACTCCTGGCATCATTTATATCCTCCTGGCATCATAACCTCTCTCTATACGCCATCACCTACCTCTATGCGCCATCACCTCCCTCTATGCGCCATCACCTCCCACCAGGCCCTTAATGTCATAAATCAGTTTGATTAAGCTAAACCTTACTCCTGACACCATTTCCTCATTCCCGGCATCATTACCTCCCTCTATACGCCATCACCTACCTCTATGCGCCATCACCTCCCTCTATGCGCCATCGCCTCCCACCAGGCCCTTAATGTCATAAATCAGTTTGATTAAGCTAAACCTTACTCCTGACACCATTTCCTCATTCCTGGCATCATCACCTCCCTCTATATGCCATTGCCTACCTCTATGCGCCATCACCTCCCTCTATGCACCATCACCTCCCACCAGGCCCTTAATGTCATAAATCAGTTTGATTAAGCTAAACCTTACTCCTGACACCATTTCCTCATTCCTGGTATCATCACCTCCCTCTATATGCCATCACCTACCTCTATGCACCATCACCTCCCTCTATGCGCCATCACCTCCCACCAGGCCCTTAATGTCACAAATCAGTTTGATTAAGCTAAACTTCACTCCTGACACCATTTGTGTCCTCCTGGCATCATTACCTCTTTGTATACGCCATCACCTCCCTCTATGCGCCATCACCTCCCACCAGGCCTTTAAAGTAATAAATCAGTTTGATTAAGCTAAACCTTACTCCTGACACCATTTCCTCATTCCTGGCATCATCACCTCCCTCTATATGCCATCACCTACCTCTATGCGCCATCACCTCCCTCTATGCGCCATCACCTCCCACCAGGCCCTAAATGTCACAAATCAGTTTGATTAAGCAGAACCTTACTCCTGACTATATTTCCTCATTCCTGGCATCATCACCTACCTCTATATGCCATCACCTACCTCTATGCGCCATCACCTCCCTCTACGCGCCATCACCTCCCACCAGGCCCATAATGTCATAAATCAGTTTGATTAAGCTAAACCTTACTCCTTACATCATTTCCTCATTCGCGGCATCATTACCTCCCTCTATACGCCATCACCTACCTCTATGCGCCATCACCTCCCTCTATGCGCCATCGCCTCCCACCAGGCCCTTAATGTCATAAATCAGTTTGATTAAGCTAAACCTTACTCCTGACACCATTTCCTCATTCATGGCATCATCACCTCCCTCTATATGCCATTGCCTACCTCTATGCGCCATCACCTCCCTCTATGCGCCATCACCTCCCACCAGGCCCTTAATGTCATAAATCAGTTTGATTAAGCTAAACCTTACTCCTGACATCATTTCCTCATTCCCGGCATATCACCTCCCTCTATATGCCATCACCTACCTCTATGCGCCATCACCTCCCTCTATGCGCCATCAACTCCCACCAGGCCCTTAATGTCATCAATCAGTTTGATTAAGCTAAACCTTACTCCTGACATCATTTCCTCATTCCCGGCATATCACCTCCCTCTATATGCCATCACCTACCTCTATGCGCCATCACCTCCCTCTACCAGCCATCACCTCCCTCCAGGCCCTTAATTTTATAAATCAGTTTGATTAAGCTAAACCTTACTCCTGAAACCATTTCCTCATTCCTGGCATCATCACCTCCCTCTATATGCCATCACCTACCTCTATGCGCCATCACCTCCCTCTATGCGCCATCGCCTCCCACCAGGCCCTTAATGTCATCAATCAGTTTGATTAAGCTAAACCTTACTCCTGACACCATTTCCTCATTCCTGGTATCATCACCTCCCTCTATATGCCATCACCTACCTCTATGCGCCATCACCTCCCTCTATGCGCCATCACCTCCCTCTATGCGCCATCACCTCCCACCAGGCCCTTAATGTCATAAATCAGTTTGATTAAGCTAAACCTTACTCCTGACACAATTCCTCATTACTGGCATCATCACCTTCCTCTATATGCCATTGCCTACCTCTATGCGCCATCACCTCCCTCTATGCACCATCACCTCCCACCAGGCCCTTAATGTCATAAATCAGTTTGATTAAGCTAAACCTTACACCTGACACCATTTCCTCATTCCTGGCATCATCACCTCCCTCTATATGCCATTGCCTACCTCTATGCGCCATCACCTCCCACCAGGCCCTTAATGTCATAAATCAGTTTGATTAAGCTAAACCTTACTCCTGACACCATTTGTGTCCTCCTGGCATCATTACCTCCCTCTATACGCTATCACCTACCTCTATGCGCCATCACCTCCCTCTATGCGCCATCGCCTCCCACCAGGCCCTTAATGTCATAAATCAGTTTGATTAAGCTAAACCTTACTTCTGACACCATTTCCTCATTCCTGGCTTAATCACCTCCCTCTACCCGCCATCACCTCCCACCAGGTCCTTAATGTCACAAATCAGTTTGATTAAGCAGAACCTTACTCCTGACTATATTTCCTCATTCCTGGCATCATCACCTACCTCTATATGCCATCACCTACCTCTATGCGCCATCACCTCCCTCTACCCGCCATCACCTCCCATCAGGTCCTTCATGTCATAAATCAGTATGATTAACCTATACCTTACTCCTGGCATCATTTATATCCTCCTGGCATCATAACCTCTCTCTATATGCCATCACCTACCTCTATGCGCCATCACCTCCCTCTATGCGCCATCACCTCCCTCTATGCGCCATCGCCTCCGAACAGGCCCTTAATGTCATAAATCAGTTTGATAAAGCTAAACCTTACTCCTGACACCATTTCCTCATTCCTGGCATCATCACCTCCCTCTATACGCCATCACCTACCTCTATGCGCCATCACCTCCCTCTATGCACCATCACCTCCCACCAGGCCCTTAATGTCATCAATCAGTTTGATTAAGCAGAACCTTACTCCTGACTATATTTCCTCATTCCTGGCATCATCACCTACCTCTATATGCCATCACCTACCTCTATGCGCCATCACCTCCCTCTATGCGCCATCGCCTCCGAACAGGCCCTTAATGTCATAAATCAGTTTGATTAAGCTAAACCTTACTCCTGACACCATTTCCTCATTCCTAGTATCATCACCTCCCTCTATATGCCATCACCTACCTCTATGCGCCATCACCTCCCTCTATGCACCATCACCTCCCACCAGGCCCTTAATGTCATCAATCAGTTTGATTAAGCAGAACCTTACTCCTGACTATATTTCCTCATTCCTGGCATCATCACCTACCTCTATATGCCATCACCTACCTCTATGCGCCATCACCTCCCTCTATGCGCCATCACCTCCCACCAGGCCCTTAATGTCATCAATCAGTTTGATTAAGCAGAACCTTACTCCTGACTATATTTCCTCATTCCTGGTATCATCACCTCCCTCTATATGCCATCACCTACCTCTATGCGCCATCACCTCCCTCTATGCGCCATCACCTCCCACCAGGCCCTTAATGTCACAAATCAGTTTGATTAAGCAGAACCTTACTCCTGACTATATTTCCTCATTCCTGGCATCATCACCTACCTCTATATGCCATCACCTACCTCTATGCGCCATCACCTCCCTCTACGCGCCATCACCTCCCACCAGGCCCATAATGTCATAAATCAGTTTGATTAAGCTAAACCTTACTCCTGACACCATTTCCTCATTCATGGCATCATCACCTCCCTCTATATGCCATTGCCTACCTCTATGCGCCATCACCTCCCTCTATGCGCCATCACCTCCCACCAGGCCCTTAATGTCATAAATCAGTTTGATTAAGCTAAACCTTACTCCTGACATCATTTCCTCATTCCCGGCATATCACCTCCCTCTATATGCCATCACCTACCTCTATGCGCCATCACCTCCCTCTATGCGCCATCAACTCCCACCAGGCCCTTAATGTCATCAATCAGTTTGATTAAGCTAAACCTTACTCCTGACATCATTTCCTCATTCCCGGCATATCACCTCCCTCTATATGCCATCACCTACCTCTATGCGCCATCACCTCCCTCTACCAGCCATCACCTCCCTCCAGGCCCTTAATTTTATAAATCAGTTTGATTAAGCTAAACCTTACTCCTGAAACCATTTCCTCATTCCTGGCATCATCACCTCCCTCTATATGCCATCACCTACCTCTATGCGCCATCACCTCCCTCTATGCGCCATCGCCTCCCACCAGGCCCTTAATGTCATCAATCAGTTTGATTAAGCTAAACCTTACTCCTGACACCATTTCCTCATTCCTGGTATCATCACCTCCCTCTATATGCCATCACCTACCTCTATGCGCCATCACCTCCCTCTATGCGCCATCACCTCCCACCAGGCCCTTAATGTCATAAATCAGTTTGATTAAGCTAAACCTTACTCCTGACACAATTCCTCATTACTGGCATCATCACCTTCCTCTATATGCCATTGCCTACCTCTATGCGCCATCACCTCCCTCTATGCACCATCACCTCCCACCAGGCCCTTAATGTCATAAATCAGTTTGATTAAGCTAAACCTTACACCTGACACCATTTCCTCATTCCTGGCATCATCACCTCCCTCTATATGCCATTGCCTACCTCTATGCGCCATCACCTCCCACCAGGCCCTTAATGTCATAAATCAGTTTGATTAAGCTAAACCTTACTCCTGACACCATTTGTGTCCTCCTGGCATCTATACTTCCCTCTATACGCTATCACCTACCTCTATGCGCCATCACCTCCCTCTATGCGCCATCGCCTCCCACCAGGCCCTTAATGTCATAAATCAGTTTGATTAAGCTAAACCTTACTTCTGACACCATTTCCTCATTCCTGGCTTAATCACCTCCCTCTACCCGCCATCACCTCCCACCAGGTCCTTAATGTCACAAATCAGTTTGATTAAGCAGAACCTTACTCCTGACTATATTTCCTCATTCCTGGCATCATCACCTACCTCTATATGCCATCACCTACCTCTATGCGCCATCACCTCCCTCTACCCGCCATCACCTCCCATCAGGTCCTTCATGTCATAAATCAGTATGATTAACCTATACCTTACTCCTGGCATCATTTATATCCTCCTGGCATCATAACCTCTCTCTATATGCCATCACCTACCTCTATGCGCCATCACCTCCCTCTATGCGCCATCACCTCCCTCTATGCGCCATCGCCTCCGAACAGGCCCTTAATGTCATAAATCAGTTTGATAAAGCTAAACCTTACTCCTGACACCATTTCCTCATTCCTGGCATCATCACCTCCCTCTATACGCCATCACCTACCTCTATGCGCCATCACCTCCCTCTATGCACCATCACCTCCCACCAGGCCCTTAATGTCATCAATCAGTTTGATTAAGCAGAACCTTACTCCTGACTATATTTCCTCATTCCTGGCATCATCACCTACCTCTATATGCCATCACCTACCTCTATGCGCCATCACCTCCCTCTATGCGCCATCGCCTCCGAACAGGCCCTTAATGTCATAAATCAGTTTGATTAAGCTAAACCTTACTCCTGACATCATTTCCTCTTTCCTGGTATCATCACCTCCCTCTATATGCCATCACCTACCTCTATGCGCCATCACCTCCCTCTATGCACCATCACCTCCCACCAGGCCCTTAATGTCATCAATCAGTTTGATTAAGCAGAACCTTACTCCTGACTATATTTCCTCATTCCTGGCATCATCACCTACCTCTATATGCCATCACCTACCTCTATGCGCCATCACCTCCCTCTATGCACCATCACCTCCCACCAGGCCCTTAATGTCATCAATCAGTTTGATTAAGCAGAACCTTACTCCTGACTATATTTCCTCATTCCTGGCATCATCACCTCCCTCTATATGCCATCACCTACCTCTATGCGCCATCACCTCCCTCTATGCGCCATCACCTCCCACCAGGCCCTTAATGTCATAAATCAGTTTGATTAAGCTAAAACTTACTCCTGACACCATTTCCTCATTCCTGGCATCATCACCTCCCTCTATATGCCATCACCTACCTCTATGCGCCATCACCTCCCTCTACGCGCCATCACCTCCCACCAGGTCCTTAATGTCATAAATCAGTATGATCAACCTATACCTTACTCCTGACATCATTTATATCCTCCTGGCATCATAACCTCTCTCTATACGCCATCACCTACCTCTATGCGCCATCACCTCCCTCTACGCACCATCACCTCCCACCAGGCCCTTAATGTCATAAATAAGTTTGACTAACACCATTTCCTCATTCCAAGCATTATCACCTCCCTCTATATGCCATCACGTCCCTCTACGTGCCATCACCTCCCTCTTTGCACAATCACCTCCCACCACACCATTAATATCGTAAATCAGTTTGATTAAGCTAAACCTTACTCCTGACACCATTTCCTCATTCCTGGCATCATCACCTCCCTCTATATGCCATCACGTCTCTCTATACGCCATCACTTACCTCTATGCGCCATCACCTCCCTCTATGCGCCATCACCTCCCACCAGACCCTTAATGTCATAAATCAGTTTGATTAACCTATACCTTTCTCCTGACACCATTTGTATCCTCCTGGCATCATTGCCTCTCTCTATACGCCATCACCTACCTCTATGCGCCATCGCCTCCCTCTACTAGGGTGGGCTGAAAAAAATTTTTTTGGAATTTCATTATGCCAGTGGTATAGAAAGTTGGCTATGGCCAAAAAATGAAAATTTGTGCAAAAAAAATTTTGTGGCATGCGACGTGTGCCGGGCCACTCCGGCTTTTATGAAAATGCATATTTTCATCCATTTCGCATGCCTTTTTAGACCATTTTTTGGCCTGAGTCAGCTTCCTTGGTTTCAGAAGGCTCAATGGCATACTGAAATCTTCTTTGAAGGCCATTTTGGATATGAAATGCCATAAACAGGTCCCTGATACTTAAGATATAGCCATTTCTGGGCAAATGTTGGGGATCAGAATTTGGCTTTTTTTGCTAAAAATTGCCCGAAAAAATTGAAAATATCGGAATTGAGTGCACAAAAAATGATTCCAAGTGAA
The DNA here is from genome assembly GCA_026936325.1 of Platynereis dumerilii. Taxonomy (NCBI): domain Eukaryota; kingdom Metazoa; phylum Annelida; class Polychaeta; order Phyllodocida; family Nereididae; genus Platynereis; species Platynereis dumerilii. The sequence continues at coordinate 19,997,036 of JAPTHN010000003.1, forward strand.
TTGTAATTACCCCGTGTCCTCCCTAATGCCCTAAAAAAACACTTCCAGTGCATTACCTGCATCAATTTGTGGTTTCAGTTTCCAGAATAGGGGCAATTCCGTAAAGTCAGATTTACAGATTTGACACTTTGGCAGCTTGTGTAGCCCTACCATTACACCTCAGTTATTTCATTGTTTAATAGGGATGAGGCCAGTTAATAGGGGTATCAGACGAGCCATCAACCAAAGCTTCAAGTGCGATAGGAGCTGAGCTACATGGCGAAATGTCATCGTGTCGAACGTACAGTGTGTGAGTACGTCTGACAAGATGACATTTCGCCTTGTAGCTCAGCTCCTATCGCACTTGGAGCTTTGGTTGATGGCTTGTCTGATACCCCTACTACCTGGCCTCATCCCTATTTAACAATGAAATAACTGAGGTGTAATGGTAGGGCTCAACAAGCTGCTAAAGTGTCAAATCTGTAAATCTGACTTTACGGAATTGCCCCGATTCTGGAAACTGAAACCACAAATTGATGCAGGTAATGCACTGGAAGTGTTTTTTAAGGCATTAGGGAGGACACGGGGTAATTACAATTCACTTGGAATCATTTTTTGTGCAGTCAATTCCGATATTTTTAATTTTTTCGGGCAAGTTTTAGAAAAAAAAAGCCAAATTCTGTTCCCCAACATTTACCCAGAAATGGCTATATCTTAAATACCAGGGACCTGTTTATGGCAGTTCATATCCAAAATGGTCTTCATAGAAGATTTAAGTATGCCATTGAGCCTTCTGAAACCAAGGAAGCTGACTCAGGCCAAAAAATGGTCTAAAAAGGCATGCGAAATGGCTGAAAATATGCATTTTCATAAAAGCCGGAGTGGCCCGGCACAAGTCACATGCCACAAATTTTTTTTTGCACAAATTTTCATTTTTTGGCCACAACCAACTTTCTATACCACTGGCATATTGAAATTCCAAAAAAAGTTTTTTTCAGCCCACCCTATCCCTCTACGCGCCATCACCTCCCACCAGGCTCTTAATGTCATAAATCAGTTAGATTAAGCTAAACCTTACTCCTGACACCATTTCCTCATTCCTGGCATCATCATCTCCCTCTATATGCCATCACGTCCCTCTATGTGCCATCACCTACCTCTATGCGCCTTTATACCTTACTCTCGACACCATTTCCACCCTCCTGCCATCATCACCTCCCTCTATATGCCATCACCTACCTCTATGCGCCATCACCTCCCTGTACGTGCCATTAGCTACCTCATTCCTGGCATCATCACCTCCCTCTATAATATATGCCATCACGTCCCTCTATGTGCCATCACCTACCTCTTTGCCCCATCACCTCCCTCTTTGCGCCATCACCTCCCTCTTTGCACCATCACCTCCCACCAGGTCCTTAATGTCATAAATCAGTTTGATTAATCTATTTTTAGGGACTGACAGACAATAGTTTGGGGGGGACTATGGACTTTATCCAGGGACAATTTTTTTTTCTTTTTCGCGACGCGTCGCCAAATAATTTTTGATTCAAAGCAGCACAAGCAGCGCGAGGGCTGCTGTGCAATCAGGAGGGCTGCAGGACATGACCGACGGCCATTCAAACAGCATAGCGCCCGAAAAAAATTGTGTTATTACTATTATTAACCACTTACTAGGTTTTTCTGTTCTGATTTACCACCAAGATCTGTCAACTCAAGATTCGCGTCAAGAGAAATAAACAAGGGCCGTTAGTGACTATAACGGCCCTTGGCCTTATAAACAAGGGCCGTTATAAACTATAACGGCCCCCGACTGTGTAAACAAGGGCCGTTATTGACTATAGCGGCCCTGGTGATGTAAACGAGGGCCGTTATTGACAATATCGGCCTTGGCCTTGTAAACAAGGGCCGATATGGAAAATCAGCAGCCCTCAAAATTTTGCTAATGCATGAACGGCCCTGCAAGTGGATAATAATCAATATTTGTCCCCCCCCCCTCGGCCGGCCCCTCCTGGGAATTAAATGGTTGCACCCTGATTAACCTGGTAAGTGCATAAATTTAGAATTACTTTGAGTTCACTAACAACCTGTAGCCTAAGCATTGGCAGAAATGAGAAGTTAAATTTGTCAGTTTTGACTTTTGCCAACTATAGGACATTTTTGATTTTCTGGCTTTCTGCCTCCCGTTATCGGCATCTTATAACTGACTTTAGAGCAAATCCGAGCACTGTTCACAATTCAGTGTTTCACGCTGGTACTTGTAGAACTTTAAATTTTGAAAATCGGATCGTTTTGAGCGAATCCAAAGGCCAAAACGTCTCTCAATTTTCCAAGAGCTCAGAACATGCAAGAAACCATCGGCGATGTTCCCGCGCAAAAATAAGGGCTTCCCCAAGAATAATTTGTCTAAAAATAGATTATGACGTTGCTCGAAAGCGACCTCTACCGGAAAGTGCTTCAAGGGAGGCGATTCAACCCCGACCGCTTTCATAAGTCACTTTCATGAAACAGCAGAATCACAGATGATGTAACTCGAGTTTAACAGCTACCAGAATGGCGTTTCGATATATTTCCTTTGTTAACAACAACAGGAAACTTCTGCAGAACGTTTTTTGTGGAAATGTCACCAAGAGAGAGGTGAGATAGCTTGCACTGCAGCTGTCAGATGAGTTCAATTCGGGTCACTTGCTTTTGACAGGTCAAACTTGCATGTTTTTCTGAGCAGTTTGTTGATTGAGTTCAACACAGTGGTCATGTAACTATGCATTGAGTAAAAGTTAGACCAAAGATAATATACATGTGGTTAGACTGTGTGTGACATTGCATAACCTTAATTTCTGGCTCATTTCTCAAGATGAGCTCTGCTCAAGATCTAGACTAGAGATGCAATTGTGAAATGAGTGAACTCACCTTGTGTTGATTTCAATGGCTTGTGCTGATGTGACATTCTGCATGTCCAGTACAATTGCATTGGAAAGAGTGATATATTAGGAATTAAAGGCTTGCCTTGACCGTGTCACCTATGTTGGCTTAATCAGCACCTTGATTATCCGTCAATAACGATTTGGAATGAGCGAAGCCTTTGCCGAAGCGGGGTCTCTTCGGCCATGATGGGGGGGGGGGCATCCAGACCCCTTATCTAAGACTGGGGGGAACAGGGGGTTCAGTTACGGACCCCCATTCTAAGAAGATTTTGCAATTTTTGAGAGGGAGAATATCCTGGAATCTGGGGTGTTTCTGTCAAGAATGATTGTCAGTCTTGACTACTCTTAAAATTCAACAGATTGTCAACTCTTATGAAAGGAACTAAAATTTTCCTGGACGGTCGAGGGACACAAAGTCTGCTGTTTCAAGTCCCTCAATCCCCCTCCATTCCAGATATTCCCTCTGGAAGACCTGAGAGGGATAGAGCTCATTGCTTGTTACTTCCCCGGAATTTATATGTTGCGGTTCACAGTAGTTGGCAAAATTACAGGAAATTTCATTATATTTCAGATCAACAGAAATTTATCTCAATTCACCAAATTGATACAAAGGACAGTCCCCTCGGAGTTGAAGTCTTGGCACATATTTCGACAAGATGTCCCGAAAGGGTTTGAAAAATACTTCCCTGGAGGAAAGAAAGCCCCACCCAAGTCAGGAGGCAACAAGAGCCAGAAGGCTAGACCAGGTAAATTGTTTTTTCATGTAGCCAAATGGTGTTCATTATGCAAGGATCAATGGATCAGTGGTAGCAGGATCCTGGACCTGGTGATCTAGAGCATTTGAGACAGAAAAATGCTCTGTGGCTCCAAAGGCGGGTCCTCTCTTGGGCCACAGTATGGTGGGCATTGGCTGCCACACATGGATCCAGATGCTGTGCCAGATGTCAGTGAATTAATCTAATCCTATCCAATTGAAATGTTGACTGTTGAGCAATTGAATGAGACCCTTGGTTGCAATTAGTGAAGAAGAACCATGCTTCAGTTAATTGCAATTTGGTTTCCTGGAGCTCTCTGCCAACGTTTAATCACTGATCAGCTGCTAATAGCAATTTCCTGTTGCCTTTCACTTTGACACACAGATGAAAGATTTAGAAGTAGGGATGGATACCTTTCCTTAAAATTCGGTCCGGTCCAATATCGATACTTTTGAAAAGATACCGGTCCGGTTTCGATACCATCTTCGATACTAAACACAGCTCTCATGAGAAAAAATTAAAATTTGTTTGTTGTAGAAGTATCGATGGGGTAGAAAATGGCTAAAAAAGAACATCCCAGACACTTGACTAATTGTGCTACACAATATCTATCATTGTCAGAAGTGAAAAATAAAATTATTTATCATTGATGACATGTGCTGCTTGTCATCAGACCTACGTGGAGGGTTAATCTGTGATATATTAGTAATTCATGACGTATGAAAAGTCACAAAAGTATCGTTTTGTGTACCTTTTAATAAAAAAATCGATAATTCGGTCCGGTACACCATGTTACAAATCAATACTTCCTGTTCGGTCCAGTTCGGTACCCATCCCTAAGTTTAACTTATAATAATGCCTTGCATTAAGTAGATTTATATCACTGGTAATGAGTTAAGAAAGTCAGCGTGCATTTCAAAGTATAAGCGGCATTTGTTGACACAGAAAATGCATTGCAACCACGAAAAACCCAGGCTTTCAATTCTCCGATTCTTGTTTAGGGCTATTCCATTTAAAACTATGGGGGGGTAGCGGGGGGGGGGGGGGAAGTTTGCTTCAAATGTAGGGGGGGTGGAAAATAAATCGCTTTATATGGTCGGGGGGGCACTATCATTCTATGAAGGCTTACTCATTGCAATAATAAAATTTTCATTTTATGCATGTTGTATGGTAAAAAATTAGCATTTAACTTTAGATGTATGCCATTGTATGGGGGGGTCGAAACAGGTCCTAACCACCCCCCCCCCATAGTTTTAAATGGAATAGCCCTTGAAAAATGTCTGTTCTTTTTAGAACCTCCGAAAGAGCCTCCTTCCAAATCACCAGGGGGCAGCAGCAATGGGGGCCCGGGAGCCCAAGGACCGAAAGTCTCATTCACGTTAGGAGGAAAGTGAGTAGTGCTCTTTTTCGTATTGGATTGAACAATTGCAAAGAACTTTGTCTTTAATGGGTTATTGCTCAGATTGCATGAATTATCCCTAATTTATTGTTTATCGAGATATAATCAGTAATTTAAGAAATTCATAGCAGAAAGTGCATTAAATCAATTCCAATAATTTTTAGTATATTTGACAAAAAATTTCTTTTATTTTTGACAGAAATCCATTTGTTTTTGACAAAAAAAATCCATTTATTTAGCAAAATCCAAATTTTTAAGGACAAATTGTAGGTCAAGCTCTTGTCAATGAATTTGTCGCATGATTTATGGCAATATGTCACTTGTCACATCTCAGCCTATTATCGTGTAACCCTAAGAAGTTTTTGACATGTTATGTTGGTAAAATGGAATTTGTCTTTTAATTTCTTTGCATGGACCTGTTAAAGTGTTCTTTCTTCAATCAGCTATGTGTACACATCTGTGTTTTTTGTCTCATAATTTGTCTCATAATTTATTTCATAATTTTTCAGAGGCAGGAGTCCCCTGGGAGATCCAAACGACCCCAACCAGAGAGTATTCTTCGGAGTAGTAACGGGAGTAGCCGTCCTCGGTCTGCTCGCTCTTTACCAAGGACAGTACAGGGAGATCACGTGGAAAGACTTTTTATCTAACTATTTAAACAGGGGCATTGTGAGTTGGTTATTTCTTTCTATTTATTAAGGCCACACATAATTGATCTTTAGCTTCTCAGATCTTCTCAAGGCACTTTTTCTTGGGTCTGTCGGTAGGACAAAAAAAAAAGGGTGAACAAATTTTTTTTTTATAATGTCAAAAAAACATTTTTATCTATTTTTCTTTTCCGTTGGCAGAAATCTATATATATATATATATTGTGTCGGCGGGTCCGCGAAGCTAAGAATCAATTATATGTGGCCTAATTAAAGATCAGTACAAATGCTAAATAAACTATAGGATAGAAATTGTGTAATTTTGCTTTATGTATATCATGTTCTCAGAGATGTGATATGAGCAACTTATCACCATGGTTACAAATAGTTAATTTCGTCAACAACAATGGCCATTGTGATGTCATCAAAACTGGACAATTGATAAAGGGAGGATATAAATCAATAAATGCATCCAGATCTCTTGATTATTTGAAAAATCTTGATTATTTGAAAAACAAGTAGATGAACTTCGAAATAGTTACCTTAATGTAAATTTTTTTTTTTCAGGTTGAAAAACTAGAGGTAGTGAACAAAAAATGGGTCCGTGTCAAGTTCATGCCAGGCTCACAGGTGGACTCTGGGGTAAGTTTATAACTAGCATTGAGTGCGGTATTAGGGGTGAAAAATGATTAAGGTAAAATCTAGGTACTCATCTACTATGTGATGATATGAGAGCTGTCAGGAGGACAAACTTTTTTACAAATGTTTTATGAGATTTTCTTGATCCAAGTGCAAAATATGTGATATGATTAAATATTATCATCATTTATTGTTTTCAGGGAATAATTTGGTTTGAAATAGGCAGTGTGGAGGCGTTTGAGCGAAACTTGGAGAACGCCCAGCTGGAAAATAATATTGAACCGACTAATTTTGTGCCAGTGGTTTACAAGAGCGAGACCGAACTGTAAGTTTATTTGAATTTGGAAAATCTTTTGAGAGTCATCTCTTCAATTGTGTCGTATATATGTCCATTGGGTTAATTCATTATTTAGCTCACAAAAAAGCGTTGTAGCTTTGCTTATAGGCCTATGTTATTAGCACTGATTAGTGATTACTGAGGATTAACAATTATCTGTTCTTTGAGGGCTGAGATGAACCATCACATCAAGTCATTAAATAGACAATATGTATGCTATATTTTTAGCCTAAACCTATGCACGTCTAAACTATCTACTTAGGCCACACATAATTGATTCTTAGCTTCGCGGACCTGCCGACATAATAGATTTACTGCCGATGGAAAATAAAAATTGAAAAAAAAAAAAAAATTTTTTTTTTACATGATAAAAATTTTTTTTTTTGTCCTACCGACCGACCTAGAAAAAGGGCCTTGAGAGGAATCCGAGAAGCTAAAGATCAATTATGTGTGGCCTTATCTATTGTTAAAATATGACTGTGACTTGGTATAAAGGTGGGATTTCAATGTAACTTCAATATTTTTACATTTTCAGAGGAAGTCTATTAGGGTCGGCCCTCAATATAATTTTGCCGCTAGCATTCTTGTTTTGGATTATAAGACGAACGTCGTCCGGAATAATGGGGGTAAGTGTGCATGTTTTAAAAAGTTCTGCTTGTTTTGTTTAAATTATTTCTCTACTGATCACTACTGTTTAATGTTTTACTTTTAACCTTCTAGACAAAATTTATTCTTGCTTATAGCAAGTTGTTTTTGGACATTTCTTCAACTAGTTTTGTGTCCTTGTAATATATTTAGTCAAAATTGCCTTGAATATTACTATCTTTATTTTCCAGGGAGGTGTGAGGCCTGGTTCTGGGGGCCGTGGAGGATCTGGGGGAATATTTGGGTTTGGTCAAACGACCGCCAAAGTCATCACAGATGATGTAGGAGTCAGATTCAAGTAAGTAAAATATCTTTTGCATGTCTTTAAAATAATTTAGTCCACAGATTTCCTGGTGTAAAAATATAGGACATAACGCCTCAAATATAAACTCCCCTTATATCAGATTTTCTAACCTGTTCACACTTACCCTGTCACTTTCAGAGATGTTGCGGGTTGTGAAGAAGCCAAAATTGAGATTATGGAATTTGTAAATTTCTTAAAGAATCCTCAGCAATACGTTGACCTAGGAGCCAAAATCCCCAAGGGAGCTATATTAACAGGACCCCCTGGTACAGGTAAGTGCAGTGCTAGTTTATATCAACATTACATCTGCCTTGTACTGAGTCGAAGCTGAGAGCAGTGTGCGAAATAGTGGACGTCCAATCATCCTGACTACCTGAAAAAAGCATCGTACTAGTGAAATTAGCCTGATAAATAGATAATCAACATGTTGATTTGTGTGCATTCCAAGTACGGACTAGGGCCTTCTGAAATCCATTTCTCGCACTGGTTAAGAGTTGATCATGTAGTCCTGAATTGGAGAGTTGGAGTTAGTCAAGTTGATAACTGTTAGGGATAACCACGAGACTGAAGAATAATTAGAAATATTCATTCTTCCAATAATTCTTCCCAGACATGAACATCAACGTCATCAATCATGGCGTGAATCCCTTACTCACTAATTATAAAACAGATGGTGCTATAATCACTAGTCTCGATGAAAACCCCACCTGGTCAATTCCAGCACTAGTCGGCTCAGCTGGAGTTTCAATAGTCCTACTACTGATTGCCGTGTTCTCATGTCGTAATTAGCATCTTCTGTGTATAAGTACGGGATGTAAAGCCCCTATCACCCATCCAATGAGGGGGTAGGGTTGGTCTAGTGGTAGCGGGCTACGCTGCCAATCGCTTGGTCCAGGGTTTGAATCCCGCTCTTGTCGGGTCACTGGGGCCAATGTTCGTCGGCTGTTTCAATCATTGTTTGCCTCATTGCGGTGTCCTCCTCCTGTCCTGATTAGCCTACCAAGTGCATAAATACAGGAATGTAAAGCCCCAATCATCCATCCATCCATCCATCTTCCTCCTGTCCTGATTAGCCTACCAAGTGCATAAATACAGGATGTAAAGCCCCAGTCATCCATCCAATGATCATTGATGTCATTTCACTATTTTCCTCCTTTCTTTCAGGTAAAACGTTACTTGCAAAAGCAACAGCCGGGGAGGCCAACGTTCCCTTCATAACTGTCTCCGGATCTGAATTTTTGGAGATGTTCGTAGGAGTCGGTCCATCCAGGGTGAGCGCCTAGATTTAGTTGATTACAACTGGAAAATATTGACAAAACTTTGTTGTCGAAACCTTAATCTGGCTGAGTAGAACATTCAGAATTTGTTGTCCTAACTGTGTCTCCAAATGTGTTCTAACTCAAGATAAAACATTCTAGAACCTTTTGGTAAGCTGGACATGAACTCCTATAATTTTCGTTGAGTATAAAATAATAATATTGACGGAATTTGTGCCTCATTTCTTGACCCAACCCTATCAGCGTGCCTCGGCGGTCCAACGTCGGCCCGAAGCTGGTCCGATGCTACTTACATCGGACTGACGCTGGGCCGACGTTGGACTGCCGAGGCATGCTGACAGGGAAGTTTATGAACTCGTATCAATGTAATTAGCTGAGACTTGGAATTAACCTTTGGTTCGTGATCTTCTTATGTTGTCTTTCTTTTATTCTTTAGGTAAGAGACATGTTCCAACTGGCCCGGAAGAACGCCCCCTGCATTCTATTTATAGATGAAATTGACGCAGTCGGTCGCAAAAGAGGAGGGAAGAGTTTTGGAGGACACAGCGAGCAGGAGAATACGCTGAATCAGCTACTCGTGGAGATGGATGGTGAGCGGATTGTTTCATTCAATTATTACAAATTTAGATTATTGTGATACAGTAAAGTTTCATATTCACTACTAAGTACCTTGGGTTGTTCATGCCCTTGAAACACCCAGGGAGAATGGCAAGCTCAGTTGGTAGCACTTCAGATCGCTGGGTGCCAGGTTAAAGAGCACCAGTACAGGACGTAAAACCCCAATCATCTGTCCATCGATCCATAGTTATTGTAACCTGACTTTTCATTGACATGATATTTGTAGCACGGCTGACCTTGTTCCTTTGGTTATCTACAAAAACTGTGATTTGTTGTTGAGATGGGAGAAAGAATGGTTCTGAGAGAAAGAAGCTATGTTTATCCCAAATAGTATCATGAATTATGAAATTGGATAGAAATTGTAATTTGCGTCTTGATGTGAGAATGAAATTATATGTTGTATTAATTTTTCACAGGGTTTACACAGCAAACGAATGTGGTTGTCTTGGCTGCGACAAATCGTGTGGACATCTTGGATAAAGCTCTACTCCGTCCTGGACGATTTGACCGACAGATTTTTGTCGCTTTGCCTGACATTAAGGGAAGGTAGGGCTGAATTATAATGAATTCTCAGTTGATATGTATTTAAACATGTTTACAAATGCTTAGTTAATCATGCTGCATTAGTATAGTATTTAAAATCCATAAGCCCCACTGATTAATTTGAAGTATATAATAGGAAAGTTATTCGTAAAAAAGACATGTTTGTACAATATTTATAAATAAAGGTCGAAATATTGTGCAAACATGTCTTTGTTCGGAATAACTTTCCTTTTATGTAGCATTTAAATTCTGCATCATTCCAATTTTGGAAATTGTCTATTTCAGAGCGTCAATTTTCAAAGTTCATTTGCGACCTTTGAAAACTCTACTTGTCAAGGATGATCTAGCCAGGAAAATGGCTGCCCTCACACCAGGATTTTCAGGTAAATCTATTTGTAAATATGCTGTAATTTCTGCTGCGTGACCTGCTTTAATATATTTACTGAAGTTTGAACATTGATTGAATGCCTTCAAATGTTAATATAAATTCTTTTCTTCTAATAATTAAAAATATATAGCACACTCAATACAGATACCCTGACAAAAAAATCTTAAGCTTATTTTTGTTTAATTTACAAATAATAGCATTTAATGAGATGATTCATATGAATTTCAAATGAATAAAAAAAAATCAAATACATATTATCGTTAATTTTGTATTGCAGGTGCTGACATTGCCAATGTGTGTAACGAGGCGGCCCTCATCGCTGCCCGGGATCTCAATGAAAGTATCGACTTGAAGCACTTTGAACAGGCCACCGAGAGGGTTGTTGCAGGTAGGGATCATTATAATGATAACTGATGTTTTATTGTGCTCATTAATGTAAATGCTCCATGTTATTGAGTGTTAAGAATGAGATGGTGATAGCTTCATGTACGACTTGTCCTATACTAACTGTAGGGTTCTCGTACGTCCAGGAAGGGAGGTAGCTCAGTTGGCACTCTGTTGCTTCCGATTAATTGCTTGGTCCTGGGTATGATTCCAGCTCTTGCCAGGTAACCTGGAGCTATGCTGGACTGTAGTTTCAATCATCTGTAGTTTTCATCACCTCATTGCTGTGTTCTCCTATCCTGTCCTGGTGTGTTAGCCGCTGACTTCATAAATACACAACATAAGCCCCAATCATCCATCCATCAATTTATAAAGTCAACATTCTTAGAGTGGCCCCTGTTTCGTTTCTTTTAAAACAGTTGATTGATTGCCTTACTCTGGAGACTGTTAGTATCTTTTCGAATATAGTTTATGAAAAAAATGAATACCTTAATAAATTAATAATTGCCTTCAATTCCATAGGTCTGGAGAAGAAGACGCAGGTCCTGCAACCAGATGAGAAGAGGACAGTTGCGTACCACGAGGCGGGTCATGCCGTAGCAGGATGGTTCCTGGAACATGCTGATCCGTTGTTGAAAGTGTCTATCATCCCTCGAGGAAAGGGGTTGGGATACGCTCAGTACCTACCTAAGGAGCAGTACCTATACACCAAGGAACAGGTCAGTGGATTATAAATATTATTATAATATCAAGTTTGTGTAGAAAAACCCTGTAAATTCACAATTAATCTTCCTAGATTTCGAAATAACTTTCCTATTATGGAGACCACAGGTCTTGGGGCGCAGCCCCAAGACCGCAGGTCTTCAAATGGTAGGAAATGTACTCACACAGTGATATACTAGGCAAATCTTGGGGATGGGGCAAGCTGTCAAAAAGTGGCACCGTGATTGTGACGTCATTCATTAATGATCACAATGGTGATGACGTCATAACAAGCCTTGCAAGAGATGACGTCAAGTTTTATCAAGCTAAAAATAAACCACCAGTGCCAGAGTTTTGTAACGTCATGAGGCCATGATAAGGGGAGACTGGGAGAGTAGGCCTCTACTCCTGCCCTGAACTCCAGCCTGTGCCCACATATATATATGACTGTATCTGCTATTGCGGTGCCTATATATATGCCCTTTTACTAGAGTCTCTAATGTTGACTTGTTTTACCAATTTTTCATTAAAAGAAAACAGTAATTATTCTAAAGGGGGGGGGGAGAAACCGTTGTTTTGTGAAATTTACAATATTTCCCTTTAAGAAAGGGGTATAATTTATCTTACACAATTTTTAAAACAGTTTAAGTACTATAAGTACTATGAATTTGCATAAATGTGCTTTTCTAATAGATCATATTATTATTGTAGGCCTACCTGTGGTCTCTCTATGCTTTGGCATTATCATATTATTACTTCAAATTAATCAGTGAGACTTATGGATCCTCCTAGAGGTATTTAACCCAACTTCAGCCTGGGTCACATGGGCTGGTGTTGGAAGGCAGTATATATAATTATATAATTCTTATTTTTCTGCAGTTATTCGACCGAATGTGCATGACCCTTGGAGGACGAGTGTCAGAGGAAATATTTTTCAGCCGAATCACGTCGGGTGCTCAAGATGATCTTCAGAAAGTCACAAGAAGCGCCTACATGCAGGTAAAGATGTCATCTGTGTGATTTGCGTGTCACTTTAGGGACCGTTCAGAATTTATGACTGGGGGGAGGTGTGGGAGTTTTGCTGGAACTTCCCGTCGGAAATTGATACCCCCTCTTGAGTTTCATGCGGATTTTTAGTACCCCACCCTTAGGTTTCACGCGTATTTTTAGTACCCCTCCCCAGGAAGTGTTGTCAAAAATTAATACTCCCCCTTGAAACACGTGTGAAAAGTTAGTACCCCCTCGGCCAAAACCCCCCCCAGTCATAAATTCTGAACGGTCCCTTATTGTCCTCCTCATGTCCTAATTAGTCTACCAAGTGCATAAATACAGGACGTAAAACCCCAGTCATCCATAAATTTTTTCGTTGATTTTAAAGAGATTTGTACAACCCTTTTCAGATAGCACAATTAGGAATGAGTGAGAAAGTGGGGAATCTGTCTTTTGATATGCCACAACCAGGAGAGATGGTCATGGACAAGCCATACAGGTAGGTCATTTTGACAGACAAACAGATTATATTCAGACTTAAATGGTTTTGACGAAAAACTTATGAAAATACAAGAAATATATAACCTTGTCTAATAAGACCTACATCAAGGCTAAGGTTAAAAAGACCTATTAAGACTAAGACCTATTAAGGCTAAGGCCACCATCATGTACGCCGCAACGGAGCAAGCTGAAATTGTTGTCTAACTTGCTATATTATGTATTATAAATAGGCTGAGTGCAATTATACACAAGTCACGCAATTGGTTAATATGATTACAATGATTTATATTTTTCTTGCAGTGAGCAAACCGCCCAGTTGATAGATGAGGAAGTCCGAGTTTTAGTGAGACACGCCTACGTCACCACCAAGGACTTGCTAACCAGGCATAGGCCAGACGTGGAGAAGGTGAGATCGTTTATGGTTGTTTTTAATGTGCAACGTGTTTGTCTGTTAACTGCATACTAGTAAATACAGGACATAAAGCCCCAATCAGCCGTCCATCCATTAATCTGTTTTGTCTATCAATTTGATTCACACTTTTCTGTCTATCTTATATTATCTGTCTATCCTATTTATTCTGTCAGTGCTGTCGCAACTACTTAGCTTTTCCATATATGTAACCTCTTCAACTTGATTTTATGTCATGTATTTCTACATGCTGTTTCAATCCTGTTATGAAATTCGAAACAGGACAAGTATTTTTCAGATGTTTTTTTTAATCACCCATAATTTATTATTGGGCACGTCTCTGTAATTAGCATATATGCATGGTGTAGAATGCCAGGTGGCGTAGAATCCAAGTGGCGTAGAATATCAGTTATAGGGTGATCACGGTAGTCCTTATAGGACAGCAATGCTCTTAATTCAAATTGGATACTGACATAATGTAATTTGCAGGTTGCCCTGAGATTGTTGGAGAAGGAGAAATTGGACAAAGATGACATGGTGGAACTACTTGGGGCCAGGCCTTTTATAGAGAAGTCATCCTATGAAGAATTTGTGGAAGGCACAGGTAATGAGACTGAGCAGCTTGGACCAATGTTAATGCACAAGACTCGCTAAGACTGCTTTGTGATATGAATAGATTAAAAAATAACGTGCAATCACTTTAAGCAGCGCAGGCCTGAATAATCTGTCACTGATGAGTTTGGAGTGGCAACCCACTGACCAATGAACAGTACAACTTGGGCTTAAAATTCTAGTAAAAAATGCAGAAAAATGTACTGAAACTGCCTAATCTGAAAGCAAACTTAACTGATTGACTTCTAATTTTTGATGTGTATTATTTGTACTATAAGATAGCATACTGGCTACATGGCAAAGTTTGTTGTTTGCTGTGTATATGAGAACCAGCTAAATGTAAACAAGAGAACTCCTTAATTAGGTCACTTGGTGTGTAGACAGTGTCTGGCTGTCAGTGCAGCAGCAGAGCAGCCGCAGCTCACTATTTACAATCATTTAAATTTCCCGGGAAAAACTAGCTTTTTAGTTGAGTAAATAAAAAGATTATTGTCACAGAAGTTTACCAAAAGTTGATGGAAGCACAATAAAGTCATGATGAGACCATATGGCAAGTTTCAGAGTGATAGGTGTAACAGTGCGATCGCCTATATGGTCAGAGTTTGTAGAAAAATGCTAGGGGTAAGAGCAGCTGCGCTGCTAAAAATTGTCAATGTTTCCAACTAAATTTCTAATGTACTGGTGGAGTATTGAACTGGTTATAATAATTTTGTTAGTTAAAAAAAAATTGCAGCCATGGACTCACGGTGGAAGACTTTTCCTCTTACTTGTATCACTGAAACCAACTTTTAAAACCAATTTCTCTTTGTATTTAGGATCGTTCGAAGAAGATACGGCCCTCCCCAAAGGACTGGAAGGGTGGAACAAAGAAAAGGAACCCAAAGAAGCGAAAGAACTCCCGGAAGCCGAGAAGAAATCCGAGAAGCCCCCTGTATGATTTAGTGTATTTGTTGTATGTGATGAGTGCGTAATTTAATGCTATAGTTTGAATTGAAATATAGATGTGAATGGCTGTTAAAAGATGTGTTGTTATTTGTTTCATGATATTCTATTGTATTTATGGTGGGGGAGGGTTGGTCCAGTGGTAGGCATGCTGGGCTGCCAATCGCTGGGTCCAGGGTTCGAATCTAGCTCTTGCGTGGTCACCTGGACCCTTGTTGGACGGCTGTTTCAATCAATCTTCGCCTCATTGCTGTGTCCTCCTCCCGTCCAAATTAGCTATCAAGTGCGTAAATACAGGACGTAAAGCCCCTATCATCCATCCATCAGTACACAGGCTTATCTTCAAAAGGAGGGCACCACTGCTGCCTCCTGGGGTCCAGACCTAATGTGGTGCTGTGGTTAAGAGGTGGACGGCTGACCTATGGGACCAGGGTTCGATTCCCTGACCAGGCAGCTCATGTTAGTCGGATGTATTATCTTGTGCCAAGAGACACCTCATTATCATTGTCCCTGTATGTCCTATTAAGTAAGCCTAGTCACTGCTGCATAAATTTTGGAGGTGAAGCTCCATTACTCATTCGGATAATCAGATATCGATCTGTGTCAATATCAAACGATGTCATCCCTTATGAGAAGTAGTACCTTTCCTGTATCATGGACATCTGTGACTCTCATCAAATGCCCTGCGTGGCAGCTGAATTTTGGTATGATTTGATATCTCTCATTTGCTGTGATTTAATTATACTAAGCTGCGTGTTAGGTTGTCATTTGTTGAATAATGACATTGTGTTGACAGAAAAGATGAAGCCGCAATCATCTGTGAATTTCATAGTTCTGCGAAACAGACTTTTGCTTTCTTTTTCCACAAAGTACAACATTTTGGAAATTTCCCACCGGAATTAATAATAAGCTTCAGCATGTTTTCAAGTCTATCATGAGCAGTTAAAATGTAAAAATGCTAATGTGATTGTCATTTGTTGAATCTTTGATATGCAGAATAAAAAGATGAAGCAACTATCATCTGTGAATTCCATTGTACTGCGCAACAACTTTTTTGCTTACCAGGTATTTTGTACTAAGTTGATAGAAAATATGTAGGTACAAGATGTTGCGAGGCTTTCCACAACAGATTGAGTAAGCTGATATCAGGTTTCTGTCATGGCGATAGTTGAAAATCTGCTCCTCAAAATTATTGCTGATATTAAAAAAGACAACATAATAACATGCATAGGTCATTTTATTATGCATAGGTCATTTGAATGAAATAAATATTATAAACATTATAAATATTATAAACACTATAAATAATATTAGAAGTACTATAAATATAAATATTACAAAACACTAATATGTGGCTGAATTAAATACAAATGTTTCTCAATTCTGTGCATTACAGTCGCCCAAGTTCATGCACTTTTGCAATATTGTTCCTTTACAGGTTGGTCAAAAAAAAACTTTACACTTATGAATTATTTTTTGGGTAACGCTAATTGTAACAATTATCCAGTGCTTCAGATGCTCTTTTAAGATATTAATATGTACTTTTCCCGAGATTTTTAACACCCTGATCGTCAACCTTCAGACGGCTCTGTTTTTAAATCTTATAATGGCCATAGTGGAGGCTGAACTTGGTCTAGCACCTTCTGGCTTGCGCTGAATTGTGCCTCTGTATTTTCATTTTAGGTCATATTTATTTGTCTTGTGAAGCTCAGTTGCTTGCAAATTGCTGATGGGTCATGATCAACCCAGAATAGTGAAAACGCAGGAACATTCCTGGCTTCCATTTTGTCTACTATCAAAAAAGTAATGACCTATTTTAATCAGCAACCAATTTTCCAAAGATCTAGTATACTTGGCTTGTATACAAAATAAGTACCCTGGCACTGACTCAATCATGGCAGCCTGGAAAATGAAATATCAACTGTAAAGTTTTTTTTTGACCACCCTGTATGTCTTAAAAAATGTCTTAGGTTGGCCCTACAGGCTTCATATTTCAAAATTAGTCATACTTTGGGGATACGCAGTCATTATGTTGAAATTTGCACACAAAACAAGTTTTAGACCACTCTATACATTAATAGATATTTTCACATACATAAATAGACATGCACTTATTTACATTATATATATATATATATAAACTTTTAATGACAACCAGAAATATCAAATACAGATACATGTGTCAATCAAGAATTGAAAATCAAAAAATCGAAAAGTTCAAATCTACATCTACAGTATTCTATGTTACCAAAAATAATCTAGTGTCATATCATAATAAATGACAGGTTTCGCAGTTCATGTAAAATTGTCTTTCATAGTTTATGAAATATGCACATTGGTCCCAGTTTCACACTTGTTATTGCACAAAAGTCAATAAAAGCAAAGTTAGGATATATATCTCGACATAGACAGCAGCATTAAATATATACATAAGTAGAAATACAATCACATGCTATAGATACAAAGATATTTTTAAATATCAATAATATTGAAATAGAAATCTTTGCTGCTCCAGTAATCTGCCAATTGATCGTTACAGAACAGTGAAGGTCGAGTCGTCGCTGAATAATATTTATATATTGTCATTAATCGATAGTTTCAAGAAATTTCCTAGCGCTAAATTTATCTCAGTTGCTTTTCATAAGTGCAGTTATAGTCTAGTCATTATGTGAAATGACCTAGAACAAATTGCAACACAAATGGTTCCAGTGGCATTTGATCCCTAAATATGTCAAGAAAGACATACTAAAAGTCCTGGAAAATCCATGTGGTGGAACACCCCAAATCAGCCATAAATCCAAGATGGCCGCCATAAAAATCATGTTTTTTGCAAATAACTCAGAAACTATTAGGTATAGACCCCATATATGTATGAAACTTGAATATAAACTTGGGTATTACAAACATTTTGACACTATTCCCATGTCTCTATCTCTTATAGTTCTCAAGATATAGCATATTTGAATATCTCTGATTTTACAAAAAAAAGCTGTAAATCGCCAAAAATGTCATTTATGAGTCTCGATTCTGAATACTTAAAGTATGACTTTTACCTTACCTATTAAAGATACAAAAGGAATAACTTGTGCTTAATTTAAGACCCCAATCATGTCTCTACCTCTCTTCAATCCCCTATTGTGCCATATTTTGCATTTGGAAGTGTTCCCTCGAAATTCCATTTATTTTGCTAAAATTGGCATTTTATGTGAAGGAAAGTGCTCATTTTTGGTCTGAAATGTTCGAAATATTGTGGGTATGGAATTAAGCCTTTTCTGAGTTACTGCATGTGTAATACTAGACATTATTAAACTAAAATCACTAAAGAATCACACAGAGATTCCGAAATAGACAAATTTTTCCAAACGATATATTATCATCGATTTACGTCACGAGCGTCAATCAGCGCCCAGGACCAAAAGTTTACCAGCAATTTATGAAGCAACTGTTTACTTCTCTGAGACGTATGGCATATCATTTTAAAGCTCTCAGAGAGATCTATCTATCCATGTGAGAGTCACACCTGTAACCAGTGATGTAGTTGAGACCGGACCATTAAAGAGTGAGGCATCAGCCTCCAAGACCGAGACCAACTAAGTGTAGCCTCAATACCGGCCTGGAGGACCTCCAACACTGGCCCAAAGACACCGGAAACCGAGGCAATACAAAGGAATTGGAACCGAGACTGAGCCAAGGCTGACGCCATCAAAATATGGCTCCGAGGCCGGCCTTGAGACATTCAACTCAGCCTCTAACCCTTACGGAAGTGCGAAATTGTGAAATTGGTCTAATTTGCATTTCGTGAGTGAAGGCCTGTTCATTGGCTAGCTTTTGGAGTGTGTCTGGCTTAACACTCAATTCTGTGTAAATTAAGAATATACTTAAGTCTATATAGGTGACAAAATTAGAAGTAAAAAAATAGTAATAAATTTGATGTCTAAATTACACCTTTATGATTTACTTAGCTCATTTGGAGAGGCAACGTTATGAAATTTTGATAAGAATACAAAAACTGAACAAATGACAGATTTTGGACATTATTTCTTTGAATTTTTGTTTCTCAAAAATGAATGGCAATGACTAAATTTATAAACTTAAACAATTATTAAATATAATATTATATATGAGAATGTGTTATATGATTGCCTTGCACTCATTTGTCATATGACCATGTTGAAGATACTTCGAGAAATAAAGGTAAAAATTCCAAAAAATTTACACAAGTCTCCAATCACGTTTTGAACAGTCAATTTTTGACATTGTTTAATAAAATTTAGTGATATGTGGTGAGATATATTTAGACGAAAATATTTATTTATAAACACAATGAATTAGGACTTAATGGCAGAAAAGCTGCTGAAAGCCGAGTGTCTGCTGCTGTGCAGCTTATTTTTTTTCTGATGACAAAAACCTTTCCATTGGCATTCTTGAGCTATATTCGGAAACCTTTCAACCACAAGCGGAAGTACGTGTCATTGATAGACATTGTATATCAGTGCTTGTTAATCGATTTAATCCATCCATATACTAGTATGTGACAAGTCCAAGAAATGCTCTGGACATGTGTGTTTTGATATACTTGTCACAGGTTCTATCAAATTTGACAGTTGACTATGAAAAACATTTCATCAAAATTCACAGTTATTGTTGGGTGTTGTTAGTTCTATAACTTACAGATTCTTATATATTTTTATCTCAAGTTTAACTGCTTAAAGCACACATAGTAACAAACAATGTATAACAGTTTGTGATCACTGCTATGGTTGTATTATAATTGGAATTTGTCATGTGACTTTGGAATAGGCTCCCACTAGCTTTGTATTTCTTCAAAATATGCAAATACCATAAAAGAGAAAATACTTTGCATGCCAGAACATTATCAAAATAAGTGAGATGTACAAGGTCAACTATTGCATTGGCACCATATCTGCGCGTGATTTGCAAAACGGCTCTTCTTCTGCAATCTACAAATTCGAATTTCATACGCTGGTATTGTCTATAGGGTATTATTGCTGTTCATGTGCGTTATTTCAACACAGAACTGGTGACGTGCCTCACTTTGTGCTTGAAACTCATAGGCCTAATATGGCCCAGTTTGAGACAAACAGCTTCTACGAAGCAGATAATTCTGCTCTGGATCTAATTGTGGCATTGTTGGCAAAAATAGATATCTAAAAGTCTTAAAACTACTGATGAAGCTGCTCCAACTAAATAATATTACTTTTATTGAAACCAAGTGGTTCTGTTAGTCTATGGATAGCCCTTTACTTCTGACTATTACCATATTTTGTAGTTCCGTAGCATAATGGTTAGCATGTCTGCCTTGTGTGCAGTGGATCCGGGTTAAAAACCCGCTCTGGCCATGTCCAGACTCCAGAGGTTATCACTATGATCAACATAATGATTGATATGATCAATTGTCGTTCAGTGTGGTGAGCGCCGGTGAGCAGATTTATCTGGAATGGGTGCTATATAAAATCATGCTATATATTAAAGATTTTCATTTTGTTATGTGGTCCCTTCAATCCCTTGCCTTCTACACTTGTCTGTTTGCTATTAATTAATTTTTCAAGGAAAGAAGGAGACTAGGTGATCATTTCGCCCCAAAATTTCACTTTGTGAAGTGTGATTCTGTGTATGCCTTGATTTTTTCTGAAATATCAATTTGGAAAGCTGCATATATATATAAATATAAATATTACTTCTAACTTTGAAAGGTATATTAACTTGCATATACTTAATTTACACAGAATTCAGTGAATATGCAGGACAAAATCCAAAAGCTTGCCCATGAACAGGCCTTCAAGCTGTCATGTAACTTAAGTCAATTTCGCAATTTCACACACTTCATTAGAGTTAGAGGCTCAGTTGAAGGTAGCGAGGCCGGTCTGGGGGCCATATTTTGATGGTGTGATTCTCTCATGGATAGATAGATCTCTCTGAGAGCTTTAAAATGATATGCCATACGTCTCAGAGAAGTAAACAGTTGCTTCATAAATTGCCGGTAAACTTTTGGTCCTGGGCGTTGATTGACGCTCGTGACGTAAATCGATGATAATGTATGGTTTGGAAAAATTTGTCTATTTCAGATTCTCTCTGTGTGATTCTTTAGTGATTTTAGTTTGGTAATGTCTAGCATTACACATGCAGTAACTCAGAATAGGCTTAATTCCATAATATTTCGAACATTTCAGACCCAAAATGAGCACTTTCCTTCACATAAAATGCCAATTTTAGCAAAATAAATGGAATTTCGAGGGAACACTTCCAAATGCAAAATATGGCACAACAGGGGATTGAAGAGAGGTTGCTGCAGGCAATCTCTAAATCATGCCCAATTTTACAATCGGGCATGACTATTTCTCCTATTGGCAAACTATTGCGACTATTGGCAAATTATTTCTCCTTTTGGCAAAATCTTGCCGTCTTTCCCAAAGGCACAATTTTATATTTCTCCTTTTGGCCAACTATTCTAACTATTGGCAAACTTTGCCAATCTCCACAATTGTCTTTTCGGGCTCAGAACATTGCTATTCTAACTATTGGCACACTATTCTAACTATTGGCAAAATTTGCCAATCTCTAAATATCTTTTCGGGCCACTTAGAACATTAACAAATAGCTAAACCGTGCCCATTCCTGCAATTATCGCCCAGTTTCGATATTAAAAAGCGGGGCACAGCAGCGGAAATCCCGAAAATGCGGGATTCGGTTTTTTGCGATTTGCGTGGCTTCTAGTAAAGATACAAACTTGATTTTTTTACCATTAAATTCGGCTTGAAAATAGCTATTTTTAGAGGTCAGTTTCATCGCCGTAGCTAGATTAGAACATTTTCGAGAATTTTTCCAGTTATAATCAAAATCTCACAGAATTATTAATTTTCAATTTTAACGAATATTTGAACATTTTTCAAGCTACGAACAAGTCTCTCCAGGACGCATCTATTGGTGTAAAAATTTCGCATCTATCATTATTAGTAGTCCTTAATTCGAATTAAAGACTTCTAATAATGATAGATGCGAAATTTGAGGTAGATTATTAATTTTCAATTTATTTTTAACGAATATTTGGATATATTCAAATCTATGAACAAGTAATCTCGCTGAATGAATAAGTCTCTCCAAGACGCATCTACTGGTGCGAAAATTACGTTTCTATCATTATTAGAAGTCTTTCAAATAAAAAAACCCAGCCTAACTCACTTATTTCTATGAAAAAATTGAAATCCCGTGTCCCGCGTCCCGCAAGCGGGTCCCGCATCTCAGAAAAGAAGTGATGGGCGATAATTGCAGGATCGGGCACAGTCAATTCACTATTTGTGAATGTTATAAGTGGCCCGAAAAGACATTAAAATGAGCGATAATTGCAGAGATGGGCATGGTATTTTCTTTGCCAATATCTAAATCAAGTCTTTTTGACTATTTGAGATATTTGGAGATTGGCAATTTAGAGATTGGCTGACGCAGAGGTAGAGACATTATTGGGGTATTATATTAAACAAAAATTATTCCTTTTGTATCTTTAATAGGTAAGGTAAAAGTCATACTTCAAGTATTCAGAATCAAGACTCATAAATGACATTTTTGGCGATTTACAGCCTTTTTTGCAAAATCAGAGATATTCAAATATGCTATATCTTGAGAACTATAAGAGATAGAGACATGGGAATAGTGTCAAAATGTTTGTAATACCCAAGTTTATATTCAAGTTTCATACACATATGGGGTCTATATCTAATAGTTTCTGAGTTATTTGCAAAAAACATGATTTTTATGGCGGCCATCTTGGATTTATGGCTGATTTGGGGTGTTCCACCACATGGATTTTCCAGGACTTTTAGTATGTCTTTCTTGACATATTTAGGGACCAAATGCCACTGGAACCATTTGTGTTGCAATTTGTTCTGGGTTAGACCCAATATTTTCATATAATGACTAGACTATTAAGGCACTTTTTGGCTTCATGTCATTAGGGTTAAAAAAATGCAGATTTCCATGCAATTTGATTAAGTTCGATGACATTTCTCGATAAGGTCGCGAATCAATCTACTACTTCCAAGTCAAAAATTTGGACCTTTCATAAGAAATTTCCAGTGAGATTTAGACTTTTCCAGGCACTGACATGCCCAAATTCCCTGCTTTTCCCAGCCACTCATGTCATTCTGTTTCATGTAGGGGGCTCTGGCAGTCTAGCTTTAATGTCCAGCTGTTTCTGTAGCTTTCCATGTGCTATGGCTTTATGTCTTTCTATTCTGTTTGTGTAGCTTTCTAGGATGCTATAGATTTATTTAGAGCTGTTTCTGTAGCTGCCAAGGTGCTATACCTTTATCTAGAGCTGTTTCTGTGGCAGTCAGGATGCAATAGCTTTATCTGGAGCTGTTTCACTGGCTGTCAGGGTGCTATACCTTTTGTCTGGAGCTGTTTCTGTAGCTGTCAGGATGCTATAGATTTATTTAGAGTTGTTTCTGTAGCTGCCAAGGTGCTATACCTTTATCTAGAGCTGTTTCTGTGGCAGTCAGGATGCAATAGCTTTATCTAGAGCTGTTTTTGTAGCTGTGAGGGTGCTATACCTATATCTAGAGCTGTTTCTGTGGCTGTGTAGGGTGCTATACCTTTATCTGTAGTTGTCAGGATGCTGTACCTTTATTTTGAGCTGTTTCTGTGGCTACCAGGATGCTATACCTTTATCTTGAGCTGTTTCTGTCAGGGTGCCATACATTTATCTAGAACTGTTTCTGTTGCTGTCAGGGTCATACCTTTGTCTAGAGCTGTTTCTGTAGTTGTCAGGATGCTATAGCTTTATCTGGAGCTGTTTTTGTAGCTGTCAGCATGCCATACCTTTATCTAGAGCTGTTTCTGTTGCTGTCAGGATGCATACCTTTATGTGGAGCTATTTCTGTAGCTATCAGGGTGCTAAAGCTTTATCTAGAGCTGTTTCTGTGGCTATCAGGGTGCTATAGCTTTATCTAGAGCTGTTTCTGTAGCTGTCAGGATGCTAAATCTGTATCTAGAGCTGCCAGGATGCTACAGCTTTATCTGGAGCTGTTTTTGTAGCTGTCAGGATGCTACAATTTTATCCAGAGCTTTTTCTGTAGCTGTCAGAATGCTATTGCTTTATCTAGAGCTGTTTCACTGGCTGTCAGGGTGCTATACCTTTTGTCTGGAGCTGTTTCTGTAGCTGTCAGGATGCTATAGATTTATTTAGAGCTGTTTCTGTAGCTGCCAAGGTGCTATACCTTTATCTAGAGCTGTTTCTGTAGCTGCCAAGGTGCTATACCTTTATCTAGAGCTGTTTCTGTGGCAGTCAGGATGCAATAGCTTTATCTAGAGCTGTTTTTGTAGCTGTGAGGGTGCTATACCTTTATCTTAGAGCTGTTTCTATAGTTATGTAGGGTGCTATACCTTTATCTTGAGCTGTTTCTGTCAGGGTGCCATACATTTATCTAGAACTGTTTCTGTTGCTGTCAGGGTCATACCTTTGTCTAGAGCTGTTTCTGTAGTTGTCAGGATGCTATAGCTTTATCTGTAGCTGTTTTTGTAGCTGTCAGCATGCCATACCTTTATCTAGAGTTGTTTCTGTAGCTCTAAGGATTCTATACCTTTATCTAGAGCTGTTTCTGTAGCTCTAAGGTTTCTGTGCCTTTATCTAGAGCTGTTTCTGTAGCTGTCAGGATGCATACCTTTATGTGGAGCTATTTCTGTAGCTACCAGGGTGCTAAAGCTTTATCTAGAGCTGTTTCTGTAGCTATCAGGGTGCTATAGCTTTATCTAGAGCTGTTTCTGTAGCTATCAGGGTGCTATAGCTTTATCTAGAGCTGTTTCTGTAGCTGTCAGGATGCTATAGCTTTACCCAGAGCTGTTTCTGTAGCTTCAGGATGCTATACCTTTATCTAGAGCTGTTTCGGTAGCTGTCAGGATACTCTATACTTTTATCTAGAGTTGTTTCTATAGCTATGTAGGGTGCTATAGGTACATTTATCTAGAGCTGTTTCTGTAGCTGTCAGAGTGCTATACCTTTATCTAGAGCTGCTTCTATAGCTATGTAGGGTGCTATAGCTTTATCTAAAGCTGTTTTTGTAGCTGTCAGGGTGCTATACCTTTATCTAGAGCTGTTTCTATAGCTATGTTGGGTGCTATAGCTTTATCTAGAGGTGTTTCAGTGGCTGTCAGGATGCTATACCTTTATCTAGACCTGTTTTTGTAGCTGTCAGAGTGCTATACCTTTATGTAGAGCTGCTTCTATAGCTATGTAGGGTGCTATACCTTTATCTAAAGCTGTTTTTGTAGCTGTCAGGGTGCTATACCTTTATCTAGAGCTGTTTCTATAGCTATGTTGGGTGCTATATCTTTATCTAGAGCTGTTTCAGTGGCTGTCAGGATGCTATAGCTTTATCTAGACCTGTTTTTGTAGCTGTCAGGATGATATACCTTTTCTAGAGCTGTTTTCGTAGCTCTAAGGATTCTATACCTTTATCTAGAGCTGTTTCTGTAGCTCTAAGGTTTCTGTGCCTTTATCTAGAGCTGTTTCTGTAGCTGTCAGGATGCATACCTTTATGTGGAGCTATTTCTGTAGCTATCAGGGTGCTAAAGCTTTATCTAGAGCTGTTTCTGTGGCTATCAGGGTGCTATAGCTTTATCTAGAGCTGTTTCTGTAGCTATCAGGGTGCTATAGCTTTATCTAGAGCTGTTTCTGTAGCTATGTAGGGTGCTATAGCTTTACCCAGAGCTGTTACTGTAGCTGTCAGGGTGCTATACCTTTATCTAGAGCTGTTTTCGTAGCTGTGTAGGGTGCTATAGCTTTATTTAGAGCTGTTACTGTAGCTGTCAGGGTGCTATACCTTTATCTAGAGCTGTTTCAGAAGCTGTCAGGATGCTATAGCTTTATCTAGAGCTGTTTCTGTAGCTGTCAGTCTTGATGCTATAGCTTTATCTAGAGCTGTTTCTTCTGTAGCTGTCAGTCTTGATGCTATAGCTTTATCTAGAGCTGTTTCTGTAGCTGTCAGGATGCTACAACTTCATCTAGAGCTGTTTTCGTAGCTGTGTAGGGTGCTATAGCTTTGTCTAGAGTTGTTTTTGTAGCTGTCAGGATGCTATAGCTTTATCTAGAGCTGTTTCTTCTGTAGCTGTCAGTCTTGATGCTATAGCTTTATCTAGAGCTGTTTCTGTAGCTGTCAGGATGCTACAACTTCATCTAGAGCTGTTTTCGTAGCTGTGTAGGGTGCTATACCTTTATCTAGAGCTGTTTCTGTAGCTGTCAGGATGCTATACCTTTTCTAGAGCTGTTTTCGTAGCTGTGTAGGGTGCTATACCTTTATCTAGAGCTGTTTCTGTGGCTGTCAGGATGCTATAACTTTATCTGGAGCTGTTTCTGTACTTGTGCAAGGTGCTATACCCTTATCTAGAGCTGTGTGACAATGCGCCGGTAGTGGCATTGCAAGCAGCCACTGCGATGCGCAGGCGCAAGAATGACTTCCGCCCTCTTGCTCACAAGACATCAAATTGATCAGACGTAGAAGAATACACTCGTCTAAATAAGGTATTTCTAG
This sequence comes from Platynereis dumerilii, assembly GCA_026936325.1. Taxonomy (NCBI): domain Eukaryota; kingdom Metazoa; phylum Annelida; class Polychaeta; order Phyllodocida; family Nereididae; genus Platynereis; species Platynereis dumerilii. Next base: position 20,023,574 of record JAPTHN010000003.1, read on the forward strand.
CTGAATACTGAGTAACAGCGACTGCTGTTTCTGTAGCTGACCGGGTGCTTTAACTTTATCTGGCAGAGTATCTGTTTCTGTAGTTGTGCAGGGTGCTATAGCTTTGTCTTTCTGTTTCTGTAGCTGTCTGGTGGCTCATCTTGCTCTGTGATATGTTGTTCTAAACTTGCATCCTCGACAACTTCCATATAAACAGCTTGCTTTTCTTGACCGTCCAGAATCGCAAGTCGTCGAAGTAGACCCTGGAGCAGTAGTACCCACCGTCACAGCCCACGTCAAATTCATTCCTGCGGGCCAGATTCTGCTGCACTGTATCTTTGATACGCCCAGCAGGGGTGCACCCGTCAATGTAGATTTCAGCCTCAGATCCGGGAGCATAGGTGATTGCCATGTGGTACCATCTGCCGTAAGAGAGAAATGGCATCTCCTTGAACATGTGATAGTGACTCTCATTCCTGATAAATACATCGGGTTGATAATTGTCAGCGTGAGTATGGAAGGCGATTAAGTATACTGTGGAACGCATTATACGTGACCATTCTCCGATTTTCGACTCCAGTTTGAACCAAAACGAAAATGTCACACCGTTCGGGCAAAGGCTGAGATCTCCCAAGCAGTCGCCATGGTGATTGCCAAGTGTCATGTGATTGTTGTCCGTTGCTCCAACATTCGGCATGAACACGGCATTGCCAACTTTTCCAATAGTTGTGTTTGGACCTGCAAAGTAAGCAATTTTCCGCCGGTTGAGTACTTTATTTCAATCTATAGCTTTTTGCGTATTGAAGAGCTTTGAACTAAAGTACTGTAATACCAAATTAAAGCAGTTGAAATTAGCTTTTCAGTGGGACCATATGTAAGGCATTCACAATGGCAATACTACGACAAATGGCGGAGGAAACCACAGACACAGAAATCAAACGGTTGCTCACCTGGTGAACCGTGGACAGTGGCGGTCGTGCCAGCAGCAGGAATGACTCCGCCAGATATGGAGTCCATCGGGACGTGGATCAACAAATCTGAAAGGAATTAATTCAGTAACATTACTTTTTACTGAGCATTGATTTTTATTCATTTTATTGCATGCTTTTAAATGGGAATTTAGTGAAGAATTGAATTGAGCACCATAATCTGTGGTTTTGCAATTGTTTTCTGTGATAATGCTAATGACTGTTGTCTCAACGACAGGCATAAGCCTAAAAGGGGCATGGGGATGAGTAGGAGAGAAGGCCCAGAAGGGAAGGGGGCAGGGGGAAGGAAGGGGGCAGGAGAACAGAAGGGAGCAGGGGAAAGGAAAGGGGCAGGAGGAAGGCAGGGGGAAGGAAGGGAGAGGGGGAACTTATCTTTGTGATTGTGCGCAATTATAGCTATGCTAGTTTATCTTCTCACCTTGCTGTAGTTCCGTGGCTGTGATTGAGGACGCGGCATAGACATCATGGTTTGAGTTGAGCGACTGCAGATTCGTGGGTTGTGTGCAAGCGAAGCATAACTGGCACTCGGCATCAGAATAACCGAATCCGATGCATGGGTCAGATGACTGAGTGCATTCCAGGGAACAGCGCCATCTCTGAAGTGATGCCAACGACCAAGACGCTCGTGACTGTGTTGCAGTTGAAGCACAGGTGACGTTATTCGCAGATGTGTAAAAGTTGGCATTCACACTTTCCACAATTGCACTGAGGCTGCAGGTGATTGCAATTAAAATCAGAAGAGTAGAAGAAGCCATGGTTCAATGATGGTTGCTCGCTAATGTTCTGAAAATACACAAAGACAAAATGTGTGCGGTCAACTAGGCGACAAACCAACAAGGCCACACCTGTCAGTATCAAAGTTCAAGGTAGCTAGAAATTTAGAATCACATATCAATACAAACTAGGTAAATAGCAATTCCAACCAGTTGACACAAGTTCACACACCACTTCAAACTAGGTGACACAAATCAAGAAACACATTGTGGATGTCGTGGCCTAGTGCATAAAGTGTTTGTCTGCTACGCGCATGGTGACGGGTTCAAACCCCCAGTTACGGCATGGAGGAACTGAGCAGATCCTCCTTAAACCACTACTTCACTCAACCCAGGTGCAAATGGGAACTTGGCAATAGGCAGAGATGGCAATTGTGGAATGCTTAACTAAGGAGCGCGTGAAATTCGCTGCACACTGGTGTATGCTCCCCAGGGAGCTGAGAAAGATTCAAGCTTGATCAGGCCTGCCAAGGATGTAATAGGCCGTGATAGTGGAACTCTCCTTTTTCCGGCTCTCCTGTGTTGACGAGCAGAATAAAACTATTTCTGGGAACAAGCTGCCATTTTGTACCATTGTTGAGTCAGTGAAGCTGGCATTCCAGGCCCCAGGGCACTTTTAATCCATTGAAAACATTACGGATTTGCATTGCCGAGTCTTAAATGGAATGTTTAGCATGGATTGCCACCATATTCCAGTACTGTCAGGCTGATTAGACTTTGTTACGGACCTTAGAAACCCCGGCTCCATTGTAAATTCCCAGGCTGATGTTTCCGGAAATAGTTTTATTCTGCTCGTCAACACAGGAGAGCTGGAAAAAGGAGAGTTCCACTAACGCCCGCTATTGTACAGTCGGCCGAGCTCATAGGAGGACCGCAGACGTTAAACCTGTTACATTTACATTTACATTTTACATTTACATCCACCTAGGTGACGATGGATTTCCTGCTACACATCAATTGCAAGTACAGCGTAATAGTAATTATATGTAGTGGTATGTCACCAAGTTGGTTCTATGTAAAATTTGAAATTTTTAGTCACCTTAAATAATTGAGGGAGATTGTAGAAAAAATTGTTTGAGCTAAAGCTGCTGACTTTGATAGCACACTGTGTTGTCATTTTTTGCAATAGAAATTTGTATGATACGTCAATATCTTCCAAATTTAATGTAGAATACGAATTGTTTCGCAGCTAGTATTTATTGAGTCTCAATAATGCATTTTCTAACTTATGTCTAAATTTTGAAAAGCTGAAAAAAATACATGGCGTCGCAAAAAAAACTCAGTCTCTTGCAATTTTTATTGAAAGTCACCAAAATCGCACTTGATGTGCCCAGATATATTGGCTACAACAAGTTTATGTTTAGAAAGTTCAATATGAGGCCAGAGGATAGCTTGAGTTTTTTTTTGCGACCAAATTTTAAAGGATTTTAGCCATCTGTGGCTCAGTCGGTAATGTAAGCCTTTTAAGGGCAATATAAAATATGCATGATTGACCTAAAATATGTTTGTAAGTCAAGACAATTACATTTGACAGTGACTGGTCATTATTGCAGTCTTCCTTTACCTCCATTCTATATTTCAGAGTCGCTGTCTTGGACAGCCGTGCCAAAAATCACTTTATTAATGCAAAATGTATAAGGGCACAGGGCGCCCATCTCATTCATGTGCCTGGTTGTTACAGGATAAAAATAAGCAGTTGTTTAGTGCTTTGGAGCTGTGTTAGGCTTATTTGTTGACAAAAATTGAGTACTACTGAGATATATGTAGTGAGAGTGAGAGATATTCCAAAAAATGCTAGATTCCAAATGACAAGTTATAAAAACATCCGTAGAATGAAAATGGTGAAAGATTTTGTATTTCCGACTTCAGATTCAGATTCCTGGGAAATTTTACATAAGATAGGCTTATTTTTCAGACCGAAATTCAAAAATAAAATTTTGGACCAAAATGTCCCAAATGTCTGACTCAAATCTTGAACCTTGTCGTATGATCTGTTTATTCATTTATCTATCACATTTTCGTAAATCTGTCTATTAATATATTATATATATTCAACCAATGCATTAATTTGCGTGTATACTTACTTTGACTGTCGTGGAACCAATGCAATGTAAAGTTGTTTTGCAGCGAAGCAACTGACTTCAAGAAAGCTTTTTCTGAATATTGATAGTATTTGAAATGTCAGTGAAATAACAATAAATATTTATTAATGGCAATCTACATTTCAGTATTTGGCAAATATTTTATCAGAATGTTAGCAAGTAATGGTACATTATATGTTTTTTTTGCTTGGCAACAGCTCTACAGATAGTGTGCTTGGATTATGCATTTAGGAAAGCCAAAAGAATAGGTCATTTGTCTGGCAAAGGGCGAGGGCAGGCTAGTTGATGTGGTTTTCACAACTTTCACCTGCGAACTAAGTGGAGGATTATATTGGTTATTGGAATGATGATTAGCCAACTGTATGGGGAAATGTCTTGTTCAAATATTAAAATAGATAGAGGAACTTGACTTCATCGGTTGGACAGTTTGAACAGTGGCGGATCCAGGGGGCCATCCCCCCCCCCCCCAAACCATTGAGATGAAAAGTAGCATTTTGAAAAAAATATGCGATGACTCGGTCCTGCGAATGCCAAAAAATTTCCAGGCCTCAGTGCAATAACGTGTAAAACTGGGACCAATGGGACAGTTTATTTGAAATGTGTGTCATTTTTTATGAAATTCTTTATTTTAGTATTATAACAGGACCAAATTGGTAAGGGGGTATTTTGAGATGTACTCCATGAGTTGAAGATATCCTAAGTCCTCTGTACCCCCAAATGCATCAGAATTCAGGATCACATTATGGTGTATTATAAAATACTGTGAGCCTAATGTAGATCTCAAAGTTGTTATTTCCTTTTCTTGATTGACATGTGCAATTTGTGCATGTATATATATATTGATATTTCTGTTTGTCAATAAATGTTTTCGTACAAAGTACAAATGGCATTTATTGTTATTTAATATTCATTGTTCCGGTAAGCATTTATGCTATTCTTAGTGCATTTCCAATAAGAAGACCAATTGCTGTACCTAGATGGACTGTGCCTAGATGGACTGTGCCTAGATGGACTGTGCCTTGATGGACTGTGCCTTGATGGACTGTGCCTTGATGTACTGTGCCTAGATGGACAGTGCCTTGATGTACTGTGCCTAGATGGACTGTGCCTAGATGGACTGTGCCTTGATTGACTGTGCCTTGATGGACTGTGCCTTGATGTACTGTGCCTAGATGGACAGTGCCTTGATTCACTGTGCCTTGATGTACTGTGCCTTGATGGACTGTGCCTTGATGGACTGTGCCTAGATGGACAGTGCCTTCATTTACTGTGCCTTGATGGACTGTGCCTTGATGGACTGTGCCTTGATGGACTGTGCCTTGATGGACTGTGCCTTGATGGACTGTGCCTTGATGGACTGTGCCTTGATGGAGCCTTGATGTACTGTGCCTAGATGGACTGTGCCTTGATGGAGCCTTGATGTACTGTGCCTTGATGGACTGTGCCTTGGTGGACTGTGCCTTGGTGGAGCCTTGATGGACTGTGCCTTGATGGACTGTGCCTTGGTGGAGCCTTGATGGACTGTGCCTTGATGGACCGTGCCTTGATGGAGCCTTGATGTACTGTGCCGTGATGGACTGTGCATAAGAAATCTCCTCAAGCTACCCAAGTTAACTTTCCCTACTTATGTTTAAATGAAAGTGATACAATGGTTAACAAAAGTGAACTTGTTTGTATATAAATGTTACTGTGTTAGGTTTAATGTCTGCGGTCCTCCTGTGAGTTTGGTCGACTTGACCATTTACAACCTTGGCAGGCCTGATCAAGCTTGAATCTTTCTCAACTCCCTGGGGAGCATACACCAGCGTGCTGAGAATTTCATGCGCTCCGGAGTCAAGTATTCCACAGTTGCCACCACTGCCTCTTGCCAAATGGCCATTTACGCTTGGGTTGAGTAAAAGCAATGGTTCAAGGAGGATCTGCTCACATCCTCTATGCTATAGGTCTTGGCTGATGTGGCACTGGCAGTGACTGGCCCCGCCATTCCAAATTTTTTTAAAGAAAATTTCCTGCCACCAGAGTATAAGTAATGCTAATAGTACCTCTAGGACTGAAAAAGTGAACAGGAAATTATATTTTTGCCACTGATCATAGGGGGAGCTGTGACAGGGAAGAACTCCCCCAGTTTTCTGATCGAAGGAGCTCAGCTCGCCCCATGCTCCACCTCCCAAAATTTCCATCACTGGTTATTGCATCGCGATTATCTGTTTTTGAGTGACAACATTTTGCTGTGATTTATAATGCAAAGGTTATCATTTGTTGAATAACGTGTAGAAAGAAAAGATGAAGCTGCAATCATCTGTGAATTTCATTGTACTGCGAAACAAACTTTCACTTCTTTTTTTTCCACGAAGTACAAAATTTTTGAAACTTTCCACTAGAAAGCGAGCAAGCTTCAGCATATTTTCAAGTCAATCATGAGCAGTTATAATGTGAAAATGCTATTTGAAGGTGCGATTGTCATTTGTTGAGTGTTATGCGGAACAAACAGATGAAGCCACAATCATCTGTGAATTTCATCGTACTGCGCAACAACTTTTGTGCTTACCGGGAATTTTGCACTAAGTTCATAGAAAATATGTCTGTACAAGATGTTGCGAGGCTTTCCACAACAGATTGAGTTAGCTGATATCGGGTTTCTGTCTTGGCGATAGTTGAAAATCTGCACCTCGAAGTTATTGCTTATATTGAAAAAGACAACATAATAATATGCATAGGTCATTTTAATATGCATAGCTCATTTGAATGAAATAAACATTACAAATAATTATAAATATTATAAATATAATAATATTACAAAATACTAATATGTGGCAGAATTCAATATAAATGTTTCTCAATTCAGTGCATTACAATTGCCCAAGTTCATGCACTTATGCAATATTGTTCCTTTATGTCTTAAAAAAAAAAATTTAAGGTTGGCTCTACAGGCTTGATATTACAAAATTAGGTCATACTTTGGGGGTACGCAGACACAGTCATTATATTGAAATTTGCACACAAAACAAGTTTTAGACCACTCTATACATTAATAGATATTCTCACATACATAAATAGACATGCACACTTATTTACACTTTTTACGTAAGTAGAAATACAATCACATGCTATTGATACAAAGGAAATTTTAAATGTCAATAATATTGAAATAGTCATCTGTGCCGTGCCAATAATCTGCCAATCATTACAGAATAGTGAAGGTCGTGTCATCACTTCTAAAATATTTATGTATTGTCATTAATCGATAGGTTCAAGAAATTTCCTAGCGCTAAATTTATCTCAGTTACTTACTTTTCATAATCGTAATAAATGCTCTATTAGGCTTAATGTCATCAGGGTTTAAAAAATGCAGATTTCTATGTAATTTGATAAAGTTCAACGACATTTCTCGATGTGGTCGCGAGTCGAGCGACTACATGTACTTCCAAGTCAGAAATTTGGACCTTTCATAAGAAATTTCCAGACACTGACATGCCCAAATTTCCTACTATTTCCAGCCATGCATGTCATTCTGTTTCATATAGGGGGCTCTGGAAGTCTAGCTTAATGTCTAGCTGTTTCTGTAGCTTTCCATGTGCTATAGCTTTATGTCTTTCTGTTTGTGTAGCTGTCTAGGATGCTATAGATTTATCTGGAGCTGTTTCTGTAGCTGTCAGGATGCCATAGCTTTACCTAGAGCTGTTTCTGTAGATTTCCATGTGCTATAAATTTATGTCTTTCTCTTTGTGTAGCTGTGTACGGTGCTATAGATTTATCTGGAGCTGTTTCTTTAGTTGTGCAGGGTGCTATACCCTTATCTAGAGCTGTTTCTGTAGCTGTCAGGATGCTATAGCTTTACCTAGAGCTGTTTCTGTAGTTCTCACGATGCTATAGCTTTACCTAGAGCTGTTTCTGTAGCTCTCAGGATGCCAAAGCTTTGACTGGAGCTGTTTCTGTAGGTCTCAGGATGCTATAGCTTTACCTGGAGCTGTTTCTGTAGGTCTCAGGATGCTATAGCTTTGCCTAGAACTGTTTCTGTAGTTCTCAAAATGCTATGGCTCCTAGAGCTGTTTCTGTAGGTCTCAGGATGCTATAGCTTTACCTGGAACTGTTTCTGTAGCTGTCAGGATGCTATAGCTTTACCTAGAGCTGTTTCTGTAGTTCTCAGGATGCTGTAGCTTTACCTAGAGCTGTTTCTGTAGTTCGCAGGATGCTATAGCTTTACCTAGAGCTGTTTCTGTAGGTCTCAGGATGCTATAGCTTTACCCGGAGCTGTTTCTGTAGGTCTCAGGATGCTATAGCTTTAACTGGAACTGTTTCTGGAGCTGTCAGGATGCTATAGCTTTACCTAGAGCTGTTTCTGTAGTTTTCAGGATGCTGTAGCTTTACCTAGAGCTGTTTCTGTAGTTCGCAGGATGCTATAGCTTTACCCGGAGCTGTTTCTGTAGGTCTCAGGATGCTATAGCTTTACTCGGAGCTGTTTCTGTAGGTCTCAGGATGCTATAGCTTTACCTGGAGCTGTTTCTGTAGCTGTCAGGGTGCTATAACTTTATTTTGAGCTGTTTCCATAGCTGTCAGCAGAGTCCGCGAAAAGTGCTTTTGTTGTACAGGACATTCGGGCAGGCAGTTCCTGAATATTACCTGCCCGAATCAAATCTTGTCAGCCCGAAATTCCAATTTCATTAATTTCAACAAGTATTCAGACTTTGCGTGCCTTTAAAATGTAATTTTAATTTTAAAGTTATTCCAATCTTCTTCTCATAAAAATAGAGCCTCCTAACTCATTGCTGGCAGGAAACTTACAAGTCTTAAACCTGTATTTATAAGCCTACAAAATTTCAAAAAATTGCATTGAATATAATTCTATTGCTATAATAGGATCAGGTAGGATTTATTTCATATTGATTATAATTTATTCCTGGGTTCATTGGTATTGGTCGCAAGCTAACTATCATTTTGTGGTGCATTACTACAGAAAACCTGTCAGAACCCCTGCTATAACATGGGGCATTTTAGGCCAAGCTTACTACTGTAACCCTGTAGGGCCTCAAATCTGGTAGGATGCTGAACATTGCCAATTGCAATTTGCTGAGCTATTGACCCTTCTTTTGCTTAATTGCAATCCGTTTGACACTTCTGACTCCAATCTTTGTCATCAATTTTGTGTCAATTGCACTGGGGATTTCAAAGGCCTGTGCTTATTGTATTGATTGCTGTGTCAGCTCATTGACTCTCCAATACAGCCATCGGACATTTGGGCAGGTAACCACTGTATTTCTGCCGGACACACGGTATTTTTGCCGGTTTTGACCGGTAAACCGGCACTTTTCGCGGACTCTGGCTGTCAGGATGCTATACCTTTATATATTTTTTTTTTGTAGTTGTCAGGATGTTATGCCCTTGTCTAGAGCTGTTTCTATAGCTATGAAGGGTTGTGTAGCTTTATTTAGAGCTGTTCCTGTAGCTGTAAAGATGCTAAACCTTTATCTAGAGCTGCTTCTGTAGCTGTCAGGGTGCTATACCTTTATCTTGAGAAGTTTCTGAAGCTGTCGGGATGCTATAACTTTACCTGGAGCTGTTTCTGTAGCTGTCAGGATGCTATACATTTATATAGAGCTGTTTCTGTAGCTGTCAGAATGCTACAACTTTATCCAGAGCTGTTTCTGTAGCAGTCAGGATGCTATAGCTTTATCTAGAGCTGTTTCTGTAGCTGTCAGGATGCTATAACTTTATCTGGAGCTGTTTCTGTAGCTGTGTAGGGTGCTATATTTATATAAAACTTTATCTAGAGCTGTTTTTGAAGCTGTCAGGATGCTACAACTTTATCTAGAGCTGTTTCTGTTGCTGTATGGGGTGCTATACCTTTATCTAGATTTATTTCTGTAGTTGTCAGGATGATATACCTTTTAGAGCTGTTTACGTCTGGTTGTTTCTGTAGTTGTGCTTTGTGAACTGGCTTTATGTCTATCTGTTTCCGCAGTTGTGCAGGGTGCTATAGCTTTATGTCTTTCTGTTTCTGTAGCTGTGTAGTGGTGTATCTTGCTCTGTGTTTAAATATGTTGTTCTAAACTTGCATTCTCGACAACTTCCAGATAAACAGCTTGCTTTTCATGACCGTCCAGAATCGTAAGTCGTCTAATGTGAACCTGGTGCAGACATTTCCACCGTCACAGCCCACGTCAAATCTATTGTATGGGGTCAAAGTTTGCTGCACTGTATTTATGGTACGCCCAGCAGGGGTGCATCCGTCAATGTAGATTTCACCCCAGATCCGGGAGCATAGGTGAGTCCCATGTGGTACCATCTGCCGTAAGAAAGAAATGGCATCGCGTCAAAATGTTGATAGTGGCTTTCATTCCCGACGTACACTTGGGGTTGATAATTGTCGGTGTGGGTGTGAAAACACATTTCGTATACTGTGGAATGCATCACACAGGACCACACTCCAATTCTTGACTCAAGTTTTATCCAAAATGAAAATGTCACGCCGTTCGGGCAAAGGCCGAGATCTCCCAAGCAGTCGCCATGGTGATTGCCAAGTGTCATGTGATTGTTGTCGGTTGCTCCAACATTCGGCATGAACACGGCATTGCCAATTCTTCCAATAGTTGTGTTTGGACCTACAAAGTAAGCAACATCAGAGCATGGTGTTTTCAGATGACAATGCTTTATCATAACATGATTCATGAGGTTTGAACTCCCACCCCCGGTGGGCAGTAGCAGGTACGTAAAAAAATAATTCTGATATATTTAGTGCAATGTCATTGGTAATACTACGACAAAGGGCGGAGGAAACCTCAGACACAGAAATCAAACGGTTGCTCACCCGGTGAACCGTGGACAGTGGCGGTCGTGCCAGTAGCAGGGATGACTCCCCCGGATATGGAGTCCATCGGTACATGGATCAACAGATCTGAAAGCAATTAATTCAGCACCCTTAAATTTTACTGAGCATTGATTTTTATTCATTTTTATTGCTTTTAAGAAGTGATGAAACCTTTGTATTTCATCTACATATATTACAGTCCTTGTCATACTTCCGTGGAATCTCAAGTTTTTTTTCTATGCTGTTGAACTGTGATGTCAGAGATGACTCTATTCTAGCATTGCAATATATGTAAATTAACTACAAGCTGTGATGTCATTTCAAACTGGGTCAGATTCCCCAGCTTCTAGCCAATGTTGATCCTCCTGAACTGAGCGTCACAGTTTCAACACAGTGTCAGAGTAAGAGTTTTATCAGGGATAGCCCCTACAACTACGTCATCACAGCTTGATAGCCAATGGGCTGACCTTAAACTACGTCATCACAGTTCAAACATTGATATATTGAAGGAAGCATTAAATTTTTGATCCCAATGATTTATCACAGCAATCACCAGTCTAATCCTACCAAATGGCAGCTTTGTGAGCATTCACAGTAGACAACTGTTATAATCCCAACATAGTTGTTTGATAAATCTACAAATTTGCTAACTTACAACTTTAAACTTTGATGGAAGTTGGTATAAACAGAAGGCTTTGACAATTTGCTTGTAAACACATGGCTCATGTTATGTATATTTGTTCTGGCAGCCCATTGGCTGAGAGGCTGTGATGTCAAACTTGCCTGGGTTTTTCCCAGACCCAATTTTAACTCTGACACAGAGTTGAAACTGTGATGCTCAGTTTGGTGGATTCGCATTGGTTAGAAGCTGGGGAATCTGACCCAGTTTGAAATGACATCACAGCTTGTAGTTAATTTACATATATTGCAATGCTAGAATAGAATCGTCTTTGACATCACAGTTCAACAGCATAGAAAAAAAACTTGAGATTCCACGTAAATATGACAAGGACTATAATACTGTATGCATTACATTTCCCGAGTCAAGGTGTTTCAACGGAAATTTAGTAAAGAATTGAAATGAGCACCATAATCTGTGGTTTGTCACCTCTTTTCTGTGATTATGCAGATGATTGTTCGTCTCAACCACAGTCGCAAACCTAAAAGAGGCATGTTTCTGTGCTTAAACAGAAGAACCAAAGGATGCTCATTTACAATTCATTAATCTCAACTGCATGTGTGACACCCCTCCATGCCGGTAAGGGACTTGTTGCAGCAAAGAGGGGATGAGTAGGAGAGAAAGGAAGCGGGCAGGGGGAAGGAAGGGGGCAGGAGGAAGGAAGAAAGGGGCAGGAGGAAGGAAGGGGGCAGGGGAAAGGAAGGAAGGGGGCAGGGGGAAGGAAGGGGGCAGGGGGAAGGAAGGGGGCAGGGGGAAGGAAGGGGGCAGGGGGAAGGAAGCAGGGGGAAGGAAGCAGGGGGAAGGAAGCAGGGGGAAGGAAGCAGGGGGAAGGAAGCAGGGGGAAGGAAGCAGGGGGAAGGAAGCAGGGGGAAGGAAGCAGGGGGAAGGAAGCAGGGGGAAGGAAGCAGGGGGAAGGAAGCAGGGGGAAGGAAGGGGGCATGGGAAGGAAGGGAGAGGGGGAATTTATCTTAGTAATTGTGCACAATTATAGCTATACTAGATTTATCTTCTCACCTTGCTCCAGTTCCGTTGCTGTGATTGAAGAGGCGGCATAGAGATCATTGTCTGAGTTGAGCGACTGCAGATTCGTGGGTTGTGTGCAAGCGAAGCATAACTGGCACTCGGAATCAGAATAGCCGAATCCGATGCATGGCTCGGCTGACTGAGTGCACGACAGCGAACAGCGCCATCTCTGAAGTGATGCCAACGACCAAGAGACTCACGACTGGGTTGCAGTCGAAGCACAGGTGACGTTATTGGCAGATGTGTAAAAGTTGGCATTCACACTTACGGCAACTGCATTGACACGATTGAGGCTGCAGGTGATAGCAATTAAAATTAGAAGAGTAGAAGAAGCCATGGTTCAACGACGGTTGCTCGTTAATGTTCTGAAAATACACAAAGACAAAATGTGTGCGGTCAAAATCGATAGAAAAAGTACAAATTCCCTGGAAATTTTATCGAGTAAGACAACAGTTCCCACGAATGGTCACGAATCAAAAATATCCAGTTAGATTAAGACTCAAGACTCAAGACTCAAGATATTTTATTTCTTTCTGAAACGTTATGTTACAGTAAAGAGGGAGGACATCTCTAAGACAAGTAATTAAGAAATTTCCAGGCAATAATATGCCCGAACACCCACTTTTTCCGGGCATGGTGGTCAAGATAGATAGATAGATAGATAGATACGGTAAGTGCAGCCCTCTAAGCCCAGTTCTGGGCGCTCACGAGGGTTGATTGATGAGATGGGAGAGAGAGCGGGAGTCCTCAACATGTTACACATTTACCCCTTGTGAGGGATCTTTTACTTGCCCAGCATAGACACTGATACAAGGGGCCGCCAATTTAACGTCTCATCCGAACGACATCCAGCTGGGATTTTGCTCATGAAGGTACACTGAAAATTTTGGGTTTCCCACCCGGGGTTCGAACCCGGGGTTCGAACCCATGCAGGCAAAGACCTTCAGCAGAGCAGGCGGGAACCTTAACCTCTTGGCCACCCAGCTGCCTTGGCAACTCAGCGTCAAACCAACTAGGCGACGCCTGTCAGTACCAACTATATGACATGAAATTTAGAAATCACATATCAGTACCAAGTAGGTGACAAGCGAGGAGTATACAAACTAGGTGACAAACAGTTCCAACCAGGTGAAACAAATTCACAAACATATCCAACTAGGTGACGATGGATTTTCTGCTGAACATCCATTGCCAGTGACAGTTGCTATCTCTAGTAAAATATGTGTCACCAAGACGGTATCTGGGGGCATCTGCTGTCGCCTCGCTGTCCAACAAGTGTAGCCTAGTCAGTAGTGGTATGTCACGTAGTTGGTTGTCACCTTGATGATAATAAGAATGTTAGAAACAGATTGTGTGGGTTTGATCTGTCTATTCATCTATCTATCGCATTTGTGTAAATCTGTCTATTCCCAACCAATGCATTTGCATGTACTTACTTTGACTGTCTATTCTTAACCAATGCATTTGTGTATACATACTTTGACTGTCTATTCTTAGCCAATGCATTTGCGTGTACTTAAGTTACTTTGACTGTCTATTCTCAACCAATGCATTTGCGTGTATACTTACTTTGACTGTCTATTCTCAACCAATGCATTTGCATGTATACTTACTTTGACTGTCTATTCTCAACCAATGCATTTGCATGTACTTACTTTGACTGTCGCGGAACCAATGCAATGTAAAGTTGTTTTGCGGCAAACAACTGACATAAAGAAGGCTTTTTCTGGATATTGGTATCATTTTAAATGTCAGTAAAATAACAGTAAGTATTAATGTCAATCTATACATTTCAGTATTTGGAAAATGTTTTGTCAGAATGTTGGCAAGTAATGGTACATGATATGTTTTTTATGCTTGGCAACCACTCTACAGATAGTGCACTTGGATTATGCAGTTAGGAAAGTCGAAAGAAAAGGTTATTGGTCTGGCACAGGAGAAGGACAGGCTGGTTGATATGGTTTTCACAAATGTCACCTGCGAACTAAGTGGAGCTTTATATTGGAACTAAAAATACCCATCGAGGAAAACGTTTTGGAGGGATGAAGGCCCCCCCTCCTACCCCCCATACTATTAAGGAAAAACACAGACATTGATTGTCTCGGGCAGGCCTATGAGCAGGGAAGGTGATGAAGCAGGCACAGTTGGTTTGTCCCTATTTAAGGGACAATTTTAGGGGGGATGAAGACTTCCTTGACTCCGCATTATGCAAAAACGCAGACATGCACGAAGCAGGTGGAGTTGTTTTGTCCTAATTGTTTTTTATATAGATTAATAGATAGATAGATAGATAGATAGATAGATAGATAGATAGATAGATAGATAGATAGATATGACGAATAGCCAACTGTATGGGGAAATATTGAAATAGATGGAGAAACATGCCTTCATCTGTTGGATAGTTTTAACAGTGGTGGATCCGGGGGGGGGGGGAATGCTACCCCCCCCCCCCGGACCACTGAGATTAAAAGTAGCATTTTGAAGAAAATATGCTATGACTCTGATCCGCGAATGCCGAAAAAAATCCGGGCCCGAATGCAATAACATTTGTGGAACTAAAACCAATGCGACAATTTACAAATTCTAAACTGGTTATTTTTAGTAGTAGCCTATAGAATACTGTTGATGTAGTTTTAAAATTTTTAAATTTCCATTTCTTGATTGACACATGCATTTGTATTTGATATTTCTGTTAGTCAATAAATGTTTATATACGTAGTACAAATGACATTTATTGTTATTTAATATTCATCGTTCCGGGAGGTCTTGGCTGACGCGGCAGTGGCACCGCCATTCCAAATTTTTAAAAGGGACAATTTCCTGCCACCAGATAGATAGATAGATAGATAGATAGATAGATAGATAGATAGATAGATAGATAGATAGATAGATAGATAGATAGATAGATAGATAGATAGATAGATAGATAGATAGATAGATATGGCAAGTGCAGCCCTCTAAGCCCAGTTCTGGGCGCTCACGGGGGTTGATTTATGAGATGGGAGAGAGAGCAGGAGTCCTCAACATGTTACACATTTACCCCATGTGAGGGATCTTTTACTTGCCCAGCATGGACACTGATACAAGGGGCCGCCAATTTAACGTCTCATCCGAACGACATCCAGCTGGGATTTTGCTCATGAAGGTACACTGAAAATTTTGGGTTCCCCACCCGGGGTTCGAACCCATGCAGGCAAAGACCTTCAGCGGAGCAGGCGGGAACCTTAACCACTTGGCCACCCAGAGTATGATTTAGGCCAATGGTACCTCGAGGACTGAAAAAAGTGAACAGGAAATTGTATTTTCGCCACTGATCATTGGGGGAGCTGTGGCAGGGAAGAACTCCCCCAGTTTTCTGATTGAAGGAGTTTCAGCTCCCTCAAGCTCGACCTCCCAAAATTTCCATCACTGTTTATCGCATCGCATTTATCTGTTTTTGAGTGCAGTAATCTCATCTAAATTTGCAATCTAAAACACCTCATTTTATGGTTCTTAAAGATTTCGCCGTGAGTTTTGTATATTTCACGATAACATGTCAAAATTACAATCAAGTTTGATGGTGTAAATTGGTTTGTGGTGTAATCGTTTAAGTGAGGCATAAATTGGAATGTATTGTGTAATCGCCAAGTCAAAGTGGAATTGTTCCCCCTTTATTATTTGCTAATGGTTTTAATTTGTAATACACTCAAAGGTCAATTTGTAATACCCTAAAGTGTTCTTAAGGGTTGCAATACTGTCACTTCCAGTTCTATGGGGGACACTTTAAAGTAATCCAAACCATTCATGGGTAAATATCCTGACATATCCCCATAGGCCTAACAGTATACCTTGGCTGGTGTGATCAGGGTAGGTCTTGGCTCCCACGACTTCTTTTATAATTGCCTTTTAATGTGTACGTGGTTTATGGTATATACGTCAAATGGTTTTCTTTTAGCATTAAGTGCCCTCTTCCATATATGTTCTTGAATAGGTATGGTGCCATCTTTCATGAGTTCCCTGGAGTTGTGATCATCAGGAAGTGCTTGGAAAAGTTTTCATCACTCTAATTAGGCCCCTGCATTGTTGTTTGTTTTTTTAACTATATTTTTTTCGCTATGGATATTGTTAACTAAGTAACTGGCAAACTGGTTGGTGACTGACTGGCTGGCTGGTTGGTTTGGTTGTTAAGCTGACAAGCTGGTTTGTGACTGACTGGCTGGTTGGTTGTTTAACTGGCAAGCTGGTTGGTTGGTTGTTAAGCTGGCAAGCAGGTTGCTGACTGACTGGCTGGCTGGTTTTGTTGGTGTTTTAGCCGGCAAGCTGGTTAGTGACTGACTGGCTGGTTGGTTCATTGGTTGTTTAGCTGGCAAGCAGGTTGGTGACTGACTGGCTGGTTGGTTCAATGGTTGTTTAGCTGCCAAGCTGGTTGGTGACTGACTGGCTGGCTGGTTCATTGGTTGTTTAACTGGCAAGCTGGTTGGTGACTGACTGGCTGGTTGGTTTGTTAGTTGTTAAGCTGGCAAGCACGTTGCTGACTGACTGGCTGGCTGGTTTTACTGGTGTTTTAGCTGGCAAACTGGTTAGTGACTGACTGGCTGGTTGTTTTGTTGGTTGTTTAGCTGGCATGCTGGTTGCTGACTGACTGGCTGGTTGTTTTGTTGGTTGTTTAGCTGGCATACTGGTTGGTTACTGACTGGCTAGTTGGTTAATTAGCTGGCAAGCAGGTTGGTAACTGAATGGCTAGCTGGTTCATTGGTTGTTTAGCTGGCAAGCTTGTTGGTGACTGACTGGCTGATTGGTTTGTTAGTGATTTAGCCGGCAAGCTGGTTGGTGACTAACTGGCTGGTTGGTTTGTTAGTTATTTAGCCGGCAAGCTGGTTGGTGACTAACTGGCTGGTTGGTTTGTTGGTTGTTTAGCTGGCAAGCTGGTTGGGGAATGATTAGCTGGTTGGGTTAATGGTTGTTTAGCTGGCAAGCTGGTTGCTGACTGATTAGCCGGTTGGTTTGTTGGTTGTTTGGCTGGCAAGCTGGTTGGTGACTGGCTGGTTGGTTTGTTGGTTGTTTAGCTGGCAGGCTTGTTGGTGACTGAGTTGCTGGCAAGCTGGTTGGTGACTGACTGGCTGGTTTATTGGTTGTTTAGCTGGCAAGCTGGTTGGTGGTAGACCGGCTGGTTGATTTGTTCGTTGTTTAGCTGGAAAGTTGGTTGGTGACTGACCGGCTGGTTGATTTGTTCGTTGTTTAGCTGTCAAGCTGGTTGGTGACTGAATGGCTGGTTGGTTTGTTGGTTGTTTAGCTGGCAAGCTGGTTGGCTGGCTTGCAGGTTGCAGGCAAACCAGCTGACATTTTATTAATGTAGTACCATATCCTGAATGAAATGCCTTTAGTTGCAGTGTGAGGGAAGTAGAATAGGTTATACGCACATTGGATCAGATCACAATGATGTTCATGCACAAATCCTTTGTTTCTCTTTTCCCTTCTTTTTTATTTCTGAAGAAAGAAACTTCTGTGTATGCATATTGTATGTACTTGGATATTTGCTTTCATTTATGTATACAATACAATGTCATCCATTTTCAATTATGCATGGAATCTCCAAAACTTAAGTCATTCAGGGAAGGTGTTTTTAAGTTTTGTGTACATTGGATTTTTTTCAGTTATTTTTGGCCTTGACTTTAAACGGTTTACAATTGATTGCACACTGTCTGTTGATTGGCTAATAAAAGTATTGTACACTGGCCTGGGCAAATAGGCCTACCACTAGATACATATATATGTTTATCTGTTAGCCAAGTGCTTACTGTTTCTCTAGCTAGAGGGCACAGACAGTTCTCCATGACTTAATAGAGTTTCGCTCTGTCGATTTCTAACTTTACTTTTCTTGAACACATGTTTACTGGGGGCTTCAGTATTGGTGAAACATGCTTGTTCCTGTAAACAGGGCACTTTTGATCTGTGTGATATGTTTATCATGTACCAGATTGGTATACTCAGGGACTACCTCAGGAGATGTGACTCCTGACAGTGTGACTGTAGATGGGTTGGTGGTCACTTTGACAACAGCAGCACCACACAGTGTGACATCACAAACAGATCACCATGGAAACTATACCGATGGACACAAACATTCTAACTCTTCAGGGGATGCCCACACAGATGATGCCCAGTCAGATGATAACCATTCTGGCCAAGGTCACGATTCCCAAGGCCAAGGTCATGCAGGAGGTCAAGATCATTCAGATGGAGGTCAAGGTCACTCAGGAGATGATCATGACAGCCATGGCCCTAGCTTTGAGAGATACCCTGTGGCCTACCTCAAGTGGCACCATGTCATGTACCCCTACATCCCCTTTCTATGGATCATCATTGCATGTATTGCCAGACTAGGTGAGTTCATATACAATTATCATTTGATTATAATTATGATTTTAATTCTGTGATTTTATTGTGCATGTATTATTGATAATGTATGTTTGTGGCAGCGTAATTTGTCAGTCGTCTCAACGTTTGATTGTATTGAATTTGTATCGATGCTGCTGATCCGAAGCTTTGTCAGCGCTTTACCCTATACTATGTCAATCAGCTGCCAGAGGGTTTGCTGCAGCGCAACCTAGGCGTATGTCCATGACAAAGTTAAATGCCAATGGAGTGCACTCTCTGATTGATGCTCTTGGTCGCCTCAGTGCATTGCATTGTGTTCAATCCTTACCGAGTTTGCACATTGTGAAGACACTCAAACTTAAATTTAGTTCAATGTATTGAATGTTTTCTGTACTTAAAAAGACTAAACTTGTCCACTCATACATGGCAAAGTTTTTTTTTCACTTTTGAACAAAATTTCCACCTACAATGCATAGGCCCTATTAGAGTTATTCTCAAGACATGAATTCAATTTTTGTTATTTTTCGTATAGATCTCACAAAGTGTTCTCTACTATTCTCTGCACTTAAACTGAATTTGTGTTGATACTCTCCATACCTTCGTCAAATTTTTCCCATATAGGCCTAAAATAGCCATGGATAGGCTTGTATGCACAATTTGTACATCTTTAAAATTACGATTTTTTTTTTCACATTTAAAAATATTTTTCTTTAAAAACTTCTTTGCATTAATAGTGCCTAACACAGCATAAATGATTTGCTCTCATTTGATTACTGGCATAATTCTATTTTTGGTTAATGTATGTATACAAACTATACAGAATTTCAGTGGCTTTTTTTAAGGTGACTTAGTTTTCAATTGAGGAACTAGTGCAAGAATTCTGACATAATAGTTTCTAGAAAGAGTGAGATAGGCTAAGAAGAAAACAAAATCGTGAAATTCCCCTTTTGAAACTCATGTGAGAGAACAGATAGATAGATAGATAGATGGATGGATGGATAGATGGATAGATAGATGGATAGAGAGATAGAGAGATAGAGAGATGGAGATATAGAGATAGATATAGAGATAGATATAGAGATAGATAGAGATAGATAGAGATAGATAGAGATAGATAGAGATAGATAGAGATAGATAGAGATAGATAGAGAGAGATAGATAGAGATAGATAGAGATAGATAGAGATAGATAGAGATAGATAGAGATAGATAGAGATAGATAGATGGGTAGATGGATAGATGGATGGATAGATAGATAGATAGATAGACAGATAGATAGTTAGATGGACAGGAAATAACCTGACACATACAGTTAATTTCCTAGTTACAGTGAACTTTAAGTTACACACTCATTGACTAATAATGACTATGTGTCGAAAAAAAGTGTCCCAAACGTCCTCCCTATTATTAATTAGTTGAGTCTAAAAACTCAAAAGCCATATACACCTAATAGTCAGACCTTCACTTTTAAAATGCAATATTTTGCTAATAGTTTTCCTTTCATCATATATTGGCCCTTTCCAGTCATTAGGTTGGGTAATTACAGAATAACTAATTGTGTAACATAGGATGTCACTTGTAAAGGGCATTTTTGACTATTTGTATCTATATTATATGATATATATATAGATAGATTTATTTTTCTACACTATTTATGTTGTATCTATTTCAACTGTGAGTCACTTTTAGTCTTTAGTAGTACAGGGAAGAGAATTGTAATTTGTGCTTGGAAGTAATGACAAGTGTTTAGTTTGAGTCATTTGGTGACGTTTAATTTAACTGCAATGCTCATCCCCTCTATTTTCTGTGATTCTTCTCAGAAATTTATTCTATTTTCAAGTACTGATTACGATTTTAGAAATTTAGTCTCAAAATGCTCAGTGAAGCTTCATAACATGTCACCCAATGATTAAACTTGGAAGTCATTTCTGGTACCATCCGCAGTGATGTAACATAGGTAAAATATGCAGAGGACCTTCGTGAGCAAAATCCCAGCTGGATGTCATTCAGATGCGTGAGACAATAAATTAACCTCTTGTATACTTATCAAAAGTCAGTGTCTCTTCTTGACTCAGTTAAATGTGCCACTCCAAATATTAATGGCATCAGCTGACATTTTACACACATACTCTCATATTAATATACGTTTTTATTGACATAAAAAAAGTTCACATTTGACCAAAAAGTAAATATGAACCTTTAAAACTAAAACTAAGGGTTAATCTGCCCGGGATTATATGGGGCACCATACAGTCACACCCCAACTGGCATGTTTTCAAGACATATTCGTGTTGACATGATTGTTGTTATTTTATGTTTGGGTATCCCCTTCAAGCACGAGTTGAAAATTCAAGCTTGAGTGATTCAACTAGGTGTTCAAGAGTGTCAGGCCAGGGGTCAAGTGTGCCTTTCTTAGAGTCTATAAATACAACCAACTGCTGTATCTGCAAAACTGAAACTGAGGAAGGCTCAAGATGTTGTTGTATTTTGTATATTTTTGTATCAGCATAATAATTATATTCTTGAGAGTTGAGGGAAGGGTTCATTAAAGTCATTTTTAACCATTTGGTAACTTAACATACAGAGCAGGCCTCCTTACTCTGTAAGTAATGGAGCTTGGTAAACACTAAATTACATGGGTAATTTGACACCATGAATTGGGGGTATATTTCAGGTCGACAGAGGCATAAACCAAACACAAACAGTTATTTTACAACTAAATGCAAACTAATGCAGCATGAACTGGTCACATGCAATGCATTCCCATGCATGTTGGAATGAGCCTGCAACAAGTACATCATGGATGTATATGCAGAACTATAGATGGATGATTTGTGATTTGATTCCTGTATTGTGCACTTCGGTCTATGATGTCTCTACCGCCTGGCACACCGGTGCTGATGAGGCATAAAACACAAACTTGCTCACTCACTTTGCACTGGGGTATAGGCTAATTTGGACAGGAGGAGGACACAGCAATGAGGCGAAGGATGGTTGAAACTGCCCTCCAACATAGGTCCAGATGATCCCCAACCAGATCAGGAATCGAACCTAGGACCTAACTATTTGAAGCCCAGTGATCTACCAACTGAGCTAATCCTGAAAGGAAAGGTGTTGCAATCATTCCAATCAATCCAATCAGTGTATCAGTGCTCAGTGCTGTCCAGTGGTCCATTTACCCCATGCTCGGGACTATAACATGTAGTGCCACTGACACTTCCATACTTGTCACTTCAGGAGAAGCACCCAGCTGGGAAAATTATGCTCATCATTCAGTTGTTTAATTGGTGTGATTTCTAATGGCTGTCAATGCCAATAACTGCATAGTGATGGTCTTGTGGTACATATTACAAGGCTCAATTTTACTAGAAATGCCAGAATCCTGGACATGGTGGTGGTCTCTGGTCTCAGGTTCGAGCAAAGAAAATTTGCAGCCATGTGTATCCCACATGCCTCTAGCGCTAATAATACTAATATCATCCTTTATGACCCCATATGCTTTATTCACGTCAAATGCGTAACCTTGCTTCAACAAATGTTTAGCATTGACCTAATGGCAAAACATCACCCGTTTCACTTACTAAGAATTGGCACTGTACCTATTATAACCTATATGTCAGCAAAGATGGATTGAGACAGAGTGACCAATATAGGCACCAACATGGTGCCAAATGCTCAACAATTGTTCCAATTACTAAACATTTACTATCACATCTATCAAATTGTTAGAATGTATTGTTAAAAGTACAATGCATTGGGTGTATCAGTAGTGTAACCCAAATGAAGAACAACATTGTAACTCCAGGGTGCTCTATACTAATTCACCATGACCCAGGACGAGGCTGTGAAAGATCTTAAACGACCAATTATGAGTTTGGAACCTGACACG
The DNA here is from genome assembly GCA_026936325.1 of Platynereis dumerilii. Taxonomy (NCBI): domain Eukaryota; kingdom Metazoa; phylum Annelida; class Polychaeta; order Phyllodocida; family Nereididae; genus Platynereis; species Platynereis dumerilii. The sequence goes on from JAPTHN010000003.1 coordinate 20,046,169, forward strand.
TGACTTGTCCACTGTGATTGATTGGCTAATTAACACATTGTGCTCCAGGATTGTGCTCTCATGATCAGGTGGCTATGTACTTTTGCTTTGAGGGCATGCTTCAATGACCATGAAAACACTAACTGGTCACTTGAACCTCACATCAGTTACACTTTGCCTTTAGAAAGACATGTCAGCATGCATGGATTGGACAGTGCAGCAAGTTCTTTCAAAGATAACAACTTCTGACTAGACTTACTTTATGTATTTTTGCATAAGAGAGAAACCTTCGTGTCAAGGGGTATTAAACAAGTTAATTCTCCAAACAACTTGCCAAATGTTCCACACAAAAAAGGGTGTTGATATATTGTATACTAGATATACCCATTGACATTTTTAGGGGGAATGGAGTCCCCCCCCCTCCCGACCCCCACTATATGTGAAAACGAAGAGGTAAATTGCCAGTGATGGCACTGGAAATATTGACAGGGAAATGAAGAAAATCTGCAGTTTGTCTGAAGGCATGTGCTTTGATTGAAATGGTAGAGAAATACTTGAGCAGGGAAAAGATGTGAATGGATGTCAGGAAGTATTGGTGATGAAAAAGAGTTAGTGATATTTTGGCAGATTGCCAAATCCTACACAGCAGTCATGTGCAGTGAGTCCTCTGCTGTGAGATTGTGCTTGAACATGAACCTGGGCAAAGTGAAAAATGCATTGGTGATTGGATTCTGCTGTGCAGATTAGACTTGAGAGATAGCATGTAGGAGCTTGGATGATAGCTGAGACATGTACATGGGTCAGCCAGTGTGCAGGCATGGGAAGCAGCTGACACTGGAGTGTGTGGATGGTTTTGGCGGGAAGAGAGACAGTGGCGCCAGCCTCTGGCATGAGCAGGCAGGGAACTACAATGGAGATTCATGCGGCCCTGGTGGGGAAAAACAGTAGAGGCAGAAAACGTAAATAAGGGAGCTGTTTCACTGTTATTTGCTGTTATCAGAAGGACAGGATAGATCAATAAGAATAGGTGGATAGTTTATGTGAGTGGCATCGCTAGGGGAGGAGTTTTTAGCTGTTGCAGGCGTGAGCATGTCACATAAGATTTTTGTATCTTATACCCGGCAGGGATTGCTATTTAGGTAGTAATGTATGTCTTACTGGGTAATTGTGATGAATAAAAGGTCATGATTCTCAGCATTGCCCTAACTGCTTATTGCTTTGAAAGTTACCTTACATTATGACCACACATAGCGACGAATGTGCTTACAGAATTGCACTGACATGTTTTTGTGAGGTCATGTCCCTGTCCATGCATGCATGTTACTCCCTATGACTCATAAGCAAGTTGTGAGGTCATATCTTATACTTTCAATGTTTTCAAAACAAGTCATCTAAGTACTGAGTCACAGCACTCATCAATGAGAGGCCCCATTTAAGCATGTAACTCCCAGAACTCCTTGACGTCCTTTAACTCCCGCTATGTCCCACTAACTCCCACTAACTCCTGCTAACTCCCGCTAACTCCCGTAACTCCCGCTAAATCCTGCTATCTCCCGTAACTCCCACTAACTCCCGGCCCCCGCAGGTCTCGGGCCTCCTCGTGGCGGTGGGTGGTAACACTAAAGTGAAGACCTCTATCCTTAGTGGCCAACATGAGACAGTGCGCATGCACGGTGTGTCCCCTACCTTACAGGGGAATATCAATGAATATGTCATTTACCATGATACCAAACCGGATCGTACGTCACTCGGGTTACCAAGGTGCGCGTCCCTGAGCGGGAAACCAGGCTGAGATCGAAAAATTTGCGACTGGACTACCAAGATCTCAATGGACAAGGACATCTCCGGATGACTTGACTGACCCTGACCGCCCCCCACATCTGTCAAAGACTGAAAATTTCGATGGTGAAAGTACAAAACCTTGTATGTCGAAATTTTGCTATTTTTAGATTTTTGGTGGAATGACTATTTTAATATCGAATACACGTTGTCAGTTGATTACCTTGCCAGTTTGCTATTTTTGGAAGCTGTAACACACTGGTAACAGAATGATTTCACCAAACCTTGTATGTCGATATGTTTCAAAAAGTGAAAGTGCAAAACCTCGTAACTCAAATCAGAACTTTGAAGCACATATTGAGGGATATTTCAACTTTTTTTGAAAAACAATTACTGTGTTGCTTTTTTATGACTCCCAGCAAGTTTCCTGATTAAAAAAATTTACCTCCCTATATTTGTTTTGGTGATATAGGCTATTGAAAAAGAGAGTGCACGAAAATTTGAAAAAAATGTCATTTTCCTCATTCTTGCCATTGTAGCCACTCAATAAAATTTGTTATTGCAATCTGTCATAGGCAAATTATAATTTTCACTGTATATACATAGATTGAAAGTATATTCAATGCTGCAAGTTGCTTTAAAGTGTGATAAATGATCGAGTTACAAGGTTTTGCAAGGGTAGAAAGTGAAAGTGCAAAACCTCGTAAGTCGACATTTTCAATCACATCTGATGGTAACATCAATGCAAGGGGTAAACGACCTCTGACAAAAAATTTGCTACAACAGGGTGTCACTTTCTATGTATCTAGTTGGCCATAACTCACTTATTAATAAACATTACCTTAAAAAAAGACACCTGACAGTTTTTTTCAATTTCTGAAAAACAGCTTTTTTTGACTTACGAGGTTTTGCACTTTCACCATCGATTTGCTTGTTATAAAAGGTGTCACACAATCCCTGGAAGACCTGTCATCTGTTGCTATCTATGAAACAATTGCAGACCTTTGCGACACGACAATCGCAGATAGCCTGAGGCGCCAAACGAATGGCACATTCCTCCTTAAACCTGCGACCTCTGACCAACAAGATAAATTGACCGGCATCCATGACATAGCCAATACCAAAGTTATCATTGAACCTTTTCAAAGATCAGGCAAAGGCATTATCTTCTCCAAAGAAAGTAAGACCTGCTCAGACAATGAACTTACAAATTGGTTTCACAAACACGGCATCGCCAAATTCAAACGTCTTGCTCACAAGAATGGTTATGAGTTACTGTTGCTAACATTCAAAGATGAAAGATTACCAAAGAAAGTACCTGTAGCCTTTGAATGGTGCAGAGTTTCTCCATTCTTTCCCCATCCAAAACGCTGTTTCAATTGCCAAATGTATGGCCATTTTAGTCGTACATGCATCAGGCCAACAATTTGTGCCAATTGTGGTGACCATGGTCATGCACACACACACGATAAACCTTGCTCTAAACTTTCACATTGTGTCAACAGTTACTGTTCAGGGAACCATCCTGCCTTTAGCCGCAATTGCAAAGTCTTCAAGAAGGAAAAAGAAATTCTTCAACTACGAGCTGAAAGACAACTATCCTTTCCCGAAGCCAAACGCCTTGTAGAACAGGACCCGGACAAACCTTGCCTAGAACCAGATTACCCTAGACCAGCTTGTCATTCATCACCCCAGAGAGAGATTCATCTGGACAGGAACCTCTTCACAGATGTCTTAAGGAAAACACCTTCACCGCCTCAACCACCAGACCAGCCAAGCAAGGAAGAACCTGTGAACTCCCCTGAATCACCGAAGAAGATGATCAAACAACGTCAAATTTTCTCTTCTGTTACCCAAGGGACAGAGAAGTCCCTCAAACAACCAAAGGAAAAAGATGTTGCTCCTGATAACAAGACACTGCCCAAGACAACAAAACAAAAAAGCTCAACAATCGGCTTGCTACCTCAAAAAGACAAGAGTAAAACGATACTCACCAACAGCAAAAAAGAACTCTCCACTGGTCTCAAATTTCACATCAAGTCCAAAGATGGAAGACTGAAGGATGTATCACCATTTGTTAGCTACACAACAATGCTGAAGAAATTTGGAAAACCACACTCAGTCGATCGACAGCCTGACGGTAATTTATTGGTACAAGCCATAAATGCCACTCAGGCAAGGAAACTTCTTGAATTGAAAATGATTGCAGATGTACCTGTCAAAGTGACACCTCAAAGATCTCGATGCCATCAACCAAGATGAGATGAATAACTCAACATGACCACAAACCAAGTATGTCTCTAAATAGCCCAATCAGGTGCTGATGAGACGTAAAACACAAACTCACTCACTCACCCCCACTAACTCCCGTAACTCCCACTAACTCCCGCTAACTCCCACTAACTCCCGCTATATCTCCCACTAACTCTCGTAACTCCCACAAACTCCCGCTAACTCCTGCTGACTCCCATAACTCCCTGAAGTCCCAAACTAGCTAAAAATTACCAAAATTTTATTGTTTTGTGTGACATGAGTTACATGCTTAAATGGGCCTAATGAGGTCACAAGTTACTCAAGGACAAATTGACAGTTAATTTAAATGGACAGATAGGGCCTGTTGTGAGGTCATTGATGGCTACAAACAACTGCATGTAAGCACCCATCATTCTTCAACTGCAAGAAGCATAGGGACTGGGTTTTTTTGGAAAGCAAGAGGCCATAAATTATGATAAATAAAATGCAACCTTTTAAAAAGCAAGGGTTATACAAGCTGGGTGTATTTTTTGGTTTTTTTTTATTAACAAAAAATTAGTTTTGAAATGCTTTGAATAGATGTTAAAATATTTCTTTTGGCTGAAGTTCCTGTCAATCTGAACTGAATTCAGTCATGGGAAAATAAGTTAATGGCAGGTGTCATTCATGCTGTTCTTATGGGACTTCTGTTGTTTTGAAATTCAAGCATGAGCGAATACTTGGCTATAAATCTACACAATTCTACGTTGAAGGCACTCCATTCACTGATTTTGATATATGATGCTGTAACTTGTGAAGAAAAAAATCTATGCCTGACCTGTTCTTAGAGTGTTAGAGTTTAGGTCTGTGCCATTTAAACAACTGTGAACTGATAAAAGTAGGAGATGTTTCCTAGGGCCATATTTCATGAAGATTGGGCCATTCCTTCCCTGTGAGCAAACTGAGCATGCCATATTTCATGAAGATTGGGCTATTCCTTCCCTGTGAGCAAACTGAGCATGCCATATTTCATGAAGATTGGGCCATTCCTTCCTGTGAGCAAACTGAGTATGCCATATTTCATGAAGATTGATCCATTCCTTCCTGTGAGCTAGCTGAGCATGCAATATTTCATGAAGATTTGGCCATTCCTTCCCTGTGAGCTAACTGAGTATGCCATATTTCATGAAGATTGAGCTATTCCTTCCCTGTGAGCTAACTGAACATGCAATATTTCATGAAGATTAGGCTACTCTTTCGTGTGAGCAAACTGAGCATGCAAAATGTCATGAAGATCAGGCCATTCCTCCCCTGTGAGCAAACTGAGCATGCCAAATTCCATGAAGATTGGGCTATTCCTTCCCTGCAAGCAAACTGAGCATGCTGGACTTCATGAATATTTGACCATTCTTTCCCAGGGCTGTGGATACTGTTCTTCATTTCTACACACCTTTAGTCTTTAATGCGTTGTTGATAAAAGTATAAATAGCCGAAATGTTGTCATCTTTGCTGTTGCAGTTTAATACAGTCCAGTACTCCTGTGACTTCGGTTCCAAGTGAGTACCCAGTGAGTACACAATTCTATGTTTTGCAACTGGAGACCCTATTGTCATGCAGTTAGATATACATTATACGGTGTGTATCTAAATGTGATCTTAACCATGACAATTAAAGAAAGTGAAAGCTGAAAGGACACTTTAACCTTTTTAAATGTGGAGTTTCCCAGATGCATTCAATATGAAAAGGAATAATAAAGGAAGCAAAAATTAGACTGAGAGTTACTGCAACAGTGCTACAGTGGGCAGTGATAGTGCTGGTCGAATTCACAAAGTTCTAAAAGAAATTTCGTCCTGGCTCTCTATATCCTCAGTCAAAATATCTTCATTTGACTGGTTAATTTTGTTACATTTATAAATGCAATGGCAATGATGTAAAAATAAAACACACCGAGTTTGTAATGTCATGTTCTGCGGACTCCCAAAACCTCAGACAATTCAGCTGAAGATTAAACCATGACCAAGTGCCAGGACATGTAACATATACATTCAAACTAAATGCTAATGAGATGCAAATGACGTCATACCAGGTCACACGATGGTTGCCAGCTAAAAACTCCCTCCACAGACCTGTTCTTCCCCTACACCCCTCACCTGCCCTTCTTTCACCCTTTTCTTCTTCTGATGACTTCATAAATTGCTGTTTCATTTGCTGCTTAATGCAGTTTGTGTGCAACATCAAGGGTAGTTCCCTATCTCTCCGCCAGAGCTCCTCTTATGCAAATCAGCTCCTGGGTCAGAAATGTTTCTTCCCAAAAATGTTATGCCACATGGCAGCACCATCTTAATCTCATACAAATACATTCGATGACTTTCAACTTTTCATCAACATCCCATCAAAAATTTCCATTCACCTGTTCATTCCATTATTGGTTTCTTCTGTGATTGCATTGGGCTTTACTAGTGTAACAAATTTCTCAAGTTTTCATTTTAACAGCATGGAACCCTGTTTTTTTGCGGTCTCTTTTTATTTATTTTCTCGTTCTTTAAGTCTTGAACATTATTGTTGTGGAATAAGGGCACTCAAGCATGTTTTCTCCTGACCTTTGGTGGTCTTTGAGGTTTCTGCTCAGAAAAATATCAAAATGTGAAACTATTTTTGGCTACAAAAAATGTAATGTCATACGCCACAAAACAAAAAAGGCAGTGAACTATTTTTACTGCTTTCCAAAACTTGAGAAAGTTATATTCACTAATCACTAAGTGTAGTTTACACAAAATAACTTTTCAGTTCTTAAAAGATGTTTGGTTAAAATGATATAATATTGATGAACCAGAAGATACTTAATAAATGAAATAGTATTTATTGAGAATTGGGCAAGTCTGTGATTATGGGACTGTAGTTTATTGCCAGAAACAAAGAAACAACTCTAAACAGTCCTGAGTTGAGAACATATGACCTGCGGAACATAGATAGATAGATAGATAATTATGGTAAGTGCAGCCCTCTAAGCCCAGTTCTGGGTGCTCACGAGGGTTGATTTATGAGATGGGAAAGAGTGGGAGTCCTCAACATGTTACACATTTACCCCATCTGATGGATCTTTTACTTGCCCAGCATAGACACTGATACAAGGGACCACCAATTCAACGTCTCATCCAAACAACATCCAGCTGGGATCTTGCTCATGAAGGTACACTGAAAATTTTGGGTTCCCCACCCGGGGTTCGAACCCATGCAGGAATACACCTGCAGCAGAGCAGGAGGGAACCTAAGCCACTTGGCCACCCAGCAGCTAGGGCCAAGGGAACATAGAACTTACCTCCGTGTGTAATCCATCAAGAAGGCCTTTTTCGCTTTCAATTCCATCTCTTCTGTTTTTGTCCCATTGCAGCCCTGGAGTACAACCCTAACCTGACGGAGTACATGCCCGAGGGGTGCTACATGGTCATCTTAGGAGTGTTAATCGGAATCTGCCTGTGGTTCTCCAAGATCAGCCAAGAGTCCCTAAACAGCGAGCACTTCTTCATCTTCCTTCTTCCTCCCGTTATCATCGAAGCGGGATACTTCATGCCCAAAAGGGCTTTCTTCGACCAGGTGAAGTGTAAATTTACTACCAAGACAATTGAAACTATCTATCATCATTAAATGTATACTTTAATTGTGGGCGAAACTATGATGAGTTTACTATATCCTTGAAGCAGATTTATTCCAATCAGTGATCTGGCTTCAATCCGCTTGATCTGTATAGGCCAGCTTTATGTCGCAGCTGTGGCAACTGACCTATCCCCGGCCCAATTTTATCAACCTCATGTTGTAATGATTCATGTAATGACATCACCTTTATTTTTCTTATTTATACCAGATTGGAACCATCTTATGGTACGCTATTGTGTCTACCCTTTTCTCGACCTTCGCCATTGGTTTTTCTCTGTGGGGTTTCTCCAACTCGGGCGGAATAGGGGCGATTGACCTTGACCTGGACATGATCCACTGTTTGGCGTACGGAGGGTTGATTGCAGCTGTGGATCCTGTTGCCGTCTTAGCCACTTTTGAAGAAATCCACGTCAATGAGATTTTGCATAGTGTTGTTTTTGGAGAATCGTTGCTGAACGATGGAGTTACTGTGGTATGTATGTGAATTGCAGAGTGTGGATGTAGGCCTGAATTTAACCAAATAACACAATTAATGCTTTATTAATTTCTATTTAAAACTTTAAAAGATTTTTTTTAAATAAGCAGACAAAAATTGTTGTGACCTTGAGTCTCTACATTGTACTCTTCCGAGCCACATTCCGTCATTCGCATACTAATATTTAAAGCGAAAAATTCATACTACTATGAGAAGCAAGACTCCTATAAAATTTGATTTTACTAAAAGAAAATAACAAACCATTTATCATAAGTCTATGCTGTTTTATGTTCCAGGTCCTCTTCAATCTCTTCAATGGCTTCAGCATCATTGGGGGTAGCAACATCACAGCCCAAGACATCGCCTCCGGAGTGGGATCTCTGTTTCTGGTTGGAATCGGAGGAACTCTCATTGGAATATTTGTCGCTATTATTGGAGCTTTTATAATTCGCTTTACTCAGAAGGTGATCTCAACATTCATTTATGTATTTTTATTTATAATATTAATTTGATGATATACTGTCATGTCACCTCTTATGGCTCTGTAAAGAAAATATGATAATCTTCCTTGCATACAAAGAAAATCAACTATTTTACCCTTTCCGAAGATTCTCTTTCAAATTTTTTTCATCCCATTTTTTCCAGGCACCCCTTGTTCAGCCAATCATCATCCTCACCTTCGGATACCTGACGTACATCACTCCGGAATTGTTTAATTTGTCGGCCATCTTGGGGTAAGAGTACGTTCTTCTGAATTTTGATATTTGATGGATGCAATATTTACCTTCTATAAGATTTTTTTTTGGAGTAGTCAGCAACAGGGACAATACTAATAACTTACTATAGTCAATAGATTATGACATTTTATTCTCATTTTGCACTATTTTTTGTGTCACTTTGAGATGTGTATTATTTATTCTGAGTATATTTTTCCTCTCTGATTCAATGCCAGATTTGACACAAGAGGGCAGAAATGGCTAAGTATGGTAAAATCCCCCCTGCTGGTGTCCTGAGAAATGGCATGATGTGCTAAACCTGCTCATTGAGAATATAGAAGTCTGAAAACTATTATTAATTTCCGGCGGTATCAACACACTAAACAGCTGTCCGAATGATGAGGAAGCATATTTCTTGCCAATTTTTAAATACAACTTTGTTATGTTTTGTGCATACACCATGTTCCTTGGTAATGTTTTGTGCACACAACATGTTTATTGGTAATGTTTTGTACGCACACCATGGTCATAATGTTTTGTATGTATATATACACCATGTTCCTTGGTAATGTTTTGTACATACACCATGTTTGTTTGGTAATGTTTTGTACATACACCATATGTTCTTTAGTAATGCCATGTACATACACCGTGTTCCTTGGTTATGTTTTGTGAACACACCATGTTCGTTGGTAATGTTTTGCACACACACCACATTCCTTTGTTATGTTTTGTGCTTATGCCATGTTTGTTGGTGGTGCTTTGCACGTGCACCACATTCCTTGGTTATATTTGTGCACACACGACATTCCTTGGTAATGTTTTATAAACACAGTACACACAACATTCCTTGGTTATGTTTTTGTGCACACACCATGTTCTTTGGTAATGTTTTGTACATACACCATGTTCTCTGGTAATCTTTTGTACACACACCACGTTCCTTGGTAGTGTGTTGTACATACACCATGTTCCTTGGAAATGTTTTGTACACACACACCATGTTCATTGGTAATGTTTTTTGCATACACCATGTCTGTTGGTTAAGTTTTGTGCACATGTTTATTGGTTATATTTTATGCACACAACATGCTCATTTTTTATGTTTTATGCACACACCATGTTCCTAGGTTATGTTTTGTGCACACACCATGTTTGTTGGTTATGTTTTATGCGCACACCTAGTGCATTGGGTACGTTTTGTGCACACACCATGTATGTCTGTTATGTTTTGCGAAAGATTTAGATAAATGTGATGTTCTCAATTTTTGTTTTAGATGTACGTTCGGCTGCATCACGCTCAACAAGTACTGTGAACCAAACATTTCCAAGAAATCCCACACGACGGTCAAGTATTTCCTGAAGATGGTCGCGGCAGTTTGCGAAACGATCATCTTCCTTTTCTTGGGGACGTTTGTGGTGAATAACGTGAATGAGTGGAACACGGCCTTCATCCTGCTCTGCCTCATTTTCTGTTTGGTATGGCGCTCTGTTGGTAAGCTGTGGGTTCTTGGGTTTTTAAAAGATTTTCAGGATCGTTTCATTACAAAACATGAATCAATAAAATCAGCAAAGGAAACGTTTATGTTCCTGTGTAATGGTTTGAAAGATACTGCAGTGCTTCATACCATTACTGTAATAACTTTACAAACTTTTGAGAAATGTTGATTACCAATATACTTATATAGGTGCTATATATAACTGTAGGAGCAATTAGTATCTTCAAAAAATAAAAAAAATATTAGTGAATGTAATTGTTTACATCTGCTGCCAACTTGAAACATTTTAAAATGGTCTTGCAGAGGGAGTTGAGGGACATAACTTAGTGGAAGACATAAAATTTGTCTGTATTTTTGGATTGTTAATATTCTTGTATTTTCAGCTGTCTTGAGCTTGACCTTCATCGCCAACATGTTCCGTAACAACCGGTTGACTTTCATGGACCAGTTCATCATGGCCTATGGAGGCATCCGTGGAGGAATAGCATTCGCCTTAGTAGCCAGTATGGACGCCAAGATTTTTCCCCAGAAGAAACTCTTCATGACTTCTACCATTTTCGTCATCTACTACACCATTTTTGTCATGGTATGTTTTTCTGACACAATATTGATGAATGACTTATCATAATTTATTATAGATTTAAATAGACATAGTTTAAACTAACCAGAGAAATCTCATTTGGCAGTTATGAAGACTCTTCAAAGGAAAACAATTCAGCCTATAATCATTTCCTTTTTTTTTTGCCGGGGAAATTATTGTACGTTGTCATTTCTCTCTTCGCTAAGTTCGCTTATTTCCAATGCTTTCAGGAAAATTGATAAAATTTTGATACTTGTCTGATAATCATATATATTTGTGGTTGAACATTATTGTCAATAGCATACAATAGTCCCTATATATGATGAACTTTTTAAAAATTCGTAATCAAAATCACAAGTAGTTTGGGATTGTTGATATTCATAATTTTGAGGATGTGCATTATGTAAATCTTCATGACATTGGTTGACCTTTGAAGAAAATTGAATGAAGTTAATTAAAGAAGTTGATTAATATTTTTGAAGTTAAAAACCTGCAAGCAAGGTCTTGAGGTAATTTGTTTCATCTAACTGTTTAATTGGACTCCTAGCCTTCAGAAATACCTGAGATAACTGACTCATTACTAAGGTAACTAGCAAATAATTCACAACACTCATTAGGTCTTAATATTCTACACCGGCTTTGTGGATCAGAGCCTTGCTTCCTTCAATGAGGATACCCTCACAAGCAACCTCCCTGTAATATATCTTACAAACCTTTTCATCCCTCTTCACCAGTTGTATTTTTCAAATACTCTATTGACCTTCCATTTTGCTCTGTGAATTCACCATGTCAGCCATTTTGGAAGATTTTGAATTTGACTGATCTTCCTTGTGTCCGGTCTTCCTTGTGTCCGTTCTTCCTTGAGTCCGTTCTTCCTTGTGTCTGTTCTTCCTTGTGTCCGTTCTTCCTTGTGTCCATTCTGCTTTGGTCTGGGCATTTACGGTGTTGTGAGATGTTTACCTTTGAATGGACGCTTAGGGGTTGACCAGATGATCTTTGGGGGGAAGGGGGGACTATGGCTTTTTGGTAAAAAAAAAGTTTGTTTCCCACTTGACACTGAAAAAAAAAAGTTGGTTCAGCACATGAAAAAAAAAGGAAGTTTGTATCGATTCCGTGTGCAAAAAACATTGTTCGTCCACACAAAAAAGAAGCTTGTCCCAGGCGTAAAAGCCATAGCGCCTCCCCCCCCCCCCCAACTATCGTCTGGTCGCCCTTTATATAATGTCTGCAAGTGGGAAAAGGGATCCTCTTGCCCCATGAGATAAAAATAAAAATCACATCATGAAGGTTGATTTTCTCTCTTTTGGACATAAAAGACTCCTGATTTATTTTTATGGGTGTTTGATTACCATTATGTTAAATTTCTTATTTGGCTTGCGTTTGTTGCATTGACTTTTAACACTTTTGAAGAAATTCTGTAAGTTGGAGAATAAGGAGATTCTTTCTGCTTGCAGGGGATTACCATAAAACCTCTAGTGATGTTCCTGAAAGTGAAGAAGGCCGACAAACACAAACCAAGCATGGGCGAGAAGATCGGAACCCGTGTATGTCTTAATTGACTTCTTTATTCAATTGGATTTGTATAATCTGTTTAGACTATATACACTCAGTGAGTACACAAAAAGCTGAATGGCCAAGTTGGTAGAGTGCTTGGTTGGAGGTCCTGGATTTGATGGTCCCAGGTATGATTCCTGGTCATAGAACAATTTATTTCCAGAACCAGATCTTCATATGATCAACATCTCATTAAATATCCTCAGATGAGACATTGAATTGGTAAACTCTTTGACCAGCAATGATTTCCCAGAGGAAAAAAGAGTGCGCTTGAAGTGCTCTAATTATTTAAATTACCAAATGTACTCCGATTGTACTTTAAAAATTCATATACTTTTCTACAAGGGAGCGGATTTGGAGATTTGCATGTAGAGGAGTATAAATGAAGCGAAATTTAAATAATTCAAACGCTTCAAATGTACTCTTTTTTCCTCTGGGTTCCCTGGATAAAAGGAGCACCATTCCCAATCATTATTATTTGCATTTATAGGCCTATTGTTGTAGCCCCATTGTGACTCCAATGCTTGCCATTGTTGCCAACAGGCCACAACGAAGGGTCACACTCACAGGTCTGGGGCTACTATTGTTGGGCCTTGCTTTAGTCTTTAAAACTCTTACAAGTTACAAGAATATAGTTGTTATTTTAGAATTTGGGTTAATGAACTGGCATGGCGGATTTCACCTGTTCAATTTCTATTTCTGATACATCCTTGTCACTTGCGGAGCCTTGCGTTACACCTGCAGTATTCATATATATAGGTGAATGATCCACACGTGTCACTAAAAGGTAAAATATTCTGTAAATTTATACAGTCTGGAAAATAAGTATTTTCCCCCCTATCCAAAAATTCTTAATCTTTGTTGATAGAAATGTTTCAGAAAATCTCTTTGCATCCCATGACTTTCGGTGGTCAATTGCTTATAAATTTCTCCTACTGTATAAGCCCTTAGAATAGTATCTAGCCGATCGGGATGTTGAAACTCTAGAATAATTAACCATATAGTCATGCAATATGAAATACCTGCCAGACCAAATTGACTAATATATATTTATTTGTGTCCAAGTGTGCTTTTATTAGACTTTTTCTCAAAGCGATATAGCCAATTTTCTCAATAGTCACAACTTTTCATGACCAGGACACCAACAATTCTCAAATAGGAACTTGGTTATATATATATGAAGATCGATTTACCATTTGAGTCGTGAAAAAATAGAATGCGAAAAAAAAGATCATACACTATGTGTTCGCCAATATAAGCCCTATATTTTATATACGTAAAGAGATTACTAGACTTTTAGACCATGCAAAGGTACATACAGAGATATGCACTTGTTGCGATTGCACTGTTTCCAAGGGCGGGGTCCTTTACTTGCCTTAGCATAGAACTGAGCACAAAGCAGCACCCTAACTTTACGTCAGATGCAACTTTTGTTTGTTTGTGTTTTATGCCTCTGCAGCATTAGTTGGCTATATAGAGGCAGGCGATCACCGTATGATGATGAGATGAGAAGACTGTGAGTCTGGTACATACCCGATTAATTCAGGGATGCCCAGAGTCTTTCAGTTGCTCCAGCATAGAATACTGGATACGACCCGCCTCCATTTAATGTCCCATGGGCTCGGACTAACGTGAGTTCCCGGGTTGAGATTTGAACCCACGCCCTCAAAGCCAGTTGACAAGCGCACTTACCATTTAGGCCAGGGGGGAACTCGTCAGATGCAACTGAGAGAGATTTGTTAATGAAAGTCAATTAGACACTTTGGGTTGCCCCCTTGGCATTGAACCCACAATAATATATATATATATATATATACATGAATTGAGGCTACTCCAATCAATATCATGTAAGCCCATGTCAATATTGATATCACTGCTAGGCAGTGCTGGGCAACACCAGTCACACCATATAATCAGACTGTATACTAGTGATAGGACCTAATGGGCTTATAATAAGATAATTATAGTCTGGGATTGGCCTGATCCCAGAATCTTTGATGTCAGACAATAATTTGGGAATAGTAGACTCAGACTGGAATAATTTTAATAATTTGGAATAAATGGACTGGAAAAATACTGTAATAGATTTGAGTGTGTCTGTAAACCAGAGTATGTGTATGGAAATGTTAAAGTTGCAAGAGTTACATCAAGTACAGTGTAAAACCAGAAATTGGAAGTGAGACTAGCAGTGGAATGATTTTTTGGTGTGTGTCCAAAGAGTTATTTTACCAAAAAATTAAAAAAGATAGTTGCCCTCCTAATTGTGCTTCAGAGTGGTAAGAAAAGGAAGACCGCTTCAAATTAAATTAATTGAATTTGATGAAACTGAAAATAAACATAATAGCTCATAATTATATCCCATCCAAAATAACTATCAAAACTAACAACTATATCTATGTGAAATCTTCAGAACTAACAGCAAGATCTATTCAAGGAACCTTAGTTGTAGCAGCCAGATCTATGTGGAACCTTCAGAGCTAACATCCAGATTTAAGTGGAACCTTCAGAACTAATAGCCGCACCAAAGTGGAATCTTCAGAAGTAACAGCCAGATCTAAACGGAACCCTCAGAAGTAACAGCCAGATTTAAGTGGAACCTTTAGAAGTAACAACCAGATCTCTATGGAACCTTCAGAAGTAACAGCCAGATCTAAGTGGAACCTTTAGAAGTAACAACCAGATCGAAGTTGAACCTTCGGAAGTAACAGCCAGATCAAAATGAAATCTTCGGAAGTAACAACCAGATCGAAGTGGAGCCTTCGGAAGTAACAGCAAGATTTAAGTGGAACCCTCAGAAGTAACAGGCAGATCTCTATGGAACCTTCAGAAATAACAGCCAGATCTAAGTGAAATCTTCAGAAGTAACAGCCAGATCTAACTGTAACTTCCAGAAATAAGCCAGATCTATGTGGAAACTTCAGTAGTAACAGCCAGATGTCTGAAACTGTAGAACTAACAGGCGGATCTAAATGAAACCTTCAGTGGCAACAGCCAGATCTAAGTGGAACCTTCAGAAGTAACAGCCAGATCTTAAATTGGAACCTTCAGTGAACAGCCAGATCTAAGTGGAACCTTCGGAAGTAACAGCCAGATATATGTGAAACCTACAGAAGTAGCAGCTAGATCTAAATGGAACCTTCAAAAGTAATAGCCAGATCTATGTTGAACCGTCAAAATTAACAGCCTTATTGAGGGGAATGAGGTCTGGGGAACCTCCAAAACTAAAACTAACAGCCAGGTTAATTTGAAACCTTCGGAACTAACAGCCAGATGTATTGAACCTTCAGAACTAACAGGTCTATGTAAAGAGATCATGCTATATCCCGTTCTCCTTGTATAGACCCCGAAGCCGCCGCCACCAGCCGCCAGTTGCGCCATTAAGGCCTTCTGTTGAAGCCAGCTGTTAATTCCTCCAGCCAAATTCCAGCCAGCCGTTTGCATTGCAGCTCAGCCAGTTGATAATTTGAGTGAAATGGCAGAAGTGAAGTTAATTACAGAAGCTTTCCAATCAGCTAATTGTGCTAATTGCAATCTGGAGGTTCTAGGCAATGTTTCTTTGATGCAATAGATTCAAAACTCATTTCAACCAATGCATTTGTGATAACTCATTCAATTATTTTATTCTTGATGTATGAAAACAGAATGCATTCATACATACAATAATTTGATATGGTCTGTTTAGGCTTAACAATGATTGTCTTCCCTCACTCCTTTTGATCCTACTCTTCATCATGTCCATTCAGTCTGAGGATGACACAACAATAAGTTAGATACACTGCTTGAGCCAGAAATAGTGAAAAGGAAACAATCATTGCAAAGTTTGCTCTGAAGCAGAAGATACTGCAGTATTTTAGAATGTAAATATGCCAATGTTGCTTTACTAGTTTATTTAATTGTCAGTGCATAGGCTACAGTCCAAGCTATACAATGTATTGCCTTTTGATTATGGGGCTTTGTATTAGCAGGGCCCATGTTATTAAATATGTAAGTTTGCATTTCAACTTTTAGCCTGGTAGGCCAGGCATCTGTAAGCCACCAGACTACTTTTTCAAACAGTATGCATGTCATTATTGCATGATCAAATTATATCTTCATTTTATTTTTTTATTACGACAATGAAAATGTCACACCTGACACATTTGTCAAAACAGAAAATAACACATACAATAAATGGATCAAGTTTAAAAAGACATAATCAATTTCAATCTTACAATATATCTATAAAATTTAAGGTTCCAGCCAATTAAATTAATGTTAATTCTAAGACATGGCATTATTGCTGTAACAGTTTCCTGGTCTTGGTGAAAAGTTTCTGAAAGCAATTTTCAGTCAGTTCTAGTTAGTCCGAAAATATCACGTTTGGTTTAGTCTCTGGTTAGAAAGCCTACAATACATATTACATCCAGGATTCCAGCAGAGAATGAAACTGCCTAAATTTTATAAATTTTTTGTTCGATTTTGTGGTCACGAGACAGTGATTCAACATGTAAGCCGTTATCAGCCATTTATTAATACATGACTCAGCCAGTTATTTAGAGATCGGCTGAGCCGGCTAGTCAGCCATTAAAACTCCCAGCCAGTCATTTAGAGGAAATTAAACGGCTTCGGGGTCTATCCTTGTAATTGCATGTACCTGTGACCTGCATTTTTTTTTTTTAAAGAAGTAATAACCTGAGCTTTGATAATATTTTGATAGGCTGGTATTTGTTGATTTTTAATCACACAAATTGTATTTAATTTATATTTTCAAGGTGATTGACCATCTAATGGCTGGCATTGAAGATATAGCAGGACTCCATGGCCACAATGACGCCAGAATGAAGTAAGATATTTTTCTATGAAATTCGATTGAAATGTGGATGGACAATTATTTCTCACACTTAGATGGTTGCCTCTGCCACGAGACATTGCATACTCCTTGCCTCATTACTGGAAGCCGCTGTCCTGTTCAGTGGTGTAGCCAGACATCTTCCACAGGTGGGGCAGTGGGTGGGGCAGGACTTCTTGAGGGGGGGCAAGGCCTTTATCGACATTTTTCCGATAAAACTCCCACAATGGTCATTATCATCATCATTAAGCAAGTTAAATTGACCATGAAGTGCAAGAAATTTAATTATATGTTGTATTTAGATATTTTGCTGCTAAATGTGAAGTTATTATTATATCTTGCATAAATTTGCTTGACTGAATGCCACTAAATATTGAATCTAGATGACTGGATCCATAGATGAAGAAAACATCATAGAAAAACATCAGAAAAGTGACATTTTCATCAAAACAAGAATTCTGGCATCAATGAAATTATTCTTTCAGTCTTGAACAAGAAACAGAAAAGTTATAATGCTCATCACATAGCAATCATCATCTTAGCAATGTCATCACACTAGAACAGAAAAATTGCATGATTTTTCATCAGACTAGGCCTATAAACTATTCATAAATATATTATAGGAATGTAATGAGTATCATATAGAATAATGAAAAATTATCTCGATCCATAGTTATAACAGAGCAGTGTAATAACAATAGCAGGGCTCCTAGCAGCCTTGCAGAAAAAAATTGGAGTTTGGCCAAAAAAATTAGGATCATTAATTGTGGTCATGTAGGAGCCTGTTTTAATCACATTTTGCCAAAAAACATGACGAAGGGACAAGATATTGTCTTCATTTTTGACGCCTTCATTGAAAGTACACAATTTTTTCCTTCAAGATAAGTCCCAAACCTTGTCGAAAGAATGTACAATGAGCCTTACGATTTTTTTCAGTCAAATATCTGACATTTCTGACTCAAAGCTTGAACTTTGTCCTATGAAGAGACAAGATTTGCCACTTCACTAAATTTACCATTTCTGAATTTTAAAAAAGTAAGACTGGCCAAAAAGGAAAAGTAGGATGATTTCTAAATAAGGTAGGAAAAGTAAGAGTTCTTGGAGGCCTGCAATAGAGACAATAAATTGCAATGTAGCAACATCAGTCTCTGATATGACTTAAGAAGAATGATCCTGTTTGAAAATATCTCTACAAACTCATCCAAGGTTTGAGAGCCTCTCATCTGCCATTGAATTTTCACAGAGGTTTTTGTCCTCTTCATGACAGAGAAGCTTCACTCACAAGAAGCACTGGACACTGGGATTGTCATTGCAATTTTACAGAGCCTCACTGCATGGTTGAATAAATTTGACAAATTCGGGAGAGTTCAGTTGGTGTTTCGAGGCCCTGCATTTTTCGGCTCCACCAGTCGCTCGTCCCGCTAAATAATTAGGTCAGTGTTTGAAACACTATTTGGTAGAGGCCAACCTAAGCAAAATAGTAAAACAAGGTCATGCACTGGACATTTCAGGCTAATTTTATTTTATTTTACTCCAAAGCCAGAGGGGGGGCAAGAGGGGGGGCAAGAGCAGCCACAGGGGGGGGGGCAATTGCCCCACCTTGCCCCCCCTGGCTACGCCACTGGACTCCTGTTGATCCTTCAGTTGAGCGACCTTCGCAGTGCAAAAATACAGGATGTAAAGATTCATCACTCATGCATACTTGCACACTGAGATAATTTGGTCAAGTGCATGTGCCTGCCAAAATATTTTACAATGTGATAACATTTTCAGGCCTTTTTTTAAAAATGTGCATAAATCATATTTAACGCGAACCTTGAATTGCGTTTCAGCTAAAGCAGCAATTTCATTTTTAATTTGGATAATGGTTGGGTTGATTTAGAAAGTAATTTTAGAGAAATGCACTAAAAACCTCAAAGCGTGCAGAATTTTCTGTATTGCGTAGTAGAATTCAATTTCATTGCCAAAAGAGGAGAAACCAGATGAGATATATATATCAGATGGAATCATGGGGTGGAGATATATATGTGAGTAAATTTCCAGGGCTCCTATGATAAAAGAAAACCTTTTGACGTATTACATTTAAATTTTGTATTTAAAAAAGACAATGGAAAAAGCTTAAGATGGCATTTCTACAAAATCACCCTTTCTTCTCCCCAATGTGCTTACATAAATTCCCAGAGCTATTCTTTTATTTAAATACCAGCTTTTAAATAGCTGAAATATTACGTCTTTTCAAAAACACCTTCTTTAAGAATTCATTTGTTGTTGTCTTTCGATAAGCTGCTTTTTCATCAGCATATGGACTCCTGGTGTAGTTCTCTGGTATTAGTCACAGGTATGTAAATGTCACTAGGTGGCTGGCTAGATGCTGACACCTGTGGCCACAATAAAATGTGCCACTCTGGTGTGGAGCTGAGTGATAAGTTCTCTAGGTAAGAAGTCTGGTTGTCCCAGGAGTACCTGCATATTAATAAGACGGTTGTTAGCAGGAATTTTGTATCTATGAAATAAGGAGTCAATATTGTCGAATAAACATGCCCTCTCAGCATTGTATAGAGAACAGTCAAAAATGAAATGCTCTATAGTGCCCCTACTCAGTTCACATGCACAGTTAGGGGTAGGATAGAAGGCTGGCAGAATTTTGTGCATGTGATCATTCAGGAGGGAGGAGCCTGTTTTGAGCCTTATAGTTTTAATATCCATGGCTCTGTTTCCGAGTGATCTGTAGCCTCTTTCACTAACTACAGGATACAGGGAGAAAGTAAATCTGCCTGTAGTGGCACAGTTCCATCTATGCTGCCATCTTTTGACATTGACCTTTTTAATTTCTGTTTTGGCTTCGGATATTGAAAGAGGCTCATTTTGTACATCCGTAGATGCCATATGAGCAGCTTTCCTAGCCAAGAAATCAGCAATGTCATTCCCCTTGAGGTCAATGTGTCCGGCTGTCCAATATATATATACAAAGACCCTGCGGGTTTCAAGTTCATGAACTAATTCCTGTAATTTGTCAGCTATGTGACCGTAGTTGTCGTCAACTCGGCCTCTGGTAGTGACATGAATAGCTGACTGACAGTCTGTGATGACATGAATTTTTCTGTCATGTAGTAACGGTTTCTTTTTAGAAACAGTTTCAATCGCTAAAAGGATGGCTTGTAGCTCTCCTTGATAGCTACTGGATTTAATAGAAACGGGTTTGACATGGTGGCTGGGTTCACCTGCAACTCCTTTCCAGTATATAGCTGCCCCAGCCCCACATGGCCCTGGGTTGCCAAGGGCAGAGCCGTCTGTGAAAGCAACAATGTCATTTTGAGTAGTGTCCAGATAGTCGAGAGCAGCTGAGAGAGCTGCTGTTTTCTGCTGGTCACTGCGATTGTTGCTACTTCCAAAAGCATAAAAGTCCTCCAAGTTGACAGCAACAGGATTGGGCCACGTGAGGTGCTTAATTTTGGTCTGGATCAACGGTTCAACTTTATTGAAATCCTTGGAAAGAAGCTTCGCGACCATTCGAAGTTTATGAAGGCTGGTGATGATTTTGTAGTCCATAAAAACAGCATCTTCCAGTAATTGACCAACCTTATCTTTTAACATAAGTGTCTCATTTCTTGAGATTTTGAGGAAAGTGGTCATAAGAGTCTGGTCGAGCCTTAAGTCCAATGGGAGGACTCCTGTGATAGCTTCCAAAGCGTTTGAGGCAGTGCCCTGCATAGTTCCAGTGCACCGTCTGAGTGCTTGGTTTTGTACACCAAGTAACTCATTGATGTCCTTAGATGAGCACCATATTGTGTATCCGAATTCCAGATGTGGCCTTATACAACTTTTATACAGAGTAAGCATGAAATCCGTGCCTGCCCCTCTGAGGCCCTGTGTTAAGGCACTAAGTTTGGCTAGCATACCTTTGGTCTTTGCTACAGTTGCGGCTATATGTGACCTAAAGGTAAGTTTGTTGTCAAAGATGACTCCTAGTAGTCTCTTCTCTTCGACTAGTTTGAAAGTCCTATTTCTTACATTTATATCCAGTTTAACATTACCTTGTGTACTGAAACACATAGCTTCAGTTTTGGCAATGTTAATGGCTTGTTGCCATTTATAGGCCCAATTGAACAGTTCCATCATATTCTGCTCTAAAACATCTTCAGTGACGGAAATGTTTGAACCACTGGTCCAGATAGTGACGTCGTCAGCATATTTTATATGTCGTGTGGATATGTAATCCGATATGTCACTAGTGAAAATAATGTATAAAATAGGTCCAATGACCGAGCCTTGAGGGATTCCTACTTTTGTAGGTATCCAGTCTGTTGTAGCCGTATTAACTAGACTACGGGTGCATCGGCCATTTAGAAAACTGTAGATATAGGATAAAATCCTGCCACGCAAGCCCAGTTTGATAAGTTTATATATGACACCCTCCCTCCATACGGCGTCATAGGCTCCTTCGAAATCGATCATGACACATCCAGTGTGTTCCTTGTTTTTTAAAGAACATTGTATGTCAAGGGTGAAATCCAGTAAGGCATGATTTAAATCTCTGCCTTTTACATACGCATACTGATGAGGGTCCATATATCCCTTTTCATTGAGAAAAGCAACAAGTCTGTCACACACAATTCTTTCAAACAGTTTTCCCACACATGAGCTAAGGCTCAGTGATCGGTAAGCTTTCTCAACATGATAGCTGGGTTTTCCCTGTTTAGGAATGTAGATTCTATTTTCTCTCTTCCATACAGAGGGTAAGTTACCTTCATTCCAGCAAGCTTGGAAAAGATTATGAAGTGGTTTGCAAATAATGTCTTTTGCTTTGTAGAGAGGGAGAGGGTGAATTTTATCTGGGCCTGGGCCATGACGTTATACAAATTGTGAGCGTAGAACATTGCTGATGCCACCAGAACAGAAGTGCTGCTTTTGTAGCTGCTGTAAATAGCTAGTGGTTGCTACAGCAGGCAGCTTGAATTGGTGATGCAGCTGATAGCATCAGCAGTCAAGCAGCTTCAAGCCAGCCTCCGCAGCCACTGCATAACCCACGTGCTATCTCACTTGCCTCTCATATTGGACATGGCTTTCCAAGTGCTACAAGTGCTAGCTTCTATACAGCAATTTCTCAGGTAGGGTTTCTGACTTGATTGTGATTTGGTGTTTTAATGACATCTTTAACATAGTGGCTATTAAATACAGTCACTTCAATTAGTTCAGTTATAGTCTCATTCCATATTTCATTCATTCTGTTGTCTCTATTTTTATCAGAATTTCATTCATTCATTTTGTTGACTCAACTTGACTGTATTTTATCAGTATGAATTTATTGGAAGGTAGATTTGATTAAGTATTTCAAAATTTTAAAACATACTATTATTTGATTTGTCACCAATTTTGTGTTTGGCTTTGATTTTATTCAATGATTAAAAAAAATGCCTCCAAAATGAATTAATCAACCGATTCAAAACAAATTGTTTTCAGTCTGCTTAAATATTTATTTTTTTAATCATAGATTATTTCTTTATTTAGTCCATTCAAACTTTATTCCAGCGATATAATCATTAATTATTTTTTGTGATTTCATATTTTGTTATCTATCTCTTACTCTAGGTTGATAAGAATGGCAGTAATTAAATCAATTAGCTGTTATTGGTCCTCACAAATTAAATTATTTTAGTGTATACTAATTTTCTGAGATAGGTGAATTCTGTACAATTCCATCATCCTTCCTTACATGTGAGCTTAAAGCTAGCACAAATGTCAAACGCCCTATTAATAGACATCCGATATGGATTACTCCTACACGTCTCTCCCACGTGTGTTGGTGACACGCGCTTCAGTTTCGCATCCTTGAAGTCATTGTCTCCCTTATTTCCTTTTACTCCATTCTTCATTATTTCCTTTGAAATCGAGTTGTTAAGTGTAACTAAGTGATGTCTTAATGTATAGATGATTCATCTCAGCACCGGATATTTATTCTTTGAAGGTTGGCATAGAGCGGATCAAAAGATGTTATTTTTTATTTTTCACTGTTTTTTTTCCTATTATAATTTGTATTTTGACCTATTATAATTTGTATTTTGACTAATAATTATTTGGAACTGAAATTAAGCGGAGCAACTTTATATATAAAGTTATTTTTTATTTTCAGGTATAAACAGTTTGATGAGAAATTCATGAAACCTCTTCTACTGAAGACGACAGCTCGAATAAGAAACAAATCAATCCTCAATGTCTATCAGAAACTATTGGAAAAGGACGCTATGGACTACATTGCTAAGAACCAATCATTCGTTTCACAATCTATTCCCACAGCCGAGTCACTGACTCAATTAGTCAGAAACCACTCAACGGGCCAGCTCTCCACCCATAGGTAGGTCATCCCTTACTCATTTTAATATTACTCATTTTTGTTAGTCAGGCTGGGTCAATGTGAGCTATTTTTAGAATATCTCCCTGTCCCTGGTGTGTCATTTATCATGCAAGCTTCTGGGGTCTTATGTAACCCATGTTATAACACTGTTAGGCCTATAGGCCAATAGCTAGAGCTCTAATATTTGGCTTAGGCTGGTAAGGATACTTCATTATCATTTTGCTCACAATGCAATTTCAAGAGGTTGAAAACATCCTGGAAATAGAAAATGAAAAATCCAAGTGTGATAAACAAGTTGTTTTTTGTTTTCTTGGAATTCCCAATTGAATGGATCTATATCTAACTATCTATCCATTCTGATTGGCTCTCAGAGCTGCTCAGTCTACTAGATACTCGTATTAAAGGCTTCTGTTGTGACCTATAGGTCACTTACACAAGGCCTCCCCCTCCTATTTGCTCTGCTCTTAGGGCCATTGACCTTGGTCTTGTTGCTCACACTGCTTCAGTGGCGCTAAAATCCATGACGTCAAATCCTAAATAGGTCAATTCGCGACAGTGGCGCCACTCTTGCCTTGCCATCATGGCAGCCACAGACGTCATATCACTACCTCCGCATTTATGACGATTAGAGGAGGGCTCCATTGCCCAGCTACGTCAAATCTAGTCTAGTTCATTAGGAAATAGTACAATTCAGGTATGTACCGAGTTTTGTTAGGGTGGGTTGGATCTTAAAGGGATTTTTCATTGATCAAAGTGAGCGCCCCCGCGGCGTGAGACGTGGATCTTCAAAATGTTCTGATTCAGAATGGACTTGAGTCATCGCGTTTATTGCTAATAACTGGACCATTCCAGGATGCTGGGGTTCCCAAGAGCTCCAGATTCATGTTTAGGGTCAAGATTGTTGTGTTTCCTTGACGGATGGCTTGTTTGTTTGGCTCGGTCGTCTGAAAGAACTAGACATTCATTGTCTCATGAGTGACCTAGAAAGTAGGCCAGGTCAGGTCAGCAGCTAACTGGGTCAAGTCCAGGTCACTGTTTCATAATCAATGTTTGTTTGGTTTACAGCCAGTTACCTGAAGTCCTGAACTACAAGCTTGGTGTATTTATGTGGGCTTTACATGTAATCAGTCCAGTGTCCAACATGAAGAGTATACAGTTCAGTCAGGATCACTTGCTAAAAGCATAGAGGTAGATGTTTTCATCGACCCTCTATGTATTCATAGAGGTAACCTCTGTGAATCCATCTACCTTGCAGTATTTCCTCCCATGCACAAATTAAATGAAGATTGCACTAAATATGTTTGCATGAACTGAAAGAATACATGTTTTTGAAACTTTTCATCGCGGGAAATCAAAATTTCTATGTGGCGTTCTCCAGCTGGAGTCTGTAAAATCTGCTGAAGAGATGCATTATGGGTGGTTTATTTAAGTGATGAAAAGTGAGCTAAACCCTTCCTTTTTATGCTGGAACAAAAAAAATGTGTTTAATGTGTGATTGCTTTCCTTGAGGTGCCTAAAAAACAGTAAAATTGTCAAGGTAGATGAATTCATACAGGTAACCTCTATGAAAACATCGAGCTCTATGAAAACATCTACCTCTATGCTTTTAGCAAGTGATCCTGACTGAGTTTCCCTTGAAAGTTGTTACCATGTGTAAGCATGTGCATTGGAAATATACAGACTACCTGCAGTGCAGTGCTTGTGAGACAATGAAAATATTGCAAGCTAATAAAATGCTAACAGCTCATGGGCAAATGCACTGTTGATGCACTAAATGAACTTGAACTTTTTTTTGTTTCCCCAGTCACAAGTGAATGCAACACGCTTTCATGAGATGCGTTCAGGTGAATGTTATTGATCCGCGTGTTTACCGGATGTTTGTTACAAATAATTAACATTTGTTCATTCAATGATAAGTCAGCGTTTCAATTATGAATGAACCGTGTTAGCCTTTTACATCGTAGGCTGTTGAACCAGTTTATCGTTTACTGAACTATATGTCACAAAATGGTGTTGATTTTCTACTTTCAAGTGATCCAAATTAATTATTGATGTCATTAATCCCTTAGCTTTGATGATGATTATGTCAAAGTTTAGGTTTTAACCCAGGTGTAGGAGAATCCACTAAGATGATAAACAATTCTAGAGGATACCTACAAAGTGAGATTGGTCTTGTTAGATCCTCTCTTAATTGGATACTTCAGTTGACACAAATTGATGTCGGGCTCTTCTCAATTGCTACTTTGGAAATTCCACATTATGTAAGTCCTGAGCAGCAAAAAAGCTGGAAAAACCTGAAAGCCGTTATCCAAATACAACACTGATAGGATAGCACAGTTCTGCTTTAAGTTAATGCACACAGTGACACAGAACAGGATCCTTGTGGAGTAGAAGTGTTACATTTGATAAAGAAAAATCCTTCTTGGTTTTCCTGGTTTCCATGCAATTTCTAGGGATATCCTTGTTATTCCGTCATAAACAACACTTGTCTTTCCAGAATTAATCTTTCTTTTTGTATGGAACTTGTTACTGTGGTTCAAAATCAATTTGACAAATTAGTACTTCAAGTGAGCTGGTACAAGTTAATAATATACCGTAATAATCATGTGTAAGCTGCCTGTCAACCTTGCAGTAATGCACATGTGAACAAATTATAGTGTATGTATTTCAATTTGTATGTATACAATTATACATCAAATTAATACTGTACTTATTTTAACAAATTCAGTAAAATGTTACTTTATGAAGTTTTGTCATATTAATGTAAGGTCGGGTTATTGTTATTGTAAATCCCAGCTACTGCTATTAAACGTAGTATTGTAGTACATTGTACTGTTTATAGGACACATTTTATGTGAGGACGGAGGTTATTCTGTGAATAATAGCCTCCGAACGATTCTCTTTAGTCTTAATTCTGCTGTGGAGATAGGTTTATTGCTGATGGCCTCTTTACGAATACCCACTTGAGTTAATCCTTTTCTAAGGCGTCCTTGCCTAGGGACATTAGTTTTCCGCTTCAAATATGACCAAATTCCGTTTTTGCAAAGTGGATATTCCGTTTTTTACCGGATTCCGCATTTTAAGTCCGCTTGGTCCGCATTTTACGTCCTCCCGGTCCGCATTTTATGTTTCCCGCCAATACAAAATGGCGGCCGTCATACTTCTTGTTATGTTTTGGCCAAATTTCTTGACCAAAATTGCTAATAAAACAAGTTTTTCATCAAAGATTGCATGTGCTGAGGATACTATAGCACCAGATTGAAACATCCAAGCAGTGGCAAGCTCTTTATATTATAAGTTAGGCCTTTTTCCCCTCAGAATTCATGTGATTTCAGCCTCGTGAGTGATAATTTGAGTATTTTTCTGTGAAATTGTCAATTCCGTTTCAGACAGTCAATTCCGTTTCAGATTGCTAATTCCGTGAATTCCGTCCGTTTTCCGTGATCACGGAAAACTAATGTCCCTAGTCCTTGCCTGCCCAGGGACGGGACCTTGCTCCTTGCTTTTTCTTTCGCTTTTCTCTCTACTTTTTCTCGTTCTTTTTCTCTTTTTGTTTGTTCTTTTCCTCTCACAAGGCCTAACATCATAGGATTCCTAGCCCTGGGCTCATGTGTGTAACATGCACAAGTCGTTAATTGCCGAGCTGCTGTACACAGACAAATCGTAAACAGAAAAACACGAGAAAAATATACAAAAATATTGAGGAAAAACACTAAAAAATATCTTTAATTGCCATCATTGATCATGATAATCTACTGATGGACCCGATATAATTGTAATTTAGTTAATTCGTACTCAAGTGGTAGGATTTATGTCATGATTTTAGCTACTGAGGATCAATTCATGATTTGCCCAAATAATTTTATCGATTGAAACTTTGTACACAAGGAAAAAAAGTGAAGAAAAATGGTTGAATTGTGGTGATTTAAAAAAAAGACTCTGATAGATTGTGATCTATTTGTATTTAACCTTGAACTGATGACTTCCAAGTTATTTAAGGCAAGGGAAAAAATTTATAAAAAAATAAGTATATTCTGCCATATATAAACCGTAGAAAGGAAATAAATTTTCTTAAAGGGCGAAAAAAAGCTTGAGTTGTAACAATGATTTTGTGATAAATTGATGATATTGATAGGAAGTTGTGATTTTCGTAGGATTTATTAATACTTGGCCTGATTTTGTCTTTTCATTTTCATTGATATCATTAATTATGATATTTTCTGAGTTATTTATACTTTCTGAATGGATGCTAATAAATTGTGTTCAAAGAAATATATACTGAAAAAGTACTGGACAATTTACGGCTATCTCAATCTGATCTGCAGGTGCAATAATTCTTATTTTATGAATGATTAATATGCCTTTGTCTGACACCACATAATGTCCTTAATTATTTTTTGATTGACATACGATTGATGTAGGCCTGAGCATTAACATTTTTTCTGCAGTGTTAGGAAGTGTGATACACTCATTACTAATTTATAAGTGTACTTGGAATTGGCTGGGTGAAGGTCGCACTAACGACTCCTCAGACCTTAGTAACTCCTCAGTGACCGTACTGACCAATGATTCAGTTGCTTGTGTGTCGCAGTTAAGCCTAGCATTGAGGTTCACAAGGGTGTCACACAATCACTGTCTGGGAGAGAGTTGGTCTAGTGGTAGCGTGCTAGGCTACCATTTTCTGGGCCCAGGGTTCAACTCCTGCTTGCTGGGTCACTTGAGCCTGTGTTGGACAACTGTTTCAATAATCCTTTGGCAAGTTTGCCGCATTGCTGTGTCCTACCCTTGTCCAAATTGGCCAATCAAGTGCATAAGTACAGGACGTAAAGCCCCAATCATCCATTCACACTGTCACTGTCTTTCTCTGAATTAAAGTCATTTCTCTGTCTTATTATTTCTACTATTAATTTCTCTCCATTTAGAAATAATCATCACTACTATTGGGGCTCTCTCTTTAACCGATCGATCGCCAATGAGTTTTAATTTTTAGGCTGGTTCATCGGTTCAGGTGATTAATTGACAGCCCATAAATTACTCTTGTATTTATAAGATGATATATGATATGCTTTGGATAGAGACGTACCACGGAATTAAATTTCGAGTGGTTGATATTGCGTCACCAGAGTACTGGTGTACAGTGGTATAAGCCTTCCTATAATATAGAAGTAGATCTAGAAGGACGTAAGAGGACTTGAACTTCAAGTGCAAAGTTGTTACAATCCCCTAGAAAACTATCCTGTAAAAATGTCAATGTCATTGGCCCATATAAAAACTTGATGATGAAACACTGATATAAGACAATGGTGAAAATATTGCATAGAAATAAGAAACATGCGTCGCGAGCATGACTTATAGGGAAGTAAAATCTCTTATTCTGAAGTTATTCAAGATCTCTTATTCAATCTGATAAAGTGATATGCTGTCCCGTTTATTGTCCTACTTCAATATTTCGATTGATGCTTTAACATGCTTGACTCTTTAGCCTCCTTGTAGGTTGTAGCTTGCTTCGCACTTAGTGGCTTAGATTGTCATATATCTTCAGATATTAATGCGATAAACTAGATTAATGTCTTGGATTGAATTGAGATAAGCTGCGAGTCCCTCTCATGTTTTATACATATGTGCAACTATAGGAGAGGCCGCCACGGAGTACAGCCTTGCACAATATGTAGTGCCAATGTCAAAGGCTGTCTAGGAGATGTTTTATCTTGTTGAGTACTGTTGATGAATGGTGAATCATGCGTCAACCTGTGATGACTTTTTTTATGCTGAACTAGTATACATGATTAATGGGTTATGAAGAATCCTGCAATTTAGCCATCTTGTTGACTTAAAAACTCTTCATTCCAGATCTGGTCAGATCACCCAGATCCACCTATGTTGGACAGCAGTTTCAATCATTATTTTAACATTTGCGCAAAATTGCTTCATTGCCGTGTCCTCCTCCTGTCCTAATTAAACCTCCCGATGGGCATAGCATACATAAATACAGGACGTAAAGCCCCTATCATCCATCCATCCTTATTTTCCATAAATCTTTGAGGCCATAGTATATGGTATCTTTCTTCTTTTTTTTGGATTAATTGTGCAACATAAGTTGTTACCATATTTATTTCATTGTTCCTGTTATCATTTGAAAACTTTGGTATCTAAGGAAGTGAATTGTCTGCGTATGTTTGTAGTACCTTGTACTGACATTTTGACCAATTTTTGATAACGGAGATAAATAATCACTCTGTTGTTCAAAATTGAATATAGATTTGTAGTAGTAAAAATAAATTTAACTTCATTCAACTTTGGAATGAATAATTAAAAATTCCTCTCTTTGTTCCATTGTAAATATTTCTATGTATCCTTTATTTTCTTCCTAAACAGGAAAAGCTAAAGGAAAAAGACAAAAACTAAAAAAAATATAATACTAAGAGGATTTGTAAACATAAGCACTATTCCAGAAAACATTTTTCATCGTCAACATTAATAGAATAACTGCATAAAATGTTTGCCTTCGCTGTGTAAATCTGTCACATTGTTTTCATGTCTTTCTTCCGTGTAATTTTTAAATGAAAAGCGATTTCCTGGAAACTTAAATTCTGAAATTAGGAAGTAAAGTCTTTTGTTTCGATATGTTCACAAAACACTCCTTGGCCCTTTTCTATGGAAACTGTTCTTGAGACTGAAGTATTTATTTGCTTATAAATTAACTTTCTAGTAATCAAGTAATGTGCGTATGCATTCTTTTGTTTACTTTTCTTATTGTTTACTTAGGTTTGTTTACTAGTGTCTGCTTTCGGTGATAATTCTATGACGTGGTTTCAGGACGTATTTGTTTTAGTAAAGTTTTAGGTTATCTCTTCCGTATCAGGTGTAGCAAATCACCTCAAAATGCTTAACGCTGTCAACAGGCAACAACTATGATGTAATATCTTCTGCGTTACTGATAATTTGGAGTGACTGCTTTAAATCCATTTCAAGACGGTGGCAAACTGACAATAGGCTAATTATGCTTCGACCAAAATTTCCCTGTTGCAGAATTGAGGTTGTTGAGTCCATAACATATTTCACATTTTCAAAGACCCCACGTGTGTCTTTACTTTGACCCAGTTAAGAGACCAGGAACATAAATCATAAATTTGTAATGTGTAATGTACTAAATTGCAAGTCTGTTGCATTGTTGGTCATTGCCTCCCTTTGTTTTCTCTTTGAAAAAAGGAAAGAAAAAAGTAAATGAAACTTTTATTCACACAATTCACCTGTTCTTATATTTTTTACAAATGAGGAGTGGCGTCATGGCATGATTTAACTTTCATTTTTGAACCCTTCCAAAAAAAGACGGAACTGTTTTGTAATTCAGACTCTATAATGTAAATATAGTATTGATTGAAAGAATTGTTTGCCTACCATATCAAGTTATATAGAGTTATCTGATTGGTCGTGACTGGTTCCTCCTTGCTCTGATTGGCCGATGCATTTGGCGATTTACTTTCATGGCCGCTTATCTTCAAGTACATCTCGAGTGGACGTACATCACTATATAGCTGAAGCAAAACATGGTTTCTCATAGTTTGTTGTTAGTTTGAAAACGTGGGATGCTAATTTAATGAAATCTGTCTATGTTTTATGAATAACTCTAGATAATTGCAGTAATTGTGATTATTCTATAGAACACTTTCAAATATTTAAATATTCTTCACTTGCCTAAGGAGTTCCTAATCTCAGCATCATGGATTCTGTATTGACTATGATGAAAGTTATGGATCTGCATGACAATGATAAGAATCACGGAAACTGGAGTTACCCTTCAATGAGATCAGGGAAACCTGGGTTTCCAAAATATCCACTTTATCCAGGATTGGCAGGAATCGGTGGATTATCCCGGAAATCCTACAAGAAAGAAAACGAGATTGCTCGTTCGCTAATCCGGTGGCTTGTCTGTCTGTAGGTGTCTTTTGTCTATCTGTAGGTGTCTTTTTTCCTTTATATAAATTTATAAATATTTAGTTAATATTAGTTGTCTTTAGTTTGTTGAGGGCGGGGAGTTGTCATCAAGTTAGCCTAGGTTGTATTGGTTTGGGGTTCTTATCAATTGGTCCTGGCTTTGATTCAAGCTCCGGGCCAAGTCACCTGGACTTACGTTGGACAGAAATTTTAATCATTGTCGTGTTCTCCTGTCCTCATAAATGCATCTTAATTTGTTGAAAGAAACATTGATTTAGAGACTATGTTGGAATTGGGCCAGTGTGTGTGCTGGACTAGTTGAAGATCCTACATAGACACGCATGTTTGTTTTGGACTCTCCTATTAAGTTCACTCTTTAGTCTCTTTAATTGACCCTTATGTTCAGGGACTTAATTGCTTTTGAACACCCACAAAGACTTAGAGTACAGTAGACATATCTTGCATTGCTCAGATGTCTTAGACCTTGAAAAATTCTCACCGATGTACACAGA
The DNA here is from genome assembly GCA_026936325.1 of Platynereis dumerilii. Lineage (NCBI taxonomy): Eukaryota > Metazoa > Annelida > Polychaeta > Phyllodocida > Nereididae > Platynereis > Platynereis dumerilii. The sequence continues at coordinate 20,078,264 of JAPTHN010000003.1, forward strand.
TGTCTTCATTATGTAATATTATTATAATGAAATCTGGCCCAGGCCGGTTGGAGACTCAGGTGAATGACAGGAAAGTGTCGGATGGAGTTTCTCAATTATGGCAATGTACAGTGACACTAATTGTTGCATTGTTCCCCAAAGTGGGACCAATTAGTCTGTAAATTGTTTAATGAGACTGATGTATAAACGGTACTAGTATTAGTGGTCGAATTAAGGAATTGATCTCCTTTTATGACATTTTCTTTCAATTTTAAGATGCAGATCACTTACACATGTCTATTTCCCTTACACAGTGGCCATTTCAAGTATAAAAATCATATTGCTCTGATAAAATAATGCTTATTCACCCATAAAATAATGCTTATTGGGTGAATTGAGGCGCTGAAGTGAATTCTAGTTACAGCATAGAGTGCACATTGTCGGCTGCACTTGTGGGGTCAACAATGTTTGATGTAGGATTTAGTGAACCTTATATTCTCCTATTGCGCATGGAGATGTTATCCTATAAGATATAATGCTCTTACGCACTGTGTAGACATGTGACGTTGACTGAGCTTTTTAGAAAGAACTTTCTGTTTGGCCGGTTGTTGCCAGACGCTCAGTGACATTGGGGGTAGAGACTCGAGAATATGGACTGAGTTGAATAGATTGTCTGGGTAGGTATGGGTATACTGGAGAGATTAGATTCAGTGGAGCCTCTCTTGAAGTTATGAGGGTTAAGTGGTCAGTATTCTTGTATTGGCGATAACTGAGATGATTTCTTTTGCTAAAGGCATACTCACACAGGTTTATGATGATTCTAAAAGTACCTCTGAAGTTTTTCTGTATGTTGATTTATCTAAAAGTAAGAAACTTAATTGGCTTTTAAATTAAGGTTTATTTTGCTTTGGGGAGCTTAAAACTTAACTGGCTCCCTTAAGAAAATCAATTAAGTTTTTAAGGATCCAATTAAGGTGTATGTTGTGTCTCTTCCTTCTTTGTATACAATGGATAGGTGACATCTTTTGTACCTTTAAATTACTTCAATCACGTCAATAGGTAGGATGTTTTACTACTTTTATAGACTTTATATGAGTGCTGAGCTTCATTTTAAGATTTTTAGCAACTTAGTGAAGGAATAATGCCAAGACTCGTGAGGGTGTTTTGTGACTCCAAAATACACCTCATATTGCCCCTTGTGGATGATTATATGATATATATATTTATGGCTTTGTGACTTGATCACCCCATATCTTGAACTTAAATCTTACAGCAGTTGACGTAGTTTAGTGGCAGTCAGCTGTGAATGGTGACCTTACTTTGACCTATATATTTCAGAGATCCAGGGTGTCACTGACACCGAGTATCATACAACTTAGCAGCTCTATGTATGCAAATCTTGTAACCTGGTGACAGAAGTCTAACATGGTGATGCATTTATGTTTATGCAAATCTTGCACCTTTTGCTCTTATGTCTTATGGTGTCTCGAATCATGTGTCCTAAGTCTTGACATGTTATAGGTAGACTTACTGCCTTTTTCAGCTTCTTGGATTTTAGTGCAGATCATACAGACATACACTGTCTCAATCACAGATTGCCAGTCTGATATTCTAACCATTTTGATGCCATTATAATTAGACCGAATGGGTAAGGTTGTATTTTGAGATGTAGGACTAGAAAAAATTTGGATTTCCAGGCAATTTGACCAAGTACGACAAAATTTCTCACAAATGATTGCGAATTCAGCAACGACTGCAAAGTCAGAAATTTGGAACCTTTTCTTCAAGCATTTCCCTGTGAGATTTTGAGATTTTCAGGCAATGACGTCATTGACATGCCCGAATTCCCTACTTTTTCCAGCGATCCTATGTTTTTAGAATCCTTATCAAATCTCCTTGTATCTTTCCTCGAATCATGTGAATGTTCTCTTAATCTCTAACGTTTCTCTTTTTCCTTGCAGCCAGTCGTCGGGTGCTGTGCCAATCGGGGAAGGGACTTCCGTCCTGGACATGCGAGTTCTTGATGTGGAAGGAGGAGACAAAACAACCAACGATGCCGAGCTACACCACATACTCAGCGAGAACATGTTCGATCGCAGACGCAAGGTATGCTGTCAATGAGTTTAATCATGTTAATATGCTGATATATATGGCTTTTCAACAGTCAAAGATCAAGATTGAAAGCCATCACTGCATTGTCACTCAGTAGCTGCGCTTTTCCCAGCCATGAGTACTCAGTCGTGCAAATAATTTGTAGCTCTTTTAGCATAGAGCCATAGATTTTCTAATTTATTTTAAAGAATGTAAACCATAATTCAGAGTTATGATGCAATTTGTAACTTTATTTTACCCCCTTTAAAAAATACTCAGAGCTTTTTGAAGTAGGAGATATTTCGGACAGGTTTGTTGAAATGCTGGAATTTCACTCTCATCATCTTGCAGACTTGCTTGAGTGTTGATAGGCTTTCCTTAGTTCTCTTCAAAGAATTTCTACTCAAATAAATTTTCTCTACTTCTGAAACTTTAGAACTTACATGATATATGCAATGGAGTAGCATGCTTAGCGTATCTCTATGTAATGGCGCAAAAAGTGATCTTGGCACAAACACACTGGCTATTATTCAAAGAAATACAATACAGAGGAAAAAGATAATGTATGGCATTGTCTGTGCATACTGCACAATGATGATATAAATATATTATGACTATATTATGACACGTGTATACAGTGATAGGTCCAAAAAAAACAGTGCATTGTCCTCACTGTCCTTGCCTATGACCTTGAGAATATTCAGTTGAAGGTTAACTCCATAACCACTGGCTCAGTGCAGTTTATGATACACAACCTAACTGATATTGATACTAAATGACCTTGTACTCGGTTAATGCAAGTAAAATAGCTTAGTAATTTTAGCTAGTAGCTCAATGAATTGATGCCCATGGCCTGTTCCTATTTTTGTTTCACTTTTGATAAGCTGATATTTTTCAATTTAATTTAGAATTGATTTGGTCGAGTCAAGTTGACCTTGTGTTTAGTAATGCTTCACATGAAGTATCAATTTTGTCCAATTACCATCGAAGTCAAGTTATAAGGATGCGTATTACAAGTTCCGCCAATTAGTCTTGTGAAGTTGTTTGCTCTTGCCCTCAATCCACGGAGTCCTCCCTGCGCCGCATATAGACACAAAGTCAACAAAAAAGTCACGTAACTCTCTTCTTCAAGAGGCGTACTTGGTCATTGGTCAATCTATTTATATCCAAGCAGCTAAAAACAGCTTCATTAATCAATAATTATCAATAACGATCAATAATCTGTCGTAAGAAGTCGTAATAAGGATATGCTGACTTAAAGGAAGTCATTAACACAAGATCTTATCTAATCTGTGTTGTATATTACCAGATCAATAGAAACTAGTTTCTTCTGGTCTAACAAGACTAAAGGTACACTATATATCTTCTGAGATAGATTATTTTCATCCTAAAAATATTGTTCTAATAATAATATGAAATAGATAGCTTTATTAATGTAACATATTAGATAATAAAAAAGTTATTGTCTTTTATCTTAAACAAATGTTCAATTAATTATTTGAACTTTAGTTAATTCATTCAATTCAAAATCTCGGGCATATTATTTGGTGCTCTAAAAAAATAATAGCAATGCGATGTAGGTCATTTCATAAGTAAAAGTTCGACTATCAAAGGCAAAAATGTTTGAAATTAATTTGAAGTTATTCTAATAATCTTTCTATTTGGTACAACGCTGCATTTCAATTTAATTTCGAAATGACCCAGAGATGTCCGATAAGTTATGAATGGCCTCCTGATGCTTCTTGATAAGCTGTTTGTAAAAGCTAATTATTTTTTTTTACTGTGGCGAAGTGTCAAGTGAGATTTATTATAAACCTTTATTAGTTAATTTATTACTTGTCGATGACTTAGACCAACATGAACTACAACCATAATTCATATGTCCTTTCCTGATTATTCTGTGAAATTCCATTTGTGACTTGTTTTGCTCCATTGTTCTGGGAAATTAATCTTTTGCAACTGTTTCTATGGAAACTAATTATAGCTCATGAACCTGGGTCTCCTTGCACTAGTTTGACACTAATGTGACATGTTGAGGACGAAATTAGCAACGCTGAGTTGTTTGGTTAATTTGCAACTACGCGTCCATTTCATCGTGTACGAACTACGTAGTAAGGAGCAACTCATGTAACAACATATAAAGCTGGGGTTTATCAGTAATGACATGAAATTTACTATAAAAAAAAATTATATTGACAATTTACATTAGTGATGCACGGATAGTGAAAATAGCCGGATACCGGATACCGGATAATCCGGCAACACCAACTGCCGGATACCGGATAGGAACCGGATAGTTGGAACCGGATAGTAAACATAGGAAATAGGAAGTTTTTCAGCATTCGCGCCAATTTCGCAGTTGATTTAAAGGAAAGTTTTCTGAGAGCCGAGACATATCATGTCAGGCTTGGGGACTGTTCCTCTGATGGAATGTTTTTGTTACGTTCTGTGACTGAATTTAAATTTTTAAGATGGTGACATCATGTTTTTGACTCCGTTCTTGCAACCTTCTTTTATTTTTTATGAAAGTTTTTTTAGCTTTTCACTTGTTTTTTAGCATCCCAGATATCCGGTTCTGACATCCTAATTCTGCCGGATACCGGATATCCTGCAAATTCCAATATCCGGCCGGATACCGGATACATTGCCGGATATCCGTGCATCCCTAATTTACATGATTTATAATCAGTTTCCTGAGCCTGTTCACAATGTACCTTTGAGGTTGTCTTTGAAAACTGTATACTGATTGACAGTGCTTGTTATATACATGATGTATATATGTCTCTTGCCAGAAAAAATATTGAGTGTGAATTCTAAAGCATATATTAGCTTAGTTTTGCTTGATTGCACAGAATATATTTATTTAGCAGTTTAGGGCGTGTTAGGAACCTGAAAAACCTGATCAATAGAAAAAAGGAATGATCAATGCAATATTTCATGGTTGAAAAAGATTTTTTGTGAGTGGACAAAAGGTATCAAGCCCTATTTAATACATAGCATGTTATAGCCCAGGGCCTGGAGTACCTCAATCTTTTAACTGAATATTTATAGTGCAATCTTCTGTAACCAACATGTAATCAAAACACAAACATGTGTTCGCTGGCAATGCTGAGCTTGCGTTCATTCATTGCGGATGCTCCAATGATTATTGAGTAGAAATTTGACTTTTTGACTTTCAATTGTTTGCAGAATGCACCGCAACGAAGATTAAAGGTCGGCCATTCCGAAGACGCTCAGCAAGACTCGATAATCCGGCACAAAGCCAAATTGCATCTGAGATCATTAGCCAAACAGAAACGCCCCTCAGGGATGCGAAAACGACATTCCAATATGAAGAACGCAGGAAAGAAACACGGTGAGAATTCGAAAATTTTCATAAAAGTTTGGTTTATTGCACTGTACTCAGTGCAATATCAGTTTTTATGGCACCGAGTTGACTAATGTTGCATTTGGGCAGCCGTATATGATTTTAACTGATAAATTTAACAAGAGTGGTTACGACATTCAAGGTTCTTGCACTTCTTGAAATCTTCTTCTACTTCTTTAATTCAAGTAATTGCCACCAGGGAGAGAAATTTATTGTGCCTTTTAGAATTTATCAATTAATGAATCGACTGTTGAATTAATGTATGAATGATTGTTTTCCAGATAAGAAGCACAAATCAGGACACCACTCTGACAAACACGATGATGACAAGTTGTCCGTCGCCAGTTCAGGATCTGACGGAGGAATCGTCTTCTACGTTCCCCAAAATGAAGGTAAATATTTAAGAAAAGGGTCATAATATGTGTGTAGATTGTTGGAAATAGTCTAGAGAGATTCAACTGCTGATCTAAGAAGTCTACAAAAATTAGTAACATGAAAATTTCAATGCTGTAAATCTTAATAATTATCAGTTTTCATCTTTCAAGGATTGTCCGTTTAGTTCAGTCAATTTTCTACTGAGCTTGTAATAACCCTAGAGACTAGGAGAGAGTTGATGCAGAAGCTAAGTTAGATAACTCATAGGTTTGAATGATAGATTGCCTGTCGATATGGCAAGCAGTCCTCTAAGCCTTGTACTTGACTCTCACAACCTTGGGTTGATTGATTTCTTGAAATTTCAACTAAATCAAATTTTTTTGCAGAGGAGGAAGATTCCAAGGGGAAGAAGAAGGAACCGCCCGAACAAATAGAGGAAGAACCTTCCGCAACACAGACGTTGCCATGGAGACGAGAGACCGTGCAAGAACCAGAGTCGAGCCAGTTGGCCCACCTGGTGGAGGAAGACGAACCACAAAAGTCATGTGACAAGTCATGTGACCAGTCAGGTGAGGCAAGCAGTGTAGAATGCGGGGTGCCAGGACTAGCAGCTTCTAACCACGGATCAGGTGCCTCTATATCAGCCGCTTCTATCTCAGCATCCGCCTCACGCTCTTCTATCCCACATAGCTTCTCACATAACACTGATCTAACCGATTTCACTGACTCTGCCAACAGCCGTAGGCACATTAGTCCGGCGGTGAGCACTCCGATGAGTAGCCGGAACTCCAGCCACGCCTTGAATTCCCACAGCGAAGATCCGGTCGTGCTCCCCGGCAGGTACGACGAGAGGACGACCCCCGACCAGGAGGACGAGAACGATAAATTCTCCACAGTCTGCTCCCTGGGGGAGTCTGAAACGGGCGGAGATTGCTCCCTGCCTCCTCCCTGGCGCTCAATTCCCAGCATTCCAGAGTTCGGGCCACCCGTACGCTCGCCAAGTGCGTCCTTCGAGATGGATAGCCTCCATCCCCATCCCAGTAACCACAGTCTGCGGCTGAGTGAAGCGGAATCGAGACACTCTGAGCCGTACCCGTGCATGCACCATGTGATCGAGGTCCCCCACTGCCGTCCCAGTGAGTGTGAGCTGTTACCATTCGGGACGAGGATCGAGTTGGACCTGGAGCAAGAGGACCTCGATTGTTGGGAGCGTGTCCAGAAGTGGTTGGATGGCAACGCCGAGTTCCTCGGTGGTCACCATCACCATGACAACCCCGAGTCTCCCTTCCTCGACGACCATTCCCACGTGATGGCGGTGGCGGCGGTCGACCGCAATCTCGACCTCCACGGTCTTGACATCCACCACGACCTGAGGATGACCAAGCAGACGCTACGCCGCCACGCCAGTCACGACATTCTTCCCCACAAGGGGAGCCACGATACTCTGGTACGTCACGGCAGTCCACCAATCACGTACCATCACCACATACACCATCCTGATTGGCTGCCGGCCATGCCCTCCCACTCGCTCTACCAACGCCAGATGTCCGTGGCTAGCTCCCTAGGGGGCACCAGCAGTCGCTCGCCCTCTCACGACGACCAGCACGACCATATTCCGTTTTCCGCTTCCCCCCCTTTGCATAAACATTGCTTGCATCACCTCAGCCAGCACCACAGGGACACAGCCCACAAGCTGAGCCAGTTGGACACTCGGGACTCTAAGCTGCGCCACAGCAAGTTGGAGGGGGAGTTATAATAGTGATAATACCATTGTAATACCATTATAATGATGTATCAAACTAGTGTGTTCATCCCGATTCATGCAATATACTCAGCCTTCCACTATAAAGTGAAGCACTATTCCAGTTGTGATAAATCTAGCTTGAAAAGACTTAGCCCCCGTTCGGGCAATGCTTCTTCATTTTAAGTGCTCAATTTTGTTTGAGATGGACTTTTGCTGGATGCATTTACCAATACGATGGATTTGGCAATTTATTGGCAATGAAACGGTGCGGAATGGCAATTTATGGAACGGCAATTAATCAGGTTGCACAGAAAAGGCAATACTTATTGTATTAGGCAATGGTAGGACAAACGCTTGATGAATCTGAAACATTGTTGTGGATTATTAGGGATTGTGTCTGACCTGACTTGTGCTGCCTAAATAACTAAGCAATGGGCATAATCTATGTCACCTGAAGCAGAGATGGATTAAAAGCCACATCCCTGGACGTTTAAGTGATATTTAACAGCTTGAAAAAGTCACATATCTACTATTATCTAGCAGATTGAATGTTGATGGAGCCTCGCAGTTTGAATGTCGGAAGTGATCAACCAAAGTGGAAGATTCAAAGTGGAAGGATTCGCTCGTCCTGATCTCAGAAAAGTCCTTTGCAACCGCTGTGTCGAACGCTCTCTGCAAATCAACAAACCGAGATTCTTGTTCTCTGTGATCCCCCAAAGACTCTTGTCATTATAACCTGTGATGCCTTGACCATAGGTGTTGACTAGTCTTGACCGGCTGTGGTCTGGACTAGCAGTCTTGACCATAAGTCTAGTCCACAAGTCTTGACCATTAGTCTCGGGACTTGGTCCTGACTAGTCCTGACTATGTCGACTGGTTTTGACTGGTAGCAACTAGTTAGGAATGGTTTTGACTAGTCTTAAGTGGTTTCATTGGTCTCAACTGGTCTTAACTAGTCTCGACTTGGTCTTGACTGGACCTGACTGGTCTTGACAGCGGTCTCAAGGACTGGAAATACGTATTGATGACAATTTACATGATTAAGTTGTGATAATACTTTACGCTAGTAATATATACTTCTTGTCATTCTGAACCTTGCGAATAATGATGTTATGAGAACCATTGAGGTTTAATAAGAACCATTGAGGTTTAATAAGAACCCTAAGAACCCTAAGAACCCTAAGAGAACCTTTTAAGGATCTTGTATGACCCCATTAATCTTATACATGACTCAATTAGCCTTATACATATGTATTACATAGTACACATTGAATTGTATTGAATCGCATGAGGTTTGCATGATTTCTTTTATGAGGTCAAATCTTACTCGATCGAATGAGTCTTTTAAATAAAAATTGATAATCCTGAATTGATTCATTAATCCTGAATTGGTTCGTTAATCTTGAATTGATTCGTTAATCTTGAATTGTAATAATGACTCTAAGTAATTGAAACCCTCAATGTCTTTACTGTGGCTACTGCATAAAGATGTCTAATCAGAATTTGTGCTGGTCAAGATTAAAAAACATTCTGAAATTTCAAGATTCAAGAAGAATTCTAAAGAAAACTGAAGATTGTCACGCTCCAGTGATTTGTCACGCCTCAGCGATTCTACAAGTCACGCTTGACTGAGCGTATAGTCACGCTCGGAGTGACTCGAAACTATACCTACTTAAATCAGTTTCATGCCTGGAACGATCACATAGTCATGATATATACTTAATTAACTCTTATTTAATTAAATTAATGCTTCTCTACCTAATCTTTATATGATTATTCTGTAATTAACTATTGAATTGTACTAACAAAATGTCGCAGGTTATGGGTCTTCAACTCTCATAATATAAATGGTGCTTTTTACATTGAATTGCAATAATCTTTTCTTATTGTAGGCATTGACTCCTCTGTATAGATAAAATCAGTATTTTAAAATATTTTACGAGACATTCACTTATCTTGTGATTATTATTAGAGTGTAAAATCTTTGCTAGACAATTTAGGAAATTTGAATTTTATAAAATCTATTATCTTAATTTTTGCAACACTTTTGCGACATTAGTGCAGCTTGTATGACTGAGTTAGTGAAGAATTTCTCAACCCCGATAGGGGTAAAATGTTCCTTTCATGCAGTGTAGAATGTTACATAATGTTATTGAATGAAAGAAGAAAATTTAAGAAATTGTAACATTTTGGAAATATTTTGCCAAAAATTGATCAAAAATATTTCAAAAATTTTGGAAAATAGGATGCGTATTGTTAGATTGAATTGTTGAAAAAAAGGTCACCTAAGTGCGAATGTAACGAGATGAACTAGTCAGGAACGCATTCTGAAACTCTCATTGGGAGATTGTTGCTTGATTTGTTAGTTCGTAAAACAATGATCTCTCTTGACTGTATCCAACCAATTTACGCAGTCGTCTAATTCCTCGGCTCGGCGTCTGAATCGGCGTCTGAGTCATGTTGACTCGGGCATCGATTAATATTGCGTAAATTTAAAATTTCCGTGAAAATCTCTTTATACATAATTTGTATTTAGAGGTTAATCAGATGATTCCAGGGTGTCGTATGTTTCACAATGCTATGTTCTGGTGTATCTATTTCACTATAGGCAATTTTACAGGTTTACCAATGTATACATATTACATATATATATTTTGTTATGTGTTTACTTGAGTTTTATTAACTATTTTCTGCCTGCTCTTTTTTATTTCTAGGAATTGAGGAATCGTCAACTTAAGTGAGGTAGTCGAAACTCTTGAAATGAGTTAATTGACTAACTAAAGTCTAAAGTTAATTATTTTTGATGGACTAATTGATTTATAGTTGTTTAATTTGACTTCTGGGTAACTGTGTTAGGTAGTATGATAACATTGTTTATTATCTTTTGGTTCAGAATTGTTTGAAATCTGATTTGCATCAAAAAGCTTTCAATTGAATTTAAATCAGATTTGTATCGAGTAGCTTTCTTTCTAAATCAATCCAATTTTATTTTGGAATTTGATTTACGAATAATTTATTTCAACATACCAAAGTCATTTTACTAAAACCTCTGTAAACATAATTATGATATATATCTAATGACTTAGGATTATACTATTAATCGATAAGGTGCACTTGATTAGATTCTACATGTTCTACTCTGGTTTCAAAGGTGATCTGGGAAAAAGACTGTACTTCAAATATATACACATGCTAGGCTGTAAGCATTTTGCGAGATCTAACCCTACAGATGCGTTTTTAACTCTCTGTGTCAGAAGACACTCAACGAGCGTGTATAATGCTAAATAAAGCCTTATGAAATATAAGATGCCTGTTCTTATATCTGTTATTGCATTACTATGTTTGTATGGTTTAGCAGGAAGTTATTTGTGAACCAACATTAGAATATTGCTCTATCTTTCTAGGTTGAACTGTAATTGCATTTGGCTGCCACAGGCATACGTAATGATGAGATGGTAGGGATGTCAGTCCACACCAAGGTAGTCTCCGTTACCAAGGGCGGGATCTTTTATTTGCCAGGGAGCAGGATTCAAACCCATGACCTCGCAGCCATCGGTTGCACAGACCAACACTCTCACCATCAGGCCACTCACTGATGGCTAAGCTTCATAGTTTAATATCACAATTGGACGGTTGACAAAATAACGGTCATTTTCTTTGAAGTCCGTGATTCTGCATATGGATTATCCACTTCAAAGCAAAGCATAAAATGTTGACTTTGCGGATTTCTGTGGTCAAAGTACCATTTTGGCAGAGACATAGGCTGCAGTAGTTCAATCACGGCATCAAGTCCACTTCAATGCTTCCAGCAATTTGCTAGTTTTTCCCTCAAATTATTTTGTCAGGTCTGGGACATTTGGCTCCAATTGCTGGTCCACATGGTCTCGTGGCAAACCAAAGTATTCTGAAACCAGCGCAAATACTAGAAAGTCAAGTTGGCTGTCTGGCTTGTATCAGTGCAATGGCTGTCATTGATTGAAATGGAATCTTTTAATTTAGTGTTTCAACCTCAGTCTTTGGGTATGATTATATAAAGCCATTCATGAAGTTGTCTTTTGATAGAGGTGTGGACAGACTTGTCGCCCCTCATATTTTCTGGAGATTTTTCTCGTATTTGAAATTGAGGAGTGGTAACATGACAGAAGTAAGCAAATATTCAAATTGAAAGTTGTGGCCCAATGGTAAGGGCTAATTTTTGCTCTGATTTTGGTTTTGATTCTAGGCCGATGGTGTATTAAAATGCTGACAGCAATCAGCTTACACTATGAATGGCATCCTGAGGGTCCAATCTTGTTTCACTTCAGAGGCATTTCAAGCTTCAATTTGATCACTATTGAACAATCCCCACTATGGGATTATGTTTAGTCTTTGGAGCTTTCAGTAACATAATATTACATTTCAAGTTCGATATATTCGTAAATAGAAAGACAGCCAAGAATTTCTAAATTCTGACAATTCTACAGAAACTCCATCATGCGGTAGACTAGTCAAAATAAAACAATAATAAATACAATTCATTCAGTTGCAACAATAACAATTTAATCTCTATGGTTCAGTGAATTAGTGTACATTGGTTCATCTATATCTACATGACGTGACCATTTACCCTACAGCCACACGCTAAATTACACTCTAATCTTGCATTACCTACAACATAATATTTATGGCATAACATAAACTGCATTTCACACATTATACACACTCCTGACATCTGCAGTGAAACTTAAATATGTCAGGATCACATTAATAACAGCAGTATTATGTTTACAAACGCCTTATTCTGCATTAAAAATATGAAAAGTCAATTTTGATGTCCCAGTTATCACCTTTAACAAAAACAATAGTACTTTTTCAGTTTTATAGGCCTATATATTATTTACTACACACGTGTGCTATCACTTTTTGTTACAGCTGCCATAGATATTAAGTCACAAATTGATTTATAACCATGAAAGAGACAAAAGCCTACAGTAGGGCCCCAAAATGATGTTATACTAACAATTTACAAATTCCTAATTCCTGTTTTTGTAAAATCCATATTACATCACTATGAATGATTTTCATCAACCTGTACACAGTTTTACACTTAGAAATATGTTCCAGAACGTTCCACAAGGTGGCGCAATGAACCATTTATAAATGTCTATTTTTGGTCCTGCGTAAAATACTCGCTGTCAATTTCACAAAATTCATAAAACAATATTGACATGATTTAACATTGCAAGCTTTTGACTAAGAAATTTGAGTATACTTTCCTGATATTCAGATCTCATTGAAGCTTAGAAGTCATTGAATTTTTCGTCTGTAGACAAATCACCGAGATTACAAATAGGAATGGTTCATACATGGAAAAATATTTCTTAAGCAATTTTAAGTAGTGAAAAGCAGTTTACAATCAACACATGTCAATTAACAGGACATTGGGATCAGCACATAGACCATTATGAATTAAATTTTGAAATATCTTGATGCTCGTTTGTCCTCTCTGACAAGACACAAACTGAAAGTCTACACGAAGGATAATTAAATGACAATATTTCAAACGACAAGATCAGAGCTACTAACAGAGGTGATCTCATTTGCGCAACACAACTGCGTGATTTTAGGTTTTTCGGAGACTACTATTTGCTAAACAAAATAAATGCTATGACAACCACACTTTATGCCATACTGAAGGCTACTTTTGCGTGGCAATACTACTTTTCACCTGTATGAAGACTACTTTCTAGTGAAGAAGACTACTTTTTTGACATAAAATAAATACTACTGTCAATATTTTTAAATTGTTTGACATTACAATACTACTTTTCCTAAGATGAAGACTACTTTTCCACACATAACAAATTCTACTTTTGTACATTCATCACATATTCATATCACACGGAGTTTCATTAGCTGCCGAGAGACAATCACAATACAACATCAGCGTTATTGCTTTCCATTAAGCAGTGAGTCAAATTATAATTGTGATTTAATAATGCCTGGCAATCTCCACATTTATACAATAAACATTTCCATGTTTTAACACAGTTGAAGTTGGCTAGACGGCTGCCTACACATCAGTGTTTCAGTGCTGCACAAATTCAGCAAATGCGTATGTCTTTAAGTAGGTTGGGAAGAGGGTATGAACTTAGGATAGTGCAGCTGGTTGATTGACAAGATTGTCACAATTAGTACCATGTTTTGGATCTTACACTCGCCCAGCATACACACATAAGGGATTTAGAATCACCTCCTAATATCCAACTGGGACGTCACTAACACAGACTTATTTTTTAAGTAATACTACTCAAGAGTCATAGACACGAATCACTGATAAATGGACAGCCAGCTTTTAAAAAATAATTGTCAAATGAAATACTCAAACATTATAGGGATGCACCGATACCTCTTTTTCACTTCTGATCCAATGCCGATACAATATTTTGTTGCCAATGCCACCTATATCTGATACCAATCCTGATACCGATATCATTGGAAAGTATGGAACAGTGCCTCCAATCAGATACCGACGCCCCTTTTTGGGTGCTGTTACCACAGGTACTGGTATCGGAACATCCCCATCAAAGAATACTGTAATGTTAGTATTAAACACAACACAAAATAATCAGTCCAAAGTGAGTCCATGATATTTAACTCAGTCACAATCCTGATAAACACAGTAAATGAATAATGAAGTTTTTTTTTGATTAGTGAAATAATTATGTACAATAATTACATGTCCCTGCAACAAATCAGTTTGTCACGAAATTACTCTATGCAATGAGAACGGAATTCCAAATGACAAACATAAATGAAGACTATTGAATTTCTAACTTTTGGTAATTTACTGACTAAACAATAGCAAAGAAATTTCATTATATGAAAGATTTTGAATATAGCAGCTTTGGCCTACTTTTCACCAGTTGTTATATATGGGAATTCTTTCACAAACTGAAAAGTTGCAGAGAATATAGCAAGAAAGCATTTAAAACTAGGTAATATAATACATAATCATAATACAAACAAACTTCCCTAACTCTTGAGTCGACAAAAACTGTATCAACAATTACACTAATTACAAGAAATTGCAGATTCCAAAGCTCATGACATTGCACTCAGTCGAGTCAGTAAGTCTAATAAATCTACTGCATTCTATGCGTAAGACTAGTGCTAACAACCTATTGAATTTGCACATTCTTCAGATGAGATCTACATTTTATGCTTGATGTACAAACTAAGTTACTAAATTTCCACCAAATGGCACCATAATTACTCCAAAAGCTATCGTAGCCACCTCTCTGATCAGTTGAAGAGATTTTAAATTTTAAAGCATCTTTGACAATCTCAAGAGTATAGGACAGACCTGTCATAGGTGCAACAAAAGAACTGCATATCTGCAACTCAAGGGACTGGTTTATGACACTGTCACATGACTATCACATGACTGTCACATGACCCTAATCACTGACCCCTTTCCAATCCCATGGAATACAGATCAACCCGTCGGACATGACAGAGTAGAACTGAGCCACGCTCAAGCGGCACCCCGTCAGAGAGACGCCGATGTTGCTCGGATCTTTCAAAAGATGATTGCAACATTCCGTCATCTGCTCCCACGTGATGTTGTCCTCCTGCGTCAACGAGTGAAGTTCTAATTCCTTCGTCACTTTCTGCTTCAGTTCGCATCTCTTCCATTGACGTCTGTGGAAATAGATATTTTAAAATAAGTCAATCAGATTAGTTGGTACATTAACTAATTTGGGCTACTTAGCGTGCAGGACTGCCAATCGCTGGGTCCAGGGTTTGAATCCAGCTCTTGCCGGGTCACCTGGGCCTATGTTGGCCGGCTGTTTCAATCATCCTTGGCCTCATTGCTATGTCCCCCTCCTGTCCTAATTAGCCAACCAAGTGCATAAATACAGGAATTAAAACCCCAATTATCCATCCATCCATCACAAGCTCGGAATTAGCCATGAGGAGGCTGAGAGGCTTATATCCTCCAAATTTGTAGCGATTCTAGAAAGTCATTATTTCAGTTACAGATTATTCCATCATTGCAAACCTGCTTCATAATAGGCTGTGAACAACCAAACTATTCCACGGGTTAATAGACCAACTTTTATCAATCTGTAGAAAATTTTGGTTGATTAGTAAAATACGTTTAATTTCAAGTACTTCAATTGACGTTACTCACTCTTCGTTCTGCATCTTCCTGTCTCTGGCGAGGGCGGCATTCTTCAACAGGAAGTCGATCAGTAAAAAGGCGGGACAGGCCGAGGGGACCACAATTTCGCCACCAGGGGACACTGTGATCCTTCCGGGGACTCTGTGAAAGAAGAAAGAACATTTTATAGAAAGTGATGCTTCTCTCTGTCTGAGATGTTTCATTTGCAACAAGGTTGTAATGACGTCACAAAATCTTACTATTAAAAAAGTGCTCATTAAAAATCATTAAACACTGGAAGAGTATATTGGACTTGACCACCCAGAGAATCTACCTGAGTCAAATCCCACACAAATTATCATAATGTATTCTTGATTAAGCAAGTTGCGCTCTCCACTGGATATATTTGCCGTCATATTTGACAGAGTTATATCTAACAGAGAGATAAAACGAGCACAAATCTATGTTCCCGTGACAAAGAGCTTCGATTTCAGAGGCTTACCAGCTCTGTGGAATTCATGGTTCTCTCTCACTGCCCATATTTGTGTGACTTGTTTCTTTCAAAAAGACCGCTAATCGCGCAAGCGTGACGCTGGAAACGTCATGACAGCATTCATGAATATCATGCTGTGCTCTGTGCTGATTGGTCCAGCCAGAGAGCTCCTCCCACTTGTAAGCTGGAGGCTTTACTGCGGTGGACTTGACACATTTTATAATAAGTTCCAAACTTAACTCACGTATCAATGACGAGGTGAATAGCGGACAGATCCTGGTCGAAGCTGATCTCCGGGTGGCTGTTGAAGTGCCTCTGTAGGTCTGACACCATCCTGCTGAGACCGGACACGTAGTCCTTTATCAAGATAGCTCTGTGTTGAGCTGGACGCTGGATTTGAATCCCGTTGAGAATGCCAGAGAGACGGTTTTCCATCTGGGCCATTCTCTCCAATGTCGGGGTAGACTGGCTCACGGATCGGAGAAACTGAAAGAAATTTGCTTATGATGAAAATCAAATTAGGTTCCAAACTTCTCATGTAATGCGCTTTTTATGGACGTTCTTCCAAAATTTAAATTTTTTTCAAATATCACATCACAGTTAAAATTGTATCGATGTTTTGCCTGTTAAAGATTGCTTTTTGGATATATAGTTTCACATCTCTGGAGACAAATTATATTGCAATGCATTTCAATATATTGGGTTTGCAGGATAAACTTACATTCAGCCATTGCGTAGGAACTTCGTCCGATTGTAAAATAATGTGACCTCGGAGACTGAATCCCGTTTCTTTGCCAAAGACAATTGTGTCAGTGCTACCTGAAATGGAAAAATAAACGTAATCAATTAATAATAGAGTTATACTAATTAACGGGAAATTTTTCAAAGGTTTAATCTACTGCTGTAATATTTCACTAAAGAAAAAAGCAATAGAAAATGCACTTACTAGCAAAATAAATCTCATCCTTGTATTGTTCGAGAAGCCTTAGAAAGCTAAGTAGACACGCCCTGAACTGCACGGGACCCCAATGGCTGTCCCAGAGGACGTGCTTCACCCCCGTCAGACGGCGTACGTCCCCCTGCAGTCTCTCTATTTGACCTTTGACCGCCGACCCTGCCTCCTGATTGGCTCGCGCTTTCTGGATGTTCTTTCGAAGAAATGAACTGAAAAAGATGACTCGATTCCAGTACATGTACATTTTAAATTATTGCAGATTTAGCTCAGAGAATGATTTAGTAATATATTACAAAATAAAGGAAATATCACTATATTGATATTGATACATACAACTGAAAAAAATTCGTGAAAATAACACTAAACTAGTCAAAGTAAGAAAAACACTTGATTTGAACTGAATTCACTTGATATACATTTTTTCTGAAAAGATATTATCCATACCTGAGTGTCACCTCGGGGGTCTTCCGCAGGTTCTCCGCGAAGGGATTAGGAATGTTATAGAAGTCGTAGAAGGTCTTGTCCCACTTGATGATGGTCTGGGGGATGCCACCAGGGGGCGCTTTGCTCTTGGACACATGGTCGACAGATAGATTGCACGAGCGCAGAACGGTCAGGACGGTTTCATGGGGGCAGGTGGAGACCAGGGAGACGCTCACTTCTCGGATTCTGTTATCTGCAAAATTTAAAGGAAACATACGATATAATTACTTATGAGGATAAACTGTTTGACTGACTGCGGTCCTTACATAATGCTTATGAAGATCTTCCAATAAATTGTACCCTGTCTAGAATTTGAACCCGGCACCTTCATTTAAACAGGCCAAGATACTTTGTGACACAATATTTGACACACAATGGGGAATATCCTTGAATTAAATACCTACTTATACAAAACCATATTCATAACTCTCTAATTGCCATTTTTTATCTCCGATGTCCTCCTACCTTCTCTAGCTCTGACTTGCTCCGCCGTCTGGCGAACGAAGAATCTAAGGACAGTAGGCTTGACTCTTCCATTGGAGTGAAGTCCTTCCAAATATGCGTTGAGTCTCTTGAGGTTGTCATCGTTCACTCTCTGAAAAGCAAATCCATTTGGGGATAAAATAAAGTAAATTAAAGATTGCGAAAAAGATGTGAGCAATTATTTCTTAAAGAACTATTGCCCTCATTCAGATTTCAATCTCACTGAAAAACACTGTTTAGACATCTCAGCGGAAAAAATTATTCAATTGAGAAATAATTATGGATCATCCAGTCCAGTTTCACTAAATTACAAAATAGCAGTTCAATAAATCATGAGATGATCTGAAATTTCTTTCTAAGTTTGGCCAAATCTGGGAACACTGGGCTGTTAAAATATTTGGATTGAATATTTTTGAAAGTGAATACACCATATATATTTGAAATATTTTTATAGCACCAAAAAGACAAAATATTTTCAATACGTATAAAAAAGCCTTTAGTTCCTACCCTCTCCTGTGGGTGGCGCCCAAATAGGTCAGGATGAACGGCGAAATAAAAGGGGCGAAGGGCGGCCGAGGTTTCCTGAGTGGTCAGGGTTCGGACAAACACCGAGGTCAAAGGGTTACGTCTTACATTGCAGCAACTGTAAACAAACAATAGAATGATACATAACAAACAATCGTTTCCAGGACAGAGTAGTTAAAATTGTATTGTCATATTAAAAAGACACATTAGGAGAGAGATTATTTTTTCATGATGCTACCCTAACTTTTTTTTAATGTCAGACTTGTCAGTTCTTAAAATAACTCATGATATATATATCAGAAGAAATGCATTTCCACCTTCTTCAATAAGCATTCAATAAAATATTCTTTTTTTTTCAAATTGACTTTTTTATTTATATTCTTATGCAATTCAGTGCACTTACGAAAAAGACTAACTGAATCAGCTGATTTTAGAGGACAATTTGTAAAAGCAGGCCACCAATGTAGGTCACAAATTTGAGGACTAAAACACATGGCTCAACTGATCCAGACAGATCATTTATCATTTGCGAAATCAGCAGATCTGAGTTTGATATGTTTACGGGGCAGAAATATATACTAAATCCGTGAAGTCATTATGATTTGATTCACGTGATTAAATTCTTAACTTTAACATGTGATCACCTCATGATATCAAATTACTTAAAATATCTAGAGCAGCTACAAAAAGTCAATATTGTTAGTATAACTGTTTAAGTTATCAAATAATTCAGAAACATTTTTCAAATGCTCAATATTTATGATATCCTTATTGACCTGAGTTTGCATTAAATGTGTAAGTTTTATGATAAAAATTGTACAAATCTGTTTTGCCATGTTGGTATAGATCTATAATTTCTATACAGAAGTGCTATAACGAATGCTACGAGGGGTTTTCCAAAAGTTCTGTCCAACTATTCATAACTTTTGCTAGACTTGATATAGAAACATGATATTTGGGTCAGATAATATTGACGTAATTCCCAAATAACACCCAAAAAATCAGATCATATAGATAAAAATAAATGCTTAATATGTTGCCATGGAAACCAGAAGTCATGAAATGCGGCCCAGATTTTGTAATGCTCACTTAAAACAATTGTATACCTGCTTACATTATCCGTGTTTTGACTTATTGAAGTAATGTATATTCATAATTTTTTTCATGAAATACAATAAGTTATTTGTAAAAACAATAATAACAATGAAAACTGGTACTATTGTCACATCTCAATTACTTTACCATATCCTGTGTAGTTTCCCAATTTTTTATAAGATGAGAAATTTGCACAAACTTTTTCTGAATGAAGAAAGCACAGATTGGAAGACCGAAGAAAAGAAGACCAGCCTGCAGTGACAATGCCAAAACAGACCTTAACATGAAGACTCAGGTATCTTATTAAGGCATGGTTAGAAAACTGTATTTACGGGATGCCATCCATTAGTTTATGAAGTTGTGAAATGGCTATGATTGTTTTGAATATATTTTGTTCTATATCCCTTGTGATAATTACATATTTTGACAAGATATATCTAGTATGTGTCTGTTACCAAGATCGCGGTGAAATTTCATGACTTCTGGTTTCCATAGCAACAAATCAACAAGTTATTGTTACTTCTATGATGTGATTTTTTGGGGATCATTTGCAAATTACCTCAATATAAACTGACCGTAATATCATTTTTCTGTAGAAAATCTAGCAAAAGTTATGACAGGTTGGACAGAACTTATGGAAAACCCATCGTAAAGTACAAAAAGTCTGCGAAACACCAACAGGGATCTCAAAATGAGGATTATGAGGCATTGATTTTTAAAGGATATATAAAGTTAGAGGAAATGTACTCAGTGTCAAGTTCATTGCTTTGAGAATTTGTGAAATGTTAGGGATTATTTTTAATATATTTCTTGTCCTGTAGCAGTGTAGTCCTGGTAATAAATGAATTCTTGACAATGTACAATGAATCTGTACCTTTAATAATGCCCTGGGCCGCATTTCATGACTTTTGGTTTCCATGGCAACAAATTAACCATTTATTTTTATTTCTACGATCTGATTTTTTCAGGATCATTTGCAAATCACTTCAATATTATTTGACCCAAATCTCATATTTCTGTATTAAATATTGAAAAAATTATGGCAAGTTGGACAGAACTTATGGAAAACCCCTCGTATATGCTTTAAAAATGCTCCATGTTTATTTTGACAATCAATGTCTCCTTCAATGCAATGTGAAGTGGTTTTTGAGTACACACCACACATTAGGTACACTTATGCTTATAAATATCATCACATATTTTCATGTCATATAATACGACATGGTGACATACATGTTACAATCAGCTGATCTGCTTTAATATTGAAGCATGGCTCTGGACATTAATTAGAACATGTGTGCTCCCAGTCCTAGTTTTACTAATCCATTCGCTAATTAAAGAGATCGAATAGCATTCAAATGCAGTTTTTTTTGTGAAATGTGACTATATGGAGCCACATATATATTTGAAAATAAAACCTTGAATAATTTATTAACTTCATTGAAACTGCATATATGGGACTGTCATGCTTAGCTGAACAGTCACAGCTGATTGTCAAGGCCAAGTTCAACATCAAATCAATTACAACTCGCTTGTTGACTGTATTGTATTTTCTTTCTTGTCATACATGAGTCGTCATTACCCTAGCAGTAGTACAAGAGCAAATGAGGATTTCCAGGTCAAGGAACAATTAAGTGAAAAATTTCCATAATTTGAAAATTGTACAGTCTTCCCAAATTTCCATTGAGGTTTAGAAATTTCCAGGCGTCGATTGTCATGCCTGAATTCCCTATTTTTTCCAGCCATGTGCCCAAAGGTCATAGTTAATTGAATATTTAAAATGCTAATAAATTTAAAGCGCTGCTAAATTTCATAAACTTGTTCGTAATATTCCATATTTATTATACTAGTACTATTTAAATCCAAAATCAAATTTCACAAAGGCTAATTGTTGAGCATAATCTGTTTTGTAAAATTTGTTATGTATCATAATTGTGTTTAGTGGTAATTAATGTAGATCAACTGATGTCAAGGCAAAATCATTCTAAACATCAGGAACAAATCTATGAATGATTATGATAATTGATGTTGATTGAAGATTAGGAAGATTATCACACAAATTACAAATTATTTACATTAATTCATTAGATTTTAAAATGACGGTATTTTTGATCAGTTAATCAAACTTACATTGTTTTGTGAATATGAGGGTCATGACCTACAGTTGTTCTAAACTCAAGACCCACTGCATGCTATTCTTTATCATGCATTATAAACATAGGCCTACAGATTATAACAATCTCTTGCTGGCATCGAAATACCGGGTCTTTTTTTTTTGTGGCAAAGCTATGATAGATTTATAATAGAGGGTATATTGGTTCTTTAGCCGAGTCGTAACCAGTCATGCAATCATTGGCAATCATCATGCCAGACATTGGGAGTATTTGGGACACCCAGCCCAGGATTTGAACTTGTATCCCAGTGGATTCTATTCAGCAGCCCAAGCCATTGAGAGTTTTTGACCAAGGCATCAAGCAAATGCCAGGGCAGGTTCCCAGACACTTTAACTGAAGTTTAACTGAGATAATTAAATTGCTCTGAAAAGACTAAATGTTTCTTTATGATTATTGATTAATTGGTATGACCAAGCCTATTTCATCATACTTTAAAGACACCAATTAATTTCACAAAAACTTGAGCAAGCTACAATATAAAGGACAAAAATTCCCAAAATGTTGCATTTGTCTCTGTCTCAGGCAGGCAGGTGCAACAAACAAGCAGTCAAGCTTTGACAACAATGAGTGTGATAGGAGCTGCTAATTAAGAGTATTTAGAGGTAAATTGATGGCAAATTGAACTGACCTATTCCACAAGCACCTGAAGGCAAGCATCCCAGAAGAGATGGTCACTCCCCAGACAAGAAATCCAACTCTGTCATCTCAAATTTACATCAGATGTTTTCTGTTTACATCTTCAGCCTTCATTTGTCCTTTGTCTGCTTCACGAAATTGCCCACAGAGGGCGTGGGAGAGCACTCTCTGCCCAGTGCTGCCCCTGGATTTGCAGCTCACTTCTTCAGCTCTCAGGGGCAGATCCAGAAACTGTCGGAGTGGGGGGGGGGGGGTGAAAATGTACTAAAGATATCCAGATTTTTTTCTACATTAATATGTACAAGCCAAAGGGGGGGGGGGGTGGTTGATCTCCCTAACCCCCCCCCCCCCCGGATCCACTACTGGCTCCTGAGCAAGATCAGCAATGCACAGAGCTACTCCTCAGCAATTAGAGTTCAAATCTGGCAAATATAAGTAAATAAATAAAATTAACTGACAAATGTATAAATATATATGGCATATAGCATTTATTTATTAATATTTAGTCATTACGCAGATTATAAGTTTACAACATAAGCTTTAATTGAGATGCCGTAATTAATTTATTTAAAAGAAAATACAGGAATGTTTACAATCCTCACAACCCTCTTAAAAATTTGCTCGAAACGGCTATTAAATGTAGGCCTATCAAATTAAAATTGGCAAAACACTTAAAAAAATTGTGATCAGTTCAGTAAATATCATATTAACAAAACTAATGCAAAATCTTGCACAGAAATATAATTTGAAAACAATGAGCAATACACAATTTCAATTTTTTTCCAATTCAAATTGCTAATATTGAGCTACAAGCCTGTCCCGAGTGTTTATAAAGCTGTGGTATTTCTGGTGAAAAAAAAAAAACCTGAAGTACATTAAATTTTTGCAAGGCCCAGGCCCTACGTATTGTTGCGTAACCAGTCATTTTAGAGCAATATTTTGGCTAATTCAGTTAGGTGAAACTTTACATAACATTTGACAATTTTTAACATGTTTTGAGCTGATACAATGGCTATTTCAACATATTACGTATTCAAAAGAATTAGGTTTTAAAATCAAATTTCAAAATTATTTTTGCCATCAGTCAAATTAATTATCATGACTTAAAGTCATTATAACTTCTATTGCATTTCAGGAAAGCTTATCCCATTTTGAAGCATCACATTTCATATACCATTTTTGCATTTCGTGTATAAACTATTCAACAATAAGGCCACACATAATTGATTCTTAGCTTCGCGGACCCGCCGACACAATAGATCTCCTGCGGATGGGAAAAAAAAAAAAAAAAATTTCTTTTGACATTATAAATTTTTTTTCACCTTTTTTTTTTGTCCTACCGACCGACCCTAGAAAAAGGGCCTTGAGACGAATCCGAGAAGCTAAAGATCAATTATGTGTGGCCTAATAGATATCAACAAATCAATAGAATGCTTTTACACAATAATATTTACAACTTAAACAAGACAAAACATAACAAGATAAAAAGGAACATATTTAACAAATATATTTTTCAATATAAAATTGCATTGTATAATCATTATACGCTATCACATCATAGTGGAACGGAAGTACGTCAAATTGCACGTATATATACACAATTATATAGATCTATAAATGACAGCATATTCTCATAAATGTTTCATAAAATGTCTCTGTCTACATGTGATGCAACTGGCTGATAGCTTCTGCGGCTTTAATACGAACTTCGGGAGCAGAGTCTTTCAAGAGTAAAATCAGCGCTGAAAAACGAGAAAATAAAGAATGAGTATTGCTGATCATACAGACGACACACTAGTCTGCCTTGTATAGCTGACACATGATTGGCAGCACAGCAAAATCATGATGGATGGGTACTGAGAGTTTTATTGATCTCTTGAATTCTATAATGTGTCAGAAGACACATCAGACCAAATAAGAAGTTGAAATATCTTCAAATCATTTAATTTTAGCAACATACTAGTTAATTAAAACTTACATCCACACACGTGTTCCCTAGATATTGAATCATATCGTCGAGTGTCAAGATTTCCTAGTAGAAAACCTGCAAAACATTGAAAAATACACCCATTATATTTTCAGTTTCAAGTCTGATAGTATTACTGACATAATTTGAAACGTAACCTCCAGAAAACAAGGATTATCATCTCACTTAACCACAGTTCATGTTCATTCAACAGCATCACTTTTGACTACAAAATTTACACAAAAAAAAAAAAGACTAAAAAAAGACTACTGCTTCTTACCATTAAACATAGCAGCATTTCCTCTAATCTCCGGCCAAGAACTTTTGAAGAACTGGATATTTCCCATTACGTAAAAGTTGATTTTTTCTGGAAAAGACTGAATCTGGAAAAGACAAAAATAAATCCATGTAACCAAAAATGAACTTTTTCTTCAGGAGTTCTACCCCCGGGACAAACTTTTTGCCCAATATGGACAGTTTATTCGACTCAAACCAAATTGACAGGATCTTCTAATTTTTCATTATGAAAAAACTTTTACAAATGACACACAGTACAGCCATTAACTTACTATAGTCTTCGAGAGATCGTTCATGAATTCCCCATAATGCAATGCTCCGTCTTCTATTAGGTGTTTTTGGAACATTGTGTCGACTCCCTCCGACTCCATTAGTGGTCCCAGTTTTCTAAGTGCAAATTTGCAAGCCTACAAATACCACAGGAACTAAATAAATAACTAAATCAAACATAGAAGCAAGTGGTCAAGATTATTGTTTTGGTTTTTTTTCAGCATAAATTCTGTCATGCTATTCTAGGAGAGTCCAAAATATTTCACATGACTACAAAATTGTGAAAATCAAAGAACATGGAAGCTGATCAGGGTTCGAAAGTCATAAGCATCTCTGAGTTCAAACCCGACATTTTGTTCATAGACTCTGTTAATGTTCTTCAGCAAATCTTTAATGCCAAAGATGATGAAGCAAAATATCCGCGTATCATTACTGTATGGTGTCTTGAAACTGAGTTATCTTAGGCCACACATAATTGATTCTTAGCTTCGCGGACCCGCTGACACAATAGATTTCCTGCCGATGGAAAAAATAATTTTTTTTTGACATTACAAAATTTTTTTTTCCCCTTTTTTTTTTGTCCTACCGACCGACCCTAGAAAAAGTATTTGAGAGGATCCGAGAAGCTAAAGATCAATTATGTGTGGCCTTATCAAACATTAATGAAGTTCACAGCAAAGCGCAACGTACCTTGCGGACTTCTTGGTCCATGTCGTTCAGATGAAGCAGCAGACTCACGAGGTTCGTGTGGATTTGTTCTAGAAAAGGAGCCTTGGACGACCCGTCCCCAAATGCAGCGAGATTGCCAAATAAGGTAATGGACGCTGCCCTTACGGTCGCTCGGTCCTGAATTAACAAAATCATCACTGTCTCAAAGACATGTTTTATGTATCTAATTCTCTGTCATCCTGTGGGCCAAGAGGATAGTTCTTACAGGAGATAGCATGAGCGATAGTTGATTGAGCCAACTTTCAGCGCAGCACAAATGATCGCTCTGGGGTTGTTTGCATCCATTTTGACCAGGTTGAAGGACGTTTAGCCAAAATATCAAACAGTTCAGAGAAGAAAACATTAGGAGGCTGCCTGTAGGTTTCCTAAAAAAGCCTGGCTATCTACGGGATTTCGTGTCTCTAAAACCCATTCCTATCATATTCAAATTATACATTCATAATCCAGGACACATCAACTAAATTTGATCTTAATTCAAGTTTGGCTCTCAATTCATCCTACTTCCTAAAACCCAACAGCAGATCCACCTACCTTCTCGAAGCAGGGCCGTATCCTCAGGCTGATGTTGATGAGAATCGCTCGTATACTCTGCTCGTCAATCGCAGCTAGAACTTTTGAGAGACCACTCATGGCTTCCAGAGTTATGTCATCGTTCAAATCTTCCTTATCGTCCATTCCAGCCATCATGGCCGACAGCACTGTCGTGGCGTAATGGCCGACCTGTGAGGGAGATGAAAAGCAAAGAGAAGAGGGAATGAGATAGATTCTAATACAGAGTGGAATGAACTAAGGGAGTGAGGGTTAAAGAGACGTCACATACAATTTGGTTGCCTTCATTTCGCATCAAAAGTGGGAAAAACACTCAAAAGTGGTGACATAATGGTATCTGACTGTAACACAAGTCATATTATTCAGCAGTAAATCATTTTACAAAGGCAACAATGGAAATTTATTTTCCTTCCCCCTCCTAACTAGTCCTGGAAACATGCAAAAATAATCAACCAAAAGAAAAGAGGATAGTCACCTACTGAAAAGAAAATCATCACTTCACTTCTATTCACAAAAAAATGTCAATAAGGAAAATCAATAAAATCAATTGGAAAAGCAGAAAACTACCAGAAAAAAATTGATAGAACTGAATAAACTTGTAAATGAGCTACGATCATGCGCTGCAAATTTTCATAAAAGGAATAAACGGTGACTATTTTTACCATGTGCTCTAACTTCATTTGCATAATTCCATTGTGATGTGCCTGGATTAGATTAGATTCAGTTCAGTCAACCAAATTCAACTGAATTCAATCCAGTCCACTCAATACACATCAATTCCCATATTTCCTGAATACATTTCATCCAATTAACCGCAGTGAAATTAAATGCAGTTCAAATAAATCTCATTTACTAAACCTTATTTAAATCAGATATTCATACAATAAACTTTTTAAACCTCAATGTCCAGACTCTTATTGTACACTAGGCCAGGCCCTGATCCGACTAGCAGTGTGTTATGTTCCCTAATCCAGTCTGCTTCTTAAACTAAATGAAATTCCAATTAAATTTAATTCACTGCATACCTGATCAGACCCACAACTTGCAATATTGCCCAATCCTCTCAAACACAGCATCCTGACAGTCGGACAAGGGTCAATCAGGCGTCCTAATAAGCCATTGACCAGCGCTTCTAATAACGTCAAATCTCCTCCACATCTTTGGTTAATGATCTGTTAAAAGAGAGACAAACAATAAACCATGAATGAAACAACAAAAATTGTTCAAATTTTTACAAGTAAATCAGGTCAAAATCGTCTCTCTCAGGACTTAGCCACCCATCTGAAAATACCTCAGCAAAGAAGGCAGCCACCATGATCCTCTGGGGCTCATAGACTCCCGTTAATACTGGACTCAAGATCGTGATAAGCCTGTGGATGTACTCGGGGTGGATCTCAACCACAAGTCTGTAAAAGAAACAACATTCGTATGAACAAGAAGTAAGGAACAGCTCGCAAGGTTGAGGTACCTATGGATTGATATTGGATGGCTGATTGAGGCTTTATGTTCTGTTTTTATGCACTCAGTTTATTAGGACAGGAGGACGACACTGCACTCAGTTAATTAGGACAGGAGGACGACACAGCAATGAGGCAAAGGATGATTGAAACTGCGTCCAAGATAAGCCCAGCTGACTTGGCCAGAGCTTGATTCTAATACCTCTAAGTCCAGTTCCGGGTTCTCTTTAATAAGGTCGATTGTTGAGATGGCAGAGAGAGAGAGGGGGGAGTCCCCAACATGCTACAGATTTATCTCATACGAGGGATCCTTTACAAGGGACCACCAATTTTACGTCTCATCCGTATGAAATCTAACCGGAATTTTGCTCATGAAGGGCCACTGGAAATATTCTAGGTTCCCCACCCAGAATTCTAATTTCAAACCCAAGCCAAGACCTTCAACGGAGCAGGCTTAGTCTGTAGCCACTCAGCCAAACCCCCTGACTTACCTTGCGATAATTGTAAAAGCATCTTGGAACCGTTCCTCATCCCGTAACGTTTCAAAAACTTCTTCCGCAAAAAGTCTCTCCAGTAGTTCGTCTGACTTGGCACATTTCAAGAACTCCTGGAGGCAAGCTATGGCCATGCTGAAAGGAATAAAAAACATTCAAAATCATCAATTTCTAAATTTGTGTCAATTCCACAGGTTCTTATTTGTTGTGACTCTTCAAGATTGCAAGTTTCGTGGTCAACGGGCCACAACGGAATCTCAAAATCAATAGATCTTGTATAATATTAAATTATTTATATATTTTCACGCACCTGCCTGTGTTGAGATCTCCGTCTTTGGGAACATTCGTAGAAATAAACGACCGTCTTACATTGCTGTCTCCTTTGCCACTCTTGTCATCCTGAAGAAGACGGTGTCACACTTGAAAACATGCAGCATTTCAGCGCATACGGAATGGGTTATAGTACTGTAAAGTCTCAGGGCTATTCCATTTAAAAGTCTGGGGGGGGGGGGTGGTCGGGCTGGTTTATTTTTCGTATGATGTATGTACGGGTGAGCGATAATACGAAGTAGATGCTTGGGGGCACTCGCGGAATTCACTGTAGATGTATGGGGGGGGGACTATCGTTCTATTCAGGCCTACGCATTGTAATAACGAAAATTTTTTGTGACGTATGTACGGGGGGTGAAAAAATCGAAGTTAATGCATGGGGGGGTAAAAAAAAAAATTGTTTTAGATGCATGGGGGGGGGGTCAAAATCGTAGCCCGACCACCCCCCTCCCCAGATTTTTAAATGGAATAGCCCTCATGAAAATTTTAGGAGAGCAGAGCATTCATGGAAGTATCATGATGTATTAATCACAGATACCAAGGACTTCCAATTGATATAACATCACATCTGAATAATGTCTAAAGTTAGGATTTATTCTTTTTTTTAAACGAATTTGTTAAATGAAATTAGCAGGATTAATAATTTACCTTTTTAGGAGGTTTGACAGCGACACTAGAGGCCACCCTGAGCATCATGGCCGCCAGGAGGCGATGGAAGTTCTCAACGACCTTCTTTTCAGACTCTTCCTTTTGGAACAATTCTGCTAAAGCAGCTGTTGCCTAAATAAGAATCCAAAAACACATTTTAAAGATAATTTTGAAAGTAAAATTTCAGTAATGCACAATATATGCAGCACAGCAAAAGTACTGTATAATCCGCATGCCTGGTAGACATAATTATGAGCTGTTTTGTAAAATGGACTCACAGCAGCAGGAAGTCTCGTTGCCACCCTCATGGTCTTAGTCGGAGATCGTGACGTGTTGTCTCTGACTTCTTCGTAGGGAAGACTTTTGTCGAGGACTTCTATCAAGTGGTCAAGGACGCTGCTCAGGATGGTCTGGTCCCCAGCTAGGATCCCCCAACAATCCCTCACTGTCCTGCAAAAAGATATGGGATAATGAAGAAGAAGGGATGGATGATTGGGGCTTTATGTCTTGTATTTATGCACTGACAAGGCTGATAAGGACAGCAGGAGGACATGGCAATGAAAGCATGAGTTGACAGCCGAAAACCGTCACCAAACAATAGGTACGTCCGGGGGATCTAGCAAGACCTGGATTCGAACCCAAGACCTAACGATTCAAAGGCCAGAGTGCTACCAACTGAACTAAACCTCCTCCGCCTGTGGGCGGAGGTTAGATTTATGTAAGAAGGACAATAGCACTGAGGTTAGCCCCAGGTCTCAGCTATGAGATGAGAAAGGAACACTTTACTTATCAAAATCAACAGATACTCACTGGTCAAACGGCAGGGGGAATTCCAGGAGAGCCTTAATCACAGTCACGAGGTGGTGCCCTGCCAGAGTGCGGATGCATCGGAGTGTCCCAGTTCTCGTCTGGGAGTAACTTATGTCGCCTATTCGTCCGTGCAAGTTGAGCATCAAAAGTTCAGCCTAAGATTGAAGAACACAAAACTATGTAGGGAGCATTACCAATTTACACTGACTAGCCGACATTTAAAGTATCAAATTAAAGCAGTAGAGCTCTCTCAGTGACACCATTTTTGAATGACAAACAAGAGCAAAATCACAAAGACAAACTGCCGCATTATAATAGAAGTTGTATATTCATTTGATCAAAATAAGATTATTTGAATTGAAATGGAGATGGAGGTGAATCTATGGATCAGATACATCCAATAAAACATGTCCAACCTACCAGCAAGTGCATCTCAGGCCCACGAGATTTGATGACATTGTTTAGGACGACACAAGCTCCAGAGGCACTAGGTTCATGGGGATCCCTCAAACCATCGTTCAGTTTTGTGACGAAACTCTCCAACTGGTCTCCAGGTAGCGCTTCACTTATGACCTGAATAGATTAATGAACATTGAATATTCAATCGAAAAAAATACAAATTCACAATAATCACATTTCATTCATAATATCATTTAAAATTCCGATTTGAATCATTCTAATGATACAGTAAATGCCAATGAAAAGTGGCACACAATTGATTATGCTGCTGCCCTCTCGTGAGAAGTCCCCTGGACTTTAAATTACATCTTATTAGAATATAGATATCCCTCTCAAACATCAGACCATCAAGCAGGAAAGAATATCCAATATCGTGGACGGGCCAGAAAACTACATCCTCTTAAACTATACCAGGTCCAATCACCAAAAAGCCAATTACATTTATATTTTATACCACATTTTTTCTGAGATTCTAGGAGTATTTCCATTAGTGTATAATTGGAAATAACTTAAAGACTAAAGATTAATCATATTTTGAAACAATCAGTGCTATTTCACAACAACCAGACAAACCATAGCTATATATATTTGTGAACACCACAACATAGAAAGTTCTGACAATCCGACATGTCCTACTTCCATTATATACCTCGCAAAAATTTTTGTAACGAAGATTCATGATTTCCTGAAGATGTATACAAGCATAAATTTATTAAAGTTTCTTTCAAATCAAATATCGAAGGAGAAAATAAAGCAAGCTGGTAAGCATAAAATTAAGAGGCATGTAACTACATTTTACTGATTTATCTATTGATGAAAAATAACTGAAGTATACCCTACCTTTGACAAGTCACTAATTGCACTGAATATAACGCTTGGCTCGGACTTGCTGAGTCTTTCTTTGAGGAGGGAGATGGCTTCTATCTTCTGGTCCTTGTATTCCGCAGGGTGACCTGAAATGTGAAAATGTTGCATAAATCACATGATAATATTTCTATGACTGCTATTTCCAAGTTGGAGTGCTTCATATAGGCTAGGATCAGAACGGAGCACCATCATCTCAAATGTTTAGTATTGTTTACCTTGGTATCTCAAGTTGATCCTCAATACAGCCTGAATGCAGTCCAGGGCCTGTTGGCGGACTTTCAGATCAGGGTCAGTGCAACGAGGAACCAATCTTGCCAACATAATGCCCAGGTTCCACAGCTGGGCAATGTTCTGAAAATAAAATTAAAATAAAATTCACATTCTCAAGTCACTGGCAGGCAATATATCTTACATTCTACTAGCTACTACAAATCACAAAAGTAATCAAAAATAGTTGGAGTATCCAGAAAACTGAAAGTTTACTTACCGCAACACTGAAGACCACGTTTTGGTGATATAGTTGGACGACTCCAAGAAGTAGCTTGATAGCTCGTTGTCTCTCGTGGACGTGCAGGCTCACCAACCAATGACACAGCATCTGAAAATAATCAAACGTAACTTGACTTCAGCAAAATGTTCTGCAAAAAGATTCAGGACTACTGTTGAATACAAATGAGCTTGTGCTGGCTTAAAGACATCTTGCATACGACGTCTCCTGCTTCTATCTAGGGATGGGACACTGGAATTTGGAAAGCGACATAATCAATTGCCAAAACAAAACCCATTAATCTACGAGAGGCCTTCAAATTTCTCACCTTAAACACAGCCTCTAACCCATCCGGGTTCTTTGTCTTCAGGATCATTTCATGGAGCAGCTCAGTCAGACTTGCCTCCGCCCCCTTCAACAGAAATTTTGAAACATAATCAATTTTGTTATTAAACTCAGCAAGGAGTCTAAATATGATTGACACTGCTGTCCAACATTGGTCCAGGCAACTAAGCTAGATCTGGAATCCAACCTAGCACCCAGCAATGCGAGACCCAAAGAGTTACCAATTGAGCCAATTCCTCTCTCACCCAGGCTTTTATTCTTTATTCCTATCCATTCTTTGAACCTAAGCAAAAACTAAAGACCCCCCTAAAGCATTTGACAATGTCCCCTAAAGCATTTGACAATGTCCGCTCACCTTCAAGTACCTATCGTGCTCCAGGAGTTCCTCGTACGTTTCTTCTTTCTGTTTAGTTCCTAATGATCCCTCGTCAGGCAGAGGAATAAAACTTTCCAGAGCAGCTTTCAAAAGTTCAAATGCCTCCAGCTCAGTTAAAGCTGGATCTAGTTTACTTTTAAAGAGTTAAGGGAACTAATACGAAAGACAATGACGGGAGGACACAGCAAATGAAGCCTAAGATGATTGAAAATGCTGTAAAATATATATACAGGCAAATTTCAAAAGCACGATAGTTCGATATGATATCAAAGTCAACTAAAAAGGATACGCCATGGTAGCAGCAGCTTTTAATGCCAGACCCCTCGTCTCTGACTTGATATGCGTGGATGGTTCCATCTTTAAGTAGTTCTGTGAAATAGTGAAAACAAACAATAAAGCGATCTATTTTAAACCTGATCAATAAGATGACAATACCTCATATCACATACAAACAATGTCAAATTTAAATCTTTACCTCTAAGAACATTGATATTTCAAAACTATATCCAACCTGAATGTGGCCGAGCAGATCTCCTCTCCATACGAAGACGTGTTGCGCTTGCAAGTGGTCGGGATGCATGGCTTGGCCAATCAGATCCACCGTTTTAATGAGGGACTGCTTCAAGACAACCTCCTGAAACAAATAATTGTGAGCTCAGGACTGACCATCAATATCACTAAACATCCAAATGGAATTTTCTAATTATTTCATGTTCCTAAGTAATTCTTCTTTTCTCCCAGATTTTTTTGTTAAATTGTATGTTTCATATTTTCAAAAGAGAAATAGGCCCAGACGGACAACTTCAAATCATTATGACAAAAATATATGTCAAACTCTTTTTTAATAACAACTGGGTTAGATAAAGTTCTTCTATGTTAATGTCTATTCTAAGTTAGTTCTAAAGTCCTCACCCCACAAAATTTCAGATGAGACCCATCCAAGTCATTCAAATCTCAGCTGTCATTTGTACCGACCTAAGAACCATCTTCGAAAATATTTTTCATTTTCTCTCAAATCCAAAAATGTTAGTGTAATAACTTATCAATTAGATTACGAACAACACATGAAAGAAAACTTTACTTGAGTACTGAATTCAATGTCTGATTTTTGTACAGCATTGTCATTCACGGCAACTTTGTTATACATCAGGGTTTTCCACTGGGGTACAGGAAGGGAAAAAACAAACAATCATGAAAATAACGAAAAGGCCAGAGTCCGCGAAAAGTGCCGGTTTGCCGGCCAAAACCGGCAAAAATAGCGTGTGGCCGGCAAAAATTGAGTGGTTACCAGCCCAAATGTCCGATGGGTTAGTTGGAGAGTCAATGAGCTGATCCAGCAGTCAATGCAATTAGTACAGGCCTTTGAAATATGCAGAACAATTGGCAAACGTGAATGACACAAATTGGTGTCAGATGTGTCAAATGGATTGCAATCAGCAATGTTCAGTATCAGCTGGCAGGTAGAGTGTACAAAGATTTGAGGCCCTGCAAGGTTATAATGTTCAGTAAGGCCTGCATTATAGCTGGATTCTGATGGATTTCTGTTGTTGTGCAAAGTTAATTATGCACACCGAAATACATGTATGACAGAGCCATTTGAGGCCAAAACTAAGGAGGCCAGAAAAAATTATAATCAATTTGAAAAAACTCAATCTGGCCGAAATATAGCAATACAATTTAGTTCAATTCACATACTTTTTGGAATTGTGTAAACACCTCGGCAATGGGTTAGCAGGCTCTATTAATATTTAGCGGGCTCTATTAATATTTGGAGAAATTTGGGGTACGTTACATTTCTCATTCTCAAGGATTTTTGGTGAAGAAGAAGTGTTTTGTTTTCCTCTTAACACTGAAAAAATGCCCCTAAGGAAATTGGAACTTCGGGCAGACAGGATTTTATTCAGGCAGTTAAAATTCAGGATCTACCTGCCCGGATGTCCTATGTGACAAAAGCACTTTTCGCGGACTCTGGTAAAGGCTATCAATAAATGAACGTCACATTAATTAATCAGATACGTATGGAGATCTTCCTAGCAACTGACGAATCAAGAGCCTTTTATAATGATGTCTAGCTTACCTTAACAGTCGGAAATTGAGCAGAAACAGATTTCATAATCGCAGTCTCCACTCGGGACACGATGAGGGATGGAGGAGCGTAAAGGGAAACAAATCCGTAACACAAGACCAAAGTGGCCTTCATCTTATCATCCATTTCTGTCTTGTACATTGAATCCTGTGAAATAGCAAGAGAAAAAAAGTTTATAATTTTGGAGAAAAATTTACAAGAATAAGAAGATTCAAAGTCGGGCCTTTAAAATTCGCAACAAGAATACAGCGATTCAAAATCGGGGCTTTAGTATTCACAACAAGAATAAGGTGATTCAAAGCTGGGTCTTTAAAATTCACAACAACAATTTGATGATTCAAAGTCGGACGGGGCTTCAGAATTCACAACAAGAATACGATGATTCAAAGGCGGGGCTTTAAAATTCAAGTATTTCACCAACCTTAATGAACCCAAAGAAGCTCCCTGATTTCCTGCTGCCCTCTGGGCGGAGGTAGGAATCAAGTCGGTTTATCACAGAGTCAACATGAGAAGCAGCGATCAGCCCCATGGCCATAGCACAGCCCTGCAAAGATAGGAGTACTAAGTCAGAGAGTGTAACAACTGAAGATGTACAACTCAAAACATGAAATCACAACATATGGCCTGATTATTAAAGCAGAATTTCAATATGAAGCTTATAATACAAAGTCAACACATACTGGGAAAGAATAGGATATGCCAATATGAACAACCTAACTGCCTACAGCTACTTGTAGCCCTTCATTCTGTATCTGCAACTACAATATTGATAGTGTGTACATGTATATCATAGATCGAATTTGGCAAACAGTACAGTCCAAAGACCAAAGTTGTTCCACAAACCTCTCTCTCAAGCTGACTGCTGTGTTTCACGGTGTTCAAGATCGTCGTAATGTGTTTGTTGACGAAATCTTTGGCGTTGGATTTCCTCACTACAGCACCAAGGAATTTGTAGAGGAAATTCTGCAAGGAAAATGCATGAACGTCAGTTTGGAGAGGGACAGAAAAAAATTGACACTTAAGTACTTATAAAGCCATTTTCTTAATATTGCATTGTTCAAAGTAAATAAGTTGAATAAAGATCATAAATTTTGACAAACCTTTTCCTCAGGATAGAAGGCGTACAATGGGATCTGACTCTCAAGGCCGTTCCCCACTTCAGAGATCCACGCTTCATCATCCACCGTCTCCAAGGTTTTTGAAATGAACTATAAGGAGAAAATTAGCAGAAACTCAAAATACATACAAATCATACGTAACCACCTGATGGAATCTGATTGAAGCTTTTTAATAATTAATCTTGATTGATGTCTACTGAATTTACTTATTTTTCAAGCAGACTATAATCTTACCTTCAATAACAGATCCTCCCAGCTTTTCTGATCCCAATCGTCGTCGTTGATATGGTCTGAAAAAAATAATTTGTTTTAGAACTACATATTCCAGCCAGGAAAAAATAAATAGTACAATGTACTAGCTTAATAAAACAACAATGTTCTGTAAATACTATTTGTAAAAGGGAAATATCTCCAACAATTCCAGGACTACAATTGGCACCCATAGGTCCAAATGAAAACTCACCCTCGAGATATTTTTGCAGTTTAGGAATCACATTGTCCCACAAGTCTGTCAACCTTGGGTCCAGGGCAGTCGAGAGTTGCAGAAGAGCGGACAAAATGTGGGGTCCTCTTTGGCGGCCATTGGTGGGTCTTCCTGCTAGAGTCTGAAATGGGCAATTCACAAAATAATGTAAAACCAAACAAATATATTAATGCTCTCTCAATTCAGCTTGAAATATCATCATGGTATATTGATTTCTTGCTAGCATATTTGATTGAACTTTAAACTTCGCTCAACAAGTTAATGTGCAAGTATAACTTACCAGTAATCTGGCAATCAACACAGGAGGCTTCGGAACATTCACTGAAACATCAATTCAAATCCATTCAAACATCAATTCAAATTCTTTCAAACATCAATTAAAATTCATTCAAACATCAATTCAAATTCTTTCAAACATCGATTCAAATCCATTCAAACATCAATTCAAATCCATTCAAACATCAATTCAAATTCATTCAAACATCAATTCAAATTCATTCAAACATCAATTCAAATCCATTCAAACATCAAATCAAATTCATTCAAACATTAATCCGATTCAATTCAAACATCCATTCAAATCAATTCACACAATTCAAAAATCATATC
The DNA here is from genome assembly GCA_026936325.1 of Platynereis dumerilii. NCBI lineage: Eukaryota > Metazoa > Annelida > Polychaeta > Phyllodocida > Nereididae > Platynereis > Platynereis dumerilii. Next base: position 20,115,191 of record JAPTHN010000003.1, read on the forward strand.
AAATGCATTCGAAAATCAATTTATATTCATTTAAACATCAACTCAAATCCATTAAAACATCCAATCAAATCCATTCAAACATCAATTCAAATCAATTCAAATCCATTTAAACATCGATTCAAATTCATTCAAACATCAAATCAAATCCATTCAAACATCAATTCAAATTCATTCAAACATCAAATCAAATCCATTCCAAGAATTCAAATTCATTCAAGCAAAAAATAAATCCATCAAACAAATCCATTCAAACATCATATCAAATTCATTCAAAAATCAATTCAAATCCATTCAAACATCAATTCAAATCCATTCAAACATCAATTCATCCATTCGAACAAATAAAATCAATACAAGCATCAAATCAAATCCATTCAAACATCAAATCAAATTCATTCAAACATCAAATGAAATCCATTCAAACATCAAATCATATTCATTCAAACATCAATTCAAATCAATTCAAACATCAATTCAAATTCATTCAAACGTCAAATCGAACCCATTCAAACATCATTCATTCAAACATCATATCAAATCCATTCAAAAATCAATTCAAATCCATTCAAACATCAATTCAAATCCATTCAAACATCAATTCATCCATTCGAACAAATAAAATCAATACAAGCATCAAATCAAATCCATTCAAACATCAAATCAAATTCATTCAAACATCAAATGAAATCCATTCAAACATCAAATCATATTCATTCAAACATCAATTCAAATCAATTCAAACATCAATTCAAATTCATTCAAACGTCAAATCGAACCCATTCAAACATCATTCATTCAAACATCATATCAAATCCATTCTAACATCAATTCAAATTCATTCAAGCAACAAATAAATCCATCAAATCAAATCCATTCTAAAATCATATCAAATTCATTCAAAAATCAATTAAAATCCATTTAAACATCAATTCAAATCCATTCAATCATCAAATCCATTCAAACATCAATTCAAACCCATTCGAAAATCAAAATGACCAATTCTCCATACCTTCTTCACTGTAAACAATTTGGATGTCACTGTTGGTCCCTTTCCTGTCAGCAATTTGAGCCACACATCGACAGAGGACCCCAACGCATTCGGTATAGGGGTCAGGCACAACATACTCCAGGAGAGTTGGCCACAGCACCTGGAATAGAAGAGACTCTCAGTTCAGTACAAATTTGAAAGCAAATCACTTTTAGGCTGTTATTTCGATATTTAACATTGACAGAAATCCATGATTAGATCCTGAAAACAACATAGCAAAATGATGTTTCAATTTTATAGTAGAAAATAATATCACAGCAATTAAAATTTCTGATTAAATTATTCATGGTAATAATGAACTTACATAATCCATATTGTCGACAGTGGTACTCAACAACTGAAGTACATTCTCACACATAGAACGCAACGCTTCATTGCTCACAAATTCCGCATCAAGGGGCCGTTTGCCCTGAAACCAAATAATTGAAATACTAAATTGGAGGTAGGCGCTTTTGACCCCTTAGCACAACGACTGCAAAATTTCGCCCCTGTGTTCAACCTATTTCAAAGCCAAAGAAATATTATTTTTAGTCTGATTTACAAGACAAAGTGAACATAAGCCTTAGGCCTTTACTACAGACTATTAAAGAACTCCTACCTGTAAATCTGGAAGAAGAGCGCACTGTCGCACGATGAACTCCAGCATGACTTGGCCTCCTTCTAGCTCCAGGTAACCATGGTGAGCCATTGCCATGACAACCTGCGCCAAAACCTTCTTCACCTAGGAACGAGACAAAAGAAGGTTTTGAAATTTACATCCCAATAATAAAATATGTGGAGAGTAATTTTTGTATGAAATGTCACATGATTTCGTACATATATAGCTCTCGCCAGTAGTCTGAAATAGGCAGTACAATAGAAGAACAAGATACAACATCACGACACGTTATCATTACATCAAAATTCCCAACAAAGCAATTGTGACGGACAATGTTGGCAACACAAACAAACATCTCATCATTGTCACTCACCTTGTTGTTATTATCCGACAGAGCCGGTTTTAATCCGGAGATGATAAGTTGCTTCTTGTCATCCATAGCTGGACCTAAAACGCACAAATAACACATGACAAATACACAAATCGGCTACCATATACAACATAATACATTTGTTCAAGCCAAGCATAGACACTTTCCGGACCCAAAAAGCATGGCTACTTCTACGGCATGGGCCATTTTCACAGCATAGTTCACAATTTTAATTCAATTCCTATCAATTCCTCACCAGCAGAGTTGATGAGATGTCTTAAGACAGTCAACGCCCCAGATTTGGCCTTCTCACTTCCACCATCGAGTTTAGTGAGAAGGAACGACACTATTCTTCCAGTGAAGGGTCCCGCTGAAAATCAACGACAAAATATTATGCATGTTTCAGATTCGGAAACATGGCAGCTGATGAAGTCGATGTAAGAGCAAGTAAATAAATAGCAAATACTTCCACATTTACAATAGCTTATACATTCATGAGAACAACATTTTTAAACTTTTACTTTCTCTTTCAGAACAAAGCAAGAACTTTTCAATATTGTAAAGTTATAGGAACTGTTTACAAAGGCTCCTGCTATTAAGATTTTCAGATATGACCTTAGAAGCCTCAATCAATTCAATCATTTCAAGCAAACACACTTTAATGAAATTATCTACAATCAATTTTTGCGCTTACAGAGCACGGTGAAGCATCGCAGCAGTTCGTTGTGGTTCTTGATGGTGAGGGGATTGTTGTAGTCAACAGCATTACACGTCTGTCCGAATAAGATGTTTAGCAGCTGGTCCAGGTACGGTTCTAGGCAGGTGTTACCGTTCTGGGAGGCTGCTTCTAATACCATGCATAAGCCCTGGGGAAAAAATAGAGGAAATCTATGAGTCATTGTAAGACCCGGAGGAGAGACACACCATTTTTTGTATACTATAACATTCTATCTACATTTTGACACAAGAAATTTTGACATGAGAAATGAATAGAATGGATGGAGTGTGAGTGTGTGTGTTTGTGTTTTACGCCTCTGCAGCACCTTAATGGGCTATATCGAGGCAGGCTAGAATTTTATATGTCTTTGTCATTTTTCTTCATATCTTGTAAGATGTCTGTGTTTGATGTAAAAATGAAATTATGTTTTCTGGTTTGTGTGTAAGAAATTGAAGTGGATTTGTTGGGAGAAGTGTGTCTCTTTGTCGTTGAAAGTTTTTACAGTCTTTTAATATGTGTTTAATTGTAAGAGGGCATTGACAGTTATTACATATAGGAGTTGGATTCCCCGGTAGAAGATGAGAGTGGGTTAGTCGTGAATGTCCAATAAGACACCTGTGGATCACAACTTGATCCCTCCGTGTTCGGATAGAATGGATGGATAATTGGGGTTTTATAACCCATATTTATGCACTTGGTAGGGTGATTAGGAATAGCGGACACAGCAATGAGGCAAAGGATGACTGAAACAGCCGTCCAACACAGGACCAGGAGACCGGCAAGGGATTTCGAACCCTGGACCCAGCGATAGGCAGCCCAGCACACAACCACCGAACTAACTCCCCTCCCTTAACTGCTAATTGCATGGAAATAATCTACACATTTAATCAGATTAAAATTATCTTATGCATAGCTAGGACTACCCTATTCCGTGTGATTGACCATATCGGTAATATCAGAATACTTGTGTAACACGCACCTGGGTGACGTGATAGGGGTCGTTGTGCTTCTTGTAGAGATTGAGCATCACTTGCAACAGTTTCGGCAGCTGCTCCTCTAATTTCTCCTTTGTCATGATACTTGCCATTTGGCCAAGGGCATCCACTATCACTACTCGCACCTGAAATGGAAAACAACACAATTTAACAACTTTTTTTCAACCTAAATTTTCTCCGTGTCCTTGAGTAAACGCTGCTCTTGAATATCGCTTCATAATAATTTTCTTGATTAGTTGATTTTGTAAATTTAGAAAAGTGCCTACCTTTGGCTCTTTGGACTGCAGCCACACATTGAAGAGAACATCGTAAGCAGCGTCCACTTCACCAGAGAAAAAGTCCTTCTTGACTGAAGGGTCGGGGGCTTTCTCTGGGTTGGCTATGTAGTCCAGGATCGCTTCACAAAACTTGGATAAAGCTGCGAAGTGAAAGTCCAAAATAATGTTGCACTAAAGATACACCGATTTGACAGTTAATTTCATGTCACATCAGAGAGAAAGAAAGAGACTGGTAGTGCGGGGCATGATCCATGCAGAACTGCATGTTACAGAAATTAGTTTCCAAAATGGGGGAATTCTAAAATAGCTCTTCTTTAAGGTTTCTTACAAAGATCAAATGTTGGTCCATGTAAATTTTAATCATTCTATTATTTATTTATAAAATCCCAAAACAAATATTAGAGAGACACCTACCTGTAGCGAAGACCCAGCGCATGTTGTCCTGTTTGGCAAGACCCAGCATTGGAAGCATTGTTCCCATGGTAACCTTGAGAAATGGGACCATCCCATAAACTGGAAAGAACAAAAACTTCACTTATAACCAATTTCAAAGATCATACTCACAAGACATGCGACTTACACCAAGAACTAGTCTTGCACCCTAAGATGGGTGGATGATTGGGAGTTTACATCCAGTATTCATGCACATTAATTGGCAGACTAATTAAGACAAGAGGAGCAGAAAGAAATAGCACTTACCATTAGCAGTGGCAAGATTGGCCATAGTCTGGAGCACGAAGAAATGGGGCAAGACTCCCGGCTGGAACTTCTCTTGTAACTCCGACATCACTTCATTGCAAAACCTGCAGCCGAGGGCCACTAAGACGTTACTGGCCGTGGTCTGCCATTCCACAACTACCTCCTGAAAAAATGGAAAACCATGATTGAGAGATAATGAATTTACTAAAACTGACAAAAACATACACACAAAAAATCCTGAATATATTGAACAACTGTCATATATCAATATCATAACAGCATGGTTCTATCGGTTACAAAATAGTTCATACAAGAATCCGAGGATTCGACACAAGGATTTTTTGCTACCAGCCTAAAAAACTCAAAATAGTGATAAAATGACGCGGTACCTTGGAGCTGGTCATCTCGGCCGATGCCTGCTTGATGATCTGTTCCACCAATCCTATCTCCAACTTGTCCAAAGTTTCCTGAACGATCTTTTCCATGCATCTTAGAATCACGACACGGTGACCTACTGGAAGCTGAGGAAAAGGACATCGAAAGGAAATTACACAGATCAGTCACTCCATAGAGATGGATTGCCCAAGTTTGCCTGTGACACATCCAAACTAATGCCAACTCATATGTACAGTTTTTACAATGTATTATTTCTTGAGGAAGGTAACTGGGATATTAAAATGCTTTCAAAAAACTCACATCACAAAAACTGGTAGTCTCATAGAAATCTCTTAATACAGAATATAAATTATAAAAGACAGCTCCTGCGAATAATGCTCATTCACCCACCTTGCTATGTTTTACCAAGTAAGAAAAACAAGAGCTGAGAATAAGAGCTGGTTCGTGCTTTCCCAGATCACAGAGGGAACTTTCCATCGCAGCCCTCACGGTCAGGTCCTTGTCAAAAGACGACTCTATCAAGGCCACCACCAGCTCTGAAAATATAACCATGATAAGGTGTGACAAGAAACAATTACATTCGGGATATTATAACAAATGTATGTTTCAGGATTTCTAATTCTCCCCAGGGACCAAAGGGTAGGAGGGACAGCCAAATGTGCATGGGACAAAACAAAATTAATAGAAATGGTAGATCCAGTGATGAAAATGGGGGGGGGGGAGCTCGGAGGAGCTTGGGGGAGCTGGGCTCCCTTGACCAAAAAACGGGGAGCTGTACCCTGTACCCTGCTACAGCTCCCCCAATGGGCAGTGGTGAAATTAAAATTATCTGGTTACTTTTTCAATCCTCATGGTATTTCTAGCCATAATTATGCTCTGTTGGAAGAATTCTTTCCCTTTTAAAAATTTGAATTGGCGAGCCGCAGTCGCACGAGCTGAGAGCTCCTCTGACAACAAAAATTTTCCATTTCCATCACTAGGTAGATCTATGTTTTATGATGATTGATGGAGATTTAAAGGCAACAGATAAGTCAATTGCAAATTGCCAGCTGACTCTAAGTTGTTACAGCTGAGACCGAAGATCCGTCAAATTATGACCACATTTGAAGGTCACACTTCGGGATTGAAACTTTCAAATTTGACAGATTATGACCCTGGGAGGGGCAGGCAGCAGTTGCAATACCACCAAGAAGAAGGATGGATGATTGAGGCTTCACATCATGTATTCATACACTTGGCAGGCTAGTTAGGACAGGAGGAGGACACGGCAGTGAGGTGAAGGATGATTGAAACTGCCACCCAATGTGGGGTCCAAGTGATCCAGAAAGAGCTGGATTCGAACTCAGGCCACAGCAATTGGCATATCAGCACATTACCACTGACCTGACCCTCCCCCATGTCAAGGAAGATGCTTTCAGAATGTTCAATGCCACAAGAACAAGAAGAGAGGTCTCATAAAGTAGGAACCACTAAATTTAATTCACATCATACCTTGCAACATTTTCGATCCTGTGATAAATATGAATATGTAGAGTATTTATGTACCTGACTAGGGAAGTGGGCATTTCAACATGTTCAATGTCTAAACACAATCTAAAGCTGCAGGTACCACCCACTTATTTTAACTATAATCAAAATAATGCCTTAAAACAAACAATTTTAATCCTGAGTATCAATACCAACAACAATAGGTCGGAGGGGCTCATTCTGTTGTGGGAATAAAAGCAACATTGGGAAAATGAGGATCATGAGTCAATTGTTAATCTTTCAAAAACCTTTAACATGTTCGATGAGTCATTACAGCTGCTTGCAGCCTGTATTGTGAGAGGCATTTTTCGGAATGCTCTGACCATATTGGAGATCGCAGTGTTACACCAGCCTGTATTGTGAGAGGCATTTTTCGGAATGCTCTGACCATATTGGAGATCGCAGTGTTACACCAGCCTGTATTGTGAGAGGCATTTTTCGGAATGCTCTGACCATATTGGAGATCGCAGTGTTACACCAGCCTGTATTGTGAGAGGCATTTTTCGGAATGCTCTGACCATATTGGAGATCGCAGTGTTACACCAGCCTGTATTGTGAGAGGCATTTTTCGGAATGCTCTGACCATATTGGAGATCGCAGTGTTACACCTATCACTTTGAAACTTAGTATACAGTCTCAACATAATTTTATCTCGTTTCCATCAACTTTTGGTTAACTTCTGTGACAACAAATTTTTATTTTCTCAACTGAAAAGCTAGCTTTTCCCGCGAAATTTGAATGATTGTACATAATGTGCTGCTGCACTAAAAGTGGCAGCATCAGCAGCAGCTCAATGCCAGGCAGTGCGAGTGAAGGAAGGAGGGATGCATGGATTGATGGATGAGTTAGATAGATGGAATTGATGGATTAGAATGATGGCTTAGATGGATTAGCTAGATGAAATACATGGATTAGATAGATGGAATAGATAGATAACATAATGGAATAGATGGATTAGATAGATGGAATAGATAGGTCACATAGATGGAATAGATAGATTAGATAGATGGAACTGACAGATTAGATAGACCGATAGATTAGATAGATGGAAGAGGTGGAATAGATGTACTTATATATCTACAAGCAGCTGTTAAAGTGCTTGCACGTTATTTTTTATTATTGGCATAATCTACTCATTATCTTGTGTGAATTGTAATTGGAGAGCAGTTCATTCAAGGTGATTTTTCTACGTACAGCTGATGTCGGTATATAAGGGCAGATCCATATCAGTCTTCAGTAATTACCAGGGAACAAAAAGTAACAAAAATCAGGAGACTAGAAGGAAACACTTTTTTCCTGAGTGGTAGGAAAGTCCGACTCCCTAAATTATGCAAATATGGAATGCTGTCTCGTCAAGACTCTTTGACAACTCCTAAATTCTTATTGTCAATTTCACCTTCTCACAATTCCATTAGATTGTGAAACAAATATGCAACTATGACATAAAACCATAATAAATAATGCTCGGTTAAATGTTCTCTCACCTGACGAGAAGGAAAACACTTGATACATGTCAAGGTTCAACGGCTTTTCAGCTCCGTTTAATAGCAACAAAGATGCCATAATGAAGTTTTTTAACTTCCAAATCTAAATTAACGTAATTCAAGATTACCCGGTAGTCGGGATTCTTGAAGTGAAATACTTACCTGACCCCCTGTTAACAATGAGATCTCCTACCACCTTCGTCCCCTATTCACTGCCCACAAAATAAAATGGACTCAACCAAGCCCATCGTCACGTGGGCCCTCACCCCAGCTCTTCAGTTCCGCATTAAGCAAAAACCATAAGTCCTTCGCTCTCCCAGGCTAAATATGGGTGGAAGGGTGGGGAAAGGCTGGGGGTCAGGTAAGTATTTCACTTCAAGAATCCCGACTACCGGGTAATCTTGAATTCTTATTCGTTCATACTTACCTGACCCCCTGTTAACAATGAGATAGACTACCAGAGCTATCCTTGTGGTGGGATGGCTACCTTAGCCTGGAGAAATGATCAATTCATTTAACTCACTTTTAACCCATAACAACACTAATTTTTGTGTTCCTCACCTCAGGGAGGCGGGTGGGTATCCAACTCCCAATACTAATATGGCCCACAACTTGATGGGCTGTCCAAAATTTTTGTGTTCCTCACCTCACTGCTTATTAGGGATATTACACAATTCTTTACCGGTCCAAGCCGGATATGTCAGACATGACTCCGTTAACCTGCATGAGGTCGACTCAAGATCTGGTCGTCTCATCCTTCCATACATTGTCTAATGTTGCTGTCCTGCACCTAGCCAGGACTGCTCAACCTCTGTATATTTGTTTCGTATTAGGAAACCACGGCCAATGGAAAATGTGGAGCCCGTGTATACGCAGTTCATCATATGACATCACAGTCAATGAAAAAGTGTGGAGTGACACGGTGCACTCCAGTTAAGTCTAGAAACTGCATGAAATAGCCTACTCGAGAGACTACGGTAAGTATGGACACATAATTGTCAGGAACTTTGAACTGTTAGCCACCCCTGAGTCCAGAGACTAATAAGGGTGGAATTACATCTGGAGTTGTCATCACGTCCCCTGTTGATGACCGTTCTACTCTTTTAGAGTATTAAGCGAGGCTGCACACGCCTCTAGCCATGACTATCAGAACTCCCATGCGGAGTTAACAGTTGCTATTTCACAAGACTGCGATCATTCTGGAGACCAGTCAAAAATTACCGTGAGCTTGCCTAGATCTATGCCGGCGGTAAGTCTACGACCCTTGTACAATATTGCGGATTGAGCCTTATTCCTCTCAAACTATTAGTTCGGGGTTTGTAGCATGTTCTCATCATCAGCAGGTTTGTTCTCCTCAGCAGAACTCCTCAGCTGCCTTTAATCTGCAATTCATGCGACACAGTTGTGTTGGACCTCGTGGCTTTGCTATGTGGCTAACGAATGTACCATAGGTTAGTACCATTCATAGTGATAATACTTAAATTAATAACTAGCCCCATCTAGGTACCCCACACTACAAGTGGGGAGGTAACAGCTAGTCTATTAGAGATACCTCTTGTATTTTATACCCAAGTATACATGTGTACATAAAAATGGTATCTCATTTCGCATATATATATATAACCCAGTTCAGTACGTTTGTTGGGGCAGGATTTCCTCCATCCTGCGCCTAACCGGGAGAAATGAGACTGACATTCACACTAAAGCCCTTTGTCGGTTTTTGGGGTTGTGAAAAACTTGTTTTACCTGGACTGCAAACATACAACTACAGTTCGACAGGTTTGCTCGATAAATAAACGACATATACACCAATTTAATTCCTGGAACTATATTCAAATCATAGTTATCAACCTGAAATTATTGTCGCGATTTGATGGTTAAAAAGGCAAATACACCCTTCAGGTGTCAGCCTGCCGTAAGATTGACCTGGTCCAAATATACTTGAAACTATCTTGAAACTGAACACTATGTGCTCCTGAGATAACCAAGTGCAGTTTGCGATTTAGTATGATTCAGCACTTGGCAGATGTTTCTGGTCACTGTTGCCTCCATCCGCAACTTCCAGTCTCCATTAAAAGGGAGTTAAACATCAACGTCCAACTGGTATAGACCTGTCAGTTCAGAGAACCAGTACTTAGAATAATAGTTCTTTGGGAAGGTCATGACAACCTAAGATAGAACTCAAAGGTGAGTATAATGATTTCATAAACTAACAGAAATAATTGAATGTATTTCCCAAGATGTTTTGAACTTCCATTGGCCCCCAGAGCCTATGACAAATCGCTCAACATGAGAATGTACTTAGCTGGTGCTTTGCAATTCCGACCGGTCAGTTACTACCCTGCTACCTACATGGAATCAATATCCACAGGTGCACCAAAGCTGGGCACCCTTACCATCCAAATGAGACGTTTCAGCTGAATAGCTGGCCATCTTACCCTTTGAGAAAAGGTACAGAGGCTACTGGCACAAAATCTGCAGAGTTATGTTAAATTATATAACTGTTATATATATAACTGTTAGGATCTTGTCACATTCCTTTGCAAGTCAAATGCAATAAGTAACAGCAGTGTCCTACTTTTTCGGAACGTTTTATCCGCCCCATTCCTTGGAATTGTTAAAGTGCTCGGCAACTAATTCCTCATCAACCCGAAGGATTACAGTATTTTTAAGACTGCAATAGACATGCCTGCCATCATATTGCCATAGTCCAATCAATCTTAATGACTTCAGTCTTAATGACCTCCCCCTTCATGGGGTTATCTGGTCAGTACATCTGTAATTTCCTGGCGAACTGGGGGTCTCACTGGACCCCTCTTGCCGGATGTTAACTGTCATCACTCGTACTTTCAACCCAAGTGAGTGGAGACCAAATCAGTGTGTGCCAACATTGAAAACTGGGTGTCCCAACAGTGGGCAACCGTGCCACTGACGTCAGAAATATAAGCCATGGAAGATACAATCTCCAGAAATTCTGATCAACTTACAGCTGTTTACAGACTTGTGTGTGTAGTGGTAACAATCTACAGCACCAAGTGTACCTTCATAGCTAGATTGAGCCGTTGACCTCAACACAATTGCTACATATCCAATTTCTATAATGTAGGTATCAGTGTTAGTACAAGAACCTCCACCTTGTAGCAAAACAGTCACCTTAAATACCTCATATATATGCAAGCACCCTTTGAGAAGGCTGTCATCACCCTCAGCTTGCCCACTTCAAATTCTCGACTCATGCCCCATCCAGGGTATTATGCTTGAGGGTGTAACTGAATATTTCAACAACACTTTGACCCAGAGACCATATTATGCTAAAATCGCCTAAATTTATGCTTATATGGTTAGAATTATACCATAAGATCAGAGGCAATTTGTACAGAAGTACTCCCGAAAAGCTTGCCATCTCTGTATTCAGTCTGAGACTTTGTCTCCAAAATCTATAAGCTAGATGATTCTAGGCAGATTTTGTCTTAGCTCTCGCATTCATTGAGACAGACATGAAGGGATATTGCAATGGCCCCGTATTGTATTGTTCTTTCCAATGAGTCCCATTGGGTTATTTGATGCTTTAAACCTGGATTCTCCATCAAGGGAGCATCAATGTGTCTTTGATTAACTTTGCAATAAAAAAGTTATATACTTATATTAATTGCAATTTCAGAAACATGAAATCCCGCCTGGCGTCCCAGTTGACACCCAGGTCATCAGTAGAAATGGATGGTCCTCCTGACCAAAAACTCCTGAATTATCAATTTGTAATGTTTAATTGACATTTACAACTTTAAATCTCCACTGAGGCACTTAGTCTAAAGTGAGATTACTTATTCTGCCAAAAACTCATAAGTTTGACCTCTCTTGAGAGGGTACTAACTCAACGCCATTGGCTATACATTGGATCTATGCTACCAGGGAGCCATTCCCAGGAGCATGACTAAAATTTTAGATGCAGCTTATGTTGCGTAGCTTCCATGGTCAATCGCATGTCGACAGCATACTTGACCTCAACTTAAGGCTGGCATAGATCCCTGCCTTAGGGATCCCTAAGCCATGTCTACTCCGGCTGTCAAGCCCAAGAGCAGGTAACTGTATCCTATTTAAGGATTAGGTTACGGACTTCCTAATGTCCACCATTTATGACCCTCTTTCCAAAACTATCCGTGTTCAGGGGTAGAGTGATTGCATAAATAGTTGCAATACTCCAGTATGCCAAGTTTCCTACTTCCCTTAGGAAGTACCATGATGTAAGCACTGAATTACATAAAAATTCATAGCCTTATATTCTTGTTAACCATACTAGGATTCTACAACACTAGTAGCGAATGTTAACTGCACCACCTCGTTAACGATAGTTATGTAATTTGGTACCAAACTAGATGTTTGAAATTACAATTATGAAAATTATTTGAAGCCTAAGGAGGAAGAATTAACAGCAAAAAAGAATTTAAAACTCCATAATGTTCTCAGCATGATACATCCCAGTGTCTGTGCAGGAGCAAATTACTCTTTATCATGCTTATTCTTACTCAACAGATTCTAGTCTCCCCACCTTGGGTGTAGATCTGTTTCATAAAATCTGGTGGCTTCGCTGTATCAGGCGAGACCCTCTTGGACTGCCTTTAGATTTACCAGAACGCGACATGTGTCCAACCGATAGTCAATGGATAATTGAGCCCTTAACCAAAGAGCATAACCCTTAGCAAACCGAAGAGCTCGCTCCCTACCAATGGGTAGCGAAACGCTCCAATAACCGAGTCTGCATACGCAAGTCAAAGGGTGACACAGTCCATCCCACAGAACTGGCCCCTAGACATGAGAGTTCACTCCCTGGCTGACGGGTAGCGACTACTCAATAGTCAGGCTTGTGTAGTGAGTTAGGCTTCCCAGAGCCTTACATACACCAGTGCCTTCTATGAATGATACCATACCTGAACAGTTGATAAACACCCCTGTTTATACATTCAATTGTTCATGAGACAAAATAAACACCTGTTTATTTATTTATTCATTTATGAAGTGATAGCCAGCTTGCACCTTGCACTGTAGCATCATCAGCAGCAGACTTCAGCAGTTCCCCATGAACTGATGTGTCTGCCTCCCTTCTTCAGGAAAATGTTGGCCTTGGGCTGTTCACATTGAAGATCCAACTTGACATAGATAGGACTGTGAGCTTGCCAACATAGTCACATCTGAGTGTGGTCTGGTCTGCCATGAAAGATGACTACTCCACTCCAGTATCATGCCATGGCTGGGCCTGCAATACACATAAAGTAGAAACATCACCAAAAGTTCCAGAATGCACTTAAATTAGGTCTACGGACCGTTAAAGGATTATAAAATGTGCTAAAAGATGTATTCATTCACTATACATAGTGGAAATACCAAAATCCTCCATTATCGCCCGTCGTTATAGCGACTGCTACGATCCATTTCCGACGGTAGACTGTCAAAAACGACTCACCAACGTCGTCAAAACAACCCAATTATTCATAGAAATCAATATATATCGAAAGATTAATGTAGGTACGCTTACCCTGTGCGTAATTAGCCATTTAGATGGACCTCGCCGAGAAAATATAGGCGCCCGGCGGCCATGACAGTTGGTGTAAACAACCAGCCTGAGTGGCGCGAAAATCTTCGATGTCAAATTACGTCGTGAAAACGACTCCAGAACGCAATAAGCGTCCATCGGATGTAAATCCAAGGTGTATTTATCGAAATACACTCAATTCCATCCATAATCATAGTCAAAAAGACTGTTAAAATAGTTGACGAAGGCGTAATGCATGCGACCTCGTCGCATGCTTAATAGGAACTGAAGAGCTGGGGTGAGGGCCCACGTGACGATGGGCTTGGTTGAGTCCATTTTATTTTGTGGGCAGTGAATAGGGGACGAAGGTGGTAGGAGATCTCATTGTTAACAGGGGGTCAGGTAAGTATGAACGAATAAGAATCTGCCAACTGTCCAATTTGAATGATATGGCAACGTTAAAAGAAAAATTTAATAATCTCTTAATTCTCGAGTAATGCGAATAGGGTAAATCCTCCATCACATCCATATCCACTTATAAATGACAAATGAGAACTTTCAAATATATGAGCAATATTTAAGCAATATTTACAATATAAGAACACTATGAGAGCTATATGTGAGCAATATATATTGAACTTGAACTTGAACTTGAACTTTATTTGTACCAAAATGAATACATAAATATAATATAATCATAAGGCACAGCAGGGCCAATAGTTTTGACAAAAACTGCGAGTGACTCCTGCTTAGTACTACAAAAACAGCATCTAATTAAGCTTTTAGATAATTACAATCTTATAACACTGATTACATTCTCTGATTACATGACCATACATTTAAAACACTATAAAAAAAAAAATAGAAATTTTATCTATCATAAATCTAAAAATAGAAAAAGACAATCTACGTGAATATACAATCTCGAATCTTGTGACAAGGATTACATTTTCTGAGTACATGACCATACAGTTAATACATTAGATAAGAATTAAAAATTTTATCTATCATAAATCTAAAAAATAGAAGTAGACAATTTGCGTAGAATGCTGACGGAGGTAATAGAGTCAGTTATGGCATATATCGATTGCAAATGTAACAGTTCCTTATGGTACATGGCAAGGAATATTTATTGATGAAAAAGGTTTTTAATTTAGACGTAAAGATATGAATAGAGGCTGTACGATGAGACTTAATGTCCTCAGGTAAGCTGTTCCAGGATTGAGCAATTTTGTAGTTAAGGCATTGTTTACCAATTTGGGATTGAACTGAGTTTATGTGGATGTTTGCTCTTCCACGGGTGGAATGATGATGAGTTGTTTCGTTTGCTTTCAAAGTATCTTTAAAATATGATGGTAAGTAATTGTTCAGGGCTCTGTAATATAAAAGACAAGATCTGAACTGGTATAAGTCGGCTAGTTTTAAGCTTTTGTATTTATGAAATGAATGAGTGGTGTGAGAATTGTATCTTTTTTTGTCAATGATTCTCATGACCTTTTTTTGTAAAACTTGGATTCTATTAATTGTTGAGTTAGGTGAATTTCCCCAAGCTATTAAGCTGTAGTTTAAATACGGTACCACCAGTGAGTTGTAAATAGTGAATAATATATTGGAAGGAAGTTCATGTTTAAGTTTATTCATAATGCCAGCTATCCGAGAAATTTTATTGGCTGTTCCATCAATATGGTTTTTCCAGTTTAGCGTGTCAGTAAGAACAACACCAAGAAATTTAATTTGGTGAACTCTTTCAATTTGAGATCCATTAAGGTAAAAGTCTAAATTAGCCTCATTTACTGAGCTCCTTGGTGTATGAAAGATCATGAATTTAGTTTTCGAGACATTGATAGATAATTTGTTTGCGGAGAACCAGTCACTTATTTCTTTAAGTTGATCATTGATATTCTGGTTAATGGAGGGAGTTATGGATTTTTCGAAGGGAAATATAATGTTCGTATCATCTGCAAATATTATAAATTGGGCCTCTTGTTATGTTAGGAGTCCACTAATTGTCACATGCTTAAACTAAACATCAAGCTATTCTTATCATACACAATAGTTCATTAAGCAAACATGTCACTTAAGAGCAGGACATTAAATGGAAAGTGTTGTCCGCACTAGCAGTGAATAGGTCAATGTTGATTTGTCCTTAAACAGATTTTAAATCCAAAATCCTAACATTCGAGATTATGATATGTTCTTCAGGTCAAATTTTTAGAAACTTAAAATTTTGAAATTATGTTAATTAGTCACCAAGCCAGAAGTACATAGTGCAATACCTTGGTAATAGTCATTGTACCAATCTCAAAGAAACACTTATGACGGGTAATAACCTTTCTCCGCAATTCTGCATTCTGAGAAGAGATCACGCCCACTGAAAGACCAATTCTAGTCACAGGATTGGTCTCCCATCACAGTTGCCAGTGTATAAAGTATCAGCCAATTGTGTAAAAAAAACAAAACAATGATTTACTGTTTATTGCATACATATATATTTTTCCTAAAAATGTGTATTTGACATTTCCAAAATGAGAAATGCCATTATGTAACAATAAATCACAGCACAATAACCCTGGGGGGGGTTCTCGCTCCGAAATATGACCGGGGGTGCTCAGCTGAGCGTCTCGCACCCTGACCCAGTAACGGAGTGCCGGGGCCCAAAAATAGGACCCTGGACTAGGGAAAATTCGCCCTCAAAGAGGCTTTTTTTCAGGTCGACTGTATTATTTTAATTATTTGTCCCAAATAATTCCTTTTTTGCCACCACGGATGTCCTTTTGAAGGTGATTTTTATGCGAAATTCGGAGTGCTGGAAATGTTGGACCATGTCTAGGAATATTAAGACCTCATTTTAGGACCCTTAGCTAGGGAAAATAAGCCCTTGAAGAGCCCTTTTCAGCCGAGCATAGGTGTAGACCAACATATAGTGAGAACCCCCCCACCCCCAGGACAATAACTACATGCTGGATCAAGTCAAGTAAAATTTATTTGAATTCGGTTTTGTACATAATACAGGAAACACAAGCCGTAAGCTTATTACACCAAATGATAATCATGATAATCAACAGTAAAGCCAAGGAGGTCATAAATTTGCATTTTTAATCAAACAAGTCACAGTACGTAACTGCTGAAAATAGATTACATAATATTAAGTAATTCTTATCCATAATTAACTTCATTATATGCCATGAAGCCCACTAGCACTAGACCTAATGCAAATCATGCGCACACTGAGAGTCCAGGAAGTGCACAAATTGGGAGAAAAAGAGGATGTTATTTTACCAGATGATATTTCAACTATCAGACCACCTATTTAATGACAGTAATGTCAATTGTTTTAGCAATGTTTTGGCCTCAATAAATCAATGGCTAACATGAATTGAAATTTAGTAATTCAAAGTCTTAAAAATGTCTAAGATGGGCTAAAATGTTATCTTTGAAACCTATCATTATTTGCTGTTATCACAGTAAAGCAGGCTATTAATGCACGAGTTATCTAACACTTCCTCAACAAGTGGCTAAATCAGTAATAACATTGATGATTTAAGTTGAACCATCCTGTTCGATGTTCACTGATAGATCTGTTCACAATTCACAAACAATCCAAACATTTAAAAAAGATCTACACATTTAGAACAAGGTCCAACTCATCAGCTCATGACTGTATGTGGAAAAAAAAGAAGCATTTTCTGAAATTTAATTGTGAGCTTTATACTTTAGACAAGCTTAGTGCAATCTGGGTCAATGAGATTCAAATAAAATACGAAGTAATTGTTGTTTTAAACACGTTAACAAGGGACAGTAAACAGTGTGAAGTGAAACAGATTTGTCGAATCAATTTTAATGCATTCAACGACTATGATATTTCTACCATTCTCAAGCGGAGAGGGAGGGGAGGCACCAGGGGGGTCACCTATATATCTGGACTAATTGTGAATTTTAACCAAGGAGACAATTTTCATATGGGGGAGGCATCTGGTTGGCAGTGGGCACAGGCCCAATATAATATTGGGGGGCACATGCCCCTCCTCTCCCACACAGGGATGCCACTGGAAAGAAAAATAAGGTGCCACAAGCAACTCTTTGTAAATGCCCATCAAAAGAATAATTTAATTGCCATTTATAACAGAATATTAAAGTAATTAATGGGTATACATTGACATTTGACGAGAGAGAAGAAGGACATGTTATAGAGAAAGGATATTGTTGAATTGTCAATGACTGGGAATGAGTACAATTTGGAAATTGTAATAGAAAATAGATGCCAGGCTGCACTGTTCACAGGTTCACAGACCAGTTCCTCCTGGATATATTTTGGAGTTCACTTTAATGTTACCCCTGTCCAGTCATGTGAGGGATAAATATGCTCAGCTCATGAGGGCAGGGGCAGATCCAGGATTGTTAGAAAGGGGGTACCAATATTTATAACATTGTAGTTTCAAGAACTGATTTTTCCAAATACTATATAGCAATATGAAGGATTTATTTAATGAAAGGGGGGAAGCACGCCCCCCTGTGCCCCCCCCCCCCTGGATCCGGGACATCTGCTTACGGAGCTCATTCAACGTAACAAAATATATGCCAACCCGGGATCAGGTATAATATGTACGCTATAGACAGACACCTACAGAAAGTGTAATCAATGAATCATAAATGTTACAAGTACATGCAAATAAAAGGCAATAAAAAGGCAAAAAGTACCATTGGACATTGTAAACTGGATACAATATTGCATAATGCTTGTAATAGCTAATAACAGCTGGATGCACACAATGCCAATATCTAGCAATTGAATCCAAGTTTACATTGTAGAGTAGTACTAGGTCAGCAGTGAATCATTGATCATGTGGCAGCTCAATGGTTTACTTCAGTTCAGTGCATAAACAACAAAGTAAATCCCCCAACAAAAATGTTCACAAAAAAACATTTGCTTCCCTGACATAAAATAATGTTTTAAATGGTTTATGAGAAACACTCACCCTGCAATTGGCCGCCAGAAGCCTGGAGGGCACCTTGGAGTGAGTTATTCATTCTTTTTGGGGCTTGTTAGCTCTTCTAAATCCACAATTCTGACATAATTCTTTCCTGACTTTTCAGTTTCTTCTCTCAATCCACCATCATGTGACAGGAGCTGACTAAAATTCATGCGCAGCACAGCCTCCTTATTTTTTGCGCTGAGATTATTTAGAACAAATTTCGAATAAATAATTTCACATAAAAATCATACGAATATTGCAAGTCCCTGTATGGTGGCT